>CM016617.1:59330423-60812551 GCA_005393395.2 Gossypium australe
GGGTGGTTCCTCCAACCTGGATTATAAGTGTTACTATAAGGGTTATTTTGAGGTCTAAAATTGTTACCCATATAGTGAGCTTGCTCGTTTTCAGTGTTTGGGTTGTAAGCTGGATATTCTGTGTTGTTCATCCCTCCTCCATTCGTATCACGCTGCATAACTGGATGTACCTGCAAAGAACCATATAAACCATCAATTTTTTTACTTAACATCTCTACCTGATTTGATAGCATGGTCACTGCGTCGAGGTTGAAAACACTGGCTGCTTTTGTTGGCTTTGTCCTCGTGACTTGCCACTGATAGTTATTCGTGTCATCTACTCTATAAACTCATAAGCCACTTTAGGAGTCTTGTTATTCAAGGTTCCGCTGGCGGCTGAACCGATCATCTGCCTAGTTGAGGGGTTCACACCGTTGTAAAAGGTTTGGACCTGTAGCCACAAGGGTAATCCATGGTTTGGGCACCTTCTTAATAGATCCTTGTATCTCTCCCATGCATCGTAAAGTGTCTCTAAATACATCTGCACAAAAGAAGAGATGTCGTTCATCAATTTAGCTGTTTTGGCCGGCGAAAAATATTTTAACAAAAAAATTTTCGGTCATTTGTTCCCATGTAGTGATTGATCCTCGTGGTAACGAGTTCAACCACTATTTAGCTTTGTTCCTCAACGAAAAGGGAAACAACTGAAGACGAATGGCATCATCAGAAATACCATTTATTTTGAAAGTATCGCAAAATTCTAGGAAATTTGCCAAGTGATTATTTGGATCTTCATCCTGTAAACCATCAAACTGAACAAATTATTGTATCATCTGAATTGTGTTAGGTTTTAGTTCAAAATTATTTGCAGCAATAGCAGGTCTAACAATACTTGACTCAGTTCCTGTTAAATTAGGTTTAGCATAATCATACATAGTACGAGGAGCATGATTTTCAGCCACCACCGAAGGTAGTGGATTATTATATGCTATCTCTTCGGTAGTATTAGTTTTGTTCCCTTGCTCTTCTTATATGTATTGTAAGGTTCGCCTTATTTCTCTTCTGCTTCTGCGAATGGTACCTTCTATATCATTGTCAAGATTCAAGGGTCCTGACGGGTTCCTTCTAGACATAAACTAGAAAAACCTATCAAAAGCAAAGAAAAGAAAATAAAAATTAGAAAAATAAAAATAAAAAATAAAGTGCAAATAAATAAAAATAATGGCTAAAGTAATAAAAATCAAGTATTCCTAATATCTTAGTCCCCAGCAACGGAGCCAAAAACTTAATCGTGTCAGAAAGTCTTAATATTTATATAATGAATGATAGAGCCTAGAAACTAACTATGACAATGAATAAGGCAAGCGCACCTATCATTTGGCAGTATAGCTATGGCAAGACTAAAAATATCGTATCCTCAAGGACCAAGAGTACTAGTAATTACTATCTTTCTATTATTTAGCCTAAGAATTAAGGGAATTGTTGTCTAATCTAAAACTAACTAATTACTAAGCTAAATATGCTAAGACACAGAGAATGAATTGGGAAAATACTTTTGGGAAAACCAATTGATTAAGACAATACCACAGGAAGAATCCACCTAGATTTCACTTGTTATTTAACTCCGAACCAGACGATTTATTCACTTGACTTGATCCGTAGGATTCCCTAATTTATATTAATACCTCTCTCGAGGCTACTAACGTCTAACCCTAGGTTGATTAATTGAAATCTCTTTCTAATTAAAACCCCTAGAATTGCATTAACTCAATCTATGGACTCCCATGTTAGGTTTGACCCTAATCCGGCAGATTTTCACCGTCCTATCTCTAGGAGTGCGATCAACTCCGCTTAACTATGCTAGATCTACTCATAAATAGGGACTTTTGCTCCACTGCCTAAGCACATCAGTACTTGAATCAATATCCTGAAATATCAAAACAAGAATTAAGAACACATAATTAAGAACAAATCAAGTATTTATCATAAAGTTCAGAAAATAATAACAAGATCCGTCTTAGGTTTTATCCCCCTCAGGTATTTGAGGGGTTTAGTTCATGTTCATAAAAGAATACATCTCAGAAGAAAGTATAAAACAAAACATAAGAAAAACCCTAAAACCCTCTAAAGGAAACTGATGGAAAGATCTTCCATCTTGAGTATGATTCCGGCTTCTTGAGATGAACCAACTGGCTGTCTTTGAGTAAATCCCACAATTCGACCCTCTCTGGCTTGGCTCGCCGGCCTACTTGAACGCCCCCTTTTAGGTCACACTTAGGGGGTTTATATAGGCTTTCAGAATGTCTTTCTTTGCCCCTAAGTATCCTAATCTGAATGGAATTAAAATTGGTCACAACAGGGACACGCCCGTGTGGCACGCCCGTGTAAATCGAGCTTAGGCCATGTTCAGGTTTGCTAAAGAGGCACGACCGTGTGGATCTGGCCCAGGCCGTGTGAATTTCGTACTTTGGCCCATTTTCTCTGTTTTTGGCCCGTTTCTCATTCTTCTCATCCTTCGGTGCTCTCTTGTGTATAAAACATGAAATTAAAGGATTAGGAGCATCAAATTCCACCATTCAGGGAATAAATCATCCAAAAGTATGCTAAATGTGGGTTTAAAAGATGAACATATTATGCTTTATCAACTACTTGTAGTTATCTAACATAGAATTATTATTTACTTATTTTCTTTTCAGTGTCATCCCACTCTATATGCTGCAATGGGCTGTTGGACGAACACTACTTTGCCTCTTATACTTCTTTATAATTATGCTCCATATATATACATTCTTACCACTACTCCTTGACTCTTCATACTTAATTTTCCTCAAAGTTAGCCATAAGCTTTGTTATTTCAAAATCTACCAGACCAGAGCGTCACTGGTGTACTTGAAAAGTAACTTACACTTAATCAAGTCCAAAAGTTTGAAATATTTTCTGAGAATTTTGTCTTCGAATTTTTCATTCTGCTAAGAGTTCAAACGCTTGAGTAAGAAGGTTGTACACGACATCTATTCATCAAAGGCAATACAACTTCCTTACTTAGTTTCCTAGATCTCTGCATTATTGGCATATCTCTTTAAAATCGTCATTTATCTACTTTTAAGGACAAAAAATAATTTTGGTGGTCAAACACTTATGTGTGAATCTTACGTGGCTTATTTAAACATCTATCAAAATCGTGTTGGAAAATTAAAATAGACGTCTGGACTTAACTTATTGTAACATCCTTAACCTGAATCTATCATTGGAACAGGGTTACGGAGCATTACCGAAGCTTTCAGTACATTTGCGAATAATTCACATTAATTACTAGTCATTTACTGAAATTATTGATAGCGTCCCTTAAATGGACTCTCAAGGTCCAGTAAGAATATTGGAATCCAATAGGAACTAAATCGAGAACTCATAAAACTTTTCGCTAAATTTAAAAAAATTTCCATGATGCAGGGAACAAACACTCGTGTGGTCAGACCACACGCACAGGCCGTGTCTGTAGCAATTTGATTTAGGGCTTAGTCAGAATAGTGGTTGCAAGACCACATATCTGAAGTAGAAATATATGTTTTATGGTTTTTATGAGGTCTGTGACATGTTTGCATGGTTGTGTGAAAATTTCATAGAGAAATTTTATGATTTAGTGATCAATTTATCTTTTAGGACTAAATTTCAAAAATTGAAAAATATGAGATTCTAGAAGTTTTAAGTATGAGATAGCATTAGAAAATTTATTACAGGTCCTTATTTAGTAATTAGACCATTATCTCACGATGGACAAAAATGGACAAGGAAAGGAAAAATCTCAAGGAAGGGCTTTAAGGGCATTTTGGTCATTTAGTTAATAAATTAATAAAAAGGGAAAAAGAAGTCAAAATTGGTGTCCATCTTCTTCCCTAAGTGCCAAAATTTGCAAGGAGCCATAGCTAGGGTTTTGTTTCACTTCCAAGCTTAATTGTAAGTACCTCCTAGCCCCGTTTTTGACGTTCTTCGTATTTTTGAAATCCTCTTAGCTCGATCTAGCTATTTCTACCACTATTTTGAGCTAGAGTTTGTGTTTAAAATTTTACCCATGGATGACATACATGTATTTTGATGTCTACTGGTAGAATATGAAAGTTTGAAGTGTGATAAAGAACTTTTGTTAGATGATTTTTGGTGAAATTGATAAAAAAAGACTTATTGCAAAAGATGAAATAATATGGGTATAATATGTAAAATAGTTAAAATTGTGGGCTGCTATAAGAGAGAATATGAATCGGCTAGGCGAGGGTGTGTGAAAAATGAGCACATTTCATTTTACGAGCCTAGGGACTAAAGTGTAAAAATGGAGAAAGTTAGGGCTAAATTGTAAATTTAGGAAGATTTTAGACTGATTTGAATAATGTGTATATTAAATAAGCTAAATATGTCATTATAGATCAAGAAGAATGTTGAATCAACCTTGACCGAGGAAAAGGCAAGGTTTCGGACTAAATTTCAAATTAACACATTTTGTATCGAGGTAAGTTTATATGTAAATGATACATTCTTTTTATTTATGTTTTTGAATATTAATGTATTATGTGAAATGTGAGTGAATATTATTGATATTTATTAAAATGATGAAAAGTGAGGAAATTCCCGGATGAACCTTCGAAATAGAAAAAGAATACGAATGAACACTGTATAATCATTATTATTGGTGGGCTGTATGCGATTCCACTGTGTTTATTACTATTGGTGGGTTGTGTGTGATACCACTGTGGATATGAATTATTGGTAGGCTATGTGCGATACCACCGTGTACCTGTGATTATTAGTGGGCTGTGTGCGAAACCACTGTGAATCTGGTATTATTCTTAAGCGTTCATAGGGAAAATTTGACTAAGTGAAATTATGTGTGACAATGTGGTGACATGCGCAGGGTTATAAGTGCATGTAATTGTGGGCAATGTCTATGATATGTATTTGGAATGTGGTAAGGTTTGAAATGAGTAAGTGCAACTACAAGGATTTGAATTGTTCTTGATTAGTATGTAATGTTCTTGATTGATAAGTATGTGGTATGATGTTCATTATTTAGATATAGACTTACTAAGCTTAACAAAAAATCCTTCTCTTTTCCCTTGTTTTATAGAGTCACCAAGCCAGCACGGGATACGGAGATCGTCGAAGGATGATCCACACTATCCACACATTTTGGTATATTGGGATTTACATTGAATTATGGCATGTATAGGAATTTGGTTATTTTGTAATTGTCATAATTGTTTGGCCAAGAATGTGGCCTATGTCATTTGATATATCATTTTGTATAAGGCCATGTGATGTGGCTAATATTGATTGTGTTATAAGTCTATGATGAGGCCTTTCATGATTGAGTTTGCTTGCCTTAGTGGGGATGAATGATAGCATGAAATTGAAGTGTGCGAAGTTTGACATGTGAATGGTTGTGTAGGTGCATGTGTGATGGCCAAGTGTGGTTATACTTGATGAGTATGGTTATTAAATGGTGCATGAATGCTCTTAATGTGAACAAATAGGTGTCTAATATTAGTATGTTAAGTTTGGTTGGAAATGGTATAAGTGTGGATGTTTTTTAGAGTGGCAAAAGGCTTGGTAAATAGCCTTAAAATTGTCCATACGGGTAGACACACGTGCGTGTGTCCAGGCTATGTGTGACACACGGTCTGCCTCATGGTCATGTAGCCTGGCCGTGTGTCCCCTGCACCTAATTTGCAAAAAATCAAATTCGTCACACGGGCTAACACACGAGCGTTTGCCTTGGCCGTGTGACCTAAAATATGTGCTGACATCATAAACAGAATACCCAGGTTTTTACACACAGGCAGAGACACGAGCGTGTGCTCAACTGTGAGAAAACCCCTGTAGGTTTGAAATGAGAAATAAATCTACACGGGCTGGGGACATTGGTGTGTACGACCACACGGTCTGCCCACACAAGCGTGTGCCCAGATTTTACGTAAATTTTCTAAATTTTTCTAAAGTTCTTGGTTCGGTCTCGGACCGTTCCCAAAGTATGTTTTGGGCCTCGTAGGCCTATTTTAGGGACTTTATGATTGAATATGAAATTTTTCAGATTGAAAGAAATTTTATGGCTCAGTTTTGCATGAATGTTTGTGTTATTGTTCGGTAATTCCTCGTACCCTGTTTCGACGTCGAACATGGGCAAAGGTTGTTACATTTTAGTGGTATCAGAGCTATGATTTAGTCAGTTGTTGGACTACCATAGCGTGTGTGAGAGTCTAGCTATACATGCCATAATTATATTCTGATAGTATGGTGACTCCTAACAATTTTAAACTGTGTTTTCATATAGTAAATTGATCCCGACTGAGCTGCTGCTGATGATGCTACAAGTAATGCGCCGGCTCCGGCTCAAGGGACCGCCCAGTAGAAAGTAGACTTGAGACCTTAAGTCAAGGAGAGGAGGCTCGGGAAGCCTTTCTCCATATGATGAGTAATTGGTATACTGAATTTGTTCGAGCAAATCCTAATGCTCCACCTCCTACACCCCCTCCTATACCTCAGCCAGTCCTCGTAGCTCCTAAAGGTATTGATTTGGTAAGATTGACTAAACCCCCGGTTGATAAGATTCAAAAATAAGGGGTCGAAGAATTCAGAGCCAACATAGATGATGATCCTGAGAAAGAAGAGTTCCAGATTGAGAATTCTATGGGGGTATTTGACGAGCTTTCTTACACGCCCGAAGAATGCTTAAAATGTGATGTATCATTACTGAAGGACTCATCATATCACTGGTGGAAGACGCTGATATCTGTAGTTTCGAACGAGAGAGTGATATGGGATTTCTTCCTAGAGGAGTTCCGGAAGAAATATATAAGTCCGCGGTTCATCGATCAAAAATGGAAAGAGTTCCCCGAATTGAAGCAAGGTAAAATATCTGTGGCAGAGTATGAACGTGAATTTGTCAGACTCAGTAAGTATGCTCAAGAGTGTGTGTCTACCGAAGCTATTATGTGCAAGAGACTCGTAGATGGGCTGAACGAGGATATTAGATTGTTAGTTCGAATCTTAGAGTTGAAAGAATTTGTTGTATTGGTTGATAGTGCTTGCAAGGCTGAAGATTTGAATAAAGAAAGGAAAAAAGTTGTGATTGAGGCCCGAGATGCAAGAAAGAGGCCGATGAGTAAGTTTTTCCAATCCCAATCAAAGAGGTCCAAAGAAACAAATCCTCAGATGATAGTTTCTGCCGGGCATTCACACCGAAACTGTGGTAAAACATATCCGGGCTTTAGAATTCAAGCTACTTCGATGGCAAGTGTGGGTAATGTGAGGTCTAATAAACCCGAGTGTCAGAAGTGGTAGACAATATTTCGGAGAGTGTTGGGGAAACAACTGAGCTTGCTTCAAGTGTGGTTCTTGAGAAAATTTTATCAGAGACTATCCTGAGAAAGTTGAAGAAGATGAACTTCAAAGTGTTAGACCGAGTAACACTGCTAGCAGAAGTAGACTGCCACGAAATGCCAAAAATAGAGCTAGTAGTAAAAGTATAATGAAGGATTCAGCTACAAGGTCAGAAACGAGAGCACCTGCTAGAGCTTATGCCATACGAGCTTGTGACTATGCGTCATCTCTCGATGTAATTACTGGTACATTCTCTCTTTATGATACTTATGTTATTGCATTGATTGACCCCGAATCCACTATTCTTATATTTGTGTGAATTTGGTAAATAGTAAGAAATTGCATGTTGTATTGACTGAATTTGTGATTAAAGTGTCAAACCTTTTAGGCAAGTATGTGTTAGTAGATAAGGTTTGCAAGAATTGTCCTTTGATGATTCAAGGACACTATTTTCCGGCTAATTTGATGTTGTTACCATTTGACAAGTTTGATGTTATTTAGGCATGGATTGGTTGACATTACATGATGCCGAGGTAAATTGTAGACAGAAAAGTCTTGAGTTGAAATGTGAAAATGGTGACATTCTTTGGGTTGAAATAGATGACTCAAATAAGATGCCTGTAGTGATTTCGTACATGTCTGCTCAGAAGTGTATGAGAAAAGGGTGTGAAGCATACCTTGCATATGTGTTGAATACTGAGATATCTGAGTTGAAGCTTGAATCTGTGCCTGTAGTTTGTGAATTTCTTGATGTGTTTCTAGAAGAATTACCTGGGTTGCCTCCGGTTAGAGGGATTGAGCTTGCTATCGATCTGATACCTGGGACTGCACCGATCTCTATTGCTCCGTATAGAATAGCTCCGACCGAATTGAAAGAGTTAAAGGCTCAGCTGCAAGATTTGACCGATAAGGTATTTGTGAGACCAAGTTTTTCTCCTTGGGGTGCTCCCGTATTATTTGTAAAGAAGAAAGAGAACAATGAGGCTTTGCATTGACTGCCGTCAACTTAACAAGGTAACTATAAAGAACAAGTATCCATTGTCGAGAATGGATGATTTGTTCGATCAATTGAAGGGAGCAACAGTGTTCTCAAAGATAGATTTGAGATCCGATTGCTATCAGTTGAGGGTCAAAGAATTTGATGTGTTGAAAGCTGCTTTTAGAATGAGGTATGGACACTATGAATTTCTTGTGATGCCTTTCGGTTTAACTAATGCACCAGCTATGTTTATGGATTTGATGAATCAAATTTTTCAGCTATATTTGGATAAGTTTGAGGTAGTGTTCATAGATGATATATTGATTTATTCCCAAGATGAGTCTGAGCATGCTGAACACTTAAGAATGGTATTGTAGATTCTACGACAGGAGAAATTGTTTGCTAAGTTTAGTAAAAGTGAGTTTTGGCTTCGTGAAGTCAGATTTTTGGGACATATAGTTTCGAGTGACGGTATTCGGATTGATCCGAGCAAATTTCAGTAATAGTTGATCGGAAACCACCAAAGAATGTATCTGAGGTTAGAAGCTTTTTGGGCTTAGTCAGATATTATAGACATTTTGTTGAGGGATTCTCGATGATTGCCTCTCCTATGACTAAGTTGTTTCAAAAGAATGTTAAGTTTGAATGGACCGATAAATGTCAGTAAAGTTTCGAGAAGTTGAAAGCACGATTGAATGAAGCACCGATTTTGGTGCAACCTGAGTCAGGAAAAGAGTTTGTGATTTATAGTGATGCATCATTGAATGGTCTGGGTTGTGTGTTGATGCAAGAGGGCAAAGTAGTAGCTTATGCCTCGAGACAGCTAAAACTGCATGAGAAGAACTATCCGACGCACAGTTTGGAATTGGCCGCCATCGTCTTTGCTTTGAAGATTTGGCGTCATTATTTGTATGGTGAGAAATGTCGAATCTTTGCTGATCACAACAGTTTGAAGTATCTGATGAATCAAAAGGACTTGAATTTGCGACAACGGAGGTGGCTCGAATTATTGAAAGATTATGAGCTAGTGATTGATTATCATCCGGGGAAAGCGAATGTATTCGCAGATGCCTTGAGCAGAAAATCCTTGTATGCTTTGAGAGCTATGAGTACGCGTTTGGC
Source organism: Gossypium australe (assembly GCA_005393395.2). Classification (NCBI taxonomy): domain Eukaryota; kingdom Viridiplantae; phylum Streptophyta; class Magnoliopsida; order Malvales; family Malvaceae; genus Gossypium; species Gossypium australe. The sequence goes on from CM016617.1 coordinate 59,339,872, forward strand.
TTGGTCTAAAAACTGTGCGTTCATTAAAAAGTTCGTATTCTTTATATTTGTTGTGAAAATTTGAGTTTAAGTAATTTTGAATAAGAAACGGTTTATTAACATTTTAGGAAAATCCCGAATTAAACATTTAACAATAATAAGCAATAACCAAGTTAAAAGCTAAAATCAAATAAAACCATAGGCCTTATTACATAACAGAATCCCAAATTTAAAATAAAATGAAATAAGTCCAAGTAACCATTTAAAATGAAAGAAACGCAATCTTGAGCATGGCCACCTCGAGTCCACCCCGGCTCCATATTCGTGATCTAACGATAACTTGCAAAATTAACTAAAGGGTTGAGTCATCGAGACTCAGTGTGTAAATCCCCATCCCGAGGATATAAGCCCTTACACAGTTTCATAAGTAAGTAAGTATGCCATGCAACCCAAAACCTAACCATCCGAACTCCTGTATCTACCCCGTGTGGTCAAAACCACTAGTGGTCAAAACCACTGGTGGCCGTAGCCATAAATAATATCGATGTGGTCAAAACCACTGGTGACCGTAGTCATAAATAATGTGTGGGACCAACCCATAATGTGGTCAAAACCACTGATGACAATCCCGTATATCGATATGTGGGGCCAACCCACTGTGGTACCAAACCACTGGGACGAGTCACAAAGAATATGTGGTCAAAACCACTGGTGACAGTCTAAAATCATATCTTCCCCCTCCTCTCATCATACCCATGCAATATGACATAATAATTCGTATGCAGTATGACATGTATGCAAATCATATATCACAGATAATGTATGAAACGAATTACCATCATAATCAGAATAACAAATACGACATAATCAAGCCAATCAACCTCTAAGGGTATAACAGTAATTTACCTTCTAGGGGTATTTTGGTAATTTACCCACTAAGGGTATTTCAGTAATTTCGTACCTGGAATGGCCTTTCCGCAGGCCCAATGTCGCCCCGAGCGACTCGACTACCAAGTCTGTCTTTACCAGACTATTGGGCCTAAAACCCAATTCCGGCCCATTCGGGCCCATACGCTCGTGTCGCCCACCTAACATAAATCTAGCCACGTATATAAGTTCCACCTAGTCTAGTTCACTATATACTATACCATCATACATTTTGCTCAATTGGGCCCACTTCGGCCCATTACGGCCCAAGCAGCCTCAACCCACAAGAATACTATTGATGGCCTCAACTATCGCTCGTGTGGCTACTATTGCCGTGACCGGCACTTCGGTATTTGCCGCTCTACAACTAGAGTAGAGAGAGTTACACACTTGATAGGAATCTGAAGCTGCTAAACCGCGCTCCGAGGACTCCTTTGCCCAACGCCAACCAGGTATGATAACTCTCCTCCTGGAATGCTCTTTATATAGCTAGTTCTTCACCTTCCTTCTTTGTATCTTTCCGATGTGGGATCCCTTCGTCAGTAGAGTTTAAATTCAACTGAAACTCTTACTGTCCAATCCGCAAAATAAATACTCCTTTGCTTCTCACGAGATTCGAACCCAGGCTCCTTGTAGCATAATCCACGTCGCTAACCACTAATCCACAAGCTCTTCTTGTGTCTTAAACCATGCGCAGCTAAATTTAAACCTATAGCCAAATTCTAAGGTCCAAGTAAAAAGAAAACCAAAATGCAAAAGCCAAGACTTGAACCTTGGACCTCCTTCCTTACTTATGGCGTCACTTTCTTGCTCTTATGTGGCGTCACTTTGCCACTACACCACACCTCCACTTGTGTCATTTTCCTCCACTTTTTATTCTTAAGGCCTACCTGCCAACTTCCAGGGTTTTTTTGGCCTAAAACCAAAATTTCCCCAAAGCTAATGTTCGATCCCGGGACTTCATAGAAGCCATCTAACCTTCCAAAATCACTTATCTAATAAGTCCAACTTGTACTAAAGCCGATCTCCTATTCTCCCAAAAATTTTAAACACTACTACTCCTAAGGCCCATTGGGCCCAATCCTACTAGGCCCAACTTCGGGATGTTACAGGTTGATTTAAGGTTGGTTGGTTGTAGGATCAAGGCTAAGGATAGAATAGCATGTCGTAGTATCCAAGTGTGTACAAACACTACACACACATGATGTCAGCAATGCCGGAAAGCCAAAAAGCCGAAAGTGGCTAAATGGGCCCGGTGGGCCCTGAGGCTTTGTTTGATGAAATGGATTAATTTGATTATATGAATTGCGTTAAGCATGCATGTTACATGATCTAGATTTGTTTTGGGCCTAATGGGTCATATGACTGGGATTTGGGCCTAGTGGGCCAAAAAAATGTGATGTGGCCATTATGGGTTATATGAACGTGAAATGGGTTGATGGGCTTTATGGGGACGTAGACTAGTATGCTAGGGTTTTATGGCCTTTAGGCTTAGTACTGAACAACTATTAAACTGCATAAGACTTTCTAACAATTAAACATGTCCGTGGACAAGTCACTAGGTTTGAGTGTGGTAACGGGCATATGCATGTCTAGGATTGGATCTAGGGAGAGCTTGGTACTTAAGCGGCCCTAGCGGCCCACCTCCTCTTCTCTGGAATCCTACCTGGTGCATAGTGTCTGTTCACATTAGCCACAAGGACTTGTTAATGGGCCAAAGTTCATAACTAAAACCCGAGAGGGACCAAATACCCCTAGATTTGTAAAATTACTAAAATACTCCTAATTTGAAAATAACCAAAATACCCTTAGTTTGAAAATTACCAAAACATCCTTAGATTTACAAAATCACTAAAATAGCCCCGAATTGTGAAATTACCAGAATACCCCTGATTTACAGAATTACCAAAACATCCTTAGATTTGCAAAATCACTAAAATAGCCCCAAATTGTGAAATTACCAGAATACCCTTGGTTTGCAGAATTACCAAAACATCCACGATTTACAAAATTTCCAAAGTACCTCTGTTTTGCAAAATTACCTAAATACCCTTGTAGAGTAGATTTACGGAAATACCCTTGGGTTGTGAAATGACAAAAATACCCTTATGTGATGAGTATGAGTTTTGTGGACGTTACCCATGTGCATGTTGCATTCATACGATATTCTATTTAGGATGCATATGGGTGGGAATTATGGTACGGAGGAAGATTTGAGGGTCGCATAGTCGCTTGACAACCATGGATCCACCGATGGCTTTAAGCCTATTATGTAACACCCCAAACCCGGCCCATTCACTACGACCGAATTTGAAATGCCACTGTGGAAAGACGGTTGAAAATCCTTTTTGACTTTAGAGTAAATCATGAAAATTTGTTAACTTTTGGAAACCATGTCCATTTAAAATTATAAGTAAAACTTTGTTATTATAAAATGTCCAAATTAAAACTTTATTAACTTATATTTTGAATAAATCAGTTGCTAAAATAAAATCATCTTCCCATAGTAATTTAGTTTAATCAAACCAGAATTAAAATAATACCAAAAATAATAATAATAAGGCCCTTATTACAACCCAATGTTTAAACAAAATACTTAATATAAATAGACTTAAAATAATTGAACATCTTCTTCTGCATGGGCCACCTTGCATCCTCTCCTAACCCGGTCCAATTTTACGCATCACCTGAAATGGTTAAGAAAATTGGGTGAGTCCACGGACTCAGTGCATAATTATACCACATGTTTCCACACGTATGGGCTTAACCCATACCCACACAGTCCATGAAACCAGTCATGCCAAATGTATCCCAGCCCAACCTAAGTCCATCCGTTACACCAACCTTAGCAGACTCCCTGCCCAAGGCCGTGGCTAATCCACCAATCACAACCGAGTGATCCCACATATCCTACCTCGGTAGACCTGCTGTACAAGGCCGTGGCTGAGCCACCAATCACATCGTGATCCTCAAATCCTACATCGTGATCGGTGGCTCAGCCACGGCCTTGTGCAGCAGGTCTGCCGAGGTAGGATATGTGGGATCACTCGGTTGTGATTGGTGGATTAGCCACGGCCTTGGGCAGGGAGTCTGCTAAGGTTGGTGTAACGGATGGACTTAGGTTGGGCTGGGATACATTTGGCATGACTGGTTTCATGGACTGTGTGGGTATGGGTTAAGCCATACGTGTGGAAACATGTGGTATAATTATGCACTGAGTCCGTGGACTCACCCAATTTTCTTAACCATTTCAGGTGATGCGTAAAATTGGACCGGGTTAGGAGAGGATGCAAGGTGGCCCATGCAGAAGAAGATGTTCAATTATTTTAAGTCTATTTATATTAAGTATTTTGTTTAAACATTGGGTTCTAATAAGGGCCTTATTATTATTATTTTTGGTATTATTTTAATTATGGTTTGATTAAACTAAATTACTATGGGAAGATGATTTTATTTTAGCAACTGATTTATTCAAAATATAAGTTAATAAAGTTTTAATTTGGACATTTTATAATAACAAAGTTTTACTTATAATTTTAAATAGACATGGTTTCCAAAAGTTAAAAAATTTTCATGATTTACTCTAAAGTCAAAAAGGATTTTCAACCGTCTTTCCACAGTGGCATTTCAAATTCGGTCGTAGTGAATGGGCCGGGTTTGGGGTGTTACAAATTGGTATCAGAGCCCGGTTCAAAACTCGACTTTGAGGTTTTGGGCCCGAAAACAATTTTTTTAAAAAAAAATGGGCTTTTCGAAATATGGGCTTTTATAAAAGTTTTCAGGTTATTCTGGCATGGCACCTGTACCTCCGGCCCGAAGTCCACCAGGTAAGTACTTCGGACTTTTGAAGTGATTTGTTTATGTGAATTGTTATGGGTTTATTTGGGCTCGTAGATTAGAATATTAGGGCTGTTGGACCCTAGGATTAGTTTACTCAAACATATGCATAAGACTTAAGGACTATTAAACAAACCTACGACCAAGTCGCCGAGTTAGGGTGTGGTAACCCTGGTGTGCATGTCTAGGATTGGATCCGGGAGAGCTTGGTATTTAAGCAGTCCTCGTGACTCACCTCCTCTTCGCAGGAATCCTACCTGGTGCGTAGCTACGGTTCACCTTAACCAAGAGGACTTGTTCATAGGCTAAACCAATTATTAAAACCCGAAAGGGATTAGCCTTACTGTTTTAAAACCCTTAGTTTTAAAATTTTCAAACTTACCCCTTTGGTTTTGTAAACCCTAAATCTGATTTTGAAAGACGTTTTCTCGATTTACAAAATTACCAAAATGCCCCTAGTGGCAAAATTACAAAAATGCCCCTGTATTGTAAAATTACCGTACTACCCTCAACTTTTGTTAAAATGATTTTATTTTACAAAAATACCAAAAACTTCTGTTTTACAAGTATCAAGCTATCCTGATTTGGAGAATTCACGAAAATGCCCTTAACTTCCAAAATTATTGAAACAACCCCAATTCCTGAAATTTTCGCAACACCTCTGATTTGAAAAAATAAATTTTCAAGATGACCCCCCAAGATTTTGTAAATTCTGAAATATCTTTAATTTGAAAAACTATTTTCAAATTGACCCTGAGTTATTACCAAAATACTCTATAGGAAATGACGAAATTACTCCTAGGTTGGGAATGAAACTTTGGTTGATCGAAAGAACCACTTCTGGAAACTTCTTTTCATAAAATTTGCTCGTGGATAAACAGTGAAACAAAATTTCTAATGCATAAAACTTTCTAAACAGATTTAATCGCGACGCTAGATATGAGTTCTAGGGGGCGTGGTCACAATACTCGTGGACGTGGTAGAGGCAGGATGTCAGTATCGGAACTGGTTGGGTCTGGCCATGGGTTAGAGAACGATGTGCCGCCACCACCAGCTGTTGAGGTTGAACAACAGGATCAGACCGGAGGAGATGACGCAGTATCGCAGGCTATGCTGCGGGTGCTTGAGCGAGTGGCAGGAGCCAATGTGGGCAATGGGACTCGGAAGTCAGTACCCGAAAGACTTAGGTCGAACGGAGCCGAGGTTTTTAGAGGAGTGTCTGGGGTAGCTCCGAACGTGGCAGTTTGTTTTTGTTGCTAATAAAGTATCTAGAACCTTGAGTGTGGACTTAGAAACTGTGCCTAGGAAATACGGTAGTTTCTTAAGATCAGAGTGCGCAGCAATAGCGTAGTGTGGTGGAGTAGGATGTACGACCATTAGGCAGCCAAGTAATTTCGAGGACGAAATTATTTTAAGGAGGGTAGAATTGTAACATCCGGGTTCTAGGGGTTATGCATTTAGTGCCTAACCCAAGTGATGGTAGGCTTATTGTGTGTTTGGACGAGTTTTAGGGGTCTTGAGCACTCTAAGAGGTAGTGGAATGCCTCAGGAAATTTTTGGTTTTTAGTGCTAAAAAGGGGAGCTTGGCCATAGAGGCCTTAAGAGAATTATTGGGGGAGGTTTAGACTCAAGAATTGCTTTGGTAGAGTGGCATGGCGGCGCTACTTGGAGCTTTGGGAAGGTGACGCCTCAAGGGTGCTAAGGGGTCTCAGGTTCGAGCTGCAAAGGCAGCACTTTGGCCTTTGTTTTTGCGTCAAGGAGGAGAGGAGTTGGGCGGTTGGTGGATGCTGAAAAGATGAGGTAAAGACTTGGTCTTCCATTTTTTGAATTCGGCTAGGTAGGTAGGATAAAGGTTGGACTCATTCAAACTTTTTGAATGAGTGTTAGGGAGGAAGTTTAGGAGGAAATCTTGGGATTTGGGAGGAGTTGAGCTAGTGGCCGGTTTTGGGGAGCTTGAGGAGGGTACTTTCGGCTTTGTTGGATGTGCTTAGGTGTGTGCCGAACTTAGTAGTATAAATAGGGGGTGCTCACCTTTTGGCCACCCTTTTCACCATTTATCCTCTCCTTGCCGAAAGTTGTTTCTTCCCTTTCCTTCACTTATTCTTCCCCTTTGCCGAAAGTAAGTCAAAGAAACCCTCTTCTTTTCTCTTATTTCTTTGTAGCCAAAACCGAAAGTGGGCATAACGTTTTGTGTACCTATTTCCCTCTTCCTTTGCACCTTTCTTTTAAACTCTGCTTAAGCCAAAATCATCCTTAAAGTTTGCCATTGCCGAATATCCCAACTCCATCTAGGAGTCTTAGCCGAATCATTCATTCTCTCATTCTCTCCGCTTTGTTTGCAAGTCCCTGAAGCCGAACCTTATTTCTTGTGGTGGCCGATTCTTGGTTAGGACAAAGGGAGTGGTTATTAAGGTAAGGTTGCGTTAACTCTTCTTTGGTTTGGGTTTCATGTCTTGGCCGAATGGCCCTAAGTGTTCTCTGTTATTGTGCTAAGGCCGATTGTAGGGGAGAAGAGCCTAACGCAGAATACCGTCTTGGGAGGTGCATCGACAGAAGCATTTAGTAGTCTCCGGAATTCAAGTTGTTTGGTAAGAATATTTTAATAAGATTCGTTGCTTAGATTTATGGCTTGAGTGATTAACCGTTGTTCTGATTAAGCGTTTTGATGGAGGCATCAACCAGTCAACGGGGACAAGGGAAAGTCCCTATCCCGAAGTTCAAGAAAAGAGCTGTCTCGGCAGTTCGAGATTGGCCACCGGGGTGTGGGCCAGCGGTAGGTGAAAGCTATAAGCAGATAGCCGTAGTCTCACTTAGCGATAGTATTGGGATCGAGAGTTTAGAACTCCAAGTAATCAGGAGCGTAATCATCGCACTGTTTCTCCGGTTAATTGTTTATTAATGTGTATACTTGTGTATGATGTGTGATAGCTGACAATAAAGGGTAAAGTGATGGATACCCATGTGTGGGGTAATCGGTTAACAGGTTGGTAAGTTGTGATATTAAATTACTTATGGTGCATATGTATGTTATAATAATGAGCATGTGATGTATAGTCATTCTATATGATGATTTGACATGATACGTTTGCATATATGTGCATGGGGATTGGATTTGATCAAAGAAGGACGGGGAGTATATATTTATGTACGTGGTCTAATGTTAGCATCGTGCTACATTAGCGATTGATGATTAGCTGTGTGCTTCATCAAGGGAGATGTTGGCTAGGTGCCCATCTCGGCGGTTGATAGCTGAGTGCATCACCGTAGACAGATTAATGTTGGGATCACTTATGTGATCGGTGGCTCCGCCTCGGCCTTGAGCAGCAAGTCTGCCAAGGTAGGATTTGAGGATCACGATGTGATCGGTGGCTCAGCCACGGCCTTGTGCAGCAGGTCTGCCGAGGTAGGATATGTGGGATCACTCGGTGGTGATCGGTGGATTAGCCACGGCCTTGGGCAGGGAGTCTGCTAAGGTTGGTGTAACAGATGGACTTAGGTTGGGCTGAGATACATTTGGCATGACTGGTTTCATGGACTGTGTGGGTATGGGTTAAGCCCATACGTGTGGAAACATGTGGTATAATTATGTACTGAGTCCGTGGACTCACCCAATTTTCTTAACCATTTCAGGTGATGCGTAAAATTGGACCGGGTTAGGAGAGGATGCAAGGTGGCCCATGCAGAAGAAGATGTTCAATTATTTTAAGTCTATTTATATTAAGTATTTTGTTTAAACATTGGGTTGTAATAAGGGCCTTATTATTATTATTTTTGGTATTATTTTAATTATGGTTTGATTAAACTAAATTATTATGGGAAGATGATTTTATTTTAGCAACTGATTTATTCAAAATATAAGTTAATAAAGTTTTAATTTGGACATTTTATAATAACAAAGTTTTACTTATAATTTTAAATGGACATGGTTTCCAAAAGTTAACAAATTTTCATGATTTACTCTAAAGTCAAAAAGGATTTTCAACCGTCTTTCCACAGTGGCATTTCAAATTCGGTCGTAGTGAATGGGTCGGGTTTGGGGTGTTACACATTATATGATTAGCAGCTTTGCTGCAACGCTGAGTAGTGCCGCTGTGAGTGCTACCTTTGGTGTGTAAAGGATGAGTGGGTTGATTTAGAAATCTCCACAGGTGTGTAGGTTTGGAAGGGAAATGGTGTGTAGCGGATCGATTTTTGGGAGGGTTTTGCATTACCTTGTCTGGCATATGATATGATATGATATGATATGATATGAGGTCATTGTGGGCTAAGGCCCAAGACCACCGATTTCGGTAGGGCTTAGGCCCGATGTGAATATTTGTATGTTGATTTGATTGCCAAGGGTTGTACACATTGAGTTTCGGAACTCACACCCTTTATTTAATGTTTTAGGTAATCCTCAGTAAACGGCTCGACGTGGGAGAGGACTCGGAGATGGCCACACTACAAGATGTTTAAATTTTTATTTTTATTTATTTGTTTCAAAGGACATGGTTTTAGTTTCTTTACTTTTGTTGGATGTAATAAGGCCTTGTACTTTGATTTGATTTTAGATTTTGGGTTTTGATGTTTTAACTGTTTACTTAATGATTAAACTTAAGTAAATTTCTTATGCTTAAACTTGGATTTCGAAATACATAAAGTTATAAAATGGGCTTTTATCATTACTTAACAAGACTCATGGGTTTTGGGCTTTTGGGCCCTAAAATTTAACTTAGCAAAATCGTTTTGAAATATGCCTTTGATGTGACACGCCAGATCGGGGCCTAGAAGTGGGGTGTTACATACATGGCCTGGACCACTGCACACGGGCGGACCTCACAACCCTGTGTGACAAACAGGATCGAACACGGCCTAGACTATCGACCACGGGTGTGTCCCTGCCGACCCTAGGTTTAATTCTATTCGAAAAAGGCTACTTGTGGGCCAAGTAAAGCATCTAAAAGCCTATATAAACACCCTATGGGTGCAACCTAAAAAGGAGGTCGATAGGACGTCAAGTAGACGTCGAGTAGAAGGTAAAAAATACTCTAAGATAGCCATCGGAAGCAGCTTAGGAGAAGATCTCCATCAAGGCTGAGGGTCTCACATCAAGATCTTTAGAAGTTTTTGGGTATTCTTATGTTTTATTGTTTTCCCTTTTCTAATATGCTTCCCTCTATCAGTATGAACTAAATCCCTTAAATACCTAAGGGGATGAAACCTAAGATTAATCTTATTATTATTTGATTTATAACATAAATACTTGTTCTTATTCTTAACTGTGAGTTCTTATTCTTGTTTTGATGGCTCAGGTTATTGATTCAAAGTTGAATGTGCTTATTCAGTGGAGCAAAAGTCCCTGTTTAAAAGAAGATCAACGCAATTAAGAGGAGTTGATTGCAACCATAGGGCGACGAAAATCTGCCGGATTAGAGTCAAATCTAATAAGGGAATCCATAGATCGAGTTAATGCGACAATATGTGTTTTAATTAGAAAGATATTTTAATTAATCAACCTAGAGTCAGTTGTTTTTAGTCTTGAAAGAGATATTAACATAAATCAGGGATTTCTATGTATTAAGTCAAGTGAATAAATCATATGAATCAAAGGTAATAAGTGAAGTCTAGGTGGATTCTTCCTTAGGTATTGCCTATCTCATATAAGTTGTCTAAAAGTATTTTCCCAATTCATTCTCTGTCACATTCATAATCATTTAGTTAGTTAAATTAGTTAGTTAAATTTAGATAAAAATAAATCCCCTTAATTACTAGGCTAGATAATAAAAAGATAGTTATTACTAGTAATTTTAGACATAGAGGATATGATATTCCAGACTTACCATAACTATACTACTGTTCGATAGGTGTGCTTGCCTTTGTCGAAATAATAGTTAGTTTTGAGACCATCAATGGGCATGTAGCCTGGTCGTGTGTCCCCTGCACCTAATTTGCGAAAAATCAAATTCGTCACAAGGGCTAACACACGAGCGTGTGCCTTAGCCGTGTGACCTAAAATGTTTGCTGACGTCACAAATAGAATACCCAAGTTTCTGCACACGGGCGTGTGCTCAATCGTGTGAAAACCCCTATAGGTTCAAAATGAAAAATAAATCTACACGAGCTGGGGACATGGGCATGTGCGACTACACAGCATGCCCACACGGGCGTGTCCCTGTACCACACAGGCGTATGCCTAGTTTTTGCGTAAATCTTCTAATTTTTTCTAAAGTTCTTGGTTTGGTCTCAGACCGTTCCCAAAGTATATTTTGGGCCTCATAGGCCCATTTTAGGGACTTTATGATTGGATATGGAAGTTTTTAGATTGAAAGAAATTTTATGGCCTTGTTTTGCATGAATGTTTGTGTTATTCTTCGGTAATGCCTCGTACCCTGTTCCGACGTCGAACATGGGTAAGGGGTGTTACATTTTAGTGGTATCGGAGCTATGATTTAGTCAGTTCTCGGACTACCATAGCATGTGTGAGAGTCTAACTATACATGTCATAATTATATTCTGATAGTGTGGTGACTCCTAACAATTTTAAACTGTGTTTTCATATAGTAAATAGATCCCGACCAAGCTGCTGATGATAATGCTACAAGTTATGCGCCGGCTCCCGCGCAAGGGACTGAGCCTGTAGAAAGTAGGCCTGAGACCTTGAGTCAGGGAGACGAGGCTCGGGAAGCCTTTCTCCATATGATGAGTAATTGGTTTACTGAATTTGTTCGAGCAAATACTGATGCTCAACCTCCTCCACCCCCTTCTATACCTCAGCCAGTCCCCGTAGCTCCTCAATATATTGATTTGGTAAGTTTGACTAAACCCCCGATTGATAAGATCCGAAAACAAGTGGCCGAAGAATTCAGAGCCAACATAGATGATGATCCCGAGAAAGTAAAGTTCTGGCTTTAGAATTCTATACGGGTATTTGGCGACCCGAAGGATGCTTAAAATGTGTTGTACCATTACCGAAGGACTCGACATATCGCTGGTGGAAGACGCTGATATCTATAGTTCTGAAAGAGAGAGTGACATGGGATTTCTTCGTAGAGGAGTTCCGAAAGAAATATATAAGTCAGCGGTTCATCAATCAGAAACGGAAAGAGTTCCTCGAATTGAAGCAGGGTAAAATGTCCGTGGCAGAGTATGAACGTGAATTTGTCAGACTCAGTAAGTATGCTCAAGAGTGTGTGTCTACCGAAGCTATTATGTGCAAGAGATTCGAAGATGGGCTGAACGAGGATATTCGATTGTTAGTTGGGATCTTAGAGTTGAAAGAATTTGTGGTATTGGTTGGTAGAGCTTGTATGGCTGAATAGCTGAATAAAGAAAGGAGAAAAGCTGTGATTGAGGCTTGAGATGCAAGAAAGTGGCCGGTGAGTAAGTCATTTCAATCTCAATCAAAGAGATCCAAAGAAAACAATCCTCGAATTACAGTTTCAGCTGGGCATTCAGACCGAGACCGTGGTAAAACATATTCGGGCTCTAGAGTTCAAGCTACTTTGATGGCAAGTGTGGGTAATGTGAGGTCTAATAAACCCCAATGTTAGAATTGTGGTAGACAAAAATTCGGAGAGTGTTGGGGAAACAACCGAGCTTGCTTCAAGTGTGGTTCTCGACAATATTTTATCAGAGACTGTCCTGAGAAAGTTGAAGAAGAGAAACTTCAAAGTGTTAGATCGAGTAACACTGCTAGCAAAGGTAGACCGCTGCAAAATGCCAGAAATGGAGCTAGTAGTAAAAGTATAATGAAGGATTCAGCTACAAGGTCAGAAACGAGAGCACCTACTAGATTACAAACATCATTTTCAAGCCAATAATGGCCAAGTTTACCTATACCTACCATTATACCAAATAAATTTACTATTTATACCAAAATAAGCTTGTGGATAGTGTGATGATGCTCCACCAACCTTCATGAGCTTCAAAGCACTATAAAACAGAGAAAAGTAAACCTAATAAGCATATTATGCTTAGTAAGTTCATATAGTTGGAATTAAACTTACCAATCTCATTTATTAAAATTAAGTATATAATAACATGTTTCCATCAACTTGCTAAAATTGCCTAATCACATGCATTCAATCAAACATGTTAGTCACAAAATTCTCATATACATCAGGTAAACATAGATGAGCTCATCATGCTATATTCTTTCAAGACATTCATTTCATCTCATAATTTTCGTATCATGTCAAGTATTTTGTCCGTTGAATTATTGAAATTCCGATGGATACTCAAATAGTACACTCAGGGTGTACAATTCAATAGCCTGTCAATTCATATTTAGGAGTACCCATTAGGGCATTTAATCAGAAAGCATGCTCTCGAGCCACATATCTGTAAGAGTATGCCCAAAGATCAATCATGAGATGGTTGTAATAACATACTTAATTTACAATGTTTATTAATATAAAGCATTGTCATTATTATTTCAGTTTTTCTTTCTGTGTGTATAGATAAACTGTTTTATAATAATGTCCTGAGAATAATATGATTATTCTTAAAAGATCCTTAGTCGAGTATTACTGTTGACTAGGACAATAATAATGCATTAAGACTAACATGTAGTTGATTGATGATAAAGAGTTGTCATTGATATGGAGTGTCAAAATCAATGCATGAATATGTGTGTTAGAGAACAACATATTGGATTGACCCGCTATGAGTATGTTTCTTGGATTATTATGTAATTGTCACAACATTACTCATAGTGATTAATATGTATATGATCCTCAGACTTGAGATCATTATTATCCCAGCATCGTGAGTTGTATATTTTGATACAGTCAAACGTACACCGTAACAGGTTGTTCTATAAAGGCTGATGTTGGATATACCACAATCTATGTAGAGGGATATGGTTGATCAATAAAGGATAAGTCCCTCCTACATAATAGGAGTAATATCTTAGGCCACTTGATTGAGTGAGACTAGAAATGCATGGCCATGCTCAAATAAGTTGATATGAGATGTCATACTAATTTGTATATCATAGTCTACTCAAGATATCAAGAAGCATGGGATGGATTATGCAAGTGTGGCTATCCCATGACTTGTATCCGTTCCAGAGATAAAGGACTTAAGGATTAATTCATGAAAGGTTAATCACGAAAGGTTATGTCGAATCATGACTTCTTGTAACTTAGGTAGCAATGATGCATTGCTAGATGCCACTCATTGTCTGTGACAATAGAATCATTCTAGTATTACTGCTAACGTTGCAAGAACCTACAGGGTCACACCCTATGGTTGAAATGAACGGAATAAAATATAGCTGGTATTGTGCTTGGTTGTCACATAAATTAAATTAATTAAAGAATTAATTTAATTTGGCAATCAAATATTGAACATATTATATGTACAAGGATGTTGTACACATAATGATAACATAATTTTATTAATATATGAATTTGATTCATATATAAATTTAAATAAATATAGTTTACCGGAATCCTTATTATAATTAATGTAATTATAATTTTCAGATATAATTAATGTAATTATAATTTTCGGTTAAAAACTTTATTGTATTTATTTAATCTTGTAATACATTCAAGAGATACCAATTATAAAAGGCCCAATTAAGAGGATACCTATTATAAAAGGCCCAATGAGAAAGGCACCCATTATAAAAGGTATTTAAAGGAGACAAAACAAAAGATGAAAACCCTAAGTGATTTCTCGTTTGGTCTAGCAGCCGTCAAGCAAATAAGCCTCCAAAACAGTTTTGGAGATTTCTTCCGTTCATAGTCAAACCGGGTGGATTACGTAGAGGCCGACATCGGAAAAGGTTGAGGCTTGATTTGACAGTAGATCAAAACTCTTGTTGCCAAGGCGTCGTTGTCTACTCAGATTGAAGTTTTGGTAATTTCGAAACCTTTATTTCACCCCGATTCGTTCCTCACACATGGATCCATGATTTGGATCGCCGGATCTAATTTTATTCTGCTGCGCCATGGGGTACCGGCGTTCCAACAATATCATATAACAGGATTACTTGTCCAAGCTAAATCCTATTTCCAACATATGCTTATAAGAGCTTAATCAGGATTACCAGTCCGAGCTAAATCCTATCTATAGCATATGCTCAAGAGGGCTTATATTAGGATTACCAGTCCAGGCTAAATCCTCTCTATAATGAGGTCGATAGGATTCCTCGTCCGAGCTAAATCCCGTTAGCAACAAATACAGGACCTCATTCAATAAGGGAAAATAATTCATTTCTTATATTGTAGCTTCCAAATAATTCACATAAATATAGATCATATTCTATACAAATATAACATTCAATTTAACATAATTACTTGCTCATTTAAGTTACACGAACTTACCTCGATAATAGTTCGTTCAAGAAAATGTACTACTCCGAAACTTTCTCTTTTCCTCGATCTAGCTTCGAATTTGAGTTAGCCGGATCTATATAAATGAATTTAATCATCAATTTCTCACATTTCATATTCATTTAAACTCAATTTACATCCTAGGCAAAATTACCATTTCGCCCCTAAATTTTCCATAAATTCCAATTTCGTCCCTAGGATCGGAAAATGAAATTAATGCAATTTACTCCCTATTCCAAGCCTAACCGAAATTTCAATATACAATTTACAGCACATGTGTTCCATAAATTTCAGAATTTTTCTTAAATTTCATAACTTTACAAACTAGTCCCTAAATCATGCTTTCATGAAAAATCACTTTGAAAAAGCTGTTTATCTATCAACAACCTTTCATTTTCCTCCATAAATTTTAAATTTTCAGCATATTCATCCATGGCATAACTTCTATACTTTGATAAATTTTCAAATTAATTCCCCCAATAGATAGAGTAAACTATCCTGGTTCAAAAATATAAAAATTTCTAAAAACGGGACAAAGAAACTTACCCAATTAAGCTTGATTAGTTTCTTCTCTCTCTCCTAGGGTTTCCATGCAAATTTTGGGGAAGATGATATAAAATAAGATGATATTTCTATTTAATTTAATTTTCTTTTTTAATTTTATCACTTTCTAAGTTAGTCCTTAGCCTTTTCTAATTTTTCCATGAATGAATCATAAAAAATATCTACTAACTTTTGATTAATGATCTAATTACCATATAAGGGGCCTCAATTTTTGAATTCCATAGCTATTTGATCCTTCTAGCTACTAGAATTCAACTTTCATTTTATGCTATTTGGTCCTTCCCATGATTAAACTCTAAATCGATAAAATTTTCTTATCAGAATTTTCACATGATATTTCTATCTAAATGCAAATCTTGAAAAAATATAAAATAATTCTTCTTTCCAGTTAGGATTTGTGGTCCTGAAACCACTGTTCCGATTTCACTGAAATTGGATTGTTACGACTCTCCCCCTTAAGAGTTTTCGTCCTCCAAAATCTTTCCAGTAAAGAAATTTGAGTATTGCTTTCTCACGGTATCCTCCGATTCCCAAGTAGCTTCTTCAATACCATGGCGTTGCCATAGAACTTTTACTAATGCCACCTTTTTATTTATTAACTCTTTTGTTTCATGTGTCAATATCTTGATTGGTTCTTCACTATAAGTCATATCAGGCTGAATCTCTACCTCTGAAGGAGAAATAACATGTGAAGGATCCGATCGATATCGTCGTGACATAGACACATGAAAAACATTACGAATCCAATCAAGTTCTGGTGGTAGGGCTAACCGATATGCAACAGGTCCAATTCTTTCTATAATTTCATATGGCCCAATGAACCGAGGACCCAATTTTCCTTTATGACCAAACCGAAGAACTTTCTTCCAAGGTGATGCTTCTAAGAATACCTTATCACAATCTGAAATTCTATTTTTTTTCATTTAAGATCAGCATAGGACTTTTAACAGTCAGAGGCTGCTTTCAAACTGTCCTGAATTACTTTCAGCTTTCCCTCGGTTTCACAGACTAAGTCAACTCCGTGTAACTTTTTCTCACTGAGTTCTGTCCAATACAATGGAGTTTTACATTTGTGACCATACAGTGCTTCATACGATGCCATTTTGATTGGATTGATAACCATTATTATAAGCAAATTCAACTAAAGCGAGGTACTTTTCCAAATTACCTTTAAATTCAAGTACACAACATCGAAGCATATCTTCCAAAATCTGTATTACTCATTCAGATTAACCATCTATCTGAGGATGGAATGCAGTGCTAAAATATAACTGTGTACCCAGAGCTTCTTGCAAATTACTCTAGAATCGGGATGTAAATCGAGGATCTCTATTTGAAATAATGGAGATAGGTACTCCATGCAATCTGACAATCTCAAAGACATATAATGCAGCCAATTTATCCAAGGAAGAACCCATACGTACTGGAATAAAGTGTGCAGACTTTGTCAATCGATCAACAATTACCCAAATGGCATCTTTTTTCTTTGGAGACGGGTAATCCCGATACAAAGTCCATGGTAATTCTTTCCCATTTCCATTCCGGTATCGTAATTGGCTATAATAATCTCAAAAGCAACTGATGTTTAGCTTTAACTTGTTGACATATCAAACACTTAGATACAAACTCAAAAATATCCCTTTTTATTCCCGGCCACCAGTACATCTTTTTCAAATCATTATACATTTTATTACTACCAGGATGAATAGACATGTTACCATTATGAGATTCATTCAAAGTCTTCTGTACTAGTTCTAAATTCTTAAGTACACATATTCTTCCTCTAAATAACAAACAACCATCAGTCCCAACCTAAAATTCTAAATTAGGAGTTGATTCACATTGTATTCGTTTTGCTTGTAATTTACTATCATCTTTCTAAGCTTCAGAAATCTATTGCAAAAACATCGTCTAGCTTTTAACTCAGCTATAATTGAACCATCATTAGATAACACCAATTGAGTATTTATTGCTCGCAAAGCAAACAGGGATTTTCTGCTCAGAGCATCTGCAACCACATTGGCTTTTCCTGGATGGTAGTCAATAACCAGATCATAATCTTTCAATAACTCAAGCCACATGCGCTGTCTCAAATCAATTCTTTCTGTGACATCAAATACTTCAAACTTTTATGATTAGTGAATATCTGACATTTTTCACCAAACAAATAATGTCGCCATATTTTTAATGCAAATACAATTGCTGCTAATTCAATATCATGTATCGGGTAATTTCTTTCATGTGGTTTTAGCTTTCTTGAAGCATAGGCTATTACTTTTCCTTCTTGTATCAAAACACAGCCTAAACCATTTAACGATGCATCACTATAAATTACAAATTCCTTATCCGATCCAGGAAGAACTAACACGAGTCATGGGAGAAGCTATCATTGAAAACCCTTTTACGAACCTCCGATAATATCCAGGAAGTCCAAGAAAACTTCAAACTTTAGACACATTCTTCGGTGGTTTCCAATTAACAATAGCTGAAATTTTACTTGGATCTACATGAATAACCTCTGTAGATACAATTTGTCCAAGAAAACCAACTTCCCGTAGCCAGAATTCACATATACTGAATTTGGCATACAATTGCTTTTCACGCAATGCTTGCAACACTATTCTCAAATGATCAGCATGTTCATTTTTATTTCAATTATAAACCAAGATATCATCAGTAAATACCACCACAAACTTGTCTAAATAAAGTCTAAAAATTCTGTTCATCAGATCCAGAAACACTGCAGGTGCATTTGTCAAACCAAATGGAATCACAAGAAACTCATAATGTCCATACATGGTTCTAAAAGTTGTCTTTGGCACATCTGAATCTTTTACCCGTAACTGATAGTAACCAGAACAGAGATCAATCTTTGAAAATACAATGGCCCCCTTCAATTGATCAAATAGATCATCAATGCAAGGTAATGGATATTTGTTCTTTATTGTAACTTTGTTAAGCGGTCTGTAATCAATGCACAACCTTAACGATCCATCTTTCTTCTTTACAAACAAAACCGGTGCACCCTAACATGAGAAACTGGGTCAAGCAAAGCTCAATCAAATCTTGTAACTGTGCTTTCAACTCTTTTAATTCTGTAGGAGTCATTCTGTAAGGTGCTATGGATATGGGTGTTGTCCCCGGGACAAGATCTATGGAAAATTCCACTTCTCTAACAGCTGGTAAACCAAGTAATTCTTTCAGAAATACATCAAGAAATTCACATACAATCGGTATTGACTGAATCTTTGACTCAGAGACTATAGTGTCTAACACATATGCAAGATAAGCATCATAACTCTTTCTAACATATTTCTGTGCTGTTATTGCTGATATCGGAGTATGTAACACCTCATACCTAAGTCCAAGGCTGAGACCGAATACGAGACATTACTATGCTTGAACTTTCTTAAACATGCACTTACGTGCTGTAAAATTTTGTTCCGAATTAAAAACGTCTCTTTCTTAATCTAATCATACATTTCATGGGCCTACGAGGCCTTAAACACATATCTAGAAACCTTTAGAACTTAATTGAAAACTATTCCTTAAAATAGGGGTCACACGCCCATGTGGCTTGGGACACGCCCTTGTACCCCTAAGACACGCCCATGTCTTCCAACCATGGTCGACACTGACTAATTTCACATGGCCTTGACACGACCGTGGACTTAGACCGTGTGCTATACCTTGATATACTAACTTATTCACAAGGCCTGGGGCACACGCCCATGTTCTAACCGTGTGTCACACACACCCTAAACAAACGGCCGTGGGATTAGCCCGTGGTCTATTCTGACTTAAGGTACTAAGGTGCAGGGGACGCACGGCCTAGACACACACTCGTGTATCTATCCGTGTGGGCACCTGAAGGCTATTTACCAAGCCAATTGCCACCCTGAAATCAAGATCAATCTCGTACTCAATTCAACAACTCAAATTACTACATCCTTCATTTATATCAATAAACATACATACTTAGTCAATCTTGGCCTATCACTTAGCCATATACAAAAGAATAATAAACTTGATAGCCCATACTTTTGCCCTTTTCAAGACATATTCTCAAAATGAAATGTTTCCTATACATGTCATACTTAATATAGACAACTTGGCTATACCAAAATAGCGATTGATAGTGTGCTTCAAGCCCCAATGACAATGATCCACGAGATTAGCTTGGCGGGACTACATGGAAAGAAAGAATAAAAGACGTAAGCATTTAGCTTAGTAAGTTTGCATATAATGTACATAGCAACATACTTGTTTAATATAAACCAATTGGCATAAACAATGGCATCTTAAATTTCAGCTATTTAAGCTTACTTACTCTTATTGATTCTTACATATCTCATGATACTTACTACTCTCATGCTCGTGAGGTAAACAAGATGCCTGTATCATTTGATCATATAGACCAGCATACTTTACTATAACAATCATAATCTCTAATTCATCATTCATAACATGAATAATACTCATTTCTAACTTAATAATAGCTTTGCTTACTTAACTTTCTTGCTATCTCATTTAAGCTCTACTCATTTTCCCGATGAATTTCTATGGATAATCGAGGATACTAAATCTCATCCCACACATAACTCGATGCTAAAGCCATATCCTAGATATGGTCTTATATGGGATCTCTCATCTTGGTATCGATGCCATGTCTTGACATAGAGTTACACAAAGTCTTCCTTGTGTGTTCCCTTGGGAACTTACCATTGCCATGTCTTGACATGGTCTTATTTGGTATCTTTACTTATGAACTGGTCAATGCCGAGCCTTGTCTTGGACTTACATGAAACCTTCCTTGTTACTCACCAATGCCATGCCTTGGCTTGGACTTACATGGGATCTCTATCTCATGATAACTTTTCAATGCCAAGACTTGTCTTGGACTTACATGACACCTTTACTTGGAGACTCACCAATGCCATGCCTTGGCTTGGGCTTATATGGGTCTTCATCTCATAATAACTCTTCAATGCTGAGACTTGTCTTGGTCTTACATGATAACCTGCTTGATTGCCGATGCCATGCCTTGGCTTGGTCTTATATGGACTTTCTCATTTCATGTGATAGATTGAGTATCCTAAGTAATTCAACTTCAATCAGGACTTTCTCATGCTTAATCTCATTGATTTCTTTATTTAACATAGCATTAACCATTTCAATGGTAATAATGTACATTGTACTAAGCAATTCAATGATAGTAATCATAAAGCATAGAAATCATACAAACTTACCTCGATATACAAAATGTATGTAGATATGTAATTTAGTCCTCGACTATGTTCTTGCCTCGATTTCGATTCGGGCTTCGTTTTTCTTTATCTATAGTAATAGTTTAGATCATTTAATACTCACATTGACTAAATTGACTCTTAACACATACTTTGGCAAA
The DNA here is from genome assembly GCA_005393395.2 of Gossypium australe. Classification (NCBI taxonomy): domain Eukaryota; kingdom Viridiplantae; phylum Streptophyta; class Magnoliopsida; order Malvales; family Malvaceae; genus Gossypium; species Gossypium australe. The sequence goes on from CM016617.1 coordinate 59,360,908, forward strand.
ATTACAATTTTGTCTGTAAACTAGTACTTATTCATGTTTAAAAATATACTCATGAATGACATGCATGTTAAATGATATTTTATGGAAGATTATGAGAGTTTGATGTTAGATAAACATCTTTTTCTAAGTGAATTTCATGAGAAATGCTAGTAAGTACTAGTTTGTAATTATTATGAAATTTGTCATACATGGTAGAAATAGTGAGAAATTGTTATTGCTATAGTTGAGACAATGAATCAGCTAAGCATGAAGTTCATAAAATTTGAATAAAAATCACTTTACGAGCCTTGGAGTTATTGGTATATTTGATAAACTTCGGGAGGGCTATATCAGGATAGGATCACCCGTCCGGGCTAGATCCTTTTTACCGTCAATTCCTTTTCAGAGATCCATCGAATTTTCCTTTCATTCAACCGAATGAACATTCAAATTTTTATTATTCAAATTTATTTATAAGCTCAACTTATAGCTATAATTAGCTAATTCATAATACGAGGACTCCAAAAATACGAAGAATATTAAAAACGGGCTAAGATGCACTTACTAGCAAGCTTCAAAAATTTGAAGAACCCTAGCCATGGAGTCTCTCCAATTTGCGGCACAAGGAAGAAGATGAATAAGAATTTTTATCATCTTTTTTTTCCTTTTAAATCATTTAATTGATAAATGACCAAAATGCCCTTCTCTTTAAAATTTCACCATTTACTAACTCATGTCCATTTTTGTCAAAAAATTATAATTTGGGAAAATTGCTATTTAAGGACTTCTAATTAATATTCTAAAGCTATTTCATACAAAAAGTTTCTAGAAACTCATATTTTGCAACTTTTGCAATTTAGTCCTAATGGACCCTTTAATGGAAATTTCCATAAAACTTCTACATGAAACTATCATAATATCATGCACACATCTCAATACCTTAAAAACTCATATTACTACTTCGAATTTGTGGTCTCGCACCACTATTCTGACTAGGCCCGAAATCGGGCTGTTACAATTCTCCCCCATTAGGGATTTTCGTCCTCGAAAATCTTATGAGCCAAAAGATTTGGGTACTGGTTTCTCATGCCCTCTTCTGGTTCCCATGTAGCTTATTCTATTCCATGCCTTTGCCACAATACTTTCACTAGGGCAATACTTTTATTTCTTAGCTGCTTGACTTCCCAAGCTAAAATCTTAACTGGTTCTTCACCATAAGTCATGTCGGGATGAATCTCTATTTCTGACGAGGTAATTGCATGTGAAGGATCTGATCGGTAGCGTCGCAACATAGACACGTGAAACACATCATGTATCTTTTCTAACTTAGATGGCAAAGCCAATCAGTAAGCTACCGGCCCAACTCTCTCAGTAATCTCATAGGGTCTAATGTCACGTGGACTTAACTTGCCTTTCCGGTCAAATTTGAGAACTTTTCTCCATGGTGACAATTTCAAGAAAACTTTATCTCCAACTTCATACTCTATTTATTTTCTTCTTAAATCTGAATAGGATATTTTTCTGTCTATTGCAGCTTTTAAACACTCTCGTATCACTTTCACTTTTTATTCGGTTTCTCTAACCAAATCAACCCCGTGAATTCAATTTTCTTTGAGTTCAGTCCAATATAAAGGTGTTCTGCACTTACGTCCATATAGAGCCTCATAAGGCGCCATCTTTAAACTTGACTGAAAACTATTGTTGTAGGCAAATTCTACCAATGGGAGAAACTTTTCCCAACTGCCTCGGAATTCGAGAACACAATACCGGAGCATATCCTCGAGTACTTGAATTAATCTCTCCGACTGACCATCGGTTTAGGGATGAAAAGCTGTACTAAAGCTCAACTTTGTACCCAAGGCCTCCTGTAACTTCTTCCAAAGTCTGGAGGTGAATCTTGGATCTCTATCCGATATGATCGATAAGGGAACTCTGTAAAGTCTTACTATTTTTGAAACATACAAGTTTGCCAACTTGTCTAGGGAGTAATCCATTCGTACAGGTATAAAATGGGCTGACTTTGTGAGTCTATCAACCACAACCCATACAACATCTTTCTTACTCGGAGACAATGGTAAACCCGTTACAAAATCCATAGTAATACAGTCCCATTTCCACCCGAGTACCATAATGGGTTGAAACAAACCTGAAGGTACTTGGTGTTCAACCTTTACTTGCTGACAAATCATGCATTTGGAAACAAACTCTGAAATATCTTCCATCATTCTCGGCCACCAATACTGTTGCTTCAAGTCATTATACATTTTGGTATTGCTCGGATGTACAGATAAACATCCGTTATGTACCTCATGCAAAATTCTCTGAATAAGCAATTCCTTTCTTGGCACACAAACTCTATCTTTGTATATCAGACTTCTATTTGAACCAATCTGAAAATCGGACTCAACATCTGACTCGCACTGAGCTCTCTTAACTTGCAATTCATTATCTTCTTTCTGAGCTTCAATGATCTCTTGGAGGAACCTTGGTCTAGCTCTCAACTCAGCTAGAATAGAACCATCGTCGGAGAAAGTCATCCGCGAATTCATTGCCCTTAATGCAAATAGGGACTTCCTGCTCAAAGCATCGGAGACCACATTCGCCTTTCCTGGATGGTAGTCAATGACCAACTCATAGTCTTTTATCAACTCTAACCCTCTCTGTTGTCTTAGGTTCAATTCATTCTGCGTCATGAAGTACTTTAAACTTTTGTGATCGGTGAAAATTTGACATCTTTCACCATATAAATGGTGTCTCCATATCTTTAATACGAAGACTATGGCAGCCAGCTCTAGATCGTGTGTTGGATAATTCTTCTCGTGAGGCTTCAACTGTCTTGAAGCATAAGCAATCACCTTGCCCTCTTGCATAAGCACACAGCCTAACCCATTTAAGGATGCATCGCTATAAATTACGAATTCTTTCCCTGTTTCGGGTTGTACCAAAACTGGAGCTTTTGTCAACAATGCTTTCAGTTTCTCAAAACTGTGTTGGCATCTTTCTGTCCACTCAAACTTCACATTTTTTTGTAACAACTTAGTCATTGGGGTTGCAATCACAGAAAACTCCTTGACAAATCGTCTGTAATAGCCGGCTAGGCCTAGGAAACTTCTAATCTCAGAAATATTCTTCGGTGGCTTCCAGTCCATTATAGCCGAAATCTTACTTGGGTCTACTCGAACTCCTTCTCCTGAGACAATATGTCCCAGAAATCCTACTTCATTGGGCCAAAATTCACTTTTACTAAATTTGGCATACAGTTGTTTTTCTCGTAGAGTCTGTAAAACTGTCTGTAGGTGCTCAGCATACTCAATCTCATCTCGAGAATAAACCAATATGTCGTCGATAAAAACGACTACAAACTTGTCGAGGTATGGTCTAAAAATGTGGTTCATTAAGTCCATGAATACCGCAGGAGCATTGGTCAATCCAAAGGGCATGACTAAAAATTCATAATGCCCATACCTTGTTCGAAAAGCGGTCTTAAATACATCTGAATCCTTTACTCTCAACTGGTAGTACCCTGATCTCAAGTCTATTTTGGAGAACACAGTGGCTCCTTTCAATTGATCGAACAAATCATCGAATCTAGGCAATGGGTACTTGTTCTTCATTGTCACCTTATTAAGCTGACGGTAATCTATGTACAATCTCATGGTGCCATCTTTCTTTTTCACAAATGAAACTGGAGCACCCCATGAAGAACAACTTGATCTTGCAAAACCTTTATCCGTTAACTCTTGCAACTGTATCTTCAACTCTCTCAACACCATTGAAGCCATTCTATAAGGGGTAATAGATATTGGTACAGTACCTGGAGCTAACTCAATATTGAACTCAACCTCTATAACTGGAGGTAATCCAGGTAATTCCTTAGGAAAAACATCCAAGTACTCACATACTATCAGTACCGACTCAATCTTTAACTCTGTTTCTCTAGCATTCATCACAAAGGCCAGATATGTTTCATATCCTTTTCTTATGTATCTCTGTGCCGTCATATGAGAAATCAATACCGGTGATCCACCTTGTTCATCTGATTCTACATGGAGAATGTCCCCATTCTCACATTTCATCTCAATGTACTTTTTTTCCCACAATTTACTATTACATCATGGGCAGTCAATGTAACACCCTATACCCGAGTTCCAGGCCTGAACCAAGCCCGAGGTATTACCAAACTAACACCCCAAAATCCCCACTTAGGCTCGATGTGACTACACTCCTACATCACCCCGACAGCCTTATTCTCGACTTACAAGGCTTTACTCATACTCAAAAAGGCTCTCGAGACCATATCGAAACTTTTTCGATTCCTAAAAATTTTCTTTTTTCTATACAGGGATCACACGCCCGTGTATCATGTAACACGCCCGTGGGTTTGTAACCACGCCCATGTCCTCAGCCTGTGCTTAAAACTCCAGCATTCTATTTTAACACCATGGTTAGGACACACGCCCATATGAAATGGGACATGCCCGTGTACCCTCACAACATGCCCGTGTCTTCAAACCGTTGGGGGTTACTGACTATATTCACACGGCCTTAACACGCCCGTGTGGATAATCCGTGGTCTATCCTAACTTAAAATGCTAACATACAGGGGACACACGGCCAAGTCACACGCCCGTGGGCTGACCGTGTGTCACACATGGCCTAGACACACGCCTGTGTGCCTACCCATGTGGACAAGAATAAGGCTGTTTGCCAAACTTCTAGCACCCCTATATCGTTACACTACATGAGTCCATTCAACATACTATTAAACATCTCATAATTCAACATGTACTCTCATTGATAACTTTGAAATTTCATATATGGTAAAATATGCCAACATTCTTGGCAATTTACAAAATTAATATCTTAGTAAGAGCCAATACACCTTTGTCCAAAATAACAAAATAATCTATCTAGTCTAGCCCCTATACATGCCATACACAAAACCACTAAGTCTATTTATACTGAAGTGAGCAGATTGTGTGGGCGGTCTCTTGGTTATCGGCGTATCTCGGCTCGGCTCTTAATCTCTATGAAACAAGGGGAATGAAAAGGGAAGTAAGCTTTAAGCTTAGTAAGTTTACATGAAACAATAAAATACGATAATACTTGTTCTACAACTTTCTTAGCTTTATAAAACAGGCATGAAACAACTAGATTTAGGATCATGCTTACTCATTTCCTCCATTCACACATTCCAACCATATCACTAGCATAATGCATACATTCATTAATAGGTTCCCCTGCACTTAACATCACAATGTTACAATACACAACATCCCACGATCTCTTAATCAATTACTTAGAGTCAATTTACTTGATGGTTCCACACTTAGCCCACCATTAGTATTTATTAGGGTGGTAACGCACTTAGCCCACCAAAAGATTTAATTATGGTGGTATCGCACATAGCCCACCAAATGATAAGTGAATGATGGTATCGCACAAAGCCCATCGTAATTAAGCAATAAGGTGGTATCACACATAGCCCACCATTAAGATAAATAAACGATGGTATCGCACAAAGCCCATCGTGATTAAACAATAAGGTGGTATCGCACTTACCCCACCATTAAGTGTTGTCTTTACATATTTATACGAATATTTCTTCATTCAAACAATAATTATTCAATGACTACCACATTTAATCCATTTGAATCACATATGTTCTCAATCAGGTCATAAACCAATTAGCATCACAATGTTTATAAGTAAATTTTATTGTTTGCACATAAACTTACCTCGATTGCAAAACGTGTCAACTAGCGATTTACTCAACCACCTTGCCTTTTCCACGGTCAAGGTTGATTTCGCGCTCTTCTTGATCTAGAACAATGGGATTCATTCGTTTTGATCATTCTATGACCATAATACATCAAATTCTACATTTGGGCAAAAATAACCATTTTGCCCTTGTACATTGGCAAAATAACAATTTTGCCTCTAGGCTCGTAAATCATGTTTCAACACATTTTCTCAGTAATCAAGCCTAGTTAAACATTTATTACCCTTATAACTACTCACAATTCTAACTATTTCATGCATTTATGACACAATTTCAATCTTTGCATTTAAGTCCTACTTAGGTGTTGTCATGCAAACACCGTTCACAAAAGTTGTTTCACAACTCCCCAACATTCATTTTCTTCCATAAAAACTTAGCTAACCACATAAACACTCTCATGGCAAGTCCCTTAACTTTCAACCATATCACAAATTAGTCCCCTCATTAGCTAACTTAAGCTTTGGGGGTTCTAAAAGTACAAAAATTATCAAGAATAACCATTAAGAACACTTACTAGTGAGGAGAATAAGTTGCTGAAATTTCAAGCTCCCAAGACTCGTATTTTAGTGTAAAAATCGGTGGAAGAAGGAGGATGAAAAAGATTATAGCCTTCCTTTTGTTTTATTTTATCATATTTTTTTCACCTAGTCACCAACTTTTACCAAATATTTAATGCCCTTGTCCTCTATCCTCAATGGCCGGTCAACACACATTAAATGGCCCAATTGCACTTTAAAATCCTCCAATTTACATTCTATAGCTATTAGGTACCCCTACCTTTTAAAATAGAACTTTCGCATCTCATGCGATTTAGTCCTTTTTTTCTCAATTAAACATGCTATTGCTAAAATTAAAGCACCAAAATTTCTATATAGTCATATATTAATACCATAATACATAAAATAATACTAAAATAATTTTCCTCAACCCAAAATTAGTGGTCCCGAGACCACTGTTCCGACTAGCCCCAAAATCGGGCTGTTACAGTCAACCAGTCCATACCAAGAATGAGGTCAAACTCATCAAATGGTAACAACATAAGGTTTGCTTTAAAATAATGACCTCTAATCATCAATGGACAGTCTTTACATACTTCATTAACTAAAACACTCTTACCTAAAGGATTAGACACCTTAATCAGAAATTCTGTAGAATCTATAGGCATACTCATATCGGATACTAGTTTCATACAAATGTAAGAGTGTGTGGATCCAGGATCTATTAAAGCAATAACTTTAATATCATGAAGAGAAAATATACCCGTAATAACATTGAGGGAAAATGCCTCTTCGCGAGCCCAAATGGCATAAGTTCTCGCAGGCGCCCTACCCTCGGGTCTCGCAGCCTGTTCTCTAGGGTTACCTCTCCCACTTGCCCCACTTTCTGGGTTCCTCTGCGGTCTTCCTCTGACCATAATTCTAGATCTCGGGTTTTTAGCTCTCTCTTCTTTCATTGTCTCTGGACAATCTTTTATGTAGTGGTCTTGGAAACCACATCTGAATCATGCATTTTCATGCACTCGACATTCTCCAAGATGACGTCTGCCACGCTGTGGGCATTCGGGTCTATTCGATCGGATGTTCCCCACACTAGTAACTGAAGTCGTCTGTGCTTTATTTTCCGAATACTGCTTACTCTTGTCCTTCCTTGAAAACCCAGTGGAAGTAGCCGATTGGGTGGAGAAATCTATTGACTTCTTGGATGAGGATTCGAATGACTTATTCCACTGTCTCTTTCTAGAGTCACGAGACTCCATTTCAGATTTTCTCTTCTCCTTTACTGGCTCTTCGGCTTTACAAGCCCTCTCTACTAGCACAATGAATTCCTTTAGTTCTAAGGCAATAACAAATAATTTGATGTCATCATTTAGTCCATCTTCGAATCTCTTGCTCATAATGGCCTCGGTGGATACACACTCTCGAGCGTATTTACTGAGTCGCACAAACTCGCGCTTATAATCAGTCACCGACATCTTGCCTTGCCTCAATTCTAGGAATTCCTTCCTTTTTTGGTCCACAAACCTTTGACTGATATACTTTTTCTTAACCTCTTCTTGGAAGAATTCCCAAGTGATCTTCTCCCTTAGTACTACCAATACCAAGGTGTCCCACCATTGATAGGCAGACTCTCTTAGAAGAGAAACTACACACTACATGCATTCTTCAGACGTGCATGACAACTCCTTAAATACCCTGATGGTATTTTCTAACCAGAACTCGGCCTTTTCCGGATCATCATCTCTTTTAGCCCGAAATTCTTCTGCCCCATGTTTCCTAATCCTATCAACTGGAGGCTTAACTCCTCTTGCCACCTCTACTATTTGAGGGGCTACTGGGATAGGTTGTGGAATAGGCGGGGGTGGAGGGGGTTGTGCATTTGGGTTCGTACGAACGAACTCCGTGTACCATCTATTCATCATATGGAGGAAGGCTTCTCTAGCCTCTTCTCCTCCTCCTTGACTCAACGTAGCGGGTCTATTCTCATTCTCGTTCGGCACCGTCCCTTCAGCGGGAGCCGGCGCATTACTTTCTACGTCATCCGCCACAGCTCTTTCGGGATCCACTTACTATACGTATAAACATAATTTAAGTCATCAGGTGCCGTCACACTATCATTATAAAAACATTCTTACGTATTGCATGTATAGCTAGACTCGTGCTCGTGCTACGTTAGTCCTAGAACCGACTAAACCGTAGCTCTGATACCACTAAATGTAACACCTCATACCCGAGTACAAGGCTGAGACCGGATACGAGACATTACTATGCTTGAACTTTCTTAAACATGCACTTACGGGCTGTAAAATTTTGTTCTGAATTAAAAACTTCTCTTTCTTAATCTAATCATACATTTCATGGGCCTACGAGGCCTTAAGCACATATCTGGAAACTTTCAGAACTTAATCGAAAACTTTTCCTTAAAACAGGGGTCACACGCCCATGTGGCTTGGGACACGCCCGTGTACCCCTAAGACATGCCATGTCTTCCAACTGTGGTCGACACTGACTAATTTCACACGACCATGACATGCCCGTGGACTTAGACCGTGTGCTATACCTTGATATACTGACTTATTCACACAGCCTAGGGCACACGCCCATGTTCTAATCGTGTGTCACACACGGCCTAAACAAACGGCCGTGGGATTAGCCCGTGGTCTATTCTGACTTAAGGTACTAAGGTGCAGGGGACGCACGGCCTAGACACACACCCGTGGGTCTATCCGTGTGGGCACCTGAAGGCTATTTACCAAGCCAATTGCCACCCTGAAATCAAGATCAATCTTATACTCAATTAAACAACACAAATCACTACATCCCTCATTGATATCAATAAACATACATACTTAGTCAATCTTGGCCAATCATTTAGCCATATACAAAAGAATAATAAACTTGATAGCCCATACTTATGCCCTTTTTAAGACATATTCTCAAAATGAAATGTTTCCTAAACATGCCATACTTAATATAAACAACTTGGCCATACCAAAATAGCGATTGATAGTGTGCTTCGAGCTCTGATGACAATGATCCACGAGATTAGCTTTGCGGGACTACATGGAAAGAAAGAATAAAAGACGTAAGCATTTAGCTTAGTAAGTTTGCATATAATGTACATAGCAACATACTTGTTTAATATAAACCATTTGGCATAAACAATGGCATCTTAAATTTCAGCTATTTAAGCTTATTTACTCTTACTGATTCTTACATATCTCATGATACTTACTAGTCTCATGCTCGTGAGGTAAACAAGGTACCTGTATCACTTGATCACATAGATCAGCATACTTTACTATAACAATCATAATCTCTAATTCATCATTCATAACATGAATAATACTCATTTCTAACTTAATAATAGCTTTGCTTACTTAACTTTCTTGCTATCTCATTTAAGCTCTACTCATTTGCCCAATGAATTTCTATGAATAACCGAGGATACTGAATCTCATCCCACATATAACTCGATGCCAAAGCCATATCCTAGATATGGTATTATATGGGATCTCTCATCTTGGTATCAATGCCATGTCTTGACATGGACTTACACAAAGTCTTCCTTGTGTGTTCCCTTGGGAACTTACCATTGCCATGTCTTGACATGGTCTTATTTGGTATCTTTACTCATGAACTGGTCAATGTCGAGCCTTGCCTTGGACTTACATGAAACCTTCCTTGTTACTTACCAATGCCATGCCTTGGCTTGGACTTACATGGGATCTCTATCTCATGATAACTTTTCAATGCCAAGACTTGTCTTGGACTTACATGACATCTTTACTTAGAGGCTCGCCAATGCCATGCCTTGGCTTGCGCTTATATGAGTCTTCATCTCATAATAACTCTTCAATGCCAAGACTTGTCTTGGTCTTACATGATAACTTGCTTGATTGCCGATGCCATGCATTATCTTCGTATTATATACACTTTCTCATTTCATGTGATAGATTGAGTATCCTAAGTAATTCAACTTCAATCAGGACTTTCTCATGCTTAATTTCATTGATTTCTTTATTTAACATAGCAATAAGCATTTCCATGGTAATAATGTACATTATACTAAGCAATTCAATTATAGTAATCATAAAGTTTAGAAATCATACAAACTTACCTCGATATACAAAATGTATGTAGTTATGCAATTTAGTCCTCGACTTTGTTCTTGCCTCGGTTTTGATCCGGGCTTCGTTTTTCTTGATCTGTAGTAATAGTGTAGATCTGAAACACCCCAAACCCGGCCCACGAGCCTTGACCGGATCTGGTATGTTCCTTGAGTAAAACGGTTCAAAACTTGTTTGCTTCTTTGGAAAACTTTGGATGGTTTTGAAGAAGAATTGATTTGTGTTGTGTTCGAGTTGTAAACGAGTTTATTCTTGAAGACTAGATTTTAATAAAACTTTATTTACAAAATATTAACGAGTTCTTAGAGTTTACTATTTAAACTGGAAACCATTTCTGTTAGGTGTCAAAACATTTTAAGATTTATTTTTAAGAAAAGTTACTTAAACTTTAATTTGTTAGGAATCGTGTCATAATAAAATAATTAAAATGCATGCATAAACAGTTTCATACCAGTGGCCTTATTACACCAAAAACAAAACCCAAAATAAATTCAAAGTACTTAAAAATAGAAAGTCCAAATAAAATAAATTCCGTGCTGAGCATGGCCACCACTAAGCTCCTGCCGACCCGGTCCATCACTGAGCGTCCCCTAAAAAATATCCCACAACGGGGTGAGTCAAACAGACTCAGTGTATAACAGCCAACACCAAGTCCCAACAATTCAGGCATAACAGATCATACATATACATATAACAATTATAAATAATGATGCAATCCCGAACCCAAACCTAGTTAACCATCCGCTATAAATCACCCGTACCAACCATCACACCGTGGGGACTACTAAGTCGACCCTCCATCCGCTACACATCATCGAAGGCAGTCGCTGCAGACTACTTGCTCATCGCCCTTATAAATTTTGTGGCATAGCCATCAGATAATATTTCGTGACATAAGTCACCACATTCAGATATTGTGGTATAAACCACCGGATTACTTCCCCTTTTCATATCACCCATATGCCCCATGTCATACAAATTATGCAAATCATGCCTTATTTCCCATTCTTATCAATATTCACATATGTGCGAAATTCCAAATATTCATATCATTTATTAACATAATGTTAAGGTTACGTACCTGAGTACTTTGTACCATTGCATGGTACCTTTGACCACATTTCACATTATTATAAACACATATATTAAATTGATGCCATAAATCTATTAAGAGTCAGTGTGGGGTACACACCTGGTTCACTTAACGAGTTCACTGAAATCCCGAAAATCCCGATCTAATACTCTAGATCCTCAGTTCCTACATTCGGCCATCCTTAAGCATGTTAGCAACAAGCCATTCGGCTAAATAATCAAATCCCGAAGGATTATTGCAACCAAAATCCTTACCTTGCCGCCGATTTGATTGCTAATCAAATCCCGAAACTCTGTGATATTCCCTCTTGCAATCGGCTAGACACCAAATCCCTTAACTAGTTAGTTTTCAGCTTTTGAATAAATAAGAAACAGATCTAAGTCACTAAGTAGGGCCTTGGCCGAATATCACATGCACTTACCTTGTGGATCTAAATCCCGAAATATCACTTGCCCTTGGTCTCTGCCGAAATCCCTATGGCATATGTTAGATCCAATTCTAACATTCAAATAAATGGCCTTCGGCCTAATCTTACATTTACCTACCTTAGATCTGAAATCCCGAAGATCTCCTCCTTAGAAGTCTGCTACTCTAAAAATCACGAAAGATCCTTCCAAGTTTTGGAAAACAAGAATATTAATGGGATTAGTCCTTAACTTTCGGCTAAAAGAAAAAGATAGGAAATCGAACGACACTCAGTCTTACCTTTAATGTTGAAATCGACAGTCTTCCTTCCTGTCACCACTTGAGAGATTTGGCTATAGGCTAGGTAATGATCAACAAGTTTCGGCTTTTGGAGCTTAATAATAAATCGGCTTCAACAAGAGTGAAAAGGAAGGGTATGGAACTCAAGAAGAATCGGCAATGGTGGTCTTTAGAGAGGGGTTCCGGCTAGAACAAGAAAAAGAAGAGAAAAGTGATGGCTTTGGAGTGAAAAGAGTAACTGAAAGAGAGACTCAAATGCTTAATGAATTTCGGCTATTCTCCCTTACTAAACTTGGCCGAAAATCACCATAAAGGAGCCCCTAGGCCGGCCAACACTTCCCCCTTATCAGCTCCCTTATTTTTCTCTTTATCACCTTATTTAAAATAATAAAAATAAATCCACATTTATCTCTTATCTTAGCCGAATTTTAAAAGGATTAGACCACATCTTAAACTCATCCCTTAGTGCCCCATTGCCGTCCACCTCTCTTGCTCCTTGCAGCAAAATAAAACTCTTTTATTTGCTTCCCACGTTGCTCGAACCTAGGCCCTTACACCCTGCTTATGGCGTCACATACTGAGGCCCTAAGTGGCGCCTCCAAGCCACTTAGACAAGCCCATTTTTGTGTCATATTTCCCCTACTAATTTTCTTAATGCCTCCTCTGCCTAGCTTCCTCTTAAAGACTTAAAATTAAATAATTTCTAAGGCATTCACCTACACTCTAAAGTTCTCAAAATTCATACAACACAATCAGAACACACATAGGCATGCTACTTCATACAATTTAGCATTAATGCATAAGCCATAAATCCCGGATATTACAGTTCTACCCCCTTAAAATAATTTCGACCTCAAAATAACCTGGCTAGAATAGGTGAGGGTATTGCTGTCGCATCGCTTCTTCCGGCTCCCACGAAGCTTCTTCTGATCCATGATTACGCCATAACACTTTGACTAAAGGAACTGATTTCCTCCGTAGCACTTTCACATCTCGCTCCAAAATCTGAATCGGCTCTTCCTCATAGGACAAATCTGGTCTTAATTCCACCTCCTCAACTGGTACTACATGAGATGGTTCCAATCGATAACGACGTAGCATAGAAACATGGAATACGTCGTGCATCTGCTTCAATTCCGAAGGCAACTCTAACTGGTATGCCACTGGTCCAACCCGCTTCAATACCCGATAAGGTCCTATAAACCTTGGACTTAACTTCCCTTTGCGACCAAATCTAATCACCTTCTTCCAAGGCGACACTTTAAGAAACACTTGATCTCCCACAGCAAATTCTATTTCTTTCCGTTTGAGATCTGCGTACGACTTCTGTCTATCAGATGCTTCCTTTAATCGTGCCCGAATTACCTCAACCTTCTCCTCGGATTCTGCCACAATCTCTGGACCCAAAACTCGACGTTCCCCTAATTCTGTCCAACATGTAGGAGTGCGACACTTCCGTCCATACAGCGCTTCATACGGTGCCATCCGAATACTGGCTTGATAGCTGTTGTTGTATGCAAATTCCGCTAAAGGCAAATACTCTTCCCAACTTCCTCTGAAGTCTATCACACAGCCCCTCAACATATCCTCTAACACTTGGATTACTCGTTCAGATTGCCCGTTCGACTGTGGATGGAAAGCCGTACTGAAGTCTAATCTGGTGCCTAAAGCCTGATGTAGAGCTCTCCAAAACTGAGACGTAAACCTCAGATCCACAATTTCTGCCACATATAGCCTTGCCAACTTCTGCAAGGAATAATCAACCCGCACTGGAATGCAATGTGCGGACTTTGTCAACCGATCCACTATCACCCGTACCGAGTCCTTCTTAGTAGGCGTAAGGGGAAGCACACTAACGAAGTCCATGGTGATTCTCTCCCACTTCCACGCGGAATTCTTATCGGTTGAAGCAATCCTGACGGAACTTGGTGTTCAGCCTTGACTTGCTGACATGTCAAGCACTTGCCTACGAACTCTGTAACTTCCCGCTTAAGTCCAAGCCACCAAAATTGTTCCCTTAAATCTCTGTACAACTTACATCCTCCAGGATGCATAGCATAAGGGCTACTATGCGATTCCTGAAGAATCCTCTGCCTTAACTCCTCATTCTTCGACATCCAGACCTTACCCTTGAAACACAATACTCCCTCGTCATTAATATCATAATCTTCCAACTCTCCATTCTGTACTTGCCGTAACTTAGTACTTAGATCCTCATCCATTAACTGACTTTCCTTTACCTCCTTCAACCATGTCGGTTTGACTTGCAATTCTGCCAGCAGACTTCCATCATCATACAAGCTCAGATGTGCAAACATCGCCCTCAGATCCGACACTACTTTCTGACTTAGGGCATCCGCCACTACATTCGCTTTGCTTGGGTGATACTCTATAGAATAATCGTAGTCTTTCAATAATTCCACCCACCTTCGCTGTCTCAGGTTCAACTCCTTCTGAGTCAGTAGATACTTAAGGCTCTTGTGGTCTGTGTAGATCACTGATTTTTCTCCATAAAGATAGTGCCTCCACACCTTAAGAGCAAAGACCACAACCGCTAGCTCCAAATCATGCGTCGGGTAGTTAACCTCGTGCGGTCTTAATTACCAAGACGCATAAGCAACTACCTTCCCATCTTGCATCAATACGCATCCCAATCCTGTATCAGAAGCATCACAATACACCACGAAATCCTTTCCTGCCTTCGGCTGAATCAAAACTGGAGCTTCAGTCAAAACCCTCTTAAGCTTCTCAAAGCTCTCCTGTTGCTTATCTGTCCATACGAAAGGTACTTCCTTTCTTAACAACTTTGTCAAAGGTGCGGCTATCGATGAGAATCCTTCCACAAACCTTCTGTAGTAGCCTGCCAGTCCCAAGAAACTACGAACCTCAGCCACCGACTTAGGTGGTTTCCAATCCAACACTGCATCAATCTTCCTAGGATCCACCATTATTCCTTCGGCAGACACTACATGTCCTAAGAACGTAACTTCCTTAAGCCAAAATTCACACTTGCTAAATTTGGCATAGAGCTTCTTCTCCCTCAACACTTGCAACACAACCCGGAGATGCTCATCATGTTCTTCCTCCGACTTGGAGTACACTATGATGTCGTCTATGAATGCAACGATGAACCTATCCAAGTAGAGTTGAAAAACCCAGTTCATCATATCCATGAACGCGGCTGGGGCGTTTGTCAACCCAAACGACATTACTAAGAACTCATAATGCCCGTATCTTGTCTGGAAAGTCGTCTTATAGATATCTACTTCCTTTACCTTGAGCTGATGATATTCAGACCGTAAATCTATCTTCGAGAAAATTGCAGCCCCCTTAAGCTGATCGAACAAGTCGTCTATCCTTGGCAAAGGGTACTTGTTCTTGATGGTCAGCTTATTCAACTGACGATAATCTATGCACATACGCATAGTTCCGTCCTTCTTCTTCACGAACAAGACCGGTGCTCCCCATGGAGACACACTGGGTCGGATAAACCCACGTTCAAGCAACTCTTGGATTTGAGCCTTGAGCTCAACCAATTCCTTTGGTGCCATTCTGTACGGAGCGATTGACACATGAGCTATACCCGGCAGCAAATCAATTCCGAACTCCACTTCCCTATCCGGGGGTATTCCAGGTAACTCTTCCTGAAAGACATCCACAAATTCCCTTACGGTTCTAACTCCACTAACTCCCCCTTCTTTTGCATCCAACGCACTAACGAAAGCCAAGAATGCCTTGCATCCTTTCCGAACCATCTTATCAGCCTTTAGTGCTGAAACTACGTTAGACAGGTAGTTTCTTCTTTCTCCTATCATAATGATTTCCTCATCCTTCGGGGTCCTCAACTCCATTCGCTTAGCGGCACAATCCAATATAGCTCGATGTTCCACCAGCCAGTCCATGCCAAGTGTAAGATCGAATTCTCCGAAGGGTAGTTCCATTAAGTCGGCAGAAAATATCACTCCCTGAAACTCTAGAGGTACACTCCGAAATATCTTGTTCACCACTACAGTTTGACCTAACGGGCTTACTACAGTCATCTCCCTATCAGATAGTTCAGAGGCTATGCCTAGAGTTTCCACTACTCTACATGCAACATAAGAATGGGCCGAGCCCACATCAATCAAAGCAAAGTAAGGCTTTCCAAATATAAGGAACGTACCGGTTATGACGTCCGGTGCGTCTCCGTCCTCCCTCCAGCGAACTGCATACACTAGACCCGGTTGTCTTGCCTCTGTATTACCAATACCTCTGCCAGGTGTTCCTCGCCCCCTTCCAGTACCGTTACCTCTGCCATTCGAACCACGGCCCTGCTGAGGCTGCTGTCCACCTCTTCCAGCCTGATTGTAGCCCTGACCAAATGGTCGACTTCCATCTATCTTTATCGGACAGTCCTTAATCATATGATCCTTAGACCCGCACTTAAAGCATCCTCCCGTTTTCTTCCAACACTCCCCTAAGTGCATTTTCCCACACTAAACACAAGTACGATACTGCCCTCTTGTTGCAGCCTGCTGACCTCGTGGCCCATCAACTCTAAGCCGTTTTTGCACATTCCCAGATGACCTTGCTGATCCAAAACCTCTCTTCTGCCTATTCCGATCAGTGTTCTGCCTCATAGAGTCCTTAATTCCTTCGGCTACCTTAGCCTTCTCTACCAACACAGCAAATTCCCGCTCTTGCTGTGGGGCTATCAATAACCTTAGATCATCTCTCAGTCCGTCCTTAAACCGGACACATCGTTCATGCTCCGTAGCCACTATCCCTCGAGCATACCGGCTCAACCTTAAGAATTCAGCCTCGTACTTCGCTACAGACTTGTTCCCTTGAACCAGCCCCAGAAATGCCTTCCTCTGCGCATCAATGTAGTTAGTACCAACATACTTCTTCTGGTATGATGTCTTAACATATTCCCAAGTGAGTTCCTCAGCCGAAGCACCATCCCAAACTGTGAGCCACCATTGATATGACTCATCACGGAGAAGCGACACCATCCCTTTTAGCTTCTCCTCAGCAGTTAAATCGAGCTCATCCATAATTCGTTCGGTCGCCTCCAACCAATACTCAGCCGTACTGGGTGCCACACCAGATACACCATGGAACACCTCAGCTCCGTTGGCTTAGAGTCGCTCGGGTACAGATTTTTGAGCTCCCATATTTCCACTTGCTCCAGCCACCATCTCAAGAACTCGCAGCACCGCCTGCGGTACTGCATCATCCCCCGTCTGATCTTGCTGTTCAACACCCACAGCTGGTGGTGGGGGTGGTGGTGGTACCTCATTTTCAGACACTTGACCCGACCTAACGGGTTCTGATACGATCATTCTGCCTCTACCACGTCCTCGCACATTACGACCACGTCCCCTAGAGCTCATTTCTACGATCGCGCTTTAATCTGATTTAAGAAAGTTTTATGCATTAGCCTTTATTCCACTGATTATCCGCGAAGAAGTTTTATGAAAAGGAGTTTTAGTAGTTTTTTTTTCGATCATTCTGAGTTTCAAGTCTTCTATCCTAATTCAAAGAAACACATCCATTCAGCAGTATCTACCATACACATTCACTCTTCGAACATTTTTGTCTGTTCCTATCCCAGGGGTATTTTCGTCATTGGTCCTACAGGGGTATTTTGGTAATAAATTGGGGTAATTTCCAAAAATCTTAAAAGGCACTCCGCAATTTTAAAAACTCATGGGTATTTTTGAAAGATAAATTTTTCAAATCAGAGGTATTGCGGAAATTTTGGAATTCGAGGTTATTTTGGTAATTTCGTAAACCAGGGGTAATTTAGTAAATTTTCCAAATCAAGGTATCTTGGTATTTTACAAAATAGAAGTTTTTGGTATTTTGTAAAGTGAGAAGATCTTAATAAAAATTGAGGGTAGTATGGTAATTTTATAAACCAAAGGTATTTTAGTAATTCACAAACCAGGGCATTTGGGTAATTTTTTAAATCGGGAATATTTTGGAAAAATTTCCAAAAATAATTTTTCTACAAATCAAGAGGTAATTTGAGGATTTTTAAAACTAGGGTTTTTATAAAACAGTATGGCTAGTCCCTTTCGGGTTTTAATTATTGAGTTTAGCCCGTGGATAAGTCCTCTTGGTTAGGTGAACCGTCACTACGCACCAGGTAGGATTCGAGCGAAGAGGAGGCGAGTCACTAGGACTGCTTAAATACCAGGCTCTTCCTGAATCCAATCCTAGACATGCACACAATGGTTGCCACACCCTAACTCAGCGACTTAGTCACAGGTTTGTTTAATTAAGCATTAAAGTTTTATGCAACTCCTGTGTTGGGGTAAACTAATCCTAGGGTTCAAGAACTTACAATGTACTAGTCTACGTTCCCGTTATACCCACATACAGTTCATATAATAAATCACACAACTGTTAGGGGTACTTACCTGGTGGACTTCGGGTCGGAGACTTAGGTGCCATGCCAGAAAACTTGCTCATTTCACAAAATTTTTTGCAAAATTCATTTGGGCTTAATTTTGAAAACATTGTGGGCTTTAAACCCAAGGCCAAGAGTTTAAAACTGGGCTCTGATACCAAGCTGAAACACCCCAAACCCGGCCCACGAGCCTTGACCGGATCTGGTATGTTCCTTGAGTAAAACGGTTCAAAACTTGTTTGCTTCTTTGGAAAACTTTGGATGGTTTTGAAGAAGAATTGATTTGTGTTGTGTTCGAGTTGTAAACGAGTTTATTCTTGAAGACTAGATTTTAATAAAACTTTATTTACAAAATATTAACGAGTTCTTAGAGTTTACTATTTAAACTGGAAACCATTTGTGTTAGGTGTCAAAACATTTTAAGATTTATTTTTAAGAAAAGTTACTTAAACTTTAATTTGTTAGGAATCGTGTCATAATAAAATAATTAAAATGCATGCAGAAACAGTTTCATACCAGTGGCCTTATTACACCAAAAACAAAACCCAAAATAAATTCAAAGTACTTAAAAATAGAAAGTCCAAATAAAATAAATTTCGTGCTGAGCATGGCCACCACTAAGCTCCTGCCGACCCGGTCCATCACTGAGCGTCCCCTGAAAAATATCCCACATCGGGGTGAGTCAAACAGACTCAGTGTATAACAGCCAACACCAAGTCCCAACAATTCAGGCATATCAGATCATACATATACATATAACAATTATAAATAATGATGCAATCCCGAACCCAAACCTAGATAACCATCCGCTACACATCACCCGTACCAACCATCACACCGTGGGGACTACTAAGTCGACCCTCCATCCGCTACACATCATCGAAGGTAGTCGCTGCAGACGACTTGCTCATCGCCCTTATAAATTTTGTGGCATAGCCACCAGATAATATTTCGTGACATAAGTCACCACATTCAGATATTGTGGTATAAACCACCGGATTACTTCCCCTTCTCATATCACCCATATGCCCCATGTCATACAAATTATGCAAATCATGCCTTATTTCCCATTCTAATCAATATTCACATATGTGCCAAATTCCAAATATTCATATCATTTATTAACATAATGTTAAGGTTACGTACCTGAGTACTTTGTACCATTGCATGGTACCTTTGACCACATTTCACATTATTATAAACACATATATTAAATTGATGCCATAAATCTATTAAGAGTCAGTGTGGGGTACACACCTGGTTCACTTAACGAGTTCACTGAAATCCCAAAAATCCCGATCTAATACTCTAGATCCTCAGTTCCTACATTCGGCCATCCTTAAGCATGTTAGCAACAAGGCATTCGGCTAAGTAATCAAATCCCGAAGGATTATTGCAACCAAAATCCTTATCTTGCTGTCGATTTGATTACTTTAACCACAAATTCAGTGAACTCAACAGGTAAATTTTTAACAGGCGCTAAATTTGTGCATATGTATGAATGTGTGGAACTAGGATCAATCAAAGCAATAATATCAGTATCAAGTAGAGAAAATATACCAGTGATGACGTCTGGTGCAGAAGCATCTTCTCTAGCACGAATAGCATATGTTCTTGCCGATGCTCGTGCCTCAGATTTAACTGTTGTATCCTTTGTAGTACCTCAGCTACCACTAACATTGCTAGGGTGACGGGGTGGTCTGCCTCTCGAAATAGGATTACTCGGCTTTGGAGCCTGCTCAATTCCTTTTTCAACCTTTTCTGGACAATCTTTAAGAAAATGGTCAAGGGAACCACATCCATAACAAGCCCCGCTTCTCAAATGACATTCTCCAAAATAAAACTTATTACAATATTTACATTTCAGTTTGGGATTACCAACACTACCAACACTGGTTACAGATGGAGATGAAGACCTCGGGTTAGAGCGTTGAGAGTCTCACTCTTTTCCAGAATATCCCGTAAAGGTGGTAACACGATCATAATACTTCTTTAATTACTTAGAAGCAAATGATTGTGACTTACTCATAATTCTTTTACTAGAAACCTGAGCTTCTCTTTCAGCTTGTTTCTTTTCTTTACTAAATTCTTTAGCTTTATGTGCTCGACCGGCTAACACCACAAATTCTTGTAATTCAAGGATTCCGATCAACAACTTGGTGTCTTCATTTAAGCCCTCCCCAAAACTTTTGCACATATCAGCTTCGATTGGAACCCATTCTCTAGCATATTTGCTCATCCGAACAAATTCTCATTCATATTCAGTCATAGTCATATTTCCCTGTTTGAGCTTTAAAAATTCTTTCTTTTTCTGATCCGGGAATCTCTGGCTAACATACTTTTTTCTGAATTCATTTTGGAAGAATTTCCATATAATATTTTCTCTCGGTGCGACAAAAGTTATGGTATTCCACCAATGATAAGTTGTGTCTTTTAGTAAAGATACTGCACATTTCAAACATTCAGCTGGGGTGCAAGATAATTCATCTAAAATCGGGATGGTATTTTCCAACCAAAACACAGCCCTTTCTGGATCATCATCTGCGGTAGCTCTAAATTCTTCTACCCTATATTTACAAATTTTATCTACTAGAGGCTTACCAGTTCTAGCGGTTCAGCACCTTGTTGTATTTCAGGAGCCTATTGAAAAATAGGTGGGGGAGGTTGTTGTACAGTAGGATGTGAATGAGTTCTCAAATACTCAGTAAACCATTCATTCATCATTTGAAAGAAGGCTTGTTTTGCCTCCTCACTTCGGCCTTCAGATTCAGGCCTTTTAGTACTAGATGCAACGTTTTGAACTGAAGCTGAAGCATTACTCTAAGCTTCCTCGGATTCAGCTCTAGCTTGGTTGGATGACATTACTATACGAAAAATACATTTAAAATGGTCAAGAGATATCACACTATCACAAGTTATATAATGGCATGTATAGCTAAACTCACACTTGCTACGTTCAATCTGAAAATTGGCTAAACCGTAGCTCTGATGCCAATAAATGTAACACCCCTAACCTGAATCCGTCACTGAAATAGGGTTACGAAGCATTACTAGACCTTTCAAAACATTTACAAATAAATCACATTAATTACTATTCATTTACCGAAATTATTGATAATGTCCCTTAAATGGACTCACAAGGTACAATATGAATATTAGAATCGGATCGAAACTAAATCGATAATTCATAAAATCTTTCGCTAAATTTAAAAAAAAAACTTTTTCAAGATACAAGGCAAACATGCTCGTGTGGTCAGGGCACACGCCCGTGTGATCATATGACACGCCCGTGTCACAGGCCGTGTCCAACCCCGTGTAACTCTTTGACTTGAACCACACTACCAGCCACATGCTCGTGTCCCTGCCCCTATGCTCAATTCTGAACATTCTGTTTCTCGAATTTAAGATGCAAGAGACACACGGCCTAACCAAATGTCCATGTATCAGGCCAAGTGCCACACACGGTCTAGACACACACCGTATGTCTATCCGTGTGGACAAAAGAAAGCCATTTCTAACTTCATTTTTCACCCAAAATTTTACCAATAACCTGCACCAAAACTTGCATCCAAATACCAACTAATTCAAGCATTGTTTTCATGCAAATTCTAACATCTAATATGATATGTCATTATATGCACACATATTTACATTATTATCTTGGTTTAGTCTATATGTTAAACATAATTTAATCAACCATACTTAACATATATGTAGCTACCATAATATGACCTTATAAGTATATCAAAACAAACCATTACTAGCCATTACAATGGCTAGATTACAAACATCAATTTCAAGCTAACAATGGCCAAGTTAACCTATACATGCCATTATACCAAAAAAATTTTACTATTTATACTAAAATAAGCTTTTGGATAGTGTGATGATGCTCCAACTGTTCACCAACCTTCTCGAGCTTCCGAGCACTATAAAAATAGAAAAGTAAACCTAATAAGCATATTACGCTTAGTAAGTTCGTATAACTAGAATTAAAATTACCAATCTCATTTATTAAAATTAAGCATATAATAACATGTTTTGATTAACTTGGTAAAATTGCCTAATCACATGCATT
This sequence comes from Gossypium australe, assembly GCA_005393395.2. Taxonomy (NCBI): domain Eukaryota; kingdom Viridiplantae; phylum Streptophyta; class Magnoliopsida; order Malvales; family Malvaceae; genus Gossypium; species Gossypium australe. The sequence goes on from CM016617.1 coordinate 59,383,569, forward strand.
CAATCAAACATGTTAGTCACAAAATTCTCATATACATCAAGTAAATATAGATGACCTCATCATGTAACACCCCTTACCCATATTCAACACCAGAACAGGGCTCGAGGCATTACCGGACTTATAACACAAGCATTCACACAATTCTGAGTTATAAATTTTCGTCCAAATTAAAACCATTCATGTTCAATCATAAAGTTCCTTGTAGGAGCCTACGAGGCCCAAAACATGCATTGGAAGTGGTTCAGAACTAAACCGAGAACTTTAGAAAATTTTACAAAACTTAGAAAATTTTTCATGTTACAGGGGTCACACGCCCGTGTGGTTCTAGGAACACGCCCATGTGACCCTGAAACACTCCCGTGCTACATGCCGTGTTCAAATTAGGGTGCTCTCTAACTTGTGCCACATGGTCGTGCCACACACCCGTGTGCTAGATAGTGTGGTCAATTTTATTTTCATAATTTTTCATAAAATAGGTGCAGAATTCACACGGCCAGGGCACATGCCCGTGTTCAAGGCCGTGTAGCACACACGGCTGAGACACATTCCCCTGTCTCTGCCTGTGTGCTAAATTCTAGACATCCTGTTTCTCAAAATTAAGGTGCAGGAGACACACAACCAGAACACATGCCCGTGGGGCAGACCGTGTGTCACACATGGCCTAGACTCATGCTCGTGTGGACAAAAATAAGGCTATTTACCAAGCCATTCGCTACCCTCATTTACACCTACTCTTACACCAATTCAATGGCACAATTCATGGCACACTTAGTTAACCAAAACATCCACAACCAAGGTATTAACATCATATCTCATATCAATGCCATGTCCCAGAAATGGTCTTACATGAAATCTCATAATGATGCCATAGCCCAGATATGGTCTTACACGTAAACTTATGACCCTAATATCATGACATTTATATCCTAACTATTCCTAAGGTTCAACCAGGATTTCGAGGTATCAAATCTTCGTCGAATCGTCATCGAGTCAACATTAATCAAGTCCACAAGGATAATTGCACAATTCATGCAATATTAAAGCATTAAATACTTAAAAATGTAATGTTGCATTATTTACACATGAACTTGTAAGAGTATGCCCAAAGATCAATCATGAGATGGTTGTAATAACATACTTAATTTACCATGTTTATTAATATAAAGCGTTGTCATTATTATTTCAGTTTTTCTTTCTGTGTGTATAGATAAACTGTTTTATAATAATGTCCTGAGAATAATATGATTATTCTTAAAAGATCTTTAGTCGAGTATTATTGTTGACTAGGACAATAATAATGCATTAAGACTAACATGTAGCTGATTGATGATAAAGAGTTTTCATTGATATGGAGTGTCAAAATCAATGCATGAATATGTGTGTTAGAGAACAACATATTGGATTGACCCGCTATGAGTATGTTTCTTGGATTATTATGTAATTGTCACAACATTACTCATAGTGATTAATATGTATATGATCCTCAGACTTGAGATCATTATTATCCCAGCATCGTGAGTTGTATATTTTGATACAGTCAAACGTACACCGTAACAGGTTGTTCTATAAAGGCTGATGTTGGATATACCACAATCTATGTAGAGGGATATGGTTGATCAATAAAGGATAAGTCCCTCCTACATAATAGGAGTAATATCTTAGGCCACTTGATTGAGTGAGACTAGAAATGCATGGCCATGCTCAAATAAGTTGATATGAGATGTCATACTAATTTGTATATCATAGTCTACTCAAGATATCAAGAAACATGGGATGGATTATGCAAGTGTGACTATCCCATGACTTGTATCCGTTCCAGAGATAAAGGACTTAAGGATTAATGCATGAAAGGTTAATCACGAAAGGTTATGTCGAATCATGACTTCTTGTAACTTAGGTAGCAATGATGCATTGCTAGATGCCACTCATTGTCTGTGACAATAGAATCGCTCTAGTATTACTGCTAACGTTGCAAGAACCTACAGGGTCACACCCTATGGTTGAAATGAACGGAATAAAATATAGTTGGTATTGTGCTTGGTTGTCACATAAATTAAATTAATTAAAGAATTAATTTAATTGGGCAATCAAATATTGAACATATTATATGTACAAGGATGTTGTACACATAATGATAACATAATTTTATTAATATATGAATTTGATTCATATATAAATTTAAATAAATATAGTTTACCGGAATCCTTATTATAATTAATGTAATTGTAATTTTCAGATATAATTAATGTAATTATAATTTTCGGTTAAAAACTTTATTGTATTTATTTAATCTTGTAATACATTCAAGACATACCAATTATAAAAGGCCCAATTAAGAGGATACCTATTATAAAAGGCCCAATGAGAAAGGCACCCATTATAAAAGGTATTAAAAGGAGACAAAACTAAAGATGAAAACCCTAAGTGATTGCTTGTTTGGTCTAGCAGCCCTCAATCAAATAAGCCTCCAAAACAGTTTTGGAGATTTCTTCCGTTCATAGTCAAACCGGGTGGATTACGTAGAGGCCGACATCGGAAAAGGTTGAGGCTTGATTCGACAGTAGATCAAAACTCTTGTTGCCAAGGCGTCGCTGTCTACTCAGATTGAAGTTTTGGTAATTTCGAAACCTTTATTTCACCCCGATTCGTTCCTCACACATGGATCCATGATTTGGATCGCCGGATCTAATTTTATTCTGCTGCGCCATGGGGTACCGGCGTTCCAACAGTGGTATCAGAGCCACTTGTGTGATACGAACTCGGGTTTAAATACTTGGGTGATGCAATTGTATGAGATACATGTTTTGATCTTATTATATTTTCGATTGTTTAAATCGTTTAAGCATAATCTGATAATTGTTCCTTTCGGTAATTGATTAAATGTTAATCATGGTGTTGTGGCCTATTCGATTTTATGTTATTACTGTTAACTATTAACAAATCTGTAGCGGCGGTGGTATTTATAGTTTCCAGTAAGTGTTAACTGGCTAATGGAACAAGGGTTGTTCCGATATGAAACCTCAAGGATTAAAATCCTAAAAACACGATTCTGTTGATAAAAATTTATCAAATCGTGAGGCTTCATTTGACTGGGGTATGCGATTCTCGCCGCGGGGGCTCCGCCCCCGCACCCCCCGGGATAGGGTTCGGCCCGCTTCCTTCGACATCCTCAGACCCCCGCAAAAAATTTGTTAATAAAAGAAATTTATAAACTTGATGGGCCAAAAAAGGTTGAAAGGATATTTTATAATTCACCTTAGCAAAAAAAAAAAAAAAAAAGCATTGAATTATGTATGCTATTTTTGACATGCACGGTGTTTGAAATGCATAGTTATAGCCCAATGACCCATTCGATAAAAGGTTGTATTTTTTTTTAAATACGGCCTGCATGTCGTGCCTTGCTACTATTCTCTTGTATTTCTCTTCTCATCTTATTCCCTCGTATGTAAAACGAGTTTCTGCATATTGTAATTTGCAAGAGTTGCTGTGGGCCAAACAAGAAGGAAGGTGGGACAATGATTGTGAATGATAGCTTGTGAAAGGGCTTACACCTTTAGGTTTCCTTTTGGTTTTTCCCATTGGCTTGGGTTGAACCACTTTAGTTTATGGGCTATAACTATTGCATTTATTTATTGCTTTATTTATTCATGTATGAGATGCTATGGATGATAATAAACCTTGTTGATAATAAACCCTATTAATTGATGAGATCGATTAGAAGACTAAATGGGCTAAAGTAGACCATAATTGGTGAGATGCAACAACCTTAATAAAATCCCTCTATTAAAATATTAAGTCAACATGGCCTTCCAATTTTGCCCTCGTTAAGGCCTCGATCAATACTATGTAGGTTCTGCCAAAGCGAAGTACTAGTATTTATCTTGGTTAAACGCGAAGAATAAACAAGTGATATTCGCTGGTTAAAAATTGGTTAATGACTTAACTAGGTTACTCTAATAGGATTAGAAACCTAGAGGCAAGTAAATTGGAAAAATCATAAGATGATTAGAACAAGAGTTGTTCACCAAATATTAGGAGTTACATATGATGTAATTAGCAAATGTTGCTTACCTAAATAACCATAATCTTAAGAGTAAAGCCAAAGGTGACTTAAGAGGTGGTGAAATATGGATCCTTAACCTACTAGAAATACTTTTGAGAAAGTTTTTCCGAAATTAATATACGAGGGTTATTAATTTTGAAATAAAATAGTGGGAATATCATTTAATAAAGTCTTTTTAATGATTGATATAAAATTGGTAAATTTACTCACATGCATATTTAATTGTTGTAGATATATTATGGCTGCAAACACTAGCACACTCTCATTGCGATCGGTCCTTGAGAAGGACAAATTGAATGGTTTGAATTTTCTTGATTGGTTCCGTAACTTGAGGATTGTCCTTAAACAAGAACGTAAATTATATGTCATTGAACAACCACTTCCTAATGAACCACCCGCTAATGCCTCGAGGACTGATAGAGATGCTTACAAGAAGTATCTCGATGACATGATAGATGTTGGATGTCTTATGCTTGCCACTATGAATCCTGAACTTCAGAAGCAACATGAGGACATGGTTGCTTATAATATGATCGAGCACCTGAAAGAACTTTATCAGGGACAAGCACGGCAAGAGAGGTTTGATATCTCTAAGGCCTTATTCCAATGTAAGTTGGCTGAAGGAAGCCCAGTAGGACCTCGTGTCCTTAAGATGATTGGCTATATTGAAAGCCTGTCTAAGCTTGGGTTTCCATTGAGCCAAGAGTTGGCCACTGATGTTATTTTACAATCGTTGTCGGATAGCTACAGCCAGTTTGTCCTCAATTTCAATATGAATGAAATTGACAAGACTCTACCACAATTGCTCAGTATGTTGCGAACTGCTGAAGGCAACTTGAAAAAGGTTGGACCCAAGCCCATACTGATGGTCCGTAATAACAAGGGCAAGGGAAAGGCCAAAGTTCAAACAAAGCCCAAGGGCAAAGGTAAGCCCAAATTTGGAAAAGGAAAGGCTGCACTGAAACCTAAAGGTGGGGTGTCTAAGGAAGGAAACTGTTTTCATTGTGGTGTGACTGGACATTGGAAACAGAACTGCCCTGCCTATCTTGAAGAAGTCAAGAAGGCTAAAGCAAGCGGAATGTCTGCTTCAGGTATTTATGTTATTGATATTAATTTATCAACTACTACTTCTTGGGTATTAGATACTGGTTGTGGTTCTCATATTTGTACTTCTGTACAGGGACTACAAAGGAGTAGGATTTTGGCTAGAGGAGATGTGGACCTACGAGTTGGAAATGGAGCAAAAGTTGCTGCATTAGCTGTGGGAACATATACTTTATCTTTTCCTAGTGGACTTGATTTATGTTTAGAGGATTGTTATTTTGTGCCCAGTTTGACTAAAAACATTATTTCAATTTCTTGTTTAGACAAAATTGGTTTTGAGATAATTATTAAGAATAATTGTTGTTCATTTTATCTCAATAATGTTTTCTATGGTTTGGCGCAATTGATTAATGGCCTCTATATTTTAGATCAAACGAATCCCATTTACAACATAAATACTAAAAGATCTAAAATAAATGACTCAAATCAAACTTATCTTTGGCATTGTCGTTTGGGCCACATAAGTGAGAAACGCATATCCAAACTCCATAGAGATGGTCTCTTGAATTCATTTGTTTTTGAACAATTTGAGGTATGTGAATCTTGTTTATTGGGAAAAATGACTAAATCTCCTTTTTCTGGAAAAGGTGAACGAGCTAGTGATTTATTGGAACTAATACATTCTGATGTATGTGGACCAATAAATACACAGGCCAGAGGTGGATTTCACTACTTCATTACTTTCACTGATGATTTCAGTAGATATGGGTATGTTTATCTCATGCGCCATAAGTCTGAGTCCCTTGAAAAGTTCAAGGAATTTAAAAATGAAGTACAAAATCAACTAGGCAAAACTATCAAGTCACTTCGATCTGATCGAGGTGGAGAGTATTTGAGCCTAGAGTTTGATGATCTTTTGAAAGAATGTGGGATTGTCTCACAACTTACTCCTCCTGGGACTCCTCAATGGAATGGAGTATCTGAGAGAAGAAATCAAACTTTGTTAGACATGGTTCAATCCATGATGAGTCATGCTGATCTACCGACTTCCTTTTGGGGACATGCACTTGAGACTGCTGCCTTCACACTAAATCGTGTTCCATCTAAATCGGTTCAAAAAACGCCATATGAGATGTGGACTGGGAAACGTCCTAGTATGTCCTTTATGAAAATTTGGGGTTGTGAAGCTTATGTTAAATGTCAGACGTCTACTAAGCTTGAACCCAAATCTGAAAGGTGTATTTTTGTGGGGTATCCAAAAGAAACCAAAGGATATTATTTTTTTAATCCTACTGAGAACAAAATTTTTGTTGCTCGGACTGGTGTCTTCCTAGAGAAAGAATTTACTTCTAGAAAAGGAAGTGGGAGAAAGATTGAACTTGAAGAAATTCAAGAATCACAAGATACCACTGAACCAGAGATTGAACAAAACCAAATTCCACAAGAAATTGAGGAACAAACAACTGCTATAGAAACACAACCACCGCGTAGATCTTTAAGAGAACGCCGTGCACGTGAGAGATATGGATTTCTCATTACAACGCATGGTGACATTCTTCTTATAGATCAAGATGAGCCTAGGACTTATCAAGAAGCGGTGACGAGCCCAGACTCTGAGAAATGGCTTGAGGCCATGAGATCTGAGATGGATTCCATGTATGAAAACCAAGTATGGACTTTGATTGACCCACCCGAAGGGGTTAAACCTATAGGGTGCAAATGGGTTTTCAAAAGGAAAATAGACATGGATGGTAATGTACAAACATACAAAGGGCGATTAGTCGCTAAAGGTTTTCGCCAAATTCATGGTGTTGACTATGATGAAACCTTTTCTCCTGTAGCTATGTTTAAATCCATCAGGATCTTGCTCGCCATAGCTGCATTTCATGATTATGAAATCTGGCAGATGGACGTAAAAATATCTTTCCTTAATGGGAAACTTGAAGAGGATGTGTATATGACACAACCTGAAGGTTTTGTAAATCTAAAGGATACTAGAAAGATATGTAAGCTACAAAGATCCATTTATGGATTAAAGCAAGCTTCTCGAAGTTGGAATATTCGTTTTAACGATGCAATCAAAGAGTTTGGTTTTATCAAAAATGAAGATGAACCATGTGTTTACAAGAAAGTTAGTGGGAGCACTATCACATTCTTGGTACTATATGTGGATGACATACTTATCATGGGAAATGACATACCTACCTTGCAGTCTATTAAAACTTGGTTAAGAAGTTGTTTTTCTATGAAGGACTTGGGCGAAGCCACTTATATCTTAGGAGTCAAGATCTATAGAGATAGATCAAGACGACTACTAGGTCTAAGCCAAAGTACATACATAGATAAAGTACTGAAAAGGTTCAGTATGGAAGAATCTAAAAGAGGATTCCAACCTATGAGACATGGTATTTCACTCTCGAAGGAAATGTGTCCTTCAACTCCACAAGAGAGAGAACGTATGAGTAAAATTCCATATGCTTCCGCTATTGGATCTATCATGTATGCTATGTTATGTACCCGTCCAGATGTCTCGTATGCCTTAAGTATGACGAGCAGGTATCAAGTAGATCCCGGTGAAGGTCACTGGACCACAGTCAAGAGTATCCTTAAGTACTTAAGAAGAACTAAGGATACGTTCCTATTATATGGAGGTGAGGAAGAGTTAAGTGTAAAAGGTTACACTGATGCCAGCTTCCAAACCGACAAGGATGATTCTCGATCGCAATCAGGTTTTGTGTTTTGCCTTAATGGTGGTGCTGTGAGCTGGAAGAGTTCAAAGCAAAGTACAGTAGCCGATTCTACAACAGAGGCCGAGTATATTGCAGCCAGTGAGGCAGCAAAAGAAGCAGTTTGGATCAAGAAGTTCATTACTGGACTAGGGGTTGTGCCTAGCATATCAGATGCTATAGAACTCTGATGTGATAACAATGGAGCTATTGCACAAGCTAAAGAACCCAGATCTCACCAGCGATCCAAACATATACTTAGACGCTACCATCTTATTCGAGAGATTATCGATCGAGGGGATGTAGAGATATGCAGAGTACCTTCAGATGATAACATCGCTGATCCCCTGACCAAGCCTCTGACACAGCAGAAGCATGATCGTCACACTAAGTCACTTGGTATTAGATATATGAGTGATTGGTCTTAGTGCTAGTGGGAGATTGTAAGAGTATGCCCAAAGATCAATCATGAGATGGTTGTAATAACATACTTAATTTACCATGTTTATTAATATAAAGCGTTGTCATTATTATTTCAGTTTTTCTTTCTGTGTGTATAGATAAATTGTTTTATAATAATGTCCTGAGAATAATATGATTATTCTTAAAAGATCCTTAGTCGAGTATTATTGTTGACTAGGACAATAATAATGCATTAAGACTAACATGTAGTTGATTGATGATAAAGAGTTGTCATTGATATGGAGTGTCAAAATCAATGCATGAATATGTGTGTTAGAGAACAACATATTGGATTGACCCGCTATGAGTATGTTTCTTGGATTATTATGTAATTGTCACAACATTACTCATAGTGATTAATATGTATATGATCCTCAGACTTGAGATCATTATTATCCCAGCATCGTGAGTTGTATATTTTGATACAGTCAAACGTACACCGTAACAGGTTGTTCTATAAAGGCTGATGTTGGATATACCACAATCTATGTAGAGGGATATGGTTGATCAATAAAGGATAAGTCCCTCCTACATAATAGGAGTAATATCTTAGGCCACTTGATTGAGTGAGACTAGAAATGCATGGCCATGCTCAAGTAAGTTGATATGAGATGTCATACTAATTTGTATATCATAGTCTACTCAAGATATCAAGAAACATGGGATGGATTATGCAAGTGTGACTATCCCATGACTTGTATCCATTCCAGAGATAAAGGACTTAAGGATTAATGCATGAAACGTTAATCACGAAAGGTTATGTCGAATCATGACTTCTTGTAACTTAGGTAGCAATGATGCATTGCTAGATGCCACTCATTGTCTGTGACAATAGAATCGTTCTAGTATTACTGCTAACGTTGCAAGAACCTACAGGGTCACACCCTATTGTTGAAATGAACGGAATAAAATATAGTTGGTATTGTGCTTGGTTGTCACATAAATTAAATTAATTAAAGAATTAATTTAATTGGGCAATCAAATATTGAACATATTATATGTACAAGGATGTTGTACACATAATGATAACATAATTTTATTAATATATGAATTTGATTCATATATAAATTTAAATAAATATAGTTTACCGGAATCCTTATTATAATTAATGTAATTGTAATTTTCAGATATAATTAATGTAATTATAATTTTCGGTTAAAAACTTTATTGTATTTATTTAGTCTTGTAATACATTCAAGACATACCAATTATAAAAGGCCCAATTAAGAGGATACCTATTATAAAAGGCCCAATGAGAAAGGTACCCATTATAAAAGGTATTAAAAGGAGACAAAACTAAAGATGAAAACCCTAAGTGATTGCTTATTTGGTCTAGCAGCCGTCAAGCAAATAAGCCTCCAAAACAGTTTTGGAGATTTCTTCCGTTCATAGTCAAACCGGGTGGATTACGTAGAGGCCGACATCGGAAAAGGTTGAGGCTTGATTCGACAGTAGATCAAAACTCTTGTTGCCAAGGCGTCGCTGTCTACTCAGATTGAAGTTTTGGTAATTTCGAAACCTTTATTTCACCCCGATTCGTTCCTCACACATGGATCCATGATTTGGATCGCCGGATCTAATTTTATTCTGCTGCGCCATGGGGTACCGGCGTTCCAACAGAACTTACCTCGGTACCAAAATATGGCTAACTATTCGATTTAGTCCACAACCATTTGTCTTTCCTCGATTTAGGTCCGGACTTCATTTTTCTTGATCTATAATAGCAAATTTAGCTCATTTAATTATCACATTGTTCAAATCAGTCAAAAACCATACTTTGGCAAAATTATAGTTTTTCCCTTAAACTTTCACATATTACAAATTAGTCCCTAGGCTCGTAAAATGAAATGTGTCCATTTTCTTTGTTACCCAAGCCTAGCCGAACCTAACACATGCTCATAAAAGCCCACATTTTCCTTCAAATCTGATTTTTACTACTCATTTTACAACTTTTACAAAAAGGTTCTTTTTAGGTGTTTTCATAAAAAATCACTTAGTAAAAGATGTTTATTACACATCAAACTTTCATAATCTACCATAAAACATCAAAACACATGCATGTCACACATGAGTAAATTTTTAAACATGAACCCTAGCTCAAATAAATGGTAGAAATAGCTAGATCGGTTGATAACAACTTCAAAAACGTAAAGAACATTAAAAACGGGGCTAGGATGCACTTACTATCAAGGTTGGAAGTTGAAGAAAAACCCTAGCTATAGCTCTTCTAATTTTCGGCACACTCTTGAAGAAGATGAGCAAATTTTGCTTTCTTTTTCCATTTTTATTCTTTTATTAACCAAATGACCTTTTTACTAAACTTTTAAATTTTACCTACTCATGCCCATTTTTTTCCAGAAAAATAGAAATTAGGCATATTGCTATTTAAGGACCTCTAATTAATAATCCAAAGCTATTTCATACTTAAAGCTTCTAGAATCTCATATTTTGTAACTTTTTAAATTTAGTCCAAAAAATCAAATTGGACACTTATCCAGAAATTTTCTTCATGAAACTTTCACACAATCATGCAAACATGTCATGCACCTCAAAAAAATCATAAAACAAATATTTCTACTTTGGATTTGTGGTCTCGAAACCATTATTCTGACTAGATACAAAATCGGGATGTTACAACTCTCCCCCCTTACGGGTTTTCGTCCCCAAAAATCTTATCGGTTAAAAGGTTTGGGTACTGTTTTCTCATGGTTTCTTCGGGTTCCCATGTAGCCTCTTCAACACCATGTCTTTGCTATAATACTTTTACAAGAGCTATACTTTTATTCCTCAACTATTTGACTTTCTGAGCCAAAATCTAAACCGGCTCTTCGCCATAAGTCATATCCAGTCGAATCTCAACCTCTGTCGATGAAATCACATGCGAAGGGTCTGATCGTTAACGGCGCAACATAGACACGTGGAACACATCCTGGATATTTTCCAACTCAGATCGCAAAGCCAACCGATATGCTACTGGCCCTATTCTTTCAGTAATCTCATACGATCCAATAAAGCGTGGACTTAATTTACCTTTCCGGCCAAACCTCAAAACTTTCTTCCATGGAGATACTTTCAGGAATAAATTATCACTGACTAGAAATTCAATCTCTTTGCATTTCAAATCTACGTAGGATTTCTGTCTATCTGAAGTAGCTTTCAAGCAATCATGAATTACCTTTACTATTTCTTCGGTTTCCCTGCCTAAATCAACTCTGTGAATCTGATTCTCTCTGAGTTCGGTCCAATACAAGGGTGTTCGGCACTTACGCCCATACAATGCCTCATAAGACACCATTTTCAGACTCGACTAAAAACTATTGTTGTAGGCAAATTCCACCAATGGTAAATACTTTTCCCAACTACCTTGGAACTAGAGAACACAACACGGTAGCATATCTTTAAGAATTCGAATTACGTTCAGATTGACCATCAGTTTGCGGATAAAAAGCAGTACTAAATTTCAAATTCGTACCTAATGCTTCTTGTAACTTTTTTCCAAAACCGCGAAGTGAACCTCGGATCTCTATCTGATATAATCGACAAAGGCACTCTGTGCAACCTCACAATTTCAGAAATATACATATCGGCTAATTTATCAAGTGAATAGTCATTACGTAGCGGTATAAAATGAGCTAATTTCGTAAGCCTATCAACCACAACCCAAACGACATCTTTCTTTTTCGGTGACAAGGGCAAACCCGTCACAAAGTCCATAGTAATTCTGCCCCATTTCCACTCGGGAACCATCACAGGCTAAAGAAAACTCGAAGGTACTTGGTGTTCAACTTTCACTTGCTGGCAAACCAAGCATCTCGATACAAACTGTCTCTTTTCATTCCCGACAACCAATACATCTTCTTCGAGTCATTATACATCTTCGTACTGCTTGGATAAACAAATAAACATTCACTATGTGCTTCGTGCAAATTTTTCCGAATAAGCTCATCATCTCTCGATACACAGACCCTATCTTAGAACATCAAACATCTATCAGAACTAATCCGAAAGTCTGACTCCATACCAAATTCACATTGAACTCTTTTGGCTTGCAAATCACTGTCGCCTTTCTGAGCTTCACAAATCTCTTTGAGAAACATCGGTCTAGCTCTCAACTCAGCTAGAATAGAACCATCATCTGATAAAGCCAATCGTGTATTCATAGCCCTCAATACAAACAAGGATTTCCTTTTCAAGGCATCGAAGACCACGTTCGCCTTTACCGGGTGATAGTCAATCACTAGCTCATAATCATTTTTCAACTCTGGCCATCTTAGTTGCCTTAGGTTCAAATCCTTTTGAGTCATCAAGTATTTTAGACTTTTATGATCAATATACACACGACATTTCTCACCATACAAATGATGTCTCCAAGTCTTCAACACAAACACAGTGGTAGCCAATTCCAAATCGTGTGTCGGAGAATTCTTCTCATGCAATTTCAGCTGCCTCGAGGCATAAGCTATCACTTTGCCTTCTTGCATAAGTACACAACCCAATCCACTCAAGGATGCATCACTATAAACCACAAATTCTTTTCCCGGTTCAGGTTGTACTAAAACTGGAGCCTCAATCAATAATGCCTTTAGTTTTTCAAAACTTTGTTGGCACTTTTCTGTCCATTCGAACTTGACATCTTTATGTAACAATTTTATCATCGGAGTAGCAATCATGAAAAATCTTTAACAAATCGTCTGTAATAACTGGCTAAGCTTAGAAAGATCTAACCTCGGATACATTCCTCAACGATTTCCAATCAACAATTGCTAAAATCTTACTCGGGTCAACTCGAATACCATCACCCAAAACAATGTGCCCTAAAAATCTGACTTCTTGAAGCCAAAACTCACTTTTACTAAACTTAGCATATAATTGTTTATCTCTCAAAGTTTGCAAAACCATTCTCAAGTGCTCTATATGCTCGGTCTCATCATGAGAATAAATCAGTATATCATCAATAAAAACAACAAATTTATCCAAGCACGGTCGAAAAATACAGTTCATCAAATCCATAAATACAACAGGAGCATCCGTTAAACCAAAAGGCATAACTAAAAATTCATAATGACCATACCTCATCCAAAAAGCAGTTTTTGGCACATCCGAGTCTTTAACTCTCAACTGGTATTAACCGGACCTCAAGTCAATCTTGGAAAATACTGCGGCTTCCTTCAATTGGTCAAACAAATCATCTATTCTCGGCAAAGGATACTTATTCTTTATGGTCACCTTATTGAGCTGTCGATAGTCAATGCAAAGCCTCATAGATCCATCTTTTTTTTTCACAAATAATACCGGTGCACCCCACAGAGAAAAACTAGGCCTCGCAAAAATTTATCCGTCAATTCTTGCAACTAAGCTCTTAACTCCTTTAATTCAGTCAGAGCCATTCTGTACGAAGCAATTGAAATAGGTGCAGTACCAGGGACTAACTCAATACCAAATTCAACTTCTCTAACTAGAGGCAATCCAGGCATTTCTTCTGAAAACACATCTGGATACTCACATACTACTGGCACTGATTCAATTTTCAACTCAGACTCTTTTGTATTCAACACAAAAGCAAGATAAGCTTCACAAACCTTTCTTATACATTTCTGATAGTCATAGAAGAAATCACTACAGGCAAGCTATCTGATTCATTTGATTCAATCCGAAGAATATCACCACTTTCACATTTCAACTCAGTAAATTTTCTTCCACAATTTACTACCACATCATGAATGGTCAACCAATCCATACCAAGAATTACATCAAATTCATCAAACTAAAAAAGCATAAGAGTAGCCGGAAAACAGAGACCTCTAATCATTAAAGGACAATTCCTACATACTTTGTCAACTAACACATACTTGCCTAGAGGGTTGGACACTTTTATCACAAATTCTGTAGACTCAATACGCAAATTCATACTAGATACCAATTTCATACATACATATGAATGGGTAGATCCCGGATCAATCAAAACAATAACAAAAGTATCATAAAGAGAAAAAGTACCCGTAATCACATAAGGAGATGAAGCCTCTTCGCTAGCGCAAATGGCATAAGTCCTCGCAGGTGCTCTACCTTCAGGCCTCACAGCTGGATCTCTAGGTGCACTCTTGCTACTCACTCTATTTCCCAGATTTCTCTGTGGCCTCCCTCTAGGAGTAGTATTACCCGATCTTGCACTTTGAAATTTCTCTTTTTCAACCATCTTGGGGCAATCTCTAATAAAGTGATCTTGGGAACCACACTTGAAACAAGTTCGATCATTCACCCGACACTTACTGAGGTGATGTCTACCTCAATATGGACATTCGGGTCTACTAGGTCAAGCATTACCTACACTAGCTATCGAATTAGTCTGAGCCTTATGGCCTGAATACTGTTTCCCATGGTTTCGATTTGAGAACCCAACTGAAGCACTTGATCAAGTATTAAACTCTTTTAGTTTCTTAGATGAGGATTGAAGTGATTTACCCATCTGTCTCTTATTCGAGTCTCTAGACCCAAACTGAGCATTTCTTTTCTCTTTGGCCAACTCCTCAGCCTTACAAGCTCTCTCTACAAGCACAACGAATTTTTTTAGTTCAAGAATACCCACCAATAATCGGATGTCTTCGTTCAACCCATCTTCAAATCTCTTACACATGATGGCTTCAGTCAAAACACATTCTCGAGCGTATTTGCTCAATCTCACAAACTCACGTTCATATTCTGTTACCGTCATTTGACCTTGTTTCAACTCAAGGAATCTTTACGTTTCTGATCAATAAACCTCTGGCTAATGTACTTCTTACGAAACTCTTCTTGGAAAAAATCCCAATTAACTCTCTCCCTTGGTACAACCAACACAAGGGTGTTCCACCACTGATAAGCTAAGTCTCTCAGAAGTGACACAACACATTTCATACATTCCTCGCGTACGCATGATAACTAATTAAATACCTAGATGGTATTCTCGAGCCAGAACTCTGCCCTTTCGAGATCATCATTTATACTAGCTCAGAACTCTTCGGCTCCTTTCTTTCGAATTTTATCCACTGGAAGTCTATTCAATCTCATAAAACCCATACCTTGGGGTGCTACAGGAACAGGTTGAGGAATAGGTGGGGGTGGAGGAGGTTGAGCGTTCGGGTTCATTCGAACGAACTCCGTATACCAGGCATTCATCATATGGAGAAAGGCTTCCCTAGCCTCTTCTCCTCCTCCCTGACTCACAGTTACGGGTCTACTTTCAACTGGCGCTGCCCCTTGAGCAGGAGCCGGCACATTACTTTCTACATCATCATCTTCAGCTCGATTGGGATCCATTACAATATGAAAACACAATTTAAAAGGTTAGGAGTCGTCACACTATCACAATTCATTTATGGCACATATAGCTAGACTTTTGCACACGCTACGTTAGTCTGAAAATTAACTAAACCTAGCTCTGATACAACTAAATGTAACACCCCTTACCCGTATTTGATGTCGGAACAGGGTACGAGGCATTACCAGACTTAAACACAAGAATTCATACAAACCCGAGACATGAACTTCCATCCAAATTTAAAACTTTTCATAGACACTCATATCGTCCCTATTATGAGCCTACGAGGACCAAAACATACATTGGGAACGGTTCGAGACTAAACCGAGAGCTTTAAAAACTTCTAGGAAAACTTAGAAATTTTCATCAAAAAGGTCCACACGTCCATGTGGGTGAATGGATACGCCCGTGTGGTATATCACACGCCCGTGCTTCAGGCCATGTCCAAAATAGGGGACATTCTGTTCATAACGTCATCAATAAAATAAGGTCACACGGCCAGGCACAAGCCCGTGTCCTTAGGCCGTATGGTGAATTAAATTCCAAAAATTAAGTGCAGACTTCACACAGCCTGGGCACATGCACATGTCCTATGGCCGTGTCTCTCACACGGCCGAGACACACGACCGTGTCTCGTGCCCGTGTGTTCACTACTGGCATTCTATTTTGCATTAATTAGGGTGGAGGGGACACACGGCAATCATACACGCCTATGGGGCAAGCCGTGTGTCATCTACGGCCTAGACACACGCTTGTATGTCTACCCGTGTGGACAAAATAAGGCTATTTAACAAGCCTTTTTGCCACCCATACTTGCACCAACCTACACAACATCAAAACCACACCAATCCAAATATATATATAAAACTTCAAGGCAGTTAACATGGTATAACTAAGTGCTTAACCATCATCAAACATCCATAATCACATGCAACATATCATCATTCAACCATAAATAACCATAGGCCATATCATAATGGCATTGGCACATGAATGCATATATGAATAGGTTTACAACCAAGTAATCATTATGAGCCACATCTCATGGCCTTATACAAAATGAATCAAATATCATCATAAGCCAACATATTTGGCTAAACCAATATGACATATAACAAAAAGACCAAGTCCCTATACATGCCATAATCAAAATGTTGAGATTAACTATACCTAAAAGTTTCAATTGATAGAGTGATCGAGTCACCAATGTCCTTCAATCCCCGGGCTAGCTTGGTAATACTAAAAGAAAATGGAAAAGAAAGGGGAGTAAGCATAAAGCTTAGTAAGTTTGCATGTAAATTATTAACAACGTTAATCATGCATTATTGTACACATAACATAATATAATCTATGACAATGTCATCAAGTATCATAGATACATTTTAAATCATGTCATTTACATAATGTACAATAAAACTCGTGGTCACGATTTATTCATTCACTTCTTACCGAGGTCTCATCGATTTATTATCTCAATATGTATGAGCTTTGTGTACATACATGTACCCTTTCAACATGTTCATGCCTTGTCATTTCGTTGATATAATCTTTGGACTACCCGTTGAACCACTTGGAATAATAAAGGTTACTCGGGAATCATATACACATAGTACTAATGCCATATCCCAAATATGGTCTTACATGGGATCACTTATCGATGCCTATAGCCCAGCTATGGTCTTACAAGATTCTCATAACGATGCCATGTCCCAGACGTGGTCTTACACAAAATCTCATAACGATGCCATATCCCAGATATTGTTTTACACGTAAACTCATAACCCTAATGTCATGACATTTGTGTCCTAACTATTCCTAAGGTTCAACCGGGATTTTAAGGTATCAAATCTTCATCGAATCGTCATCGAGTCAACATTAATCAAGTCCACAAGGACAATTACATAATTCATGCAATATTAAAGCATTAAATACTTAAAAATGTAATGTTGCATTATTTACACATGAACTTACCTCAGTACCAAAATATGGCTAGCTATTTGATTTAGTCCACAACCTTTTGTCTTTCCTCGGTTTAGGTCTGTACTCCGTTTTTCTTGATCTATAATAGCAAATTTAGCTCATTTAATTATCACATTGTTCAAATCAATCAAAAAACCATACTTTGGCAAAATTATAGTTTTTCCCCTAAACTTTCACATATTTACAAATTAGTCCCTAGGGTCGTAAAATGAAACGTGTCCATTTTCTTTGTTACCCAAGCTAGCTGAACCTAACACATGCTCATAATAGCCCACATTTTCCTTCAAATCAGATTTTTACTATTCATTTTACAAATTTTACAAAAAGGACTTTTTTAGGTGTTTTCATCAAAAATCACTTAGTAAAAGATGTTTATTACACCTCAAACTTTCATAATCTACCATCAAACATCAAAACACATGCATGTCACACATTGGTAAATTTTTAAACATGAACCCTAGCTCAAATAAATGGTAGAAATAGCTAGATCGGTTGATAACAACTTCAAAATCGTAAAGAACATTAAAAACAGGGCTAGGATGCGCTTACTGTCAAGCTTGGAAGTTGAAGAAAAACCCTAGCTATGGCTCTTCTAATTTTCGGCACACACTTGAAGAAGATGAGCAAATTTTGGTTTCTTTTTCCCTTTTTATTCTTTTATTAACCAAATGACCAAAATGCCTTTTTTTTATTAAACTTTCAAATTTTACCTGCTCATGCCCTTTTTTGTCCATAAATATAGAAATTGGGCAATTGCTATTTAAGGACCTGTAATTAATAATCCAAAGCTATTTCATACTTAAAGCTTTTAGAACAATTTAGTCCAAAAAGTCAAATTGGACACTTATTCACAAAATTTCTTCATGAAACTTTCACACAATCATGCAAACATGTCATGGACCTCAAAAGAATCATAAAACAAATATTTCTACTTTGGATTTGTGGTCTCAAAACCACTATTTTGACTAGATCCAAAATCGAGATGTTACATTTTTCCTCCTTTCAAGGTCCTTAGTAACTTATCTTCCTTTCATATTCATTAAGCCTTCACTCTATTAGGCTCCAAACTCGAGGTCCAAACTCCAATGGCTGTTTCTTTTCATTTCAGCACACTATACTAAAAATATATTCACTTTCTATGTCAATTCTCAAGTCTTATCTTTACATAGTCATTAACCCTTCTGTTTACCTTATTTCTAGACTTAAAATCATTTTTCTTGCTTACTAACTTTTCGACTACCTTCGGGCGAGGTAACCTATGCGCATTACTTCACACAGAGTTAGCCTAGATCCTCCTTACTTCAGGGAATTATCTATACATGCCTATAACACATATCTTGGTTTCGCCACCTATCCTTGCGCGCTCTAACTTCAATATTCTTTTCTTGTCACTATGCAAAGTTTGCCCATTCATTTGCATACAGTGTCTTTCTTTTAGAGTTCACTGGATACTTAGCCCTTTCTACTTGTCCCATATGTTATCTATTACACTTACTATACCTCAAATTATTATCTTTACCTTGCCTTCAGAGAACCATTCAAACCATTCTTACTTAATTCCTTTCATGTCATTCATTTAGAATTTTTTTCGTGAAGGCATTCATTTATTTAAATAGCCGCAAGGGCTTTCTTTTTCAGAGTTTACACAAGGCATCCTGTCCTTAGTTTGCACCACAAAGGCATTGCTTTGCATTCAGTACTTGCCACAAAGGCTTTCTAGTCTATAGTTTTGCCAAAAAGGTTGTCCTTTACATTCAGTACTCGTCACAAAGGCTTTTGTAATATCCTAAAAATTTGAGTATAGATATGATGCATGTTTTTGGTGTTTAGCTTGTGTATGATTAAATTTTTGCATGCTTAATATAGACTTGAGAAGGCTCGGGATTTATTCAGGACTAGAATAAATTTTAGTAGTGAGTATTTTTTGAAGTGGATCAAGTGAATTTGATGCTTAAGGGAATTAAGTGTCAAAAAACTAGCACAAGTGAGTTAATAGTAAAGAGGATATGGCATCATAAGCATGCTTGGAGGGATGAGGTTCGAATCCTTGGTTGTGCATTTCAGTTTTGTTTTTATTTTGTTTCCTCTTTCAATGTGTCGGTCATGGATAAGGATTAGGATGAGTTGGATATCATTTTATGGCAAGAAGACCAAAGGAAAAGGTAAGTAAAAGTTTAAGGAAAAGAATCTCATGATTTAAGGTAATGGGGGAACAGAAGGCTTGAAATAAGGGAATATGTTTTGGAAAGTTAAGTTGGCACATGTTGACTCCTTTATGGCTTGTCCATGAACTTGGACAGTTTTGTGGACTAGGGGGGTGGCTGAATTTTTGTAGTAGACTTTGGGTAAGGATGAGTAGTAGGGTGTAATCCCATTTGGTCATTTTTGTTCTTCCAAAACACCTTTTTTTTTCATCTTTTCTCTCTTGGCCGAATGTGCTTGTGTTAGGAGGAAGCAATCTTTGTTTTGTCTTTTTTGGTCATTGTTTTTGACCAATTGGTCATTTTTGCAAAACCCCTCAAGTGCTTTATCTTGCATTTTTCTCCTAGTGCCGAAATTATCAACACAAAAAGCCAATTCTTTTTCCTTCTTTTTTCCCCATTGCTGAATGCATATTTGTCCCTAAACTCCTTTCTTTTCTCTTCTCCCTATTCTCTTTTCTTCTCCATTTCACTTATCATTCAAACACATCCTTTCTTCTTTTTCCTTTCACGGCTGAATGCTTGTAACCATCCCCATAGCCGAAATTTATTTTCCTATCTATTATATCATAGTCGAATCTCTTATTCTTCTTTGACCTTGTTCTCAATCAATTCTTTCATTAAGCTTTGGATAATCGTAAGATAGTGGAGGGCCGAACTATCATCTTGTCAAGTCATCTTGAAAGTTATTTAAGTTCGGATCATATTTAGCAAGGTAAGAAGGAACTCTTCAAGGATTCTTGATCACCCTCGTTTTTATCAATGATTATCATTGGGATTTTTATAACCGAAAGTTTCTATATAGGAATCCTTTGGAAATCACTCGGGACTTTAAGGTAAGCCGAGTTCGCCCTTCTAAGTCATTAGTCTTAAAATTTCTGATATATTGTTAGGACTAATAATCCTATGTTAATGGAGGCATACAAAATAGGGACGAAAAGGGTTGTTAATAGTGTTTGGAAGAGGGGTGGTTCTGCTATACCCTCAAATTTCAAACGAAGGGCTGTGTCGAGAATCTGAGACTTTCCATCGGGTTGTGGACCCTCTGCCGGCGAAAATTTATTATTTGAAGTCGTACGTACCCCCGAGCCATTGTTTGTTCGTGGTTCTTCATCAGGTTATGAACCATCAATCGGGGAGAAATCGCAAATAGTTATTGTTCGAGATTCCGAGGGTAAGAATCTAGATTACTTATCATTTGTATAGTTGTATAAGTATTAGTGTTCTAATCAAGCGTGATAAATATTTAGGTATCGACGAGCGGGAAAGTATAGTTCTCACCGTAATCAGGTGTGTAACTTCACACGTATCTCATGGGTTATATTACCATAAGCGTTAGAATAAAAATCATAAAGTCGGTAAATTTGAAAATACGGTAACTAGCAACTTTTGTGTGAATGCATGAAACCTGTAATAAGTTTGTGGAGAAAAATTACGGATTTGCCCTTAATGGGCTAAATTGTTTAAAAGTGATATTTTGGGCCTTATAAATTATTTTGATAAATTGGCCAAGTGTAAAATTTTGGAAAAGGCCTCATGTGTTAAATGGGCCAAAGATGGCTAGATTGTTAAATGGGCCAAAGATGGCTAGATTGTTAAATGGGCCAAATTGCTATTTTGACAAATGGGCCAAATTGATAACTTGTAATATGGGCTTTTTGATTGAAATTTACCTTATGAATATATTGTTATGCATTATCTATATACATGACTGCATGGGTTGGGATAAATGATGAAGAGAAGAAATGGCCTGCTGTCACAATTATTATAAATGGCCTGTTGCCACAATTATTACAAATGGCCTGTTGCCACAATTATTATAAATGGCCTGTTGCCACAATTATTATAAATGGCCTGTTGCCACAAATATTATAATTGGCTTAATGCCTACTATTGGTGTGTTGGCTGGGTGGGTTGACTTGATCCCCACATGTGTGATGGTTGGTACGGGTGGTGTGTAGCGGATGGAAATTAGGCTCGGTTGGGAATTTGCATATCACATGCATTATTATTATACTTGATTTATATATATATTGTACCTTTGTAAATGGGCTCAAGCCCAACTAATTGCTTAAATGGTTTTGGCCCAGTGAACACGGTAAGTGGGTTACACATTGAGTTCTAAGTAACTCACCCCGTTTTTCTTACCCTTCTCAGGTAATAATAATTGATGGAGGCTTGGGCCGGGGATGACTTCGTGTGGAGACCATACTACAAATGGTGGTTTATAAAAACTTGAACTTCTTTTTAAGTATTCTTATTTAAGCACTATATTATTTGCGATGTAATAAGGCCTTTATTATTATTTTTATGGATTTTTATGCGTAGATGGATTTTAATATGTTTTAGTTACTTAAATGGGGTTTGTTTAATTTATATAAATGTTTTCTTAAACTTGTGTATAAAAAGGGTTTTTCTTAAAAATCTCTTACTCGTAAAATTTTGAGAAAAATCTTTTACAAAATTTATTTCAACCAATTATTAAAGTTTTAAACCAAATATTTCTCTGAAAATCAAATTGTAAACTTTTATGTTTTAAAAAGATCATGGTTTTCAAATAAATCTCGATTTTTTATAAACTCCAACTTAAAAATCGTTTTCAAGAATTGTTTCATTAAAAACATTGATGGCTGGACGTAAGTTTGAATTATGTGGCATGCCAAGTCTGGTCTTAACGCATGGGCCGGGTTTGGGGTGTTACATTTTATGGTATCAGAGCTAGTTTCAAAACTCGGCTGTGGTTTGGGTTCAACAACAATTTTTGTTTAAAAACTGTTTAAATTTTTAGATTTTATGTTTCAAAGGTAGTATGGCACCACGAGCATCCGGCACCAAGTCAAGTAAGTATTTGTTTATTAAATGTTTATTATTGTGATATGATCATAGGAACACTCTAGAACTTCTAGTTTTAGGTGTTGAAAACGATAGAGATCGAGACTATGGGATGTGATTGCGGAAACAACTTTATCTCTCATATCTCATAAAATATCATTAATAAACACTGAAATAGTATTCTGATTCATAAAACTTGTAATCAGATAAAACCGAATTAGTTATTATGAGCACTAGAGGACGTGGTCGTGGGCGCGGTAGATGTGGCCGTGGTAGAGGACGAGGTGTTGCATCCGAAGCGTCGGGTCATATGCTGGAGATGGATGCACCTGCGTCACTTGGGAGTGAGACTGGATCTCATGATCATACGAGAGAGGACAATGCTTTGACGCAAGCAATGTTGCGAGTCCTAGAAAGGGTTGCTGGGACTAGAATTGGTCCAGTAGTTCGTGGATCAATATCGGAACGACTTAAGTCAAGTGGTGCCGAGGTTTTTAGAGGTGTCTCTGGTGTAGCTCCAAATGTTGCGGAATATTGGCTCGAGGCTGTGGAACGGATTATGGATGATCTGGAGTGTACCGTCAAGCAGAAACTGAGAGGAGCCGTGTCCTTGCTAAGGGACGAAGCGTATCAATGGTGGCTTACTGTTAGAGAAGGCACCGAGGCTGCATTGGTTACTTGGGATTTCTTTAAAGCTGCTTTTCAAGGGAAGTACATCGGAACAAGTTATGTAGATGCTCGAAGGAAGGAATTCCTGAATCTGGTTCAAGGAAATAAGACGGTAGCAGCTTACGAAGCAGAATTTCTTCGCTTGAGCCGTTATGCTCGCACTATAGTGCCGACTGATCATGAGCGTTGTGTACGCTTTAAAGATGGGCTGAATGATGAGTTACGGGTACTGATAGCCCCACAACAAGTACGGACTTTTACCTCACTTGTAGAGAAAGCCAAGATAGCCGCAGAGGCTAAGAGCTCGGAACGCCAGAACCGGGAAAGAGTCAGAGGTAAGAGGGATTTTAAGTACTCGGGTTCTTCAAAAAGGTTCTAGAAAAGGCCACGGAATGACGAGCCAGCTCAAGGTGGAGCACCTGTGACTACCAACCAGAGTCGAGGCTGTGCCGATTGTGGGAGACGACACCCTAGGGAATGCTGGAGGAAAACTGGTGCCTGCTATAAATGTGGTTCCAAGGATCATCAGTATAAGAACTGCCCTCGACGGACTGATACGACTCAGGAAGCTCGTAACCCTGATGCTCAGCCAACTAGAGGTGCTCAGCAGCCACCGAGAGGTCGTGGACCAGGTCGTGGTGGTAATGGTGTTGGACGTGGTCAAGGTGCACTGGGTTGAGGTAATGGTTTTAGGGGTAACGCGGAGGCAAGACAGCCAGGATTGGTCTATGCGGTTAGGCGTCGGGAAGATGGCGATGTACCTGATGTGATAATTGGTACGTTCTTCATCTTTGATGTACCTGTTACTGCTTTGATAGATATCGGGTCTACATACTCATATGTTGCTAGTGCCATATCTGGAAACCTGAATATTAGATCTGAGATTAGCGATAGGAAGATGATGGTACTTAGTCCTTTAGGACAGTCTGTAATTGTGAATAAACTGTTTAGAGACGTGCCCTTGGAAATTTAAAGAGAAACATTCTTAGCGAATTTGATGGAATTGCCTTTCGGTGAGTTCGATCTTATTTTGGGAATGGATTGGTTGGTGAAGCACCGGGCGCAATTGGATTGTACTGAAAAGCGGATGTCAATAAGGACTGTGGATGATGAGGAGGTAGTAATGATAGGCGAGCGAAGGAACATTTTGGCAAATGTGGTATCTGCTTTGAAGGTAGAAAAGTTGGTGCGGAAAGGGTATGGAGCATTCCTAGCCTTTATTAGTGCTTTGGATGCCAAGGAATTATCTGTGGAAGGTGTGAGAACGGTGAAAGAATTTCTAGATTTTTTCCCGAAGAACTTCCGAGTCTACCTCCAGATCGGGAAGTAGAGTTTGGCATTGAGCTTTTGCCCAGAACGGCTCCGGTGTCCATTACTCCTTATAGAATGGCGCCGAAGGAGTTAGCGGAGCTTAAAGCTCAAATTCAAGAACTGCTAGATTGGGGATTTATCCGACCGAGTGTGTCTCCGTGGGGAGCACCGGTTTTGTTCGTCAAGAAGAAGGATGGGTCAATGCGTATGTGCATTGATTATAGGCAGTTGAATAAGTTGACGATCAAGAATCGATATCCTTTGCTGAGAATCGATGACCTGTTTGATCAATTGAAAGGAGCTTCAGTTTTCTCCAAGATTGATTTGAGATCGGGTTATCATCAACTCAAGGTGAAAGAGGCAGACATTCATAAGACGGCATTCCGAACTCGTTACATTATGAGTTTTTGGTGATGCCATTTGGATTGACTAATGCACCAGCTGCATTTATGGACATGATGAACCGAGTCTTTCAACCTTATCTAGACCGGTTCGTAGTAGTGTTCTAGATGATATTTTGGTATATTTGAGGAATGAAGAAGAGCATGACTCACATTTGCGTATTGTGTTGCAAATTTTGCGAGATAAGCAACTTTATGCCAAATTCAGTAAATGCGAATTTTAGTTGAAGGAAGTGACTTTCTTGGGTCATGTGGTGTCAGCCGAAGGAATAAGAGTTGATCTTCGGAAGGTAGAGGCAGTGTTGGATTGGAAACCGCCGAAGTCAGTGGCTGAGATTCGGAGTTTCTTGGGTTTGGCTGGTTACTATATACACTTTGTTGAGGGGTTTTCGTTGATTGCTGCACCCCTAACTAAGCTGTTGCGAAAGGGAGTACCGTATGTATGGACTGATAAACAGCAAGAGAGTTTTGAAAAACTGAAAAAGATTCTGACGGAAGCGCCAGTACTGATTCAACCTGAGGCTGGAAAAGAGTTTACTGTTTACTGTGATGCGTCACATACGGGTTTAGGATGTGTACTGATGCAAAGTGCAAAAGTGGCAGCTTATGCTTCTCGGCAGTTGAGGTCGCATGAAGTCAACTATCCTACTCATGACTTGGAGTTGGCTGCGATGGTGTTTGCCTTAAAGATTTGGAGGCACTATCTCTACGGTGAGAAGTCGATCATTTATATGGACCATAAGAGTCTTAAGTACCTCCTTACCCAAAAGGAGTTGAACTTGAGACAACAGAGATGGGTGGAGCTATTAAAGGATTACGACTTCTCAATCGAGTACCATCTTGGAAAGGCTAACGTTGTGGCAGACGCGTTAAGTCGTAAGGTTGTATCGGAGTTGAGAGCAATGTTAGCTCATCACAGTTTGTATGAGGATGGCAGTCTGCTAGCGGAACTTCAGGTGGAGCCTCTGTGGTTGGAGCAGATTAAGGAAAAGTAGATATCAGATGAAAATTTGGGTCCCTTAATGCAACAAGTTGAAAGTGGTATAGTAGGGGATTTTGGACTGAATAAGGTTGGCTAAGCTATATGTATCTGAGATTGTGAGGTTGCATGGGGTACCAGTGTCTATCATATCGGACAGGGATCCCATTTACATCACGGTTTTGGAAAGCTTTACATGAGGCTTTGGGAACAAAGATAAACTTCAGTACGGCTTATCATCCTTAATCAGATGGTCAATCAGAAAGAGTAATTCAGATTCTGGAAGACATGTTACGAGGTTGTGTGATCGACTTCAGAGGTAGTTGGGAGGATTTTCTACCGTTGGCAGAGTTCGCGTATAATAACAGTTACCAATCCAGTATCCAAATGGCGCCCTATGAAGCGTTATACAGTCGCAGGTGTCGTACCCCTACTTGTTGGACTGAATTGGGGGAACGACAGTTGTTGGGTCCTAAATTGATATCTGAGACGGAAGAAAAGGTAAAGGTGATTCGAGCGCGGTTAAAGGAAGTCTCGGATAGACAAAAGTCGTATGCGGATCTAAAGCATAAAGATATTGAGTTTGCGGTGGGAGATCAGGTTTTTCTGAAAGTCTCGCCTTGGAAGAAGATTTTCAGATTTGGAAGGAAGGGCAAGTTGAGCCCTAGGTTCATTGGACCATACCGTGTGTTGAAGCGTGTAGGACCTGTGGCCTATCAGCTTGAATTACCTCCGGAGTTGAGTCAGATTCATAGTGTTTTCCATGTTTCTATGCTGAGGCATTATAGATCGGATCCGTCTCACACAGTACCAGTAGAAGAAGTGGAATTAAGGCCAGACTTGTCTTTCGAGGAGGAACCAGTGAAAATCTTAGACCGGGCAGTTAAGGTGTTAAGAAAGAAGACTGTGCCTTTGGTTAAGGTTCTTTGGCGTAATCACGGAGCGGATGAAGCTACGTGGGAGCCTGAGGACGCAATTCGACAACAATATCCTCACCTCTTTTAACCAGGTAAATTTCGAGGACTAAATTTTCTTTAAGGAGGGTAGAGTTGTAATATCCTAAAAATTTGAGTATCGATATGATGCATGTTTTGGGTGTTTAGCTTGTATATGATTAAATTTTTGCATGCTTAATATAGTCTTGAGAAGGCTCGGGATTTATTCGGGACTAGAATAAATTTTAGTAGTGAGTATTTTTTGAAGTGGATCAAGTGAATTTGATGCTTAAGGGAATTAAGTGTCAAAAAACTAGCACAAGTGAGCATATAGTAAAGAGGATATGGCGTCATAAGCATGCTTGGAGGGATGAGGTTCGAATCCTTGGTTGTGCATTTGAGTTTTGTTTTTATTTTGTTTCCTCTTTCAATGTGTCGGTCATGGATAAGGATTAGGATGAGTTGGATATCATTTTATGGCAAGAAGACCAAAGGAAAAGGTAAGTAAAAGTTTAAGGAAAAGAATCTCATGATTTAAGGTAATGGGGGAACATAAGGCTTGAAATAAGGGAAGATGTTTTGGAAAGTTAAGTTGGCACATGTTGACTCCTTGATGGCTTGTCCATGAACTTGGACGGTTTTTGTGGACTAGGGGGTGGCCGAATTTTGGTGGTAGACTTTGGGTAAGGATGAGTAGTTAGGGTGTAATCCCATTTGGTCATTTTTGTTCTTCTAAAACACCTTTTCTTTTTCATCTTTTCTCTCTTGGCCGAATGTGCTTGTGTTAGGAGGAAGCAATCTTTGTTTTATCTCTTTTGGTCATTCTTTTTGACCAATTGGTCATTTTTTGCAAAACCCCTCAAGTGCTTCATCTTGCATTTCTCTCCTAGTGCCGAAATTATCAACACAAAAAGCCAATTCTTTTTCCTTCTTTTTTCCCAATTGCCGAATGCATATTTGTCCCTAAACTCCTCTCTTTTCTCTTCTCCCTATTCTCTTTTCTTCTCCATTTTACTTGTCATTCAAACACATCCTTTCTTCTTTTTCCTTTCATGGCCGAATGCTTGTAACCATCCCCATAGCCGAAATTTATTTTCCTATCTATTATATCATAGCCGAATCTCTTATTCTTCTTTGACCTTGTTCTCAATCAATTCTTTCGTTAAGCTTTGGATAATCGTAAGATAGTGGAGGGCCGAACTATCATCTTGTCAAGTCATCTTGAAAGTTATTTAAGTTCGGATCATATTTAGCAAGGTAAGAAGGAACTCTTCAAGGATTCTTGATCACCCTAGTTTTTATCAATGATTATCATTGGGATTTTTATAACCGAAAGTTTTTATATAGGAATCATTTGGAAATCACTCGGGACTTTAAGGTAAGCCGAGTTCGCCCTTTTAAGTCATTAGTCTTAAAATTTCCGATATATTGTTAGGACTAATAATCCTTTGTTAATGGAGGCATACAAAATTGGGACGAAAAGGGTTGTTAATAGTGTTTGGAAGAGGGGTGGTTCTGCTATACCCTCAAATTTCAAACGAAGGGCTGTGTCGGGAATCTGAGACTTTCCATCAGGTTGTGGACCCTCTACCGGTGAAAATCGATTATTTGAAGTCGTACGTACCCCCGAGCCATTGTTTGTTCGTGGTTCTTCATCGGGTTATGAACCATCAATCGGGGAGAAATCACAAATAGTTGTTGTTCGAGATTCCGAGGGTAAGGATCTAGATTGCTTATCATTTGTATAGTTTTATAAGTATTAGTGTTCTAATCAAGCGTGATAAATATTTAGGTATCGACGAGCGGGAAAGTATAGTTCTCACTGTAATCAGGTGTGTAACTTCACACGTATCTCATGGGTCATATTACAGTAAGTGTTAGAATAAAAATCGTAAAGTCGGTAAATTTGAAAATACGATAACTAGCAACTTTTGTGTGAATGCATGAAACCTGTAATAAGTTTGTGGAGAAAAATTACGGATTTGCCCTTAATGGGCTAAATTGTTTAAAAGTGATATTTTGGGCCTTATAAATTATTTTGATAAATTGGGCTAAGTGTGAAATTTTGGAAAAGGCCTCATGTGTTAAATGGGCCAAAGGTGGCTAGATTGTTAAATGGGCCAAATTGCTATTTTGACAAATGGGCCAAATTGATAACTTGTAAAATGGGCTTTTTGATTGAAATTTACCTTATGAATATATTGTTATGCATTATCTATATACTTCATTGCATGGGTTGGGATAAATGATAAAGAGAAGAAATGGCCTGTTGCCACAATTATTATAAATGGCCTGTTGCCACAAATATTATAATTGGCTTAATGCCTACTATTGGTGTGTTGGCGGGGTGGGTTGACTTGATCCCCACAGGTGTGATGGTTGGTACGGGTGGGGTGTAGTAGATGGAAATTAGGCTCCGTTGGGAATTTGCATATCACATGCATTATTTTTATACTTGATTTATATATATATTGTACCTTTGTAAATGGGCTCAAGCCCAACCAATTGCTTAAATGGTTTTGGCCCAGTGAACACGGTAAGTGGGTTACACATTGAGTTCTACGTAACTCACCCCCTTTTTCTTACTCTTCTCAGGTAATAATAATTGATGGAGGCTTAGGCCGGGGATGACTTCGTGTGGAGACCATACTACAAATGATGGTTTAGAAAAACTTGAACTTCTTTTAAGTATTCTTATTTAAGCACTATTTTATTTGCGATGTAATAAAGCCTTTATTATTATTTTTATGGATTTTTATGTGTGGATGGATTTTAATATGTTTTAGTTACTTAAATGGGGTTTGTTTAATTTATATAAATGTTTTCTTAAACTTGTGTATAAAAGGGGTTTGTCTTAAAAATCTCTTACTCGTAAAATTTTGAGAAAACTCTTTTACAAAATTTATTTCAACCAATTATTAAAGTTTTAAACCAAATATTGCTCTAAAAATCAAATTGTAAACTTTTATGTTTTAAAAAGATCATGGTTTTCAAATAATTCTCGATTTTTGATAAACTCCAACTTAAAAATCGTTTTCAAGAATTGTTTTCATTAAAAACATTGATGGCTGAACGTAAGTTTGAATTGTGTGGCATGCCAAGTCTGGTCTTAACGAATGGGCCGGGTTTGGGTGTTACAGCTTTCCTATCCAGAGTTTTGCCACAAAGGCTGTCATTTACATTCAGTACTCACCAAATAGGCTTTCATGTCCAGAGTTTTGCCACAAAGGTTTTCCTTTACATTCAGTACTAACCACATATACTTTTCTTTTCCTGTTGATTGAAGTGATAGTGTAACACCCCTAACCCACAACTGTCGCCGGAATAAGGTTAAGAGTCATTACTAAACTTATAACATAATTCAACATTCATAATCATATCTCATTCAAATACAATCACTTTATCCTTTAAAAGGGCCTATGAGGCCTTAAACATGCTTTAGAAATGGTTCGAGACTAAATTGATAATTCAGAACAAATTTGAAAAACTTATAATTTGCTTCAAACAAGGGACACACGCCCTGTGAGCAGGCCGTGTGTCTCGCACGGCCACTAGACACGCCTGTGTCACCAGCCGTGTAAAAACAAGGGGTACATACTGACTTCGGTCACACGGCCGACCACACGTCCGTGTGTCTAGCCCATTTGCCCTTCGAAGTGGCCACACATGCCTGTGTGTTAGGCTGTGTACTAGGCCATGCCAAACCTATAGGGTATACTGACTTATACAACACGGCCAAGTCACATGTCCATGTGTAACAGCCCGATTTAGGGCCTAGTTGGAATAATGGTTACGAGACCACAAAAATGAAGTAGAAATATATTTTTTACAATTTCTATGAGGCTTATGATGTGTTTGCATGATTGTGTGAAAATTTCATGAAGAAATTTTATTTATTAGTGATCAATTTGTCCATTAGGACTAAGTTGCAAAGATTCAAAAATATGAGATTCTAGAAGATTTAAGTATGAAATAAAATCATAAAAATTACTAGAGGTCCTTATTTAGTAATTAGACCATTAAATGTCAAGATGGACAAAAATGGATATGGGAAGGAAAAATCTTAGGAATGAGGCCTTAAGGGTATTTTCGTCATTTCGTATGTAATATCCTGAAAAAGGGGTTATTTTATAACTGCATTATTTGCATGTGTCTGGATTGCGGTGTTGTTATTTATGATGTTTTGAGGCTTAGTTGTAAGTCTAGCGTAGGCCTGAGTAGTAGGAAAATTTTTAGTTTTAAGCTTTAAGTGGAAGGAGCTGAAGGAGCTAAGGGTTATAAGTATTTCAAGCGGGTTTTAGCACAAGAAAAGGGTTGGCAGAGTGGCAAGGAGGCGCCACTTAAAGCCTTGTGTTTGAAGCCACTTGCAAGGGAAGGAGGTCTCATGTTCGAGCAGCAGGAATCCCACCTTTTGCTTTCTATTTTGACGCCAAGGAGGGGGAGGAGTTGTGTGCAGTTCAAACTCTGCCATGGACTAAGTCAAAGGATTCAAATGGTTGGCAAAGAGGAAATTTAGGTAGTTGACTAATTCAAAATGGTTTGAATTAGTGGCCAAGAGCATTTTTGGGAAGTGGCCGAATCTTGGATGCTTCATGGAGGGAGTGGCCGGTTTTGGTAGGTGAGTAAGGGGAGAGTGCCGAATCCTCTTAGGCATTTTTAGGGCAATTTCGGTCAGCCTTTGTTTAGTGTGCCAAAGCCGAAATTCTTTTTGTTTCAACACCTAGCCGAATGCTCTCTTGAGTCTCTAAAGTTTTCTTTTTGTTTTGCTTCCTTTTCTCCTTTTTGTCATTTGGCCGAACCATTTACCCTCCCATCTCCCTTCTTCTTTTTCATTTGTGCTAAGCCGAAAATAGCTATCTTCTTCTTCTCAAACTTTCATTTCTTTCTTTCTTAAAACACTTGTGCCGAAATTCACATTGTCTTCTTAGCCGAATCTTCCCTCTCCTACTTCTAATCTACTTTGCCGATTTCTCCTTTCTTCTTTAAACCGCATCTCATTTGTCTCTACTTTCAAGACCCGAATCTCTTTTCTCCTTTTTGATTATCTGGCCGAATCTTAAGTGTTATTTTTAAGCAACCATAGTCGAGTTTCATCCTTTTCTTTTTGGTTGTTGTAACCGAATCTCCCTGCTATTTCTTGAGTTGCTTTGGCCGAATTTTAGACAAGGGTGGGGTCTTTTCTTTAATCGATTTGGAAAGGTATGTGTCAATGGCCGAATCTATTTCTCTTCTCCCTTGTTCTCTGTCGACTTTGGTATGGATAGGAGCCGTTTTCGGCAATAGTTGTAAAGGTGTTAATCTCTTGTTTTGGAACCGGTTTATTATAGGGTCTCCGGAGTTGTGGAAGTAATCAAGTGAAGCCTTCATCCTTGATTAATCGGTTGGTAAGTGGTGGTAAGGATTTATTTTAGTAAACTATTCTTTTAAGTATTCGTAAAGCCGAAGGCTGCTAAGGTTATTTGTTCTTCTTAATAGGGTGCGACCGATTGCCAGGGGTGAACCATCGTAAGGTTTGGGATTTGGTAGGAAACCAAATCGGTTGCAAGGTAAGGGTTTGAGTGTTAACCCTTTGGGTTTATTTGGTTTGGCCGAATGGCCTAGGTTGTTAACCTTGGTAATGGCCGATTATAGGATCAAAGGATCTAGTGCTGTGGATCGACTCTTCGGGATTTAAGGCTTTCGTTATAATAGGTGTGTAAACATACACACTCTATTACTTAGTAATATATTTTAATAACCTATTGTTAATTAAAGCCGAAACAGTATGGATGTTGATACGATACCCTATGGGTATGTGCACAGATTCGGGTAAGTCCGTTTCAATATGAGTTCTGTTATGTAATATATGATATCATGATTTATGACATATATGTTATGTGATGTGTAACTAGGCATGTTGGCATGATTTGCATGATGTGCATGATTTACATGAGTATGGCATGATGTTAATGGGTGATATGAGAGAAGGGGGAAGATGATATCTGTGTCTTTGGGACACCAGAGGTTTGGCACCTCCAGTGGTTTGGTACCACAGATTGATATTTTGTGACTTTGGGTTACCAGAGGTTTGGCACCTCATAGCGACTTGTCCCAGTGGCTTAGTACCACAGTGGGTGGGCCCCACAGTTGATATTACGGGATCGTCGCCAGTGATTTGGTATCACACGTGGGTTGGCCCCACACTTGGATATTGATAATTTGTGACTTTGGGTCACCAGAGGTTTGGCACCTCATAGCGACTTGTCCCAGTGGTTTAGTACCACAGTGGGTTGGCCCCACCATTGATATTACGGGATCGTCGCCAGTGATTTGGTATCACACGTGGGTTGGCCCCACAGATGGATTATTCGTGACTTTGGGTCACCAGTGGTTTGGCACCACAATATTGGATATCGTGACTTTGGGTCACCAGTGGTTTGGCACCACCAGTGGTTTGGTACCACACGGGGTAGATAAGGAGTATGGATGGTTAGGGTTGGGGTGCATTATTTTATATTGCTTGGTGATATGTCTGTAAACATGTCGCATTAATCGAGAGGAGGGTTTATGCACTGAGTCTTGGTGACTCACCTTCTCTCTTAACATTTCAGGTGATACTTAGATCGCGGACGAGGAGCCGGGTGGACTCGAGGTGGCCATGCTATGAATAAACACGGTCTTTCATGGATTTGAATTTGGTACTTTATTTCTTTTATTTCGATTTGGTTTTGTTGGGATTGTAAAAAGGCCTTTTAAGTTATGTTTTGATTATCTATGTGGTTGGAATTGATTTCAAATATGACTTAACAAATTATTGGTTAACATCTGATAAAATTTGAAAAAAAATAATAAGGTTTGCTAAAACTACAAAGCGGCATGTTTTAAACTTTACCATCGGGTATCACTTTATAATTGAAGATAACTACAACTCAAATGGTTTTTCAAACTTAAAGTTTACACACTTAATTTAGATGTTTTTGAGCAACTATAAGGAAACTAATCGAATTTTTAAATGATATAGCATTGTTTTACTTATGAATCCGACAAACTAAGTTTTAAAGATCTAATTTCGGGTTTTCGAAAAACAACAAGAGCAGTTTTTAAATGCACCTGCTTCCTACAAAAAAATTATAAAAGCAACAAGAAGTATTTTCAAAACTTGATTCGATAGCCTGTTTCCTTCAAAATACTTTCCCGTAACATGCTAGATTCGGTCGTGATGTGTTGACCGGGTTTGGGGTGTTACAATTGTGGTATCAGAGCCAGGTTCAAGGGCTCGGCTGTGGGCCTGAAGCCCAAAAATGTTTTAAAGTTGGTTTTAAGTTTTTTTTTTCAAAATATATGGTTTGAAGGGCATGGCACCGAGTCTCCGGCACCAATCTGCCCAGGTAAGTACCCCTTACTATTGCTTGTGATTTTTGGATGTGATGAGATTGAATGATTAGTAATAGTGGACTACTCTAGAAACTGAAACTGATAGGACTCTGTGGGTTGCGAAAACAAAACTTCCTTTAATAAGAAATATTCATAAGACTTTGCCTTTAAAGACAGTGAAATATTTGCTAATGCATAAAACTTCTAAATCAGATAAGTCGAGGTATTAGTCATGAGCACTCGAGGTGGACGTGGTCGTGGACGTGGTCGGGGTAGGATGACAGTTTCTGAACCAGTAGGGTCTGGTCAGGGGTCAGAGAATGAGATACCGGTACCACCGCCAGCTGTAGGTGGTGAATTTCAGGATCAGACTGGGGATGACGCAGTGTCGCAGGCGATGCTGCGAGTTTTGGAAAGGGTAGCTGGAGTAGGTGGAGGCGCAGGAGCTCGGAAATTTGTGCCTGAGCGACTCCGGACAAATGGGGCTGAAGTATTCCGAGGTGTTTCTGGTGTGGCTCCCAGCACGGCTGAGTATTGGCTGGAGGCAACGGAGCGGATCATGGACGATTTAGACCTGACTGCTGAGGAAAAACTGAAAGGAATAGTTTCGCTTCTCCGGGATGAGTCATATCAGTGGTGGCTCACGGTTCGGGACAGTGCTGCAGCGGATGATCTTACTTGGGATTATTTTAAGGCTGCGTATCAGAAAAAGTATATCGGAGCTAGCTACATCGATGCACAATGAAAGGCATTTTTGAGGTTGGTTCAGGGGAGTAAGTCTGTATCAGAGTATGAGGCAGAGTTCTTAAAGCTAAGCCGGTATGCTAGAGGCATTGTGGCTACTGAACACGAGCGGTGTGTCCGTTTCGAGGATGGTCTGAGAGATGAGCTGAGGTTACTGATTGCTCCACAGCAGGAGCGAGAGTTTGCTATCCTGGTAGAAAAGGCTAAGGTAGCCGAAGGGGTTAAAGAGTCTGTGAGGCAGAACATGGATAGGAACAGACATAAGAGAAGCTTTGGGTCATCTGGGTCGACTGGAAATTCTCAGAAAAGGGCTAGACAGAGTGGGCCGAATCAGTCTGGTAGGTCTGTTGCTGCTAATCAGAGACCAGCACAGTGTAACCGTTGTGGAAAATATCATTGGGGAGGATGCTGGACCGATGGAAAAGGATGTTTTGAGTGTGGCTCGCTGGATCATCGTGTGAGAGACTGTCCGCGTAAGTTGGCTAGGATTCAGCCTGAGGGTCAGGGCCGTACTCAGTTCAGGAATAATGGACTGCCACTGCAGAGGGGTCGTAGTAATGGTAGAGGAGGTAATGGTTCTGGTCGGGGCCGAGGAGCACCGGGCAGAGGTACAGGCAACACTGAGGCTAGACAGCCTGGGTTAGTATATGCAGCGAGGCGCCGAGAGGAGGGCGACGCACCGGACGTCATAACCGGTACGTTCTTGATCTTTGGTTTTCCATATACTGCTTTGATTGATGTGGGTTCGACGCATTCATACGTTGCTAGTAGCATAGTAGAGACCTTGAATTTAGACTCTGAGACTACTTCTAGACAGATGACAGTAATTAGCCCTCTAGGTCACTCTGTAGTTGTAAATAAGCTGTATAGAGATGTACCCCTAGAACTCCAAGGGGTAGTGTTTGTTGCTGATCTGATGGAACTGTCGTTTGGGGAGTTCGATCTGATTCTTGGGATGGACTGGTTGGTTAAGTACCAGGCGAGGTTGGATTGCGCAGCTAAGCGCATGGTTCTAAAGACGGCTGAGGATGACGAGGTGGTCATGATAGGTAATAGGAGAGATTACTTATCCAACGTGATATCTGCTTTAAAGGCTGAGAAGATGGTCAGAAAAGGCTGCAAAGCATTTATGGTTCAAGTGTATGCCTTGGAGGCTAAGGAGTCTGCTGTTGGGAAGGTCCGAACAGTAAGGGAATTTGTTGATGTGTTTCCAGAGGAGCTTCCGGGACTGCCACCGGATCGTGAGGTAGAATTCGGCATAGATCTGTTACCCGAAACTGCGCCAGTGTCTATTGCTCCGTTTAGGATGGCGCCAAAGGAATTAGTGGAATTAAAGGCTCAGATCCAAGAGTTGTTGGACCGAGGCTTTATCAGGCCAAGTGTTTCGCCTTGGGGAGCGCCAGTACTCTTTATCAAGAAGAAAGATGGTACAATGCGGATGTGTATAGATTACCGCCAGTTGAATAAGCTGACGATCAAAAACAAGTATCTGTTGCCGAGGATAGATGATTTGTTTGATCAGCTGAAGGGTGCAGCGGTATTCTCGAAGATTGACTTAAGGTCTGGGTATCATCAGCTAAAGGTGAAAGAGGCGGATATCCACAAGACAGCGTTTCGTACTCGGTATGGGCACTATGAGTTTCGGGTAATGCCGTTTGGGTTGACTAACGCGCCGACAGCATTCATGGACATGATGAATAGGGTATTCCAACAGTAGTTGGATCAGTTCGTCGTGGTATTCATAGACGACATTTTGGTATATTCAAGGTCGGAGGAGGAGCATGAAGCGCATTTGCGAGTTGTATTGCAGATTCTGAGGGAGAAGCAGCTTTATGCTAAGTTTAGTAAGTGCGAGTTCTGGCTTAGAGAGGTGACTTTCTTGGGTCATGTCATGTCAGCTGAGGGGATTAGAGTGGATCCTCGAAAGATTGAGGCAGTATTGGATTGGAAACCGCCTAAGTCAGTGGCTGAGATTCAGAGTTTTCTGGGTTTGGCAGGGTACTACCGAAGATTTGTAGAGGGATTTTCGTTGATCGCAGCACCGATGACCAAGTTATTAAGGAAAGGAGTTCCGTTTGTGTGGACTGAGAAGCAGCAAGAGAGTTTCGACAAGCTAAAGAAGATCTTGACTGAAGCTCCGGTTTTGATTCAACCTGAGGCAGGAAAGGAATTCACGGTATATTGCGATGCATCTCATACGGGTTTGGGTTGTCTGCTGATGCAGGAAGGAAAAGTAGTGGCTTATGCATCTCGACAGTTGAGACCGCATGAAGTCAATTATCCGACGCACGACTTGGAGTTAGCGGCAGTAGTCTTCGCCTTGAAGATCTGGAGGCACTACTTGTACGGAGAGAGGTCGATAGTCTATACAGATCACAAGAGTCTGAAGTACCTTTTGACTCAGAAGGATTTAAATTGAGGCAACGCAGATGGATTGAGTTGCTCAAGGACTACGACTGTTCGATCGAGTATCATCCGGGCAAGGCTAACGTAGTGGCAGACGCGTTGAGCCGTAAGGTTGTATCGGACTTGAGAGCGATGTTTGCCCATTTGAGTTTGTTCGACGACGGAAGTATTCTGGCAGAATTGCAAGTTAAGCCGACTTGGGTTGAGCAGATCAGGGAGAAACAGTTAGAGGATGAGGTTTTGAATGCGCAGAGGTTGCAAGTACAGGATAGTGGTTTGGAGGGTTACAGCTTGTCTAGTGATGGAGTGCTATGTTTCCAAGGGAGAGCTTGTATGCCAAAGGACATCGAGCTAAGGCAGAAGATTCTTCAGGATGCACATAGCAGCCCATACACTATGCATCCTGGAGGTAGCAAAATGTATCGGGATCTAAGGGAGCAGTTTTGGTGGCCAGGACTAAAGTGGGAAGTGACAGAATTTGTAGGTAAGTGTCTGACATGTCAGCAGGTCAAGGCTGAACATCAGTTGCCGTCAGGGTTGCTTCAGCCAGTGAAGATTCCACAGTGGAAGTGGGAAAGGATTACGATGGATTTCGTCAGTGGATTACCTCTTACGCCTAGCAAGAAGGACTAAGTTTGGGTAATTGTGGATCGTCTGACTAAATCAGCTCACTTCATACCGGTAAGGGTTGACTACTCGTTTCAGAAGCTAGCTAAGCTGTATGTGTCAGAGATAGTAAGGTTGCACGGTGTGCCAGTATCGATCATCTCGGATAGGGATCCTAGATTTACGTCAAGATTTTGGAGAGCGTTGCATCAGGCTTTGGGTACACGCTTGGATTTCAGCATGTCGTTTCATCCGCAGTCTGACGGGCAGTCGGGAAGGGTTATACAGATTCTAGAGGACATGCTGAGAGGTTGTGTTCTGGACTTCAGAAGTAGTTGGGAGGAGTTTTTGCCATTAGCTGAGTTCACCTACAACAATAGTTACCAAGCAAGCATCAAGATGGCACCATATGAGGCATTGTACGGTAGGAAGTGTCGCTCACCTACTTGTTGGACGGAGTTGGGTGAACATCAGATGTTGGGACCAGAGTTGGTTGCAGAGACTGAAGACAAGGTTAAGTTGATTCAGGCTCGATTGAAAGAGGCTTCGGACAGGCAGAAGTCTTATGCCGATCTCATGAGGAGAGACATAGAGTTTGCCGTGGGTGATAGGGTCTTTCTGAAGGTCTCGCCATGGAAGAAAGTATTGAGGTTCGGAAGGAAAGGCAAGTTAAGTCCAAGGTTCATTGGGCCGTATAAGGTACTGAGACAAGTGGGACCAGTAGCTTACCAGCTTCAGTTGCCAGCAGAGCTAAGTCAGATTCACGACGTATTTCATGTCTCCATGCTTAGGCGTTATCATTCAGATCCATCGCATGTTGTGGCAATGGAAGAGATCGAGGTGAATCCGGATTTGACCATGGAAGAGGAACCAGTGCAGATTCTAGATCGGGATGTGAAAGTTTTGCGTAGGAAGTCAGTTCCTTTGGTAAAGGTGCTATGGCGAAATCATGGCGTGGAAGAAGCTACGTGGGAACCAGAAGATGTGATAAGACAGCAATACCCTCAACTCTTTTGACCAGGTAATTTCGAGGCCGAAATTATTTTTAAGGGGGATAGAACTGTAATATCCTGAAATAGAGGTTATTTTATAACTGCATTGTTTGCATGTGTCTGGATTGTGGTGTTGTTATTTATGATGTTTTGAGGCTTAGTTGTAAGTCTAGCGTAGGCCTGAGTAGTAGGAAAATTTTTAGTTTTAAGCTTTAAGTGGAAGGAGCTGAAGGAGCTAAGGGTTATAAGTATTTCAAGCGGGTTTTTAGCACAAGAAAAGGGTTGGCAGAGTGGCAAGGAGGCGCCGCTTAAAGCCTTGTGTTTGACGCCACTTGCAAGGGAAGGACGTCTCATGTTCGAGCAGCAGGAATCCCACCTTTTGCTTTCTATTTTGACACCAAGGAGGGGGAGGAGTTGCGTGCAGTTCAAACTCTGCCATGGACTAAGTCAAAGGATTCAAATGGCTGGCAAAGAGGAAATTTAGGTAGTTGACTAATTCAAAATGGTTTGAATTAGTGGCCAAGAGCATTTTTGGGAAGTGGCCCAATCTTGGATGCTTCATGGGGGGAGTGGCCGGTTTTGGTAGGTGAGTAAGGGGAGAGTGCCGAATCCTCTTAGGCATTTTTGGGGCAATTTCGGTCAGCCTTTGTTTAGTGTGCCAAAGCCGAAATTCTTTTTGTTTCAACACCTAGCCGAATGCTCTCTTGAGTCTCTAAAGTTTTCTTTTTGTTTTGCTTCCTTTTCTCCTTTTTGTCATTTGGCCGATCCATTTACCCTCCCATCTCCCTTCTTCTTTTTCATTTGTGCTAAGCCGAAAATAGCTATCTTCTTCTTCTCAAACTTTCATTTCTTTCTTTCTTAAAACACTTGTGCCGAAATTCACATTGTCTTCTTAGCCGAATCTTCCCTCTCCCACTTCTAATCTACTTTGCCGATTTCTCCTTTCTTCTTTAAACCGCATCTCATTTGTCTCTACTTTCAAGACCCGAATCTCTTTTCTCCTTTTTGATTATCTGGCCGAATCTTAAGTGTTATTTTTAAGCAACCATAGTCGATTTTCCTCCTTTTCTTTTTGGTTGTTGTAACCGAATCTCCCTGCTATTTCTTGAGTTGCTTTGGCCGAATTTTAGACAAGGGTGGGGTCTTTTCTTTAATCGATTTGGAAAGGTATGTGTCAATGGCCGAATCTATTTCTCTTCTCCCTTGTTCTCTGTCGACTTTGGTATGGATAGGAGCCGTTTTCGGCAATAGTTGTAAAGGTGTTAATCTCTTGTTTTGGAACCGGTTTATTATAGGGTCTCCGGAGTTGTGGAAGTAATCAAGTGAAGCCTTCATCCTTGATTAATCGGTTGGTAAGTGGTGGTAAGGATTTATTTTAGTAAACTATTCTTTTAAATATTCGTAAAGCCGAAGGCTGCTAAGGTTATTTGTTCTTCTTAATAGGGTGCGGCCGATTGCCAGGGGTGAACCATCGTAAGGTTTGGGATTTGGTAGGAAACCAAATCGGTTGCAAGGTAAGGGTTTGAGTGTTAACCCTTTGGGTTTATTTGGTTTGGCCGAATGGCCTAGGTTGCTAACCTTGGTAATGGCCGATCATAGGATCAAAGGATCTAGTGTTGTGGATCGACTCTTCGGGATTTAGGGCTTTCATTATAACAGGTGTGTAAACATACACACTCTATTACTTAGTAATATATTGTAATAACCTATTGTTAATTAAAGCCGAAACAGTATGGATGTTGATACGATACCCTATGGGTATGTGCACGGATTCGGGTAAGTCCGTTTCAATATGAGTTCTGTTATGTAATATATGATATCATGATTTATGACATATATGTTATGTGATGTGTAACTAGGCATGTTGGCATGATTTGCATGATGTGCATCATTTACATGAGTATGGCATGATGTTAATGGGTGATATGAGAGGAGGGGGAAGATGATATCCGTGTCTTTGGGACACCAGAGGTTTGGCACCTCCAGTGGTTTGGTACCACAGATTGATATTTTGTGACTTTGGGTCACCAGAGGTTTGGCACCTCATAGCGACTTGTCCCAGTGGCTTAGTACCATAGTGGGTGGGCCCCACAGTTGATATTATGGGATCGTCACCAGTGATTTGGTATCACACGTGGGTTGGCCCCACACTTGGATATTGATAATTTGTGACTTTGGGTCACCAGAGGTTTGGCACCTCATAGCGACTTGTCCCAGTGGTTTAGTACCACAGTGGGTTGGCCCCACCGTTGATATTACGGGATCGTCGCCAGTGATTTGGTATCACACGTGGGTTGTCTCCACAGATGGATTATTCGTGACTTTGGGTCACCAGTGGTTTGGCACCACAATATTGGATATCGTGACTTTGGGTCACCAGTGGTTTGGCACCACCAGTGGTTTGGTACCACACGGGGTAGATAAGGAGTATGGATGGTTAGGGTTGGGGTGCATTATTTTATATTGCTTGGTGATATGTCTGTAAACATGTCGCATTAATCGAGAGGAGGGTTTATGCACTGAGTCTTGGTGACTCACCTTCTCTCTTAACATTTTAGGTGATACTTAGATCGCGGACGAGGAGCCGGGTGGACTCGAGGTGGCCATGCTATGAATAAACACGGTCTTTCATGGATTTGAATTTGGTACTTTATTTCTTTTATTTCGATTTGGTTTTGTTGGGATTGTAAAAAGGCCTTTTAAGTTATGTTTTGATTATCTATGTGGTTGGCATTGATTTCAAATATGACTTAACAAATTATTGGTTAACATCTGATAAAATTTGAAAAAAAATAATAAGGTTTGCTAAAACTACAAAGCGGCATGTTTTAAACTTTACCATCGGGTATCACTTTATAATTGAAGATAACTACAACTCAAATGGTTTTTCGAACTTAAAGTTTACACACTTAATTTAGATGTTTTTGAGCAACTATAAGGAAACTAATCGAATTTTTAAATGATATAGCATTGTTTTACTTATGAATCCGACAAACTAAGTTTTAAAGATCTAATTTTGGGTTTTCAAAAAACAACAAGAGCAGTTTTTAAATGCACCTGCTTCCTACAAAAAAAATATAAAAGCAACAAAAAGTATTTTCAAAACTTGATTCGATAGCCTGTTTCCTTCAAAATACTTTCCCGTAACATGCTAGATTCGGTCGTGATGTGTTGACCGGGTTTAGGGTGTTACATGGTAAATAAAAGATTAAAAAGGGAAAACATAGTCAAATTTGTGTTCATCTTCTTCTCCCATGGCCGAAAAGCACTAAGGAGCCATAGCTTGGGTTTTTTCAACTTTCAAGCTTGATAGTAAGTACCTTCTAGCCCCGTTTTTAATGTTCTTTATATTTTTGAGATCCTCGTAGCTCGATTTAGCTAATTCTAGCTATATTTTGAGCTAGGGTTTAGGTTCAAAAATTTACCCATGTGTGACATGCATGTATTTTGATGATTGATGGAAGAATATGAAAGTTTGATGTAGGATAAACATCTTTTCTAAGTGATTTTCATCAAAAATACATGAATTGACCAAATTGTAAAAGTTATAAAAATGGTCATACATGAGTGAAATTGTGGAAATTGGGGACTGTTATGGTTAAGAAAATAATTCGGCTAGTCTTAAAATACAAGAAAGTTGAATAAAAATCATTCTACGAGCCAAGGGGCAAAAGTGTAATTATGAGAAGTTTAGGGGCAAAATTATAATTTTGCCAAAGTATGATTCATGAGTCAATTTGTCAATGTGAGTATTAAACAAGTGAAATTGTTATTATAGATCAAGAAACACAAAGCCTGGATCAAAACCGAGGCAAGAACAAAGTCGTGGATTAAATCGACCATCTACACCTATTTTGAGTATCGAGGTAAGTTTGTGTAAAATTAAAGTTTCATAGTGTTTTTATATTTTAAATTACTTGATATTATGATAAAGAATATCATTCCCATGAAAATCGATTTATGAAACCTCGATGAGAAAATGAAGAGAATATATTAAGTCGAAGTCTCGTTTGAAGATTCGGAATAACGAGGATACCTAGGTCACGACATGAGTTAAGGGAGGTCTCGTGTAAAACCATATCTGGGATATGACATCGGCATCGAATGTAGGTCCCATATAAGACCATGTCTGGGACATGACATCAGCACCGAACATAGATCTCGTATAAGACCATGTCTGGAACATGGCATCAGCATCGAATAAGGAAGGTCCCGTGTAAGACCATGTCTAGGACATGGCCACGGCACCAAAGGAAGATCTCGTATAAGACCATGTCTGGGACATAGCATTGACATTGAGTTAAGAGATCCCCTGTAAGACCATATCTAGGATATGGCATGGGCATCAAAAGGTGATCCCATGTAAGACCATATTTGGGATATGGCACTGGCATCACGATACATGTATGATGAGATTAAGTATCCTCCGATATTCCGAGTAGTTCATCAGGCAAAAGAGTTAAGTATGTAAGGATGATAAAAAGCTAAGTTATACAAGGATGACAAAGAGTTCCATTTAAATTAAGGATGATAATAATTTAAGTTTATGCCAAGATAGCGTAAGTGCTAAATTATGTGCTGAAGTGATACAGGAACCATGAGTGAATTACGAGTTATGAAAACCGTAATGTGATATGTGATGGGTAAGAATAAGTATGAGTAAGTATGTCAAGTACTTGAGAACTTGTGTTATAACAGTCCAAATTTGACCATACTCGGAGCGGTGGTTTCGGGACCACGAATCTGAGTCTAAAACATATTTAAATGATATATTATGTGCTTATTATATGTGCTTTAATGTGTGTGAAAGTTTCGTAGAAAAATTTAACCGTTTGTGTGTTCAATTTAACAAAAAGGACTAAATCGCGTAAAGTGTAAAAGTTGTATGCTATAGTGTAAAGTGCTAGAATGAGGATGGCTTTTTAATATGAGGTATTAAATGGGTAAATAGCCCATTTTTAAGTTAGTGGGTGGCATATGACATGATTAACCTTAAGTTTTATATTGTATAATTTTATATAATAAGGTTATATTAGTAAATGATTAAATGTCTTATAATATGTTAAATAAAACATAAAAAAAAGGCCATTATCATCTTTTATCTTGCTTGGCCAAATGTTGAGAAAAGAAAAGGGGTTTGGTTTACTTGAATTTCGGCATCTATAATCACAAATTCAAGGTTAGTTTGATTTCGGTTCTTGATAATTTTTACGTTTTTGAGATCGTTGCTTCGAATATTAGTTGACCCATGTTAGAATTTTTGAATTTGAGCATGTTTGATGTTCGGCCATTGATATGTTCTTGAAGTTTTGGTGTTTGATGAGTTTATATTAATGATATGTTAAAGATTAGCTTATTTAGTATTGAAAATTTTAGTGATTTTGAGTATTTAGGACTTTATTGCAAAGAACAAATTTTTGAGGGGCTAAAATGCAAAACAAATGAAAGTAATGGACTTGTATAGTCCCTATGAAAATTCGGCCCTAAGGTATTACAGTGAAATTTTTTGTATTTTGTGTTTTGTGCAAATAGGACTAAATTGTAAAAATGTGAAACATTAGGGGTAAAATGGTAATTTGCCCATTTATGTATTTTAGGACTAAATTGAGATGAAATGTGCTTGAATGAGCTAAATTTTAATGTGTTTAGATCAAGAACAAAGAAAACGGATTTGGATCGGGGAAAGGCGAAAGTTATTGAGTAGCCGGTTTACGCTGTCCCTCGATAGTCGAGGTAAGTCCTTAAGCAAATATGTATTAAAGAGTTAATTATGAACATGTTAAATGATAAAATTTGATAAATTTGAGTATAGATTTGAGTGATAGCCGAATATAAAGGTGTTAATTTGGATTGAAAATATTTTGTTATCATGATATGTAAATGTAACATGATGTATATGATTTGTTGTGATGTTTGC
Source organism: Gossypium australe (assembly GCA_005393395.2). Classification (NCBI taxonomy): domain Eukaryota; kingdom Viridiplantae; phylum Streptophyta; class Magnoliopsida; order Malvales; family Malvaceae; genus Gossypium; species Gossypium australe. The sequence goes on from CM016617.1 coordinate 59,428,487, forward strand.
ACTAAGAAATGTGTATTGAAGGAATATGTCGGGCTTGTGCTGGTGAATATATTGGGCTTAACGCCTAGCAGGCTAAATGCCGGTGTTTAAAATCACGGACTTTGAGTCTAGCAGGCCAGGTGCCGGTGAATGAGATTCGGATTAATGAATTACTTGTTGTAAGCTGGTGAGTTTTAAATTTCCGAACCTTTATATTGAGATAGGAAAGTTATAGAATAAATCAAGAAAGCTTGAGTTATGAAAGTGAAATTGTGGGTTCAGTTATAAGCTAAGTATTAATCATACTTATATGCCATGCTTATTTACGATATTGATTAGTAAATGAAATGTTGAAAGTAAGTAATATACATATGATTGATGAAACTTGTATATATGTTCTATACCATGAGAAAGTTGGTTATTAGAAAGCATGAAAGAACTAAGGTATTTGCATAGGTATGAATATATGCATAAGTGTGTGATTACTATTTGATCATTAATGTACGGTGGCAAGTAATGAAAATTGATGTATTACATGAGATGAGTTGTTCGGCTATAGTAAGTTATGTGTTAATTCATGAATGTTTTAATGTGTAAAATTGATTATTTAAATGTTTGTGTAACCGAATGCTATATTATGGATGCTTAAGACTTACTAAGCTAGTGAGCTTACTTTGTGTGTGTACTTTGTTTGTTTTATAGATATCGTACAGGCTACGGGCTCTGAGGAATGTCAGAGGAATCAACCACACTATCGACTCTTTTGGTACTCATAAACTTAGTTTTGATTCGAAAGGCATGTATAAGCTAGGCTAGGTTGTAAACCAATGGTATTTAATCTTGTATTCATGTATAGCCTTGCTAAAATGGCTATTTCTTTTGGGCTAAGCTTTACTTATGTGTTTTGATATAATGACTTGCTCTATTGTTAATGGCTATGTGTTTCAGTCATATTTTAAGCTTAGTTTGGAAGTATATATATATATACACACATCATGACATATATATTGAGATGTTTAGTTATGGTTCGATGATGACTTTGGAAATGTTTATGTTTAGGGTGACCGTTGGAGTCTTAATTTAAGGTCCGGGTATGAGGTCAATGGTTTTGTTATACTTATGTATTCGGTTAGATATATAGCTCATGTGATTGGTAGGTTAATAATGATTTTCATGTCCATAATTAGTTTACGTGGCTTTGGTTAAATGAATGTGAAAATAGATATTATTTCAGTTGAATGGAATTATTTGGGAAATGCTCAATTAGGTGTAATATATGTATGTGCATAAATTATGAAATGTTAAGCTGACATTTGATTAATGAAATAGATGCATTGACACAATTTAGATATATATATTTTATGTTTAATAGGTATGAACATTGTTCTTGAAAGATTAATAGAGTTTTGATGCATGTTCCATGATTATATGATTCGGTTTTGTGAGAGGAAAATCTAATAAATATTTGGGTTGATCATAGAAAGAGTTGTATAGATAATAGAATATATGGTAATGGATTTGTTGTACTTTGGCTTTTTGGTTAGTTGTTAAGCATATATTTTTGGAGATGTTATGTAATGATCTTTATGTCAAAGAATCTTTAGCGAGGATGTGGCATAATAATCATCAATATAGAGACTATGCGAATGGCATGTGGTTATAAAGAGATGTCTTCTTATGTGTAACATAGATATAGTTATATCTAACAAGTTGTGTGAAATTTCTTAACCTTGCCTAGTGTGCATAACTTGTGATTTGGCTTATTCCCAAATGTTGTCAATAAAAATGATTACATAAATTTGTTAATCATGATTGATCATGACTTTGTCTTTAAGAAATATGCACATATTGCATTAGTATCATGAACATGTTCTGTTATACTATAGTGTATTAATGTCGCATATGTGAACAGATAGACAACAGATTTCTATGGACTTGTATGTCTTAATAGGCAAATTATTTTTATAAGGTGAATGGTAAATGCTTGATCATGTATTAAATATTTGAATGATATATATATGCGATGATTCAATGATTTGAAATATACAAGCATGAATATAATTTATTTTGGTTTGATAGATATATGAATTGCGATAAATGACTGCGATGAATTGAGTTGGGTCTGGTAATACCTCATAACCCTAATCCGGCGACGGGTACGGGTTAGGGGTGTTACATGTGTTGTTATTGTTCTATGAAATGAATGGATTTTACTATGAGTACTTATATTGCTATTTTAATTCATGCAAACTTACTAAGCTATATGCTTACCCCTCTCTTTTCCCTTTTCCTTGTAGTATCACCAAGCTAGCTCGAGAATCGTAGAACGTCGAAGCTCGGATCACACTATCAATCATTCTTTTGGTATAGTAAAGTCAATTTATTTCGAGTATGGCATGTATAGGAACTTGGTCATCTTGTGCTATGTCATATTTGAAAGCGAAAGTGTTGGCTATTAATGTTATACACTCATTTTGTAAATGGGCATTAGAGTTTGGTGAATATTTGTCAAGTTTCTTATTGTTAATGATGATGAGTTTTATGAAGTGAAAGTTCATTCAATTGGTGGAGTAAAATATGAAGTGTATGGATGATGATTAGTGATTCTTCATAGTGTATTATTGCCATGTTATGAGTTGCTTGTGTTGGAAGATGTGTGTTTATGTTACAGGGTGGCAATTGGCTTGGAAAATAGCCTTCTAATTGTCCACACAGGTAGACACACGGGCGTGTGTCTAAGCTGTGTGTGACACATGGTCAGCCCCATGTGTGTGTTGATAAGCGGTGTGTCCCCTGTATCAAATTGCGAGAATTTGATTCGTCACACGGGCCAGCACACGGGCATGTGCGTAGGCCGTGTGCCCTTAAGAGTTAGCTGACATCATAAACAGAATACCCAAGTTCTTCACACACGGGCGTGTCTAGGTTGTGTGATGGATATAGGCCAGTAACACGGGCGTGTATCTAGCCGTGTGAAAACCCTTGTAGGTTCAAAATGAAAAATAAATCTCGCAAAAGCTGGGAACATGGGCGTGTGTGACCACACGGCCTGCCCATACGGGCGTGTTCCATTTCACACGGGCGTGTGGCCCTGTCTAGGCAAAAGTTTTCTAAGTGCGCAAAAGTTTCTGGTTTAATTCCGAAACCCTCTGTATGTATGTCTAGGGCCTCGTAGGCCCATAATAAGGATGTTATGAGTATGAATGAAAATTTTTAAGTTTGAAATGAAATTGTATAGCTCGGTAATGTAAGTTCAAGCAAGTTAAGTACGGTAATACCTCATATCCTGTCCCGGCATCGGACACGGGTAAGGGGTGTTACACCGTGTGCTAGGCCGTGTTCCAATTAGGGGGTATACTGACTTGTGCCATGTAACACCCCAAACCCGGTCAATACGCCACGACCGAATCTGGTGCGTCACTGAGGAAAATATTTTGAAGAGAATCGAATTAATGATTAAAATTTTGTGAAAAACCCTTTGAAATTCTATATTTGTAGAAATCAGGTGTATAATAAGTTAAAACTAATAATTTACTTTGAAATTACGTAAAACTTTAAAATAAGTGAATAAATCATAGGTTAGAAAACATTTATATCATTTTAAGAAAACTCGAATTATTATTTGAAAACCATTAGCATTTGAATGTAGAAACTCAATATTCGGAAATCATTTAAATTGTAGAAAACACTTAATTTGTTAAAATTGTCAAATAATTTATGTTACTCGATGGTAACGTTTTAAAAACCATCGCGTTGTGTAGTTTAGAAAACTTTGGGCTCAATTATTAAATCAAACATGTAATTTATAAGCCATATTTTAAATCAAATCCAAAGCATAAATATAATCCAAAATCATAATATAAGAGGCCTTATTACAAACCCATAAAAATATAAAACCAAATTTAAATAAAGTAAAGTTCTCGAACCAAAGTTCACGTAGAACCCAAATTTATTGCATGGCCTCCTCGAGTTCATCCGGCTTCATATCCGCGATCTCACGAATCACCTGAAATGATAAGGGAGAAGGTGAGTCACCAAGACTCAGTGCATATTCCCTCTCCCGGGTAAATGCCACATACTTACACAAATTATAACAAAGCAACATATATGTATAATGCACCCAACCTAGCCATCCATAACTCCTTTTCTACCCCGTGTGGTACCAAACCACTGGTGGTGCCAAACCACTGGTGTCCAAAGACACAATTATGTTACCAAAACACTGGTGACCGAGGTTACAAATCAAGTGATGGGGCCAACCCATCGTGTCATACCAAATCACTGGCAGACGATCCCATATCTCAAAGTGGGGTCAACCCACGGTGGAATTAACCACAGGGACAAGTCGCTATGAGGTGCCAAACCTCTGGTGTCCGAAGACACGAATGTGATACCAAATCACTGGTGGTTCCAAACCACTGGTGTCCGAAGACACGAATCATCAAGTTGTGGGGCCAACCCACATGTGATACCAAATCACTGGCATCGATCCCATATCTCAAAAGTGGGGCCAACCCACGGTGGTGTTAACCACAGGGACGAGATGCTATGAGGTGCCAAACCTCTGGTGTCCGAAGACACAAATGTGATACCAAATCACTGGAGATACCAAATCTCTGGTGTCCGAAGACACAAATGTGATACCAAATCACTGGTGACCGAAGTCACAATCTTCCCCCGCCTCTCATGTTGCCCATACCAATGCAATATATAAACAAATCATGTCAATATACTTTGATATGAATCATATAACAAAATCTCATAAATCGTAGATCATGATTTCAATCCTCATGTATTAAAAACATATCGAAACGGACTTACCTGAATCCTCATTCATACCATCACGGTATCAAATCCAAATCTCATCGGTTTTTCCCACTTTCGTAATATGATTAGTAATAACACACATAAACATACAAATATCTCGGCTACACCCGAAACACCTCGAAATACCTTGGCTCCGTTGGCTCGGAGTCACTCTGGAACAGATTTTCGAGCTCCCGCACCTCCACTTACTCCAACTACCCTCTCAAGAACTCGCAGCATCGCCTGAGACACTGCGTCATCCCCCGTTTGATCCTGATGCTCAACTCCAACTGCTGGTGGTGGAACTGGTGGTACCTCGTTCTCGGATCCTTGACCCGACCTCACTGGCTCAGACACAGCCATCCTACCTCGACCATCCACGCATAACACGACCTCGTCCTCGAGTACTCATGTCTAACGTCTCGTTTAATCTAAGTTAAAAGTTTTATGCATTAGTCATTATTCCACTTTCTTTAAAGCACAGTTTTATGAAAAGTTTAATAAGAAGTTGTTTCGCGAGCACACCAAACCTATAGTCTTGGGTCTCTAAAGTAGTTCCTACTACTACACAGTCATGCCAACATCATCATATCAAATCATCAAAATCAACAGTTTTGATGTACTTACCAGGGCGGATTGATGCCGGAGACTCGAGGCCATGCCTTTCCAAACATTAAATTTTCAATAATGACATTTTAAAACCATACTTTAAAACATTTTGGGCCTCGGACCTACAGCCGAGCTTTTGAACTTAGCTCTGATACCAATTTGTAACACCCCAAACCCGGTCAATACGCCATGACCAAATCTGGCATGCCACGAAGGAAAACGTTTTGAAGAAAAATGAGTTAACGATTAAAATTTTGTGAAAAACTCTTTGTTGAACTTTGTTTGTAGAAAACAAGAGTATAATAAATTGAAAACTGATAATTTGTTTTTTTGAAATCCCGTAAGTAAAACTTTTAAAACTTTGTTAAGAAAACATTTATGTCATTTTAAGAAAACTCGAAATATTATTTTGAAAACCATTTGCATTTGAATGTAGATACTTAATATTTGAAAATCATTTAAATTATCGAAAACACTTAAGTTGATAAAATTGTCAAATAATTTATGTTACCCGATGGTAATGTTTTAAAAACCATCGCGTTGTGTAGTTTAGAAAACTTTGGGCTCAATTATTAAATCAAACATGTAATTTATAAGCCATATTTTAAATCAAATCCAAAGCATAAATATAATCCAAAATCATAATATAAGAGGCCTTATTACAAACCCATAAAAATATAAAACCAAATTTAAATAAAGTAAAGTTCTCAAACCAAAGTTCACGTAGAACCCAAATTTATTGCATGGCCTCCTCGAGTTCATCCGGCTCCATATCCGCGATCTCACGAATCACCTGAAATGATAAGGGAGAAGGTGAGTCACCAAGACTCAGTGCATATTCCCTCTCCCGGGTAAATGCCACATACTTACACAAATTATAACAAAGCAACATATATGTATAATGCACCCAACCTAGCCATCCATAACTCCTTTTCTACCCCGTGTGGTACCAAACCCCTGGTGGTGCCAAACCACTGGTGTCCAAAGACACAATTGTGTTACCAAAACACTGGTGACCGAGGTCACAAATCAAGTGATGGGGCCAACCCATCGTGTGATACCAAATCACTGGCAGACGATCCCATATCTCAAAGTGGGGTCAACCCACGGTGGAATTAACCACAGGGACAAGTCGCTATGAGGTGCCAAACCTCTGGTGTCCGAAGACACGAATGTGATACCAAATCACTGGTGGTTCCAAACCACTGGTGTCCGAAGACACGAATCATCAAGTTGTGGGGCCAACCCATATGTGATACCAAATCACTGGCGTCGATCCCATATCTCAAAAGTGGGGCCAACCCACGGTGGTGTTAACCACAGGGACGAGACGCTATGAGGTGCCAAACCTCTGGTGTCCGAAGACACAAATGTGATACCAAATCTCTGGTGTCCGAAGACACAATTGTGATACCAAATCACTGGTGACCGAAGTCACAATCTTCCCCCTCCTCTCATGTTGCCCATACCACTGCAATATATAAACAAATCATGTCAATATACTTTGATATGAATCATATAACAAAATCTCATAAATCGTAGATCATGATTTCAATCCTCATGTATTAACAACATATCGAAACGGACTTACCCGAATCCTCATTCATACTATCACGGTATCAAATCCAAATCTCATCGTTTTTTCCCACTTTCATAATATGATTAGTAATAACACACATAAACATACAAATATAAACCAAGTTATAAAGTGTGTAAGATACACACCTTTCACCAACGCAAAAACTATCTTCCGAAGATCCGATCTAATGCACTAGATCACTTTGTCCTACAATCGGCCATATCACAATATCCAATCAATCTTAGGCTTCCTCAACCAACTTTAAAAGTATAGAATCCTTACCACTTGACTTACCAACTCCGATTCGCTAAAGGAATGACTTAAATCGATTGCTTCTGAAATCCCAAAGAGCCTAAGAGAATAATCGAATCCTAAATGGTTAGAACCTTGCAAAACAATGCCCAAAGGTTCGGCCTTTGTCCATAAGAAAACATCATAGAAACGAGAAAGAAAAGAAAGGAAAACGTCCATGAACACTTACCCCTTTTTATCCAAAATCGATAGAAGAAAACCAAGGAGAGTCTACCCTTGAATATTCGACCAAAATGATACTAAAAGGAAGTAGAAGATTCGGCTATGGTGAAGTGAAAAAGAAAAGAAGAAATAGAATGGAAGTAGATGTTTTATCTTTGAACAAATAAAAAAGAAATGGTATTTGAGATGGAGAGATATTCGGCCAAGAGAGTGAAAAAGAAAATGTTTATGAATCAATGTCAAAAGAAAAGAAAAGAGAGATGAGGGAGAGAGAGGTTCGGCCAAACACTTAATTTGCCAAAGAAGAAAAGTGCTCAAAATTGCACCAAAAGATCAAAGTGCATTTGGCTAAAGAGAATAACTTTGAAGATGAAAGAAATAAAATACCAAATGGTGCACAAAAGAGAAGAATTGGTAAAGTTCAAAGGAGTTTCGGTTTTGACACAAAACAAAAGTTGAATGTCTACCTAACTAGCCGAAAATGCCTACTAACCAAAGAGAAAATTGGCACTAACTAGCTACCAACCAACCAAAAATTCGGCCACCCCCTAGCCATACATACCGTCCACATACATGCACTAAAGCCTTGACAAAGTTTCCAAAACATTCTCCTAAAGCCAAGCCTTTTGTCCCCCCATCTTTCCAAAAGCTTAAGAATCTTATCCCAAATTTCATGCTTTCCTTAATCACATATTCAACTTACCAAAAGAAATAGTCCAACCTATCATAAATAAGTTTGACCGTCCATTAATGCAAGGATTCAAAAATAAACCTTCAAAATGCTAAACATGCTACTCGAACCTCTAACCTCAAGCCACCTTCCAAACTCCTTAACCAACTTGCCACTTACTCCTCTTATGCTTTAAATGAACACTTAAATTAACTTAAGTGCTAAGCTCACTTAATCCACTTCATTAAATAAGCCAAACTAAAATTTATTCTAGCTTCCTAATATTTCCAAGCCTTCACACAAATATCCTAAACACACAAACAATACTACCCGAGCTAACACAAGTAACTAGATGACACACAAATTTTTCCTAAAGCCCATGGCCCAATCGGCCCAATCCTACTAGGCCCAAATTCGGGATGTTACATGCCACACAGCCGATCACACGCCCGTGTCTCTGCCCGTATGGACAAAAATAGGCTATTTACAAAGCCATTTTGCCACCCTAATTTTACATACCTACACCATCACATTTTGTAACATTTTGCAACTCAATAGGCAGCCAATCCATAACATTTTATACACATATTTGAATACCTATATGCAACCAAAGCATTATACCAAATTAAGCCAAATCAAATGGCTTTATCTTATACCACAACATGTACCAAAATCACTAGCTCAAGTAACCATAACTATCAACTTTATAACTAGCCTATACATGTCATATTTACATATATCCCTGAGTTCAAAAGTACCAATCGGCAATTGGATAGTGTGATTCGTATCTCTGACTTTATCCGAATTAAGCGAGCTATCGAACCTCTATAAAATACAGAAAAGAAACAGAGTAAGCTTTATAGCTCAGTAAGCCCGTATAATTCAGAATTAAACTTACCATTTAGACATGATCAATACAATAAATAAATGTACTCAATTCAATTATCAAATGCCTAAACACAAGATTTATCAACAAGTTAGTCACATAAGTGCATATAATCATCCATTATCTCAATTTAGTACTCAATACATTGTATCATATCAAATTCATATATCATGTACATCATTTGTAACATTTCACTCTCAATCATATAATCAAAAATTCATTCGATAACAGTAACTCATCTGTATAAACAGTACTTCATCCATATAAATAGTAATTTATCCGTATATACACATAGCTTTATCACATAACCAATAATAGAATTTATTTCTGTTGAACCTATTAGAATATCAAGGGATACTTATGTAACACCCCAAACCCGGTCTATACGCCACGACCGAATCTGACATGTCACAGAGGAAAACGTTTAGAAGAAAATCGAGTTACCGATTAAATTTTAGTGAAAACTCTTTGTTATTCTATGATTGTAGAAATCAGGTGTATAATAAGTTAAAAACTGATAGTTTACTTTGAAATCCCAGAAATAAATCTTTAAAACTTAGTTGCTGATCCATAAATTAGAAAACCTTTTTGAAATTTTAAAAGAAACCCATTGATTAATTTGAAAGCCGTTTCTATTTGAATATGGAAAACTTAAGTTTGGAAACCGTTTGAGTTGTCGAAAACAATTAAGTTGCCATTTATTATCAAGTAGTTTCTAATACCCGATGGTAAAGTTTTGAAAACCTTTGCGTCTTGTAGTTTAGAAAACCTTACGCTCATATTATTAAATTAACCATGTAATTCAATTAACCATATTCAGAATATCAAATCCAAAGCATATAATAATTCAAAACATAATTTAAAAGGCCTTACTACAAATCCAAATAAAAATGAAAACCGAATTTAAATAAAATAAAGTAGCCAAACCAAAGTCCGTGTAAAACCGAATTTATTTAATGCATGGCCACCTCGAGTCCATCCGGCTCCTCATCCGCGATCTATGAATCACCTGAAAAGATAAGGGAGATGGTGAGTCACCAAGACTCAGTGCATAATTCCCCTCCCGGTTAATGCCACATACTTACACAAATTATAACCAAGCAATATATGTAATACACCCAAACCTAGCCATCCGTAACTCCTTTTCTACCCCGTGTGGTACCAAACCACTGGTGGTGCCAAACCACTGGTGACCCAAAGTCACGATATCCAAAAATGTGGTGCCAAACCACTGGTGACCCAAAGTCACGAATAATCAAGTTGTGGGGCCAACCCACGTGTGATACCAAATCACTGGCGACAATCTCGTTATATCAAATGTGGGGCCAACCCACTGTGGTACTAAGCCACTGGGACGAGTCGCTATGAGGTGCCAAACCTCTGGTGACCCAAAGTCACGAAATATCAATAATCCAAGTGTGGGGCCAACCCACGTGTGATACCAAATCACTGGCGACGATCCCGATATGTCAACTGTGGGGCCAACCCACTGTGGTGCTAAGCCACTGGGACAAGTCGCTATGAGGTGCCAAACCTCTGGTGACCCAAAGTCACAAATAATCTGTGGTACCAAAACCACTGGAGGTGCCAAACCTCTGGTGTCCCAAAGACACGGATATCAAATCCTTCCCCCTCCACTCATATTACCCAAACCAATGTATTACGAGTATAAATCATGCCATCATAATTTGATATGAACATATAACATATATATATCGTAGATCATGATATCAATCAACATATAACAACATCATATCGAAACGGACTTACCCGAATCCTTGCTCATACCCATCAAGGTATCATATCAAGATCTCACAGTTTTCGGCTTTAATAACATGATTAGTTTATTAATATATATACCGAGTTATAAAGTGTGTAAGGTACACAACTGTTACTAGCGAAAACTCTAAATCTCACAGACCCGATCTACCGCACTAGATCTCCTTGTCCTACATTCGGCCAAACCACAAAACTATTAACAAGGCCATTCGGCCACACCAACAAACCTTAGTCTTAAAAGCCTTCGGCTTTTCAACCACTTAAAGAATGATGAACAAACATGAATCCTTACCACTTGACTTACCATCATCGATTGCTAGAGAATAGGGTTAAATCGATTGCTTCCAAAGTCCCGAAGAGCCTAAAAGAATTCGGCTCCTATGAATGGTTAGAACCTTGCTAACAAATGCCCAAAATTTGGCTTTTGCCCTCATGAGAATCAACAGAGAAAAGAGAAAAGAACCAAAAGAAATACGGCCATGAACACTTACCCCTTTCCAAAACCGATTGAAGAAAACCAAAAGAAGACCTACCCTTGTAGATATTCGGCCAAGACAATAGCAAAAAGGAAATGGGAATTTCGGCAATAAAAGAAAAATAAAAGAATTGAAAAGAGTGTTCCTACCGATTGATCAAGGTGTGAATAAGAAAAATGGTTGAGAAGTGAATATATGTGAAGAGAAAGATTCGGCTAAGGAGATTGTCATCAACATTCGGCCATGGTGAAGAATTAGGGAGAGAATAATGTTGAAAGTCTCTTGTGGAAAGCAAAGAGGAAAAAGAATAGAAATGAGGAGTTTGGATTTCGGGTTCTCAAGGATAGGAGATGAGTCAAGGAAGAACTTTGAGTCAAAGTGCGTTCGGCAATAAGGGAAAAAGAGAAGAAATGGTCTTTGATGATTTTGTAGTTTCGGTCACAAAAAGAAGGGAAAGAAAGACTGGACTTGAGGGGAGAAAGAACAACTAAAAACCAAAATGGTCAAAACTCAAATGGCCAAAAGAAAAGAAAATGGTTACCTTTTGTCCAAAATACATTCGGCTAAGAGGAGAAAAAAATTAGAGAGAAACACAAAATAACCAAAAGAAAGATGTGCTCATCTAGCACTTAATTCTACCAAAAACTAGCACCATACCATACCAAAAGCTAACCAAAAATTCGGCCATCCCCCCTAGCCCCTAATACCGTCCAAATTCATGGACACCAAGGTCAAAGTTTTTGCCACACAAAACTTTCCAAAACATTCACCTTATATTGTGCCTTGTAATCCTCTACTTTCCCTAAGTTAAAGAAATTCTATCCCCAAAATCAAGCAATTCAATCCCTTATTTCATGCTTACCATAACCTTAAGTCTTCTTGCCATAAAAAAAATGTCCATCTTATCCATAAATAACTCTTTGACCGAAACTTAAGGAAAGCATGCAAAAATAATCAAATTTGCACACCAAGAGATTTGAGCCTCTTCCCTTTAAGTCCATCATGTGGCATCATATCCTTCTTACCAATAGCTCATTTATGCAAGCTATCTACTCATAAATTTCTATATGTCTTGAAGCTACTTACCATCTCTCCTTAAAGTGCTAAAATACCAAATTTTTCCTAAAGCCCAATTAAACCCGAGACTTCATAAAAACCTCGTAACCTTCCAAATCTACTTAACTAATAAGTCCAATTTGCAATAACATCATTCTCATTTTCTTGAAGATTTTAAACACTCCTAAGCCCAAGCCCAATCCTACTAGGCCCAATTTCGGGATGTTACAACTTAGGTGATATACATTACGTATATAAATCAATAATCCGTCAATTCATTATCATTTCCGCTCTTTCGAGCTATGATCAGTAAGCTCCTCTTGAGCTGAAATGGTAAGCTCTAACGAGCTGAAAATAGTAAGCTCTTATGAGCTGATATATCAGTAAGCTCATACGAGCTATGGTGAGTCTGCAACATATGCAGGATCTCGACCAAAACGGTAACCCTAGTGACATGTCACTCATATCCTATAACTTTCTACAGTTCAAACGGGACTCGGTATTCAATAATTCTCATCAATAGGCATTCGAACTCAATAGTACCATTTATTCATTTATACTTTCATTTCAAATAATTTTCAAGTATTTAAAGATTCAATTCTAATTATACGAACTTACCTCGAGTTGCTCGAATGGAAATTATCGACTATTCGTCCACTTTTCCTTTTCCCCGATCTAAACCCAATCTCAGCTTATCTTGAACTATATATTATCAAATTTAGCACATTCAGCATTCATTCGATTCAATTTAGTCCAAATTTCACTCTAAGACATTTTTACACATTTGCCCTAATATTTTACATCTTTTATAATTTAGTCCTTATCACATAAAATTGCAAATTCATGCAATTTAGTACAAACCCATGCTTAACCAAATTTAATACATGTTGCTAGAAACCTATATTTTCAATTTGTTCACACTTTTAACCACCACATTTCACATTTTCTCAATTTAATCCCTTTTTGACATTTTTGTCAAAAATCACTTTACAAAAGCTGTTAATCTAACATTGAACCTTTCAAATCTATCATAATTCATCAAATTACTCAAGCATTCAACAATGGCAACATGATAACAAAAACATATAAATCATTAAAAACGGGATAAAAATGGACTTACAATTAAGTACCAAAGTGACCGAAAGCTTCAAGCTATTTTAATGGCTTCCTTCACCCTAACGTTCAGCTATCAAAGATGAATGCCACCAATTTTGTGTTTTGTTTTTAATTAAAATAACTTTTAATAATCAAATACCAAAATTAACCTTTAAATTAATTTAAAACTTCATTTATGCCATGCCATTATCATCCACTATCATAATAATGGTCTAATTTCTGTTCAAGGACCTTAACCTTAATGTTCTATAACTATTAGACACTTTTAGCTAATAGAACACAAGCTTTACACTTTATGCAATTTAGTCCTTTTTACCAAATTGACCATTTAAACGATAAAATTTCTTCATGAAATTTTCACACAATCACATTATCATGTTGTAAACTAAAATAATAATAAAATAAATATTTTGACCTCAGATTTGTGGTTTCAAAACCATTGTTCAGATTTGACTAAAAACAGGCTATTAAAGATAGGGATTTGCCTAGATTCATACTCAGTGAGGTTTACTCCTCATCGTCCTAAGACATGCAGAGAACCACATTAAGTAATAACTTTCCTTAACTTTCCCCATATGATGCCATAACCAACCAATTAGGGTCTTACATGATATGGGCTTATTTTTATATGATGCCATAACCCACCTGTTACAGTCTTATAGGATATGGTCTTCTTTCCATATGATCCCATAACCCACCAATTACGGTCTTAGATGATATGGTCTTCAGCACCATGGCCATGGACTTGTCTTGTCAAATATTTCTGTTTTTAATCCAAACAGACCCCTTTAGACGACCCCGGAGATAGACACAAATTTGAATGTCATCGGCGTACTTGAAAAGTAACTTAACTCAATCAAGTCCCAACGTTGGGCACTTAAAACTAATTCTTTAAACCCTATTCTTATTGACAATATTTCTAACTTTCAGGGCTTCGCTCGGTGGGATGTTACAGACATCCTAAAGGTCATTTTTGATAACCATAAGTCTCATTTCACTACTTGTAGTTATCTAACGCAAAACTCTTATTTATTTATTTTCCTTTTTGTGTCCGCCCACTCTATGCGCTGCGATGGGCTTTTGGTTGAACATTACTTTGCATGTCATACTTCTTTATAATTATGAGCCATATATATAATTTCTTACCAGTACTCCTTGAAACGTCATACTTACCTTTCGTTAGAGTTAGGCATAAGCTTTCTTCTTTTTGAATATCCTATTTGTTGTACTTTCTAGAGCTCACCATACTTACCATTCCATTGTTTTCATTTAGAGTCTGTCAGACTAGGGCACCACTGGCGCATTCAAAAAATCCTTACACTTAATCGTGTCCTAACGTTGAGCACTTGAAACTTACCCTTAAGCCTTACTTTATAAATGGAACTAAAAATAGTCAGGGCTCTGCCGAACAGGATGTTACACATATATATATGCTCCTAAGGCACGGTTTTCACTAATCATCTCAACCTTCCATCCTTAATCATTTTGTCTCCCACTATGGAACCAATCTAACTAAACTGGAATTGGAATCCAACTAATCACAATCCAGCTATTAAAAGTTTTCAATGTCTTAACAGGGTCCAAAAATTTACTAATCTTTTCAATTTTATCCTACCCTTCCAAAATTTTTGGGTCAATAACGGTAATCGGGTGTTACAACTCCCATGCCCTTAAAGAAAATTTCATGGACAAAATTCCCTTTCTTACCTAAAATTTCTCAATACGGTGTCCATATTAATTTATCTTGCCTCAGGAAAGTCTCTGCATACCCTAAGACAGTCAATTCCACTTTTCTTGTGAATATATTGCTGCCCTAACACTTATAATTTCATCCAGATCTTATCCCATTCAACGGCGGTTCTATCCCAATTCTTTATAGGGATATTAACTTCACGGGGACTATTTTGTACTTATACTAGCGAATACTGATAGTTACTCCTTCTATGGCGGGCTTTCCAGCTATTTGAGTTACGAGGGTTTTAAAAAAGACCTTTCTCCTAGTGACAATTGTCAAATGCAGATTCGGAGACCTGAATAGTTTGTTACTTCATTTTCTTGAATTTAAGCTTCTCTTAGGTGCTGTGTTATTTAAATTAAGGCACAAGGGAAAGTAATCCTTTCATATGAAATCGACCTTTACCTCTAGGGCTTTTTTTCGTTTGAGTTTCTTCCCAGACCCTAAGTTTTTTCCCTTCATCTCCCTTTTTCTTTTCCTTTCTTTCATCATGTATTGCATTATTATGTTCGAAGTTACACCCGTATCGGGAGGAAGGGCTAGGGGCTTCGTCCCCCAGAGTTAAAGGGTTATAGTTGAAAATGAAAATATCCTACAATCTCAGGGGATTAGTACTTCTATGAGAACACCATTGTACAATTGCCTAACCACACCAGAGGAGATGGTATATTACCTAGTAGCCCAGGGCATCCGATTGCCTAACTACATCCACCATTTCGAGATAGTTACGAGTGGGAGACGTCTGAGTGATTCCGACGAGGGTTTCATACTACCCCTCTACTTGTTAGACGTTGGCTTTCATCTCCCCTTGTATCTGTCTTTCAGTGTAATCCTTGCTGAATATAGGATTGCAATGGGGAAGTTGTGCTCCCTATACTGGTGGACACTAATGGCGTACTTCCTACACTATAGTAGCCGCAATGAGCCACCTCTTCTTGGCATATTCCAGTATTTCTATCAATTGAAGGTTTTGACATAGGGACCTTCAACTGGGATGGTCTAATTCAGCATTCGCCAGGGCTGTGAACCCATTCTCAAAGATTAGGCCCCAAACCTTTTGTTTAGGCCATACTAATTTGTGAAAAGTACATTTTTTTTATGGTTTTGATTTTCCCAAGAGGTGGTCACTCCCCACTTATTCTACTTGTCACCTATCCCGGCCCTTAGACACTAGAATCGCTATGGCGTAAGTTCAAAGGTTAAGTCCGAGATGGACTTTAGAGTTAAAAAAGCCTTTTACTATTAGAAACATCTTCCACCACTACTTAGAGGGAAGGAGTCCAAATGGTTGGCAAACCTCAGACGCCATCTCGACGTGAACCCTAGAATGGTCTAATTTGTTGAAGAGGCATCACCATTTGGAGCAGATGGCAAGTTAGCTCAAGCTCTCGTGGAAAAATGGAGGGAGCCCACTAACTCCATCTACATCATTTGTAATATTCCACCCCGCCTATGGCTTACCTCAACTCCGAAGCTCTTGGGTGAAACATCAGATAGAGATTTAGTTGAAAACATTGTTGATCTCACTATTACTCCCTCATGACCTATTCATTTCTTGCCCTCGACGCTAACGTCTCAACCCGGAGCAACAGAGTTAAAGACCATGCTTGAGAGCACACAACAAACTATAAATGTCACTGATTTGAGAGTGCATACTAGTAGTAGTAACCACAAGCGCTTGGGACTCAAAAATGGGTCCCCTAGCACTGGGGAGAGCAATAGAAATAGGTTTTCCCATCATGATCCAGGTAAACAATCTATACTCCTAAAGGAAAAATCCAAACTTCCCCTTCCAGTGCTCAAGGAAACATTTCCAGTAGCAAATTTTCCAACATGTCCTCTTCTGCCTCCCCCGATCCTTCATGATCCTCTTATTGACTCCGTCAATGCTGCGAACCCCTCTACTTCACCTTTCAGTGCTCTCGTTCATGCTTCCCTTTTAAGGGAAGTCTAAACTTTCTTATCCTGGCTGCCTCATATTCGTGTGGGCCAGTATCCCTTCTCTCACTTTATTGTCTAGACACATCAGAATAGGGTATTATCCCAAGAATTGAAGGAGCTCGCTTATCCTTTCTCCCATTCTTTTAACATTCACAAGCCCACTCGTTTCGAGCTGGCGGTTTCCTTTTCCATGCTATCCATAGAAAGCAGCCTTGCAAACTAGGCTCTCTAGAAGGCCTATGCTGAAGCGGAGACCAAATAGGCTGACTCTAGAAGGGCCCTTCTCTTTAGCGAATAGTCTCTTACCTAGCTCTAGCAGTTGTATTCTGCCTCCTCTTGGGATTCTCAATGCCAATCCCTGAAAACCCAAGTAAAGGAGTTGGAGGAGAGAGTTCACCAGTTGGAGATCTTCGAGCAAAAACACAATGTCGATATAGAGCGCATCCAGAAAGAGAATGAGGAGACACTAGAGAACTACAAGGTGGACACCTAGTAGGGCATTCTAGATTTTATGCCTAGATTAAAGGCTAACCTGGTACTACACGCACAGGTCCCCGCAGGTCCTTTTGACCTAAGTCAAGTAAATTTCAGCTGCCTTCGCTAGTTTACCGATGCTAACCTTAGCTAGGAGAAATTCTAGAGGGAATCTGGAGAACTCTTTCATGTTTAAAACTCAGAAGCATCCAACCTTGACTCTCCCGAAGAATCTGCTCCAGGGGAAATTTAATTATTCATATATATTGTAAAAAGCACTATCATTCTGTTCTAAATGAAGTTTTTCTCTATTTTTTTCTTCTTCTTTCATACCTTGCCTCTTCATCCTTACCACAACTAAATTACGCCTAATACCAATTTGATAGTTTGCACATCTACAGCTCCTTTCATAATACACATTAATCTTATAAAATAGCTTGAGGGAAAAAGCCAGAGCTACTGTGACATGTATATAGGGGTTATTCCACAAATTCCTATGTCTAAAAGATTGGCTAAACCGAAGCCCTAATACCACTCAATTTGTGACACCTTTTACCCTACCCGTTTGCTCGGTCCAAGTACCGTATGCCGTATCAACCCAAATGACAACAAAATTTCGGTTCTATTTTAATTACATTCTTAAGCAACCTGGATTCGAAAATTCTAACTGAATTTACAACTTGTATTAAACTAGAAATAAAACTTCAAGGCTTCATTCCATCAGTTGAATACAAATTTTTGGACAATGACTCTATAACATAAAATGACAATTAACCCTTAGGCGAAGCCTCTACGGGTCCCCCTCTATCCTCATGGACAACTACTTTGTACCACTTAACTTTGCTGAGTCTGGCATGGTCCCTCTTGGTTTGTCGAGGTAATTAACTAACCTATATTTAGGCAGAAATTTTTATAAGTTCAAAAGAACTTAATGAAATTTGTATGTATATGCATACAGAATCCCTTAGAAATGGTCTATGAAATTTAGTTTTTTTGTTCGAAAATAAACTTCCAGGGTTACTTAGGAGATCCTGCAAATTTAGTTGTCGTAACTCATGACTCGGTGCTCTGAGTCTCTCATTTGTGGACATAAATCCATCACCAAGCTGAAATTAAATTTTCTTACTGGAGTCCCACCCATCATATGTCCATCCCACTTCCAGAATTCTTGCTTTTAATTCTCCCGTCTGTTGATACTCTACGTTACCCATAATATTGTCGAAATTACATATCCTTACAAATATAAATACTCTTTTCCTTTGGAGAGAGATGCCTTGGATATGGCCCTGTTGTATGTGAATATGATATGTGAATTGTGCAAGTATATGCATCAAATCAAGTAATAAAGTGATGAGTGAGATCATCTCCACAAGAATCGGATTAGGTATAGAAATGGTCAAGTTATGATAACAATTAATTTTATGGCAAAACCGAGTTAAGTACGTAATGATAAATCAAAATAACAAGGATGAGTGAGAAATGTATACTGACTAATATTAGAAAATGCTAAGGCAATGCAAGAATAAAAATGCAATGGCAATTACGAGAATAATCGAGCGAATAAATAAATAACTAAGAATGATATGACAAAGATGTTGCGACAACGAATTGGAGGTCTACGATGTTGATTTGGAAGATTGGGACTACTAAGAATCTGCCCGTACTTTCAGTAATGCCTCAACTAATTGTACTTAAACTACTGCTCAGAAGAGACCTAAAGAGACCTACTTCTTTCAAGAGCAATGTCTCAATTTACCTGGTTTGTGTCTATAGGCCTTATCACGATACCTTACACTGTTTATCTTCATTCTATACAAATGCTGTTCTATGTCTAGAGTGTGTTGTTAGTATTCGGTCAAATACCCACTTGTATCATTCAATTTTGGTCCAATTAATCCAACCTTTTTAGAATTCAATTTAATTTATAGGCATGCTGCACATTTATCTATGTCTAGAGAATAAACGCATACATTTAGAAAATAAAAAAATTGAATGAAATGGTAAATTAAATAAAATATATGCTTCAACCATTAGTGAAAATAAAACTTTCATCATGTAATCCCAACACTATGAGATTTAGCTCATGGATTGGTTATTAGAATTCAAGTTCGAAATAACATCCAACATCATTTTGATCAAATCAATTCAGGGAAGAACAAATTAAGAAATAAAGTAAGAACTTAGGAAGATGGTTGTCTCCAATTCAATATGCAATCCAGCAGCACAATATCTTGTGGTGGCTGACAGAAACTGCCTTCGGGTTCCTCTTTCCCATCTCTACTCAGCCACTACCCTCTATTGTTGCCTTCAGCTCCCTTCCCTCTTTTCTTTGGCTTCCTCCTTTGGATTTTATAAGCATTTCATCCTAGGCTAACTCCAACAGCCTACGATATCCTTTCCTCTTTTTTAGGAAGATTTTTCTAATACAAGTACAGTTGGGCGTAGACTGGTATGCGCTAAATATTGACTCGGTCATCCTCTTGAATTGCCACGGCATTGAAGGTGCGGCAATGTCCAACCTTTTACCCCGACAAACCTTTACTCTTTTACCAAACACAACCCTTCCACACGCAATTCATAGTATCTAACATGTAAACACAGTCCAAGCTTCTAATACAAATGGTAAAAATACTAATAAAAATGTCCTAAAATGCAACTAAATGTACCTAAGTACAAACATTTAGCCAGGTCTAAAGGCATGAAATACAACTCTTTTCAAGAGTTATCACACCCTCAAACCTAAGTTATTGCTTGTCTTAAGCAAAATGTGCATGAATGCGAGTATGCAATAGTATTGCCAGTGCATGTACCCATCTTGTACTGTCAATCTATTCGAAGACCAATGTATACATCATTTCTCAGCCATCTTCTCTCGTTAAAAACTTGTTCGAGATTCTAAGGTTTGATTTAACAAATGTAGTCCAAAAACTTGCTCCTTAAAAACAAGATTTTCTAATTTCATATATGTTCTAACCATAGCAAATATCTCCTTTCTTACCCAAACTCAGGCCACTCCTACTTTAAGCACATTTGTACAAGCTAACTATTTTTTTAATAAAATATATGTATATTAGGGGATTTAGCATGTCACAAAATTCTTTGACTTGATAATCACAATGGAGCATACACCAAATTACCTAGTACGCAATCATGTCATAATTTAAACAGAAATCACTCTTGAAGCTAAGGCTTTTGACTTAGAAGATGGATGTAGAAACAACTACCTCCTAAGCTACTCATCCCATTACTGCAGCGGAGTGCCCTTAATTTATTTACTTTTTATTACATACTATTACTTAATTCACCTTTCTAATCAACAAGACGATAGATCAAACAAAGTGGTGCTGACCTACTCGGCAATTCTAAGCATTAGAGTGCCTACTATCCTTTAGTTAATAACGTCAAGGCAAAATGGCTGAATTTGGCTTCACAAGTCCCTAAGTTCATTAAAAGATACTCACTACAACCCGAAAAAAATTAAGTATATCACATCTCATTTTTAGGAATTATTTTTCCAAGCAACCAATCCTAAGCTAAATTCACTCAATCCACTGTCACATGTTCTAGGTGTATTGAAGAATCTAAGCTCATCATCAAACATCATAAGTACAAATTGTACTCCTCATAGACAAACAGTACATAATAGTTACATTGCCGTGGCAAAACAGATTCAATTAAACTAAAAACAATTATACTAAAGAGGTCATATCAAAATTATCCATTTCTAGCTTTAATTAACAATGTAACACCCCTTACCAGTATTCGACGCCAAAATAGGGTACAAGGCATTATCGGACATAAGCACAAGCAAACATACAAAATCGAGACTTAAATTTTGCGTCCAAATTAAAACCATTCATATTCAACCATAACATCCCTTACACGAGCCTACGAGGCCCAAAACATGCTTTGGAGGTGGTTCGGGACTAAACCGAGAACTTTAGAAATTTTTACAAAATCGTTAGAAAATTTTTGCTAGATACAGGGCTCACACGCCCGTGTGGTCCAAAGGACACACCCGTGTGACCCTGGGACACACCCGTGCTTCAGACCAAGTTCAAATTAGGGTGCTTTCTGACTTGTGCCACACGACTGTGCCACACACCCGTGTTCTAGCCTTGTAGCACAAACAGCTGGGACACCCGCCTATGTGCTCAATTATGGACATTCTGTTTTTCAAAATTAAGGTGTAGGGGACAGGCCGGAACACATGCCTATGGGGCAGACCATGTGTCACACACGGCCTAGGCACACACCTGTGTGTCTAACCGTGTGGACAAAAACAAGGCTATTTACCAAGCCATTTTGCCACCCTCACTTGCACACATCAACACAACATTACATGGCACAAATTCAAGCATATAAGAGCAACTAAACAACCACAAGCAAGACAATAACATGTCATTCTCATGTCATCATTTATCATGCTTAATACATCATTCTTAGCCCGTTAAAAACATACTAATTTCACATTCACAAGAGGGCATTAACATATAAATAAACTTCTGATCAACATGAGCCATCGTTCATGGCTATATATAAAAGATGAAGCATTAACAATTACAAGCTAACACATATGGCCAAATTAATAATGGCACACATAAAAAATTAGCCTAGTCCCTATACATGCCATAGACTCAAAATGCTTGAATTCATTTATACCCACAGTAATAGCTTGATAACGTGATAGAATCTCCGACGATCTCCAACCCGAGTTGGCTCGATGACACTATAAAACATGGGAAAGGAAGGGGGTAAGCTATATAGCTTTGTAACACCCCAAACCTGGCCTATACGTTACGACCAGATCTGGCATGTCACATGGAATGGTTGTTAAAGAGTTTTCGCGTTCGTTAAAAACTTTGAGTTTTGTAGCTTGTAAAAGTTAACATTCGCTTTTACGACTTTCAAAAGTAAGAACAACGTTGCTATTGTTACTAGTGATGTTATTATTGCTATTATGATTTCCAAAAACTTGTTTAAAACAGAAATTAGATTCATTGAATTTTTGGAAAGGTGATATTTCGAAAGTTGTTTTCGAAGTTTAAGAGAAACCAAAGTTTATAGGTTGTAAATTCTTCGTTAACATTTTGGAAAACAGTGATTAATATTTTAGAAAAATCTCGTATTGCATATTTAATAATGAATAATAACCGAATTAAAAACTAAAACCAAAATAAATCCCAAAGGCCTTATTACAAAACATAAATCCAATTTAAAATAAAATTTAAAGTAAAGTAAAACGGAATTTACTAAAGTAACGATGTATGGCCACCACAGAGTCCATCTCGACTCCAAATCCTCAGTGCTGGGGATCACCTGCAAGATTAAGTAGAGAGAGGTGAGTTACGAGAACTCAGTGTGTAACCCCCAAAACGAACACTAACTGGGCCCGAGCCCCTTCACATATAAATTGGGCCTTAGCCCTTACGAAATCAAACTGGGCGGAGCCCATACGGAAACAAACTGGGCCCGAGCCCTTTTAACATGGTAAAATAGATAAATGCATGGAATGCAACCCAGCCTAACCTAATAATCCATCCGCTACACACCACCCGTTCCAGCCAAAACACACCAGTGGAGATTTCTACAATCAACCCTCATCCGCTACACACCTCGATGGCAGTCGCGCTGCTCATCACCGAAATATGTGGCAGAGCCACGGAAATAATGTGACAGAGTCACCGAAATAATGTGGCAGAGCCACTGAAATAATGTGGCAGAGCCACTGAAATAATGTGGCAAAGCCACCGAAATACACTTCCCCGATCAATCATTATCCCTTTCCCATGCATCATGTCATATCATCATAATGTGACGAATGCATACATATATCAATGTACATCAGATAATTAGAACACACGTACGATCATGCTAATTTATCCAAATGGTATAGTCATAAATTTTACTTACCTGGTATATCAACAATCTTACCCACTAGGGTACCTCAACTGCATCCCGTTAAGGGTATTTCGGCTTTTAGCCGACACATAGTATAACACAAACAAAACGAAATAAAGGTGTGAAATTACACACCTGATTGCGTAGAGTACTAAATAATCACTAGCGCCTTCACCTATACAAAACATAACACACAATTAACACATTCCACACTAGTACTACCACGAGGGCGCAATGGTCATTTTTCATTTAGGGGTAAAATGGTAATTACACACTAAGGGTATTTCAGTAATTTTGCAATCCGAGGGTATTTCGATAATTTTGCAATCGGAGGTATTTCGGTAATTTTGCAAATTAAGGGTATCTCGATAATTTTGCAAAGTAAGGGTATTTCGATAATTTTACAAATCGAGGGTATTTCGATAATTTTGCAAAATGGGGGTATTTCAGTAATTTCGCAAACCAGAGGTATTTCGGTAATTTCGCAAACCAGGGGTATTTCGGTAATTTTGCAAACCAGGGGTATTTCGGTAATTTTGCAAATTAAGGGTATCTCGATAATTTTGCAAAGTAAGGGTATTTCGATAATTTTACAAATCGAGGGTATTTCGATAATTTTGCAAAATGGGGGTATTTCAGTAATTTCGCAAACCAGAGGTATTTCGGTAATTTCGCAAACCAGGGGTATTTCGGTAATTTTACAAACCAGGGGTATTTCGGTAATTTTACAAACCCGGGGTATTTCGGTAATTTTACAAACTGGAGAATTCTAAACAGAGATAACGATGCGAATGGTCTAAGGCCCATTCTCGGCCCAAATGAGCCCACAAATATGAGATTCACATAGTCCAGTTCACTATCTACTACAAATCATACAATTTATTCATATGGACCCACTTGGCCCCGTTCGGCCCATCGTGGCCCAAACAACATCAATCCACAAGAATACTCATGGTGGCCTCGACTATCGCGTCGGAGCTCCCACACGTGCGCTCGCACGCTCGTGTGGCTACCATCACCGTGTGACCGGCATTTCGGCATTTGCCGCTCTACAACTAGAGTATGGCGAAATACACACCTGATAGGAGTCTGAAGCTAATCCACGCTCCAAACGGCTCCTATGCCTAAACGCCCACCGAGGTATGCTTCCTCTCCTCATAGACAGCTCCATTTACAGCCAACTTCTCACCTTCCCTCTTGCTAGCTTTCTGATGTGGGATCCCTCATTCAGTAGAGTTTAAATCCAACACAAACTCTGGCCGTCCAATCCGTAAAATAAATACTCCCTTGCTTGTCATGAGATTCGAACCCAGGCTCCCTTGTCACATAATCCACGCCGCTAGCCACTTTACCAACTAGCTCCTTGTTGTCTTAAAACATGCGCAACTAAATATAAGTCTATGGCCAAAGTCCAAGTTCACATAAAAAATAAATCAAAATGAAATGCCAGTGCCAAAGCTTGAACATTGGACCCCTTGCTTCCTTGTGTGGCGTCATCCCCTTGCCTCCCATGTGGCGCCATTTGCCACTAGACCACAACTCCTTTTTGTGCCATTTTCCTCCATATTTTGTCCTTAAAGCCTACCTACCAAGTCCTAGGGTTTTATTCACCTAAAACCAAAATTTTCCTAAAGCCCAAGTTTAATCCCGGGACTTCATAGAAGCCCCCTAACCTTCCAAAATCACTCACCTAATAGGTCCAACTTGCATTAATGACGTTCTCTTGTTCACGAAAATATTAAATGCTTCCACGACCAGGGCCCAATGGGCCCAATTCTACTAGGCCCAAATTCGAGTTGTTACAAATCTACCCCCTTAAAGAAATTTCGTCCTCGAAATTACCAACTAACGGAAACGTTGCGCATCCTAACCTAGCACACTACGCTCTCGCTGCGCACTCTGATCTTAATAACACAAGCACGCACCACACTATTTATCCATCAGAGCGGATGGACATCACACGCAAATAATTCACACAATATACACGGAATAAATACAAACTCTAAGTTTAAGCATCACGTCCACAAAACATACACAGAATAACTATAGTCAATACAGCATACAACAAAGCATAGCATCAGAAACTTACGGATTTGGTGCCGGAGACTCGGGTGTCATACTTCCTGAAAGACATACATTTCTTAAACCAGATTTCAAACCAACTTTGGAAAAACGTTGTCAAACCCAATCCACAGCCGAGTTTTGCAACCAGGCTCTGATACCATAAAATGTAACACCCCAATCCCGGCCTATACGTTACGACTAGATCTGGCATGTCACATGGAATGGTTGTTAAAGAGTTTTCGCGTTCGTTAAAAACTTCAAGTTTTGTAGCTTGTAAAAGTTAATATTTGCTTTCACGACTTTCAAAAGTAAGAACAACGTTGCTATTGTTACTAGTGATGTTCTTATTGCTATTATGGTTTCCAAAAACTTGTTTAAAACAGAAATTAGATTCATTGAATTTTTGGAAAGGTGATATTTCGAAAACTGTTTTCGAAGTTTAAGAGAAACCAAAGTTTATAGGTTGTAAATTGTTCATTAACATTTTGGGAAACAGTTATTAATATTTTAGAAAAATCTCGTATTACATATTTAATAATGAATAATAACCGAATTAAAAACTAAAACCAAAATAAATCCCAAAGGCCTTATTACAAAACATAAACCCAATTTAAAATAAGATTTAAAGTAAAGTAAAACGGAATTTACTAAAGTAACGATGTATGGCCACCACAGAGTCCGTCTCGACTCCAAATCCTCAGTGCTGGGGATCACCTGCAAGATTAAGCAGAGTGGGGTGAGTTACGAGAACTCAGTGTGTAACCCCCAAAACAAACACTAACTGGGCCCGAGCCCCTTCAGATACAAATTGGGCCTTAGCCCTTATGAAATCAAACTAGGCGGAGCCCATACGGAAACAAACTAGGCCTGAGCCCTTTTAACTTGGTAAAACAGATAAATGCATGGAATGCAACCCAGCCCAACCTAATAATCCATCCGCTACACACCACCCGTTCCAACCAAAACACACCAGTGGGGATTTCTACAATCAACCCTCATCCGCTACACACCTGCGCTCGCACGCTCGTGTGGCTACCATCGCCGTGTGACCGGCATTTCAGCACTTGCCGCTCTACAACTAGAGTAGGGAGAAATCCACGCTCCAAATGGCTCCTATGCCCAAACGCCCACCGAGGTATGCTTCCTCTCCTAATAGACAGCTCCATTTACAGCCAGCTTCTCACCTTCCCTCTTGCTAGCTTTCCGATGTGGGATCCCTCCTTCAGTAGAGTTTAAATCCAACACAAACTCTGGCCGTCCAATCCGCAAAATAAATACTCCCTTGCTTGTCATGAGATTCAAACCCAGGCTCCCTTGTCACATAATCCACGCCTCTAGCCACTTTACCAACTAACTCCTTGTTGTCTTAAAACAAGCGCAACTAAATATAAGTCTATGGCCAAAGTCCATGTTCACATAAAAAATAAATCAAAATGAAATGCCAGCACCAAGGCTTGAACCTTGGACCCCTTGCTTCCTTGTGTGGCGTCATTCCCTTGTCTCCCATGTGGCGCCATTTGCCACTAGACCACAACACCTTTTTGTGCCATTTTCCTCCATATTTTATCATTAAAGCCTACCTACCAAGTCCCAAGGTTTTATTCACCTAAAACCAAAATTTTCCTAAAGCCCAAGTTTGATCCCGAAACTTCATAGAAGCTCCCTAACCTTCCAAAATCACTCACCTAATAAGTCCAACTTGCATTAATGACGTTCTCTTGTTCACTGAAATATTAAACGCTTCCACACCCAAGGCCCAATGGGCCCAATTCTACTAGGCCCAAATTCGGGTCGTTACAAGTTTAGTAAGTCCGTATAAAAATAATAAACAACTCTTACAAATCTTTTATCAAGTTCAACAATTTAAGCACAAGATAATACAAATTGCTATGAATCTCACAGTTATAATTTTTATTCAGTCATAATGTTTACTCTATCAACTTATAAGCATAATTTAACATATCTTGGCATCAGCCTAACAACCATAATCTCTCCTTTGTAACATATTACAGCAATTCAACAAATCATTTCAAACCTCATAGTAAACATGCACATTAATTATGTGTTATCATGTTTCTGAGCATATGTCTTAATATCTTTCAATTGCCTAAACTCTTATCTTCCCTTACTTCCATAACCATTTTAATAGGCAATTATGCCAATCTTTCCTTTTTCTCATATCCAATAAATCACAATTTGTGTGAATAAAACATGTTATACCATAACACAATTTTGCCCGAAGGCCAATCACAAAATAGTAAATCGAGTTTACCATGTATTTCATCCATCACAAGTATAGACCAATAATCACAAGCTTTTCATAAAAATCATTCTCGTGGAAAATCATGAACTCACAATTTCATTAAGTCAATTCTTACAAACTTTATGTACATACCTATACTAATTCGTAATACTTACATACTATTTCTCTTCTTTGACATACCCGTTGAATTTCCCGTTGAACCATTTGGAATACTAAAGGATACTTTGGGATCTCGTACACACAGTACCGTACCAATGCCATATCCTAGATATGGTCTTACATCTAATCTCATATCGATGCCAATAGCCCAGCTATGGTCTTACACGAAGTCTCATATCGAAGCCATATCCCAGATATGGTCTTACACGTAATCTCAGTAACCCTAATGTCATGACATTTGTATCCTATCTATTCCTAATGTTCAACTGGGATTTCTTTCTTGCCGGAACTTCATCAAATATGCCCATAGAATCAATCATACATTTAATGCAATATCAAAACATTAAAATACAAATATAACATTGCATTATTTACATACGAACTTACCTCGGTACAAAAATAGTGAAAATAGACCTAATTGTCAAACACTTTATTTTTCCCTCGATCTAGGTCCGAACTTCGTTTTTCTTGATCTATAATAGCAAATTCAGTTCATTTAATACTCACATTATTCAATTCAGCCCAAAAATCACATTATGGAAAAATTACATTTTTGCCCCTAATTTTTCAACTTTTTACATTTTAGTCCCTAGGCTCGTAAAATGAAATATGTTCAATTTCTTCAAAATCCAAGCCTATCTGAACCTTACCCATGCTTATAACAGCCCAAATTTTTCATTAATTCACACTTTTACTACATGTTTTATAACTTTTACAAATAGGTCCTTTTAAGCATTTTCATCAAAAATCACTTAGTAAAAGTTTTTTATTTAACACCAAACTTACATAGTCCACCATTAAACATCAAAATGCACAAATATCCAACATGGGTAAAATTTTAGACTTTGATTTTCTTTCAAATTAGTCCTTAAAATAGCTAGATTAGTGTAACACCCCTATCCCGTGTCCGTCGCCGGATTAGGGTTAAGAGCGTTACCTGTCAGATCAGAAACTTAATCAGACAATTCATTAAGTATCACATCGAATACAAACATAATGTCCCTTATTACGGTCAACGAGACCTTAAGTATGCTCAGAAATAGGGTCGGGACTCAACCAGAACACATACAGAAATTCTCGAAAATTTAAAACTTTTCAAAGATTCAGGGGTTACACGCCCGTGTAGGCAGGCCGTGTGCCTCCCACGGCTGCTTGACACCCCCGTGTGTCTACCCCGTGGTCGAAACTGACTTTACTCCACGGCCACCAAGCACGCCTGTGTACTCTGGCCGTGGTCGATCTTGACAAAAATCACACAGCTACCAGGCACGTCCGTGTGCCAAGACCGTGTACTCTTAGCTAGCTATTGACTTAGCCCCACGGTCACTAGGCACACCCGTATGCCACAACCGTGTGACATTATAGGTCATTTGCAAGGCCAAAATGCCACCTAAAAAGGGTCACACTTACAACCAATTTACCAAGACATCTAATGCATATTTGGCAACCAAGAACATACCAAATTAACCATTCAATCAATACATTCAAATCCAATCTCATTCATAACAAATCCACAAGACTAAAACTTATAAAAACACAAGCATTATTCATCCATACTTACCCAAAACTTAACCATTCCATGTGCTTCAACCATACCAAAATGTGCATCATATATCACATTCATTTAAGCTTATTCTTAACTCATATCTAGCCAAATCACTTGACTAAGTTCACTTCATATTCATATACAAATATCTAGCCTATACATGCCATATCTAGCTATATACATTTCCAAAATGTACCAAAACAAGTTGAGTAGTGTGATGACGATCTTCGACGGTCCCGAGCCTTCAGTAGCTTTGACGACCTATAAAACAAATAAAACACACACACAGTAAGCTTTCCAAAAGCTTAGTAAGTCATAATACAAATAAACTTAACATGTAAAGCATATAAGCATGTAGAAACATTGATACAACTCATATTCATAGCAAATTTCTCACATATATGCTTTGGTCCATATTCTTGGTCATATTTGCTATATTCATCAATCAAGAATCATATATATATATATACAAAACTCTTTCATAACCATTCTTGCATCTCAGTCACATTCTCATATTCAATCGTACATTTCTTCAAATCAAAATCACATAGGTACTTGCCTTTTTATACATATTTAGTGTGCATACCAAACGTACCTGAAACGAATATACATTCACATAATTGATCATAGCTCGAATTTTTCCCGTTGAATCGATAGAAATCTAATAGGATACTCAGAAGGCTCGAAATAGTCGTACAATGCCAACGTCCCAGACGAGGTCTTACGCGTACTTGGATAACGATGCCACTGTCCCAGATAGGGTCTTACACGTAAAGCTCATATTGATACCAACGTCCCAGATGTGGTCTTACACGCAAAGCTCATATCGATGCCAACGTCCCAGATGTGGTCTTACATGAAATCTCAAATCAATGCCAACGTCCCAGACGTGGTCTTACATGATAAAACTTAACAGATACCTATGTCATGACATAGCTAATCCTATATATTCCTAGGTTCGTGCGGGACTTCTCGAACTTTTCACTATTTCGACCTTGTCTCGAAATTCATGTACACAGTATCTCATAAGCATTCACTATCATTGATAGTCATATGAATATGCTCAATTCAATACAATTTCATTTATTTGCAATATGACTTACCTCAGATTCAATTTAACGAAATGGAAACGGCTACTTGGTTACTTTTGTTTTCCCGCAATCTAAGTCTGTTTTCCTCGGTTCTTGATCTATACATGTTCAGAATTAACCCTTTTATTCACTAACTCATTCAATTTAATCCAAAGACACACGTTTAGGGTTATTTGCATAATTTATCAATTTAGTCCATTTTTCTCAAAACATCAAATTCACAAAAATCATCACATAGACATGCTTAGCCGAATGCTTATGAACATCATACAAGCCCATATTTTCCATCAAATTTGCAATTTAGTCCTTCAAGCTACCATTTTCTCAATTTAGCCCTAATTAGCTAAATTCATCAAAAATTCAAGAACAAAGTATATTCATCTAGCTCATATATTTCATTTAACACCATAAATCATCACAAAGCTGAACATATCATCAATGGCATATCACACAAACATCATCAATTCATCAAATTGAGACATGGGCTTGATAGTAAACTAAACAACAATCTCAATGTAACATCCTGAATAGGGCCTATGCATTTCCAGTTTAATTGTATGAAATGACGAGTTTCAAGTGCTATGAATAAATTTTGATACTTTTAGAAACCTAGAAATGCATGGAAATGGAAATGAACACATTTTGGAAACTTGAACATTTTTGGAAACCTGAACATTTTTGGAAATGATCCAAAAATGGAAACTTGAACATTTTAGGAAACTTGGAATTGTAAGAAAAATGGCAAGTTACAGAGCCGATCGAAAATTTTAGGAAACTTAGAAATGAAGCCGAAATGTCAAATTTCAAAGTTCAAAATAGGAAATAAGGGCTAAAGGGCCTTAAAAGAAAAAGTTGGTGGAATTTGGCACACAATCAAGATTGGAAAAGTGGCCTGAAGATGTCACTTAGGGCCTTTGGAAATGGCGCCATGTGCAAGAGGTGTTGGGCCTGGGTTCGAGTCACTTGGGAAGCAAATGATGAAGTTTTATTTTTGCTTCCAAGGCTAAGGGATGGACGGCACAAGCCTTCTAGAAATAGAGGTGTTTTATTTCCATAAATATTTGATTAATTAGGGGATAAATAAAGGAGTTTTATTCGCATAAATATGTGAATAAATAAAGGATTTTCTTTTAAGATAATTGAGGAGATAAATGATGGATTAAACACTTTTTATCTTTTAAATAAAAGAGATAATATTATCAAAAAGAGGAGTGGTGGCCAAGTAAGGGACTCCTAGGCTGATAACTTTGGCTATAAAAGGAGGGCAGGAGGGCTACTTATTCACTTTTGCTTCCTCTTTGCCGAAAATTCCCTAGCTCTCTCCCCCTCTCTGCCGAATTTTCTCTAGGCAAAATCCATCTCTCTTTCTTCTATTTTCTTCTTCGTTTCTACTGTCAAAGCCGAATCTTTGTTGATTCTAAGTAAAGGAGCAATCAACTACAACATCAAAAGGGTTTCTGCAACTGTCGAATATAAGGATCAAGGATCTAAGGTAAGAACAATTAATTCTTGTTCTTCTAATTCTTTTTTTTTCAAGATCGAGGAAATAACCCCTTTTATGTCTCTTGGCCGAATATCAAAGGAAGAGTTTCGGGATTTCAGATTCAAGGAATTTAAGGTGAGGCACATTCGACCAAAGGCCAATTTTTATTTATTAAAGTTAGATTTAATCTAACATATAAATCATAGGGATTTCGACAAGCATATAAAGGAATCCTTTTCAGATTTGGATTTGTAAGGTTAGCCGAATTCAAGGGAGAAGAACACAAATCCTCGGATTTTGATTATCAATCAAATCGGCAAACAAGGAATTAGAAATCTAGATCGTTGGATCGGGATTTTCGGGATCTCAAGGAATCCAATAAGCGAATCAGGTGTGTACCCATACTAAATCCTCAATAAATTTTAGGGCAATTATTAAATATATGAATATGCCTAAGTATGTGAATATGGCTAAGTACCACAAATGTGGTAAGGAGTACCCAGGTACGTTTCCTACTTTTGATAGGATTATGAATGTGAAATATATTGAACATGTGAATAGTAGCATGAATGAAAATTTAGTATGTTGAATATGTTATAAAATAATCGGGGCATTTGGGATATATGTGAAGGGAGAATTGAAGGTGATGACTACGGTCTCACCAACGAAATATGGTGACTACGGTCACATTATTTGAATTTGGTAACTTCGGTTACATTATTTGAATATAGTGTCTAATGACACAACGTATATGGGCGATGAGCACGTCGACTGCAGCGACTGCCTTCGATGGTGTGTAGCGGATGGAGGGTTGACTTAGTAGTCCCCACGGTGTGACTGGCAGGTACGGGTGGTGTGTAGCGGATGGACCATTAGGATTGGGTTTGGGTTGCATCATCATGTATTGTATATGAATATGAATTGATTTGAACTTGTATGCCTGATTTATTGAATATTAATACTGTGTGCACATTGAGTCTGTTGACTCACCCCGTTGTGGGAACCATTTTCAGGTGATGAACAGTGACGGACCGGGACGGTAGACCTTGAGGTGGCCATGCATCAACTTGAAGATTCTATTTATTTCGAACTTTATTTCTTTTTAGAACATTTAACTTTATTATTGGATTTTATTTGATTTAATAAGGCCATAAGGCCCAGTGGATTTTATTTATTTTTTTGTTTTACTTTTTATTTGTTATGTCATGAACTATTTTGATTTAAATTTAAGTAAAATTACTTCTTTAAAAATAAACCCCAAAAAAAAAGAAAAAAATTATTTTGTTACCTTACTTAAATTGGATTTTCAAAATTCATTAAATGGGCTTCAACTAAGCCCAACCCAAAACAACACTACTTGAGAATTTTACAAGTTTTCTCTAAGTAACAAAGAATTTGAAAACCGGTTTACTTAAGGAACAAACCAGATTCGGTTCGGGCTCGTGGGCCGGGTGTGGGGTTTTTTAGCTTGGTATCAGAGCCCAGTTTTAAACTCTCAGCCTGTGGGCTCAGGCCCAAAACGTTTTCAATTCGAGCCCAAATGATTTTCTTTGAAGTAAAGCAGGTTTTATAGCATGGCACCTAAGTCTCCGCCCCGCAGTCCACCAGGTAGGTACCCTAACTTTATGTGTGATTCTATGATTTATGAACTGTGTAAGGGTAGAACAGGCATGGAACGTAGAATAGATGATAGGAACTTGAACCCTAGGGCTAGATTACTCAAACACAGAATTACATAAGACTTAATACACTAAACAAACCTATGGCTAGGTCACTGAGCTAGGGTGTGGTAACCCCTGTACGCATGTCTAGGATTGGATCCGGAAGAGCCTGGTATTTAAGCAGTCCTAGTGACTCACCTCCTCTTCGCAGGAATCCTACCTGGTGCGTAGCTTCGGTTCACCCTAACTCAGAGGGCTCAGTGGTGTGGCAACCTCTGTGCGCATGTCTAGGAATGGTTTCGGTGGGAGCTTGGTATTTAAGCAGTCCGCGTGACTCACCTCCTCTTCACTCGAATCCTGCCTGGTGCGTAGCTTTGGTTCACCCTGACCAAGGAGGGCTCGGTCATAGGCTAAACGTAATGACTAAAACCCAAAAAGGGAACTAGCCGTTTTGAAAAAAAATTTCTTTGAAATCTGAGAAAATTATTTTTTTTACAACATTTTCTGAAAAACTCCTGATTTGCGAAAATTACCAAAATGCCCTTGATTTACAAAATGTGAACCTACCCAACAGTTTCTCAAAAATTTCATTATTTTATAAATGTTCAAAAACCCTAATTTGCAAACTATCAAAAATACCTTGATTTTGGAAAATCACAAAATTGCCTCTAACTTACAAAATGACCAAAATGACCCTATCTTTTGAAATTTTTGCAAACATCACTATTTTAAAAAGGGGAAACTCTCAAAAAGAACCTTCAAAGTTTTACAACTTTTGAACTATCTCTAATTTATCAAAATTTATAAATTTACCCTGATTTGTGAAAAAAATTACCAAAATACCCCTGAGGTTGAAAAATTACCAAAAACCCCCAGATTCTGAAATTTTTCCAAAATTACCGAGACTTCGAAATCTTTAAAATACTTTTTGACAAAAACACCAAGAAACGTTTTTCTTCTGAAAATTACGAAAATGCCCCTGTAGGACAAAATTACGGAAATACCCCTGGGTAGTGGGAAACGAACAACAACAAAAACTACAACGTTTCTCTGAATGAACGGAAGTTCATACTTGGTTGATGGATGAATGAATGAATGGAAAAGACTGTGTGTTGTATGAATACGAAAGAACCACTCCTAAAACTCTTGTCATAAAATTTCTTCGCGAGTAAACAAGTGAAACCAAAGTACTAATACATAAAACTTCTTAATCAGATCTCGACGCCGAAATGAGCTCTAGAGGACATGGCCGTCGTGGACGCGGTAGAGGAAGAATGACTAGGTCAGAACCCGTTGGATCGGGTCAAGGATTCGATAATGAGGTACCACCGCCCCCACCACTTCCAGCCGTTGGTATAGAGCAGCAAGCTCAAACTGGGGACGATGCTGTATCGCGGGCTGTGCTGCGAGTTTTGGAATTGGTGGCTGGTGCAGGAGGAAATTTGGGAACTCGAAAATCTGTGCCTGAACGGCTCCGAGCTAATGGAGCTGAGATGTTTCGTGGAGTGTCTGGAGTAGCACCCAGTACAGCTGAGTACTGGTTGGAAGCAACAGAGCGCATCATGGATGAGCTTGATCTGACTCCAGAAGAAAAGTTGAAAGGGATGGTGGCACTGTTACGTGATGAAGCGTATCAGTGGTGGTTAACTGTTCGAGATGGTGCCACGGCGGAGGATCTGACTTGGGAATATGTTAAAGAGGCATTTCAGAAGAAATATGTGGGAACCAGGTACACAGATGAACAAAGGAAGGCTTTTCTGGGGTTAGTGCAAGGGAGTAAGTCTGTCGCAGAATATGAGGTGGAATTTTTGAGGTTGAGCCGCTATGCTAGGGGGTAGTGGCAACTGAGCATGAACGCTGTGTCCGTTTTAAGGACGGACTAAGAGACGATCTGAGACTGTTGATAGCACCACATCAGGAGCGGGAATTCTCTGCTTTGGTGGAAAAGGCCAACGTGGCCGAGGGAATTAAGGATGCTACCCAGCAGGCTGTGAATAGGAATAAGCCCAAAAGAGGTTTTGGACCATCTGGAAAGGGCCATAAGAGGCCTAGGGTTGACGGGCCACAAAATCAACAAGCAGGTACGGGCTGGCAGTATCGCCCTTGTGAGTATTGCGGAAAGAAGCACTTGGGAAAATGCTGGAGAAAGACGGGACGATGTCTCAAGTGTGGGTCCAAGGACCATATTCTTAAAGATTGTCCCAAGCAGTCAGATGAGAGTCGACCGGCAGCACTGAATGCTAGCCAGATGGGTAGAGGCGGGCAGCAGCCTCAACGGGGTCGTGGTTCGGCTAACAGAGGTAGTGGTGCTGGCAGAGGCCGTGGAGCACAGGGCCGAGGTGCTGCTAATGCAGAAGCAAGGCAACCGGGTTTGGTTTATGCGGTTCGCCGGAGGGAAGACGGTGACGCACCGGATGTAATAATCGGTACGTTCCTTATTCATGACAAGCCCTATTTTGCTCTTATTGATGTAGGCTCGACCCATTCGTATGTTGCATGTAGTGTAGTGGAAACACTAGGCCTAGATTCTGAACTTTCTAATAGACAGATCACTGTAGTAAGCCCATTAGGCCAAACTGTAGTGGTAGACAAGATCTTTCGAAATGTACCCCTAGAAATTCAGGGAGTGAGCTTTCGAGCTGACTTAATGGAGTTACCCTTCGAAGAATTTGAGCTTATACTTGGAATGGATTGGCTAGTAGAGCATCGGGCCGTGTTGGATTATGCGGCTAAACGTATGGAACTAAGAACCCCAGAGGATGAAGTAGTAGTGATGATCGGCGAAAGGAGGAACTACTTGTCTAACGTAGTCTCGGCATTGAAGGCTGAGAAGATGGTTAAGAAAGGATGCAAGGCATTCCTAGCTTTCGTAAGTGCGCCGGGGGAAAAAGAAGAAGGTGTTTGTGGAGTCAGAACAGTTAAGGACTTCGTGGATGTATTTTTAGAGGAATTACCAGGACTACCCCCAGATAGGGAGGTGGAATTTGGAATTGATTTGCTGCCAGGAACAGCTCCTGTGTCAATCGCTCCATACCGAATGGCGCCAAGGGAGTTAGTGGAGCTCAAGGCTCAAATCCAGGAACTGTTGGATCGTGGATTCATCCGACCCAGTGTGTCTCCATGGGGAGCACCGGTTCTATTTGTTAAGAAAAAGGACGGAACTATGCGTATGTGCATAGATTATCGGCAGTTGAATAAGCTGACCATTAAGAACAAATATCCTTTGCCAAGGATCGATGACTTGTTCGATCAACTGAAGGGAGCCGCAGTATTTTCAAAGATCGACTTAAGGTCGGGGTATCATCAGTTGAAGGTAAAGGAAACTGATATCCATAAGACCGCTTTTAGGACAAGATATGGCCACTTTGAGTTTGTGGTGATGCCGTTTGGGTTGACGAACGCTCCAGCCGCATTCATGGACATGATGAATCGGGTTTTCCAACCCTATTTGGATAGGTTTGTCGTTGTGTTCATCGATGATATTTTGGTGTACTCGAAGTCGGAAGAGGAGCATGATAAGCATCTTCGAGTTGTGTTGGAAGTGTTAAGGGAGAAGAAGCTTTATGCCAAATTCAGCAAGTGTGAATTTTGGCTTAAGGAAGTGGCATTCCTAGGACATGTGGTATCCGTAGAAGGCATAAGAGTGGATCCTAGGAAGATTGAAGCAGTGTTGGATTGGAAACCACCTAGGTCCGTGGCTGAAATCCGAAGTTTCTTAGGCTTGGCAGGCTATTACAGAAGGTTTGTGGAAGGGTTCTCGTCAATAGCCGCGCCTTTGACCAAGTTGCTAAGGAAGGAAGTACCCTTCGAATGGATTGATAAGCAGCAGGAGAGCTTTGAAAAGCTTAAGAGGGTGTTGACGGAAGCTCCAGTGTTAATTCAGCCAGAGGCAGGAAAGGATTTTGTGGTGTACTGTGACGCTTCGCACACGGGGTTAGGATGTGTGCTAATGCAAGAAGGTAAAGTGGTCGCTTATGCGTCACGGCAGTTAAGGCCGCATGAGGTTAACTACCCAACTCATGACTTGGAGCTAGCAGCAGTGGTATTCGCCCTTAAGGTTTGGAGGCACTACCTTTATGGAGAAAGGTCAGTTATCTACACAGACCACAAAAGTCTGAAGTACCTGTTGACTCAGAAGGAGCTGAACTTAAGGCAACGAAGGTGGGTGGAATTGTTGAAGGATTACGATTGTTCGATAGAATATCATCCGGGCAAGGCGAATGTGGTAGCTGATGCCCTGAGTAGGAAGGTTGTGGCGGATTTAAGGGCTTTGTTCGCTCACTTAAGTTTGTATGATGATGGAAGCCTGTTGGCAGAATTGCAAGTCAAGCCCACATGGCTGAAGGAGGTGAAAGAGGGACAGTTGGCTGATAAGGACTTAAGTGCTAAGTTACAGCAAGTACAGCAAGGAGGATTGAAGGATTATGGCGTCAATAATGAAAAAGTATTGTGCTATAAGGGAAAGGTCTGTATGCCAAGGGATAAGGAGTTGAGACAAAGGATCCTTCGGGAAGCGCATGGTAGCCCTTATGCTATGCATCCCGGAGGCATCAAACTGTATAGAGATCTAAGGGAACAATTTTGGTGGCCTGATCTGAAACGAGAAGTGACGGAATTCGTGGGAAAATGTTTGACGTGTCAGCAAGTTAAGGCTGAACACCAAGTCCCATCAGGATTGCTTCAACCAATCGAAGTTCCCCAATGGAAGTGGGAGAGAATTACCATGGACTTCGTTAGTGGGCTTCCCCTTATGCCCACTAAGAAGGACTCGGTATGGGTGATAGTGGACCGTTTGACCAAGTCCGCGCACTTTATCCCAGTAAGAATGGATTATTCTCTACAGAAGTTGGCTAAGCTATATGTGGCAGAGATTGTGAAGTTACATGGAGTACCAATGTCGATCATCTCTGATAGAGACCCAAGGTTTACGTCTCGGTTTTGGAAGGCACTTCATCAAGCCTTAGGCACTAAGATGGACTTCACTACGGCTTTTCATCCACAATCCGACGGGCAGTCTGAGCGGGTTATACAAGTATTGGAGGATATGTTGAGAGGTTGTGTAATGGATTTCCGAGGAAGTTGGGAAGATTACTTGCCTCTAGCTGAGTTTGCCTACAACAACAGCTATCAGGCTAGCATTCGGATGGCACCATACGAAGCATTGTATGGAAGGAAGTGTAGAACACCTACTTGTTGGACCGAGTTAGGAGAACGTCGAGCTTTGGGTCCAGAGTTAGTGACAGAAACTGAAGAAAAGGTTGAGTTAATTCGGGCACGATTGAAGGAAGCCTCTGATAGGCAGAAGTCGTACGCGGACCTTAAGCGGAAGGAGATCGAGTTTGAAGTGGGAGACCAAGTGTTCCTGAAAGTCTCGCCTTGGAAGAAGGTGATGAGGTTCGGTCGAAAAGGGAAGTTAAGCCCAAGGTTTATAGGGCCTTATCGAGTATTGAAGCGAGTGGGGCTAGTGGCATACCAATTAGAGTTGCCACCAGAGTTGCAACGAATGCACGACGTATTCCATGTATCCATGCTACGTCGCTATCGATCGGATCCATCTCATATAGTACCTGTTGAAGAGGTGGAGCTAAGGCCAGACTTATCCTACGAGGAAGAACCGATTGGGATCTTGGAACGTGATGCGAAAGTACTACGAAGGAAGTCCGTACCTCTAGTCAAAGTGTTATGGCGCAATCATGGAACGGAAGAAGCTTCGTGGGAGTCAGAAGAGACCATGCGACAACAATACCCTCAATTATTTTAGTTAGGAAATTTCGGGGACGAAATTTTGTTTAAGGGGGTAGAACTGTAACATCCTGAATAGGGCCTATGCATTTCCAGTTTAATTGTATGAAATGACGAGTTTCAAGTGCTATGAATAAATTTTGATACTTTTAGAAACCTAGAAATGCATGGAAATGGAAATGAACACATTTTGGAAACTTGAACATTTTTGGAAACCTGAACATTTTTGGAAATGATCCAAAAATGGAAACTTGAACATTTTAGGAAACTTGGAATTGTAAGAAAAATGGCAAGTTACAGAGCCGATCGAAAATTTTAGGAAACTTAGAAATGAACCTTAAAAGAAAAAGTTGGTGGAATTTGGCACACAATCAAGATTGGAAAAGTGGCCTGAAGATGTCACTTAGGGCCTTTGGAAATGGCGCCATGTGCAAGAGGTGTTGGGCCTGGGTTCGAGTCACTTGGGAAGCAAATGATGAAGTTTTATTTTTGCTTCCAAGGCTAAGGGATGGACGGCACAAGCCTTCTAGAAATAGAGGTGTTTTATTTCCATAAATATTTGATTAATTAGGGGATAAATAAAGGAGTTTTATTCGCATAAATATGTGAATAAATAAAGGATTTTCTTTTAAGATAATTGAGGAGATAAATGATGGATTAAACACTTTTTATCTTTTAAATAAAAGAGATAATATTATCAAAAAGAGGAGTGGTGGCTAAGTAAGGGACTCCTAGGCTGATAACTTTGGCTATAAAAGGAGGGCAGGAGGGCTACTCATTCACTTTTGCTTCCTCTTTGCCGAAAATTCCCTAGCTCTCTCCCCCTCTCTGCCGAATTTTCCCTAGGCAAAATCCATCTCTCTTTCTTCTATTTTCTTCTTCGTTTCTACTGTCAAAGCCGAATCTTTGTTGATTCTAAGTAAAGGAGCAATCAACTACAACATCAAAAGGGTTTCTGCAACTGTCGAATATAAGGATCAAGGATCTAAGGTAAGAACAATTAATTCTTGTTCTTCTAATTCTTTTTTTTTTCAAGATCGAGGAAATAACCCCTTTTATGTCTCTTGGCCGAATATCAAAGGAAGAGTTTCGGGATTTCAGATTCAAGGAATTTAAGGTGAGGCACATTCGGCCAAAGGCCAATTTTTATTTATTAAAGTTAGATTTAATCTAACATATAAATTATAGGGATTTCGACAAGCATATAAAGGAATCCTTTTCAGATTTGGATTTGTAAGGTTAGCCGAATTCAAGGGAGAAGAACACAAATCCTCGGATTTTGATTATCAATCAAATCGGCAAACAAGGAATTAGAAATCTAGATCGTTGGATCGGGATTTTCGGGATCTCAAGGAATCCAATAAGCGAATCAGGTGTGTACCCATACTAAATCCTCAATAAATTTTAGGGCAATTATTAAATATATGAATATGCCTAAGTATGTGAATATGGCTAAGTACCACAAATGTGGTAAGGAGTACCCAGGTACGTTTCCTCCTTTTGATAGGATTATGAATGTGAAATATATTGAACATGTGAATAGTAGCATGAATGAAAATTTAGTATGTTGAATATGTTATAAAATAATCGGGGCATTTGGGATATATGTGAAGGGAGAATTGAAGGTGATGACTACGGTCTCACCAACGAAATATGGTGACTACGGTCACATTATTTGAATTTGGTAACTTCGGTTACATTATTTGAATATAGTGTCTAATGACACAACGTATATGGGCGATGAGCACGTCGACTATAGCGACTGCCTTCGATGGTGTGTAGCGGATGGAGGGTTGACTTAGTAGTCCCCACGGTGTGACTGGCAGGTACGGGTGGTGTGTAGCGGATGGACCATTAGGATTGGGTTTGGGTTGCATCATCATGTATTGTATATGAATATGAATTGATTTGAATTTGTATGCCTGATTTATTGAATATTAATACTGTGTGCACATTGAGTCTGTTGACTCACCCCGTTGTGGGAACCATTTTCAGGTGATGAACAGTGACGGACCGGGACGGTAGACCTTGAGGTGGCCATGCATCAACTTGAAGATTCTATTTATTTCGAACTTTATTTCTTTTTAGAACATTTAACTTTATTATTGGATTTTATTTGATGTA
The DNA here is from genome assembly GCA_005393395.2 of Gossypium australe. Taxonomy (NCBI): domain Eukaryota; kingdom Viridiplantae; phylum Streptophyta; class Magnoliopsida; order Malvales; family Malvaceae; genus Gossypium; species Gossypium australe. The sequence goes on from CM016617.1 coordinate 59,470,101, forward strand.
ATAAGGCCATAAGGCCCAGTGGATTTTATTTATTTTTTTGTTTTACTTTTTATTTGTTATGTCATGAACTATTTTGATTTAAATTTAAGTAAAATTACTTCTTTAAAAATAAACCCCAAAAAAAAAGGAAAAAATTATTTTGTTACCTTACTTAAATTGGATTTTCAAAATTCATTAAATGGGCTTCCAATCTAAGCCCAACCCGAAACAACACTCCTTGAGAATTTTACAAGTTTTCTCTAAGTAACAAAGAATTTGAAAACCGGTTTACTTAAGGAACAAACCAGATCCGGTTCGGGCTCGTGGGCCGGGTGTGGGGTGTTTCACTCAAAAACATAAAAATTATCAAAATCCAACTCAAATTCATACCTTAAGTTTTCTTTCTTTTTCTTTCTTTGATATTTTTGGCAAAACATGAAGATGAACATCCCTTTTTCATTTGTTTATTTTATTACAAAACATATTATTAGTCCATTTCCAAATTTATCCTTCAAAATTATAAGCATAAAACATATTACACAAGGTCATTATTGACTATACGACGTCCACTATATTGTAAAAAGGGTAATTTACAACATAAGGCCTTATCTTATAAAAAAAACATACATTTAACCACTAAATCAAATAAAGTTCACTTTTACTTTTATGCGATTTAGTCCTTTGCTCAATTTAAACACACAAACAGTTAAATTATCTTACGAAACTTTAACACGTGCATAATCACACATTATAGTCACAGGAAATAATATTAAAATATTATATGGACTCAGATTTGTGGTCTCAAAACCACTATTCTGACTAGGTTTTAAACCGGACTGTTATAATTAGGTTAAACCGATCTCAAAAATGTAAAAATCATTTAAAACGGGACAAGAACGGACTTACAATCAAGCTTGGAAGTGAACAAACCCTAGCTATGGAAACCCTTGTGATTTTTGACCATGGGAGGATGAAATTGAGAAGATGATCTTTTATGTGTTTAATTTTGTCTTTATTACCCAAATGACCAAAATGCCCTTAATGCCAAACTTTGAAATTTCACCTACCATGTCCATTTTTGTCCAACTTAAAGTATAATGGTCTAATTACCATTTAAATACCTCTAATTTAAAATTTCATAGCAATTGGACACCTTTAACATATAGAATTCAAGTTTTTCACTTTTTGCAATTTAGTCCCTTTACTAAATTGAGTGCCCAAACATCAAAATTTTCGAACGGAATTTTCACGAAATTGTTCCATAAAATTGTAGACCATAAAAATATAATAAAAATAAATTTTTCTGCGTCGAATTTGTGGTCCCGAAACCACTATTCTGACTAGACCCAAAATCGAGCTATTACAAACAATAGATTTCATACTACGTAAAACCGACTCAAAACCTAGGTACATTACATTTATCAAAAAAAAAGGAAATATACAAACTTTGTTGAGCCGAGTGTTGTGCTCTGGATGCTGGATCACTTCTCGTAAAGTCAGGATTCACCTATACCTATGCATGAAATAACAAATCGTACGCTGAGAGATAAAGCTTAGTGGTACTTTTATGATTCAAGTCAACTAAATATTTATAACATCATATACAACACCTTCTATTTAACATCTAGTAATCAACCAAAACATTTATCATTCATATATCAAAACTGGGATTTTACATAATCACAATTAACCAAATTTATGAACTACCACCATTAATAATATTAATCAAGGTAACATAACATACATTATCATCTACTTAACATTAATGCATTCAAATTCAATTCAATTCCAAACATTTATATATTTACCATTATTCCATTTCCTAATCGAATCCATTGATTTGCCATGTTTCCATATCGACCATCTGGGCTCGTATAACCAGTTCACATTGTCTTTTACATGCTATTGATATTTTTATATCACAATATGCACATGTAGTATCATTTCTTATTATTAAATTAATATGAGCATCATTTTACCTATTCACATTTTATATTCCTTATTAACCTGACTCGGACTCAAACGGATACACAAATTTAAACCAACACACTAATTTGGCACCAAGTGCCTTATTTGAAATGTCTGAAATATATAATTTGCACCACTCATCGATCTAACCGAAGTAAAATGTGTACCCAGCACTCATCAGAACATCCGAAGAAAAATATGCCCAATGCTCATCGACATATAGTTGAAGTAACCCATACTCAATCTATCCTATGACATGTCAACTATATCTAACTCTCCTCGAATAGTTAATAGTGTACCAATGTTCAATTACATTATACAATACAATACATATACCATTTATCATTCCATTCCATAATAACATTTCAATTTATCATCAATTCACAACTTTCTCATATCACATAACATGTTTCAATCCATTTTCATATCACATATCATGTATCAATTAAATCATTCTACTTTTTATTTTGTTCAATTTAGTCTATGGAACACAAAAATATATAGACTTTTTCAACCCCTTTTTAGCCCTAATTCATGCAGTTTCGTAGTAATTTTTGTCGAAATTCATACTTTAATTATAAAATAATAAATTTTCTCTCAAATTATTAATGTATTAAATTTTAATTATTTTATCATTAATTTACACAAATTTGATTTATTTTTTACAATTTTGCACGAATGGTGAAAATCGGCTCGAGAGTCACCTAGAGAGGCTTGAACCGTTGGGGCAATTTTTGCATCGAGTGAATCAAGAGTATGGCTAATTAATTTTCCATCCATTCAAAAATATGTATTTAATATATTTTATAATTATTTTGGTCCAACATAAATTTGGTTAAAAATTAATAATAAGCCTGAAGAAGAAAAAAGGGGCCCAAATTTTGTTAAGAAGATGACTGATCCATCAAGGATTTGGTAGCCCAAAACCATCCATATAGGTGACCCAATCATCTTATTTAGCTAATTTTTGTAATTTCAAAAAATCCCTTGAAGCTTCCTTTAATTTCGTTCAAACCCCTCCTCTTTTAATGCCTTCTATTTTTAGCCCCAAGTTAAAAATAGCAAGTTTGAATCAATCAAACTTGCACCAAGCTTGATCGGCCAAGGAAGAGGGAGTGGTTGGTATCTTTTTTCTATTTTTAGCAGCCATCTCCACCTATAAATACCCCAATTCCCTTCCTCATTTCTCATTCCACACATCCCTCAATTCACACATCTTATCTCTCTTCCATTCTCTTTCTTGTTTTCCCATTTTCTTTGTCCTCCTTCACTTGACGATTTCCTCTCTTGAAAAAGAGCTTGCATGTCCCTTGGAGTAGCAGCATTCAAGTATTTGTGAAGGCCTTGGATCGACAGGATGAGTAGAAAAGAAGAGGAGTGCACAAGTCTAGCTTCGGAGAAACACCGGAATTTGTTTTCTAGTTCCCTTCTCTTTATTTTTTCTCATTTATGTTGTGGTAATGATTATGAATATTTGATGTGTTGTTGTTCTTGATCTAATTAAAATGACTTAAATTTAAATCATGTTAGATTGATTGCATTCTGTTCGCTTAAATTATTAAAATCATGTCTGTGTTGTTATAGGCCTTGGTAAATTGTTCAATTAAAAAGAACCATACTTATGTTATACTTGCATTATAATTGTACGGTAACGAATGAATTAATTATTAATCGGATTGAAATTATAATTAATTGACACAGTATTTATTTGGTGCATGTTTAATCTTCTAAGGTAGCTGAGGGTTAAATTAGTGATGGTACTAAACGGTACTTTAGCCTTGCATAACTTGTAAGATTATTATGATTAAATTGTTTCAATATAAAAATATATTGTTACGTCACTTTATCTTATACTTGTTTATGAAAATTGTTTAATTGTTTAAATTAACATAGGAATATGTTTAAGAGATTAATTAATTTAGTATGTATGTGTATTTAGTTAACAAAAACAAAGTTGTCGTGAAATTATTTGTAACAACATGAACATAGTTGTCACACCCCTAACCCGTATCCGTCGCCAAAATAGGGTTACGGAGTATTACCTGAGCTTACAGTACAAACAAATAGAATTTCAAACATTTCATAACATATCAATAATCATATCAAAAACCAATCAAAATCATTCATATTGTCCCATATACGAGCCCTCGAGGCCAAAAATATGCAATAGAAACAAGTCGGGACTAAACTGAAAGCTCAGAGAATTTTCCAGAAAACATTGAAAAATTTCAAAGCTACAGGGGTCACACGGCCGTGTGGCCAGGCCATGTGGGCATTTAAAATAGGAAAACATAACCGTGTCCCAGCCTATGTCCGTGCCCGTGTAACTCACTGACTTGGGCCACACGGCCAAGCCACACGCTCCTGTGCTAGGCCCTGTACCCTTTAAAGTAACCTCACACGCCCGTACCTTAGGTCGTGTGGGCATTCAAAATAGGAACACATGACCATCTCCCAGATTGTGTCCGTGCCCGTGTAACTCACTAACTTGGGCCATACAGCCAAGCCACACGCTCCTGTGCTAGGCCGTGCACCCTTCGAAGTAATCTCACATGCCCGTGTGCCAAGCCGTGTGCTAGGCCGTTAACAACCTGACTTGCAACCCTTTGAAAGCTACAGGGGACACACAACCATGTCACCTGGCCATGTGTCACACACACGACTGAGACACACACCCGTGTCTCTGCCCATGTGGACGAAAATAGGCCATTTTACAAGCCATATTTCTCACCCAATTTGGCATAAACCTACACCTAACATTATGCATATAAGCAAGCCATAACAAGGTACCAAAACCATGCATTTTCTAGCCTTATAAAAATGGTATGATTATGTACAACCAATATGCCCTTAGGCACCTCAAATTACAATTTATAAACATGACTATCCATGTGTTCAATATAACCAATTGATAAACTAACATATATGCATATTTGCACCAAAACTTACCATGTAGATCAATTATCAAAACATACCATTTGGTACCAATTATACCACTTAATCACTAGCATCAAATGGTCATATAATTCACATATAACTTATACACTAAAATGCCAAATAAGCCATTCAAACAAGTACAAATTCACAACAATTCTATCAAGCTTCAAAGCTTATAAAAAATGCATATTCAAACCACCATTTTACCTTCCATCATTCTACCATATCAAGTCACACATTAACATGATAAAGCTATCTATATACATACCAAAATATACCAAGATACAAGCCAAATCATGTGGCCACAATCACAACAACACATATAGACAAACATTAGCAAAAATAACCTATACATGCCATTATAACAAAAATTAAACAACTGAAAGTACCGAAAGAGTCGATGGATAGTATGATATAGCTCTAACAAGTTTCCAACCCGAACGAGCTTCTGATTCACTATAAAACATGAAAAATACACAGAGTAAGCATTTAAGCTCAGTAAGTTCGTCTAACATAGAATTTAACTTACCGTTTAGTCACAATTTACGTAAGTAAACATAGCATGTTCCAACTCAATTTGGCCAAATGCCTAAGCACATATTCACCAACATGTTAGCCATGTAAAACACATATAATAGCCAATGAACATGGATGAACATAGTAATAAAGCAAGTTTCATATACATGTATCGTCCATTTCATGTTTCAATATATAATATAACATCATTTCCATATATTTCATGTACATGCCTGTAACAGTTTATATTGAACTCATATCATCTCGTAACAGAGCATTGCCCGTTAAACCATTTAGAATATCGTTGGATACTCAGGATAGCTCACACATAGTGTGCTAAACTGTAATCCTTCAATTCCTGTACATGTATGCTCATACGAGTTATGAATTGGTATGCTCTCACGAGCCGTAAACCAGTAAGCTCATACGAGCTGAGAATCAATAACTCTAATGACATGTCATTTGTATCCTACGAATTCTTAAGGTTCAAACGGGACTCGGTAATCATCGTACGTCGTCAGATATGCGATCAATATTTATACATGGCAATTATACAAATCACACATATATAATTCAATTAAAACATATAAATACTCAATTTAATTACTCGAACTTACCTCGACAAGTATACGTAGATACGAAGGTGATTAATCCGAGATTTTCTCGTTGCCTCGATCTAACTCCGTACGAGATCTGACGGGATCTAATTAAAGGAATTAGGGTTGCTGAATGTTAAACACCAAAAACCCATATGGCATCTTTATTTCTCGGTGACAAGGGATCTAATTAAAGGAATTAGGGTCTGACGAACCCATATGGCATCTTTCTTTCTCGGTGACAAGGGTAAACCCGATACGAAATCCACAGTAACTCTATCCTATTTCCACTCCGGTATCATCATTGGCTGTAACTAGGGGTGTTCAGTAGGTTAACCGACCCGAAATAACATTAACCGAATTAACCGACCTTTCAAAATTTTTAACGTCCTTTCAAAATTTTTAACCGTTAACCGAACCAAAATTTTTTCGGTTAATTCGGTCGATTAACCGAATTAACCAAAAATTATATATTTTTTATTTTTGGTTAAAAATTAACCGAATTACCCGAATTAACCGAATTACCCGAATTACCCGAAATGAATAACTGCATAATTAAAAAGATTACATAATTTTAGTTTTAGTTTTAGAATTTATTTTTATTTATTAAATTATTTGTAATTTTTACGATTGGGTTGGATTGGGTAATTGGGTTGGGTTGGATATTTTGGTTTGGATTGGGTTTAGGTGAATAGTGGGCCTATTTATATATTATAATTTTATATATTAATTGTTAACCGAAAAATCACAAAATAATTAATTGATCCCCGACCGAAAAATTTTGGTTAACCGACCGATTAACCGAATTCGGTCTGTTAACCGAATGTTTTTGGTTTTACCCGAATTTTGCACACCCCTAGCTGTAACAGTGCTGAAGGTATCGAATGTTCAGCTTTAACTTGCTGACATACCCAACATCTCGTGTAACACCCCTTACCCGTATCTGACGCCGAAATAGGGTACGAGGCATTACCGGAACACATACACTTGTAAATGTATTAAATCGAGTCATAAAATTTCATCCAAATTAAAACTTTTCAAATTTTTATCTTCAAGTCCCTAAATAGGTCCTACGAGGCTCAATACATACCTTGGAAGTGGTCCAGGACTAAACCGAGAACTTTTGAAATCACGGAAAATTTTCTTGAAAAACAAGGGCACACGCCCGTGTCCAAGGCCATGCCCTTCACATAGCCGAGATACACGCCCGTGTCTTAGGTCGTGTGGCATTTCGAATTTCCGAAAATCAAGTGTAGACTTCACACACCTTGGGCACATGGTTGTGTGGCTACCCGTGTGGCCACAAGTAAGATTATTTACCAAGCCCTTTGCCTCCCCAAAACACTTATACACTTATACAAATTTATCATCACACAACATGGTATTATTAAGCATTCAAACACCCACACTAAGACATCCACATACCATTTACAAACCACATTCATCATGCATAATCACACACATACACTTAACCATTCACATCATGCAACTTACACAACCAATCACATTTACCACTCATAATTATCACACATTTACTCATCCAACACATGCAAGCATACGTATTCTTGAAATGCATCATCATAGACTTATAACATAACAATTATTAGCCACATTAAACGGCCTTATACAACAATAACCTTCTAATAACATAGGCCAACATTCTAGGCCAACTCATATTAACATATACACACAAAATCAAGTCCCTATACATGCCATAGACTTAAAAATACTTTAAAATCGTTGATACAATACCAATCAATAACTTGTTAGTGTGACAGAATCCCCGACGACCTCCAACTCGAGCTAGCATCTGTGACACTATAGGAAAAAGGAAAGGAAGGGGGTAAGCATTATAGCTTAGTAAGTAGGTATGTAAATAATAAGTAATTTATTAACATACTTTTATAAGTCTTCACAATATGTTCTCAAGATAATACAATCACAATTGCACATAGTTCCACTATTTACTCATGTTGATCTCAAGTTGTTTACTCAAGTCATGGTCACTAAATTATTTATATCTCGAGTTACAGAACTCCAAATTAAGATCCGTTAATTTTCCCTGAAACTAGACTCACATATATTCTTACCATAAAATATTCAGAATTTTTGGTGTAACCAATAAGTACAGTTTATTCTTTAAAATCACTCTTATTCCGCTGTCCAACAGTTTCGACCCCTCTTCACTAAAAATAAATCATCTCCTCGTACAGGATTCGGATGATGTTCCCATTTGTTTCTTTTGAAAATAGACTCATTAAGTATTTTATGAATATAAATTATAATCCATAATTATTTTTGTACAAATTTTAACTATTTTCCCAAGTTAGAACAGGGGATTCCGAAATCATTCTAACTCTGTCTTACAAAAATTCAAATATCTCAGAATATGAAATTCTTTTGCTTATACCGTTTCTTTTATGTAAAAATATACTCAATAAGCTTTAATTTCATATCTTATTCAACCTCTGGTGATTTTTCAAAGTGATACAACTGCTGCTGTCCAAACTATTTTATTGCTAATTTTACTCTATCATGTTTTCTTTGTATTAATTCTTATTTACACACATATAACATTAAAGTATATCCATAGTTAGCCATGCAAATAGCTAGTCATCATCAAATATTTACAAGTCTTCATTGTACCACTTACTCCATATCAACCTTACCAAAGTTCGATCACATATCGAGCACATTGCTCATGAATATATATACACATGTACCTGCACTTGTTCATCACATAATCACATTCAATTACACTTAGTCATTTTCCCGTTGAACACATCGGAATATTATTGATACATCAGAAGTTTGAACATAAGTGTCACACTTGTAACCAAAGCTACTTCACATCACTTTTCACATAGAGGCTCGTTCTCGAGCTATTCCCTTTCACAGGTCTTCTCACACAAGCTGTCGGTCATTTGTTACTACTCAGTGCTGCTCACACAAGCTGTCAGGTATTCGCAACACATGCCGGTATACCCAGCCACTAGTAGAACATTAAGACCAGCACCCAAATTCACTTAGTCACAATTTCACATAGATTTCACATAGGTCCCTAGTGACATGTCACTTGTATCCTATTCTATTCCTAAGGTTCAATCGGTAAATTTCTCACATTTCAATACTTTGTCAATTTTGCTCAATATTCAGCCACATCTCATAAAATATATCAAAATATAAGTAAAACCGATGCATTATTTACATACAAACTTACCTCGGTAGCACAATCGGTGAAAATGACTTATTCGTCATACTCTTTGTTTTTCCCCCATTCTAAGTCTGAATCTCGTCCTCCTTGATCTATAACAACAGATTTAATTTATTTATTCATCCTGCTACTCAAATTATCCTAAATTCACATTTTTGTAAAATTTATATTTTGCCCCTAAACTTTGCCATATTTACACTTTTTCCCCTAGGCTCGTAAAATGATTTTTATTCAATTTCCTTGTATGTTAAGCCTAGCCGAACCATTTTCATAACTACAACAGCCCACAATTTCAACTAATTCACACTTTTATGACAAATTTCATGAGTTTTACAAATTAGTCTTTTTAGGCTTTTTTACCGAAAATCACTTAGTAAAAGTCATTTCTCTAACCATAAACACGCATTTTCTACCATTAAACAAAAAAAAACACATATTCATCATGGGTCAAAACCCTAGACTTTAACCATATCTCAAATTAGTGGTAGAAATAGATAGATCTTGTTACAAGGATTTCAAAAACGTAAAAATCATTAAAAACGGGGCTAGAACAGACTTACAAATGAGCTTGGAAGCTTGAAAAACATAGACATGATTTCTCCATGCAAGTTTCGCCCAAGGGGTTGAAGATGGACAAAAATTGGCTTTTAATTTTGTTTTTATTTCATTTTGATAACTAAATGACCAAAATGCCCTTAATGAAAAACTTTGGAAACATGCCTAACCATGTCCATTTTGTCCACCAACTTAAACAATGGTATAATTACCATATAAGGATCTCCAATTTAAAATTTCATAACAATTGGACACCTCTAACATGTAGAACTCAACTTTTGCACTTTTTACAATTTAGTCCTTTTGACTAAATTGAAAGCCCAAATGTCAATATTTTTGAACGAATATGTAACGCCCCTAACCCGTAACTGTCGTCGAACTAGGGTTAAGAGGCATTACTAATCATTTCTGATAATTTCATATCATTATACAACACAAAGTCATTCATCATTCAAACATATTAAGAAGTAAACATATAGTCCCTTAATGAGGTCTACGAGACCCTAAACACATAATAAAAAGGGGTCAGGACTAAACCGAGCACACACAAAAATTTCTGAAATTCAAACATTTTTCAAAGCTGCAGAGGTCACACGCCTGTGTGAGTAGGCCGTGTCCCTCACACGGCCTCGGACACGCCCGTGCGTCTAAGCCATGGCAAAACAGGGCATACATACTGACTTGTTCACACGGCCTGAGACTCGCCCGTGGTCGACACTGACTTGCACCACACTGCCAATCACACGCCCGTGTGTCCAGCCCGTGGTCGAGTCTGACTTGTTTTGAAATACAACCTCGAAGGACACGGTCGAGCCACACACCCGTGTGCTCAACCGTGTAGGCAATTATAGGCCATTTCCAAGGCCAATTTACCAACCACACTTTGAAATCATCTATAAACATCAAACCAATACCAATTCATGCCTCAAATGTAACCAATACATACCAATACATACACCAAATAATCATCAACTACATCATTTATTTCCATACTCAATTCCTACTCAAATAAGTCCATCCAAAACCCCATTTTCACAATTCAAATCAAATAAGCTGAGCATCATTTAGTTCATACCACAATTTCACACTTAAACCATTATTCTCATCAACCAATTTAAGCATGAAACACAATATTATCAACATTCACATAACCACTTGTTTATAAACCAACATCATTCAACTTTCAAGCCATTTTACATGGCAAAACTATACAACTCAAAACATGTCATAATCACTAGCCTATACATGCCATATATCAAATATATACAATATCCAAAAGTACCAAAATAGTTAGCCGATAGTGTGATTGAGTCACTGACGATCCCCGGATTCGAGCTAGCTTTATTAACACTGTAAAACAGAGAAACACATCACACAGTAAGCTTTTAAAGCTTAGTAAGTTCGTAATATAATACATTCAATTCAATAAATGAAATACGATATACAAAATAAATCAAATACGATATACAAAGTTAATTCATCACATAGATCAACTCACCATATCATCCATAGCTAATATACTCATTGAACCATTCATAAATCCATTTACAATTTCATCAACCACAAAGGCTCAATACATACCTTAGCCAACACATAGTTATTCACCATTCATGCTACTCAATTCTCGATATTACATTTTGATCAACCTTTGTTAATCATTCGATTTATCCGCACACTTAGTGCCAATTTCGTAGCCGAAGCATAAATATCATCGTACACTTAGTGCCTGTACTTTAAACTGAACTTATCTCGGTATCGCACACACAGTGCCAAATCAATAAGCCGAAGCTTCTATTATTTCGCACATACAGTGCTAATCATATCTATCTCGTTTTTAATTACGCACACTTAGTGTCACCTATCTTGATTCTACACATAGCATTTCTAATCCAATAATCACATAACTTCTCATTTCATAACATTTAAACATAATTTAAGAACACGTATTATATCCGAACTTACCTCGGACGTAGAAATACCAAGACTAATCTATCAATCGAGCACTTTGTCTTTGCCTTGATCTCGATCTGAATCTCTCCTTTCTTGGTCTATACATATTCAAATTTAGCTCATTCAATCACCAATTCATTCAATTTAGTCCAAACACACATATTTAAGGCATTTTACAAAATAGCCTTCACATTTTCACATTTCGACACTTTAGTCCCTATTTCATAAAATCATCAAATACACATAATTTCATTTCACCTATGCCTAGCCGAATTTTCCGCATGCTCATACAAGCCCATATATTTCATTTATTTCACATTTTAGTCCCTCAAAATATTATTTTCAGAATTTAGCCCAAATTACTCAATTTCACCAAAAATTCAAAGACAAAATATGTTAATCTTTCACATATCTTTCATATTTTATCATCAACTATCACAAAGCTCAAACATTCATCAATGGCATATCTCAAAATCACCATCAAATTCTAAAATTAAAGCATGGGCTAGCTAAAACACAAAGCAACGATCACAAAAACGTAGAAATTATCAAAAACTGAGTCAAAATCATACCTCGATTTACTTGAGTAAGAGTTGAATGCTTAAGAACTAAAACCCTTAGTTTTCTTTCCTTATTTTCGGTGGATGACCACCATTAAAAATGGCCACCATTTTGTCTTTATTTTTGTTATAATAACATTAATAATCCATTTACTTATTTACCCTTTTTAATTAACATATAAACTTATAATATACAAGCCCATAACCGTCCACTATTAGACTTAGTGGTCAAATTTCCATTTAAGGACTTCATTTTTATTAAGCCATGTCAATTTAACACATTAACATATAGAATGTCACTTTTACCTTTTATGCAATTTAGTCCTTTTTTCAAATTAAACACACAAACGGACAAATTAATTCACGGAACTTTAACACATGCTTAATCACATACAGTAGACACAGAAATTAATATTAAAATATTTTTCGAACTCAGATTTGTGGTCCCGAAACCACTATTCCGACTAGGGCCTAAACCAGACTGTTACAATTCTACCCCTTAAGGATTTTCGTCCCCGAAAATCTTACCGTTAAACAGGTTCGGATATTGTTGTCTCATTGTATCTTCAAGCTCCCACATATCCTCTTCCACTCCATGTCGATTCCATAACACTTTTACTAATGAGATTTTCTTGTTTCTCAATTCTTTCACTTCATGATCTAAGATGCGATCGGTTCCTCTTCATAAGTCATATCGGATCGGATTTCAATCTCAAACGGAGAAATCACATGTGATGGATGAGATCTGTATCGACGAAGCATTGACACATGGAACACATTATGAATCTTTTCTAGCTCAGGTGGCAACAACAATCTATATGCTACATGTCCAATGCGCTCGATAATTTCATATGGCTCGATGAACCTCGAACTCAACTTGCCTTTACATCCGAATCGGAGTATCTTCTTCCACAAAAAAACCTTCAAAAATACTTTATCGCCAATCTCAAACTCAATATCTTTCCATTTCAAATCAGCATAGGATTTTTGATGATCTGACGCGGCTTTCAAACTATTACGGATTACTTTCACTTTCTGTTCAGTTTCTTTGATCAGATCAACCCCGTGTATCTTACTTTCACTGAGATCAATCCAATACAAAGGTGTTCGACATTTGCGTCCGTACAAAGCCTCATAAGGTGTCATTTTAATGCTCGACTGAAAGCTATTATTATACGCAAATTCAATCAATGACAAATATTGTTCCCACGTACCATTAAACTCAAGAATGCAACATCTTAACATATCCTCGAGAATCTGAATGATCTGTTCGGATTGACCATCAGTCTGCGGGTGAAAAGTAGTACTGAAATGCAATTTAGTACCGAAAGCTTCTTGCAATTTCTTCCAGAATCGTGATGTAAATCACGGATCTCTGTCAGACACAATAGACAACGGCACTCCGTGCAATCTCACAATATCAGAAATGTAAAGCTCAGCTAACTTATTAAGTGAGTAGTCTGTTCTGACCGGAACGAAATGAGCTGATTTCGTCAATCTATCAACTATCACCCATACTGCATCGTTCTTTCTTGGAGATAAAGGTAATCCTGACACAAAGTCTATCGTGATTCTCTCCCATTTCCACTTAGGAATCATAATCGGTTGAAATAAACTGGATGGAACCTGATGTTCAGCTTTAACTTGCTGACAAACCAAACATCTCGAAACAAACTCTGAGATATCTCGTTTCATACCATGCCACCAATAAAACCGTTTTAGATCGTTACACATTTTTGTATTTCCCGGATGAACAGCCAAACGACTATTATTAGCTTCGTTCAAAATCAACTGAATTTCTTCGAAATACAAATCCGATCTCTGAATCTCAAACAATCATCACTATCAACTCGAAATTCTGAATCGACATTCAATCCACACTGATCTCGTTTAGCCATCATTTCAACATCACTTTTCTTGGCATTACAAATCTGACGTATAAACATCGGCCTAACTTTCAATTCAGCCAAAACTGAACCATCATCACATAGATTTATCTCAGTACTCTTTGCTCGCAAAGCACATAAGGATTTTCGGCTCAAAGCATCAGCAACTACATTAGCTTTACCCGGATGATAATCAATTACTAATTCATAGTCTTTTAACAATTCTAACCATCTCTGCTATCTCAAATTCAATTTTTTCTGAGTCATCAGATATTTCAAACTCTTGTGATCAGTATAAACATGACATTTCTCACCAAATAGGTAGTGACGCCAACTCTTCAATGCAAATACAATCGCGGCTAATTCAAGGTCGTGTGTCAGGTAATTCTTTTCATGCGGCTTTAACTGCCTCTAAGCATAAGCTATAACTTTACCCTCTTGCATCAGCACATAGCCCAAACCATTCAACCATGCATCACTGTAAACTATAAACTCTTTACCCGATTCAGGTTGAACTAACACCGGCGCCTCTGTCAATAGTGCTTTCAACTGTTCAAAACTCTGCTAGCACTTTTCTGACCACTCGAATTTAACATCTTTCTGTAGCAATTTTGTTAACGGAGTCGCAATCATCAAGAAGCCTTTCACAAACCGTCTATAATATCCTGCTAGTCCCAGAAAACTACGGACTTCAGACACATTCCTCGGAGGTGTCCATTCTAAAATAGCTGAGATCTTACTTGGATCAACTCGTATTCACGCAGCTGATACAATATGCCCCAGAAAACCAACCTCACACAACCAAAACTCACATTTGCTAAACTTTGCATACAATTGCTTCTCACGCAGAGTCTGTAACATGATTCTCAAATGCTCGGCATGTTGCGTCTCATCACAAGAATAAATCAGAATGTCATCAATAAACACCACGGAAAATCGATCCAAATACGATTTGAATATCCGATTCATCAAATCCGTAAACACTGTAGGAGCATTCGTTAGTCTGGAAGGCATAACTAAGAATTCATAATGTCTGTACCTCATTCTGAAAGCAGTTTTCGGCACATCTGATTCTTTGACTCTTAACTGATAATAACCCAATCTCAAATCTATCTTAGAAAACATTGTAGCTCCTTTCAACTGATCAAACAAATCATCAATACGAGGCAACAGATATTTATTCTTTATTTCACTTTGTTCAACTGTCAGTAGTCAATACACATCCTCATAGTACCATCTTTCTTTTTTACAAACAACACAGGAGCACCCCAGGGCGAGAAACTCAGTCGTGCAAATCCTCTATCGGTCAACTCTTGGAATTGAGACTTTAACTCTTTCAATTCTATTGGTGCCATTCTATACGGAGCTATTGAGATAGGAGTCGTCCCCGATATTTATTCAATACCAAACTCAACTTCTCATATCGGAGGTAATCCCAGTAGTTCTTCAGGAAACACATCTGGAAACTCACAAACTACAGGTACAGATTCAACTTTCTTTTTAGTCACTTTTGTCTCTATCACATATGCGAGATAAGCTTCGCAACCCTTTTTCACATAATTCAAAGCTTTCATTGAAGATATAACAGTCGGCAACCCATTCAAATCACTGGATTCATTTTGAACTATCTCACCATTCTAACTTCTCAAATTAATACTCTTTCGTTTACAATTCACAATAGCATTATGCAAAGTGAGCCAATCCATACCCAAAATTATATCAAATTCATCAAATGGTAGCAGCATCAAATTAGCCAAAAAACAGATATCCTGAAACATCAACTGGAAGTTCTTGCACACTTTATCAATCAAGACACATTTGCCTAAGGGGTTCGATACTCTAATCACAAATTCAATAGACTCAACAGGTAGAGTCTTACTAGATACTAAATTCATACACACATATGAATGAGTAGATCTTGTATCTATCAATGCAATCACATTAGTATCAAATAGAGTAAAAGTACCAGTAATGACGTTTGGAGATGACGCTTCTTCCCGAGCGTGAATAGCATAGGCTTAGGCAGGTGCTTTCGCCTCTGATCTCACAGCTATATCTATCATCCCTCTCTGACTACCACTTATATTTCTAATGTTTCTGGGTTGTCTACCCCTAGCCGTCGTATTACTCAGCCTTACACTTTGAACATTTTCTTTCTCGACTAACTCTGGAAAATCCCGAATAAAGTGATCTCGTGATCCACATTTATAGCAAACTCTATTATTGTACCTGCCCCAACATTCTCCAACATGTCGCCTCCCACACTGTCTACACTCAGGCTTATTACTTTTGACACTTCCAACACTCGATTCAATCGAAATTTGACTTCTTCGACTAACACTTTGTTTCACACGATCTCTACCCGAATGTCCAAACGAAACATTTGAGCGATTAGCTGCATCTCTGAATCTCTTTGACAAAGGTTGATACGACTTACTTATTGATCTTTTTCTTTCATCTCTAGCTTCAGAATCCGCTTTCTTCTTTTCTTTACTAAGCTCCTCGGCTTTGCAGGCTCTTTCAACTAACACTACAAATTCATTCAGTTCAAGTATTCCATCCAACAATTTAATGTCTTCATTCAGCCCTTCAATGAAATGTTTTCACATAGTAGCTTCAGTCAAAACACATTCCCGTGCATACTAACTTAATCTCACAAACTCCCATTCATACTCCGTAACTAACATACAGCCTTGTTTCAGTTCTAAAAACTCTTTACGTTTCTGGTCTATGAAACATTGACTGATATACTTATTTTGGAATTCAACTTGAAAGAAATCCCAGGTGATTTTCTCTCTCGGAACCACAGATATCAATGTCTTCCACCAGTTATATGTCGTATTTCTCAACAAGGAAACAACACATTTAATGCATTCATTAGGAGTCAATGACATCTCATCAAACACTCGGACTGTATTCTCGAGCCAAAACTCATCTCGTTCAGCATCATCATCAACCGTGGCTCTAAACTCTTCAGCCCCATACTTTCGAATCTTATCCACGGCAGGCTTATTCAATCGGATCGAATCTGTCGCTTGTGGCACTACAGGCACTTGTGGGGCTGGAGGTTGTGGAGCAGCCGGATTCGTTTGAACGAACTCTGAAAAACACTCACTCATCATTCAAAAGAAGGCTTGCTTAGCCTCTCCCCCTTGACTACTAGCTACCGGCCTAGATTCGGCCAGCACTTTCCCTTGAGCAGGAGCAGGTGCATTGCTCTCAACATCATCAGCAACTGCTCGATCGAGATCCATTTACTATACGAAAACACATTTTTTTAACTGTCAGGATTCATCACACTATCGCAATTATATATATGGCATGTATAGCTAGACTCGCACGCGTACGTTAGTCCTAGAATCGACTAAATTGTAACTCTAATACCAATAAAATGTAACACCCCTAACCCGTAACCGTCGCCGGACTATGGTTAAGAGGCATTACTAATCATTTCTGATCATTTCTGATCATTTCATATCATTATACAATACAAAATCATTCATCATTCAAACATATTAAGAAGTAAACATATAGTCCCTTAATAAGGTCTACGAGACCCTAAACACATAATAGAAAAGGTTGGGACTAAACCGAGCTCACCCAAAAATTTTTGAAATTCAAACATTTTTTAAAGCTGCAGAGGTCACACGCCCATGTGAGTAGGCCGTGTCCCTCACATGGCCTCGGACACGCCCGTGCATCCAAGTCGTGGCAAAACAGGGCTTACATACTCACTTGTTCACACGACTTGAGACACATCCGTGTGCCTCACCCGTGGTCGACATTGACTTGCACCACATGGCCACTCACATGCCCCGTGTGTCCAGCCCGTGGTCGAGTCTAACTTGTTTTGAAACACAACCTCGAAGGACACGGTCGAGCCACACACCCATGTGCTCCACCGTGTAGGCAATTATTGGCCATTTTCAAGGCCAATTTACCAACCACACTTTGAAATCATCTATAAACATCAAACTAATACCAATTCATGCCTCAAATGCAACCAAAACATACCAATACATACACCAAATAATCATCAACTACATCATTTATTTCCATACTCAATTCCTACTCAAATAAGTCCATCAAAAACACAATTTTCACAACTCAAATCAAATAAGCTAAGCATCATTTAGTTCATACCACAATTTCACACTTAAACCATTATTCTCATCAACCAATTTAAGCATGAAACACAATATTATCAACATTCACATAACCACTTGTTTATAAACCAACATCATTCAACTTTCAAGCCATTTTACATGGCAAAACTATACAACTCAAAACATGTCATAATCACTAGCCTATACATGTCATATATCAAATATATACAATATCCAAAAGTACCAAAATAGTTAGCCGATAATGTGATTGAGTTGTTGACGATCCCCGGATTCGAGCTAGCTTTACTGACACTATAAAACAGAGAAACACATCACACAATAAAAGCTTAGTAAGTTCGTAATATAATACATTCAATTCAATAAATCAAATACAATATACAAAGTTAATCCATCACATAGATCAACTCACAAATATACACACCATATCATCCATAGCTAATATGCTCACTGAATAATTTCATCAACCACAAAGGCTCAATACATACCTTAGCCAACACATAGTTATTCACCATTCATGCTACTCAATGCTCGATATTACATTTCGATCAACCTTTGTTAATCATTCGATTTATTCGCACACTTAGTGCCAATTTCGTAGGCGAAGCATAAATATCATCGCAGACTTAGTGCCTGTACTTTGAACTGAACTTATCTCGGTATCGCGCACACAGTGCCAAATCAATAAACCAAAGCTTCTATTATTTCGCACACACAATGCTAATCATATCTGTCTCATTTTTAATTACGCATACTTAGTGCCACCTATCTCGATTCCACATATAGCATTTGTAACACCCCTTACCCGTGTCTGATGCCGGGACAGGATACGAGGTATTACCGTACTTAACCTTACCTAAACATGAAGTATAGGGCTATAAATTTCCTTCCAACTTAAAACTTCTCCTTCTTAATCATAACATACATATCATGGGCCTACGAGGCCTTAAACATACATCCGGAAGGTTTCAGACTTCAATCGAAAACTTTTAGATTCTCTTGAAAAAAATTTGCCTATACAGGGGTTACACGCCCGTGTCGCTTGGGACACGCCAGTGTGGGCAGGCCGTGTGGTCGCACACGCCCATGTCCCTAGCCCGTGTAAAATTTATTTTTTTATTTCTAACCTATAGGGGTTTTCACACAGCCGAACACACGCCCATGCCAATGGCCCGTGTCCTTCACACGGCCTAGACACGCTCGTGTCCTCACCCGTGTGTGAAAACTAGGGGTATTTTATTTATGACGTCAGCAACCCCTTAAGGAGCACACGGCCTAAGCACACGCCCATGTGCTGGCCCGTGTGACGAATTGAGTTCTCACAATTAAATGCAGGGGACACACGGCCTATCAACACACCCATAGAGGTTGACCGTGTGTCACACACAGCCTAGACACACGCCCGTGTGTCTACCCGTGTGGACACTTAGAGGCTATTTTCCAAGCCAATTGTCACCCTGAAACATCAACATGCTTATACCAACTCAAGTAATACATAACATGGCCTTTACACACTATGAATAACCCTTGAAACATCACTTGTAGAATTCATGAAACTCATCAGCAATAAGATATGAAACTTAACAAATATTAACCAATTTCTTTAGCTATATACAAAAAGGATAGTAACCTTAATAGCCAACACTTTGACTCCCAATATGATATAACTCAAAATGACATAATCCCTATACATGCCACACTTAAAATAAAACAACTTGGCTATACCAAAATAATGATTGATAGTGTGATCCGAGCTCCGACGGCTATGATCCCCGAGCTAGCTTGGCGAAACTGCAAGGAAGAAAGAAAATAGAGAAGTAAGCATATAGCTTAGTAAGTCTGCATGAAATTCATAAAGCAACATATTTGCTCATAATAAACTCATCCATCATGAAACAAGAACAACATAAATCTCAAGTGCTTGAGTTTACTTACTCATGCTTACACTTTCTCATCACATATTACATAATAATTTCATACTTTGTATTTTAATCATGGTACCTGTATCACTTAATCACATAGATTAGCACTTTCGCTAATATAAACATAAACTCAAGTCTACATCTTTCTTAATTTAAATAAAGCTCTTTATCAACCTTGAATAACTTAACTTATTACTATCTTTACTTGCTTAGCTTTCTTGTTCCTCTTTCATACTTGGCTCTTTTGCCCGTGAATTACTCGGAATATCAGAGGATACTAAATCTCACCAAACATGTGTCTCGATGCCAATGCCATATCCCGGATATGGTCTTACATGGGATCACTTCATGATGTCGATGCCATATCCCAGATATGGTCTTACACGGGATTTCTTATCTCGATGTCGATGCCATGTCCCAGACGTAGTCTTACACGAGATCTTCCTTTTGTGCTGAAGCCATGTCCCAGACATGGTCTTACATGGGACCTTCCTTGTATGGTGTCGATGTCATGTCCCAGACATGGTCTTACACGAGACCTTCCTTGTTCGATGCTGATGCCATGTCCCAAACATGGTCTTACATAGGATCTACGTTCGGTGCCTACGCCATGTCCCAGACATGGTCTTACACGGGACCTACATTCCTTGGGTGCCGATGCCATGTCCCAGACATGGTCTTACTTGGGATTTCCTTATCTCATGTTCTGACATAGGTATCTTCGTTATTCCGAATCTTCAACCGGGACTTTTACTTACATGTTCTCATTGATTTCCTAATTAGACATTGATAACCAACTTCATGGAAGTAATGTACATTATACAACATAATAAGTAATTTTAAACATAAGAACATATGTAGCCTTAAATTCATACAAACTTACCTCGGTACTCCAAAATATGTGTAGATGTGCAATTTAGTCCCTGACTTTGTTCTTGCCTCGATTCCGGTCTGGGCTTCGTGTTTCTTGATCTATAATAACAATTTAACGGGTTTAATACTTACATTGACTAAATTGACTCATATTTCATACTTTGGCAAAAATTACATTTTTACCCCTAGACTTTATCATAATTGCACTTTTGCCTCTAGGCTCGTAAAATGATTTTCATTCAACTTTCTTGTAATTCAAGCCTATCCGAATCATATTCTCAAGTATAGCAACCTTCAATTTCTACTATTTCACTCATGTATGACCATTTTCATAACTTTTTCAATTTGGTCCTTACATGGACTTTTCAAGAAAATCACTTAGAAAAAGATGCTTATCCTGCATCGAACTTTCATAATCTTCCATAAAACATCAAAATACATGCATGTCATACATGGGTAAATTTTTGAACATAAACCCTAGCTCAAAATATAGCTAGAAATAGTTAAATCGAGCTACGAAGATCTCAAAAATACAAAGAACATTAAAAATGGGGCTAGGATGCACTTACTATCAAGCTTGAAAGTTGGACAAAACCCTAGCTATGGTTCCTTGTGATTTTCAGCCAAGAAGGAAGAAGATGGACATGATTTTGGCTTATTTTTCCCTTTTAATTCTTTAATTAACCAAATGACAAAAATGCCCTTAATGACCCTTTCTTGAGACTTTTCCTTCCCATGTCCATTTTTGTCCATCATAAAACTTAATGGTCTAATTGCTAAATAAGGACCTCTATTAATTTTTATGATGCTATTTCATATTTAAATCTTCTAGAATCTCATATTTTCTAGTCTTTACAATTTAGTCCTAATGGACAATTTATTCACTAACAAATAAAATGTCTTCATGAAATGTTTCACACAATCATGCAACCATCTCATAAGCCTCATAAAAATCATTAAAACTCATATTTCTACTTCGGATTTGTGGTCTCGCACCACTATTCTGACTAGGCCCTAAATCGGGCTATTATAGCATTTCTAATCCAATAATCACATAGCTTTTCATTTCATAGAATTTAAACATAATTTAAGCACACGTATTATATCCGAACTTACCTCGGACGTAAAAATACCGAGACTAATCGATCAATCGAGCACTTTGTCTTTGCCTCGATCTCGATCTGAATTTCTCCTTTCTTAGTCTATACATATTCAAATTTAGCTCATTCAATCACCAATTCATTCAATTTAGTCCAAACACACATATTTAAGGCATTTTACAAAATAGCCCTCACATTTTCACATTTCGACACTTTAGTCTCTATTTCTTAAAATCATCAAATACACATAATTTCATTTCACCCATGCCTAGCCAAATTTTCCCCATGCTCATACAAGCCCATATATTTCATTTATTTCACATTTTAGTCCCTCAAAATATTATTTTCACAATTTAGCCCAAATTACTCAATTTCACCAAAAATTCAAAGACAAAATATGTTAATCTTTCACATATCTTTCATATTTCATCATCAACTATCACAAAAGCTCAAACATTCATCAATGGCATATCTCAAAATCACCATCATATTCTAAAATTAAAGCATGGGCTAGGTAGAGCATAAAGCAACGACCATAAAAACGTAAAAATTATCAAAAACAGAGTCAAAATCATGCCTCAATTTACTTGAGCAAGAGCCGAATGTTTAAGAACTAAAACCCTTAGTTTTCTTTCCTTATTTTCGGTGGATGAACACCACTAAAAATGGCCACCATTTTGTCTTTATTTTTGTTATAATAACATTAATAATCCATTTACTTATTTACCCTTTTAAATTAACATATAAACTTATAATATACAAGCCCATAACCGTCCACTATTAGACTTAGTGGTCAAATTTCCATTTAAGGACTTCATCTTTATTAAGCCATGTCAATTTAACACATTAACATATAGAATGTCACTTTTACCTTTTATACAATTTAGTCCTTTTCTCAAATTAAACACAAATGGACAAATTAATTCACGAAACTTTAACACATGCTTAATCACATACAGCAGACACATAAATTAATATTAAAATATTTTTTAACTCGAATTGGTGGTTCTGAAACCACTATTCTGACTAGGGTCTAAACTGGACTGTTACAGTATCTTTTACGAAATCATTTCGTGATAAAAATAAATTTTCTTATGTCGAATTTGTGCTCTCGAAACTACTGTTCTGACTAGGCCCAAAATCGGGCTGTTACATCTCAATACAAAATCAGATATCTTGCGTTTCATTCCCGACCACTAGTACATCTATCTCAAATCACTGTACATTTTATTGCTTCCCGGATGAACAGACAGGCTACCACTATGAGCTTCATGTAAGATTCTCTTAGTAAGCTCTGGATTGTTCGATACACAAACTCTACCTTTGAACAATAAACAATCATCAGGTCCTATATGAAATTCTGAATCAGAAGTTGACTCACACTGTGCCCGTTTAGCTAGCAATTCACTATCACATTTTTTAGCTTCGCAAATCTATAGTAGAAACATCGGTCTAGCTTTCAACTCAACTAAGATCGATCCATTGTTAGATAATGTCAGTCGCGTATTCATCGCGTATTTAGTGCGTCTTTAACTACCTGGAAGCATAAGCTTCCTGCATCGAAACATAACCTAAACCATTTAAAGATGCATCGCTGAAAATCACAAATTCTTTACCCGATTCAAGTTAAACCAAAACTAGTGCTTCGATTAATAGTGCTTTCAACTGATTAAAACTTTGCTGACATTTTTCAAACCATTCAAACTTTACATCTTTCTGTAATATCTGCGTCATCGGTGTAGCTATCATTGAGAACCCTTTGACAAATCTTCAGTAATAACCAGCTAATCCCAGAAAATTTCTGACTTCTGGTACGTTTCTTGGTGGTTTCCAATTGACAATTGCTGAAATTTTGCTTAGGTCAACACTGATGCCTTTAGCCAATACTATGTGTCCTAGAAAACCAACTTCTCAGAGCCAGAACTCACATTTGCTAAATTTAGCAAACAGTTGTTTATCTTGCAGAGTTTGCAAAACAATACTCAAGTGTTCAGCAAGCTCAGACTTATCTCGGGAATATATCAGAATGTTATTAATAAACACCACAACAAATCTGTCTAAATACGGTCTGAAGATTCTGTTCATCAAATCCATAAATAATGCAGGTGCATTAGTAAAACCAAACGGCATCACAAGAAATTCATAGTGTACGTACCTGGTTCTAAATGTCATTTTCGGCACATCCAAATCTTTCACTCGTAACTGATAGTAGTCAGAACGAAGATCAACCTTCAAGAATACTGTGGCACCTTTTAACTGATCTAACAAATCGTAAATTCGAGGCAGTGGATATTTATTCTTGATTATAACCTTGTTGAGCTAACGATAGTCAATACTTAATCTCATCGATCTGTCCTTTTTCTTAACAAACAGAACCGGTGCACCCCAAGGATAAAAACTAGGTCGAGCAAAACTCCTATCTATCAACTCTTGCAGCTGTGCTTTCAACTCTTTCAATTCGGTAAGAGCCATTCTATAAGGTGCTATCAATATTGGTGATGTTCCCGGTACAAGTTCTATAGCAAACTCAACCTCTCTGACCGGTGGTAATCCAGGTAACTCCTCCGGAAACACATCAAGATACTCGCAAACCACTAGCACTGATTCAAGCTTCGATTCAAACACTTTATTATCCAATACATAAGCAAGGTAAGCATTGCAACCTTTTCTCACATATTTCTACGCTGACATAGCTGATATCACAATAGGCAACCCACTCGGATTATTTGATTCAATACAAAGCGTCTCACCATTCTGACATTTTAATACGATAAGCTTTCGTCGACAGTTTACAACAGCATCATGCAGAGTTAGCCAATCCATTCCCAGAATCACATCAAATTCATCAAACTATAGTAACATCAAATCAGCTAGAAAACTATAACCCCGAGTCATCAAAGGACAATTCTTGTAAACTTTATCAACTAACACATACTGGCCTAGGGGGTTCGATACTTTAACAGCGAATTCATTGGACTCAAAAAGTAATTTTTTACTAGATACTAAATTCGTACAAACATATGAATGGGTTGGTCCCGGATCAATCAAAGCAGAAACATCAGTATCATAAATAGAGAAAGTACCGGTAATAACATCTGGCGCAGAAGCATCCTTGCGAGCGCGAATAGTATAAGCCCTAGCTGGCGCTCGTGCCTCGAATCTCACAGCAGAATCTTTTGTAACACTATGGCTACCACTCACATTTCTAGGATTATGAAGTGGTCTACCTCTCGCAGCTGTGTTCCACGGTCTCGTAGTTTGAACTTTCTCTTTCTCAAATTTCTTTGGACAATCTCTAAGATAGTGGTCTAAGGAACCACACCTGAAACACGCTCTGTTCTTCACTCGACACTCACCATAGTGTGGTTTGTTATAGTGCATACACTCGGGTCTGCCATCTTTAACACTACCCACACTCGCTACAGATGTAGCTTGAGGTTTTAGACTAGAGCGTCGGGTATCTTTGTCTCTACTAGAATGACCCACAGAAATTATAGAACAGTTGTGATGTTCTTTTGATTTCTTTGATACTGACTGATAGGATTTCCCAGTCGATCTCTTTCTCGAGTCTCTAGCTTCAAAATCAGCACGTCTTTTCTCTTTACTCAGTTCTTCGGCCTTATGTGCCCAATCAACCAGTACAACTAACTCTTTCTGTTCAAGAATTCTAACTAGAAGCTTTATGTCTTCCATTAACCCTTTTTCAAATCTTTTACACATGGTAGTCTCGGTCGAAATACACTCCCGGGCATATTTACTCGGTCAAACAAATTCCCGCTCATACTCTGACACAATCATACGGCCATGTTTAAGCTCCAGAAATTCTTTCTGTTTTTTATCCAGAAACCTCTGACTAATATATTTCTTTTAAAACTCAATTTGGAAAAATTCTCAAGTGATCTACTCTCTCGGCACAACAGAAATCAATGTGTTCCACCACAGGTAAGCCGAATCTTTTAATAACGATACCGCGCATTTAACGCACTCAGCCGGTGAATAGGATAGCTCATCAAAAACCCTGATTGTATTCTCTAACCAGAATTCAGCTCTCTCAGGATCATCTTCAGCAGTAGCTCAGAATTCTTCAGTCTCGTACTTACGTATCTTATCAACAGGTAGCTTACTAACTCAGATTGATTCCATACCTTGAGGAATAACGGGAACAGGCTGGGGAGCAAGAGGGGGAGGAGGTTATTGAGTACTCAGATTCGTCCATACAAACTCGATGAACCATTCATTCATCAATTGGAAGAAGGCTTCTTTAGCCTCTCTTCCACGACCCTCATATACGGGCCTTGTACCGCTCGATGCAACTTCATGAACGGAAGCTTGAGCATTGCTCTCTACTTCATTGGAGTTAGCTCAGTTGGATGTCATTGCTATATGAAAACATGTTTGAAACGGTCAGGAGATATCACACTATCACAGGTTATATAACTGCATGTATAGCTAGACTCGTACATGCTACGTTCAACCCGAGAATCGACTAAACTGTAGCTCTAATACCAATAAATGTAACATTCCTAACCCGTATTCGTCACCAAAATAGGGTTACGGAGTATTACCAGAGTTTATAGTACAAACAAACAGAATTTCGAACATTTCATAACATCTCAATATTCATATCAAAAACCAATCAAAATCATTCCTATTGTCCCATATACGAGCCCTCAATGCCCAAAATATGCATTAAAAACAAGTCGGGATTAATCAGAAACTCAGAGAATTTTCTGGAAAACATTGAAAAATTTCAAACCTGCAGGGATCACACGGCCATGTGGCCTGGGCATTTGACTCACACGGCCAAGAGACACGCCCGTGCCTTAAGCCGTATGGGAATTCGAAATAGGAACACACGGTCGTGTCCCAGCCCGTGTCTGTGCTCGTGTAACTCACTGACTTGGGCTACACTGCCAAGCCATATGCTCATGTGCTAGATTGTGTACCCTTCGAAGTAACCTCACACGTCCGTGTGCCAGGCCGTTGCTAGGCCGTGTAACAGCCTGACTTGCAACCCTTTGAAAGTTATAGGGGACACACGGTCATGTGTCACACACGGCTGAGACATATGCTCGTGTCTCTGCCTATGTGGACGAAAATAGGCCATTTTACAAGCCATATTTCTCACCCAATTTGGCATAAATCTACACCCAACATTATGCATATAAGCAAGCCATAATAAGGTACCAAAACCATGCATTTTATAGCCTTATACAAATGGTATGATTACGTACAACCAATATGCCCTTAGGCACCTCAAATAACAATTTATAAACATGACTAACCATGTGTTCAATATAACCAATTGATCAACTAACATATATGCACATTTGCACCACTTACCATGTAGATCAATTATCAAAACATACCATTTGGTACCAATTATACCACTTAATCACTAGCATCAAATGGTCATATAATTCACATATAACTTGTACACTAAAACACCAAATAAGCTATTCAAACAAGTACAAATTCACAACAATTCTATCAAGCTTCAAAGCTTATACAAAATGCATATTCAAACCACCATTTTACCTTCCATCATTCTACCATATCAAGCCACACATCAACATGATAAAGCTACCTATATACATACCAAAATATACCAAGATACAAGCCAAATCATGTGGCCACAATCATAACAACACATATAGGCCAACATTAGCCAAAATAACCTATACATGCCATTATGACAAAAATTAAACAACCGAAAGTATCGAAAGAGCCAATGGATAGTGTGATATAGCTCCAACAAGCTTCTAACCTGAACGAGCTTCCGGTTCACTATAAAACATGACAAATACACAAAGTAAGCATTTAAGCTTAGTAAGTTCGTATAACATAAAATTTAACTTACCATTTAGTCACAATTTAGGTAAGTAAACATAGTATGTTCCAACTCAATTTAGCCAAATGCCTAAGCACATATTCACCAACATGTTAGCCATGTAAAACACATATAATAGCTAATGAACATGGATGAACATAATAAGCAAGTTTCATGTACACGTATCGTCCATTTCATGTTTCAATATATCATATAACATCATTTCCATATATTTCATTTACATATATGTAATAGTTCGTATCGAACTCATATCATCTCGTATCAGATCATTACCCGTTAAACCATTTAAATTGGATACTAGGGATAGCTCACACATAGTGTGCTAAATTGTCATCCGTCAATTCTTGTACATGTATGCTCATACGAGCTATGGGTCGGTATGCTCTCATGAGCTGTAAATCGGTAAGCTCATACGAGCTGAGAATCGGTAACCCTAATGACATTGTAATAGCCCAAATTTCAGTGGTGTCAGAAATAGTGATTCGAGACCACCAAATCTAACAAATGAACTCGTAGACCATATTATTTAATATTTACAAGTCAAATGTAGCTTTTAAAATAGTAAATTATGTTTTATAAAGATTTATTTGGTCAAGAAATCGAGAAAAAGAGGTATCGAGATCTCGGTGTTATAAACCAAGTCATAAGTATTTTTATGAATATTTACGGAATGTCAACAAGTTACTGTTAAAATTTCGTTAGAAAATTTGACGTTTGGGTGGTTAATTAAATAAAAAGGACTAAATTGAAAAAGGTGTAAAAGTTGCTAGAAGGATTAAATAGATTAATTGTCAAATGAGGAAGGACCTAAAGTGAAAATAAGCCAAAGGAGATATTTTGGGTGCAATAGCTGAGAAAAATCAGGAAATGGGTGAAATAAGGGCAAAATTGGAAAATTGCCAAAATTAGTTAAATAAAAATGGGACCAAATTAGAATATCTAGAATTCTCTTCATTTCTCTTCATTTTCTTCAGCTGAAAAATAGCCATGGGAGAGTTTCAAGCTGATTTTCATACTCAAGCTTCATGTAAGTTTAATTCTTGCTTCCTACATGAAATTTCTATGTTTTTAGACTTTTACAATTGGGTCCCACTTACTATGTCATTAGTTTTTGATTCTATGGCTAATTTTTAAAGTTGATGTGGATTAGTGCTGGAAGAATATGATGGATAAATATTGAATTGAAGCTTTAATTTTTTTATATGATGATTTTATCAAGTAAAATTGATGAAAATTAGTTTTAGGACCTAATTGTGAAAGAGTTGAAATTAAGGCCTAGTGTTAAAATTCTGATTTTCAAAGATTATGAAGTAGTTTAAAATGATAGATAAAAATATTAAATGAGAAAATTAGCTCAATTGAGGAGTTAATTGAGTAAGGATTGAATTGTATGAAATGTGGAATTTGAGACAAAATAGAAATCAACATGTTATACTAAAGCAGTTTTGGACAGCAGCAGTTGTCTAACTTTGAAAAATCATCCAAAATGGTATAAATTGAATTAGAAGTTGAGTGAGATATAGAATTAAAGCTTGTTGAGTTTACTTTCATATAAAAGAAACAAAGCAAGCAAAGGAAGTCTACATTTTGAGATATTTAAATTTTGGTAAGACTGGTTTAGAATAACTTCGTGAGCCCCTATTCTTACTTTAGAAATTCACTAAAAATAGTAAAAAACGAATTATGAGTTATAATTTATATGTCTATATTCCTTAGTGAGCCTATTTTCATTAGAAATAATCTGAAACACTATATGAAAATTGTACTATGAGATAATTGATTTTTAGTGAAGAGAGGTCAGAGCAGTAGGACTGTGTAACAGGGGAGAACTTAACTAATAAACTGTACTAATTGGCCACACCAAAATTTCTGGAAATATTATGGTAAGAATATATTGAGTCTAGTTTCAAATAAAATTTATGGATCTTAATTTGGAGTTCTGTAGCTCAAGATAAAAATAATTTAGTGACTATGACACAGATGGACAGCTTGAATATTCACATAAGTAAATAGTGAAAATTATAGATAATGTTACTTACAAGTGTTGTTTATACTAAGGATGTGGATGGAGGAGGAGGAGGAAAAATAATAAATGAATGACTTGTGTAATTTATCACATGCTCGATTATAATTGATAAACGTTGAGGTAGAAATGATATAATGCTTTATTTCAAATATTTATTATGAAACTAAGATTATCGTTATGGTATAAAAATCGAATTGTAACTTCATGTAACTTGAATTATATTCTTAAATGCTTGAAATGTATGTTATTGATATGAATATAATTTGAATGTTCATTGTATGAAAGTTGACGAAACATTGATATATTTGATAAAAAGGGGAAGAAATCCCGGTTGAATGAAAGGAAAATTCGATGGATCTCTAAAAAGGAATTGACGGTAAAAAGGGTCTAGCCCGGACGGGTGATCCTATCCCGATATAGCCCTCCCGAAGAATATGTGTGAAAAGGATCTAGCCCGGACGGGTGATCCTGATATAGCCCTCCCGAAGAATATGTGGAAAATGGATTTAGCCCGGATGGGTAATCCGAATTAGGGTCTGAATTTAGCCTGGACTGGTAATTCAGATCCAAGCTCCTTAGAGTAACTGTCGTTGCAGGGATTTAGTTTTGACTGGTAATCTTGACAATACTCTATGAGTTTATATTACAGGGGATTTAGCCTGGACTGGTAATCCCGCTGTAAAGATGAGGTTCCTGAGTGTGCTCTCTTACAGGGGATTTAGCCTGGACTGGTAATCCCGCTGTAAGGATGAGGTTCGCGGGAGTGTGCTCTCTGAAATGGAAATGTGCGCACATGAACATGAATTGACGGACCTGGATTTGTACACTAAAGTGTACCTCTGAAAATCCATCGAAAATTCCAAGAAATTCAACGGGATAAATATGGAAAAATATCAAGGGAATGGAAATCATGGTATATATTATGTGATATAAGGAAATACGAGTTGATGAGACATGAACGTAGAACTTGGTTGACGAATGAGTTCATTTGTGATTATATATTTGTACATCCTTGAGTCTATTATCTGTATGAATTGGTATTCCAAATGAGTTAATGAGAAGAGTTCTAATATGAAATAATCTTAATTCTAAATGAAATATTATGAAAACGTATTTGAAATACATTGGTATGTCTTGTATATGTTATTTGAGTTCATAATGTGCAAAGTAATGTATGTGGAAATATGAGATGATGATACCTGTACATGGAATTTATTGGTGGATACATACATCCAAATTTATATGATAGATTGTAGTGAACATTGAAATTAGGCTCAATAAGTGATTTGTCACTTTAAATTGTGATTGGCAGGAAGGGTTAGTGAATTGCATGTTTATGAATTGTTACACGTATTTGTCGAAATACGAGGAAATGATGGTAATAGATACATGGAAGTATGAGACTATGATATATATAAAAACATGACATATGTTTGATAAATGTGTTCATTCATAATTATGGAATGGTGCACCTCAAGTGCACTATATGTGTAAAGAAACTTTTATAGTCAATTTCGGTATTTGAGTGATAAATGGCTTAAATTGTCTGTGAGTATTCCGTACTCCTCGGTAATGCCTCATACTTTATTCCAGCAATGGATACGAGTAGGGGGTGTTACAGACATGACATTTGTATCCTACGAATTCCTATGGTTCAAACAGGACTCGATAATCGTCGTACGTTTTCGGATATGTGATCGGTATTTATACATGGTAATTATACAAATCACATACATATTATTCAATTAAAACATATAAATACTCAATTTAATTACACGATCTTACCTCGACAAGTATACGTAGATACGGAGGCGATTAATCTGAGATTTTCTTTTTGCCTCGATCTAACTCCGTACAAGGGCTGACTGGATCTAATTGAAGGAATTAGGGTTGTCGAATGTTAAACGCCAAAAATGGCTTCCTTCTCTTTAAGTTTCGATTGTGAAATGATAATGGAAGATGATGATAATTTGGTTTTATTTTAATTAACCTTTTATTTACAAATTTCCAAAATTAACCTTAAAAACTAACCAAAATTTTAATAATGCCAAACCTTGCTCATCCATTATCAACATTAATGGGCTAATTACCCTATAAGGACCTCCACTTTAAAGCCCTATAGTTATTTAATACCATTAGCTATTAGAACTCAACTTTTTCACTTTACGCGATTTAGTCCTTTTTATCAAATTAAGCATGTAAACGGTAAAATTTCTTAACGAAATTTTTATACAGTAATGCTATCATGCTGTAGACCATAAAATAATAATAAAGTATTTTTTTTTACTTCAGATTTGTGGTCCCGTAACCACTTCTGATTTCACTGAAAACGAGTTGTTAAAATAGTTTTAGTAATTCTAAGTTAAAGAATTGATCTAACACATTTATGTCATATTGATTAAAACTCACCTTTTAGAAACCACACATTGGAACATTTTTACTTTTTATTTTCCTAGTTAAGTTATTTAATTATTTTTTAGTTTTCATAACCCCTTTTTAAATCAACAATTGCTTCCATCACCAAAGTGTTAACCTTACATTTCATAAATATTTTTCTTTCATAGTCTCTGTGGGTACGATAATTACTTGTCACTTTATTACTTGTTGCGGCTGTGTACACTTACACATTTCCGTCGTTCCAGTCTAATATCTCGATATTCAGTATCAATCACAACGAATCAATTTATATGAAAATTATATTCTCACCTTGATACTCAATCATGCAAATAACATGAATATGTAAACAAATATATTGACCTTGAATAATAAAAGTACAAATCAAATCCTTGCGTCACTTGTCGTTGACTCTCACTTTTCCTTTCTCTGTTAACCGCCCAATGTCATCTTTAACTACGTACGATAATACAAAAATTAAATGATATCAATTTTCATCCAATTCACATTGAAATACAAATCTAAACATATTTTGCATTTTATTCAATTTTAGTCCCTATACTTGGGATATGCATATCTTTCAATATTTATCATCGGATAAAAATCTAATTTCACATTGTTTCATTAGAGACCCTATACTTTCCATTACTAGCATAATTTCATAATAGGTTTTCAATTTATTCAATTTGGTCCCTAATGTTACAAAGTTAACTATCAAGCTTATTAAGCTTTACAATTTAGTTCTTAACATAATCTAAGCTTAATTTCTATCAATTTCAAGTCTAATTCATCAATTTCTCAATAATGAAAACTTGTTACAAATTCATCCATTGAACAAATTGATGCATGGTCTAACTAAATCAAGCTCCAATAATAATAAACCTATAAAAAATTACAAGAAAAAGGCATGGTTACCTTGTTAGATTTTTTGTCGAATGCTTAAGAGAAATGGGAAGCTTTCTTTGTTTCTAATAATGGTGGATGGTGAGAAGGTGGTTTCATCCTCTTATTTAGTTTTTATACTTAGATTAAGTTTAGTTTAATCTTAACTAATTAGTTTAATTAATGAATTAATATGCATTAGTTAGTCATTAATTAAGTTTAATGGAAAAAATCATCATCATCCACTATCCACTAACTAAAATTGATTTATTAACCATTTTAGTCCTTTAGTCAGTTGCTATCTAAGTCTCCAAGCCTTTTTTTCAATTAAAACTCAATAACAATTAAACTTTTACAATTTAGTCCCTAAGTTTTAATTAATTAATTTTTTGGCTAAATTGCTTAACAGAATTTCAATATATTTTTATATTAACTCCATAAATATTCCTATTTATATTTACAGACTTGACTTATGAAAATGAGATTCCAAACTATATTTTTCGATATCACTTAAATTCGGGTCGTTACACTTAAACTCATCAAGAAAACTCAAAATTGAAACTCTTTAACACTAGAACAAAAAATAATATGAATGGAGAGAAAATAAATAAATTGTTCAAATAATGCAAAAATCCACTTCTTAAAAGTTTAATGACATTTTAAAGACTTGAAAACATTGAATTTCTTCTAAAAATCTTTCAACAATCATCAAAATCCAAAAGTCCTCTTCAATACAAAATGAATGTAAAATGCAAAAACATAGAAATCAAGCATATAAAATTAAGAAGAATGATGAAACAATTAAGAAAATGTTTACATTGGTAAAAAAAATGATTGGATGAAATAAAAAATACATAAATAAATGTTTATGAGAGTTGAGAGAATGAAAAGAACTTTAATTAGTGATTTTTCTCTTCAAATGATCAAATGGAAACAATAATCGTTCCCCTATTTCTAATTGGAATAATGGGTTTTTTGCTAACTAGCCCTTGGTCTAATAGCCGTATAAACCCCTTTCATGTTTCTAACTATATTTTCTTAACTTTAGACATTAGCCCCACAATATTTTTCCTTTCTTACAAAATAATCCATACCTCGATTTCCAATTTTATTATTTCTATCTAATTAATGACTGCTGACTAATTAATACCCAGAAATAATGAATTATAAAATCAACCCACACTCATTCTTGGAAAATCTCTCGCTTTACCTTCCGAAACAGCTCAAATTTCAAATTTTCTGCACTTAGAGAAATTTTCGTTGCCGAAAAATATTGGGGGCGATGTGGCTGCAACATGATAACTCACATTATAATTTATATGAATTTCACAAAATCTCAAAAAATAATAAAAATATTTAAAAAATTCAATAAATTTTAAAAAAGTTTGTAGGAGAACTTTAAAGAAATATTCCATGTTAGCAATAAAGTACACATAAGTTGTCACACGAATTGTCATGTCAATATCATTTAATATTTAATAATTCAATCCTCTTTTTTCTTCCGAAACAAAGCAATATGATTAAAATTTGAAGGTTAAGGAAAAAAGTGATAAAAAAATAGGGTCAAAGTGATCAAATAGATATACATTAAGGGCTAAATTTATCATTGTACATTGAAAAATCTATTAATATTTTTTTAGGTATAATGATTTATTTATCCTTTAATGTTTACATGTTCTATCAATTTAGTTATTATTCTTTTTTAGCTCAATTCAAACACTAACCTTTCAAAACAATTAATTTGTCTTTTTTAACAAAAATATTGATTAAAACATTAGTTTTTAAAGATGTTGGCGTGACAACCGGCATGACAATTCACTTGCACTTCATAGTAACAAATAATTTAAAAATTGTAAAAAGATATTAAAAAATCAAAATTAAAACATATATAAAAAGTTCATAAAAGTTAGAAAAAATACATAAAGTAAACATGAATTGCGATGTTTAAAAGTTAATATTTTAGTCAATATTTTCATTAAAAATAAATTTGACTGTTTTTCAAAAGATTAATGGTCAACTTTAATTCTTTTTAAAATATTAAAGGTTAAATTTAGCTAAATAATAATAAGAGCAAAATTGAAAAAAGATATAAATCTTAAGAGCTAAATTTGAGGGTAAAAATCCACAAAATACCAAAAAAAATCAAAATTTACCGGAAAGGACAAGGTTGAAAAATATTGACCGGAAAGGACAACGTTTTTTGGGGGAAATTGCCATTTCCGGTCAATATTTTTGAACCCTGTCCTTTCCGGTAATTTTTGTTTTCTTTTTGTATTTTCTGAATTTTTATCCTAAATTTAATATTATATCTTTTATTTATTAATTTTATATAAATTTAATATTATCACTTTCAAATTTTTAAATAAAATAATAAATACACTTTAACGCATTTAAACTTAAATACTCACCTTCGAATTAAAACTCGTTAAAATGTTTTTGGTATATGTGTTTAACCATCACCAATAATTTCATAAAAGAAGTTATAATTAAATGTGGGAACCGGGAAGTGTAAAAGAGTCATTTTAAGGGAAGGGGGTTGAGTTGAGAACGATGTAAGCAGATGAAGGGGGGCAGTTTGGCCAGATGAAGCCGGAAAAGACACGTCTGTAATAAAAAACAGACAAGTAGGAAGTTGAAGTTTAAATAAAACTAGACACATGGGGGGGGGGGGGGAGGCTTTTTCAATCAACTCAAACTCTCCAAGCATTCATTAATTAAATTTAAGAGAAAGGTAGACACAGTCTTAGCTCTCCCCTTCCTCTTATTGGCTGCTTTCTTGACTTTCTCCAACAGTTGGGACCCCTTTATATCGGGCAATTTACCAATAAATACTTTTTTATTCAAAAATTACGAAAATAGATCTATTATTTAATTATTTACCGAAATAGACCATTTTCTCCTAAAGCGCGTCCACGGCAGCTCAATGTCAGGGTATGTGGCAGGAAAACGCGTCCCTAAAAGTGTTTTTGCCACATCAGCAGAAAACGCTTCCTTGAGGGCCTTTCTATTCGTTATTCTCTTTATTACTATTAACAAATTAACAACTCAAATGACCACAACAAGTTATCTTAAGAATCAATTCTATACCTATAAAAGAGCAGACTAATGTATCATGTAAATTGTTTGAAATGCAAGAGTCAAATAATTCTTGGTGCTAGAAGAAAATATCTCTCATTTCTCCCCTGAAGAAATTCTTTTCTTTTTTTTGTTTCCGAAAGAATGTTGTTGTATTGCCGTGACCAGTGCACTAATCCTTTGAATCTGGTACCGGCGGGTATCATACCCCCAAGCACAATGTTTTCTTTCAGGCCTTTCAACCAATCGATACAACCTCGGAGAGCAGCTTTTGCTAAAACTCGAGTAGTTTCTTGAAAACTTGCTTCAGATACAAAAATGCTCCCCCAATGATGAGTTTTAGCCGGTGTTTTTTTCCAAAAAAAAAACTATTATCGAATTAAATTTTCAAAAAAAGGTTATTTTTTAGATATTACAAAAAATAGACCAATTTTTTTAAAAATTTAGGAGAATAAACCTTTATAAAGGCTCAAAGTGACAACACCATTTTTTTTAAGATGCCACCAATTAATATGAAAATATAACTTACAAAGCAAATCTTTATATAGACCCAAAGTCTCATTTCCCTTGTTTACTTAAGCAATGTGGGATGTGAGATATGTGTATATATAGACTCATGAATAGGTTTGCAGCTTGTTCCTAAACAATGTGAGGTTCCTACCTCTTTTAACTAACAACATTAGATTAAATGTTACACTATATTTGATATTTTTTTACAAAACAATTTCTATTTTTTTATATTTTGTTAACAATTTCTCATATTATAAAATTATCTTTTGAGATCTTTAATCTTGTTGCATTTTAGAATTGTTAACATATACAAAAGAACTATTAAAAAAAAGAGAGAACAAATTGCACATATGAAACTTATACATGCAATAATCTTCTATTCAATTTTAAATGTTTGAAGTTAATATCAATGCAACTCTAATTTTTAAAATAATTTTCCATTATTTAAATTTAGAAGTTATACTTTAATTTTTTTATATTATGAATGTTTGATTAATAAATAAATGGTGAGTATTTGGTACTCAAATAGTATTTTTTTGTAATTTTTAAAAATTGATATATCTTTTTAAATATTTATTTATTTTTAATATTTTACTATACTAATTAATTTTTTAATTCTAATTTTAATTTAATTTTCATCACCTAATGAATGCCGATAAATTTATTTCAGATATATTTTGACTAGATAGATAATCTATTTAAATATGGTATATAATTATGTTAAATAAGTTTTTTTTATAGAAATATAATATACATAAAATATAATAATTATTTTTCATATTTTATATCTAGATTAAATTACATTAATAGTTACTTAACTATATTTTTTAGCTATCGAATTATAAAATTTACAAAATGATCACTCAACTATTAGTAATTTTTAAATATTTATTTTTTAATATTTTACCATACTCATTTTATATTTTATATTTTTTTACTTATAGAGTTTAAAAGTTTTATTTATAATGTAACAAATGTTAACTTTTTGTAAAAAAAAAATTAAATAAGTAAAAAAATATCAAATATAGTGTAGTATTTAATCTCATGTTGTTAGTTAAAAGAGGAAGGAATCCCACATTGTTTAGGAACAAGCTGCAAAACTATTCATGAGACTATATCTACACATATATCATATCTCACATTACTCAAGAAACAGGGGAAATGAGACTTTAGGTCTATATAAAGATTTGCTTTGTAAGTTATATTTTCATATTAATTGGTGACACCTTAAAAAAAATAGTGTTGTCACTTTGAGCCTTTATAAAAGTTTATCCTCGTAAATTTTTAAAAAATTTGGTCTATTTTTGTAATATCTAAAAAATGACATTTTTTGAAAATTTAATTGGAGAATCGTATTTTTTTGGAAAAAAAACATGGGCTAAAACGCTCCCCCACGGACGCGTTTTCCTGCTACATACCCTGACATCATACTGACGTGAATGCGCTTTCGAAAAAAATGATCCACTCTGGTAAATAATTAAATAATAGATCC
Organism: Gossypium australe; assembly: GCA_005393395.2. Classification (NCBI taxonomy): domain Eukaryota; kingdom Viridiplantae; phylum Streptophyta; class Magnoliopsida; order Malvales; family Malvaceae; genus Gossypium; species Gossypium australe. Next base: position 59,508,511 of record CM016617.1, read on the forward strand.
AGTTTCATAATTTTTTTTAAAAAAACATTTATTGGTAAATTGCCCCTTTATATCTCCAATTACACGCCCCCTCCATTCCCTCTTATGCTTTATTATTATTGTAAAGAGAAAGAGAGGATTAGGTGGTGGGGCCCACAAGGATCGAGGCGAATCCTCTTTAACGCTAGAAACAAAAACAATTTGCAAATACTTTTAAAGGTCTATTATATTTTTACATGTGTACAGTCATTAACGGGCAATTTACCAAAATATGCCAAAAATTTTCGAAAATTATCGAAAAGGGCCGGGTTGAAAAAAATTGACGGAAAAGGGCCGTTTCCCCCAAAAACGCGTCCACGTCAGCGCGTTTTTGGGGGATACAGACCAAAGGCGCTCCCTGTAGGACGCGTTTTTGTCCATGTCAGCAAAAACACGCCTACGTGGACGCGTTTTGCTGACGTGGACAAAAACGCGTCCTACAGGGCGCGCCTTTGGTCCCAACGGTCAAATGGTCGCAACGGTCAAATTTTTTTGACCGTTGGCTCCCCAACGGTCAGAAAAAAAGAACTATAAAAACCCTCCACCCTTTATTTTCTTCACATTTCAATCCTTTCTCAATATTCTCTCAATTTTCTCTCAATTTTCTCTCAAATTTCTCTCAAGGTCCTTGTAATTTACGCTCAAATTTCAAAATAGTCCTTTACTATTTACGAAAAAGCCCTTTATAATTTTTTTAATATATTTTTATCGAAAAATTTTAAAGCGGATTACAATGGCCAGGGAATTACTTCGCCTAAACGATAAACACATCTCCGTCGAGCAAATGAAAATGGTAAGTTTTAATTTTAATTTTGCAATATTATTTAATTTTTTATCCAATTATGTAATTTTAATTAATTTTTAATTTTATTATTTTTTAAACAGTCTGTAGATCGAGTGTTGGAATGTTATATTCGCAACATGCATGGTCCTCCATCGCCGTTGATCGAGAATTACCTGCGGGAAGCGGGCTTTTGGCACGTGGCCACGATAGGCCGAGGGTTCAAGTTGGAGCCAGCTTTGATCAGCGCATTGATTGAGAGGTGGAGACCCGAGACCCACACTTTCCATCTGCCATGCGGAGAGTGTACAATCACTCTAGAAGATGTGCAATTGCAATTGGGATTACCGGTGGACGGGTCGGTAGTCACCGGGTCCGTAACATCTACCGATTGGATGGTCGTATGCTACGAGCTTCTGGGTGCCATTCCAGATAGAATTCGAGGAGCTCGGATCGATATGGCGTGGTTACGAGACACATTCCCGGAGCCGAACGAGGGTTCGACCGAAGTAGAAAGAATACGGTATGCTCGAGCATACATTCTTCAAATAATTGGAGGCTACCTGATGCCGGACCTCTCTAGAAACCTCGTCCACCTGAGATGGCTCCTGAAACTTGTTGATTTCAGAGCAGCCGGTGAATTGAGTTGGGGGTCTGCCGTGCTGTCGAGGTTGTACCGGGAGATGTGCGGGGCGACACTGCCGAGTAAAGCAAAAATCGGAGGTTGCCTATCACTACTGCAGTCATGGGCATGGTTTCGATTTCCATTTTTACGCCCTCGAGTCAACCACCCATATTCATTCCCACTGATAACGAGGTAAATTTAATATTATATTTTACAATTATTTCGTAGATTTATAGTATAATTGCATGCTAAAATTTTATTTAATTAGGTGGAACCATCCGGCGAGTCATGTTGGAATACCTAACTCGCTTGAGGATATACGGCTCCTGTTGGACCAAAGGTCGGAATCACAAGTAAGTTTCAAATTTTGTTATTATAATTTAGTATTTCGTATGTAGTGTCTAATATTAGGTATATAACTAAAATTTTCGTAATGTTCATATAGTTTGAATGGACACCGTACGACGAGCCAGAAATTCGTGCAGTAATTCCGGAGGAGTTCCTCCAAAATCCGAACGGTTGGCACGTAAAGGTCCCATTGATCACCTACGCGACCGTGGAGATGCACCAGGCAGATCGGGTTCTGCGGCAATTTGGATTTCGGCAACCGATTCCCGTGCCACCGGAGGTGCTCGATGATGAGCACAAAGTAGACTTACGGCAAGCACACACGAATTGGCCAAGATTTTGGTCAGAACATATCAAGACGTGGGAGAACCGATATGACTATATACCTGACCGGGAACCGATAGTCGTTCCGGAGTTAGCGTGCGTGCCGGAGTACATGCCATGGTTTAGGATCCATGGCAAGCCGTATCTGTTGTCAGAAGAAGAGAGGCGACGACAACTTCGAGAGCGAAGAGAACGTCGGACCCCTTTACATCCAAGGAGAAGGGGTGATGAGGCGGGGCAATCATCAGCGCCGACACAGTCACCGGGCCCAGCAACAGCGCCTACACAATCACCGGGCCCATCAGTTCAATCGACAACACCGATATCACAACATCTACCGTTCATGCCAGGTGCGTACCCTTCCCCTTATATGTATCCTCCTAACCCATATATGTTTCAGTTTCCTAGTCCTAGCCCAGGTTGGAGTGCATGGCCGGGTTCGAGTCCGTTACCGACTACTTCCGCTGGCCAGCCGATGGTGAGGCCGACGTCGCATGTGGGTTCAAAGGAGGCGCCGTCGGGAAGCACTTCTTTCTGCTAGGCTCCTTCTCCGTTCGAGATGCAGTCACCCCCGCCGTGGTTTATGCAAACACCTCTGGCGTCAATATTTTATCAGAGTGGGTCACCATCGCAGCATCCAGAACCAGACCCACTGCCGGAGGAACCCGATTCCCAGCCCGAGGTTCCACAACCCCCGCCGGAAGCCAGAAGAAGGAGGAATCCAGCGCGTAACCGTCGATCGCCCTCGTGTGGCACTGGTTCCCACCGGCATCAGCACTAAACCCTAAACCCCCTAATTTGATTTGTAATTAAGGTTTATTTTTTTGTAAAAAAAGTTTTAATATATTTAATAAAAATTGAGTTTAACTATTTTCCTTATAATTTAATTTTTTAATTTATTTTAATTTTAATACCTTTGACAAAATAGAATTGGTTTAATTTTTTTTTGTAAAAAAGTTTTAATATTTAATAAAAATTGAGTTTAACTATTTTCCTTATAATTTAATTTTTTAATTTATTTTAATTTTAATACCTTTGACAAAATAGAATTGGTTTAATTTTTTTTTGTAAAAAAGTTTTAATATATTTAATAAAAATTGAGTTTAACTATTTTCCTTATAATTTAATTTTTTAATTTATTTTAATTTTAATACCTTTGACAAAATAGAATTGGTTTAATTTTTTTTTTGTAAAAAGTTTTAATATATTTAATAAAATTGAGTTTAACTATTTTCCTTATAATTTAATTTTTTTAATTTATTTTAATTTTAATACCTTTGACAAAATAGAATTGGTTTAATTTTTTTTTGTAAAAAAGTTTTAATATATTTAATAAAAAATGAGTTTAACTATTTTCCTTATAAATAAATTTTTTAATTTATTTTAATTTTAATACCTTTGACAAAATAGAATTGGTTTAATTTTTTTTGTAAAAAAGTTTTAATATATTTAATAAAAATTGAGTTTAACTATTTTCCTTATAATTTAATTTTTTAATTTATTTTAATTTTAATACCTTTGACAAAATAGAATTGGTTTAATTTTTTTTTGTAAAAAAGTTTTAATATATTTAATAAAATTGAGTTTAACTATTTTCCTTATAAATAATTTTTTTAATTTATTTTAATTTTAATACCTTTGACAAAATAGAATTGGTTTAATTTTTTTTTTGTAAAAAAGTTTTAATATATTTAATAAAAATTGAGTTTAACTATTTTCCGAAAAAATAGATATTACATAGCCGCCATGAGACAAAAGACCTAAGAACACGGTCAACTATTCCGATTTGGACACGAGCGAGATGTATGGCCCGGGGTCCTACACCATCCGCACAGCCGACCTTGGTTGCTTGTTTCTCGGATATCCATATTGTTGCGTATTCTAGACGAGCAAGGTCGACCTTTTGGTTTGCGCCTCAATTGTCTATCCGGCAACAGCTTATACGGTGCAAGCGATACCAATGGCCACTTACGTTCATCTGGGACTGGTGGGAATACATGTCTCCACACGTTGTACATCTTTTCTAATTTATACACTTCGTCGACATATCTCATTGGATCAAGACGGAGATTCTGACAAGCCGCAAGTACATGGGCGCATGGGTAACGAAGTGCATCAAATTTCCCACAGTCACAGGTCCTATTTGTCAAGTGTACACGATAATGGCCGCCAACAATACCTTGGTTCGGTCTGTCAAACTCTGTGACACAAAACCATAGGTTGTCGCGATCGTGACACACTGTGTGCATGGTGTTCGCCCGTGCCTTAGAACGGTTGATTTCTTGCAAGACCTTCGGGCTCCATACATGGCCTCCTTCCATCTGCCCTCTATAACTCGCTGCTCTCTTCGGAAATAGTGCCGCTAACCGAAAATATGTCTCTCACACAACTGCTATAATCGGCAGATGACGGGTTCCTTTCAGAACAGAATTATGCATTCGGCAAGGTTTGTGGTCATATGCCCATATCGTAGGCCGCCGTCATAGGCTTGTGTCCACTGTTCGAAAGGAATATTGCACAGGTAGCTTGCGCCTTCGGCGTTATCTGAGCGCAAACTGGCCAGCATCTCGTGAAAACGGTCTTTATTGATCTCATACCCTGCCAATATACGTTGATAGCGAATATTACATACCACTCTTCAATTGCGAATAAATTGAATTTTTCAAAAGAAATTGTATTAATAGATATTTCATACCCATATCGATCACTTGCCGTTTCTGTCTTTTAGATCGATGTTGCCCATAGTAGTTGGATGCGACATGCCTCAGGCAATATCGATGGTGTGTGCGATGCCACATGCTTCCCTGGCGTTCTATTGCCGCAAGTATTCCAGGGCCCCGATCCGATATAACGCATATGTCAGGTTGGGGGCGAACATGCTTCCTTAACCTAGATAGGAAGAAGTCCCAATCATCAGCTGACTCCCCTGGTGTTATTGCGAACGCAATCGGAAGGATTCTCCCACAGCCGTCTTGTGCCACAGCTAGCAATAGCCGATGCGTATATCTACCATACATAAAGGTACCGTCAATTTGTACCAATGGCTTGCAGTATTTAAAGGCATCTCGGCATTGCTTAAATGTCCAGAACAGACGCTTGAACACTGCGTATCCACGAAGCAGACAATCATTGTAGTACGCAGGTTCCGTTTCAAGGTCTGTCATGCTGCCTGAGACATATCTCTCCAGCACCTGACACCACTGCCACACTTCATTATATGAAGTGTCCCACCCACCGTGTACCCTTTCTAACGCCTTCTGCTTGGCTATCCAAGCCTTTCTGTAAGAGGGCGTGTACCCCAATTGGCTACGAATACTGCCAATTAAGGCCGGCACCATAGTCTTTGGATCGGCCTTCAATGTCGGGATTATTATGTCAGCCAACATGTCTGAATCCATCTTCGGATGATCTTGTGTTACACCTGTCAACGAAGTACGTTAAACAATGCAACATTACATATTAGTACTGTTATTCGAAATCACTGAACACATAGTGGTACTGTACCGGCAAGACATGTATGTCGACCTTTTTACTTTTTTATCTCCCACAACCCTGTCCTTTTCTTCAACGACGCCATGATTTTCCATGGACATGTGCCATCTTGCACTGCACACTTCGCCTCGAACTTATCGAGCTTCGATTTAACCACCTTGTAGTTAACCCCGTTCTTAACGCTGTACTGTTTCAATGCAGCAAGAAAAGTATTCTTGTTGGAAAACTGGTTACCAACTTCTAATTGGTCAGAATCCAACGAAGAATCTGTACGGTCACGCGTCCGGTGTGTTAGTTCAGGAAACTCCAATGCATCATCTTGAGATAGATCGACATTATGCATGTGGGCTGGAGGCGAGTACACCCTGAATAGCAGATCTTCTTCTTCTTCATCTGAACAGCCCTCAACGTCTTCAGGTACAATTGGAATGGGCTCCGGTTCAGAAAATAATCCAACTTCTGCACCGTCGGGCCCTGGCTCCAGAGGTGGATCCACATCGGATTCATCATCCGACCCTCCATAACCTGCAACAAACGAGGGCCCCTCGCCGGTGGATGTCGTCGGGAGTACATCATCCCTCCTTAAACATCTTTCGTACAGATTCCAATCGTATGTGGATTGCCAACCACTAAAAGTTGACGACGTCCCCCAATACGTATTTCTATCATCGGACGTCGACTGACGGATATGCATGTCCCATCCACCAACCGAGTATCGTGCAGGGGTTATGTTTTCCATACTATGATCGCACACGGGCAGTTCTGTATTTTGCCTCCCACTTACAGAGTGTCGGCTTGGGGTCGTGTATTCCCCTCGAACGGCAGTAGATGTCGAGGTCTTAGAAAGATCACTTAGAGATGAAAATTCTACATATACCTCCATATAGGGTGATCCACTGGCAAGATGAGTCTCCACCATTGCCTCAAAGCCCCGAGCACCTTTGATGTCGAACGACTCATATCTCACCAGATCAACCGAAGCGCAAAATCTATACTTAATACACTGAACTTTCATTGGCGTTGTTCCAAATATTTTACGCCTAATTCTTTTGCGAAGTTCTACCAAATCGATGTTTCGATTAAAACTCAGTCGCGCTGTGTTCTCTGATAAGAAAACAACGCCATTTTCGGTGTCACGAACTTCACCGTCGTAGTAAATAACAGCATTAATACGTTCACTCATTTTCAATTCTTTTTCCCTTTGCCTCAATTTCCTTTATGCAAACTGAGAATGAAATTTGACTGATTTATAGCCTAAATTTGCCGGATGCTACTGTAGCAAAAGCACGTCCACGTGGGAGCACTTTTTAGTACGCATGCTGACAGTTCACCCTGCTGGAAGCGTTTTTGGCCACTGTTTGTTCAGAAACGTCTCCTCAAAATTATTTTGCCGGAGACTACTGTAGCAAAAGCGCGTCCACGTCGGAGCATTTTTCAGTCCGCATGCTGTTTTTGGCCGTTGTTTGTTTAGAAACGTCTCCTCAAAATTATTTTGCCGGAGACTACTGTAGCAAAAGCGCGTCCACGTCGGAGCGTTTTTCAGTACGCATGCTGTTTTTGGCTACTGTTTGTTCAGAAACCTCTCCTCAAAATTATTTTGCCGGAGACTATTGGGCCAAAAACTTCAACGGGGGGTGCAGCCCAAAAACGCGTCCACGTCAGCGCATTTTTGGGGGATACGGACCAAAGGCCCTTTTCCGTAAATTTTTTTCAACCCGGCCCTTTTCGGTAATTTTCGAAAATTTTTGGCATATTCTGGTAAATTGCCCGTCATTAACTATTCTTTATTTATTTATTTCTCAAGTAATTAATTTAAAAATAATAATAAAAGAAAGAGGGATAAAATGCCCAAAGTAAATTGCTTTTTACAGTACAGAGAATTGCACGTACGTCGGATGGACGCCCAGCCGCCGGCTCTCCTCTTCCTCACTTTTAACTGTCTCTCCCCCGACACGTACTAAATTGTAATATCCTAAATTAGGGGTCGTGCGTTTGGAGCATAACCCTAGTGTTAGTAGGCTTTAAGAGTGGTTTGGATGTGTTTTAAGGGTTTTTAAAACCCTAGGATCAAAAAGGAAAGCTTTGGAATTTTTGGAATTTTAGGTTAAAAAGAGGAAAATAGGTAAGGAGGCCTTAAGATTAATTTTTGGGCAGGTTATGGCATAAGAATCACCTTGGAAAAGTGGCTTCCATGCGCCACTTAAGGCTTGGGAATGACGCCATATAGGTCAGGAGTTCGAGTCTTGGGCGCAGCATAAGCAGGTTTTATTTTTGCAAGATGGCGTTGAGGGTGAAAGAGGCTTTAAAAGAAACTTGTGGCGGGTTTTTGTCACACAAGACAACTTGGCTGAGTGGCTAAGGGCGCTGCTTGAGGGTTGTGGCAGCGAGGACTCGCGTTCGAGTCCTGATGGAAGCGCTGGACGCTTTCATTTTTGCTTTTAGCATTAAAGCAAGGGGAGCCAAGGAAAGTACGCTTAAAAGGAAATTTCGATAAGATTATGGCATGAAATGAACACTGGCCGAGTGGCTGGGGCGTGGAGAGTGTTTCTCCAGGTCTCGGGTTCGAGACCTGGGGGCAGTAACATGGGTTTCTTTTTTTTATGCCGGCGTGAGAAGCTAGTGGCTGCATGGCACATGCACGCATGAAGCAAGATGGGTTGTCTTGTTTTTATTTATTATTTTTTTCTTGTTTTAAATTGCTGCTGCAGGGTATGGGGTTGTTTTATTTTATTGTGTTTTATTATTTTAATGCTTAGGATGATGGGGTAGTGTTATTATTATTATTATTATTATTATTATTATTTTTAAGTATGAGAAGATGGGGTAGTGATGGGAGTTATTATTAACAATGAATTTTCTTATTTCTATGATGATGGGTATTATGCATGGGGAGTATGGCCGAATGAAGCATGGGGCTTGGGAGCTTGTTGGTCGACCTTGAGTTGGGGAGGCATGGCCGAACCTTTTGTTTGGTTTTCTTGCCATTTTGTCTTGGCCGAAAAAGAGAGAAAGAGAGGGAGAGCAAGGTTGAGCTCACGGCATTGAAGGAGCTAGGGAGCATTTTCGGCCAGCACATGTCCCTTCCATCTTTTCTTTCATTGTTGTTCAAACCGAAACTCCATTCTTTCACCATTGCCGATTTCTTCCAAACACTCTTCCATTCCTCTTTTCTTTCCTATAACTTCAATCTCCTACCGATTCTTTATGATAGTTGAATGTTTTACCTTCATTGGTAGCCATAGCCGAATATGGTAGCAGTAGGACAAGTTTCGGGATTTTAGATTTTGTTAGATTCGATAGATCAGGATCTCGCTGCTAGTGATCAGGTGCGTAGTTATCGCACTGTTCTCTTGCTTGTTATATGTGTTATATGTAAATGTATATGTTGTGCATGTTAGTCGAAATAAGGGCTAGGATTGTGGATACCCAAGGTGGGTGTTCGAATAATCAGGTTAGTGGTTATGGTATTAACCTTTCAGTGATTTGCAATATTAAATGATTATTGATGAATGTATAAAAATGTGATGGCATGTGATGTATATTTGTTTCGAGTAATATGTTGCCATGGTACATATATATATGCATGGGACTTGGGATGTGACTATTGGAGAAAAGGGTGTACGCTATGTGCATGGTCTAATGCTAGCCTCGTGCTACATTAGCGCTTGATGTTAGCTATGTGCTTCATCAAGGGAGGTGTTGGCTGAGTGCCCACCTCGGCGGTTGATAGCTGTGTGCATCACCGTGGACTGATTGATATGTGGGATCCCTATGGGATCGGTGGCTTGGCCACGGCTTGAGCAGTAAGTCTGCCAAGGTAAGATATGTGGATCACTATGTGATCGGTGGATTAGCCACGGCCTTGAGCAGGGAGTCTGCTAAGGTAGGAGTAACGGATGGACTTAGGATGGGTTGGGCTTCATAATTGCATATTCATGTGTATGGACTGTGTGGATATGGGCCAAGCCCATATGTGGGGACGTGTGTACTAACTATGCACTGAGTCCGTGTGACTCACCCAATTTTTATTAAACCTTACAGGTGATCGTGATTTTTGGACCGGGTTGGAGTGGATACAAAGGTGGCCATACAAAAGTGAATTTTCATGCAAAAAGAATATCTTGTTTGATTAATTAAGTATCTATATTTTCAGCATTTTGATTAAGTGTTTAATGTAAAAAGGCCCATTAAAGTATTTAAGTATTTTTATTAAGTATCTTTATTATTATGTTCTATTACGATTGATAATTTAAATGTTGATCACAAATGATTTTATTTTCCTAAGTAGGTATGATAAAGTTTTGAATCCGGTGTTTTCATAATAATTTAATTTTTACTTAGAATATTTCAAGTCACGAAAATGTTTTATTCAAGGAAACAAATTTTTAACGGTTTTACTCTTAAATAAGAATATTTTTCGAACGTGTTCCGCAGTGGCATTCCAAATTCGGTCGGAGTGAATGGGCCGGGTTTGGGGTATTACAAGTTGGTATCAGAGCCAGATTCAAAACTCGGCTTTGAGGTTTTGGGCCCGAAAACAGTTTTCAAAAGTGGGCTTTTCAAAATGTGGACTTTTATTTCAGGTTTATTCTGGCATGGCACCTGTACCTCCGACCCGAAGTCCACCGGTAAGTACCTCTGACTATTGAGGTAATCTGAATAGGTAATGTGTGTAGCAAATACCAATGAATGAATGTGTTGATGAATGAATATGTCTCTTTTTATGAGCATGAATGTGACTCTGATTTAGAATAGCGAACTTGAACTGAACGTTTGTGTGATCGAAAGAACCACTTCTAAATACTTTATTTCATAAAATTGTTCGCGGATAATCAGTGGAACAAATTTCTAATGCATAAAACTTTTTAAGTCAGATTGCGTGATAAGAGATGAGTTCTAGAGGACGTGGTCGAGGCAGAATGGCCGTATCAGAACCCGTTAGATCGGGTCAAGGGTCTGATAATGAGGTACCACCTCCACCACCAGCCTTTGGTAATGAGCAACAAGATCAGACGGGGGATGATGTTGTATCGCAGGCGGTGCTGCGAGTTTTAGAGATGGTGGCTGGAGCGGGAGGAATTATGAGAGCTCGGAAATCTATTCCCGAGCGACTTCGAGCCAATGGAGCGGAGTTGTTCCGTGGTGTATCAGGCGTGGCACCCAGTACGGCTGAATATTGGTTGGAAGCAACCGAGCGAATTATGGATGAGCTCGATCTGAGCCCTGAGGAAAAAGTGAAAGGAATGGTGGCGCTACTTCGCGACGAGGCATATCAATGGTGGCTCACGGTTCGGGATAGTGTCACAGCTGAGGACCTCACTTGGGAGTATGTCAAGACGGCATACCAGAAGAAGCATGTCGGTACTCACTACATTGATGCTCAGAGGAAGGCATTTCTGGGGCTGGTTCAAAGGAACAAGTCCGTGGCGGAATACGAGGCCAAATTCCTAAGGTTAAGCCGATATGCTCGAGGGGTAGTTGCTACAGAGCATGAACGATGTGTCCGGTTTGAGGACGGATTAAGGGACGACCTGAGACTATTGATAGCTCCTCATCAAGAACGGAAGTTCGCTGTGTTAGTCGAAAAAGCTAAGGTAGCTGAAGGGATTAAGGACTCGATGAGACAAAATAGAGATAAGGATAGGAACCGAGATAGGAGAAATTTTGGATCGTCTGAATCATCTGAGGGTCTTCGGAAAAGACCGAGGGTTGAAAATTTAGCTCGTGTGACTAAGCCAGCTATGGGGAATCGGAACCGTCTGTGTGCTCGGTGTGGAAGGTATCATGTCGGCGAGTGTTGGAACCGGAATCGAGAGTGTTTTAGGTGTAAGTCTAAGTCTCACTTGATTAAAGACTGTCCTCAAGTGATGGATAGGGCTCGAAGTCAAGGACGAGGAACTCCAAGAAGAGGTGCTGAAGGTTCAGATGCGAGATGAGATAGTGGGTATGTTCCCTAATTCTGGAATCTCTTTATTTCCTGGATTGTTATGAGATAGTTCGTGTTTGTATGCTAGTGAAGTATGGAACTTGAATGCAAATCTTGGAATAGTATCTAAGGAATGTGTTAGTTTTGTTAGGATCGAGTGCGCAGCATAAGCGTAGTGCGGTGAGTTAAGATGTACGGATGTTCGTTAGTAAGTAATTTCGAGGACGAAATTATTTTAAGGGGGGTAGAATTGTGATATCCTAAATTAGGGGTCGTGCGTTTGGAGCATAACCCTAGTGTTAGTAGGCTTTAAGAGTGGTTTGGATGTGTTTTAAGGGTTTTTAAAACCCTAGGATCAAAAAGGGAAGCTTTGAAATTTTTGGAATTTTAGGTTAAAAAGAGGAAAATAGGTAAAGAGGCCTTAAGATTAATTTTTGGGCAGGTTATGGCATAAGAATCACCTTGGAAAAGTGGCTTCCATGCGCCACTTAAGGCTTGGGAATGACGCCATATAGGTCAGGAGTTCGAGTCTTGGGCGCAGCATAAGCAGGTTTTATTTTTGCAAGATGGTGTTGAGGGTGAAAGAGGCTTTAAAAGAAACTTGTGGCGGGTTTTTGTCACACAAGACAACTTGGCCGAGTGGCTAAGGGCGCTGCTTGAGGGCTGTGGCAGCGAGGACTCGCGTTCAAGTCCTGATGGAAGCGATGGATGCTTTCATTTTTGTTTTTAGCATTAAAGCAAGGGGAGCCAAGGAAAGTACGCTTAAAAGGAAATTTCGATAAGATTATGGCATGAAATGAACACTGGCCGAGTGGCTGGGGCGTGGAGAGTGTTTCTCCAGGTCTCGGGTTCGAGACCTGGGGGCAGCAACATGGGTTTCTTTTTTTTATGCCGGCGTGAGAAGCTAGTGGCTGCATGGCACATGCACGCATGAAGCAAGATGGGTTGCCTTGTTTTTATTTATTATTTTTTTCTTGTTTTAAATTGCTGCTGCAGGGTATGGGGTTGTTTTATTTTATTGTGTTTTATTATTTTAATGCTTAGGATGATGGGGTAGTGTTATTATTATTATTATTATTATTATTATTATTATTATTATTATTATTATTACTATTATTATTATTATTTTTAAGTATGAGAAGATGGGGTAGTGATGGGAGTTATTATTAACAATGAATTTTCTTATTTCTATGATGATGGGTATTATGCATGGGGAGTATGGCTAAATGAAGCATGGGGCTTGGGAGCTTGTTGGTCAGCCTTGAGTTGGGGAGGCATGGCCGAACCTTTTGTTTGGTTTTCTTGCCATTTTGTCTTGGCCGAAAAAGAGAGAAAGAGAGGGAGAGCAAGGTTGAGCTCACGGCATTGAAGGAGCTAGGGAGCATTTTCGGCCAGCACATGTCGCTTCCATTTTTTCTTTCATTGTTGTTCAAACCGAAACTCCATTCTTTCACCATTGCCGATTTCTTCCAAACACTCTTCCATTCCTCTTTTCTTTCCTATAACTTCAATCTCCTACCGATTCTTTATGATAGTTGAATGTTTTACCTTCATTGGTAGCCATAGACGAATATCAAGGGTGTTTTATTCTCCTACTTTTGTCGCAAGTGTTAGAAGCCAGAATATCCTTGAGGAGTAGCTGAACCTACTCTTCTTTAGTCTCTTCAACGCACGTGGATGGTAAGTGTTCTTTTATCATTAATCGGTTTCCTCCCTACTCTTTTAGTATGCCGAAATCAGTGATTGTGCTTTGGTCTAAGGTTGGCCAAATGTGGGTGAATGCCATAATCTCGTGTTCTTTGGTGTGTAGCCAGCGTTAAGGGACCTTGAAGGGATCTCTTGGTTTCGAATATTCAAGGTATGGTAGTATATACCATTCGGCCAAGGGCCACTTTATCGAGATTATTGATTAAGCCGATTCTAACAAGTTGTTAGTAGGGTTTTCGACAACAAGAGTAGGTGGCGGTTTCGGGACATAGTCGAGCAAGGTAAGTGGCTAATAGCATTCGGCCTTAGGCCATTTTTGGTATTTAAGTGGCTAACCGATTCTGTCCATGTGGATTAGGGGCTAGTTGAGCAAGGCAGTAGGACAAGTTTCGGGATTTTAGATTTTGTTAGATTCGATAGATCAGGATCTCGCTGCTAGTGATCAGGTGCGTAGTTATCGCACTGTTCTCTTGCTTGTTATATGTGTTATATGTAAATGTATATGTTGTGCATGTTAGCCGAAATAAGGGCTAGGATTGTGGATACCCAATGTGGGTGTTCGAATAATCAGGTTAGTGGTTATGGTATTAACCTTTCAGTGATTTGCAATATTAAATGATTATTGATGAATGTATAAAAATGTGATGGCATGTGATGTATATTTGTTTCGAGTAATATGTTGCCATGGTACATATATATATGCATGGGACTTGGGATGTGACTATTGGAGAAAAGGGTGTACGCTATGTGCATGGTCTAATGCTAGCCTCGTGCTACATTAGCGCTTGATGTTAGCTATGTGCTTCATCAAGGGAGGTGTTGGCTGAGTGCCCACCTCGGCGGTTGATAGCTGTGTGCATCACCGTGGACTGATTGATATGTGGGATCCCTATGGGATCGGTGGCTTGGCCACGGCTTGAGCAGTAAGTCTGCCAAGGTAAGATATGTGGATCACTATGTGATCGGTGGATTAGCCACGGCCTTGAGCAGGGAGTCTGCTAAGGTAGGAGTAACGGATGGACTTAGGATGGGTTGGGCTTCATAATTGCATATTCATGTGTATGGACTGTGTGGATATGGGCCAAGCCCATATGTGGGGACGTGTGTACTAACTATGCACTGAGTCCGTGTGACTCACCCAATTTTTATTAAACCTTACAGGTGATCGTGATTTTTGGACCGGGTTGGAGTGGATACAAAGGTGGCCATACAAAAGTGAATTTTCATGCAAAAAGAATATCTTGTTTGATTAATTAAGTATCTATATTTTCAGCATTTTGATTAAGTGTTTAATGTAAAAAGGCCCATTAAAGTATTTAAGTATTTTTATTAAGTATCTTTATTATTATGTTCTATTACGATTGATAATTTAAATGTTGATCACAAATGATTTTATTTTCCTAAGTAGGTATGATAAAGTTTTGAATCCGGTGTTTTCATAATAATTTAATTTTTACTTAGAATATTTCAAGTCACGAAAATGTTTTATTCAAGGAAACAAATTTTTAACGGTTTTACTCTTAAATAAGAATATTTTTCGAACGTGTTCCGCAGTGGCATTCCAAATTCGATCGGAGTGAATGGGCCGGGTTTGGGGTGTTACATAAATTACTTAACCTTTTATTTGTTTGAGGTTGAGTTTTGTTTTTAAATATTTTTGTCATTTTATTTGATCTTTGTTTAATAATTTTTTATTTAAATTTAATATAAAATATAAAAATTAGTCATTAAACTAAGATTAAGATTACATTAAAAAATTCATAAATTTTTTATCAAATTCATCACAACATATACTATTACTATTATAAACTTGCTTTAATGGAGATATAAGAGATTAAATATAATGGTGGTAGAAGCTGAAACAAAAATTTAGATTTGAACTTTCGGAAAGGGTGAATTATTTGTGTAAGTCCATGTTTATTAAGAAAGGTAAGAGATAAGTGCCCATGAAATTAAGGTCTTCACTTTGGTTTCCTTCCCAAAGGTAAGATTTAATATGATAAAAGTGATCACTTTTTTAGAAATTTAACGTTTAGTATGTCAATTATTTTTATTTTCTTTGGAATCTAACTTCCTCGTGGGAGCTTTTTTCTATAAACATAACAATGTTATTCTCATGATAAAAGGTGGGAAAGTTATTTCTCTATATATATTGGAAAGTTAAAAAAATATATTAAGACAAAATTAACTCTATTTTATATTGGTTTAGAATATTAGTCTTAATAAACATTAAAAAAAAAGCTAGTCTCCTCTCTTTCCTATAACTTGATTCTCTTTACTACTTCAATGGATTTTTTACAAGTAAATTTTTATTTTTTGCAAGTAAATTTTTATTTTATTTTATTTTATTTTTTTATGCATATTTAATCATCTATATAATGTATCATTTACCTATTATATTTATTTTCTATTATTTTTCTCTCTCTTTTTTCGATGCCGTTACCTTCTATGTATTGGTAAAATTAACTATCTTTTCTCAATTCTAGATAACATGAAAAAAGATTATGTAAAAGGTTTGCGTAACAGATCTATTTAATGGACTTTCAATTGCTATGATAGTATACTTTAAGATTCTATTTTATAATTTATCTTCAATTATTGGAACTATATTAGGATTATATACATCAAATTACTTCTATTTAAAACATATTATTATGTGGTTTGCTACTGTTAGAGTTGTGTGACCCGAATCCTTGTTAAAGAAATAAAATACAGTGGAAATAAAGGGATTTGTGTAGGGCTTAAGGCCAAAGTCCGAATGCCTGAGGCCGTATCCCAACAGATCCTTGACTGAGGATGTTCGGGCTGGAGGCCCCTACAGTACGGACCAAGTAACAGCCCGGTTTAGACCCTAGTCAAAACAGTGGTTTTGGGACCACAAATCCGAGGTCAGAGAAATAATTTAATATTATTTTTGATGTTTATGGCATGTGATAATGTATGTGTGAAAGTTCTGTGTGAAAATTTTATCATTTGTGTGCCGATTTGTGAAAAAGGACCTAATTGCGTAAAATGCAAAAGTTGTGTGCTACTAGTTAAAAGTGCTTAAATGCTATGTCTTATTAAATTAGAGGTCCTTATGTTGTTATTAGACCATTAATAGCTTGGATGGACAAAAATGGGTTTATATTAGTGGATTTTTAATGTGATTATGAAAGGTTAATTTTGGTAATTGATAAATCATGATATTATTATTAAAACAAAGACAAATACTCATCTTTTTCATGCATTCATCACCGAAAATATAAGAAATAGATAGGGTTTATGAGCTTTGATCATTCGACACTTCTTGAGCTTGCATGAGGTATGTTTTGAGCTCGATTTTTGTCGATTTTTATGTTTTTGTGATCGTTGCTTTGAGTACTAGCTAGCTCGTACCTTGATTTTAAGAATTGATGATGATTTTGTGCAGTACCATTGTTGAATAGTTGAGTTTTGTAATGTTTGATGATGAAAACTAAGTGTTTGATGATTGATATACATATTTTCTAAAGTGATTTTGAGTAAAAATGCATTTTTGGGATTTAATTGAGAAATGTGAAAACTTTGTGTTGAAATGTAAAATAAATGTGAAATATGGGCTGCTAGGGGCATTATGGTAATTCAGCTAAGGATGGATTAAATTGGATTTTGTGAATTTGATGTATTTGTGCAAAAAGGACTACATTGATAAAAATATGGAAATTAGGGGGCTAATATGTAAAATGCCCTAATTATGTGTTGTGAACTAAATTGAGTGAAAATGTGATTGAATGAGTTGAATTTGATATTATATAGATCAAGAAAAGAGAAATTCGGACCTAGATCGAGGCAAAAACAAAGTGCTCGATTGATCGAATAATCTCGTCGTTTCTAAGTCCGAGGTAAGTTCGTATATAATATGTATTGTTTAAACAATGTTCATATATGATGAAATGAATGGAAATGTGATTGTGGAGTTTGGTAATGTGAAACGTGAATTCGAAGATATGTGGCACTAAGTGTGCATAAATAGAATCGTTACAGTGATGAATGGCACTAAGTGTGTGAGATAAAGAAAGCATCGGATGTATTATTTGGCACTACGTGTGCGATACCGAGACAAATTCAGTTTTTATGTGATGACACTAAGCGTGCAATATTATTATAGCTTCAGCTAATTAATTAGCACTAAGTGTGCGAGTTCATTGAACGTTTAAAGAGGAATGAATGAATTATGGCATCGAGCATTGAAGTGGTAAATGTGATAGATAAATACGTGATGGTACAGATATGTACAAAGCCTATGTGGTTAATGATATTGTGTATGAGATAGATGGATGATTATGTGAATGAATGATGAAAAGGGTTGGATTGAATAGCATTATAAATGCTTGTATATGAACATGTAGATATGGTATGAAAGTGAGTAATAGCCATGGATGATATTGAGTAGTGACGTGAATTGAACTAAGTCTTAGTTAATTTTGCATATTGAATTTGAATTATTGAGTTAATTGTGTTATATTACGAACTTATAAGCTTTAAAACTTACTGTGTGAAGTCTTTCTCTGTTTTACAGTGGTATTTAAGCTAGCTCGAATCTGGGGATCGTCAGCGACTCAATCACACTATCGAACATCTATTTTGGTACCTTTTGGAAGTTGTATTTATGGTATATGGCATGCATAGGCTAGTGAGGTTGTGGAATGTTTTGAGATGTATAAATATTTCCATGTGATATGGCTTGATAATGGATGAGACTTTGGATTGATTTTGGTGTATGTTTTGCTATGTGAAAATGGTGTATGTGATGTGTATATATGGTCTTGTGTGAATGGCCATTATGATATGCTCTAGTGAAATAGAAATAGTATGTTTCATACTTGATTTGGTAGTTGAGATGGTGAATATATTGCATGTTTGAAATGGTTTGAAATGAGATGTGAATCATATGCTTTGGTATGGAATTGATTCATGAAATAGACATGTTTTGAGTTGGAATTGTATATGGAAATGAATGAGGATATTGTAGCATGAATTGTGTATGTTTTAGTAAGATTTTGACCATTAATTTGGCATGAATTCAGTATAGAGTGATGCTTGTAGGAATGACCTAAAATGGGTAGCAATTTGGCCTTGTAAATGGCCTATAATTGCCTACACGGTTGACCACACGGGCGTGTGTATCGACCGTGTCCTTCAATGTCCCAATTCGAAGCAAGCCAGACTTGCACATGGGCCAGACACACGGGCGTGTGATAGGCCGTGTGATTAAAGTCAGTGTTGCACATGGGCCAGACACAAGGGCATGTGACAGGCCGTGTGACCCAAGTCAGTGTTGCACACAGGGTAATACATAGTCTAAGGTATGGCCGTGTAAGGCGCACGGCCTAGGCATACTGGCGTGTGCCCTGTTTTGAAGAAGAAAATTTTTAAAGTTTCGTAAAAGTTTTAAATGTGATTGGTTCAGTCCCGAACCACTTCTAAAGCATGTTTAAGGTTTCATAGACCTTCTAAAGGGACTTTGTGTTATTGATTAACTATGATATGCTGATGTCTGAGTAATGGTTATTTAAATGTTATGATTTGACCGGTAATACCTCGTAACCCTAGTCCGGCGATGGATACGGGTTAGGGGTGTTACTTTTGATTGGTATCAGAGCTATGGTTTAGTTAATTCTAGGACTAACATAGCTTGTGAGAGTCTAGCTATACATGCCATATATATAACTATGATAGTGTGATGATTCCTGACAGTTAGAAAAATGTGGTTTCATATAGAGAATGTATCCCGATCGAGCTGTAGCTGATGATGTTCAGAGTAATGCACCTGCTCTCGCTCAAGGGACAGCACCAACTGAATCTAGGCCGATTACTAGTAGTTAAGAGGGAGAGGCAAAGCAAGCCTTCTTCCAAATGTTGAACGAGTGGTTCACGGAGTTCGTTCGAACAAATCCGGCTGCTCAACAACCTCCACCCCGCAAGTTCCTGTAGCGCCATAGGTTATAGACCCGATTCAATTTAGTAAACCTCTAGTTGATAAGATTCATAAGTATGGGGTCGAAGAGTTCAGGGCCACAGTTGATGATGCCGAGCGAGCTGAATTCTGGCTTGAGAATACCATTAGAGTGTTTGATGAATTATCATGTACTCCTGATGAATGTCTTAAGTGTACTATTTCACTGTTGAGAGATACGGCGTATCATTAGTGGAAAACATTGATATCTGTGGTTCCGAGAGAACGAATCACCTGAGATTTCTTCCAACCTGAATTCCGAAAGAAATATATCAATCAATGGTTTATAGATCAAAAACGCAAAGAGTTCTTTGAGTTGAAATAGGGTCGTTTGTCTATTACAGAATACGAGCGAGAATTTGTAAGATTGAGCCAGTATGCACAAGAATGTGTTTTGACAGAAACTACTATGTGTAAACGATTTATTGAAGGGTTGAATGAAGATATTAAACTTCTGGTTGGAATTCTTGACTTGATTAAGTTTGTGGTATTGGTTGAAAGAGCTTGTAAAGCCGAGGAGCTTAGTAAAGAAAATAAGAAAGCAGACTCAGAAGCTAGAAACGAGAGAAAAAGGTCGATGAGTAAGCCGTATCACTCTTCTTCAAAGAGATTCAGAGATGCAACCAATCGTTCAAATGCTTCGATTGGACATTCGAGTAGAGATCGTGTGAAACAATATACGAGTCCTAAAGCTCAAATTCCAATGGAATCAAGTGTTGGCAGTGTTAGAAATAATAAGCCTAAGTGTAGACAGTGTGGGAGACGTCATATTGGTGAATGTTGGGGAAAGTATAATAATAGAGTTTGTTACAAATGTGGCTCGCAAGATCACTTTATTCGGGATTGCCCGGGGTTAGCTAAGAAAGATAATGTCTAGAGCATGAGGCCGAGTAACCCAGCAGCTAGGGGTAGACCACTCAGAAACACTAGAAATGTGAGTGGTAGTCAGAGAGGGACAACGGATACAGCTGTGAGATTTAAGGCAATAGTACCTGCCAGAGCCTACGCTATTTGCGCTCGCGAAGAAGTGTCATCTCTTGACGTCATTACCGGTACTTTCACTCTTTATGATACTGATGTGATTGCATTGATAGATCCAGGATCTACTCATTCATATGTGTGTGTGAACTTAGTATCTAGTAAGACTCTGCTTGTTGAGTCTACTAAGTTTGTGATTAAAGTATCGAACCCCCTAGGCAATTGTGTTTTAGTTAATAATGTCTGCAAGAATTGCCCTTTAATGATTCGGGGTCATTGTTTTCCGGCTGATCTGATGTTATTGCCCTTTGGTGAGTTTGATATAATTTTGGGTATAGATTGGCTAACATTGCATGATGCTATTGTGAACTGCAAAAGAAAAACTATTAATTTGAGAAGTTAGAATGACAAGATAGCCCGAATTGATTCCAGTGATTTAAATGGGCTACCGGCCGTAATATCTTCGATGAAAGCTCTAAATTATGTGAAAAAGGGATGTGAAGCTTATCTTGCGTATGTGATTGATATGAAAATGAGAGAAAAGAAAGTTGAATCTGTGCCTGTGGTTTGTGAGTTCCCTGATGTGTTTCCTGAAGAATTACCGGGATTACCTCCGATACGAGAAGTTGAGTTTGGCATTGAGTTGGTGCCGGGGACGACCCCTATCTTAATAGATCCGTATAAAATGGTTCCGACAAAATTGAAAGAATTGAAGTCTCAGTTGCAAGAATTGACAGATAGAGGTTTCGCACGACCGAGCTTTTCTCCTTGGGGCGCTCCCGTTCTATTTGTGAAAAAGAAAGATGGCACGATGAGAATGTGCATTGATTACCGTCAATTAAACAAAGTGACTATTAAGAACAAATATCCTCTACCTAGAATCAATGATTTGTTCGATCAACTGAAAAGAGCTACTGTGTTTTCAAATATAGATCTGAGATTTGGATACTATCAGTTGCGAGTAAAAGATTCAGACATTCTGAAAACTGCTTTTAGAACGAGGTACGGGCATTACGAATATTTAGTTATGCCTTTCGAACTAACAAATGCTCCTGCTATCTTTATGGACTTGATGAATAGAATTTTCATACCGTATTTAGATCGACTTATTGTTGTATTCATTGACGACATTTTGATTTATTCACGTGATGAAATTGAGCATGCCGAACATTTGAGAATTGTGCTACAAACTCTACGTGATAAGCAATTGTATGCAAATTTTAGTAAATGTGAGTTCTGGTTGTGCGACGTTGGTTTTTGAAACATATTATATCAGCATCCAGTATACAAGTTGATTCGAGCAAGATTTCAGCTATTTTAGAGTGGAAGCCTCCGAAAAATGTGTCTGAAATTTGCAGTTTTCTGGGACTTGCTTGTTATTACCGATGGTTCGTAAAAGGCTTTTCGATGATTGCAACTCCGTTTGTAACACCCTAACCCATATCCGTCGCCGGAATAGGGTTACGAGGCATTACCGAACAAAACACAACTTTCATTCATTCACTTAATCACTTATATCATATTCGAAATTATATAAATATACAAAGTGATTAGCTAATTTATTCATCAAGCATGCATTATTAATCACATTGTATACACAAACCATACCAAAATTTTCAAATCATCTTACACAGCATAAAATGCATTATTATGCACAGCCTTAGTTAACTACAACATGGTCAAGCATACTTATAATTCCATTTAAGTAATTATGCGTGTAGCTACTAAAGCACATATCATTTCAATGTATATTATTTCATTTATACATAAAGTGTATGCCATTATGCCTATTCATTTACTAAATAACTAATCTAACAGTTCCTTAACACAACATGTGCGCAAGTTTTAAACCAAACAACCCATTATTCACCATTCATTGACCATACATATATACAACTTTAGTAACAATTTCATAAGGCCGAACATGCTTTAATGCTGTTTATTTAATATACACTTTAGCTATCCATATAATCCATTATATAAACACAAATACAAACTATAATATACTTCAATTACATACTAATTATTATGTCAAAAATTTACATATACTTACTAATTTATTTCATGAAAAACTGGCAACCAAAAGTAACCACATAAATAGTACAAGTTTTAGCCATCAAATCATAAGCCAAAATATGCCATTTCATATTCAAATCATATCAATTTCGCACATCATGTAGTAAACCAAATTATTTTTTTCAATACATACTCATTGTTTCAACTCATATCAATTCACATAATAAAATCATACATATCACTTCACATTTTCCAAACCTATATCCATTCACCAATTTATAGCATAAAACACACTTCCAAAACAGGTCTAGATCATGACCGAATATACACATGTTCTTCCATACCTTATAGCCGAACATACATATGCAAATTACTAGTTACTTTCGATACAAGCTTAAACCATGACTAAATTCAGACAATCATTAGCAAAGCTTACTAAACAAATCACACGTAAATATACCATGACCAAAATTATATAACTTAAGCATTATAACTAGCCATTTTCACATGGCTTTATATTTACAACCTCAAAACTAATAAAAACATAAGCTAGCCTATACATGCCATAGATTCATAGTTCAAATTTTTATAAGTACCGAAAAACGATCGATAGTGTGACGGATTTCTCTGACAATCCCTGAGCTCGTAACTAGCACAGAGTAAGCTTTCATAGCTTAGTAAGTCAAAAGCAGATAATTTTCCAAATGAACATTAACATTATATTCAATTAGCGAATCAATCCAAACCTTAACTAAATGTACATATATCACACTCACAAATTCGTATATCATCAAATATACATTAGCATTTTAACATCATATGGCTAAATGCACAATTACTCATGAGCATATATAATACTCACTTTTAATATCACATATACATCATTTGGCCGAATATGAGCATTCATATATATATAATTCACTTTGTATCATGTATAATTTATATCACCATTTCAAATAACAAGCTTGCCTTATTTTCATTAACATTAAACTTGGCACGTACCTGAACCTTTTAGCTCGATTTAACATTCAATCATAACTCGTTAATGCCCGTTGAACCATTCGGAATTAAAAATGATACTCGGATAGTCGAAAAGCTCGTACAATGCCAACGTCCCAGACGTGGTCTTACATGTAATCACATATCGATACCATTGTCCCAGACAGGGTCTTACACGAATCAAATACAATTCCAATGTCCCAGACATGGTCTTACATGTAAATTACAAGTTTATGCCAACGTCCTAGACGTGGTCTTACACAAAAACACATATCTGAATCCTATGTCATAACATATGTATCCTAACTATTCCTATGGTTCGTACAGGGCTTTCGGACGTCGTATCTCAATTGAATCAAACTCGTACATAATTCCTTCATGCTTATAACAATTCGACAATCACATATATATTCAAAAAAATTCAATTCAGCACTTATATTTCATATACATTCAAAATTAATGACATTTATTTACTTATGAACTTACCTCGGACAACGATGGACGAAATGGGACGATTATTCAACCACTTTAGATTTCCCCCGATCCAATTCCAATTTCCTCTTTTCTTGATCTAAATTAATACAAATTTATATTTTTTATTAACATATTCATATTCAATTTAGTCCAAAAACACATAAATGGACAAATTACACTTTTGCCCCTGACATTTCACATTTTTCACAATTTAGTCCCTATTTCACAAAACACAAAATATGCATAATTTCATTACACTATATCTTGGCCGAATATTCACCTAGCTCATACAAGTCCACATATTTCATTTATTTCACATTTTAGTCCCTTATAATATTATTTTCACAATTTAGCCCAAATTACTCAAATTCATCAAAAGTTTAAATACAAAATATATTAACCTATCAAATATCTTTCATATTTCACCAACTAACATCACAAAGCTCACAATTTCATCAATGGCATATCTCAAAATCTTCATCAAATTCAGAAATTGAAACATGGGCTTGATAGATTACATAGCAACGATCTCAAAAACGTAAAAATTATCAAAAAAGTGAGCAAAACACATACCCGAATTAAACTTAGAAGTGGCCGAACCTTGTTATTCTTCTTTCTTTCTTTTTCTTTTCTAATTTCGGCTATGGATGAACACATAATGCATGGCTTTTAATTTATGTTTTATTATAATAACATAATTAACATAATTACTAAATTAACCTTATTAATTTAATTAATAAACCATATACTTCAAACCTAAAATCGTCCATGCTATTTTCTAATGGTCCATTAGCCACATAAGGACCCCACATTAAAAGAACAAGGCAATTTAACACTTTAACAAATAGTTAGCTACTTTTACATTTTACGCTATTAAGTCCTTTTAATTAAATCAAGTACATGAACGGTAAAATTAAATCACGAAAATTTCAAAGATATCAATTCACTCATTATAAACACAGAAAATAATATTTAAATATTTTTTTGACTCAGATTTGTTGTCCCGAAACCACTATTTCGATTAGGGTCTAAATTGGACTGTTACACCGTTGATGAGATTACTTCAGAAAGATGTGAAATTCGAATGGTCTGAAAAATGTTAGAAAAGGTTTGATCAGTTGAAAGCCCTTTTGACTGAAGCCCCAGTTTTGGTACAGCCAGAACAAGGTAAAGAGTTCTTGATTTTTAGTGATGCTTCGTTGAACGGTCTGGGATGTGTTTTGATGCAGGAAGGCAAAGTTATAGCCTATGCCTCGAGACAACTAAAGCCGCATGAAAAGAATTATTCGACGCACGACCTTGAATTAGCTGTAATCGTGTTTGCTCTAAAAATTTGGCGCCACTATCTTTTCGGTGAGAAATGTCATGTGTTTTCAGATCATAGAAGTCTGAAATATTTGAGACTCAGAAAGATTTGAATTTGCGACAGAGAAGATGGTTAGAACTGTTAAAAGACTACGAGCTTGTGATTGATTATCATCCGGAAAAAGTAAATGTTGTTGCTGATGCTTTGAGTCGGAAATCATTGTTTGCCTTACCTGCGATGAATGCTCATTTAGTTCTGTCTGATGATGGTTCAGTTTTGGCCGAATTGAAAGCGAGACTGTTGTTCTTACAACAGATTTGTGATGCCCAAAAAGTTGAGAATGAAATGCTAGCAAAATGAGCTCAGTGTGATTTGAACTCTGATTCAGAATTTCAAGTTGATGATGATGATTGTCTGAGATTCCGAGATCGGATTTGTGTTCTGAGAAATTCAAAGTTGATTCAGTTGATTTTGAACGAAGCTCATAGTAGTCACTTATCGGTTCATCTGAGAAGTATAAAGATGTTTAATGATTTGAAACAACTTTACTAGTGGCATGGAATGAAAAGAGATCTCTGATTTTGTTTCGAAATGTTTGATTTGTCAGCAAGTTAAAGTTGAACATCAGGTGCCATCCAGTTTGTTACAACCGATTATGATTCCCGAGTGGAAATGGGATAGAATGACGATGGATTTTGTTTCAGGTTTGCCTTGAACTCCGAGGAAGAAAGATGCAATCTAGGTAATAGTTGATTAGATTGAAAAAATTAGCTCATTTTATTCCTGTGAGAACGGATTATTCGCTTGATAAGCTAGCTGAGCTATACATTTCTAATATTGTGAGATTGCACGGGGTGCCACTATCTATTGTGCCTGACAGACATCCGAGGTTTATTCTGCGGTTTTGGAAGAAACTGCAAGAGGCTTTAAGTACGAAATTGCACTTTTGTACTGTTTTTCACCCGCAGATGGATGGTCAATCCGAGCGGATTATTCAAATACTCGAGGATATGTTAAGATGTTACATTGTCGAGTTTGATGGTACGTGGGGACAGTATTTTCCATTGATTGAATTCACATATAATAATAGTTTTCAATCGAGCATTAAAATGGCACTGTACGAAGCCTTGTATGGTAGGAAATGTCGAACACCTCTGTACTGGTCTAAACTTAGTGAAAATAAAATTCACAGGGTTGATTTGATTAATTAGACTAAATAGAAAGTAAAAGTGATACGAAATAGTCTGAAAGTAGTGTCTGATCGACAAAAATCATAAACAGATTTGAAACGAAAAGATATTGAATTCAAGATCGGTGATAAAGTATTTTTGAAAGTGTCCCCGTGGAAGAAAATACTCCGATTCTGCAGAAAAGGCAAATTAAGTCCGAGGTTTATTGGGCCGTATGAGATTTCTGAGCGTATTGGGCCAGTTGCTTATAGATTGTTGTTGCCACCAGAACTAGAGAAGATTCATAATGTGTTTCACGTATCGATGCTTCGACGATATAGATCCAACCCATCGCATGTGATTTCCCCTACTGAAGTTGAGATTTAGTCTGATCTATCGTATAGCGAAGAACCGATTCGAATTCTGGCTCGTGAGATCAAAGAATTGAAAAATAAGAAAATTGCTTTAGTGAAAGTGTTGTGGCATAGACACGGGGTTGAAGAGGCTACGTGAGAGCCTGAGGATGCTATGAGAGAGCAATACCTAAACCTATTCACTGGTAAGATTTTCGAGGACGAAAATCCCTAAGGGGGGATAATTGTAATAGCCTAGTTTAGACCCTAGTCGGAACAGTGGTTTCGGGACCACAAATTTGAGGTTAGAGAATAATTTAATATTATTTTTGATGTTTATGGCATGTGATAAAGTATGTGTGAAAATTTTGTGTGAAAATTTTATCGTTTGTGTGCCGATTTGTAAAAAAGGACCTAATCGCGTAAAATGAAAAAGCTGTGTGCTAGTAGTTAAAAGTGCTTAAATGCTATGCCTTATTAAATGAGAGGTCCTTATGCTATTATTAGACTTTTAATAGCTTGGATGGACAAAAATGGGTTTATATTAGTGGATTTTTAATGTGATTATGAAAGGTTAATTTTGGTAATTGATAAATCATGATATTATTATTAAAACAGAGGCAAATACTCATCTTTTTCATGTATTCATCATCGAAAATTTAAGAAATAGATAGGGTTTATGAGCTTTGAGCATTCGGCACTTGTTGAGCTTGTATGAGGTATGTTTTGAGCTTGTTTTTTGATGATTTTTATGTTTTTGTGATCGTTGCTTTGAGTACTGGCTAGCCCATACCTTGATTTTCGGAATTGATGATGATTTTGTGGAGTAAAATTGTTGAATAATTGAGTTTTGTAAAGTTTGATGATGACAACTAAGTGTTTGATAATTGATATACATATTTTCTAAAGTGATTTTGAGTAAAAAATCATTTTTGGGATTTAACTGAGAAATGTGAAAACTTTGTGTTGAAATGTGAAATAAATGTGAAATATGGGCTACTAGGGGCACTATGGTAATTAGGCTAAGGATGAATTAAATTGGATTTTGTGAATTTGATGTATTTGTGCAAAAAGGACTATATTGATAAAAATATGGAAATTAGGGGGCTAATATGTAAAATGCCCAATTATGTGTTTTGAACTAAATTCAGTGAAAATTTGAGTGGATGAGTTGAATTTGATATTATATAGATCAAGAAAGGAGAAATTCAGACCTAGATCGAGGCAAAAACAAAGTGCTCAATTGATCGACTAATCTCGTCGTTTCTAAGTCTGAGGTAAGTTCATGTATAATACGTATTGTTTAAACAATGTTCATATATGATGAAATGAATGGAAATGTGATTGTAGAGTTTGGTAATGTGAAATGTGAGTTCGAAGATATGTGGCACTAAGTGTGCATAAATAGAATCGTTACAGTGATGAATGACACTAAGTGTGTGAGATAAAGAAAGCATTTGCTGTATTATTTGGCACTACGTGTGCGATACCGAGACAAATTCAGTTTTATGTGATGACACTAAGCGTGCGATATTATTATAGCTTCGGCTAATTAATTGGCACTAAGTGTGCGAGTTCATCGAATGTTTAAAGAGGAATGAATGAATTATGGCATCGAGCATTGAAGTGGTAAATATGATAGATAAATACGTGATGGTACAGGTATGTACAGAACCTATGTGGTTGATGATATTGTGTATGAGATAGATGGATGATTATGTGAATGAATGATGAAAAGGGTTGGATTGAGTAGCATTATAAATGCTTGTATATGAACCTATAGATATGGTATGAAAGTGAGTAATAGCAATGGATGAGATTGAATAGTGATGTGAATTGAACTAAGTCTTAGTTAATTTTGCATATTGAATTTGAATTATTAAGTTAATTGTGTTATATTACGAACTTATTAAGCTTTAAAGCTTACTGTGTGAAGTCTTTCTCTGTTTTACAGTGGTATTTAAGCTAGCTCGAATCTGGGGATCGTCAGCGACTCAATCACACTATCGAACATCTATTTTGGTACCTTTTGGAAGTTGTATTTATGGTATATGGCATGTATAGGCTAGTGAGGTTGTGGAATATTTTGAGATGTATAAATATTGCCATGTGATATGGCTTGATAATGGATGAGACTTTGGATTGATTTTGGTGTATGTTTTGCTATGTGAAAATGGTGTATGTGATGTGTATATATGGTCTTGTGTGAATGGGCATTATGATATGCTCTAGTGAAATAGAAATAGTATGTTTCATACTTGATTTGGTAGTTGAGATGGTGAATATATTGCATGTTTGAAATGGTTTGAAATGAGATGTGAATCATATGCTTTGGCATGGAATTGGTTCATGAAATGGACATGTTTTGAGTTGGAATTGTATATGGAAATGAATGAGGATATTGTAGCATGAATTGTGTATGTTTTGGTAGGATTTTGACCATCAATTTGGCATGAATTGAGTATAGAGTGATGCTTGTAGGAATGACCTAAAATGGGTGGCAATTTGACCTTGTAAATGGCCTATAATTGCCCACACGGTTGACCATACGGGCGTGTGTGTCGACCATGTCCTTCAATGTCCCAATTCGAAGCAAGTCAAACTTGCACACGGGCCAGACACACGAGCGTGTGATAGGCCGTGTGATTAAAGTCAGTGTTGCACATGGGCCAGACACAAAGGCGTGTGACAGGCCGTGTGACCGAAGTCAGTGTTGCAGACGGGTTAAGACATGGTCTAAGGCATGGCCGTGTGAGGCACATGGCCTAGCCACACTGACGTGTTCCTTGTTTTGAAGAAGAAAATTTTTAAAGTTTCGTAAAAGTTTTAAAGCATGTTCATGGTCTTGTAGACCTTCTAAAGGGACTTTGTGTTATTGATTAACTATGATATGCTGATGTGTGAGCAATGGTTGTTTAAGTGTTATGATTTGACCGGTAATACCTCGTAACCCTAGTTCGGCGATGGATACGGCATATGTGTCTAGGGCATATAAGTGAGAACGGTGTGAAAAAATTAAACAAAAAGGACTTCATGATAGACAAGGCATTATCAAAATGAAGTTTTGTGAGCAATGCGTTTTTGGGAAGCAAAAGAGAGTTCAATTCACTAGAAAAATCCTTAACACGAAGGGAATGTTGGATTATATTCATTCTGATCTTTGGGGACCATCTATAGTGCCTTCGAGGGGTGGCGCTAATTATATGTTGACGATCATTGATGATTTTTCCAGAAAAGTTTGGGCATTCTTCTTAAAGCAAAAAAGTGACGTGTTTCCATGTTTAAAGCTTGGAAAACTATGATCGAGAAGCAGACAGGAAAACAAATAAAACACCTCCGCATAGATAATGGTTTGGAATTCTGTTCTGATGAATTTAATGAATTGTGCAAATTAGAAGGGATCGTGAGATACTTGACAGTTCGCCATACTCCACAACAAAATGGCGTTGCAGAACAAATAAATAGAACAATCATGGAAAAGGTTCGATGTATGTTGTCGAATGCTTGTTTACCAAAGTTGTTTACCCAAACTTGGAATCAACACTCGGTATCTCATTTTCGTATGTGAGTGGATGATCATCTTCATATTTGTCTGACTCTATGTTTGTAAACACTACTATCATACATGAATAAATCTATTTTTTAAAATTCTCCCACTACGATGATGACCCCTATGTTATTATTTGTTCACGGGTCTACTATTCGAAATGGTGTCTAGTATCGAAACTTGAGGGTTTTCTTTATTTCCTGAGAGTTCCTCTAGTAACAATCTAATTCGAGAATTAAAGTTGTCCATGTAACTTTCCCCTACAAAAGTAGCATGTAACACCTTGAATTTTTTACTTGACATGTTGCGCTATGCCAATGTCAAGAAGTGAATTTATAAGAAATTTGGAGAACAAATAAAACAATGATTATTAAGAGAATAAATTGATTTTAGATATGAAAATTAATGGAAAGAATCTCTGGAATGAAAATATGGAAAAGGAACCAAATTAAAATTTTTGAAAGTTTAGGGATTAAAGTGCAAATTTGACTAGAATGGAAAAGTGAACCATTATTTATCATGTGACATGGAAATGTATTGAATTATATGTTAATGTGATAAAAACCACTTTTGGACTAAATGGGAAGAAATTCAAAAGTACAGGAACTAAATTGTAAAATTTTCATTTTTGCCAAAGAATAATTAAGAGTGTAATTCTCATTATTTATAGATTTATATTCAATACTGTAAGTGAATTATGAGATTTGGAATTGATGATTTCCTATCAATGTAAAGAAATTGAACTTTGAAATAAACAATGGCAAAATGGTAATTTTACCATGAGAGGATATTTTATTCATTTCTCGATAATTAAATCTTAGAAATATTATTTTAATGAGACATTTGATAATTGGAGTTGATTTGGGCTATTTGGATCATGTGTAGGAAGAGTGGGCCACAAATTTGCTAAACTGTGGGTTTAAAATTTTTGGGCTGGGCCTTTTAGCCCATTTGAATATTTTTAAGGGGGAAGAAGAGTGTAAAATTATCTCCACTCTTCCTCCAACCATCCGTTCACTTTGGGGATGAAGATAGCCCCTCCCTTTTCGTTTATTCCTCATTTCTCATGCTTTTCTCTCAAATCAAACCATTTCCAAGCATCCAAACTTTAATTTCTTGATAAAATCAAATAGGAAATTTGATTCCAAATCCATTAACTTCGCTATTCAAGTTGGATTATCATGGGTTTTAGAGAGAGAAAACTTCAAAATTGTAAGTAATGAAAATTTCCACCTCTTTTCATATGACATTTGAGTTTAAATGCTATGAGAAAGTTTAGAAAGGTATTATATTAATATTTTGGTATATTTTTAATGTATGGTTAATGAGAACATGTTGAGAATGGAGGAGCTTCCAATATTAGATGAGCACGGAATCAAGGTTAGGAAGATTAATTATGTGTTTTTAGAGCATCGAAAGTACCATTGGTTTCTTTTATTTTTCCCATGTTAAAATGTTTAGGAAAATGATAAAATTAATGTAATAATTATGAAATTCAGTATTACGTAAGTAGGTATAAGGTTCAAAGTAAAGTATGTGAGAATACGTAATTATAATGTTGTAGTAAAAATACTTTGTTAGGAAATGTTATGTTAATTAATATTGTGCCATGAAAATTTTGGATGGTCATGAAAAAATTAATAAATATATTTGGATATTTGAGCAAAATTATGGAATGTATTATTTAAGTGAAATGGTATTAAAATACTATGATATGATACATTGGTAAATTAATGAACATAAATCTAAATGAAAACAAAGTTATAAAGTATTAAATATGTAAATGAGAAAATGTGTAAAATTATTGTGTCTATGGATATAACTGTTAATTGGTTGCCCTTGGCACCAAAAATATGTGTATGTGTTAAGCACTCAAAGTGCATACATGTGTATTCAACATTGAGTTGTTTAGTAAACTTCTGAATATGCTTCTATTTAATTAATAAATGTGCTATTATGCTGGTCTTAAAATAGGTCAATTGTTACGTTAAATGCAGGGGCGAAGCCAAGACAACTTTTTAGGGGGTGTCAGATGAAATTTTAATTTTTTATAGTTATATCTTTCTAACTTGTAAATGATTAAATCAAATTTTTATAATTTTAGGGGGGCCAAAGTGCAATTTTACCTTTACTAATTTAAAATTTTTAAAAAAATTTAAGGGCCTAAATAGAAATTTTACCTTTTAGGGGGGGCTGGGGCCCATGCCAGCCCCCTGGCTTCGCTACTGGTTAAGTGCCACAGTAAACTTAGTATAATAGGTAAGACATGATTGGTATTCCAATAGAGACGTACGTGTACTTGAAGTTACGTATTGGAGTTTTGTAGCCTTCGGACTTAGTACTTCGGTGCTTTTTGGTTGTGTGGGATAGATGTATGTTTGTGCAATTTGGTTGTGTGGCACTACAACAAATTTGTCTATTAGTGACGTCTAAAATATTGTCAATGGAAATTGCATTTATGTCACTATTAGTATTTGGTGGCGCAAATTCCATTGTCACGATGTTTGTCATGTTAGGTGTGTAACTAAATAGTGACGATTTTATGTGTCATATATCGATGACAATGTAGTGACGATAATATATAATGTCATCATATGATTAATATTTGGTCACAGTTAATTGTATCACATAATCTTATAAAATTTTGTCATTAATAATTTATATCATCACCAATTATGAAATAGCAGTCAATATACTAGTGACGAAAATAATATCATAAGAGTGTCAATGATATACTATTTGTAACCTAAGATAATAAAATATTAACATTAATGATGATAATTTTGTCACCAAATGATATACATTGCCATTTATTAGTCGAATTGTTATCAATAATGGTATAATATTCACAATGTAAGTGAAGAAAGAGATATCATCAAATCACATACTATATCGTCACATAATATGAGATATATATTAATGTGAATGACGTTAATATATAAAACTAATTGATGACAATTTTGTCACTAAATCATATACATCTGTAGATACCAAATTAATTGTTACAAATAAGACTATAAATACCAAACTTTGTCCGAATTTACTAGATGTTAAGTTCAAATTTTCAAATGGAATGCAAATTTTAATTTATAAAGATGTCGTTTTGGACCAATTAATTTGAAAGCTTTGATTGAATTGGGACCAATTTTCCCTACCTGGTCATATTGCTTTTATTTTTTTATTGCTAAATAAAAATTTTGGGCTTTAGCTCGTTACTATTAGATTGATATAATTTTGAATATTTATAATTCTACAATATTTTATCAATTAAAAATTTTAAAAAATTAATTTTCAAAATTTCAAAAAGAAAAAAACACAAAAAGCCAAAATTGTAAAGGAAAACAAAAAAAAAATTTTAAAAAACCCCTTTAGCTTTACAAATGTTACAATTTGGTCCTTAGGACCCTATACTTGCTGGTTGGACCAGAGTCGGCCAATCTGGTCATTCCCTACACCGCCTCAATTCATCTCCACCTCACCCTCACCTTGCCCCTAAACCAAACACTAGTCACATACCCACAAATAGTAGAAACAAACAACACCAAGGTTTTTTGCTTCTGAAACGAAGGGGAACCGATGAGAAAAATCAACAATCATAATCAGCATGGTAATGAAGAGTCAAAAATAAAAAACACAAGGGGAAGAGAAAACCCATTTCGGGTTGTTGAGTTCTCGGAGATCTAGTGGTTCACTCGCCAATACGAATGGTGAGAAGGTGGCCTCCAACGAGGAGTAGCTCATACCATGAAGCCATATTGATCAAACGGAGAATGGCGGCGATAGGGACCGGAAAAGGTTTGAACAAAGATTTATTTTTTGGTCGGTTGTTCGAGAATCCGAACCAAGGGATGAAGA
Organism: Gossypium australe; assembly: GCA_005393395.2. Lineage (NCBI taxonomy): Eukaryota > Viridiplantae > Streptophyta > Magnoliopsida > Malvales > Malvaceae > Gossypium > Gossypium australe. The sequence continues at coordinate 59,542,406 of CM016617.1, forward strand.
GAGGATGAGGCGAGCCTTGTTTTAGTGAGAAGACCACTAGTGCTTGCAAGCCGCGGCGGCGCTACAGTGGATGGCGGCTACGGTTAGAAGAAGGGGAAGGAAGAAGAGAATGAAAAAAATAAAGAAAAAGAAAACATTAAAAATGAATAAAATTAGTGGGGCCCACTTATTAAATAAAATAAATAAATTTGGTTGTTTTTCTTTACGTGAAACATCGAAAAAGAGAGAGGAAAATTTTTATATCAGGTCGAATACGGGAAAGAAATCCGAGAAATGTGGATGAAATTTACAAATTTTATGAAAAGTTAAAAAAATCTATAAAAAAAAATTATAAATCTTTTCTTGCAAATGTTGGGTTTGATTATAAAGGATGAAAGAAGGAAAATACTGCAAATCGAGTTTTAATATTTTATTTGGAATTTTGAATCTTGATAATAGACGGTACCAAACTCAATTCATCCCCTTTACAAGTAAATTTTAAAATTATATATAAATTTCAATATAGTATAATTATACACATTAAATTTTAATTATGGTTCAAATGTATATTTAAAATTTTAAATTTGATTTAATCATACACATTTAAAGAAATGAATAATTTATTTATTTTTATATTAGATAAATATAATTTTTTATATATGTAATATATAAAATAAAATGATGTTATATTAATAATTGTATTAATAATTTATAAAAAATTAATCAAATCAAATCAAAATTTCATATATAAAATTATACAAAAACAAAATTCATATATATAATTACATATTAAATTATAATCCATATATAATTTTGATATTATTCCTTTCCCATCATTCTCAATAATCATTACAAAGCTGGTGCTGCACCAAAATTAACTTCCTCAATGTTGTTTGCTTTTGCAGAACAATAAAAATAAAATAAATAAAAGCAATTGGTAACATAGCATGAACAATGTTACAGGAATTTAACTACGTCGATGTTCTTTTCTAAAACCCCAAAAATAAAAATTAAGCTGTTAGTTTATTTATTTGAATAAGAATTAATAAAGTTTTAAATTTGTTAAAGGTACCTATACTTTTTTAAAATATAAAATTTAATTCTATAATTTAATTTTGAGAAATTGAATTTATATATTTTTATTTAAAATTTTGATTTACTTATATCGATTTGCGGGTAAACTAATTTTTAAAAAATTTGAGCTTTTTAAGCTTTCAATATTTGAAAATTTTGGTTCATACCCTTTAAAAGCACATAATTATTTTAAAAATTACGAAAACTAAAAAAATTCTTTAAAATAAAAAAGAGATTTTTTAAAATATAAAAAATGTCATAATTCAATGTAATCTAAACCGAACTGGACTAGTTGGACCATGAATTGGTTGGGATATTGATTTGGTGGGAGGTAAAAAAACTGGTTGACTTGTAAACTGATACAGACTAGTTGAATCAGGCTAAAAATCCTATTGAACTGATAGTTGAACCAATTTTTATAAATTTTAATCTTTTATTCACTTTGAACCGGTTAGACTAGTCGTTCTGGGAACTAGTTAGTCAGAACAATTTGAAAATGATTCAACCAATATTTTACCTTAATTCAACCAGTCTGTATCTATTTGCAAATCAACCAATTTTTTAGTCTCACTAAGTCAATACCACAACTGGTTCTAAATTCAATCAACCCAACTAATTGGTCTGTTCCAATTTAGATAATATTGAATTTTAAAATTTTTATATTTTAAAAATCTTTTTTAATTTTTTTGAAGATTTTTTTATTTTTTTGAAGATTTTTTATTTTTTTATATTTTTATTTAAAATATGAAAAAATTTCAAAAGAATACAAACACCTTTGACATATTTAAATCATTAATAAATAAAAAAACCCCAAAAAATAATAGGTTAAATTTGTTGACTGACGTATTTGTTGATGCAATAGTACGGTGACGGCAATAGTACAGTCACGGTAAAAAACTTTATCTATTTTTAATAATTGTCATCAACAATGAAATAACATTAAACTTAAAATGATGACAAAAAAAATGTGTCACATACTTACCGAAGTAATATAACGTCAAGTTACATGCTAAAATTATGTCATTATGGACTACATTATATATAGAATTACACAAATTAACATTTCAATACACAATGATAATAAGGATTAACCATTTTTTTTTTGTTGCAATTCTTGATACCAAACATTAAGTAACACAATCTCATGATATTTTTGAAAATCATCCTATGAAATCTAAGAGAATTAACAAATAGTGACAAATTACTCTGTTCGTCATGTTGAACCTATTTTTACTAAAAAATTAACACGTCACCTTTTATATATTATAAATATGAAGAATAAAGTTGTCACAAATAAAATTTATTAATAATTATTAACATAAAGATAATGTTCTTAAAAGACTAAATAATAATTCATCACTAAAAATAATTTACATTGGCGATGATGAAAAATCGTCATACTTTTCTTAAGATGTCACAAAAACATTTCCCACCAAAATTTTTGAGAGGCAAATTTTGGGGCCAAGCATATTATGACGTAAATTTATACACATTTGTTGAAATTATCATATATTATCAATAGTTAAATGTGACGAATAGTTGTTTTTGTCACATTTATGGTAAATTTTATGACGTTATTCTAAATGTCACATAGAAATATCGTCACTAATTAAAAAATTTGTTGTAGTGTGAGATGGATTCCAAGTATCCGAGTCATGTTTACTAGAGATTACTAAGGGTGAAATGAATTTAAAATCCTAATAATGAAATTTTGCAAAAGGTTATGAATTGTTATACGGGAAAGTAACTGAAATCTTGATAATAAGATTTTATTATTGCTTTTAATTGAAAAATATTTTTTAATGGGAAATGTGGTAAAAGCTCAATAAGTTAAAAGACTAAGTGTTTAACAACTAAGTTAAACTATGAGCCACAAGACTTATATTTGAGAGCAAGACACCTCAATTGTATGTCCTTAATAAAAAAAAATTGAATAACAAGTAACATTTGCACAAGGATAAATGATCATATGGGAATTCATATGTGAGTAGGTTATAACCTTAGATTAAAGGTTAGTTGGTACTCATAAAGAGAATCTTTAACATGAATACTCATGGTGGGTAAGTCCAGTATGTTGTTCTCTAACACATACTCATGTATTGATTTTGACATCCCCATGTCAATGGCAACACTTTGTCAACAATCAACTGCACATTAGTCTCAATGCATTATTATTGTCTAAGCCCACAATAATACTTAACTAAAGACCTTTTAAGAATAATCATATTATTCTCAGGACTTTATCATTAATCAGTTTATCCACACACAAAGAAAAAGAAACTGAAACAACAATGACAAAGCTTTATATTAACAAAAAAGGTAAAACGAGTATGTAACAACCTGGTTTTAGCTAAATCAGAACAGTGGTTTTGGAACCACAAATCCGATGTCAGAAAATTATTTTAATATTATTTTATGTGATTACAACATGACAACATGTATGTGTAAAAATTTCATGAGCTAAGCTTATCGTTTAATTGCTCAATTTGAGAAAAAATGACTAAATCGCGTAAAATGCAAAAGTTGCATTCTATTTGTTAAGGGTGTTTAATTGCTATGATTTATTAAACCAAAAGTCCTTATAATTATATTAGACCATTGGTAGTGTAAGTGGACAATTATGGCCATCCATTATATGTTTTTATATGTTATAATTTAAGGTTAAATTTGGTATTTGATTAATAAGTTAATATTAATAAAAAAATCAAAATTATGCTCCATTAATAAGTTAATATTAATAAAAAAAATAAGAACAAGAAGAACTAGGGTTCTTCATTCGGCTAGGAAAAATTCAAGCAAATAGGTATGTGTTTTGTCCCGTTTTTAATGGTTTCTATGTTTTTGAGATCGTTGCTTCGTATTCTAGCTAGCCCGTACCTTAGATTTTGAAATTGTTAAAGGTTTAACAAGTTTCTATTGTTGAATGCTTGAGTAATTTGATGAATTATGATAGATTATGAAAGTTTGTTAATAGTTAAACTAGTTTTGTAAAGTAATTTTTGACAAAAATGTCAAAAAGGGATTAAATTGTGAAATATCCAAATTGAGTGGTTGTAATGTGAAATAAATGAAAGTTTTGGGCTGCTAGGGACTTATATGAAATTTGACCAAGCTTGGGTTTAATGAAATTATGTGAATTTTGTATATTTGTGAAATAGGGACTAAATTGATTAAATGTGAAATTTTTAGGGCTAATGTGTCAAAAGAGCCTAAATGTGTGTTTTGGACTAAATTGAAAGAATATGAGAATGAATAAGTTAATTTTGATTATATTTAGATCAAGAAAAGAGGAATCCAGAATTAGATCGGGAGAAAGGCAAGATTATCGAGTAATTGACACATTTCGCCTTTTTTGTACTCGAGGTAAATTTGTATGTGACGATTTCTTTATAAATGTATGTAAAATGCTTTGATATTACCTAAACTGTGATTATGAGATTTTTATTAATGTATGAATTGTAAATACGATTCTACAGAAATATTTGAAGATGGAATCGACAAGCTAAAAGTCCCAGTTGAACCTTAGAAATAGATTTTGGATACTGATAATATGTTATAAGATGATATATCGATTTGGCTTTGGGCCATACATATCGGATGTGTTGACTTCGGGCCACGATATCGACACCATGGGTGTGAGTGATACCTTGATTTGGCTACGGGCCATGGTATAGGTGCTCCGGGATAAGTTACCTTGATTTGGCTTCGGGCCATGGTATAAGTACTTATCGATTGAGATTCTTAAGTATCTGACTTCTATTCCAAATGGTTCAATGGGTAAATGAATGGTGCGGTTGAGAAATAGGTTAGTACGAGGTGATACAGGTACGTACATAACCTATTCGAGTATTAAATAGAGAAAGTTGATGAAATGGTATTTGATCATGTTTTGAGACATGAGAAATGTTTGTAGTTAATGTGTATATGGTGATGTTATGTAAATTTGGTTGATTTGCATTTATTTGATGAATTAAGTTATTGACATACGAGATTACTAAGCTATGAAGCTTACTTTGTGTTATTTTTTATGTTTTATAGTGAATCAAGGCTAGCTCAGATCCAGGAGTCGTCGGGAACATCATCATCGCACTATCAGACATCTATTTGGTACTTTTGAGTTGTGTATATATGGTATATGACATGTACATGCTATTTGTGGTATTTTGGTTGTGAATATAGCCATGAGAGTTGCATTGTAAATGATGTTAATATGGTTGTGTGTTTAGCTATTAGAAATGGCTTGTAAATGCATATGTTTTGATTGTATATCTATAGCCATGGGTGATGGCTTATTTTGGCATGTTTAGAATGAAAATGGTGATGGTTATATAGTTGTAAATGGTTAAATTGATTTATGGAGTTTAATGCTTGAGAAATGCTTTGGTGAAGTATGATTTTAGGAGTTGAGTTGATAAGTATTTGAATAGGTATTTAGCATTGAATTGAGTATTGAAGTTGGTTGAAATGGATATGGTATGAATTGTGTTTTTGGTTGATAATTTTGGCTGCTTATTGGTTGAAGAAATGATACTATTTTGGTTGTTTAGGTGAGCATGAGTAAGGGTGGCAAATTGGCCTTGCAAATGGCCTATTTTTGTCCACACTGGCAGAGACACGGGCGTGTGTCTCAACCGTGTGTGACACATGGTCATACTACACGGCCGTGTGTTCCCTGGTGTTGAATTAAAATGAAGTCAGTATGCTCCACATGGTCTCACACATGGGCGTGTGATTGGTCGTGTGGCACAAGCCAGTATACCCCCCTAAATGGCACACGGCCTAGCACACGGGCGTGTGACTTGGCCATGTTGCATAAGTCAGTATACCCTATAGGTTTGGCACGGCCTGACACACGGACGTGTGTGGCCACTTCGAAAGGCACACGGGTTAGACACACGGGCGTGTGGTAAGCAGTAGAAATTATAATAAACAGTGCAGTAGCAATAAATGCTCGGTACTTCCATAATCTCATCATCTTGTTTTTTTATATCCCTTCCCAGTGTCGAATCACAAGAAGTTGGAGCGGATCTTTGATCTTTTATTAGTATTCCCCTTCATTAGACTGGGACGCATACATCGAGAATCCAGTGTACAATTCATTTTGATAAGATAGATAGATTGTCCCCAATGTCAGTATGTATGCCCTGTTTCCACACGGCCTGTAACACGGGCGTGTCTGAAGCCGTGTGAGGCACATGGCCTGTTCACATGGGCTTGTGACCCCTGAATGAATGAAAAATTTCTAAGTTTTCCAAAAATTTCGTATGTTATCGATTTAGTCTCGAATCACTTCAAAAGCATGTTTAAGGCCTCGTAAGCTCTTATAAGGGACAATGTGTTTGTGTTGGATGGTATTTGAGTATGAATGCATAAATGTATGAGTATTGGATGTTAAATGATGTGTATTGATCAGTAATACCTCGTAACCCTATTTTGACGGTGAATACTGGTTAAGGGTGTTACAGAGTATGTGATTACAATCATCTCATGATTGGTCTTTGGGCATATTCTAACAATCTCCCGCTAGCACTAAGACCAAATAATCATATATCTAATACCAAGTGACTTAGTGTGACGATCATGCTTTTGCTGTGTTAGAGGCTTTGTCAATGGATCAACAATGTTGTCATCTGTTGGTACCTTGTATATTTGTACATCTCTTAGATCAATGATTTCTCGAATGAGATGAAAGAACCTAAGCATATGTTTGGATCACTAGTGAGATCTGGGTTCCTTTGCTTGTGCAATGGCTCCGTTATTGTCACAACGAAGTTCTATAGCATCTGATATGCTAGGCACAATCCCTAGTTCAGATGTAAACTTCTTGATCCAAACAACCTCTTTTGTAGCCACATTGGCTGCAATATACTTGACTTGAGTTTTAGAACCAGCTATTGTATCTTGCTTTGAAATTTTCCAGCTCACAATGCCACCATTAAGGTAATACACAAAACTCGGTTGTGATCGTGAATCATCCTTGTCGATTTGGAAGCTAGCGTCAGTGTAACTGATCGCGTGTGAGAGTCTTAAAAATTTATAAAAAGAATGATCAAGCCTAGAAACTAGCTGTGACAACGACTTGAGGCAAGTGCACCTATCGAACAGTAGTATAGCTTAGCGGCAAGACCGGATTGTCGAACCCAAGGGAACCAAAAGTACTAATACTAACTTTCTTTTTATTATTTAGCCTAAGAATTAAAGGAATTTTTATCTAATCTAAAATTAACTAACAACTAAGCTAAAGATGCAAAGACAAAGAGAATGAATTGGGGAAAATAACTTTGGGAAAAACCAATTGATTAAGACAATAATCGAGGAAGAATCCACCTAGACTTCACTTGTTATCTAACTCTGAACCAGACGATTTATTCACTTGACTTGATCCATAGGATTCCCTAATGTATATTAATCCCTCTCTCGAGGCAACTAACGTCTAACCCTAGGTTGATTAATTGAAATCTCTTTCTAATTAAAACCCCTAGAATTGCATTAACTCTATCTATGGACTCCCATATTAGGTTTGACCCTAATCCGGTAGATTTTCGTCACCCTATCTCTAGGCGCGCGAGCAACTCCGCTCAACTATGCTGGATCTACTCTTAGGCAGGGTCTATTCCTCCTCTACCTAAGCACATCAGTACTTGAATCAATATCCCAGAAATATCAACACAAGAATTAAGAACACATAGTTAAGAATAAATCAAGTATTTATCATATAGTTCAGCAAACGATAACAAGATTCATCTAGATTTCATCCCCCTCAGGTATCTAAGGGTTTAGTTCATAATCGTAAAGGAATACATCTCAAAAGAAAAGATAAAACAAAACATAAGAAAACCCTAAAACCCCTTGAAGGAATTGAAGGAGAGATCCTCCGTCTTGAGTATGATTCCGACTTCTTAAGATGAATCAACTGGCTTTCTTCGAGTAACTTCCACAATTCTGGCCTCTCTAGCTCGACTCCTTGGCCTAGCTGGACGCCCCCTGAAGGTTGGCCTCTAGGGTGTTTATATAGGCTTTTGGAATGGCTTTCTTTGCCTCTGAGTACCCTAATCCGACTGAAACTCTTCTTTCTCACGGCAGGGACACGCCCATGGCACACGCTCGTGTGAATCGTGGCCAGGCCGTGTTCGAGTCTGTTGATGAGGCACGGCCGTGTGGTCTTGGGCCTAGGCCGTGTTGATTTCGTGATATGGCCCATTTACTCCTTTTTGGGCCCGTTTCTCGTTCTTTTCATCCACCGGTGCTCTTCTGGGTATAAAACATGAAAACAAAGGATTAAGAGCACCAAATTACACAATTCCAGGCTTAAATCATCCAAAAGTATGCTAAATGTGGGATTAAAATATGTTCATATTACAGTTTATTAAATACCCCCACACTTAAGCATTTGCTTGTCCTCAAGCAAAATTCTCAACTCACAATTAAAATAAACTTCCCTGATTCATAATATTCATCAATAATGTTTCATCATAATTCAAAGATAATTCATACATTGATAATTTAACTCAAAGGGTCCTAAAGATTCAAACAATCAAAGTCATTCATTTATAGCACGAAAACATAGGCGTTTCCCTTTACTTAAATAATTACCTTTGATTCGGAATTGACAAGAGTTGACATCCTCACTAAAGATTCACTCAAATCGCTCAAAGTGTTTAAGGTTCAAAATTAAGCACTCAAAAGTTGAACATGAAAAGTTAATCCCATAAGCTTGCCTGAAAATCAAATCTCCACCACTGTAAAATGAGATGATACATAGATCAAAAGGTCTTTAAAAAGGGTTGTAACGGGGCTTAGGTTAAAAGGTGTGGATAAAGGCTGAATTAGAAGGTTAGAATCAAGATTGAATTGACAATTTACCTAACTAGAAAAATGAGCTAATCCTAAATAATTACATCAATTGAAAACTAATAATACGAGCTTTTTTCTTCAAAATTTGAAATTTAAACATGTAAACTCACTTAGTAGAACTAATAATGAATATACTTCGTTTTTTAAGAACAAATCAAGTAATAACGGATGAATTCAACTACTAGAACAAAATAATTAGGAAATTGATCAATTCAAATCTCGATATAAGGGTAGTCAAAAGGAACGGTGATAACAAATACAAAGGGTTTTGGGTTAATATTAGCTGGTGAGTCAATAAAAAGGGTTGTTAGGATCAAAGGGGGTTCACTAGGGGTTAATTATGAAGGTAGGCTTTTAGTGGAGTGAGTGGGTTAAATCCTAGATGCTTTTATCATCTCTGTATATCAAATCAAAGGTGTGGTCTCGACATGTATAATCGAAGCAAGTTCTAGAATAACAAATCAATGTTGACACACTCATAATAAAAAGTGAGCACAAAAGAATGTATGCTCTAAAAGGCTCAAAATCTCACAAGAATTATGGGATTTTGATATCAATCTTGTAAATTTCAAACTTCAAGGTAATAATTAGATTCAAGTAGACAACCTAACAAAATTTTAATTTTTTGAAAATAGACTCATCATGCTTGATTCGCTAGTCTCCTAAAATTTAAATCATCACTGTACAATTATCAATGACTTAATCCAAAATGAATCACAGGGAATTTCATTCTAATTAGTAATATGAGAAAATTACTTAAAGACAAAATATAATTCAGGTCATAATTCAGGTATTTGAGAATAATGAAAAAAGTTAGGCATTTTTTTGAAATAAATATTCACCCCCACACTTAAGAAGTACATTGCCCTCAATGTACAAAGATATATATGAAATTTAAGAGAAAGGGAGAGGTGAAACTTCCTGAATTTGGATGGTTTCCTTGAGTTGGGAGTCCCGTGGTGTGGTGGCTGCTACCGAGCTCTGCGCTAGATGAAGAAATTGGGAAGCTTGTGAAGAAATAGCCAGGAAATATTAAGACACATTTAAAATAAACTAATTATGTATTTAAAGACAAGAAAGATAAAGAGAACTAGTGTAAAAATTGAAATAAAACTAAAAGAAAAGATGAATGGACTGAAAAGTGCTTGTTGTTTGATGGTTCGCGAGGTGGGTGTGATTTCTAAGGCTGTGGTGGGGTGGTGGTCGTGGTCGAGGTGTTATTCCCTAGCAGCTTTTAGAACCTAAAACCAAGAAACTAAAATAAGATAAACTAAATTTATTAGAAGAGAAGTAAAGATAAGGAAAATAAAGAAAACGAGAAAAGAAAAATAAAAGTTAAATAGCCTCAAAGACCCTTGGCTTGTCGAGTGGTTGAAGCGGCCGGCATGAATTTATGTAGATCGGTCTCCCTTAGGAAAACTGTGTTTGGATTCTTCCGCTTCTTCGACATTGGGATGGTGAAAAATGGAGAGTTTGGAGCAAGAAATTGAGAGAAAATTGAATAGGGGAAAGGTGAAAGGGTATGGAAGAGAGGGAGTTGGGGTAGGTGAGGAGAGGAAGGGGGTGTCTAAATAGAGTTTTGTTTTCTGGTACATCCCCACGCCCATGCACTATGGGCGTGTCAAGTCACACGGCTGTATCGCACGGCCGTGTTGTGCTGTGTTCGTTTCTTCCACGCTCGTGTGTAGGTCACCACGCCCGTGTTTGATAAAACAGTGTCGGCTATAGCCACATCGCATGGCCGTGGTGTTCAGTTGGGGCCCGTGGCTTGAAGATATTTTTTGTCTTGTGTTGTACTATCTCTGCCATGTCAGTACATACATCCGTAGCCTCCACACGTCCACGGCCACGGCCACAGCCGTGTGCAAGGCCATGTGGTATGGAAATCTGCACTTGGTTAGTTTATAGTTAGGTGCTAAAAGGGAAAAATAAAAGAAAAAATGTAAAATTAATGGGGTTAATGCTTGGGTTGCCTCCCGAGAAGCGCTCATTTATAGTCTTAAGCTAGACTTACCTCTCATTCACATAATCAAGGTGGTTTGAAGAGTTGAACATCCTCTCTCATGCTATCAGTTTTACTATCATGGTAAAGCTTAAGTCGAGTATTGTTTACTTTAAAGGTACTGAATGTAGGATTACTTACATCGACTGTTCCATATGGGAAAAAATTGAGTACCCTAAAAGATATTTCTTTGTTTGTATTGGGGTCAGGAGGAGGTATTCGAGGGTCTGCTTTATCTAACAGTACCTGATCTCTGATTTTGAATTTGTTTGTCCCTTGGACTGGCCTTGGTTCTGTTTCGTGTAATCCTAATTTCTCTTTGAAATGTGTCTTCCACTCGTCTAGTTCATCGATCTGAAGCCTTCGTTCCTCATGAGTTATTTCCTTATTGGCATGAGGTCTAGGATCTGGCTCAGTTGTGTAGTTTCACGGTGTTTCCTGAAAAGAAGGTTTAACCGAATGGTTATTAATAGAATTTATATTCTCACCTTGACTACTCGTTGTCCTAGCTGAGTCAAGAGCCTAGAGACTGATTGATTCGTTACCTACACAAAGTATGAGTTCTCCTACACTGACATCAATTTTAGTCTTGGCAGTTGCTAAAAAGGGTCTTCCTAAAATTAAGGGGATACTATTTTCTTCATCCATGTCTAAAACTACGAAGTCTACTGGGAATACGAATTTATCAATTTTCATGAGAATATCTTCAATTATACCCCTAGGAATTCTAATAGTTTTATCAGCTAATTGAATACTCATCCTAGTTTGTTTGAGCTTCCCTAGACCTAGTTGTTTAAACATTTTATAAGGCATAACATTGATGCTTGCCCCTAGATCTGCTAAAGCATTATCAATAAATAAACTACCAATTAAGCATGGAATTGTAAAACTCCCTGGATCTTTTAATTTCTATGGTAGTTTATTTTGCAACATTGCTGAGCATACTGCGTTTAGTTCCACATGCAATTCCTCGTCTAACTTCCACTTGTTTGTTAAGAGCTCTTTTAAAAATTTCCTTGAATTTGGCATCTGCGAAAGAGTTTCAAGAAACGGTAAGTTAATATGTAATTTCTTTAAAAGTTTAAGAAACTTACCGAACTGTTCATCTGAATCGTCTTTCTTCAGCGCATCAGGATAAGGTATACGAGGTTGGTACTCTTTAATTATTGGTTTTGGCTTCTCGTGACTCACCTCGACCTTACCTTTCTCTACCAAATTTTCTTGGCTTAATTTAGGCTCATCTAACCCTACACTATCCTGAGCTGTTATGGCTTGAAGTTGCTCCTTTGGGTTAGTCTCAGTGTTGCTTGGCAAGCTGCCTTGTGGTTGTTCAGAGATCAACTTAGCGAGTTGCCCTAACTGGTTCTCGATCCCTTTAATCGATGCTTGTTGATTTTTAAGTGTTGTTTTGGTGTTTTGAAGACGAGTTTCTGTCACCGTGATGAATTTCGTCAGCATCTCCTCAAGGTTTGACTTCTTTTCTTGTGGGTAAGGCTGTTGTTGGAAGTTTGGAGGAGGTTGTTGTCTTTGATTTCCTTGACCACCCCATGAAAAATTGGAGTGATTCCTCCAACCTGGATTATAAGTATTACTATAAGGGTTATTTTGAGATCTGAAATTGTTACCCGTATAGTTCATTTGCTCGCTTTCAGCACTCAGGTTATAAAGTGGATAGTCTGTGTTGTTCATCCCTCCTCTATTTGTACCGCACTGCATGAATGGCTGCACCTGCAAAGAGTCACAAACGCCATCAATCTTTTTATTTAGCAGTTCTACCTGGTTTGATAGCATGGATACTGCGTCGAGGTTGAAAACACTGGCTACTTTTGTTGGCTTTGTCCTTGTAACTTTCCACTGATAGTTATTTAGTGACATCTCCTCTGTAAATATTTTATAGAGATATCATTCTTAACTTGGCCGTTTTGGCCGGCGGAAAATATTTTAACAGAAATTCTTCGGTCATTTGATCCCATGTATTGATTGATCCTCGTGGAAGAGAATGCAACCACTATTTGGCTTTATTTCTCAAAGAAAAGGGAAATAACCGAAGTGGATGGCATCATCAGAAACACCATTTATTTTGAAGGTATCACAGAATTCTAGAAAATTCGCTAAATGTGTGTTAGGATCCTCATCCTGCAAACCATCAAACTGAACAAACTGTTGTATCATCTGTATAGTGTTAGGTTTCAGTTCAAAATTATTTGCAGCAATAGTAGGTCTAACAATACTTGACTCAGTTCTTGTTAAATTAGGTTTAGCATAATCATACGAAGTTCGAGGAGCATGATGTTCGGCCATCTCTGGAGGTGGCAGATTATTCTCAGCCATCTCTTCGGTGGTATTATGTAACACCCCGTACCCGAGACCAATGCTCAGACTGGATACGAGACATTACCATGCTTGAACTCACATAATCATACACTTACGGGCTGTAAAATTTCGTTCCGACTTAAAACTTCTCTTTCTTAGTCTAATCATATAATACATGGGCCTACGAGGCCTTAAGCACTTATTCGAAAACTTTCGGGACTTAATCGAAAACTCTTCCTTGAAGCAAGGTTCACATGCCCATATGACTTGGGACACGCCCGTGAACCCTTAGACATGCCCATGCCATCAGACAGTAGGGAGTTACTGACTATATTCACACGACCTTGACACGCTCGTGGGCTTAGACAGTATGTTTTCCTTGATATACTAACTTGATCACACGGTCTGGGGCACACGCCCATGTCCAAACCGTGTGTTTTACACGGCTCATACAAACGTTCGTGGGATATGACCGTGGTCTATCCTGACTTATAACATTAAGGTGCAGGGTACGCACGGCCTAGACACACGCCCGTGTGTCTAACCATGTGGGCACTTAGAGGCTATTTACCAAGCCATTTACCTTCGTGAAATAAAGATCAAACCAATACATTTTCATAAACAATACTACATACTTCATTGACCTCAATAAACATACATACATAGTCAATTTGGCCAATCACTTAGCCATGTACAAAAGAATAATAACTTGATAGCTTATACATTAACCTTTCTTAAAACATGTTCTCAAAATGAATGCTTCCTATACATGCCATACTTAGTAAAATAACTTGGTTATACCAAAATAAGAGTTGATAGTGTGCTACAAGCTCTGACTCCAACGATCCACAAGTTAGCTTGGCGGGACTACATAGAAAGAAAGGATTAAAGATGTAAGCATTTAGCTCAGTAAGTTTGCATGTAAACACATATCAATATACTTGCTTAATAAAAACCATTTGACATAACAATGGTATCATAATTTCAGCTATAAAGCTTACTTACTCATAATGATTCTTACATGTCTCATGATACTTAATATTCTCATACTTGTAAGGTAAATAAGGTACCTATAACACTTGATCTCATTGATCAGCATACTTTAATACAATAATCATGACCTCTAATTCTTCATTCATAACATAATAATACTCAATTTCAACTTGATGATAGCTTTACTTTCTGAGCTTTCTGGTTAACTCATTTTAACTTTACTTGTTTGCCCGATGAATTCCTACGAATAATCGAGGATACTAAATCTCTTGCCATGAACTTGATGCCAAAGCCATATCCTAGATACGGTCTTACATGGAATATTTCTTTTTAAATCAATGGCAAGCTTACCTTGGACTTAAATGATAACTTGCTTGATAACTTGATCAATGCCAAGCTTGCTTCCTTGGACTTACATGGTAACTTGCTTGATAACTTGATCAATGCCAAGCTTGCTTTCTTGGACTTACATGATAACTTGTTTGATAACTTGATCAATGCCAAGCTTGCTTCCTTGGACTTACATGAGCTCTTGTCTCAATGCCGATGCCATGTTCCAAACATGGTCTTACACTGGCACACGTATCAACGTCGATGCCATGTTCCAAACATGGTCTTGCACTGACACTCATAATGTGGCCGATGCCATGCCTTGGCTTGGTCTTATACGTACTTTCTCATTTCATGTGATAGATCGAGTATCCTGGTAATTCATCTTCAATCGGGACTTTCTCATGCTTAATCTTATTGATTTATTTGTTTAACATAGCATTAAACATTCCATGATAATAGTGTACATTATACTAAGCAATTAAATGATAAAAATCATAAAGCTTAGAAATCATACAAACTTACCTCAATATACAAAATGTATGTAGATATGCAATTTAGTCCTCGACTTTGTTCTTGCCTCGATTTCGATCCCGACTTCGCTTTTCTTGATCTATAATCATAAATAGATCATTTAATATTCATATTGACTAAATTGACTCATTACTTATACTTTGGCAAAATTACTATTTTGCCTTTATACTTTCTCATATTTGCACTTTTGCCCATAGGCTCGTAAAATGATTTTCATACAACTTTCTTAAACTTTATGAATAGCTGATTAATAGTCTCAACTATAAAAATCATCAATTCTCACAAAATCACACATGTATGACCAAACTTAAGATTTTCACAATAAAGTCCCTACATGCATTTTCATGGAAAATCACTTAACAAAAGATGTTTCTACATTAAAATACATGCATGTCATACATGACCACATTTTTGAACATCCATTATAGCTTATCAAATAGCTAAAAATAGCTTACTCATGCTACCGGGACTTCAAAAATACGAAGAATAACAAAAACCGGGCTTAGGAGCACTTACTAGTAAGCTTGAAAAATTGAAAGAGCTCTAACAATGGTTATTGAAATTTTCGGCAGCTTGGGGAAGAAGATGAATGGATTTTTGTCATCTTTTTCCCATTTTAATCATTTAAAATTTTCCATAATACCAACTCATGACCAATTTTGTCCAAAAATTAAATTTTGGGCAAATTTCTATTTAAGGGCTTATAATTTTTATTCTAAGACTATTTCATACAAAAAGCTTCTAGAAACTCATATTTTGCAACTTTTGCAATTTAGTCCTTTTGGACCATTCAACCACAATTTAGCAAAATTACTTCATGAAACTTTCATACTAGCATGCAAACATGTAATAAACCTTAAAAACTCATAAATTCATCTCGGTTTTATGGTCTCGCACCACTGTTTCGACTAGGCCCTAAATCGGGATGTTACAATTCTCTCTCCTTAGGGATTTTCGTCCTCGAAAATCTTACTAGCAAAAAGGTTTGGATACTGGTTTCTCATAATCTCTTCTGGTTCCCATGTAGCTTCTTCTATTCCATGTCTTTGCCACAATACTTTCACTAACGCAATACTTTTATTTTTCAGTTGCTTGACTTCCCGAGCTAAAATCTTGACTGGTTCTTCACCATAAGTCATGTCGGGACGAATCTCTATTTCTGATAGGGTAGTTATATGCGAAGGGTCTGATCTGTAGCGTCGCAACATTGACACGTGAAACACATCATGTATCTTTTCTAATTCTGATGGCAAAGCCAAACGGTAAGCTACCGGCCCAATTCTTTTAGTAATCTCGTAAGGTCAGATGAAACGTGGACTTAACTTGCCCTTCCAACCAAATCTGAGAACTTTCCTCCATGGTGACACTTTCAAGAAAACTTTATCCCCGAGTTGATACTCTATCTCTTTTCTCTTTAAATTAGAATAGGATTTCTGTCTATCTGATGCAACTTTTAAACATTCTCGTATCAATTTCACTTTCTCTTCAGCTTCTCTAACCAAATCAACCCCGTGAATTTGGTTTTCCTTAAGTTCAGTCCAAAACAAAGGTGTTCTGCACTTACGCCCATATAGAGCTTCATAAGGTGCCATTTTTAGGCTCGACTGAAAACTATTATTATAGGCAAATTCTATTAATGGGAGAAACTTTTCCCAACTGCCTTGAAATTCTAAAATACAACATCTGAGCATATCCTCGAGTACTTGAATTAACCTTTCTAACTGACCGTCAGTTTGAGGATGAAAAGCTGTGCTAAAACTCAATCTTGTACCCAAGGCTTCTTGCAGCTTCTTCCAAAATCTGGATGTGAATCTCAGATCTCTATCGATATAATCAATAAGGGAACCCTGTGAAGTCTTACTATTTCAGAAACATACAAGTTTGCTAACTTGTCGAGGGAGTAATCCACTCGTACAAGTATGAAATGGGCTGACTTCGTGAGTCTATGAACTACAACCCAAATAGCATCCTTCTTGCTTGGTGACAACGGTAAACCCATTACAAAATCCATGGTGATACGGTCCCATTTCCACTCAGGAACCAAGATGGGTTGAAGCAAACCCGAAAGTACTTGGTGTTCAGCCTTTACTTGCTGACAAACAAAGCATCTTAAAACGAACTTTGAAATATCTTTCTTCATTTTCGGCCACCAATACCGTTGCTTCAAATTATTATACATCTTTGTACTTCCCGAATGTACAGACAAACATCCATTGTGTGCCTTGTGCAAAATTCTTTGAATAAGCTCCTCTTTTCTCGGTACACAAACTCTATCTCCAATCATCAAGTATCCATCAGAATTAATGCTAAAGTCGGATTCAGCATCTGACTCGTACTGAGCTCTCTTGACTTGCAATTCACTATCTTCTTTCTGAGCCTCAAAGATCTCTTGAAGAAACATTGGTTTAGCTCTCAGCTCAGCTAAAATAGAACCATCGTCGGATAAAGATATCCTTGAATTCAATGCTCTTAATGCAAAAAGGGACTTCCTGCTCAAAGCATCGGTGACCACATTCGCCTTTCCTAGATGGTAATTGGTGACCAACTCATAGTCTTTTATCAACTCTAACCATCTCCGCTGTCTTAAGTTCAGCTCTTTCTGCATCATCAAATACTTCAGACTTTTGTGATCAGTAAAAATCCAACATCTTTCACCATATAAATGGTGTCTCCAAATCTTCAAGGCGAAGAGTATGGCAGCCAACTCTAAATCATGCGTCAGATAATTCTTTTCATGAGGCTTCAACTGTCTGGAAGCATAAGCAATCACCTTGCCTTCTTGCATGAGTACACAGCCAAATCCATTTAAGGACGCATCGCTGTAAATTATAAATTCTTTCCCTGACTTGGGTTGTACTAAAACTGGAGCTTCTGTCAATATTGCTTTCAACTTCTCGAAACTTTGTTGGCATCTTTCTGTCCACTCAAACTTCACATTTTTCTGTAACAATTTAGTCATCGGGGTTGCAATCATGGAAAACCCCTTGACAAAACGTCTATAATAGCCGACTAGGCCTAGAAAACTTCTAATCTCAGAGATCTTTTTAGGTGGCTTCCAGTCCATTACGGTCGAGATCTTACTTGAATCTACTCGAACTCCATCTCTCGAGACAATATGTCTAAGAAATCCTACTTCCTTGAGCCAAAATTCGCTTTTACTAAACTTGGCATACAACTGACTTTCTCGAAGAGTCTGTAAAACTATCCGTAGATGTTCAACATGCTTATTCTCGTCTCGGGAATAAATAAGTATGTCGTTAATAAAGACGACTACAAACTTGTCGAGGTATGGTCTAAAGATGCGATTCATTAAATCCATGAATACCGCAGGAGCATTGGTCAAACCAAAGGGCATGACTAGAAATTCATAATGCCCATACCTTGTTCGAAAGGCGGTTTTGGATATATCTGAATCTTTCACTCTTAGCTGGTAGTACCCTGACCTCAAGTCTATTTGGAGAACACAGTGGCTCCTTTCAATTGATCGAACAAATCGTTGATTCTAGGCAATGGGTACTTGTTCTTTACTGTCACTTTGTTAAGCTGACAGTAATCTATACACAATCTCATGGTGCCATCTTTCTTTTTCACAAATAAAACCGGAGCACCCCATGGCGAACAACTTGATCTTGCAAAGCCTTTATCTGTTAACTCCTGCAACTGTGACTTCAATTCTTTCAACTCTGTTGGAGCCATTCTGTAAGGAGTAATAGATATCGGTACAGTACCGGGAGCTAGTTCAACGCTGAACTCAACCTCTCTAACTAGTGGTAGTCCTGGTAATTCCTCGGGAAAAACATCCACGTACTCACATACTATCGGTACTGACTCAATCTTCAACTCTGTTTCTTTATCATTCATCACAAAGGCCAGATATGCTTCATACTCTTTTCTTAAATATCTCTGTGCCGTCATATGAGAAATCATTGCTGGCGATCTACCTTGTTCATCTGATTCTACATGAAGAGTATCCCCGTTCTCACATCTCATCTCAATGTAACATCCCAAAATAGGGCCTAAATGGAAGTGGTTCCGAAACCACAAATCTGAGATAGAAAAGTTTATTATGATTAATTTTCGAGCATGTCATAAAACATAAGAATAAGGGATAAAGTTTAATTTCCGAGCTTTGGGGCAAATGTGTAAATATGTAAAAGTTTAGAGGCAAAATTATAATTTTGCCAAAGTTAGAGTTAATGGCTGTTTTAATAAATGTGAGTATTAAATAAGCTAAATTTGCTATTATAGATCAAGAAGAACGAAATCCGGAGTTAGATCGGGGAAAGAAAAAGATAGGGGACTAAATCGATATAGTTTATCGTATTTTGTTTCGAGGTAAGTTTGCGGTAAATAAATGCAATATTCTATTATTTTACATTTAATACTATTAAATTCTAGCATTTAAATATTATTATTTAAAGACTCAAGTATGAATTGACGGAAAAGTTATCTCAGAAAGTTCCGGTTGAACCTTAGGAATGTGTAGGATACAAATGTCATGACATTAGAGTTTAAGGAAATCACGTAAGACCATGTCAAGACATGGCATTGATAAGTTTCTATAAGGCAAAGGTCCCATGTAAGACCATGCGAAGGCATGGCATTGGTGAGTTTATAAGGCAAAGGTCCCATGTAAGACCATGCCAAGGCATGGCATTGGTGAGTTCATAAGGCAAGGATACCACGTAAGACCATGTCAAGTCATGGAAATGGTTAAGTTTCATAAGGAAAGGTACCCGCGAATCCTTAGTATTCCAAGTGGTTCAACGGGAAAATTCAAAGAGTATACCAAAGGAAAGGTAAGACAAGTTCAAGCTAAAAAGGTACAGGTAAGAATTTAAGACCTAAGTATATTAAATTAAAGGCTTAAATAATATTGGTAAAGAAAGATTAAGATAATTCATTACGAATGTTGTTATTTATTTACATGTAAACTTACTAAGCTTTATGCTTACTCCCATTCCTTTCTCTCTTTTTTTTAGTATTACAAGCCAACTCGGGGATCGCAAGGACGTCAGAGTTCGTTACACACTATCAAAGGATTATATTAGTATTTTGTGACTTGAACGTTTTAAGTTATGGCATGTACAGGGACTTAGCCATTTTGTGTGTATGTCCTTATGATATGCCTTAATATTGGCTTTTAAATGCTTCATAATGATTAGCCATTAAAATGGTTAATTAAGAACATGTTTTGGATGTTATGTATGCCTAGATGATAGTTATTACAAAGAAAGTATGAAAGAGTAAAAAAATCTGCAGGGGAATAGTTTTGGACAGCAACTGTGACGTGATTTTGAAAAATCACTAAAAATAGTATAAATGGAATTATGGTGTGAATGAGATGTAGAATTAAAGCTTATTGAGTCTATTTTTATATGAAGGAAACGGTGTAGGTAAAAGAGTTGTATTTATGACATAATTGATTTTTTGTGCAGAGGGGCAGAACTATCGAACTGTGTAATAGGGGAGACTTTAACTAATAAACTGAACTAATTGGCCACACCAAAAATTCTAGAAAAATTACAGTAAGAAGATATATGAGTCTAGTTTTAGGGAAAATTTACGGATCTAAATTTTGAGTTTCGTAACTCGAGTTATAGTCAATTTAGTAATGCCTCGTGCTTGACTCCGGCAACGGTCTCGGGTAAGGGGAGTTGTATTTATTGGTATCAGAGCCAGGTTTTAGTTGGTTCTCATAATTTTCAATATGAGTAAGAGTCTATCTATACATGCCATACTTATATTTTGATAGTGTGACGACTCTTGACGATTTTAAAATGTTTTTCTTTTATAGTTATGAATCCCGAATAAGCTGGTGCAAATGATGTAGAGAGTAATGCACCCTCTCCCGCTGAAGGGACGGTGCCACCAAATAGTAGTGAAAGGCCCGTTACAATTAGTCAGGGAGGAGGGGCTTGAGAAGACTTGTTCCAAGCTATGAATGAATGGTCTGCTGAGTTCGTTCGTACGAAACTGGTTGTTAGACCTCCACCCCCTCACGATCCTCAGACCACCCATGTAGCTTCCCCAGTTACAGATACAGTTAGAAGAGAGAAGCCACCCGTTGACAAGATCAGAAAACAAGGGGCCGAGGAGTTTCAGGCTACCAAAGATGATGATGCAGAGAAAGCTGAATTTTGGCTCGAGAACACTATCAGAGTCTTTGATGAGTTATCTTGCACATCGGGAGAGTGTATTTAATGTGTAGTGTCACTTCTTAGAGATTCGGCCTACCAGTGGTGGAAGACACTTGTGTCAGTAGTACCGAAAGAAAGAGTTACTTGGGATTTCTTTCAGGAGGAGTTCCGTAAGAAGTACATCAGTCAGAGGTTTATTGACCAGAAAAGAAAAGAGTTCCTTGAATTAAAACATGGTAAGATGACTGTGATTGAGTATGAACGTGAATTTGTCAGACCCAGCAATTATGCTCGAGAGTGTGTGTCTACAGAGGCTATCAAGTGTAAAAGATTTGAGGATGGGCTCAATGATGAGATCCGACTGTCAGTTGGTGTTCTAGAGATAAAGGAGTTTGCTGTTTTAGTTGACTGAGCTTGTAAGGTGGAGGAGTTATTAAAAAGAAAGGGTAAAGCTGAAATTGAGATGCAAGATACGAAGAAAAGACAGATGAGCAAGTCGTTTCAGTTTACATCCAAGAGGCCTAGAGAGTTTTCTACGAGATCTAATTTTTCAGCCGGGTATTCTAGCCCAAACAGAGGTAGAAGATTTATGGATCCAAAAGCTCAAACCACTTCGATTGCGAGTGTTGGCAGTATTCAGCCTAATAGACCCGAGTTTCCTCAATGTGGTCGACGTCACCCAGGTTAATGTTGAGCAACTGAGACTGGATGTTTTCGATGTGGTGCACCGGATCATTTCATTCGGGAGTGTCCCGAAATGGTTAAAAAAGAAGTAATACCGAGTGCAAGATTAGGCAATGCCCCCGTTAGAGGCAAATCTCAGAGAAGTCCTGGAGTAGGGGCAGGTAGAGGAACATTTAGAGATATAGCAACGAGATCAGATGTTAGAGCACCCGCAAGGACTTATGCTATCCTTGCTCGTGAAGAGGCATCTTCCCCCGACATAATTACGGGTACATTTTCTCTTCATGATGTTACTGTTATTGCTTTGATTGATTCGGGTTCAGCCCATTCCTATGTTTGTATGAAATTGATGCCTAGTATGAACATGCCCATAGAGTTTATAGAATTTGTGATTAAAGTATCGAATCCATTAGGTCAGTATGTGTTAGTAAACAAAGTATGTAGAAATTGCCCTTTGATGATTAGAGGTTACTGTTTTTCGGTCGATCTCATGCTATTGCCGTTTGATGAGTTTGATGTGATTCTTGGTATGGATTGGTTAACTGCACATGATGTGATAGTGAATTGTGGAATGAAATTCATTGAGTTGAAATGTGAAAATGGTGAGATACTTCGGGTTAATTCAGATGAGTAAGGTAGTTCAATTTCCATGATTTCTGTTATGTCTGCTCAGAAATGTTTGAGGAAAGGATGTGAAGCTTATCTTGCTTTTGTGTTGAATACTAAAGATCCAGAGTTGAAAATTGAATCAGTGCCTGTGGTAAATGAGTTTCCTGATGTGTTCCCGGAAGAACTATTAGGTTTGCCTCCTATCAGAGAAGTTGAGTTTGGTATTGAATTGATTCCAAGTACCACACCTATTTCTATTGCTCCTTAAAGAATGGATTCGATAGAATTGAAAGAATTGAAAGCTCAGCTACAGGAATTAACTGATAAAGGCTTTGTAAGACCTAGTTATTCACCATGGGGTGCGCCAGTGTTATTAGTGAAAAAGAAGGACGGTTCCATGAGATTGTGCATAGACTATTGGCAGCTTAACAAGGTAACCATCAAGAAAAAATATCCATTGGCTAGAATAGATTATTTGTTTGATCAATTGAAAGGAGCCACTGTGTTCTCTAAGATAGATTTGAAATCCGGATACTATCAGTTGCGAGTTAAAGAGTCAAATGATCCGAAAACTGCTTTTCGAACTAGGTATGGTCACTATGAGTTTCTTGTGATGCCATTTGGCTTAACCAATGCTCCTGCTATTTTTGTGGATTTAATGTACCGAATTTTTAGACCTTATTTGGACAAGTTTGTAGTTGTGTTCATTGATGACATCTTGATTTATTCTCATGATGAGACTGAGCATCAGAACATTTGAGAACAATTTTACAGATTTTGAGAGATAATTAGCTTTATGCCAAGTTTAGTAAAAGCGAGATCTAGTTACGGGAAGTTTGTTTTCTTGGACATATTGTCTCAGGTGAAGGTATTAAAGTTGATCTGAGTAAGATTTCAGCCATTGTTGGTTGGAAGCCTCCCAGGAATGTATCAGAGGTCAGAAGTTTTCTTGGTCTTGCTGGTTATTATAGACGATTTGTAGAGGGATTTTCCATGATAGCTACTCCATTGACAAGATTTCTATAGAAAGAGGTCAAGTTTGAATGGACTGAGAAGTGCTAGCAGAGTTTCGACAAGTTAAAGGCGTTGTTGACTGAAGCTCCTGTCTTAGTACAACCAGAACCGGGTAAAGAGTTTGTGATTTACAGTGATGCATCCTTGAATGGACTAGGCTGTGTACTTATGCAGGAAGGAAGGGTAATTGCTTATGCCTCTAGACAGTTAAAGCCACATGAGAAAAATTATCCGACACATGATTTAGAGCTAGCTGCTATTGTATTTGCATTAAAAATTTGAAGACATCACTTGTATGGTGAAAAATGTCGAATATTCAATGATCATAAAAGTTTGAAATACTTGATGACTCAGAAAGATCTGAACTTGAGGTAAAGAAGATGGCTAGAGTTGATTAAAGATTATGAGCTAGTGATCAATTATCACCTGGGTAAGGCAAACGTTGTTGCTGATGCTTTGAGTAGAAAATCGTTATTTGCATTGAGAGCTTTGCACACTAGTTTGGCCTTTCAGATGATGGTTCTATTTTAGCTGAGTTGAGAGCTAAACCGACGTTTCTTGAAGAAATTTGCGAAGCTCAGAAGGATGATAGTGAGTTGCAAGCCAAAAGAGTTCAGTGTGAGTCAGGTGTAGAGTCTGATTTTCAGATTGGTTCTAACGGTTGTTTGACGTTCAGAGATAGAGTATGTGTAGCCAAGAATGATGAACTTATTTGGAAAGTCTTACAGGAAGCGCATAGCAGTTATTTGTCTATTCACCCAGGTAGTACAAAGATGTATAATGATTTGAAGAAAATGTATTGGTGGACAGGAATGAAAAAAGATATTTCAGAGTTTGTTTCTAGATGTTTGATCTGTCAGCAGGTAAAAGCCGAACATCAGGTACCTTCAGGTTTATTACAGCCTGTATTAGTTCCCGAATGGAAATGGGATCGAGTTACTATGGATTTTGTGATAGGATTGCCTTTGACACCGAGAAAGAAAGATGCAGTATGGGTTGTGATTGATAAGTTAATGAAGTCGGCTCATTTTATTCCAGTTCGTATGGATTATTCACTTGACAAGTTGGCCAAGTTGTATATTTCAGAGATAGTTAGACTACATGGAGTACCATTATCGATTATCTCAGATAGAGATCCGAGATTTACTTCACGATTTTGGAAGAAATTGCAGGAAGCTTTAGGTACAAAGTTGAGTTTTAGTACAGCTTTCCATCCTCAGACTGATGGTCAGTTAGAGAGAGTTATTCAGGTACTTGAAGATATGCTTAGATGTTGTGTATTGGAATTTCAAGGTAGTTGGGAGAAATATTTGCCGTTAATAGAGTTTGCCTACAATAATAGTTAACAATCGAGTCTAAAGATGGCACCTTATGAAGCTTTGTATGGACGTAAATGTCGCACACCTTTGTATTGGACAGATCTTAAGGAAAAGCAGATTTACAGGGTTGATCTAGTCAAAAAAACAGAAGAGAAAGTAAAAGTCATCAGAGATTCCTTGAAAGCAGCTTCAGATAGGCAGAAATCCTATGCAGATTTGAAAAGAAAAGAAATTGAATTTCAAGTCGGTGATAGGGTATTCTTGAAAGTATCCCCGTGGAAGAAGGTTCTCAGATTTGGCAAGAAAGGCAAATTAAGTCCCCGTTTTATTGGACAGTTTGAGGTGATCGAGAGAGTTGGGCCATTGGCATATCGGTTAGCTTTGCCGACTAAGTTAGAGAAGATTCATAATGTGTTTCATGTGTCTATGCTATGTCGTTATCGTTCATATCCATCACATGTAATTTCACAGACAGAGGTTGAGATTCAGCCAGATATGACTTACGGTGAGGAACCAGTAAAAATTCTAGCTCGAGAGATTAAGCAATTAAGGAACAAAAGTATTGCACTTGTGAAAGTATTACGGAATAGGCATGGGGTAGACGAGGCTACATGGGAGCCCAAAGAGACTATGCAAAAACAGTACTCAAATCTCTTCACAGGTAAGATTTTCGGGGGTGAAAATCCTGAAAAGGGGGGAGAAATGTAACATCTCGAAATAGGGCCTAAACGGAACAGTGGTTGTGAAACCATGAATCTGAGATAGAAAAGTTTATTACGATTAATTATTATGATTTATTGAGTGATTAGATGCATGTGTTAGAATATCGATAGAAAAGTTCATGAATTGCATGTCTAATTTGCCTATTAGGACTTAATTGCAAAAGTTGATAAAAATGAGTTTTAGGTGTTAAAGGATTTAATTGAAGAGCATAATTGAAGTAGAGGTCTTTAAATGGTAATTATACCATTAGGTTTTCATGGACAAAAATGGACATATATAGGTAGAAAGAACCAAAGTTTTTAATGAAGGGTAATTTAGTCATTTGGTAATAAAAAGAAATTAAAAGGGAAAAAGATGGCAAAATGTGCTCATCTTGTTCATTAGGCTGAATTTTCAAGGGTTCACCATAGCTAGGGTTTGTTTCAAGCTTCCAAGCTCCATAGTAAGTGATTCCAAGCCATGTTTTTAATGTTCTTTACATTTTTGAAGCCTCGGTAGCTCGGTTTAGCTTATTCTATCAATAATTCATGCTAGGGTTCATATTTGGAAAAATACCCATAGGTGAAATGTGTTTATTTTGATGTTTTATGATAAAATATGAAGTCTGAAATTATGTTAAACAACTTTTTCTAAGTGATTTTAAGTAAAAACGAGTAAAATGGCTTAATCGGTAAAAATACCTAATGTTCATAAGTACATGTTAGAGTGAGAATTTGATGTTGTCATAGAAGGAAAAAATGATCAGCATGTCATAAAACATAAGAATAAGGGATAAAGTTTAATTTCTGAGTTTTGGGGAAAATGTGTAAATATGTAAAAGTTTTAGGGCAAAATTATAATTTTGCCAAAGTTAGAGTTAATGGCTGTTTTAATAAATGTGAGTATTAAACAAGCTAAATTTTCTATTATATATAAAGAAGAACAAAATCCGGAGTTAGATCGGGGAAAGAAAAAGATAGGGGACTAAATCGATATAGTTTATCGTATTTTGTTTCGAGGTAAGTTTGCGGTAAATAAATGCAATATTCTATTATTTTACATTTAATACTATTAAATTCCAGCATTTAAATATTTATTTTGTAAACTTATTATTTAAAGACTCAAGTATGAATTGACGGAAAAACTATCTCAGAAAGTTCCGGTTGAACCTTAGGAATGTGTAGGATACAAATGTCATGACATTAGAGTTTAAGGAAATCATGTAAGACCGTGTCAAGACATGACATTGATAAGCTTCTATAAGGAAAATGTCCCATGTAAGACCATGCGAAGGCATGGCATTGGTGAGTTTATAAGGCAAAGGTCCCATGTAAGACCATGCCAAGGCATGGCATTGGTGAGTTCATAAGGCAAGGATACCACGTAAGACCATGTCAAGACATGGCAATGGTTAAGTTTCATAAGGAAAGGTACCCACGTATCCTTAGTATTCCAAGTGGTTCAACGGGAAAATTCAAAGAGTATACCAAAGGAAAGGTAAGACAAGTTCAAGCTAAAAAGGTACAGGTAAGAATTTAAGACCTAAGTATATTAAATTAAAGGCTTAAATAATCTTGGTAAAGAAATATTAAGATAATTCATTAAGAATTTTGTTATTTATTTACATGTAAACTTACTAAGCTTTATGCTCACTCCCATTCCTTTCTCTTTTTTTTAGTATTACAAGCCAACTCGGGGATCGCAAGGACGTTGGAGTTCGTTACACACTATCAAAGGATTATATTGGTATTTGTGACTTGAACATTAATTTATGGCATGTATAGGGACTTAGCCATTTTGTGTGTATGTCCTTATGATATGCCTTAATATTGGCTTTTAAATGCTTCATAATGATTAGCCATTAAAATGGTTAATTAAGAACATGTTTTGGATGTTATGTATGCCTAGATGATAGTTATTACAAAGAAATTATGAAAGAGTAAAAAAATCTGCAGGGGAACAGTTTTTGACAGCAACTGTGACGTGATTTTGCAAAATCACTAAAAATAGTATAAATGGAACTATGGTGTGAATGAGATATATAATTAAATATTATTGAGTCTATTTTTATATGAAGGAAACGGTGTAGGCAAAAGAGTTGTATATTATGAGATAATTGATTTTTTGTGCAGAGGGGTCAGAACTGTCAAACTGTATAACAGGGGAGACTTTAACTAATAAACTGTACTAATTAGCCACACGAAAAATTCTGGAAAAATTATAGTAAGAAGATATATGAGTCTAGTTTCAGGGAAAATTTATGGATCTAAATTTTGAGTTTCTTAACTCTAGTTATAGTCAATTTAGTAAACATGACGCAGATGGACAGTTTCAATTTTTATGCCCCCAACTAGTAAGTTAAGTCTAGTAATGTCTCGTGCTCGACTCCGGCAACGGTCTCGGGTAAGGGGTGTTACACTCAATGGATTTCTTTCCACAATTAACTATTACATCATGGGCAGTCAACCAGTCCGTACCAAGAATGAGGTCGAATTCATCAAATGGTAACAACATAAGATTTGCTTTAAAGCAATTACCTCTAATCATTAATGGACAAACTTTATAGACTTATTAATTAACACACTCTTGCCTAAAGGATTAGACACTTTAATCGTAAATTTTGTAGAATCTATAGGCATACTTAAACCGAATACTAATTTCATGCAAATGTAAGAGTATGTGGATCCGGGATCTACTAAAGCAATAACTTTGATATCATAAAGAGAAAAGGTACCCGTAAGAACATCATGAGAAGATGCCTCTTCGCGAGCGCGAATGGCGTAGGTCCTTGCAAGCGCTCTAACCTCGTGTCTCGTGGCCTGCTCTCGGGAGTTACCTCTTCCACTTGCCCCATTTCCCGGGTTTCTCTACGATCTTCCTCGAACCATACTCATTGATCTCGGTTTCTAAGCTCTTTCTTCTTTTATCATCTCTGGACAATCTTTTATAAAGTGGTCTTGGGAACCACATCTAAAACATGCATTTTCATGTGCCCGGCATTCTCCTAGATGACGTTTGCCACAATGTGGGCATTCTGGTCTGTTAAACCGAACATTCCCTACACTTGCAACTGAAGTAGTCTGTGCTCTGTTTCCCGAGTACTGTTTACTCTTGTCTTTCCTTGAAAACCCAATGGAAGTAGTCGATCTAGTAGGGAAATCTCTTGACTTCTTGGATGAAGATTGGAATGACTTATTCCACTGCCTCTTTCTAAAGTCACGAGACTCCATTTCAGATTTCTTCTTCTCTTTTACTAGTTCTTCGGCTTTACAAGCCCTTTCTACTAGCACAACAAATTCCTTTAATTCTAGGACAGCAACAAACAGTTTGATGTCCTCATTTAACCCATCTTAAAATCTTTTACTCATGACGGCCCCAGTGGACACGCATTCACGAGCGTACTTACTGAGTCGTACAAACTCACGCTCATAATCAGTCACTGACATCTTGCCTTGGTTTAGTTCTAGGAATTCCTTCCTCTTTTGGTCTACAAACCTTTGGCTGATATACTTTTTCTTGAACTCTTCTTGGAAGAATTCCCATGTGACCCTTTCCCTCGGTACTACTGACACAAGGGTGTTCCACCATTGATAAGCAAAATCTCTTAAAAGAGAGACCACACACTTCATGCATTTATCAGACGTGCAGGACAATTCATTAAATACCCTGGTGGTAATTTCTAACCAGAATTCTGCCTTCTCTAGATCATCATTTTTTCTAGCCCGAAATTCTTCTGCCCCATGTTTCCTGATCCTATCAATTGGAGGTTTATCTCCTCTTACCATATCTACTACTTGAGGGGCTATTGGAGCAGGTTATGGAACAGGCGGGGGTTGAGGGGGTTGTACATTTGAGTTCGTACGAACGAACTCTGTCTACCATGTATTCATCATGTGAAGGAAGGCTTCTCTAGCCTCTTCTCCTCCTCCTTGACTCACCGTAGTGGGTCTGTTCTCATTCTCATACGACACCTTACCTTCAGCGGGAGCTGGTGGGTTACTTTCTACATCATCCGCCACAGCTCTGTCGGGATCCATTTACTATATGTATAAACATAATTTAAGTTGTCAGGAGTCGTCACACTATCAATACAAAAACATTCTTACATATGGCATGTATAGCTAGACTCGTGCTCGTGCTACGTTAGTCCTAGCACCTACTAAACCGTAGCTCTAATACCACTAAATGTAACACCCCGTACCCGAGACCGATGCTAGGACTGGATACGAGACATTACCATGCTTGAACATACATAATCATACACTTACGGGCTGTAAAATTTTGTTCCAACTTAAAACTTCTCTCTCTTAGTCTAATCATATAATGCATGGGCCTACGAGGCCTTAAGCACTTATCCGAAAACTTTCGAGACTTAATCAAAAACTCTTCCTCGAAGCAGGGTTCACATGCCCATATGACTTGGGACACTCCCGTGTACCCTTAGACACGCCCATGCCATCAGACCGTGGGGAGTTACAGACTATATTCACACGGCCTTGACACGCCCGTGGGCTTAGACCGTGTGTTTTCCTTGATATACTGACTTGATCACACGGTCTGGGGCACACGCCCATGTCCAAACCGTGTGTCTTACACGGCTCATACAAACGATCGTGGGATATGACCGTGGTCTATCCTGACTTATAACATTAAGGTGCAGGGTACGCACGGCCTAGACACACGCCCGTGTGTCTAGCTGTGTGGGCACTTAGAGGCTATTTACCAAGCCATTTACCTTCCTAAAATAAAGATCAAACCAATACATTTTCATAAACAATACTACATACTTCATTGACCTCAATAAACGTACATACATAGTCAATTTGGCCAATCACTTAGCCATATACAAAAGGATAATAACTTGATAGCTTATACATTAACCTTTCTTAAAACATCTTCTCAAAATGAATGCTTCCTATACATGCTATACTTAGTAAAATAACTTGGCTATACCAAAATAAGAGTTGATAGTGTGCTACAAGCTCCGACTCCAGCTATCCACAAGTTAGCTTGGCGGGACTACATAGAAAGAAAGAATTAAATGTGTAAGCATTTAGCTTAGTAAGTTTGCATGTAAAACACATATCAATATACTTGCTTAATAAGAACCATTTGACATAACAATGGTATCATAATTTCAGCTATAAAGCTTACTTACTCATAATGATTCTTACATGTCTCATGATACTTAATATTCTCATACTTGTAAGGTAAACAAGGTACCTGTAACACTTGATCACATTGATCAGCATACTTTAATACAATAATCATGATCTCTAATTCTTCATTTATAACATAATAATACTCAATTTCAACTTGATGATAGCTTTACTTTCTGAGCTTTCTGGTTAACTCATTTTAACTTTACTTGTTTGCCCGATGAATTCCTACGAATAACCGAGGATACTAAATCTCTTGCTATGAACATTATGCCAAAGCCATATCCTAGATACGGTCTTACATGGAATATTTCTTCTTGAATCAATGCCAAGCTTACCTTGGACTTAAATGATAACTTGCTTGATAACTTGATCAATGCCAAGCTTGCTTCCTTGGACTTACATGATAACTTGCTTGATAACATGATCAATGCCAAGCTTGCTTCCTTGGACTTACATGATAACTTGTATGATAACTTGATCAATGCCAAGCATGCTTCCTTGGACTTACATGATAACTTGCTTCAATGCCAAGCTTGCTTCCTTGGACTTACATGAGCTCTTGTCTCAATGCCGATGCCATGTTCCAAACATGGTCTTACACTGCCACACGTATCAACGCTGATGCCATGTTCCAAACATGGTCTTACAATGGCACTCATAATGCGGCTGATGCCATGCCTTGGCTTGGTCTTATACGTACTTTCTCATTTCATGTGATAGATCGAGTATCCTGGTAATTCATCTTCAATCAGGACTTTCTCATGCTTAATCTTATTGATTTCTTTGTTTAACATAGCATTAAACATTCCATGATAATAGTGTACATTATACTAAGCAATTAAATGATAAAAAATCATAAAAGCTTAGAAATCATACAAACTAACCTCAATATACAAAATGTATGTAGATATGCAATTTAGTCCTCGACTTTGTTCTTGCCTTGGTTTCGATCCGGACTTCACTTTTCTTGATCTATAATTATAAATAGATCATTTAATATTCATATTGACTAAATTGACTCATTACTCTTACTTTGGCAAAATTACTATTTTGCCCCTATACATTCTCATATTTGCACTTTTGCCCATAGGCTCGTAAAATGATTTTCATACAACTTTCTTAAACTCCATACTTAGCTGATTAATAGTCTCAACTATAGCAATCATCAATTCTCACAAAATCACACATGTATGACCAAAGTTAAGATTTTCACAATCAAGTCCCTACATGCATTTTCATGGAAAATCACTTAACAAAAGATGTTTCTACTACATCAAGCTTTCATAATCTTCCATAAAACATCAAAATACATGCATGTCATACATGACCACATTTTTGAACATCCATTATAGCTTATCAAATAGCTAAAAATAGCTTACTCATGCTACCGGGACTTCAAAAATACGAAGAATAACAAACACCGGGCTTAGGAGCACTTACTAGCAAGCTTGAAAAATTGAAAGAGCCCTAACAATGGTTATTGAAATTTTCGGCAGCTTGGGGAAAAAGATGAATGGATTTTTGTCATCTTTTTCCCATTTTAATCATTTAATGGGTAAATAACCAAAATGCCCCCTCTTTAAAATTTTCCATAATACCAACTCATGACCAATTTTGTCCAAAAATTAAATTTTGGGCAAATTTCTATTTAAGGGCTTATAATTATTATTCTAAAGCTATTTCATACAAAAAGCTTCCAGAAACTCATATTTTGCAACTTTTGCAATTTAGTCCTTTTGGACCATTCAACCACAATTTAGCAAAATTGCTTCATGAAACTTTCATACTAGCATGCAAACATGTAATAAACCTTAAAAACTCATAAATTCATCTCGGTTTTGTGGTCTCGCGCCACTATTCCGACTAGGCCCTAAATCGGGCTGTTACATATTAGCTTCGATTTCTTGCTTTTATTCTATGTAATTTAAGCTTCACCTTATTTCTCTACGATTTTTGCGAACAATACCTTTAATATCACTGTCGTAAATCAGGGGTCCTGTCGGGTTCCTTCTAGTCATAAACTAGAGGTACCTGCCAAAAGAAAAGAAGAAAATTTAGAAAAGTAAAAATAAATTGCAAAAATATAATAAATATAATATGGCTAAAGTAATAAAAATTAAGCGTTCTTAATATTTCAGTTCCCCGGTAATGGCGCCAAAAACTTGATCGCTTGTCAGAGTCTTAGAAATTTATAAAAAGATTGATCGAGCCTAGAAACTAACTGTGACAATGACTTGAGGCAAGTGCACCTATCGAACAGTAGTATAGCTTAGCGGCAAGACCGGATTGTCGAACCCAAGGGAACCAAAAGTACTAATACCAACTTTCTTTTTATTATTTAGCCTAAGAATTAAATGAATTTTTATCTAATCTAAAATTAACTAACAACTAAGCTAAAGATGCAAAGACAAAGAGAATGAATTGGGGAAAATAACTTTGGGAAAAATCAATTGATTAAGACAATACCCGAGGAAGAATCCACCTAGACTTCACTTGTTATCTAACTCTGAACCAGGCGATTTATTCACTTGACTTGATCCGTAGGATTCCCTAATGTATATTAATCCCTCTCTTGAGGCAACTAACGTCTAACCCTAGGTTGATTAATTGAAATCTCGCTCAAATTAAAACCCCTAGAATTGCATTAACTCGATCTATGGACTCCCATATTCGGTTTGACCCTAATCCGGTAGATTTTCGTTACCCTATCTCTAGGCGCGCGAGCAACTCTGCTCAACTATGCTGGATCTACTCTTAGACAGGGTCTAGTCCTCCTCTACCTAAGCACATAAGTACTTGAATCAATATCCTAGAAATATCAACACAAGAATTAAGAACACATAGTTAAGAACAAATCAAGTATTTATCATATAGTTCAACAAACGATAACAAGATTCATCTAGGTTTCATCCCCCTCAGGTATCTAAGGGTTTAGTTCATAATCATAAAGGAATACATCTCAAAAGAAAAGATAAAACAAAACATAAGAAAACCCTAAAACACCCTGAAGGAATTGAAGGAGAGATCCTCCGTCTTGAGTATGATTCCGGCTTCTTGAGATGAATCAATTGGCTTTCTTCGAGTAACTTCCATAATTCTGGCCTCTCTAGCTCGGCTCCTTGGCCTAGCTGGACGCCCCCTAAAGGTTGGCCTCTAGGGTGTTTTATATAGGCTTTTGAAATGACTTTCTTTACTCTAAGTACCCTAATCCAACTGAAACTCTTCTTTCTCACGGCAGGGACACGCCCATGGCACACGCCCGTGTGTATCGTGGCTAGACCATGTTCGAGTCTGTTGATGAGGCACGGCCGTGTGGTCTTGGGCCCAGGCCGTGTTGATTTTGTGATATGGCCCATTTACTCCGTTTTAGGCCCGTTTCTCATTCTTTTCATCCTCTGGTGCTCTTCTCAGTATAAAACATGAAAACAAAGGATTAAGAGCACCAAATTACACAATTCAAGGCTTAAATCATCTAAAAGTATGCTAAATGTGGGATTAAAATATGTTCATATTACGATTTATTAGTAACCTTTTACACTCAAATCTTCCCCACTTTAATATATAATGAATGTATCCTTAGTCCTTCTCAAGTCTTAATGATATTTTTAACTGTAACCTAATGACCTTCACCGGGATCTACTTGGTACTGACTCGTCATGCTTAAAACATACGATACAACTAGATGAGTACATAACATGACATATATAATAGACCTAATAGCCGAAGCATATGGATTTTTACTCATATGTTCTCACTTTTGTGGAGTTGAAGAACACATTTCATTCGAGATTGAAATACCATGTCTAATAGGTAAGAATCCTCTCGTAGATTCTTCCATGATGAACCTTTTTAGTACTTTATCTATGTATGTACTTTGGCTTAGACCTACAAGTCGTCTTGATCCATCTCTATAGATTTTAACTCCTAATATACATGTAGCCTCGCCCAAGTCTTTCATAGAAAAACAACTTCCTAACCAAGTCTTAACAGACTATAGGGTAGGTATGTCATTTCCTATATAGTACCAAGAATGCAATAGTGCTTTTACTAACTTTCTTGTAAACACAAGGCTCACCTTCATTTTTTATAAAACCAAACTCTTTGATTGCATCATTAAAACGAAGATTCTAACTTTAAAAAACTTGCTTCAATCCATAAATGGATCTTTGTAGCTTGCATATCTCTCTAGCATCTTTCGGATTGACAAAACCTTCAGGTTATGTCATGTACACAACCTCTTCTAGTTTTCCCTTAAGGAAAGCTGTTTTGACGTCCATCTACCAGATTTCATAATCATGAAATGCAGCTATTACAAGTAAGATTCGGATGGATTTAATCGCCCTTTGTATGTTTGTACATTACCATCCATGTCGATTTTCTTTTTGAAAACCCATTTGCACCTATAGGTTTAACCCCTTCAGGTGGGTCAATGAAGATCCATACCTGGTTTTCTGACATGGAATCCATTTCATACCTAATGGCCTTAACCCATTTATCAGAATCTAGGCTCACCACAACTTCTTGATAAGTCCTAGGCTTATCTTGATCCATAAGTAGAACATCACCATGTGTTGTAATAAGAAATCCACATCTCTCAGGTACATGGCATTCTCTTAATGATATTCACGGTGGTTATGTTTCCAGAACAGTTGATTGTTCCGCAATAACTTGTGGAACATGTTGTTCAATTTCTGGTTCAGTGATTTGTTGTTGTTCTCGAATTTCTTCGTGTTCAATATTTTTACCACCTTCTTTTTTAGAGACAAATTCTCTATCAAGTAATACTCTTATTCGAGCAATAAACACTTTGTTCTCAGTAGGATTGAAGAGATAATATCCTTTCGTTTCCTTAGGATATCCTAAAAAGATGCACTTTTGAGATTTGGGTTCAAGCTTTGTAGATGTCTAATGTTTAACATAAGCTTCACAACCCCAAATATTCATAAAAGACACACTAAGACGCTTCCCAGTCCACATCTTATATGATGTCTTTTGAACCGATTTAGATGAAACATGATTTAGTGTGAAGGTAACTTTCTCAAATGCATGTCCCCAAAAGGAAGTAGAAAGATCAACATGACTCATCATTGGTCGAACCATGTCTAACAATGTTTGATTTCTTCTCTTAGAAACTCCATTCCATTGTTGAGTACCAGGAGGTGTAATGTAACACCCCTAACCCGCAACTGTCACCGGAATAATGTTAAGAGGCATTACTAGACTTATAACATAATTCAACATTCAAGATCATATCTTATTCAAATACAATCACTTTATCCCTTAAAAGGGCCTACGAGGCCTTAAACAGTCTTTAGAAATGGTTCGGGACTAAACTGATAATTTAGAACAAATTTGGGAAATTTAGAAAATTTTGCTTCAAACAAGGGACACACGCCCGTGTGAGCAGGCCGTGTGTCTCACACGGTCACTAGACAAACCCGTGTCACCAGCCGTGTGGAAACAGGGGGTACATACTGACTTAGGTGACACGGCCGACCACACGCTCGTGTGTCTAGCCCGTGTGCCCTTCGAAGTGGCCACAAATGCTCGTGTGCCAGGATGTGTACTAGGCCGTGCCAAACCTGTAGGGTATACTGACTTATGCAACATGGCCAAGTCACACGCCCGTGTTCTAGGCTGTGTACCAATTTGGGGGTATACTGACTTGTGCCACACGGCCGATCACACGCCCGTGTGTGAGACCGTGTGGAGCATACTGACTTCATTTTAATTTCAACACTAGGGGACACACGACCGTGTAACATAACCGTGTGTCACACACAACTAAGACACACGCCCGTTTGGACAGAAATAGGCTATTTACAAAGCCATTTTGCCACCCTAATTTTACATATCTGCAAAATCACATTTTGCAACATTTTGTAACTCAATAGGCAACCAATCCATAACATTTTATACACGTATTTGAATACTTATATGCAACCAAAGCATTTACCAAATTAAGCCAAATCAAATGGCTTTATCTTATACCACAACATGTACCAAAATCACTAGCTCAGGTAACCATAACTATCATCTTTACAACTAGCCTATACATGACATATTTACATATATCCATGAGTTCAAAAGTATCAATCGGCAACTGGATAGTGTGATTCATATCTCTGAATTTATCCGAATTGAGCGAGCTATCGAACCTCTATAAAACACGAAAAAGAAACAGAGTAAGGTTTATAGCTTAGTGAACCTGTATAATTTAGAATTAAACTTACCATTTAGACATGATCAAGACAATAAATAAGATGTAATCAATTCAATTATCAAATGCCTAAACACAAGCATTTATCAACAAGTTAGTCACATAAGTGCATATAATCACCCATTATCTCAATTTAGTACTCAATACATTGTATCATATCAAATTCATAGATCATGTACATCATTTGTAACATTTCGCTCTCGCTCATATAATCAATAATTCATTCGATAACAGTAACTCATCCGTATAAACAGTACTTCATCCATATAAATAGAAATTCATCCGTATATACACATAACTTTATCACATTACCAATAACAAAATTTATGCCCATTGAACCTATTAGAATATCGAGGGATACTTGGGTGATTTATATTACGTATATAAATCAGTAATTCGTCAATTCATTATCATTTCTGCTCTTTCAAGCTATGATCAGTAAGCTCCTCTTGAGCTGATGGACAGTAAGCTCTATTGAGCTGAAACGGTAAGCTCTGATGAGCTAAAAACAGTAAGCTCTTACGAGATAATATATCAGTAAGCTCATATGAGCTGTGGTGAGTTCGCAACATATGCAAGATCTCAACCAAAACGGTAACCTTAATGACATGTCACTCGTATCCTACGACTTTTTACGGTTCAAACGGGACTCGGTATTCAATAGTTCTCATCAATAGGCATTCGAACTCAGTAATACCATTTATTCATTTATACATTCATTTCAAATAATTTACAAGTATTTAAAGATTCAATTCTAATTATACGAACTTACCTCGAGTTGCTCGAAATGGAAATTATCGACTATTCCTCCAGTTTTCCTTTTCCCCGATCTAAACCCGATCTCAGCATATCTTGATCTATATATTATGAAATTTAGCACATTCAACATGTAACACCCCTTGCCCATAACTGACGCCGGTACAGGGTACTAGGCATTACCTTACTAAAACACATACTAGCATACATTTCCAAGTCATAAAAGTTCGTTCAAATTTAAATATTTTCAAACTTTGTCTTAAAATAATTAAAATGAGCCTACGAGGCCCAAAACACACTTTAGAAACAATTTGAGATCAAACCAAGTTCTTTAGAAAACTTTGGAAAATGTCACTAAAAACAGGGGCACACATCCGTGTGGAAGGGCGACACTCCCGTGTGACCTAATAACATGACCATATTGAAGGACCGTGTAACTCACATGGCCTAAGCATATACGGACACACCCGTGTCCCGTGCCTATGTGGATTTGTTTCTCAATTCAAACTTGCAGGGGTTTTCACACGGCCTGACACACGTCTGTGTCCATGGCCCATATCCCCCACACGATCATGACACGCCCGTGTCTCGGCCCGTGTAGAAAAACCTTAACATTCTGTTTCTGACGTCATCATTCATTTAGGGTCACACGGCCAAGGCACACGCCTGTGTGCTAGGCCGTGTGGCGAATTTAATTTCGCATTTAAGGTAGAGACTTTACACGGCCTGGGCACATGCCCATGTCCTATGGCCGTGTCTTCCACATGGTTGAGACACATGACCGTGCCTCAGCCTGTGCGGTTACAACTGGGCATTCTGTTTTACCAAATTAAGGTGCAGGGGGACACACGACCGAACTACATGCCCATGGGGCACACCGTGTGTCACACACGGCATAGACACACGCCCATGTGTCTACCAATGTGGACAATAACAAGGCTATTTACCAAGCTCTTTTTGCCACCCTTACTTGCACCAAAATAAGCCACATCAAACAAGACCAATTCACACATACTTTATTAATTCCATCACACATCCTACTCATTCATGCATTAACATACTAAATACTCAACCACGCAATTTGCTCA
This sequence comes from Gossypium australe, assembly GCA_005393395.2. Classification (NCBI taxonomy): domain Eukaryota; kingdom Viridiplantae; phylum Streptophyta; class Magnoliopsida; order Malvales; family Malvaceae; genus Gossypium; species Gossypium australe. The sequence goes on from CM016617.1 coordinate 59,581,179, forward strand.
ATTATGAGAAGCGTCATCATTTGCACATATCAATAACAAGTACTAGCCATCATCCATGGCGTTATACAAAATGAATTTATCTTCAAGACAAACCAACACATTTGGCCAAAACAATATGACACTTAACAAAATACGAGGTCCCTATACATGCCATACTCAAAATGATAAATCTAACTATACCAGATGTTCAGATTGATAGTGTGATCGATGCCTCCGACGTCTGTTGATCCCCAAGCTAGCTTGGCGATACTATAAGAAAATGGAAATGAAACGGAGTAAGCATAAAGCTTAGTAAGTCACATATAAATAGTTAACAACAATCTCCATGCATTATCATACTCATAGCATATCATAAACTTGCACCAAATTCTCAGATAATTAAAGGCATAACTTACTCATTTTCATCCTTACTAATCATACAACATAAATCGAGCTCATTTCTCATGAATTTTGTGTAGGTACCTGTATCACTTACCACATAGTTGTAACTTTTCTTGCTTTTGACATAAATGTTAAATTTCCCGTTGAACTAGTTGGAATACCAAAGGATACCTGACAAGCCTCACACAAGAGGGTACGATGCCGATGCCATGTTCCAGACATGGTCTTACACTAGCTCACATATCAAGGCCGATGCCATGTCCTAGACATGGTCTTACACTAGCTCTATTCTCAATGCCGATGCCATGTCCCAGACATGGTTTTACACTGGCACTCATAATGTGGTCGATGCCATGTCCCAGATATGGTCTTACACTATCACACATATCAACACTGATGCCATGTCCCAAACATGGTCTTACACTGGCTCTCATAATGTGGCCGATGCCATGTGTAACTGCCCGATTTTGGGCCTAGTCGGAACAGTGGTCTCGGGGCCACAAATACGACGAGGAAAAATTTATTTTTATTACAATTTTATGGTCTACAATTTCAAATAAATTTTTCATGAAAATTTCGTTCGAAAATTTCGACGTTTGGGCACTTAATTTAGTCAAAAGGACTAAATTGTAAAAAATGAAAAAGTTGAGTTCTACATGTTAGAGGTATCCAATTGTTATGAAATTTTAAATTTAGGTCCTTAAATGATAATTAGACCATTGGTTAATTTGTTGGACAAAAATGGACATGAAGTAGGTGAAATAGAATATATTTAAGTTAGGGGAATTTTGGTCATTTAGTAATTAAAATGAATTAAAAACAAAATTAAAAGCCAATTTTTTCCATCTTCAACCCCATGGCTGAATTTCACAACGAGAAACCATGGCTAGAGTTTTTCATGCTTCCAAGCTCGATTGTAAGTCTATTCTAGCCCCGTTTTTAATGATTTTTACGTTTTGAAATCCTCATAACACGATCTCTCTATTTCTACCATTTTTTTGAGCTAGGGTTGATGTTTGAAAATTTAACCATATGAGAAATGCTTGTGTTTTGACGTTTAATGGTAGAATATGAATGCTCTGTGTGTAATAAACGACTTTTACTCAGTGATTTTCGGTGAAATTGTCAAAAAGGACTAGTTTGTAAAAAGTTGTAAAATGTGTGTAAGTGGTGTGGATAAATGGAAATTGTGGACTGCTATAGTTATGAAAATGGTTCGGCTAGGCTTACAATATAAGAAAATTGAATAAAAATCATTTTACGAGCCTAAGGGCAAAATTGTAAATATGTGAAACTTTAGGGGCAAAACATAATTTTTCCAAAATATGATTTTTGGGTTACATTGAATAATGTGACTAATAAAAAAATTATATGTGATATTATAGATCAAGGAAAATGAGATTTGGAACTAGAATGAGGGAAAAACGAGTAATTAACGAATAAGTCATTTTCACCGATTTTACTTTCGAGGTAAGTTTGTATGTAAATAATACATTGTTTTTTATTTATGTTTTAATATTTTGTTATATTATATGAGATATGGTTGAATATGGATTAATTATTTGTTGTAAATTATGAATTGTGACTGACTATGGATGAATTGGTAAAATTTTGAAAAGTGAGAATTCTCGGTTGAACCTTCGGATCTTAATTTGGAGTTCTGTAGCTTGAGATATAAATAATTTATTGACTGTGACTCGAGTAGACAACTTGAGATGAACATGAATAAACAGTGGAACTATGTGCAATTATGATTGTATTATCTTGAGAAAATATTGTGAAGATTTATAAAAGCTTGTTAATAAATCAATTATTATTTACATACGTACTTACTAAGCTATAATGCTTACCCCCCTTCCTTTCCATTTTTCCTATAGTGTCATAGAGGCTAGCTCGGGTTGGAGATCGTCGGAGATTCTATCACACTATCAAGCTTTAGACTAGTATCAATGCCTTCGAGTAATTTAAGTCTATGGCATGTATAGGGACTTAGTCATTTGGTGTATGTGTTATTATGTTTTGGCCAAATGTATTGGCTTGTAATGGTTAAAGGTTATTGTAGTATGTAGCCATGCTAATTGGCTTATATTGGCTAATTGATTGTAAGCATATATATATTATTTATATGCCAATGTCTTGTGATGTGAGCTGTGTTTGCATGATACATGATGAGTTGTGGGTTATGGCCTAAATACCTAATGGTTGAATGGCTAGTAGTCTTGATGTCGAATGGCTAAGTTTGGCTCAATGGTATGGCATGATAATTAGATATAATTATGCATGTATAAGAGTTGTTGAGGATGCATATTGAGTGTGACCTTGTTTTGAAGAAAAATTTTCTAAGTGTTGTGAAAATTTCCAAAGTTCTCGGTTTAGTCCCGAACCGTTTCCAAAGCATGTTTTAGGCCTCGTAGGCCCATAATAGGGACAATATGATTATGAATGAAAAGTTTTAAATTTGAATGGAAATTTGTGACTTAGAAATGATCGGTTATATGCGATTAAGCCCGGTAATGCCTCGTACCCTATTCCGATGACGGATACGGGTAAGGGGTGTTACATTTAGTGGTATCAGAGCTATGGTTTAGTCGATTCTCGGACTAACATAGCATGTGCAAGAGTCTAGCTATACATGCCATATGTGAACTGTGATAGTTTGATATCTCCCGACTCCGATGAGATTGTTTTGTTAAAGTTGAGATACTTTGCAACCGAGCTACCATCGATAATGCTGAAAATGGATAAGTAAGTTCGTATAACTTAGTGAATATATTGATTTGCTTGAATTGATCCTTGTGATTTGCAATGATATGTATGTGTTAATGGATACAATGGATTAATCAAAAGTTGAGGAATATGGATAAAATGTTATTGTTCCGATTGAACATTGCATTTCGATGCATCAAAGTGACTTTTTGCAGTGAATAAGGTGAAAATTTATTTTGTGATGAGCTTATTATGATTGATTGATATTCATATGTGATAGTGTTGAATGTGTTACCAAAATATTCGAAAATGTGTTCATGATGAGTTGAAGCGTAGAGATGTATGAATTAGAGTATATGATATTATGTTGTTGTTAAATGCTATATTGCATATGTGTATGTATGAGGGTCAAAAATTTAAAGGCTTTACAATCTTCACCCCCTACCGGTATAGTGTCATGTGACAAAGTTCTTTATATTGAATAAGCTCACAAGTGGGGAAACCAAAGAGTTCATTGGTGGAATAATTAATGATGTAATTAGAGATGGGAATGATTTATCGAGCAAAGACGGTTATGAGAGAGATATCAGATTATTCTAAAGATTATTTGAAATGCATAATGCCACAGTTATAGAAGAAGTTAATATCAGCTAATCAACTTATTCAAATATGATGTCTAAAGTGTGCGTATGTTGAAATTTTTCCCGAATTGGTTTTCGTTAGTGAATGGAATAATACGAGGCTATTAATGACAGAATTAGTCAAAGAAATGATAATTGAGTAGTAAAGATGTCTGTGTATGACAGTTACAGTTGAAATGAATATGATGATCCTTTCTGGGTATTATATATATTCTTTTATCCTCAGAGATATGTGTGTGATTGTTCAGTTTCTGGTGGAGTTCTTATGTTGTCAGAATGCTAGCTAACTATGATGTTAGCTGAAAGCCCTGTTGGTCTGCTCGATTTATGATCGACATTTCTTTATCTCTTCGGAATTCTATTCTGATATGTTGGAATGAAGTCGATGATAAAAATTTATGTGAGACTATTCTTATGTTTCTACTGATTATGGTTTTGTTTTACATATGCTGGAAATATATTATCTCTATTGTGATGGAAGTCTAGAGTCGGTAAGCAATGTTTTTCTTCTAGCTTTCTTTGAAGAATTATCAAGATCTTTATCATCTTCTTGTGAGTTATATTCTTGGACTTCCAGTATGGTATCGTATCTTGGATTTTCTTATCTCGGTTTTTCTATCATTCTTATGTCGTGAATTATCAAACATGGCTTATCTTTAAAGTGTGTTCTTCAGCTTGTGGTAACAATGTCTATTATGATTATGCTTCTGGTTCGATCATAGAAAAGTGATGATTCTGGTATCTGGATTTCTCTAATTTTTGTGTAAGGAATAGACATCAGCAAAGGTATAAATGGTGAAATCACAAGCTCCAATTTGTATGATGGATTTCTTTCTCAGGTAAGTTAATTAAAGTCAATGCATTCAATCGGGGTATCCTTGGTACTTTGAGCTAATGTGATTGTAAAGGTCTTTGATTAGCATGATAAGAGAATTTTGAAAGATTGTGTGTTTGAGTTGTTTTAATAGCATGAAGAAAGGAGCATTTTGTTATGTTATTATTTGATAGTCGAAATCGACTCGGTTGTCTTTTATCAGAGTGAGCTGGTTAGTTGAAATGTGATTTGAGCTATATGTAGTTAAAGTATCCTCTGTTATGGTAATAAATTTTGTGCATTCACGAGTATACCGATGGATAGTCTGAATGAAGGATTGATATTCTAGAGAGTATGATACCGAGATATACCTATTAGATTTGTTCTAATCTGATGATGTTATTATGAGTTAAAGCTGTTCTGAATGATATGGTTATTGCTTTTATGAAAATTTGGATGATCTGTGTATGTTAGCAAAGTTAAAAACAGTTGAAGATAGTATTAACTGAAGCTTTGGTTCTGAGTTCAGTTTGAATTGAGTAATGAATTTATGATTTTTCAATGATGCACTATTGAACGGATTGGAATGTGTTTTATTACAAGAATGTAAAGTGATGGTTCATGTTTTCAGACGGTTAATTTCACAATAAAAAGAACTGCTCTACTAGTTATTTAGAGACGGTCACTTTTATGTCCGTATTGAGAATTTGGTGATATCGTTTATTCGAGGAAAGGTGTCTCATGTTCCCTGATTTCAAGAATTAAAGTATTGAATGTCATAGAAAGATCTAAAGTTAAGATAGTGTTAAAGACTTGAGCTATTGAAAGATCATGAGTAGTTATTGATTAATCTCTGAGAAAGTAGATATAGTTACAGATGCTGAATGGAAAAATCTTTGTTTATTTTGTGAGTGGGTTACACGATTGATTTTAATTGATGATGATATGATTTTAGCTAGATTAAAAGCTAAAGTGATGTTTCCATTGCAAGATTGAGAATCTCAGAAATGTGTTAATGAATGGTAAGCTAAACGAGTTTAGTATGAGTCGATTTCTGATTCTGAATTTCAGGTCTAACCTGATGACTGATGTTGTTGTTCTGAGATGGAAATTGTGTGCAGATGAATTCAGAGCTTATGTAGGAAATTTTTGTACGAGGCTCAGTAGTAGCTCGTTGGTTCATTCTGAGAGTAATAAAAATATACAGTTATTTGAAATAGATGTTTTGCAGATTAGGTTTCTTGTTTAACAAACCAGCTGAGTAAGATGTTTCTGGGATTATTCGATTATGCGAAGTATCAGTCTCCATTATTTCAGATTGATTTCTGAGGGCTATATCCCAATTATGGAAAAAGCTACAGGAAACATTGACCACAAAACTAAATTAAATTGTGATTATGATAAAAAGTTGAAAGCAACTTCTTTTGGTAAGATTTTCGGGGACGAATATCCTTAAGGGGGAGAGTTCTAACAGTTCAGTTTTGGGACTAGTCGGAATAGTGGTTTTGGGACCACAAATTCAACGAGGAAAAATTTATTTTATTACATTTTTTTGGTCTACAATTTCACGAAATGATTTCGTGAAAATTTCGTTCGAAAATTTCGACGTTTGGGCACTCAATTTAGTCAAAAGGACTAAATTGTAAAAAGTGCAAAAGTTGAGTTCTACATGTTAGAGGTATCCAATTGTTATGAAATTTTAAATTTGAGGTCCTTAAATGATAATTAGACCATTGGTTAATTTGTTGGACAAAAATGGACATGAAGTAGGTGAAATAGAATATATTTAAGTTAGGGGCATTTTGGTCATTTAGTAATTAAAATGAATTAAAAACAAAATTAAAAGCCAATTTTTTCCATCTTCAACCCCATGGCCGAATTTCACAAGGGGAAACCATGGCTAGGGTTTTTCAAGCTTCCAAGCTCGATTGTAAGTCCGTTCTAGCCCCGTTTTTAATGATTTTTATGTTTTTGAAATCCTTGTAACAAGATCTCTCTAATTACCATTTATTTGAGCTAGGGTTGATGTTTGAAAATTTACCCATATGAGAAATGCTTGTGTTTTGATGTTTAATTATAGAATATGAATGCTCAGTGTGTAATAAACGACTTTTACTAAGTAATTTTCGGTGAAATTGTCAAAAAGCACTAGTTTGTAAAAAGTTGTAAAATGTGTGTAAGTGTGTGAATAAATGGAAATTGTGGACTGCTATAGTTATGAAAATGGTTTGGATAGGCTTAAAATATAAGGAAATTGAATAAAAATCATTTTACGAGCCTAGGGGCTGTAAATATGTGAAACTTTAGGGGCAAAAACATAATTTTGCCATAATATGATTTTGGGTCACATTGCATAATATGACTAATAAATAAATTAAATGTGATATTATAGATCAAGGAAAACAAGGTTTGGAACTAGAACGAGGAAAAAAAACGAGTAATTGACCAATAAGTCTTTTTCACCTATTTTGCTTTCGAGGTAAGTTTGTATGTAAATAATACATTGTTTTTTATTCATGTTTTAATATTTTGTTATATTATATGAGATATGGTTGAAGATGGAGTAATTATTTGATGTAAATTATGAATTGTGATTGATCATGGATGAATTGGTAAAATGTTGAAAAGTGAGAATTCCCGGTTGAACCTTCGGAATAGAAAAGATACAAATGAGGTAGCTAGGTCACATGTGTGGTACTAAGTGTAGGCCAATATGTGTACAAGTGAGCTACGAGATGGTTTTAGGTCACGTGTGTAGTACTAAGTGCAGTCTACTACGTGTACCAGACGGATAGGTCGCATGTGCAGTACTAAGTGCAGGCTACTATGCGTACCGATAGCTTCGATCACATTTGTGGTACTAAGTGCAGGCCACTATGTGTAAGTGATGGTTTTGGTCACATGTGTAGTACTAAGTGCAGGCTACTATGTGCACCAGATAGCTTCGGCTACAAGGGTGGTACTATGTGCAGGCCACCGTGTATCTGTTATTATTCCGATGAATTCAACGAGAAATTGACTAAGTGAAAATACATGTGATCATGTAACGACTAAGTGTAATTGAATATGACTATGTGATGAATAAGTGCATGTATAAATGTGAAAATTTATGAATAATGTGCTCGATATTTGATCGAACCTTCGGTAAGATGAAATGGAGTAAGTGAAATTATAAAAGAGTAAATTTAGCAATAAAACAGTTTTGGACAGTAGCAGTTATGTGACTTTGAAAAATCACCAAAAATGGTGGAAATCGAATTAGAGGTTGAATAAGATATGAAATTAAATCTGAATGAGTCTATTTTCACTTAACAGAAACGGTGTAAACAAAAGAATTTCATATTCTATGATATTTAATTTTTTGTGATACAGGGTCAGAATGATGTCGGAATCCCCTATTCTGACTTTGGAAAATCACTAAATATTTTATAAAAATAATTATGGTTTATAATTTATATGCTTAAATTTCTTAATGAGTCTAACATCAATAGAAACAAACAAGAACATCATCTGAATCCCGTACGAAGAGATTATTAATTTTTAGTAAAGAAGGGTCAAAACTGTCAGATAGTAGAACATGGGAGACTTTAAAGAATAAACTGTACTTATTGGCTAAACCAAAAAATATTAAAATTTTATGGTAAGAAGATATGTGAGTCTAGTTTCAGAGAAAATTAACAGATCTTAATTTTTATTTCTGTAGCTCAAGAAATAAATAATTTAGTGACTATGAATCGAGTAGACAACTTGAGATGAACATGAATAAATAAGGAAACTATGTGCAATTATGATTGTATTATCTTGAGAACACATTGTGAAGATTTATAAAAGCCTGTTAATAAATCAATTATTATTTACATACCTACTTACTAAGCTATAATACTTACCCCTTTCCTTTCCTTTTTCCTATAGTGTCACAGAGGCTAGCTTGGGTTGGAGATCGTCGGAGATTCTATCACACTATCAATCTTTTGACTGGTATCAATGCCTTCAAGTAATTTAAGTCTTTGGCATGTATAGGGACTTAGTCATTTGGTATATGTGTTATTATGTTTTGGCCAAATGTATTGGCTTGTAATGGTTAAAGGTTATTGTAGTATGTAGCCATGCTAATTGGCTTATATTGGCTAATTGATTGTAAGCCTATATATATTATTTATATGCCAATGTCTTGTGATGTGAGCTGTGTTTGCATGACAGATGATATGTTGTGGGTTATGGCCTAAATACCTAATGGTTGAATGTGCTAGTAGTCATGATGTCGAATGGCTAAGTTTGGCTCAATGGTATGGTATGATAATTAGATATAATTATGCATGTATAAGAGTTGTTGAGGATATATTGAGTGTGACCCTGTTTTTAAGAAAAATTTTCTAAGTGTTGTGAAATTTTCCAAAGTTCTCGGTTTAGCTTCGAACCTCTTCCAAAGTATATTTTGGGCCTCGTAGGCCCGTAATAGAGACAATATGATTATGAATGAAAAGTTTTAAATTTGAATGGAAATTTGTGACTCGAAAATGATCAGTTATATGTGATTAAGTCCGATAATGCCTCGTACCGTATTCTGGCAACGGATACGGGTAAGGGGTGTTACACCATGTCCCAGACATGGTCTGATACTAGCACACATATCACTCAAATGTCATGGCATGGATGTCCAATCTTTTCCTAAAGTTCAACTGGGAGTATACCACATCATATTCGTCATGCATTTTCATAACAATAATCAAACATTTTATGCCATATCAATTGTTTAATGCACAATAACAATAAAGTTGTATTATTTACATACAAATTACCTCGGTATACAAAATATGGGCGACTAGTTCAATTTACTCCACTATTTTGGTTTTCCCTCGGTCTAAGTCCGAATCCCATTTTTCTTGATCTATAATGACAAAATTTACTCATTTAATCACCACATTAATCAAAACCTTTCAAAATTCCTACTTTGGCAAAATTACCATTTTACTCTTATACTTTCACAAAATTATGATTTTGCCCCTAGGCTCGTAAAACGATTTTCATCAAATTTCCTCATTAACCAAGCCTAGCTGAATCTATTTTAAGCTTATAGCAACTCACAATTCCAATTATTTCACACATTTACTACCCATTTTATAACCTTTACAAAATAGTCCTTTTAGGTGTTTTCATGAAAAATCCTTTCACAAAAGTTGTTTATTAAACAACCAAGATTCATTTTTTTCCATAAAAATTCAGCAAACAACATGAAGACTCACATGGCAAAACCCTTGATTTTCAACTATTTTGCAAAATAGTCCCCTCATTAGCTAGATTAAGCTATAAATGTTTCAAAAACACTAAAATCATCAAAAATGACCATCAAGATGACTTACTTGCAAGGATTAAAGGTTGCTGAAAATTTCAAGCTTCCCTGGCCCTTTTCTTGAGTGAAAATTGGTAGAGAAGAAAAAGAGAATGAAAAAGATAAAAACTTTCTTTTATTTTATCAATTAAGTCACCTAATGCCACCAAACCTTTGACTTTTCAATTTCTTTGTCTTCATGTTCAGCCACTAATCACTTTGGGGTCTATTTATTTAATAAGGACTTCTAATTTAATGTTCCATAGCTAATTAACACCGTTAGCTATTAAAACAAAACTTCCGCCTTTTGTGCGATTCAGTCCTTTTTCAAAATTAAACATGCAATCACTAAAATTAATTCACTAAAATTTTCATGCACTCATATAATCATGCTATAACATATAAAATAATATTAAAAATAATTTCTCCAGCCTCAGATTAGTGTTTCTGAAACTACTTTTCCGACTAGCCCCAAAATTAAGCTATTACAATTCTCCCCCTTAGGGATTTTCGTCCCCGAAAATCTTACCCGCAAAAAATTTCGGGTATTACTCTCTCATAGTTTCCTCGGGCTTCTATGTGGCCTCTTCAACCCCATGTTTATGCCATAGTACTTTCACAAGTGCTATACTTTTAGTCCTCAATTTCTTGACCTCCCGATCTAAAATCTTAACTGGCTCTTCACCATGGGTCATGTCTGAACAAATCTCAATCTCTGTTGGTGAAATAACATGTGATGGGTCAGAACGATAACGACGCAACATAGACACATGGAATACATCGCGGATCTTTTCTAACTCGGATGGCAAGGCTAGTCGATAAGCTACTGGTCTAATTTTATCAGTCACCTCATAAGGTCCAATAAAACGTGGACTTAATTTGCCTTTCTTATCAAATTTGAGGACTTTCTTCCACGGGGATACTTTAAAAAATACCTTATCACCGAATTGAAACTCAATCTCTTTCTGTTTCAAGTCTGCGTAGGATTTCTGTCTATCCGAAGCGGCCTTCAAACAACCAGGAATCACTTTTACTTTCTCTTCTGCTTCTTTGACTAAGTCAACCCCATGTATCTGATTTTCTCTGAGTTCGGTCCAATACAAGGGCGTTCGACATTTACGCCCATACAAAGCCTTATAAGGCACAATTTTCAAACTCGACTGAATATCCATAGCCCTCAAGGCAAACAATGACTTCCTACTCAAAGTATCGGCAACCACATTCGCCTTTCCAGGGTGATAGTCAATTATCAACTCATAATCCTTTATCAGCTCTAATCATATTTGCTACTGTAGGTTTAACTCCTTTTGAGTCATCAAATACTTTAGACTTTTATGGTTGGTGAATACTTGGCATATCTCGCCATACAAATGATGTCTCCAAATCTTCAGTGCGAACACTATGGCGGCCAGCTCTAAATCGTGAGTCAAATAGTTTTTCTCATGTGGCTTCAGATGTCTCAAGGCATATGCTATCCATTCAAGGATGCATCACTATAAACCACAAATTCTTTTCCCGATTTTGGTTGTACTAAAACTGGAGCCTCAGTCAACAATGCCATTAGTTTTTCAAAACTCTGTTGGCACTTTTCTGTCCATTTGAACTTGACATCTTTCTGTAGCAACCTTGTCATCGGTGTAGCAATCATGGAGAATCCTTTAACGAATCATCTGTAGTAACCCGCTAAGCCCAAAAAGCTTCTGATCTCTGACACATTCCTTGGCAGTTTCCAATCAACGATAGCCGATATCTTACTCAGGTCATCTCTAATTCCATCAATCGACACGATGTGTCCTAAGAATCCGACTTCTCAGAGCCAAAGTTCACTTTTGCTAAATTTAACATACAACTGCTTATCTCTCAAAGTCTGCAAAATAGTTTTCAAATGCTCTGCATACTCACTCTCATCACGAGAATAAATTAATATATCATCAATAAAAACAACGACAAATTATCCAGGTACGGTCAAAAAATACAGTTCATTAAGTCCATAAATACTGCAGGAGCATTTGTCAAGCCAAAGGGCATGACGAGGAACTCATAATGGCCATACCTCATCCGAAATACAGTTTTCGGTACATCTTGTTCCTTAACTCTCAGCTGGTAATAATCGAACCTCAGGTCTATCACTATGGCTCCCTTCAAGTGGTCAAACAAATCGTCGATCCTTGGCAAAGGATACTTGTTCTTAACTGTAACCTTGTTGAGCTGTTGGTAGTCTATACATAATCTCATCGACCCGTCTTTCTTTTTCACAAAATATGGAGCAATCGAAATAGGTTCCATACCAGGGACTAACTCAATACCAAACTCAACTTCCCTAGTTGGAGGCAATTCGGGCAACTCTTCCGGAAACACATCCGGATACTCACATACTACAGGCACTGACTCAATCTTTACTTCTGCCTCTTGGGTATTCAACACAAATGCAAGATAGGACTCATACCCCTTTTCTCCTATAATTCTCAACAGTCATAGAAGAAATCAGTACAGGTAAGCTATCTGGTTCACTTGATTCAACCCGAATAATATCCCCATTTTCACATCTCAGTTCAATAAAATTACTAGCACAGTTTACTAACACGTTATGAATAGTCAACCAATCCATGCCAAGAATTAGGTCAAATTCATCAAACGGTAGTAGCATGAGGTTAGCCGTAAAACAATGGCCTCTAATCATCAAAGGACAGTTTCTACACACTTTGTCAACTATCACATGCTTACCTAACAGGTTTGACACTTTTATCACAAATTCTGTAGACTCAACAGACATATTCATGCTAAACACCAATTTCATACAAATATAGGAATGGGTAAACCCCGGATCAATCAAAGCAACAATAGAGATATCATGAAGAGAAAAAGTACCCGTAATCACATCTGGCGACGATGCCTCTTCGTGAGTGCGAATGGCTAAAGTCCTTGCAGGCGCTCGGCCTTCGAACCTCATGGTGGAATCTCTAGGCGCACCTCTATTGCTAGCCCCACTTCCTGGGTTCTTCTGTGGTCTACCTCTAGAAGGAGCATTACTCACTCGCACATCTTGCTTTCTGTCTTTTTCCTCCATCTCAGGACAGTTTCGAATAAAGTGATCTAGTGAACCGCACTTGGAACAGCCTCTATCATTTCCTCGACACTCATCGAAATGTCATCTACCACACTGCGAACACTCTGATTTATTAGGTCGAGCACTACCAACACTCGCAATAGAAGTGGTTTGAGCTTTAGATGCCGAGTACTGCTTACTCCTATTTCTATTTGAGAATCCCACTAAAACATTTGATTTGGTAGTGAATTCTCTCAATTTCTTAGATAAGGACTGAAATGATTTCCCAAATTGTCTTTTCTTTAAGTCACGAGACTCAATATCAGCTTTCCCTTTCTCTTTGGCCAATTCCTTGGCCTTGCAAGTTCTCTCTACTAGTACAACAAATTCCCTCAGTTCTAGAATACCAACAAACAATCGGATGTCCTCATTTAATCCATCCTCAAACCTCTTACACATGATGGCTTCGGTCGATACGCACTCCCGAATGTATTTTTTGAGCGTCACGAACTCACGCTCATACTCTGTTACTGTCATTCGACCTTGCTTCAATTCTAGAAATTTCTTCCTTTTCTGGTCTATAAACCTCTGGCTAATATACTTTTTACAAAATTCTTCCTGAAAGAATTCCCAAGTTATCCTTTCATTTTGTAAAATCGACACAAGGGTGTTCCACCATTGGTAGGCCGAGTCTCGCAGGAGTGACACAACACACTTCATGCACTCCTCAGGTGTGCAAGACAACTCATCGAATACCCTAATGGTATTTTCTAGCTAGAACTCTTCCCTTTCCAGATCATTATCTATATTTGCTCTAAACTCCTCAGCCCATTGCTTTCGAATTCTATCTACCGGAGGTTTTTCCTTTCTCATCATTTCCACTACTTGGGGAGCTGTAGGGGTAGGCTGAGGGATTAGAGGGGTTGGAGGAGGTCGAATGTTCGAGTTTGCACGAACAAACTCCGAACACCATACATGTAACACCCTGAATTAATGAGCTTGTGCATTTTGGTATGTTGTATGTTTAATGTGTTAACTTGAGGGCTAGGGGTCCAGATTGGGCTCAGGAATGGGCTGAGGCCTCGGTTAAAATATTCTGTTTAGACACTCAAGTACTTTAAAGGTAGGTATCTGTGTTTAAAATGTCAAACATGGGCTTGTGGCCCAAAGTTAGGTGGCGCTACAAGGGAACAGAGGGTGGCGTCACTAGTGGATGGAGAGGGCCCAAGGTTGGCTGCTTGGAGCCCAAGCTTTTGGGCCATTTTCGGAACTTAAAGACGAGCTAGGGGGTACGGCAACAAGGCTAAAATGTAGGGGATTTTTAATGTTTTAATATGTGGATATTAAAGCTGATAAAGGAGTGAGGAGTTGGTGCTAATTAGGTTTCTTTTGGATGTGAGTTCAGATTAAGATAAGGGAAAAAGATGAGGAGTTAATCAAGGAGGCTAGTGTTGGCTGAAAATCAAACACTGGAGAGGGGGAGAATCGGTTTAGTATAGGCAAGGGGGTGTGCCAAAAATTTGTTTACTGAATTCTTGTCATCTTTTTCTTTTCTGCTGAAATCACCACTTCATTCTCCCTCTCCACTTTCTCTTCTTTTTCCTTCTGGCCGAAACCCTCTGAAGCCTCATCAATTGCCGAAACACTGTTATTTTCTGTCTCTTCTCTTTCAAACTCATTGGCTGAATATCCTTTGTAGGACAACATTCTTCTTGTTCATCTTTCCGGGATTTTCTTAAAAGCCAAAATTCCTAGGATCTCTAATCTTCTACGCTTCGATCTTCTTTTGTGATTGCCAAATCTTTCTGCAAGGGGTAGCTGAAACCTTCTGTAGAGGTAAGTGTTGATTGTGCTATATTTTTCTGGCTTTTAGAGAGCATAGCCGAATGGCTACATGGTGGACTGATCTTGTGTTTCTTTCATGGGCAGCATTCCGGGATTTGAAGGGGATCTAATCGCCTAGGTTTCTAAATCGGTAGCACTCGAATCATACTACTTTCGGGATTTAATCGATCTAGGTAAGGAGATCTATCCAATTAAGCGTGTTAATCTAAGCAAATATTAATTCTTGGCCGATTGTAGGGGGAGAGCCTTATCTTCGCATTCTTTCGGTTTTTGGGCAGAGTCATAGACAGAGAGTAGTGGTTCCGATTAGCAAGAGTATAGTACTACGTATTATCAGGTGTGTAATTTCTCATACCATCTCTGTTGTCTGTTAGTTTATATATGAATCTGTTTATATTCTGTTAAATGCTGAAATCTCGGCATGGTTGTTGAAAACCCGTGGAGGGTAGGACGACTCATCAGGTTAGTGATTTCTGTGATCTTCTTTGAGTAAAATGATTCTGCTGAGTTGATATGATATACATGCATGCCATTTTTTATGTTTGTTTGGGGTTGGGCGATTGATGTATATGGAAGGGGAAGTGTTCTGTTGTAGTGGCTTTGCCACGATCTATTGTAGTGGCTCTGCCACGATCTGTTCTGGTGACCATGTCACAAATTTGACGATGAGCAGCTAACTGCAGCATGACTGCCATCGGTGGTGTGTAGCGGTGAGGGTGATTGTAGAAATCCCCATTGGTGTGATTGGCAGGTAAGGGAGGTGTGTAGCGGATGGATCTAGGATTGGGATGGGCTTTGATTAATTCTGATATGTGATATTCTGTTATTCTGTTCTGTGGGGCTAAGGCCCAGTCTGATGGTGCACGAGGGATTGCACACTGAGTCTTGTGACTCACCCCGTTGTTTAACATTTTTTTCAGGTAGCCCTTAGTGCATCGAACCGGGCTGGAGAGGAGCGCAAGGTGGCCATGCATGGATTGATTTTGACTCAATAAAAGACATTGTTTTAATTATTTTTCCTTAGTATTTTCAATTTGTTTGGTTTTATATTTCATTGTAATAAGGCCACTGGCTACTGTTATTGGGTTTCATGTTTTCGGTTTTCGGGTTTTCCTTCATTTAGATTTTATGATTAATTGAAGCTAAGGCATGTGTTTAAGTAATAAAACTCAAAGGCTAAGTTTCGGTTTCTATTCATTAAGGCATTAGTTAAAATTTATTTCTTTTACAAATTATCAAATTATTAAGTTTTCGCGTATAAATGCTTAAATTGTACTTTTAAAGGAAAAAAATGCGACATGTTTTATAAAATCTTCTTAGTGACATGCCAGATCCAGTCGGGGTGTTTGGGCCGGGTTTGGGGTGTTACAAATCGGTATCAGAGCCCGATTCAAAACTCGACTTTGGGGTTTTGGGCTCAAAACGCTTTCTAAAGATGGGTTTTGGAAACATGCATGTTTGTAAATAATACAGGATGGTTTTCTCGGCATGGCACCTGCGTTTCCGGCCCAAGTTCGCCAGGTAAGTATTCAGAACTCACTGTGTGCTATATATGTATGTGGGCTTGATGGGCTTTAAGGGACATAGATTATTTTAATTAGAATTTGATGGACTTTAGGCTTAGCTTAAACAACTTCTTAAATCTCATAAGACTTAATCTATCCAAACAAACCCGTGAACAAATCACTAGGTTAGGGTGTGGCAACAGGCATACGCATGTCTAGGATTGGATTCTGGGAGAGCTTGGTACTTAAGCAGTCCTAGTGACTCACCTCCTCTTCGCTGGAATCCTACCTGGTGCGTAGTGACTGTTCACCCTAGCCACGAGGATTTGTTGACAGGCCAAAATCTATAATTAAAACCCGAAAGGGACCAGCCATCCTATTTTTCTAAAATTACTAAATTACCCCTGATTTGTAAAATGACCAAAATATCCCTGATTTGTACAATTACTAAAGTACCCCTAATTTATAAAATGACCGAAATGACCCCGGATTGCAAAATCACCAAGATACCCTTATTTCACAAAATCACCAAGGAACCCTATTTTAGAAAATTCCCGAAGTATCTCCAAGTTTTGCATAATTTCTAGAACACCCTTGATTTGTGAAAACTTCCCTGAATACTCTAGATTTGCAAAATTACGAAAATTTATGAAATCACCGAAACACCCCGGTTTAAAAAAAATAACAACAGCAACATCAACATATCTCCATTTAGGAAAAAAAACTTGTTTTCCAAAATACTCTTGTTTTAAGAAAAAAAAATGTGTGTAGCAAAGTACCTCTAAATCGAAGAAAATTACCAAGATGCGTTATTTTTGAAAATACCCTGTAGGGCAAAACTACAGAAAAACCCATGGGTAGTGAAATGATGAAAATACTCTTATGTGATAAATGTGAGTTCATGGATGTTATATGTATGTTGCTGTTTGGTGATTGAATGTATGTGCTTCTTAGAACTAGGAGATGTGAACTTGAGACTGAATTGTAGATATAACTGCGAATTCGAGAGAACTACTCTTAAAACTACTATTCATAAGACTGTTCGGGGGTAATCAGTGGAAGAAAACTAATAATTCATAAAATTTCTAATCAGATAGACGCGAATCGGTAGAATGGGTACAAGGGATCGAGGACGTCCACCGCGTGGTCGTGGTAGGGGTAGGATGACCGTGTCGGAGCCAGTAGGGTCTGGCCACGGGTCAAGAAACGAGATGCCGGATCTGCCAGCTATGGAGGGAGAATTTTGGGACCAGGCGGCCGGAGATGATGCGGTATCTCAGGCGATGTTGTGGGTCCTTGAGAGAGTTGATGGGGCAGGCACGGGTTCAGGAGCTCAAAAATCTGTGTCTGAACGACTCCGAGCCAACGGAGCAGAGATGTTTAGGGGTGTTTCTGGCGTAGCCCCTAACACCGCTGAGTATTGGATAGAAGCGAGTGAGCGCATAATGGATGACCTAGACTTCACGGTGGAGGAGAAGTTGAAAGGGGTCGTGTCTCTTCTTCGAGACGAGGCTTACCAGTGGTGGCTCATAGTAAAGGAGGGTACTGCCAAAGACCGGATTGACTGGATTTTTTTAAGGAGTCATTCTAGGGAAAGTACGTTGGGGCCAGCTATGTGGATGCACAGAGGAAGGCATTTCTGAATTTGGTGCAGGGAAGTAAATCTGTGTCCGAGTATGAGGCAGAATTTCTGCGTTTGAGCCGTTACGCTTGAGGAATTATAGCGACTGACTATGAGCACTGTGTACGGTTCGAAGATGGATTGCAGGATGAGTTGAGAGTGTTGGTAGCACCGCAGCGAGAAAGGAACTTTGCCGTTCTGCTCGAGAAAGCTAAAATATCTGAAGAGGTAAAGCGAACGGAGAAGCAAAATAAGGATAAGGATCGGAATAGGAATAAGAGAAAATTTGGGCCGACGGGATCATCTGGGAGTTTTCAGAAAAGGCCTAGGTTTGATGGGCCAGCTCGTGCTCTGACATCTGCTACTGGGAGTCAGAATCGATCATGTAATTTGTGCGGGAAAGTACATTTCGGGGAGTGCAGAAGGAGAACTGGTGGATGCTTCAGATGTGGGTCTATGGATCATATGGTGAAAGACTGTCCACAGGTGGATCAGGTACAGCCAGCTGGACGAGGTTCTGACAAGGTTAGGAGGGGTGGTCAGCCATTACCGAGGGGTCATGGCCCAGTCAAAGGAGGAAATGGGTCTGGTCGGGGTCGTGGAGCACCTGGTAGGGGTGCAGGTAATGTAGACGCGAGACGCCGGGTCTAGTTTATGCAGCTCGTCGGCGGAAGGATGGTGACGCACCAGACGTCATAACCAGTATGTTTCTTATTGCTGATAATCCATTTCTTGCTTTGATTGATATTGGATCAACCCACTCTTACGTTGCAAGCTCGGTATCCGAGAATTTAAGTATAGGATCTAAAATAACTGCAAGGAAGATGAATGTGGTTAGCCCGTTAGGACAATCTAGGATAGTGGACAAACTATTTAGGAGTGTACCTTTAGAGACTCAAGGAGTAGTGTTTCCGGCAAACCTAATGGAATTACCGTTTGGGGAGTTTGACCTTATCTTGGGAATGGATTGGTTGGCTAAGCATCGTGCTAAGCTGGATTGTGAGACTAAGCGCATGGTGTTGAGTACCCCGGAAGGCGGGGAGGTGGTTGTGCTGGGGGAAAGAAGGGATTATTTGTCCAACGTAGTATCTGCATTGAAGGCTGTTAAGATGATTCGGAAAGGATGCAATGCATTTCTAGCTTTTATCAGTGCTTTGGACGTTAAGGAGGTGACTATCAATGAGGTAAGAACAGTAAAGGAATTCGTAGATGTCTTTCCTGAGGAGTTGCCAGGGTTACCTCCAGATCGCGAAGTGGAGTTTAGAGTTGAGCTACTACCGGGTACGGCTCCGGTGTCCATCGCTCCTTACCGAATGGCGCCGAAGGAGCTGGTGGAGCTCAAAGCTCAGATCCAGGAAGTGTTGGATCGAGGTTTTATTCGACCGAGTGTGTCTCCGTGGGGAGTGCTGGTCCTATTTGTGAAGAAGAAGGACAGATCCAAGCGTATGTGTGTGGACTACCGTCAACTGAATAAGTTAATGATTAAGAACAAGTATCCACTGCTGAAAATCGACAATCTATTCGATCAGCTCAAGGGAGCTTCGGTTTTCTCTAAGATAAATTTAAGGTCGGGTTATCATCAGTTAAAGGTAAAGGAAGGGGACATTCATAAGACGGTGTTTCGAACTCGCTACTATCATTATGAATTTTTGGTGATGTCGTTCGGTTTAACGAACGCGCCAGCAGCATTTATGGATATGATGAATCGGGTGTTCCAACCATACCTTGATCAGTTTGTTGTGGTGTTCATTGACGATATCCTGGTTTATTCCAAGTCCGATGAGGAGCATGATGCTCATCTTCGTGTGGTGTTGCAATTTCTGAGGGAGAAGTAGCTGTTCACTAAGTTCAGTAAGTGTGAGTCCTGGTTGAGGGAAGTAACTTTCTTAGGACATGCGGTTTCTGTAGAAGGAATTAGGGTTGACCCTCAGAAGATAGAAGCTGTATTGGATTGGAAACCGCCGAAGTCTGTGGTAGAGATTCGAAGTTTCTTGGGATTGGCAGGGTACTATAACAGGATTGTTGAGGGGTTCTCATTAATTGCGGCACCCTTAACTAAGTTGTTGAGGAAGGGAGTACCGTTTGTATGGACCGACAAATAGCAGGAGAGCTTTGAGAAGCTGAAGAAAATATTGACAGAAGCACCGGTGTTAATTCAGCCAGAGGCGGGAAAAGAGTTTACTGTCTACTGTGATGCGTCACACATGGGGTTAGGATGTGTGTTGATGCAAGATGGAAAGGTTGTTGCCTATGCACCTCGACAGTTAAAACTACATGAGTTGAACTACCCCACGCATGATTTAGAATTGGCTGCGGTAGTGTTCGCTCTGAAGATCTGAAGATCTGAAGTATCTCCTTACCCAGAAGGAGTTGAATCTAAGACAACGTAGGTGGATTGAACTTTTGAAGGACTATGACTGCTCGATCGAATATCATCCGGGCATGGCTAACGTGGTGGCGGATGCGCTAAGTCGGAAGGCGATAGCAGATTTAAGGGCGATGTTCGCTCATCTTAGCCTGTACGAAGATGGCAGTTTGGTAGCTGAACTCAAGTGAGATCGATGTGGACAAGCCAAATTAGAGAGAAGCAGCTTTTAGACGATGTCTTGAGTGATCGACTCCGGCAAGTACAAAATGGTGAAGGAGTGGAATATAGTTTGAATTGTAATGGGGTTCTGTGTTTCTGTAAGAGAATTTGTATGCCAAAGGATGTCGAGTTGAGGCAGATGATTCTTCAAGAGGCGCATAGTAGCCCATACGCTATGCATCCTGGAGGGGTTAAGATGTATCGGGATTTGCGAGAGCAATTCTGGTGGCCAGGTTTGAAGCGAGAGGGAACAAAATTCGTGGGTAAATGTTTGACGTGTCAGCAGGTGAAGGCGGAACATCAGTTGCCTTCGGGGTTGTTGCAGCCGGTGAAGATTCCGCAGTGGAAATGGGAAAGAATCACGATGGATTTTGTTAGTGGGTTACCTCTTGCACCCACCAAGAAGGATTCGATTTGGGTGATTGTTGATCGGCTGACGAAGTCTGCTCACTTCATACCGGTTCGTGTTGACTATTCTCTGCAAAGGTTGGCTAAGCTGTACGTGGCTGAGGTTGTGAGACTGCATGGTGTACCTGTGTCGATCATATCGGATAGAGACCCTAGGTTCACGTCACGATTCTGGAAGGCTCTGCATCAGGCAATGGGAACAAGGTTAGACTTCAGTACCGCCTTCCATCTGCAGACTGATGGTCAGTTTGAGAGGGTAATCCAGATCTGGGAAGATATGTTAAGAGGTTACATCATTGATTTCAGGGGTAGTTGGAAGGAGTATTTACCTCTGGCAGAATTCGCGTACAATAATAGCTACCAATCTAGTATTCAGATGGCGCCGTATGAGGCGTTATACAGACGGAGATGTCGTACTCCTTCTTGTTGGACGGAGTTGGGTGAGCGCCAGGTGTTGGGTCCAGAACTGGTTTCGAAACGGAAGAAAAAGTTAAGTTGATTCGGGCTCGGTTGAAAGAAGCGTTTGATCGGAAAAAATCTTATGCGGATCTAAAATGGAAAGAGTTGGAATTTGCAGTGGGTGATCAAGTTTTTCTGAAAGTCTCACCGTGGAAAAAGGTGATGAGGTTTGGTTGGAAGGGTAAGCCAAGTCCCCGATTTATTGGACCTTATCAGGTACTAGAACGTGTGGGACCAGTGGTGTATCGACTAGAGTTGCCTCCAGAGTTGGAGCAGATACATGACGTGTTTCATGTCTCGATGCTAAGACGTTATCGTTCTGATTCATCGCACATTGTGCCAGTGGAAGAGATTGAAGTAAGGCTAGACTTGTCCTTTGAGGAGGAGCCAGTACAAATCTTGGATCGAGACATAAAGGTGTTGAGAAGGAAGTCCGTCCCTTTGGTCAAGGCTTTGTGGTGAAACCACAGCACAGAGGAAGCGACTTGGGAGCCAGAGGATGTCATGTGACAGTAGTATCCTCATCTCTTCTGATCAGGTAAATTTCGGGGTCGAAATTTCTTTAAGGGGGTAGAACTGTAACACCCTGAATTAATGGGCCTGTGCATTTTGGTGTGTTGTATGTTTAATGTGTTAACTTGAGGGCTAGGGGTCCAGATTGGGCTCAGGAATGGGCTGAGGCCTCGGTTAAAATATTCTATTTAGACACTCAAGTGCTTTAAAGGTAGGTATCTGTGTTTAAAATGTCAAAAATGGGCTTGTGGCCCAAAGTTAGGTGGCGCTACAAGGGAACAGAGGGTGGCGTCACTAGTGGATGGAGAGGGTTCAAGGTTGGCCGCTTGGAGCCCAAGCTTTTGGGCCATTTTCAGCACTTAAAGAGGAGTTGGGGGGACGACAACAAGGCTAAAATGTAGGGGATTTTTAATGTTTTAATATGTGGATATTAAAGCTGATAAAGGAGTGAGGAGTTGGTGCTAATTAGGTTTCTTTTGGATGTGAGTTCAGATTAAGATAAGGGAAAAAGATGAGGAGTTAATCAAGGAGGCTAGTGTTGGCCAAAAATCAAACACTGGAGAGGGGGAGACTCGGTTTAGTATAGGCAAGGGAGTGTGCCAAAAATTTGTTTACTGAATTCTTGTCATCTTTTTCTTTTCTGCCGAAATCACCACTTCATTCTCCCTCTCCACTTTCTCTTCTTTTTCCTTCTGGCTGAAACCCTTTGAAGCCTCATCAATTGCCGAAACACTATTATTTTCTGTCTCTTCTCTTTCAAACACATTGGTCGAATATCCCTTGTAGGACAGCATTTTTCTTGTTCATCTTTCTGGGATTTTCTTAAAAGCCGAAATTCCTAGGATCTCTAATCTTCTATGCTTCGATCTTCTTCTGTGATTGCCAAATCTTTCTGCAAGGGGTAGCCGAAACCTTCTGTAGAGGTAAGTGTCGATTGTGCTATATTTTTCCAGCTTTTAGAGACCATAGCCGAATGGCTACATGGTGGACTGATCTTGTATTTCTTTCATGGGCGGCATTCCGGGATTTGAAGGGGACTAATCGCCTAGGTTTCTAAATCGGTAGCACTCGAATCATACTACTTTCGGGATTTAATCGATCTAGGTAAGGAGATCTATCCAACTAAGCGTGTTAATCTAAGCAAATATTAATTCTTGGCCAATTGTAGGGGGAGAGCCTTATCTTCGCGTTCTTTCGGTTTTTGAGCAGAGTCGTAGACAGAGAGCAGTGGTTCCGATTAGCGAGAGTATAGTACTACGTATTATCAGGTGTGTAATTTCTCACACCGTCTCTGTTGTCTGTTAGTTTATATATGAATCTGTTTATATTCTGTTAAATGTCGAAATCCCAGCATTGTTGTTGAAAACCCGTGGAGGGTAGGGCGACTCATCATGTTAGTGATTTCTGTGATCTTCTTTGAGTAAAATGATTCTGCTGAGTTGATATGATTTACATGCATGTCATTTTCTATGTTTGTTCAAGGTTGGGCAATTGATGTATATGGAAGGGGAAGTGTTCTGTTGTAGTGGCTTTGCCACGATCTGTTGTAGTGGCTCTGCCACGATCTGTTCTGGTGACCATGTCACAAATCTGACGATGAGCAGCTAACTGCAGCATGACTGCCATCGGTGGTGTGTAGCGGTGAGGGTGATTGGGGATTTGTGTGATTGGCAGGTAAGGGAGGTGTGTAGCGGATGGATCTAGGATTGGGATGGGCTTTGATTAATTCTGATATGTGATATTCTGTTATTCTGTTCAGTGGGGCTAAGGCCCAGTCTGATGGTGCACGAGGGATTGCACACTGAGTCTTGTGACTCACCCCGTTGTTTAACATTTTTTTTCAGGTAGCCCTTAGTGCATCAGACCGGGCTGGAGAGGAGCGCAAGGTGGCCATGCATGGATTGATTTTGACTCAATAAAAGACGTTGTTTTAATTATTTTTCCTTAGTATTTTCAATTTGTTTGGTTTTATATTTTATTGTAATAAGGCCACTGGCTACTACTATTGGGTTTCATGTTTTCGGTTTTCGGGTTTTCGTTCATTTAGATTTTATGATTAATTGAATCTAAGGCATGTGTTTATGTAATAAAACTTAGAGGCTAAGTTTCGGTTTCTATTTATTAAGGCATTAGTTAAAATTTATTTCTTTTACAAATTATCAAATTATTAAGTTTTCCCATATAAATGCTTAAACTGTACTTTTAAAGGAAAAAAAATGCGACATGTTTTATAAAATTATCTTAGTGACATGCCAGATCCGGTCGGGGTGTTTGGGCCGGGTTTGGGATGTTACAATATATTCATCATATAGAGGAAGGCTTATCTAGCCCCTCCGCCCTGACTCAGTGTTACAGGCCCACTTTCGACTGGCGCGGTCCCTTCTGCGGAAGCCGGCGCATTACTTTCTACATTATCCACCACTGCTCCGTCGGGATCCATTTACTATATAAAAACACAATTTAAATTGTCAGGAGTCGTCACACTATCATAATTTATATATGGCACGTATAGCTAGACTCTCACACGTGCTACGTTAGTCCTAGAATTGACTAAATCATAGCTCTAATACCACTAAATGTAACACCCCTTACGCGTAACTGATACCGGTACATCTACTAAGCGTTACCTTACTAAAACACATACTAGCATTCATAAAAGTTCGTTCAAATTTAAATCTTTTTAAACATTGCCTTAAAATACTTAATATGAGCCTACGAGGCCCAAAACACACTTTAAAAACGATTCGGGATCAAATCGAGTTCTTTAGAAAACTCTGGAAAATGTCACTAAAAATAGGGGCACACGCCAGTCTGGAAGGGCGACACGCTCGTGTGACCTAATAACATGGCCATATTGAAGGACCGTGTAACTCAAACGGCCTAAGCATATAGGGACACACCCGTGTCCTATGCTCGTGTGGATTTGTTTCTCAATTTGAACCTACAGGGGTTTCCACACAGCCTGACACACGCTCGTGCCTATGGCCTGTGTCCCCCACATGGTCATGACACGCCCGTGTGAAAAAAACTTGACATTCTGTTTTTGATGTCACATTCATTTAGGGTCACACGGCCAAGGCACACGCCAGTGTGCTAGACCATGTGGCGAATTTAATTTCACATTTAAGGTGCAGACTTCACATGGCCTGGGCACATGCCCATGTCCTATGGCCGTGTCTTCCACACAGTTGAGACACACGACCATGCCTCAGCCCGTGTGGTTACTACTAGGCATTCTGTTTTACCAAATTAAGGTGCAGTGGGACACACGGCCAAACTACACCCCCATGGGGCAGACCGTGTGTCTACCCATGTGGACAATAACAATGCTATTTACCAAGCCCTTTTTGCCACCCTTACTTGCACCAAAATAAGCGACATCAAGCAAGACCAATTCACACATATTTTATTAATTCCATCACACATCCTACTCATTCATGCATTAACATACTAAATACTTACCCACGCAATTTGCTCAATCATGAGAAGCGTCATCATTTGCACATATCAATAACAAGTATTAGCCATCATCCATGGCCTTATACAAAATGAATTTATCTTCAAGACAAGCCAACACATTTGGCCAAAACAATATGACACTTAACAAAATACCAAGTCCCTATACATGCCATACTCAAAATGATAAATCTAACTATACCAAATGTTCAGATTGATAGTGTGATTGATGTCTCCGACGTTTATTGATCCTCGAGCTAGGTTGGCGAAACTATAAGAAAATGAAAAGGAAAGGGAGTAAGCATAAAGTTTAGTAATTCGCATGTAAATAGTCAACAACAATTTCCATGCATTATCATACTCATAGCATATCATAAACTTGAACCAAATTCTTAGATAATTAAAGGCATAACTTACTCATTTTCATCCTTACTAATCATACAACATAAATTGAGCTCATTTCTCATGAATTTCGTGTAGGTACCTGTATCACTTACAAAATGGTCGTAACTTTTCTCGCTTTTGACATAAACTTTAAATTTCCTGCTGAACTAGTTGGAATACCAAAGGATACCCGAAAAGCCTCACACAAAAGGGTACGGTGTCGATGCCATGTCCCAGACATGGTCTTACATTGGCTCTCATAATGTGGCCGATGCCATGTCCCAGACAAGGTCTTACACTAGCACACATATCAATACTGATGCCATGTCCCAGACATGGTCTTACACTAGCACACATATCACCCAAATGTCATGGAATGGATATTCAATCTATTTCTAAAGTTCAACCGGGTGTATACCTCATCATATTCATCATGCATTTTCATAACAATGATCAAACTTTTTATGCCATATCAATTGTTTAATGCATAATAACAATAAAGTTGTATTATTTACGTACAACTTACCTCGGTCTACAAAATATGGACGACTAGTTCGATTTAGTCCACTATTTTGGTTTTCCCCCGGCCTAAGTTTGAATCCCGTTTTTCTTGATCTATAATGACAAAATTTACTCATTTAATCACCACATTAATCAAAACATTTCAAAATTCTTACTTCGGCAAAATTTTCGTTTTGCCTTTAAACTTTCACAAAATTATGATTTTGCCCTTCGGCTCATAAAATGATTTTCATCAAATTCCTCATTAATCAAGCCTAGCTGAATCTATTTTAAGCTTATAGCAACTCACAATTCCAATTCTTTCACACATTTACTACCCATTTTATAACCTTAACAAAATAGTCCTTTTAGGTGTTTTAATGAAAAATCCTTTCACAGAAGTTGTTTATTAAACAACCAAGATTCATTTTTTTTCCATAAAAATTCAGCAAACAACATGAAGATTCACATGGCAAAACCCTAGATTTTTAACTATTTTGCAAAATAGTCCCCTCATTAGCTAGATTAAGCTATAAAGGTTTCAAAAACACTAAAATAATAAAAAATGACCATCAAGATGACTTGCAAGGATTAAAGGTTGCTGAAAATTTCAAGCTTCCATGGCCCTTTTCTTGGGTGAAAATCGGTGGAGAAGAAAGAGAGAATGAAAAAGATGAAAAGTTTCTTTTATTTTATCAATTAAGTCACCTAATGCCACCAAACCTTTGACTTTTCAATTTCTTTGTCTCCATGTTCAGCCACTAATCACTTTGGGGTCTATTTATTCAATAAGGACTTCTAATTTAATGTTCCATAGCTAATTAACACCCTTAGCTATTAAAACAAAACTTTTGCCTTTTGTGCGATTCAGTCCTTTTTCAAAATTAAGCATGCAATCACTAAAATTAATTCACTAAAATTTTCATGCACTCATATAATCATGCCATAACACATAAAATAATATTAAAAATAATATCTCTGGCCTCAGATTAGTGGTTCTGAAACCCCTGTTCTGCCTAGCCCCAAAATCGGGCTGTTACACAACATTCGGTCTATTCAATTTAGTCCAAATTTCACTTTAAGGCATTTTTAGACATTTGCCTCTAAAATTTCACATCTTTTACAATTTAGTCCTTATCATATAGAATTGCAAATTCATGCAATTTAGTACAAACCCATGCTTAGCCGAATTTAATACATGTTACTACTAGCCCATATTTTCAATTTATTCACTTTTAACCACCACATTTCACATTTTCTCAATTTAATACCTTTTTGACATCTTTGTCAAAAATTACTTTACAAAAGCTATTAATCTAACATTAAACCTTCCAAATATATCATAATTCATCTAATTACTCAAGCATTCAACAATGAAAACATGATAAATCTTTAATAGTTTAGAAATCTAAGGTACGGGCTAGCTAGAATACGAAGCATCGATCACAAAAACATAGAAATCATTAAAGACGGGACAAAAATGGACTTACAATTGAGTACCAAAGTGACCAAAAGCTTCAAGCTATTTTAATGGCTTCCTTCACCCTAACATTCAGCTGTCAAAGATGAATGCTGCCAATTTTGTGTTTTTTTTAATTAAAATAACCTTTAATAATCAAATACCAAAATTAACCTTTAAATTAATTCAAAACTTCATTTATGCCATGCTATTATCATCCACTATCATAATAATGGTCTAATTTCTATTTAAGGGCCTTAACTTTAAGGTTCTATAGCTATTAGACACTTTTAGCTAATAGAACACAAGTTTTACACTTTACACGATTTAGTCCTTTTTACCAAATTGACCATTTAAACGATAAAATTTCTTCATGAAATTTTCACACAATCACATTATCATGCTGTAAACATTAAAATAATAATAAAATAAATATTTTGACCTCAGATTTGTGGTTTCAAAATTATTGTTTCGATTTGACTAAAAATGGGCTGTTACATGTAAATTGTGAGACAATTCCACATTCCTTTAAAAGCTCATCAAACTCTAAGCTTAAGTATTCTCCTCCTAAATCTGAACGAAGTGCCTTAATACTTTTTCCTAGTTGGTTTTGTACTTCTTTCTTAAATTCCTTTAACTTATCAAGGGCTTCAGAATTATAGTGCGTAAGACAAATATATCCATATCTACTGAAGTCATCAGTGAAAGTAATGAAGTATTGAAAACCTCATTTGGCTTGTGTATTCATTGGTCCCCATACATCACTATGTATTAAGCCCAAAACATTAGTACCTTAATTACTTTTACTATTAAAAGGGGCTTTAGTAATTTTACCCAACAAGCAAGAGTCACATATATCAAATTGTTCGAAAACAAAAGAATCCAAAAATCCATCTTTATGGAGATTTGATATGCACTTCTCACTTATATTGCCCAAGCGGCAATGCCAAAGATAAGTTTGATAAGAGTAATTTATTTTTGCTCTTTTAGTATTTATGTTATAAATGGGCCTATCTTGATCTAAAATGTAGAGTCCATTTACTAATTGTGCCGAACTATAGAAAACATTGTCAAGATAAAATGAGCAACAATTATTTTTAATAATTATCTCAAAACCAATTTTGCCTAAACAAGAAATTGAAATAATGTTTCTAGTTAAATTGAGCATAAAATACAATCCTCCAAACATAAATCAAGTTCACTAGGCAATGATAAAATACGTGTTCCTACAGCTAATGCAACAACTCTTGCTCCATTTCCAACTCGTAAGTCCACATCTCTTTTAGCCAGATTCCTACTCCTTTGTAGTCCCTTTACAAAGGTACACATATGATATCCACAACTAGTATCTAATACCTAAGAAGTAGATGTTGATAAAATAATATTGATAACATAAATACCTGAAACAGACGCTCCACTTTCCTTTACTTCTTGACCTCTTCAAGGTAGATAGGGTAGTTCCTCTTCCAATGTCCGGTCTCATTGCAATGGAAACATTTTCCTTCCTTAGCAAATCCTCCTTTAGGTTTCAATTAAATCTTTCATTTGTTGGGTTTGACCTTGCCATTGTCCTTAGGCTTTGACTTAGTCTTAGACTTTCTTTTTCCCTTGTCCTTGAGGACCATCAAAATAGGCTTAGGTCTAGTCTTTTTCATGTTACTTTCAGCAATTCTCAATATACTGAGTAATCGTGGAAAAATCTTATTAATTTCATTCATGTTGAAATTAAGGAAAATTTGGGTAAAACTGTCTAGCAACGATTGTAGGATAACATCTATGGCCAATTCCTCAGAATCCAAGTTTTTTAAGCCTTTCAATATAGCCTATCATCTCGAGAACATGAGTTCCCATATGAGTTCCCTCCACCATTTTGCACCGAAATAGAGCTTTAGTGGTCTCGTACCTCTCTTAATGTGTTGGTTCATGTCATAGGCACATATCCTCATGTTGCTTTTGAAGCTCAGGAGTCATGGTGGCAAGCATTAGACATCCTATGTCTATCATGTCATCAAGATGCTTCTTATAAGCTTCCTTTTTAGCTCTAGAGGCATTAGATGCCGGTTCATTAGGAATAGATTCTTTAATGACATATAATTTTCATTCTTATTTGAGGACAATCCTCAAGTTACGGAATCAGTTAAGGAAGTTAAAACTATTTAACTTATTCTTCTCAAGGACAAATCACAATGATAAGGAGTTTGAGTTATTTGCCATAATAAGTCTACAATAATAAAACATGCTCATGAGTAAATTTACCAAGTTTATTATAATAATTAAAAGGACTTTATTAAATGATGCTCCCACTATTTTATTCAAAATTAATAACCCTCATTAATTTTGGAAAATCCTTCTTTAAAGTTTTCCTAGTGGATAATGATCCATATTTCACCTCTTATTAAGTCAGCTTTATCTTTACTCTCAAGATTATGATTATTTAGGCAAGCAACACTTGCTAATTATATCATATGTAACTCATTATTTGATGGACAACTTTTGTTCCAATCATCTTATGATTATCCAAATCTCTTGCCTCTAGGTTTCTAATCTTATTATAGTAACCTAATTAAGTTATTAACCAATATTATAATTAGCAAACATCACTTGCTTATTCTTCGCGTTTGACTAAGATAGATACAAGTACTTCGCTTTACCAGAACCCACGTTGTATCAATTGTGGCTTTAACGAGGGTAAATTTTTGAAGGCAATCTTAACTTAATAATTTATTGAGGGTATTTTTTAAAAAAATTCATCTCACCATTAATGGTCAACATTAGCCCAATTCGTCCTTCAATTTCTTGTAATATACATGATAACATATTGTCTATTATATCACATACATGGATAATATAAAGTAGTAAATAAATGCAATAATTATAGCCTATAAAACTAAGGTGGTTCATCCCAAGCCAATGGGATAACCAAAAGAAATCCTAAGGGTGCAAGTTGCTTCTCAAGCTTCTTTTTCGCTTTAGCTAGCTCAACCTTCATCTTCTCCAGTCGCAACAGCTCATACAATTTACAATTATAGAAACTCATTTTACATACGAGGGAGTAGGATGATAAGAGAAATATAAGAGAAAACTAGAAAGGTAGGACACACAGGCCGTATTTACAATATTATAACCTTTGTAAATAATAAATCAAATGGTCTATTGGGTTATAACAATGCATTTCCAATCATTGTGCAAATCAATCAGAACATGCAACATATAATATGTATTTATTCAATTGCTTATTAATGTGAATAACGAAAATGTCCCTACAATTAATGTCGCCTACGCAGGGGCAAAGCCCTCTATAGGGGTCCCGCTGCTCAGACAGCAGGCGACAATGCTGCTGGCTGTTAAACGGCAGACCCCGACAAAATGTAAGAAACGACACTCAGATATCTGTGGAAAAAACATCACCATTTGAAAATTTTATAAATTTTTTTTTCAACATTTCGATCTTTAAATGTTCTTACTGGAACAAGTTTTGTTTTTTTTTTTTGAATGTTACCAACAGGTTAACTATTAACTTCGAATAACAAAAACCCTACTGCCCCAAGACAAATTAGTTAACGCTTAACAAAAAAAATATAAGACCCAATAGGCATCAAAATAAATTATTAACATTAAATAAATGGTTGAGAGGAACGTATTATCACATATATTTAATAGATTAATCATACACAATTTATTAAGCAAATTACATGTATCATATATACATAAAATAAATCGAGTAAATCAAATTATACAACATGTATCTCATACAATAGCATCAACCAATCAATTTAATCCCGAATTCGTATCGTACAACTGGCTCTGATACCACTGTTAGAACGTAGGTACGCCTCATGGCACATCGAAATTTTTTTGGCGATGAACAACCATGGATCCAAGTACGAGGAACGAATCGAGTTGAAACAAAGTTAAAGATATACCTTTTCGATCTGATTCCCTTGTGCAATGTCGATTCTAAGCTGTAACAAAACTGTCTCGACTTCTACGTAGTCCACCCTGTCAAAGAACGAACAATAAAAACTCTCTTGAACCTTTTAGATAGAATATCAAAATGGCTGCTAGACCCTCTTTTTCTTTTTCTTGGTAACCTCAAAGCTCTTAGGGGTTAAATTCCTTTTTCTTTAATATCACATAATAAAAAAATTGAATTATTCATTTTAAAGAAACATATGGAAAGTATTAAAATATTATATTCTTTCAAAGGAATATTAATTTCCATATTATTATAAATATTTATTTTAATAATTTTGGTAAACTATATTCAATTAATATTTTTATATGAATCAAATTCATATATTAATTTTAACTATGATTTCTATTTGTGTACAACAAGTTTGTACATATAATGCATTCAATAATTAATTGAATTTAATTAATTTAATTCATGTGACAACTAAACACAATGTCAACTATATTTGGATTCTATTCGCTTCAACCATAGGATGTGACCCTGTAGGCTCTTGTAATGTTAGTAGTAATACTAGAACATTTCTAATGTTACAAGCAATGAGTGACATCTTGCAATACATCATTGCTACCCAAGTTACAAGAAGTTGTGATTCGACATAACCTTTCTGTGATAATTTTTTTTATGTATTATATCCTCTTATCCTTTATATCTAGATTGGACACAAGTCGTGGAATAGTCACACTTGTATAGTTCAATATTATATTTTTTGATATTCGGAGTAGACTACAATAAATAAACATGTAACATCCCAATTTTTTTCTAATTTGAAGTTTGTAAAATTAAAAAATGAGCTATTGACTTAATGGTTAAGATATAGTAAGGAAATGATACATTTGTCTTGGAGACCCTAGTTCAATTCCTTTCCCATGCAAATTAATTAATTTTTCTTTTTTTTTTCTCCCACTCCCTTGTGTGTGCGTTATCCAACCTAGTTTAACATAAGTATATATGTTATTTTTCATTAAGTTTTTCAGCTTACTCATTTTGTTTCGCCTCCCTTGCCGTACAACCCTCATTCTCTCTAAAAAATATCCCATTTTCTTATTCATTGTGCCATCTAAACAAGGGTGTTTTCCACCATTGTTGTACTGCTCCAAATCAACCCCTTCTCATGTTGCCGTTTGTAGTGATGTGCTGCCCCTTTGTGCACCACTTGTGTGGGCTACTGCATTTTTTGGTCGCACATTTACAACATTTTTTTTTCAATTATCCTCTATTTAAATCATCCCTTAACCTTTTCAATGAGGATTGCATCCGATCTCGCTCATCTGACATCTAAGATCTAGTTAATGTGGAACGTAAGTGTGGATTTAAATGAGTTATTGTACCATATTAATTTTGTTAAATTTTCTGGTTGGGCCGAATGCTGTAAGACTTTTAATAGATCATCAGTTACTAATTGTAGGTGCTGATCGGAATGTCTCAGATTAGTAGTGAAGTCAAATCTCGTCAACTCCCTCATTTCACATCAAATCAGTGTAAGTTCGCTTGTCGTTTAAAATCTAAAAGTTTATTAATGTGGCACTACTTTGGTCAAACCCTTAAGGGTGTTTCGAAGCTGGTCATTAATCATATTTTAATGTCTTAAGTGTTGTTCATGGATCTAGGCTCATCTAAGGCATAATTACGAATTTTACGGTGTAGTGCTTCAGATTGCGAATTAAGGTGTGTGTCTTTCCCTTTACTAAATTAGTCT
Organism: Gossypium australe; assembly: GCA_005393395.2. Taxonomy (NCBI): domain Eukaryota; kingdom Viridiplantae; phylum Streptophyta; class Magnoliopsida; order Malvales; family Malvaceae; genus Gossypium; species Gossypium australe. Next base: position 59,614,503 of record CM016617.1, read on the forward strand.
AAAAATATTAAAATATGCTTTAAAATGGTAGTTATGCTTGTTGGTTTTGGCACGGCTAACCTACGAGTTTTAGTGCACTATTGAATGAGTTTTTTCTATTGTTGTGACTTTGTCACTATTCTTTATCAAATTTTCTCACTCAAGAATGCCTTTTGGCTTTTTAGGTACTTTTTCAACTCGTGTGGGTTTTCTTTTTGTTTTGCACTTTCAGGCTAACCTATAATTCCCATTTCACACTAGTCTTTCCTTTTTCCCTCTATTTTTACGAACTCCGCCATGATGTATCTATTAAACCTTCAATACATATGGCCAGACATCTATAATTGTGCAGTACAGGGCTAAAGAACAAGGGCAAATTAAAATCAACATTTTCAGGCTCAGGGCTTGTAATGTGGTTCATCAAGAAGTGTCAAAAGGCTAAAAAATTGGTACTAAAGGTGAAATATAATTATGACAGCTTTTTGGCTCTGGATATTCCAAGCCATCCCTAAATATCTCAACATGCACAAATTTAATAAACCAAAAAAACACAATTTCAACTATTTATTATTCTTACTAGCATGCTCGTTTCCTTGTATTTTCTATATCACTTGGTACAATTGATTGCTTAATACCTATTTATAGTGTAACATATAGAACTTAGTTGCATAATAATCAAAAGTTTAAAATCACCTATCATCATGCCAAATTTATTCATAAACACAAGAAACCTATGTACATGCTCCTAACTAATCACTTATATTTCTACAAGGTAAAGCACACAAAAGAAAAGAAAAAAAATCAAAGAAAATGTAAAAAATTTTAGGCAAAATTTCTATGTTACCCCCACACTTTAGTTGACACATTGTCCTAAATGTGTAGCCCATAAATAGACAAGGAAGGAATTGTTTGTGTCTCTTTCGTGTTGGGTTCCTACATAGAAAATTTAACAAGGTGCAACAAAACAAAAATTCTTCTTATTAATCCTACTCCTACAAAGTCTAAATTAAAATCGGCCAATAATTAATACAAGTCTTTATAAAATTAAAATAATTCAATCGTCCTGCTCATTCATCTCCTCACTCCCATCATTCTCTTCATTTTCTCCTTCCTCATCGCGCTTATGCACTTCTTCTTTGTAACACCCTGGTTTAGGGGCTGTGTATATTGGGTATAAATCAAGTGTTAGTAGGTTTTTGGGAGTGCTTGGATGAGTTTTAGAGGTTCTAAGAATGCTTGGATGAAAGGGGAAGGCTTTAAAAAATTTTAGATTTTTAGTGTAGAAAGGGAAACTGGGGAAGAAGGCCTTAAAATAAATTTTTGGAGTTTAGGACGCAAGTAAGGATCTGGCAAAGTGGCGTGGAGGTGCTGCTTAAGGGGCTGGAAGTAGGGCCATTGAGGGCCTGGGTTCGAGTTTAGGCGGCAACAAAAGTGGCATTTTATTTTTGTTTTGGGCGTTGGGTTTAGTAAGGCCTTAAAAATATATGGTGAGGATTTCGGACAAGAAAGATGGGCTGGTGGAGTGGCACTCATGCGCCACTTAGGCGCTGGAGGGAGGAGAGAGCGCGGGTTCGAGGGCTGGAGCAGCAGTGTTGGCGTTTTTATTTTTGTATGGTGATGGGCTGAAGTAGGAAGGGGTTAAAAATAATTGTTGGGGCTATTTGACATGAAAGTCAATATGGCCGAGTGGCCTGGGGCGTTGGAGGAGGGGTGTGCAGCAGGTTGGTCCCAGGTTCGAACCCAAGGCTGTGCAATTGCAGTTTTTTTTTTATTCCTTTTGGCAGCATATTGGAAGGGTGGACGGCACATGGAGCCTGCAGGTGGGGATAAAGATTAGGATTAATTTTGTTTTAAATTCGGCTGGAGGAGATAATTATTAGATTATTCTTTTATTTTTTTTAGTTGATAAAGGTATAAAATAGGAAGGGAATTGGATTAGAATTAAAAGGAATTGGTGGCCGGCCAAAGTTATTGGGCAGTGTTTAAATTCGGCTGGAAGGTTGGTTTTTGGTTTTTTTTAATTGAAAAGGTGAAATAGGATAAGATTAGATTAGTGTTTAATTTCATCTAGTATTTGTTTTTTTTATTTATTTATTGTAGGATGATTATTATTTTTATAAGTGGGATAATAGTGGAACAATTCAAATTGTTTTTGAATTGAACTAATTCAATTTAATTTGAATTAGTGGGTGTTGGCCGAACCTTGGGTTCTTCATACGGGATAGTGGCCGAATTTTATATATAGGGAGAGCACCCTTTTGCATACTCTTTTTCTCCTTTTAATTGCTTGTGCTGAATTTATTTGCTCTTCTCTAGTGTTCTTGCCGAATTTGAAGCAAGAGAGATTCTCTTCTTTTCCCAATTATTTTGCGTAGGCCAAGACTTCTTTAATGTTGAACACCATTGCCGAAACCTCTTAACTCTTTTTCAGTTAGCCTAAGCCGAATATCCATAGCCTTTTCTCCTTTTCTTTTCTTTATTTGTTTTAGCCGAATCTCCTCTCAAACCTGGTCGAAATCTCCTTTTGATAGCCTAGTGTGGTGGCCGAATATCAACAAAGGTGATCTCCTTTGTTCATCTCCATTCGGTTTTAAGGCCAACGCAAGGGAGCACTTTGGGGCTGTTCGGATTCGGCTACTCAAGTGATTACGGAGCTTTTGGGATTTCAAGACTCTGTCGTCAAGGTGAGCAAGGGAAGGTCCCTGTCCCGAAGTTTAAGAAAAGAGCCGTCTCGGCAGTTCGGGATTGGCCACCGGGGTGTGGTCGTGCAGCAGAAAACGATAGGCAGATAGCTGTAGTCTCGCTAAGCGATAGCGTCGAAATCGAGGGTTTAGAACTTCAGGTTATAAGGTGTGTAACTAACCCACTGTTTCCGGGTTTTATGTGTTATATGTTTTACTAACAAATGCAGTAATAAGTGTGCCATATATGCCCTTAAAGGGTATAGCGATGATCAGGTTAGTATCGAACCTGTTGCAATGTGATTACTTGCTTGCATATGAGTATGTTTATGGATATTAATAAGCATGTGTATGCATTATCACGATTATATATTATGTTACATGTGCATGGGTGGGTTTTTGAAAGAAGGTACGGGTGTACTTCGAGTACGTGGTTGATGTCAGCTTTGTGCTACATCGTGGATTGGCGCTGACTGAGGTCGCGTTGTGGATCTTTGCGATTTAGTTCGCGTGGTTACCTTGATTGATATCGGATCTATGCCATATCGTGGCTGATGGGTGCTGTGTGCTCCATCGTGGTTGATGTTAGCTACGTGCTACATCGTGGATGGCATTGGTTGCCTTTTTGGAGGGAAAAGGAGAGGGTGACTCGATAGTCCCCTGGTGTGTGGTAGGCTGCATAAGGGGGTGTGTAGCGGATGGATCTTAGGTTTGGGTTGGGTATCATGTTGCATTGTTTCTTTATAAAATGATATGGAAATGGGCCAAGCCCAATATGACATGTGGATAGGTATGTTTTGGGAACATACGTGGAAATGGGCCTAGCCCAGTACTTGGATGTGAATTGATTATGGGCCAAGCCCAGATTGTGGTAATATCTAAATGATTATGATTACATGTTGCTATGATAATTGGGTTGATTGTGGCTAATATGTGGGTGGATATCAGTGGTTTAATTACACACTGAGTCATTATGACTCACCCAATTATTTATCCAACATCGCAGGTGACTTGTTGATCGGACCGGGTTGGAGTGGATACAGGGTGGCCCATGCAAAGGACGTTTTAAATATTTTCTTTATGCATTTTAATTTGAAGTACTTGAATTTAATTATTTTTGTAATAAGGGCCTTATTATTATTATTTTTGTTATCACTATTTTTGATATTACTTGATATTATGGTTTACTTAAAATAAATGATTATGTGAAGATGATTTTAATTTTTGCAACCTATCTAATCAAAGTGTTTATATATTTTTATACTAAAGTTTTAATATGGATTATTTTTAATAACAACACTTTATTTATAATTTTAAAAAAAGAAAAGACATGGTTTCCAAAAGTTAATAAAATTTTCAAGTTTTCTTCTAAAGACAACGATTTTCAACCGTCATTCCGCAGTGACATAACCAGATCCGGTCAAGGCTCGTGGGCCGGGTTTGGGATGTTACAGTTTGGTATCAGAGCCCGGTTCAAAACTCGGCTTTGAGGGTTTTGGGCCCAAAAATATTTTCAAAATGGGCTTTTCAAAAATATGGGCTTTTAAGAAACTTTTCAGGTTATTCTGGCATGGCACCTGTACCTCCGACCCGAAGTCCACCAGGTAAGTACTTCAGACTTGTGAAGTAGTTTGTTATATAAACTGATATGGGCTTAGTTGGGCTCGTAGAGTAGTGAACTAGGATCTGTTGAATCCTAGGATTAGTCTACTCAAACACGTGCATAAGATTTAAAGTGCCTAATAAACAAACCTGTGAAATAAGTCGCCGAGTTAAGGTGTGGCAACCTGTGTGCGCATGTCTAGGATTGGATCCGGAAGAGCCTGGTACTTAAGTAGTCCTCGTGACTCACCTCCTCTTCGCAGGAATCCTACCTGGTGCGTAGCTACGGTTCACCTTAACCAAGAGGACTTGTTCATAGGCTAAACCAATTCTTAAAACCCAAATGGGATTACCTTACTGTTTTAAAACCCTTAATTTTTTTTTAAATTTTCAAAATTTACCCCTTTGATTTGTAAACCCTAAATCTGATTTTGGAAAACGTTTTCTCAATTTACCAAAATTACCAAAATGCCCCTAGCGGCAAAATTACAAAAATACCCCTGTGTTGTAAAATTACCGCACTACCCTCAACTTTTGTTAAAATAATTTTTACTTTGTAAGATACCAAAATCTTTAGTTTTCAAAATATCGAGATACTCCGATTTGCAGAATTTACAAAAATACCCCTATGTTGAAAATTACTAAAATGCCCCTGACTTTTAAAATTTCTGGTTTAACCCCAAGTTTAATAAAATTTTCTTACTTTGCAAAAGTATCCAATTTTCTGTATTTCAAAATAATACCCTGACTTTGGAAATTTTCCAAATTACCCCTGACTGACAAATTACCAAAATACCCCTGGTTTCCAAAATCCTGTCATACCTTTAATTTGAGAATTTTTTTAAAATACCCTTAAAAGTTTGGAATATCAAAATATCCTGATTTATTAAGGCTTTCAAAATTTTTCTGATTATTCACGAAAATACCCGGTAGGAAAATGACGGAAATACCCCTAGGGTAGAAACGGGCAGAAAGGTCCGAATAGTGGATGTGTGTCGTGGATACCACTGAATGTGCCTCTTCTGAGGGAGAAATGTGTTCATATGGATGAATGAATGTGTGTGTAAATGTGATTCTTTGAATTAGGGTAGCAAACTTGAACTGAAACTCTGTGTGATCGAAAGAACTACTACTAAAATATTTCTTTCATAAAATATGCTCGTGGTTAAATAGTGGAACCAAATTTCTAATGCATAAAACTTGTTAATCAGATTAAATCGCGACGATAGAGATGAGTTCTAGGGGACGCAGTAGAGGTAGAATGGCAGCATCGGAACCGATAGGGTCTGGCCATGGGTCAGAAAGTGAAGTGCCGCCAGCAGTGGACGTAGAGGGGCAAGATCAGGCAGGAGGGGACGACGCAGTGTCACAAGCTATGTTACGCGTGCTACAGCAAGTGGCAAGAGCTGGTAGGGGAAATGGAACTCGGAAGTCAGTATCCGAGAGACTCAGGTCGAACGGGGCTGAAGTTTTTAAAGGAGTGTCTGGAGTAGTCCGAATGTGGCAGAATACTAGCTAGAAGTAGTTGAAAGAATCATGGATGATTTGGACTGCACCAATGAAGAAAAGCTGAAGGGCGCTGTTTCGTTGCTTCGCGACGAAGCTTATCGTTGGTGGCTCACTGTCAAACAAGGGGTACCGGCAGATCGATTGGATTGGGATTACTTTAAGGCTAAGTTTGAAGGGAAGTATGTAGGAGCCAGTTACTTAGACGCGCAAAGGAAAGCGTTTCTAAACCTAGTACAAGGGAATAAGTCGATAGCAGAGTATGAAGCTGAATTTGTGCGGCTAAGTCAGTACGCCAAAGGAATCGTGGCTACTGATTATGAAAGGAGTGTTCGATTCGAAGATGGGCTGCGAGATGAGTTACGGGAGTTGATCGCTCCACAAAGAGAAAGGGATTTTGCCATCCTGGTAGAGAAAGCTCGAATTGCCGAAGAGGTTAAAAAGACTATAAGAGAAAACCGAGAGAAGAATATAAATGAGAATAAGAGAAGGGTTGGACCGTCAGCATCGTCTGGAGATGCTCAGAAAAGACCAAAAGTTGAGAATGCGATATGCCCACCTGTGCCAGTTGCTGAGAATCGGAATCGTCTTTGTGCTCGATGTGGAAGACCTCACACAGGAGAGTGTTGGGGAAATAGTAAAGAATGCTTTCGGTGCGGATCTAAGGCACATCTGGTTAAGAATTGTCCTCGAGCAACGAGGGGTCGTGGTTCTAGTCAAAGTTAACCAAGGATGTGATATCGGGTAAGCTCCTTTGTTTTGGAATATTCTTTAATTGCTTTCCTTGTTTGTAAGTTAGCTCTTTCTTGTATGATTTGGGTCTTGAGTGAGAACTTAGGGACTGGGTCAGGAAGTATGATAGATTAAGATCAGAGTGCGCAGCAGAGGCGTAGAATAGTGAGTTATGATTGTTCGGTAATAAGTAATTTCGAGGACGAAATTATTTTAAGGAGGGTAGAATTGTAACACCCTGGTTTAGGGGCTGTGTATATTGGGTATAAATCAAGTGTTAGTAGGTTTTTGGGAGTGATTGGATGAGTTTTAGAGGTTCTAAGAATGCTTGGATGAAAGGGGAAGGCTTTAAAAAATTTTAGATTTTTAGTGTAGAAAGGGAAACTGGGGAAGAAGGCCTTAAAATAAATTTTTGGAGTTTAGGACGCAAGTAAGGATCTGGCAAAGTGGCGTGGAGGTGCTGCTTAAGGGGCTGGAAGTAGGGCCATTGAGGGCCTGGGTTCGAGTTTAGGCGGCAACAAAAGTGGCATTTTATTTTTGTTTTGGGCGTTGGGTTTAGTAAGGCCTTAAAAATATATGGTGAGGATTTCGGACAAGAAAGATGGGCTGGTGGAGTGGCACTCATGCGCCACTTAGGCGCTGGAGGGAGGAGAGAGCGCGGGTTCGAGGGCTGGAGCAGCAGTGTTGGCGTTTTTATTTTTGTATGGTGATGGGCTGAAGTAGGAAGGGGTTAAAAATAATTGTTGGGGCTATTTGACATGAAAGTCAATATGGCCGAGTGGCCTGGGGCGTTGGAGGAGGGGTGTGCAGCAGGTTGGTCCCAGGTTCGAACCCAAGGCTGTGCAATTGGAGTTTTTTTTTTTATTCCTTTTGGAAGCATATTGGAAGGGTGGACGGCACATGGAGCCTGCAGGTGGGGATAAAGATTAGGATTAATTTTGTTTTAAATTCGGCTGGAGGAGATAATTATTAGATTATTCTTTTATTTTTTTTTTTAGTTGATAAAGGTATAAAATAGGAAGGGAATTGGATTAGAATTAAAAGGAATTGGTGGCCGGCCAAAGTTATTGGGCAGTGTTTAAATTCGACTGGAAGGTTGGTTTTTGGTTTTTTTTAATTGAAAAGGTGAAATAGGATAAGATTAGATTAGTGTTTAATTTCATCTAGTATTTGTTTTTTTATTTATTTATTGTAGGATGATTATTATTTTTATAAGTGGGATAATAGTGGAACAATTCAAATTGTTTTTGAATTGAACTAATTCAATTTAATTTGAATTAGTGGGTGTTGGCCGAACCTTGGGTTCTTCATACGGGATAGTGGCCGAATTTTATATATAGGGAGAGCACCCTTTTTCATACTCTTTTTCTCCTTTTAATTGCTTGTGCCGAATTTATTTGCTCTTCTCTAGTGTTCTTGCCGAATTTGAAGCAAGAGAGATTCTCTTCTTTTCCCAATTATTTTGCGTAGGCCAAGACTTCTTTAATGTTGAACACCATTGCCGAAACCTCTTAACTCTTTTTCAGTTAGCCTAAGCCGAATATCCATAGCCTTTTCTCCTTTTCTTTTCTTTATTTGTTTTAGCCGAATCTCCTCTCAAACCTGGTCGAAATCTCCTTTTGATAGCCTAGTGTGGTGGCCGAATATCAACAAAGGTGATCTCCTTTGTTCATCTCCATTCGGTTTTAAGGCCAACGCAAGGGAGCACATAGGGGCTGTTCGGATTCGGCTACTCAAGTGATTAAGGAGCTTTTGGGATTTCAAGACTCTGTCGTCAAGGTGAGCAAGGGAAGGTCCCTGTCCCGAAGTTTAAGAAAAGAGCCGTCTCGGTAGTTCGGGATTGGCCACCGGGGTGTGGTCGTGCAGCAGAAAACGATAGGCAGATAGCTGTAGTCTCGCTAAGCGATAGCGTCGAAATCGAGGGTTTAGAACTTCAGGTTATAAGGTGTGTAACTAACCCACTGTTTCCGGGTTTTATGTGTTATATGTTTTACTAACAAATGCAGTAATAAGTGTGCCATATATGCCCTTAAAGGGTATAGCGATGATCAGGTTAGTATCGAACCTGTTGCAATGTGATTACTTGCTTGCATATGAGTATGTTTATGGATATTAATAAGCATGTGTATGCATTATCACGATTATATATTATGTTACATGTGCATGGGTGGGTTTTTGAAAGAAGGTACGGGTGTACTTCGAGTACGTGGTTGATGTCAGCTTTGTGCTACATCGTGGATTGGCGCTGACTGAGGTCGCGTTGTGGATCTTTGCGATTTAGTTCGCGTGGTTACCTTGATTGATATCGGCTCTATGCCATATCGTGGCTGATGGGTGCTGTGTGCTCCATCGTGGTTGATGTTAGCTACGTGCTACATCGTGGATGGCATTGGTTGCCTTTTTGGAGGGAAAAGGAGAGGGTGACTCGATAGTCCCCTGGTGTGTGGTAGGCTGGATAAGGGGGTGTGTAGCGGATGGATCCTAGGTTTGGGTTGGGTATCATGTTGCATTGTTTCTTTATAAAATGATATGGAAATGGGCCAAGCCCAATATGACATGTGGATAGGTATGTTTTGGGAACATACGTGGAAATGGGCCTAGCCCAGTACTTGGATGTGAATTGATTATGGGCCAAGCCCAGATTGTGGTAATATCAAAATGATTATGATTACATGTTGCATATGATAATTGGGTTGATTGTGGCTAATATGTGGGTGGATATCAGTGGTTTAATTACACACTGAGTCATTATGACTCACCCAATTATTTATCCAACATCGCAGGTGACTTGTTGATCGGACTGGGTTGGAGTGGATACAGGGTAGCTCATGCAAAGGACGTTTTAAATATTTTCTTTATGCATTTTAATTTGAAGTACTTGAATTTAATTATTTTTGTAATAAGGGCCTTATTATTATTATTTTTGTTATCACTATTTTTGATATTACTTGATATTATGGTTTACTTAAAATAAATGATTATGTGAAGATGATTTTAATTTTTGCAACCTATCTAATCAAAGTGTTTATATATTTTTATACTAAAGTTTTAATATGGATTATTTTTAATAACAACACTTTATTTATAATTTTAAAAAAAGAAAAGACATGGTTTCCAAAAGTTAATAAAATTTTCAAGTTTTCTTCTAAAGACAACGATTTTCAACTGTCATTCCGCAGTGACATAACCAGATCCGGTCAAGGCTCGTGGGCCGGGTTTGGGGATGTTACATTCTTGTTCCACATTTGTCTACCCAATCATGTCAGGTGTGTAATTGGGGACCTAAACGTTATTTTTCCTTGCAAATTCTTGGAATATTTGTCTCTACTCTTGCACCTACTATATCATCTAATCATGCTTTGGATGACTACTTTAACTGACATCTTGTTGAACTCGTGTCAACCTTTGCGATGGAGCAGTTGTAGCCATCGCTTGTTCCAATCCTCTATTTGTTTGGCTCGCAATTCTGTGTACTGTTGTAACAAGGCGTCGCCAATAATACTTTTGGACAGTTTTAGCGACTGCTCAGTGGATGTCATATGTAAACCCGCCTTTTTGCATAATGTTGTTACTAGGTGGGAAAAGAAGACTCCCACCTTCTAGCTACCAATGCATCTCTTAATGTTCTGATGAATCCATTTATCGATACTGTACCAACCCATTTTAGGTAAAATTGAAATAGTGGTTTCGGGACCACAAATTCGATTCCAGAAAGGAAATTTATTTTAATATTATTTTATGATTTACAGTATGATAATAATGTCATATGAAAATTTCATAAAAAAATTTTACCAATTATATGTTTAATTTGATTAAGGACCAAATTGCACAAAGTGCAAAAGTTGAGTTCTAATAGCTAAATGGATTAAATAGCTATGGAATTCAAATTTGAGGTCATTAAATGGCAAATTGACCATTAAAAATGCTTAGTTGTTAAGGATGATGATTCATCCATGGAAAATAAAATAAAGAAAATGATGAAATTAGAAAGTGAAAAAAATAAAGATGATAAATGATAAAAAATGAAAATATAATCAATTTATCATCTTCTTCCCCAAAATTATATGGAAGCCCTAGGAAAGAGAAGGAAAGCTTTTTTGGCTTAATTGGGTAAGTAATATTGTCCCATTTTTAGTAATTTTTATATTTCCGAGATAGGAATAGATTAATCTATCTATTTTGGGGATTAATTTGTAAACATATCAAAGTATAGAAATTTTTCCATGGATATAAATGTTGAAATTCTGAAATTTATGGTAGAAAATGAAAGGTTGTTGATAGATAAACAACTTTTGTAAAGTGAATTTTGATGAAATTATGATTTTAGAACTAAATTGTGAAGTTGTAAAATTCATGGAAAATTCTAAATTTTTATGAAATACATGGGCTGTAAATGTTACATGTAAAATTTGGCTAGGCTTGGAATAAGGATTTAATTGCATGAATTTCATTTTCTGAGCTTAGGGACGAAATCGTCATTAATTAAAAGTTTAGGGGCAAAAATGGTAATTTTGCTTAAGATGTGAATTGGACTGAATTGAGTATGAATTGTATTACATTGATGTTAAATTTACTGATAGATACGGATATACCAAATTCAGAGTTAGAGTGAGGAAAAAAGAGTGTCGAATTAGTAAATTTTACGTTCACGAACATTTATTGAGGTAAGTTCGTGTAACTAAATTGTGTTTATTTTCATGCTTGAATGGAGCGTGGTATGTGTTTATATGGATTATATAAACGTTAAAAATGTATGAAATAATCACATGATTAATAATGTCCGGAAAATGTTAAGTTCCGTTTGAATAATGAAATTCGATGGATACATGATTTCCCATATTGAATGTGGTTCTGCATATGTTACAGACAGAATATAGCTTGGACGAGCAATGCTGTTATAAGTCCTCTCGAGCATCCTGTTATATAGTTCCTGTGAGCATCCTAATCGGTAGTGATCCTGCATGTGTTACACATTGCCGCAGCTCTTTGTGAGCATCCTGTTACATGATTCGATCGGTTGTGATCCAGCATTTATTACAGACACAAACGCAGCTCTTCATGAGCATCCTAATATAGGCTCTTATGAGCTTCCTGACATGGCTCTCTTGAACTTCCTGTTAAGCTATTCGGAGCTCCTTTTACATGGCTCTCTATGAGCATTCCTAATAGGCTCTTCGTGAGCTTCCTGATTAAAAGTTCTTTGTGAACTTCCTGTTATAGACTCTTATAGGTTTCCTGGCATAGCCCGGATAAGCTGCCTATTACATGGCTCATATGAGTATCTTGATATATAGCTTGAGAGTGTGCTTCCTGGTTACGTGCCCTTATGGGTATCCCTAAACATGAATTGACAGATTTCTAATTTGTACACTTCGAGTGTACTACCTGTATATTCATCAATATTTCAAATAAATTCAACGGGAAAAATCTTGACATTAGAAAATATGAACATGAAATGAATTAATACACGTATCTGCCTGAAATACATGAAAATGATGATACATGATATATGTAAGTATGAGATGATGATAATATATGAACATGGAAATTGTTTGATGAATATGTTTATCTATGATTATAGATTTGTACATCTTGAGTACAAGTATACTTTCCGTGTTTTCATCGATATTTTAAATAGTTCAATGGGTAAAATTTTGATATGAAACATTCTGAATTGTGACAAAATATTATGGGTACACACTTGAATTACATAGACATGAATTATACCTGATATTTGAACACTTGATGTGGAAAGTATGAGCATATGGAAAAAGGATTATAATTATTAAGCTCATACAAGTTTATTGATATTCATATGACATATATACGACTAACATGCTTTGTACATGCTACATGAACACATGATGAGAGGAGTATTTGAACATATTAATGATATCACTTGATATATTGAAGCGTGGTATGCTTGATACACAAATGTGGACCATGCTTAATGACTTTGTTCATCTATAATACGGTATATGCCTGAAATACTTGAATCTGATGTTACAAAACATGTTGTAATGTGAGATGGATGGTACATATGTATAAAATTTGCCTGATGATTATGTAAATTTGTGATTATAAAATATTATATAGATTACAGTGATTAACATGTTGATGAGGATATGTGTTTAGGCACTTGACCACCACGACTTGGCAATGAAATGTATGTTTACCTTATGTTTATAAAATAGTGGTAAGTTAAATTTCCGGTTATACGAACTTACTAAGCTTAAAAGCTTACTTTGTTTTTAATTTCCCTGTTTTAAAGGAATTCGGAAGCTCATTGGGTTGGAAGCTTGGTGGAGATATTTCACACTATCCATCGACCCATTCGGTGCAAATGGTAAAATTAATTCTGGTTATAATGGCATGTATAGGTTAATTTGGCCAATGTTGGCATGATAATGCTTTGGTTGTAACTAGCCATTGGAATGGCTAGTATGAAACATATTTTGATGAAATTGTATAAGACCTTATTATGTTTGATGTGTTTGAAATGGCTATGTGATGAAAAAGCATATAAACCTAATGGTAAATGACTTTAAGTAAGCATAAATGAGAAAATATACTTATATGCATACATATATATGTGTATTTGATAAGTTTAAACACTTGGACATAGGTAATGATAAGTCATTGCATAAGACTCGGTTTTGGCTTGATTTGAACATGTTGTATTGACTTGAGAATGTATTAAAATGTCAATGTAAGTGGAAGACATATTTGGGTGAGAAATAAGGCTTAGAAATGGCTTTATTTTTTTCACACGGGAAGAGACACGGACGTGTGTCTCAGCCGTGTGTGTCACACGGCCCAGTACACGGGCATGTGTCTTGGTCGTGTGACCCCTGCACCAAATTATTGAAAATTAAATTGTCCATGCAACCTAGCACATGGGCGTGTGGCTGGCCGTGTGACCCAAGATAGAGAGTTGCACGGGTAGGGACCGGGCGTGCCATTTGGCCGTGTGAGCCACACAGCTTGGCCACACGGGCATGTGTCCCCTGTACCTAGGAAAATTTTGTAATTTCGTAAAAAATTCTCTGAGTTTTCAATTTAGTCCCGTGTAACAACCCGATTTTGGCGCTAGTCAGAACAGTGGTTTCGAGAATGCTAATCCGAGGTTGAGGAAAAAATTATTTTATGCGTTATGGCATTAATATATGGCTATATGAAAATTTGGTGCTTTAATTTTAATGATTGCATGCTTAATTGTGAAAAAAAAAGACTAAATCGCATAAAGTACGAAAGTTCCATTATTCAAGCTAGAGGTGTCTAATAGCCATAGAATATTAATTGGAGGTCCTTAATGTGCAATTAGGCCAATTGGGAGGTGTTGGTCGGCCATAGAGGCTAGGGAGACAAGGGCATTAAATTTTTGGTCAAATTTGGTGAAATTAGGTGATGAAAAGATGAATAAAATAAGATAAAAAGAAAAGATATCATCTTTCACTATTCATCTTTCTTCTTCCACCAAAAATTGAAGGGAAAATAGGGGATTTTAGAGACCAAACTTTTAGCCAAGTTATCTCCTTGCAAGTAAGTGATTTTGGTGGTTTTATTTGATAATTTTTGTACTTTTGGAGTCCCCAAAGCTTAAGCTAGCTAATGAGGGGACTAATTTGCTAAATGGCTAAAAGTTTAGGGACTTGCCATGAGAGTGTTCATGCTGGTTGCTGAGTTTTTATGGAGGAAACTGAATGTTAGGGTGATGAGGAACAACTTTTGTGAAAGGTGTTAGCATGAAAACACCTAAATAGGACTTGAATGCAAAGATTGAAAATGTGCAATAAATGCATGAAATAATTGGAATTATGAGTAGTTGTAAGAGTAATAAATGTTTAGCTAGGCTTTTTTAAGGAGAAAATGTGATGAAAAATGATTTACGAGCCTAGGGGAAAAATCGTAATTTTGCCATAGTACTAGGGCAAAACGGTCATTTTTGCCTAAGTAGAGATTATGATGTATTATGGTTATAAAATGATTGAATGAGTGAATTTTGTTGTTATAGAACAAGAAGAGCGTGGAATCAACCTTGACCGAGGAAAAGACAAGGTTACAGAATAGACCATTGATTAACACGTTTTGCACCGAGGTAAGTTTATGTGTAAACGATGCATCTTAAATACACATGTAATTGCCTATTGGTGCATTGTATGATTGAGAACACTTACGATTTAAATGGATGGAAATTTGATAGAAAGTGAATAAACTCCGTATGAACATTGAAATAAATATTTAGGTGTGGAATATTATCCGTAGTAAATAATGGTGGGCTATGTGCGATACCACCTTAATTATTTTTGTTGGTGGGCTATGTGCGATACCACCTTATCACTTATTCACGATGGGCTGCGTGCGATACCATCGTTAGTATTATTATTTGGTGGGCTAAGTGCGATACCACCATAAATATTCTTGTTGGTGTGCTATGTGCAATACCACACTGTTGATAATAAATGGTGGGCTAAGTGCGCTACCACCGAGTGTTTGGTATTACTAAGAATGGTTTATTGTGTAATTGTGATGGTTGTTTCATGTGATCATGTGGTGATCAAGTGCAAGGACGTATGTTAAATAATAAAAGCATTTGGTTGTGATATTATTGGATTGTGGTAAGAGATGAATGAGTAATAATGATCTTGGATTTTGAAATGCTATTTATTGATTGGCACATGTTATGATGTTTATTGTTTACATGTAAACTTACTAAGCTTAAAGCTTACCCCTTATCTTTTTCCTTGTTTTTTATAGTGACAAAGAGTCGAGTTGGGATACGGAGACAATTGGAAGATCACCCACACTATCAGCTCATCTCGGTATATTTAGAACTAGCATTTTGAGAATGGCAATGGCATGTATAGGAGTTAGACTAGGTATATTGTTCTGTTATTTTGGCCAAATGTGTTGGCTCCTTATAGATGAAATCTTTTGTTTATTGCCATACTAAATGGCTCTTTAGTATCAATCAACAGAATGAAAGGTTATTCATAAGTGTGTAGAGTATATGGTTGGGTTGTTTGGGTATGAATATGCATGAATGAATTGATGGTAGAGGGTGAATTATGCTTGAGTGGGTTAGGGTGATGAAAGAGCTTGGCAAATAGTCTTGTTCTTGTCCACAAGGGTAGGCACACGGCGTGTGTCTAGGCCGTGTGTGACACACGGTCAATTGCATAAGTGTGTGACCAGGCCGTGTGCCCCTTTGCATGTTAGAATTACAAGTCAGTAAGCTCAGTAGTAAACACATGAGTAGAGACATGGCCGTGTGTCTCAGCCGTGTGGGAGGCATGGCCAAAGGCATGGGCGTGTGCCCAGGCCGTATGAAGTCTACCCTTGAATTTAGGAATTTAATTAGACACACGGTCTAAGGGCAGGGGTGTGCCTTGGTCGTGTGACCATAGTGAGGTGATGATGTCATAAACAGAATGCCATGGTTTTGGCACACGGGCGTGTCGAGGCCATGTGAGGGACACGGGCGTGTGTCCGGCCTTGTGAAATAAGTCAGTGTCAACCACGGGTGAGGGACATTGGCCTGTGTGACCACACGGCCTGCCCACACGGGCGTGTCCCATTTCACACGGGCGTATGGCCCCTGTTTGGGTAAAAGTTTCTAAGTGTGTAAAAGTTTTCGATTTATTTTTGAAACCTTCCGGAAGTTTTTTTAGGGCCTTGTAGGTCCATTATAAGGAGGTTAAATATGAGAATGGAAAAGTTTTAATTTGGAATGGATTTTGATAACCCAATGTGGTATGATCATGTGAGTCAAGTATGGTAACGCCTCGTACCCGGCTCCGGCATAGAATACGGGTAAGGGGTGTTACATCCCGACTTACTTGTAATGCATATTTTGGGCCTCGAGGGCTCTTTAAGGGACATAATGATTGATTTTTGATATAAATACTGTATCAATGTGAATTTTTTGTTATCTAATCTGTAATTTCTGGTAATGCTCCGTAACCCTGTTCCGGCGACGGATTCGAGTTAAGGGAGTTACAAATACATACTTTCTTTTTCTACAAAATAGCACAGAGTAACACAACTCTAAAAGTATTGATGTTAGAAACATTTAAAGCAGGTTTGTGCATACAAATTGGATCCATATTTTAGCCTCAAGAAGCATAACCACTTGATGAAAGGATACTGGGATATTGGTACCTACGCGATATTTCCATTCACCATTACCATCAGTCAAGAAGTTTATAATATTGTCCATATCTATATCTCGGAAGTATTCTAGATCGGTTTCATCAATAAAATCATTCTCACAATATGAAACATTACAAAAATCGCAAATGATTCGAGGGGTTACTCGCACTTCCTTCCACCGCACAAGTATCGTATCCCATATACGGCCTTTAGTATTTCTAGACTCATGGTCTCGTAGGAATGCATAAAATTCTTGAACAATGGGGACCACGACATTCTCTTTCAGGATTGTCCAAAAATGTTCCCACCTATGGTATCTAACTGAAGTCCATATGTCCTTACACATAACCATTAACGAATCGAATCCCCTCTCTTGGATAAAGGTTTTTCCTAGAAGTTCCATAAAATAGTTCCCAATATCCGGGTTTGCAAAATTAAGGGGGTTTGGATCCGTCGATGGTTCAAATTCATCAATTTTTTTAATTTCTCTAGAAGGCATGATATTCTAATACAATACTATTCAATGGAACAGTAAAAAGTTGAATTTAGGAACCCTTAAATTTAGTCGAAGTTCGTTTGAATTCTTTGCTTTCCTACGATGTATCCATTCCTTTTTGCCCCAAATATGGTTGAAGAGGTTTCAAAAAATAAATAGAATGTGTAAGAAATTAGGGGCTTAGGGTTGTAGGGATTTTAAGAATTTGAGAAAGTTTGGGGAATTAGGGGTTAAGAGGTGTTTTAATTAGAAGTTAGTATGGTTTTAAATTAGAAAATGGGGTTTTTAAGGGTTAAAAATCAGATTAAATGAAGACTAGTTCATCGAGTTGCGTGTCTGGGCTCGGGTCGTCCCTACAGAAAAATGCAGTGATGTCATGATATAGGGGTTTCGTGTCACGACATCCCTGGCAGATTACCTGTAACAGCCCGATTTAGACCCTAATCCGAATAGTAGTTTCGGGACCACATATCTGAGTTTGAAAAATATTTTATTATTATTTTCCAAGTCTACATCATGTGAATTGGAATGTGTGAAAGTGTCGTGAATTAATTTTATCAATTGGTTGTTTAATTTGAGAAAAGGGCTTAATCGCGTAAATTGCAAAAGCGACTTGCTATTTGTTAAAGTGCTATATTGTTGTGTTCTTTTAATGTGGAGGCCCTAAAATGAAATTAGGCCATTAAATGATAGTAATGGATGGAAGTGGACAACCATTTTTAAGCTTTTATATTATTTCAATAAGGATAGTTTGGTAATTATATTAATAATGATAATAAAAATAAAACAACACATCACTTGTTCATCTTTTTCACCACCATTGCTGAAACTTAAAAGAAAAAGAAAAGATAAAGAGTTCCTAGGGTTCGACCTTGTCTAAGCTTAATTAAGGTATGAGTTTTGTTTGGTTTTTGATGATTTTTACGTTTTTGTGATCGTTGCTTTGTGTTCTATCAAGCCCAGCAATTGTTGATGATTGTGTGATGTGACATTGATGATTTTGTGAGCTTAATGATGTTATTTGGTGAAATATGAAAGTTTGGTGTTAGATAAACATGTTTTGTATTGGGATTTTTGATGAATTTGTTTATTGTGGACTAAATTGAGAAAGGTATAAAATAAGGGGTTAAAATGTGAAATAAATGAAATATATGGGCTTATATGAACTAATGGAATATTCGACCAAGCATGTGTATAAGGAAATTATGTGTATTTTGTAATTTTATGAAATAGGGACTAAATTGTCAAATGTGAAAAATATGAAGGCTAAATTGTAAAATGCCCTAAATATGTGTATATGGATTGAATTGAATGATTTGGTGAATGAATAAGCTAAATTTGAATGTGTATAGATCAAGAAACGAAGAAAATGAAATTAGATCGGGGGAAACCTAAAGTGGTCGAGTAATCGTTTATTTCCATCCGAATCTGTATGAGGTAAGTCTATATACAAATAAATATGTTTGAATTCAGTTATTATTGCTTATATGTTAAAAAAATGTGATGAATGGCTATTGGAGCTGAACATGTGAAATTCGAGAAAATTCCAATAATGTGATAACGTCCGGAAAGCCTCGTACGAATCATAGGAATAGTTTGGATACATATGTCATGACATAGGATTTCAAAATGAGTTATCGTGTAAGACCACGTCTGGGACGTTGGCATCAATTTGAGATTTACGTGTAAGACCATGTCTGGGACATCGGCATCGTATATGATTTCGTGTAAGACCCTGTTTGGGACAGAGGCATCGATATTTAATTACATGTAAGACCACACCTGGGACATTGGCTTTGTACGAGATTTATGAGTAATCTGAGTATCCTTATTGGTTCTGAACGATTCAACGGGCGTTCCAAGATATGACTGAATTTGTGAATATGTAACCATTTCAGGTACGTATGAAATGTATACAAAATTTGGCAATGGAATATAAGTATGAATATGAACATTTGATACGTGAGCTACATGAAAATATGATATGTGTAACATCCTAAAATTCAGGGGTCTGTGATATTTGTGTTAATGCATGTTATGGTTGCTCTGCGGGTTGTTTGGGTATGTTTAGAGGTCCTGGGGAGGCTTGGGTTCGAGCCCAAGCCCTGGTGAAATCTTGGTTTTTGGGCACTTAAGTGGGAGGAGCTGTAGGAGGCAAGGCTTAAGGGAAATTGTTGGTGTTTTGCTAACACAAAAAAAGTTGTGGTGTGGTGGCAAGGTGGCGCCACTTAGGGAGCAAGGGAGTGACACCACAGGGAGGCAAGGGATTCAAGGTTCTAGTCTTGGTACTTGCTTTTCTTTTAGATTATTTTCTTTTAAAGGGAATTAGACTTTAGTGGTAGGCTTAAATTTTGTTGTGCATGTTGTAAGACACAAATGGCCACATGGTTTCTTTGCTTCTCTGACTTCTGCCAATTTTTGTGCTTTCATTATTTTTCCCTACACTTCTCTCTTGGTTAAAACGATCACTTCTCTTCTTTCCCTAAGCCATATCAATGCACCTTTCTTCTTTACATTCATCATCTTGTCGATTTCTTCCTCTTCCAAAAGCCGAATTCCCACCATCTTTACCCATGTTCATCGTTGGTTTGTGGTGTTACTTTTCGTGACCAAAAACCTCCCATTTCCATTCGGCTTAACCTTGGTGAAGGCCGAATTTATTCATTCTTATCTTGCTCAAATCGTTCGGGTGACATTTAGTAAGGGCGAAATTCTTTGGGGGATCAATTGCCGAACCTTCCTCATCGGGTATTGTTGATCTTAGTGATTTTCTTTTCTCTTCTCGGTATTGATTTAACTAGTTTGGTGAAGGCCGTATTTACTTCTTCTGATCTTATGTGCGTTTTAATCTTTTCTTTTATCTCTAGTTAAACATCGTCTCTAAGAGCAGCGCGTGGTTAAACTCCTCTTGTTCTAAGGATCTGCTGCTGCCGGATTTAAGGGTAAGTAGTGCTAGTTAATGTTCAATTCTCCCTGATGCCGAATATTGGCAGATGTAACACCCCTGTGCATCAATCAATATAGGGTTTGTTCACTTTAGCCAAGGACGAAGCAAAGCCGGTTAATTGATACTCGGTTGGAGGGTAACACGATTCGCGGTAAGTGAACCAAGTGGAGTAGTAATTCGGGTTACGAAATCTTTTAAGAAGTTAAGGCTAACTTTCGGTTATGGTTATTCTAGGGGAAAGCAAGGAGTAGTACTTTCGGCAGTCTAGATCAGGTGTGTAATCTCACACCCACTTGATGATTGCATGTGGTGTTCTGTGAACCGGCCAAAAGCCGAAAAGCTGAAAAGCCGGCAACTGTGACCACTCGAGCGTGCGAGCGCTCATTGTGGTAAATTGAGATACGAATTGTGACGTTAAGTCGTGGAGTGTGTCGCGAACACTCTCGCGATACTGAGGCTGTAACGGGCCTAACCGGGCCGAAACGGGCCAAATGGGCCCAACGGGCTATTCTGCCCACTTGGGCAAAACTGTTAGAGAAACTGTCGAATGATAACTTCGAATGCCAAATTTGCAAATCTGAGACCGAAATCGTGCGAAATGGGCCACACGAGCGTGTGGGCCCCATTGGGCTTAAGATGGATTTTAGGCTCACTAACTCTGTAGTTGCTTAAAAAGAGTTCCGTGTCGCTCGAGGCAACAGTAGTCCTTCGAAAAGGCCGTTGAATGCATAAATTACCAAAATACCCTTGAAGGGTAACTTACCGAAATACCCCTAGGTTGCAAAATTACCAAAATATCCTTGGAGGGTAAATTACCGAAATACCCCAGAGTTGCGAATTTACTAAAATACCCTCGATGGGTAAAATTATCGAACTACCCCCGAGTGGGTGAAAATGACTGTTATACTCTTAATGGTGATTGAATATCGTGTGTATGATTTTTATTTACAGTTTTACACGTTGATACATGACATTTTATCATATTGCATGGGGCGGGTTAACGACCGAAGAGAAGTGTAGCCTGGTGGCTCTGCCACATACTGTTTTAGTGGCTATGGCACATATTGATATACTATGACTCTGGTGGCTCAGCAACAAATATTGCTATTAGCAGCTTGTCTGCATTATTGGTGTGATTGGCGGGGTGGGTTGACTTGAT
Organism: Gossypium australe; assembly: GCA_005393395.2. Taxonomy (NCBI): domain Eukaryota; kingdom Viridiplantae; phylum Streptophyta; class Magnoliopsida; order Malvales; family Malvaceae; genus Gossypium; species Gossypium australe. The sequence continues at coordinate 59,635,757 of CM016617.1, forward strand.
CCCCACAGGTGACGATTGGTTGGTACGAAGTGATTGGTTGGATTGGGTTGGGTTACATTAAATTGCATTGTTTGCATTATCATGAAAAAAAGGCCTAGACCCAGTTTGATGTCACATGGGCTCGGGCCCAGTCAGTGACCAATTAGGGGATTACACACTGAGTTCTCGTAACTCACCCCTCTGCTTTAACCTTGCAGGTGATCACCAGCGTTAGAGGATTTGGAGTGACGAAAGACTCTGTGGTGGCCATACACTGCGAATATTTCTCGTGACTTAGTAAATTTTCGTTTTTGCTTTACTTTAAAATTATTTTATTTTGGGTTAATGTTGTTGTAATAAGGCGCTGGTTTAATTTCTTTTAAGTTCTTGATAACCGTTAAATTTATAAGTAGTAGTTTTCTTAAAATGACATTACCTGTTTTCAAAATATCATATCCTCATAATTCACTGAATTCGTTTTCTGTAAAAACGAAGTTTTTTCGAAGATAGTGATAATGACATTAATAACATCAATAATGTTTTACATGAGAATTATAAAAATAAAATCTGAGTTTCATAAATAAATAAGAAGTTAGAAATTTCAAAAAGAGTACGAACTTTTAAACGAACGCGCAGTTTTCAATTTACCCTTCTATGTGACATGCTAGGTCCGGTCATAACGTCTAGGCCGAGTTTGGGGTGTTACATTTTATGGTATCAGAGCCAGGTTGTAAAACTCGGCTGTGGAATGGGTTCGAAAATGTTTTTCAAAATTCGTTTGAAATTTGGTTTAGGAAAATATATCTTAATTGGATGTATGACACCTGAGTCTCTAGCACCAAATCTGTAAGTTTCTTACCTTATATTCGATTATATGATGAGATGACTGTAGGAAGAAAATTACAAGAGATAGTGATAGTATATTGAAACTTTTAGCTATAGGAGCTAAGATTATAGAGACTGAAATAGTAGGAAACTCGATCTACGAAAACTACTCATACTACTGTTATGTCATAAAACATCTGTTAAAATTACTTGAACATTAAGCTGATGCATAACATTCTTAATCAGATTAATACGATTCCACAATATGAGTAGAAGAGGATGCGAACGAGGTGCACACGGCCGTAGTAGAGGCCGAGATATTAGGACTGGATCCTCAGCATCAGGGCATATACCTGAAATGGAAGCACCTGCATCACCCGTGACTGAAACATGGTCTCATGACCGAGTTGGAGGGGACGATGCTCTGTCTCAAGAAATGTTGCGGGTCTTGGAACGGGTTGCTGGAGCAAGTACTGGGTCGGTAGCTCATGGGTCTATTTCGAGCGACTCCGGTCAAACGGGGACAAAATTTTCTGGGGCATTTCTGGTGTAGCCCCGAATGTAGCCGAATACTGGTTGGAGGCAGTTGAACGGATTATGGATGACCTGGATTGCACCGCAGAACAAAAACTGAAAGGGGCAGTATCCCTACTGAGAGATGAGGCATACCAGTGGTGGCTCACTGTGAGGGAAGGCACACAAGCAGATCGTTTAACCTGGAACCTCTTTAAGACAGCTTTCCAGGGAAAATATGTTGGGGGAAGTTATGTAGATGCCCGGAGAAAAGAGTTCTTAAATCTGGAGTAAATCTATGGCGAAATACGAGGCAGAGTTTTTGCGTTTAAGCCGGTATGCTCGGGGAATAGTCTCGACCGATTATGAGCGTTGTGTGCGATTTGAAGATGGTCTTCGAGATGAGTTGCGAGTACTAATAGCCTCGCAGAGGGAGAGGGATTTTGCTGCATTGGTGGAAAGAGCTAAGATTGCCGAAGAGGTGGAAGGTTCAGAGAGGCAAAATCGAGATAAGGAAAGGGGTAAGAATTAGAGAAGTTTTGGGTCATCATGCTCTTCTGGGGGATTTCAAAAGAGGCCTAGGTTGGATGGGCCAGCTTGAGTTGGAGCGCCAGTTGCGGTGGGTCGATTACAACCTTGTGTGGAATGTGGGAAATTTCATTCGGGAGAGTGCTGAATAAGAACTGGCGAATGTTTCAGATGTAGATCTAAGGATCATCGGTTCAGAGACTGCCCTCGAGAGCCCGTTCAGACACAGGTAGTAGGTCAGAGATTTGTGCAGCCAGGGAGAGCTGGTCAGCAGCCACCGGTCCACTCCGGGGTGGAAATGGGATAGGACGTGGTCGGGGAGCACCGGGCAGAGGTGCTGGTAATGTGGGTAATATAGATACAAGACAGTCGGGACTGGTTTATGCGGCTCAACGTCGATAGGATGGCGGCGCACTGGACATCATAATCGGTACGTTTTTCATATTTGATGCGCCATATATAGCTGTAATTGATATTGGATCTACCCATTCATATGTTACCTGTACTGTGTCTGGGACTCTAAGGATACAATCTAAGATTGTTGATAGAGATATGTCGGTAATTAGTCCCCTAGGACAATCGATGGTAATGAACAAGCTATTTAGAAATGTGCCTTTAGAAGTGCAAGGGACTGTATTCCCGGCAGATTTGATGGAACTACCGTTCGGGGAGTTTAACCTTATATTAGGCATGGATTGGCTAGTTAAGCACCGTGCGAAATTGGATTGCGCTGCTAAGCGTATGATATTAAGAACCACAGAGGACAAGGAAGTGATCATGATATGAGAAAGAATGGATTATCTATCCAATGTGATTTCAGCAAAGAATGGATTATCTGTCCAATGTGATTTCAGCACTAAAGGCCGAGAAGATGGTGCGTAAAGGGTGTGAGGTGTTTCTAGCTTTTGTCGGCACATCTGATGACAAGGAATTGTCTATCGGAAATGTCAAAATAGTAAGTGAATTTTTAGACATTTTTCCTGAGGAGCTTCCGGGGTTGCCTCTGAATCGCGAGGTCGAGTTTGGCATTGAGCTACTTCCGGGAATGGCTCCGGTATCCATCGCCCCTTATAGGATGGCACCGAAGGAGCTAGTGAAACTAAAAGTTCAGATCGAAGAGTTGTCGGACCGAGGATTTATCAGACCAAGTGTATCTCCGTGGGGAGCACCGATATTGTTCGTGAAGAAGAAGGATGGGTCGATGCGTTTGTGCATTGACTATCGTCAATTGAACAAGCTAATTGTTAAGAACAAATATTTGCTACCAAGGATTGACGACCTGTTCGATCAGTTACGGGGAGCTTCGGTCTTCTCAAAAATAGATTTAAGATTGGGGTATCATCAGCTAAGGGTCAAGGAGGCATATATTCACAAGACTGCATTCCGAACTTGTTATGGGCATTACGAGTTCTTGGTTATGCCGTTTGGATTAACAAATGCACCCGCCGCTTTTATGGATATGATGAACCAGGTCTTCCAACCCTATCTAGACCGATTTGTGGTAGTATTCATAGACGACATCCTGGTGTACTCGAGAATGGAGGAGGAGCATGATCCGCAACTTTAGGTTGTGCTGCAGATATTAAGGGAGAAGCAACTTTATGCTAAATTCAATAAACGAGTTTCAGCTGAAGAGTTGATGTTTTTGGGGCAAGTTGTGTCTGCCGAGGGTATTAGGGTTGATCCTCAGAAAGTTGAAGCTGTATTGGATTGGAAACCATCGAAGTCGGTGTCAGTGATTCGAAGTTTTTTGGGTTTGGCTGGGTACTACAGGCGGTTTGTCGAGGGGTTCTCTTTAATCGCTGCACCTCTAAGTTGCTGCGTGAAGGGGTACCATTTGTGTGGTCGGATAAGCAGCAAGAGAGTTTTGAGAAACTGAAGAAGATTCTAACTGAAGCACCAGTGTTGATTCAACCCGAGGCAAGGAAAGAATTTGTTGTTTATTGTGATGCGTCACACAGGTTTGGGTTGTGTGCTGATGAAAGAAGTGAAGGTGGTAGCGTATGCATCTCGTCAATTAAGGCCACATGAGGTGAATTATCCTATTCACGATTTGGAACTAGCCGTAGTAGTGTTTGCATTGAAAATATGGAGACATTACCTGTATGGAGAAAAGTTGATTATTTACACCGACCATAAGAGTCTAAAGTATCTCGTTACCCAAAAGGAGCTGAATTTAAGACAAAGGAGGTGGATAGAGTTGCTAAAAGACTATGACTGCTCGATTGAGTATCACCCGGGTAAAGTCAATGTGGTGGCAGATGCGTTAAGTCATAAAGTGGTATCGAATTTGAGAGCAATGTTTACTCTCGTCAGCCTTTATGAGGATGGTAGCTTGTTAGCAGAACTTCAGGTGAAACCGACGTGGGTAGGTCAGATTAAAGAGAAGCAATTGTTGGATGAATCATTGGGCTCTCGATTTCAGCAAGTAAAAAGTGGAGAGATAGTGGATTTTGGGCTGAATAGTGAAGGGGTATTATGTTTCCATGGAAGAGTTTGTATGCCGAAGGACTCTGAGTTAAGACAAATGATTCTGGGGGAGGCGCATAGTAGCCCATATGCTATGCATCCTGGTGGAAGTAAGATGCACCGAGATCTACGAGAACAGTACTGGTGGCCAGGATTGAAACATGAGGTTACCGACTTTGTAGGCAAGTGTTTGATGTGTCAGCAAGTGAAGGCTGAGCATCAGCTGCCTTCGGGACTTCTGCAACCGGTGAAGATTCCACTATGGAAGTGGGAGAGGATAACAATGGATTTTGTTAGTGGGCTACACTTGACGCCTACTAAGAAAGATTCAGTGTGGGTAATCGTCGTCCGACTAACTAATTCCGCGCACTTCATACTGGTTCGCACTGACTACTATCTACATAAGTTGGCCAAGTTGTATGTGGCAAAAATTCTGAGGTTACATGGGGTACCAGTGTCTATCATATCGAACAGGGATCCTAGGTTTACATCTTAATTCTGGAAAGTGTTGCATGAAGCTTTGGGTACAAGACTAAACTTCAGTACAGCGTTCAACCCACAGAACGATGGTCAGTCAGAGAGGGTAATCCAGATCCTGAAAGATATGTTAAGGGGTTGTGTAATTGACTTCAAAGGTAGTTGGGAAGATTATCTACCGTTAGCAGAATTTGCGTATAACAACAGCTACCAATCCAGCATTCAGATGGCACCCTACGAGGCGTTATATGGTCGTAGGTGTCATACTCTCTTGTTGGACTGAATTGGGTGAGCGATGGTTGTTGGGTCTAGAATTGATTTCAAAAATTGAGGACAAAGTGAAGTTGATTCGGGGTCGGTTAAAATAAGCTTCTGACAGACAGAAATCATATGCGGATCTAAAACGTAAGGAGATAGAGTTTTCGGTGGGGGATTATATCTTCTTAAAGGTCTCACCTTAGAAGAAGATCTTGAGATTTGGACGAAAGGGCAAGTTAAGCCCTAGGTTCATCGAGCCTTATCGAATAGTGAAGCTTGTGGGACCGATCGCCTAACAGCTTGAGTTGCCCCCGGAGTTGAATCGGATACATGATGTATTCCATGTTTCGATGCTGAGGCGCTACCATTCAGATCAATCTCATATAGTGCTGGTAGAGGAAATCGAGGTTAGACCTGATCTATCATTTGAAGAATAACCCGTACAAATTTTGGACGGGATGTGAAGGTATTAAGGAGGAAATCTATTTCGTTGGTCAAAGTGCTGTGGCGTAACCATGGTTCAGAGGAAGCTAGGTGGGAGCCTGAGGAGACAATACGGCAGCAATACCCTCACCTCTGTTAATCAGGTAAATTTCGAGGCCCAAATTTCTTTAAGGGGGTAGAATTGTAACATCCTAAAATTCAGGGGTCTGTGATATTTGTGTTAATGCATGTTATGGTTGCTCTGCGAGTTGTTGGGGTATGTTTAGGGGTCCTGGAGAGGCTCGGGTTCGAGCCAAAGCCCTAGTGAAATCTTGGTTTTTGCGCACTTAAGTGCGGGGAGCTGTAGGAGGCAATGCTTAAGGGAAATTGTTGGTGTTTTGCTAACACAAAAATAGTTGTGATGTGGTGGCAAGATGGCGCCACTTAGGGAGCAAGGAAGTGACGCCACAGGGAGGCAACGGATCCAAGGTTCTAGTCTTGGTACTTGCTTTTCTTTTAGATTATTTTCTTTTAAAGGGAATTAGACTTTAGCTGTAGGCTTAACATTTGTTGTGCATGTTGTAAGACACAAATGGCCACATGGTGGAGTGGTGGTGGGGTCAGTATGATAGCAAGGTGGGAGAGGGTTCGAATCACACATGCAGCATATGGAAGTTTTATTTTGTGCTCAAGGAGGGGAAGAGGTGGAGTTGGAGTGGAACTCTACTTGGTGAAGATTTGAATTGGTCAAATCTGTATGAACGAATGGTGGAGAGTGAATGGTGGAGCAGAAAGGGGAGAAAATCGTGAGATTTGGGGGAGTGGGAGAGTTGGACGTGAGTGGGGGTGTGGGAGGGAGAAATTTGGCTGAGTAGGGGTCTAAGAGAGCATTTTCGGTCTTTTGGGTGTGAGGGTGAAAACCGAAAGTTGTCTTAGCTTTTGAAGGGGCCGAATTCTTTTTGGTGTTTCTAGGAGTGTTACTTCTGCATCATTTTGGGTTTCTTTGCTTCTCTGACTTCTGCCAATTTCTGTGCTTTCATTAGTTTTCCCTACACTTCTCTTTTAGTTAAAACAATCACTTCTCTTCTTTCCATAAGCCATATCAACGTACCCTTCTTCTTTACCTTCATCATCTTGCCGATTTCTTCATCTTCCAAAAGCCGAATTCCCACCATCTTTTCCCATGTTCATCGTCGGTTCGTGGTGTTACTTTTCGTGACCAAAAACCTCCCCTTTCCATTCGGCTTAACCTTGGTTAAGGCCGAATTTATTCATTCTTATCTTGCTCAAATCGTTCGGGTGACATTTAGTAAGGGCCGAAATTCTTTGGGGGATCAATTGCCGAACCCTCCCTCATCGGGTACTGTTGATCTTAGTGATTTTATTTTCTCTTCTCGATATTAAGTTAACTAGGTTGGTGAAGGCCGTATTTACTTCTTCTGATCTTATGTGCATTTTAATCTTTTCTTTTCTCTCTAGTTAAACGTCGTCTCTGAGAGCAGCGCGTGGTTAAACTCTTCTTGTTCTAAGGATCTACTGTTGCCGAATTTAAGGGTAAATAGTGCTAGTTAATGTCCAATTCTCCCTGATGCCGAATATTGGCAGATGCTAACACCCCTTGTGCATCAATCAATATAGGGTTTGTTTGTAACACCCTAAAAATCTGAGTCTTGTTTTATTGCGTATTTTGGTGTTTAAATTATGAAGGAAAAATTTTCTTATTTATTTTCGTGTTTAATATAGTCCTGAAGAAGAAGTATAGAAATATTAGGGTATAGAATAAATTTTTAGTTTGAGAATTTATTGAAGTGGAGCTAGTGGCCTTGACACTTAAGTTAATTTAAGTGTTAATAAGTGACATAAGATGAGTGCATGGCAAGGTGGTGTTGGCCCATGGATTTTAGCATGAGGGGAGTGGTTCGAATCCCTTGTTTAGCATCTAGATGAATTTTATTTTTAATTTTTCTGCACATGTATAGCAAGTGTCGGCCAAGTGCATATATGGTAAGTGTTGACTTGTTATTTTTGGTTAGTATATCAAAGGATTAAGGAAATTGTTAACTTATGGAAGGGAATCAAGAAGTTATGGAAAGATATGGAGACATGGGGCTAGTATTAAGGAAAATGTTATGGAAACAAAATCATGGCCATTTGACCATGCATAGGGACGGCAATATGGCTAGGGGGAGGTTGGCCGAATTTTGCTAGTAGCTTGGTAAGGTTTAGGAGTTTGCTTTTGGTCATTTTTAGTTTTTGTGCAAAGTTTTGCAACTTTTCTCTCAACCTCTTTTCCTTTGGCCGAATTTGAGCATTGTAAGCCTTAATCTTTTGACCATTTGGTCACTTTTGTCTATCACCTTAGTATTCTTTGCGTGTCTTTTTCTCATAGTGCCGAAATTACCAATACCAAAAAGACCATTCTTTTCTTTTCTTCTCCCCATTGCCGAATATACATTGCTCTCAAAACTCATCACTTTCTTTCTTTTCTCTTCCATTCTCTTTGAAAACCGAAACAACATCATCATCATTCTTCTCTCATCTTTTATTTCTTTTCACTTATATTTTTCTTCCTTTTTCTTCAATGGCCGAATGATAGTGTGTCCTTAGCCGAATTAATTCTCTCTTTTCTTTGGTTACATAGTCGAATCTTCCTTTGATCACAAATATCTTCCTCAATCGACTCTTTTCAACCGTGGACAATCGGTAAGGATTTTTCCTAGATACGATTAGTTAATAGTTCATTCTAGTAACGTTTTCATTCATTATATTTTAGTGCGATAACGGAAGATAGGGGATCAAGTGTTCGTGAGTATCCTAAAAGTTGGAAACGATTTAAGTGCTAAGGGAACGTTTTGGGTCAACTCTCATTTTGTGGAACAAGGATTATCGTGGTAAGGAAATCCCATCCTTAATAACTCTTAGTCAAATTTTACGATATATTATTAGGATGGATTAATAATCATTTGGTCTTTTAAGACATTCAAGATAGGGAAGAAGAGGGCGGTGTTCAGTCTTCGGAAGAGGGGAGGTTCCGTTATTCCCCCTAAGTTTAAGCAAAGGACGATTTCGGGAATCCGGGATTTTCCACCGGGTTGCGGACGTTCATCCGGGGAGGATCAATTGTTTGAAGTTGTTCGTACTCCCGAACCCCTGTTGTTCGTGGATTTTCATCGGTTAGCGAACCATCGATCGGGGAGAAACCACAAGTAGAAGTATTACGAAAATCCTAGGGTAAAATTCTAGATCGTTATGTTTAGATCGGTTTTATTATTAGATTATAGTGTTCTAATTATCATGATAGGTATAGGTGTTGACGAGCGGGAAAGTCTAGTTCTCTCAATAACCAGGTGTGTAACTTCACACTCATTTTCGGGTTAGATATCAAATCGTAAGTAACGTGATAAAACCGTAAAAATGGTAAAATCAGAAATTTTGTGATATTAATACTTTTGAGTAAATGCATGAAAACGGTTAAAGTTGGAAAAATTGCGATAAATATTGCTAGATCGATAAATTGGGCTATAATCCTGCTAGATTGATAAATTGGGCCAAAAATACTCTAGTTCGATAAATTGGGCCAAAAATACTCTAGTTCGATAAATTGGGCCAAAAACCCTCTAGTTCGATATATGGGCTAAAATTTCTCTAGTTTGATATATGGACCAAAGTCCGCTAAATTATTAAATGGGCAAGATAATAAATTGTTTCATGGGCCAAATGAAATGTTTAATTATAGACCCAATTGATGTTATGGATGATTTGATAAATTGTTATATGGCTATATTTTGTTATACAAGCATGATTGCATGAGGCGGGGTATTTAATGAAGAGAAGAATGGCCTGTTGCCAAAAATCTAGTTCGGTGGCTCTGCCACAAAATCTCGGCTTAATGCCTCTAGTTCGGTGGCTCTGCCACAAAATCTCGGCTTAATGCCTCTAGTTCGGTGGCTCTGCCACAAATTTGGCTAAATGCCTCTAGTTCGGTGACAATGTCACAATCTAGTTCGGTAGTGCACTACAAAATTATAAAAGGCTTAAGGCCTATGATTGGTGTGTTTGGCGGGGTGGGTTGACTTGATCCCCACAAGTGTGTTGGTTGGTACGGGGGTGTTAGCGGATGGAAATTAGGCTTGGTTGGGAAATTCATTTTACATGCATTTTAATTTATTTCATTTTACTTTATGATATTGTTGAATTCTGCAAATGGGCTCAAGCCCAGCATAATATCTGGACGATCTGGCCCAATAATGGTGGTAAGTGAGTTGCACACTGAGTTCTTTGTAACTCACCCAATTTTATAACCATTTCAGGTAATGGAAATTGATGTGGACTTGGGCCGGTGATGACTTGGTGGAGGCCATACTACAAGCATGAGTTTTATAAACTATGAACTTTATTTTAAGTTACTTATTTTAATTACTATTTTGGGTTGATGTAATAAGGCCTCTAAATATGTTTTTGTGGATTTTATTGTGTGGATGGATTTAACTTTATTTCCAAACTTTTAATATGAGTTTTTCTTAAATCCATTTAGTTTTCTATAAAATATTGGGTTTTATAACAATTTTGGACACCTTAAATATTATAAATTCTTTCAAAGTTTTTTTTTAACTATCTTGAGGTTTTGACTTTAATATTTCAATGATAAGTTTTCAAACAAGTATTTTCTTTTAAGTCATCAATTACAAAATCTCGTTCTAACTTTTTATTAAACTCTATTTTCAAAAAGTTTTGTAGCACTATTTTACTTTAACCACTCGAGAATAAATGAATGTTTGATTGGTGTGACAAACCAAATCTTGTCTAAACGCATAGACCGGGTTTGGGGTGTTACATTGTTCACTTTAGCCAAGGACGAAGCAAAGTCGGTTAATTGATACTCGGTTGGAGGGTAACACGATTCGAGGTAAGTGAACCAACTGGAGTAGTAATTTGGGTTATGAAATCTTTTAAGAAGTTAAGGCTAACTTTCAATTATGGTTATTCTAGGGGCAAGCGAGGAGTAGTACTTTCGGCAGTCTAGATCAGGTGTGTAATCTCACACCCACTTTGATGATTGCATGTGGTGTTCTGTGAACCGATCAAAAGTCGAAAAGCCGAAAAGCCGGCAACTGTGACCACTCGAGCGTGCGAGTGCTTGTAGTAGTAAATCGAGATACGAATCATGACGTTAAGTTGTGGAGTGTGTCGCGAACACTCTCGCGATACTGAGGCTGTAACGGGCCTAACCGGGCCGAAACGGGCCAAATGGGCCCAACGGGCTATTCGGCCCACTTGGGCAAAACTGTTAGAGAAACTGTCGAATGATAACTCCGAATGCCAAATCTACAAATCTGAGATCGAAATCCTGCGAAATGGGCCACACGAGCGTGTGGGCCCCATTGGGCCTAAGGTGGATTTTAGGCCCATTAACTTTGTAGTGGCTTAAAAAGAGTTCCGTGTAGCTAGAGGTGACAGTAGGCCTTCGGAAAGGACGTTGAATCTGAAAATTACCAAAATACCTTTGGAGAGTAAATTACTGAAATACCCCTAGGTTGCAAAATTACCAAAATACCCTTGGAGGGTAAATTACCGAAATACCCTTGGGTTGCGAATTTACTAAAATACCCTCAATGGGTAAAATTACCGAACTAACCTCGAGTGGGTGAAAATGACTGTTATACTCTAAATGGTGATTGAATATCGTGTGTATGATTTTTATTTACACTTTTACACGTTGATATATGACATTTTATCATATTGCATGGGGCGGGTTAATGGCTGAAGAGAAGTGTGGCCTGGTGGCTCTGCGACATACTGTTTCAGTGGCTATGCCACATATTGATATACTATGACTCTGGTGGCTCAGCCACAAATATTGCGATTAGAAGCTCGTCTGCATTACTGGTGTGATTGGCGAGGTTGGTTGACTTGATCCCTATAGGTGACGATTGGTTGGTACGAGGGTGTGATTGGTTGTATTGGGTTGGGTTACATTACATGGCATTGTTTGCATTATCATGAAAAAAAGGCCTTGACCCAGTTTGTTGTCATATGGGCTCGGGCCCAGTCAGTGACCAATTAGGGGATTACACACTGAGTTCTCGTAACTCACCCCTCTACTTTAACCTTGCAGGTGATCACCAGCGTTAGAGGATTTGGAGCGACGGAGGACTCTGTGGTGGCCATACACTGGGAGTTTTTCTCGTGACTTAGTAAATTTTCGTTTTTGCTTTACTTTAAAATTATTTTATTTTGGGTTAATATTGTTGTAATAAGGCCGCTGGTTTAATTTCTTTTAAGTTATTGATAACCGTTAAATTTATAAGTACGTAGTTTTCTTAAAACGACATTACCTCTTTTCAAAATATCATATCCTCATAATTTACTGAATCCGTGTAACACCCCAAACCCGGCCCATACACCACGGCCGAATTTAGAATGCCACGGCAGAAAACGTTTGAAAAACTTTTGACTTAAAGGTGAAAACGTAAAAATTTTCGTGGCTATAAAAATTAACTTATTTGCAAACCAGTTCATAAATTTTGTTATAACAAATTCATCCAGATTTAAAACTTAAAACTTTAACATATAAGTAGGTAAAAATAAAAATATTTTCAAATAACAATTTTAAATGTCAATCCACCTTAGAAATAATAATAAACCTCAATTACTTTAAGTGGCCCTTATTACAATAAACAAATACTTAAAAATACTGAAAATATAAAATGCTAAAAACAATAAAGCATCTTCTGCATGGGCCACCTCGTATCCACTCCAACCCGGTCCAAGCGTCATGCATCACCTGCGATGTTGGTAAAAATTGGGTGAGTCAAACAGACTCAGTGTGTAATTATTTCACATGCCTCCACACATGGGCTTGGCCCACATCCACACATCAATCACAAATCAGATGGTAAGGCAATTCATCCACATAATTTCACATATTGGGCTTGGCCCATATCCACATTGATCCACATAATCAGTCATGCAAAAATGCATCCTAACCCAATCCTAGAGTCCATCCGCTACACACCCCCGTACCTGCCGCGCACACCAGGGGATTACTAAATCGCCCTCCAACCGCTACACACCTACCTGGCAGACCTGCTGCTCAAGGCCGTGGCTTAGCCACCGATCACCTAAGTGACCCCACATATCAATATCTACGAGGTGACTCGAGGTCATCCTCAGTCCACGGTGATGCACACAGCTATCATCCGCCAAGATGTGGCACCTAGCCAACACCTCACCTTGATGAAGCACATAGCTAACATCAAGCGCCAATGTAGCACAAGGTTAACATCAGACCACGTACATAACGTACTCCCTGTCCTCCAATAGTCATGTCCCAATCCCCATGCATATATATATATCATGATGAAAATATCATTTAATAGAGTGTACAATACATGCTTATCACCATTTCATATATTCATCAGTGATCATTTAATATCATAAAACACTGACCTAATTATTCGATCATACACCTTTGGTATCCACCATCTTAGCCCTTATTTCGGTTACCATACACATCATACACATATACATAACATCACATATAAACAATCAAGTGAACAGTGCGATAACTACACACCTTTTTGGTACAATCTACTCAATCCCGAAACCCACGTCTAAACGATTTGCACCCTTGCGATTGTTGAACTCTTTCCTACACAACCTAAGTCAGAATCGGCTAATATTATATCAAAATGGCCTATGGTCGAAAAATACATTTCACTTACCTCGCTTATCTAAATCCTGAATCACCACTGGTCTATGAAGTTGTCGAAATCCCTTAAATACTTCAAATCCCGAAAGTCTCCTTACTGCCCCTTAACGTTAGCTACACACAAAAGAACACGAGGTTATGGCACTATACACATTCGGCCATCCGTAACCAAGGCTTAACCATTGATTTCGGCACACTAAAATAATAAGAACCCAAACCGATTACTATGATAAAAATTACTTACCACCACGTTGCTTGAAGAGACTAAAAGAGAAAAGGTTTCGGCTTCTAAAACTCACAACAAGATTCGGCTAAGCCTTTCAAATGGTGATGGAAAAGCCGACCATAAGAGAAAAAGTGTATTCGGCTATGGTGTTTGAAGGACTTACCTTCGACTTTGATGATCTCAAGAGATGAGAGGAGAAGATGAAGGTTACCAATCTCGGCTAAGCTTCTAAATGACAAAGGGGCTTTCGACCAGTTAAGAAAAGATGTAGAAATAAGGTTGAAAGAAAGAAAAAGAATGGGAAGAGAGGATTAGGAAAATTTCGGCAATGGTGAGCAATGGGGATTCGGCTTCAAATGAAAAAGAAGGAAAAAGAGAGAATTCTCTTCACTCTCAATTTCGGCAACAAGATGGCTCCCTTACTAACTAAAATTTGGCACTTATCACCCCCTATATGACCGAATTTGTCCAACCAAAGAAGCCCTTGGCCGGCCACCATATCTTCTCCTATCATATCCCTTAATTCTCTCCTATCATATCCCTTAATTCTCTCCTATCATATCCCTTATTAATCTCCTATATTATCTCTTATCTATCCATTCAAAATAAATGAAAATAAATCAACATTTATCAACTAATCTTAGCCAAAAATTTAAAAGAAAAACAAGCCTTATCTCATCCTTTTAGAAGTCCATATGCCGTCCATCACTTCTCCCTTCCCTTGACGCCAACATGCAAAATTAAACCATACTCCTTGCTGCCCACATGACTCGAACATGAGCCCTCCTCCCCTTGCTTGAAGTGTTAATCACCAAGGCCCTAAGTGGCGCCTTGCAGCCACTTTACCAAGCCCATCTTCGTGTCATAAACTCCTACACAAATTTCCTTAAAGCTTCCTTAGCTTAGCACCCCCTTTAACCAACACTTGAAAACAAAATTTTCCTAAGACACTCTCCTACATCTTAGGGTTCTCAAGACCCCTAAAACACATCCAACCATGCCCAAACCCACTATCACTTGGATTATGCACTAAACGCATAACCTCTAAATCTAGGATATTACAGTTCTACCCTCCTTAAAAATAATTTCGTCCTCGAAATTACTTACTAACGAACATTGCACATCGTAACCCACCACACTACGCTACTGCTGCTCACTCTGATCTTAATAAGACTAACACATTTCCCTAGGTACCATCTCAAGATTCGCATTCAAGGTTTCATACACTTCACTAACAATATAAGAAAGAGCTAACCCTATTCCAGAAATAAGGGACGTACCCGTTGTCACATCTGGCGTATCACTATCCTCCCTCCGGCGAACTGCATAAACCAACCTTGGTTGCCTTGCGTCTGCACCTCCAGCACCTCCGTTTGGTGTTCCACAACCTCGGCCGGAACCATTCCCTCCATGATTCGAACCACGACCCATTATCGCCTGTTGACCATCTCTGCCTGGCCGCACATAACCTTGGCCTGCTGTCCGAGCCCTATTCGGATCCTGAGGGCAGTCTTTAATCAAATGAGACTTAGACTTACATCTAAAACACTCCCGATCCCGGTTCCAGCACTCGCCGACATGATACCTTCCACACGGAGCACACGAACGGTCCGGATTTTCAGTAGCTGGCTTAGTAACACGAATAGAATTCTCAACCCTCGGTCTTTTCTGAAGGCTCTCAGACGATTCTGACGGTCCAAAACTCCTCTTATCCCGGTTCCTATCCTTATCTCTGTTCTGTCTCACAGAGTCCTTAATCCCCTCAGCTACCTTAGCCTTTTCTACTAATACGGCAAACTCCCGCTCCTGCTGTGGAGCTATCAACAGCCCCAGGTCATCCCTTAGTCCGTCCTCAAATCGGACACATCGCTCATGCTCCGTAGCCATGATTCCTCGAGCATAACGGTTTAACCTTAGGAATTCAGCCTCGTACTCCACCACGGATTTGTTCCCTTGAACCAGCCCCAGAAAAGCCTTTCTCTGCGTATCTATATAACGAGTACCAACATACTTCTTCTGATATGCCGTCTTAACATATTCCCAAGTAAGTTCCTCAGCCGTAGCACCATCTCGAACTGTGAGCCACCATTGATATGACTCATCTCGAACTGTGGTGGTACCTCATTTTCAGACCCTTGACCCGATCTAACGGGTTCCGACACAGTCATTCTACCTCGACCACGTCCTTGCACATTACGACCACGTCCCCTAGAGCTCATGTCTACGATCGCGCTTTAATCTGATTAGAAAGTTTTATGCATTAGTATTTGTTCCACTGATTATCCGCGAACAATTTTATGAAAAGAAATTTTCAGAAGTAGTTCTTTCGGTCAAACAAAGTTTTCAGTTCAAGTTCACTATTCTAATTCAGAGAATCACATTCATTCACAACGTTCAACACACTATTATGGGCATCTTTGTCCATTCCCAACCCAGGGGTAATTTCGTCATTTGTCCTACAGGGGTATTTTGGTGCTAAATCGGGGTCAATTCGAAAATATTTTACAAATCAAAGGTATTTCAGAATTTACAAAAACTCGGAGTTATCTTGAAAATTTGTTTTCCAAATCAGAGGTGTTGCAAATATTTTAGAAATCGGGGTTATTTTGGTAATTTTGGAAATCAGGGGCATTTTAGTAAATTTTCCCAAATCAGGGTATCTTGATATTTTGAAAACTAGAGATTTTGGTATTTTTGTAAAGTAAGAATATTTTAACAAAAGTTGAGGGTAGTATAGTAATTTTACAACCAGGGGTATTTTAGTAATTTTACCTGCCAGGGGTATTTGGGTAATTTTGTAAACCGGGAATTTTTCGAAAAATTTTTCCAATAATAGTTTATACAAATCAGAGGGGTGATTTTGGTGATTTAAAAACTAAAGGTTTTATAAAACAGTTATGGCTAGTCCCTTTCGGGTTTTAGTTATTGGGTTTAGCCCGTGAATAAGTCCTCTTGGTTAGGGTGAACCGTCACTACACACCAGGTAGGATTCGAGTGAAGAGGAGGTGAGTCACTAGGACTGCTTAAATACCAAGCTCTTACCGAATCCACTCCTAGACATGCGCACAATGGTTGCCACACCTTAACTTGGCGACTTAGTCACAGGTTTGTTTAATTAGGAATTAAAGTCTTATGTAATTGTTGGGGTAAACTAGTCCTATAGTTCAAGTACTTAATATACTAATCTACGTTCCATTTATACCCTTCTACAAATCATACAATAATTCACACAATGGATAGGGGTACTTACCTGGTGGACTTCGGGTCGGAGACTTAGGTGCCATGCCAGAAAAACCTCCTTATTTCACAAAAATTTTCACAAAATTCCTTTGGGCTTAATTTTGAAAACGTTTTGGGCCTTAAACCCAAGGCCGAGAGTTTAAAAACTGGGCTCTGATACCAAACTGTAACACCCCAAACCCAGCCCATACACCACGGCCGAATTTAGAATGCCACGGCGGAAAAAGTTTGAAAAACTTTTGACTTAAAGGTGAAAACGTAAAAATTTTCGTGGCTATAAAAATTAACTTATTTGCAAACCAGTTTATAAATTTTTTTATTACAAAGTCATCCGGATTTAAAACTTAAAACTTTAACATATAAGTAGGTAAAAATAAAAATATTTTCAAATAACAATTTTAAATGTCAATCCACCTTAGAAATAATAATAAACCTCAATTACTTTAAGTGGCCCTTATTACAATAAACAAATACTTAAAAATACTGAAAATATAAAATGTTAAAAACAATAAAGCATCTTCTGCATGGGCCACCTCGTATCCACTCCAACCCGGTCCAAGCGTCATGCATCACCTGCGATGTTGGTAAAAATTGGGTGAGTCAAACAGACTCAGTGTGTAATTATTTCACATGCCTCCACACATGGGCTTGGCCCACATCCACACATCAATCACAAATCAGATGGTAAGGCAATTCATCCACATAATTTCACATATTGGGATTGGCCCATATCCACATTGATCCACATAATCAGTCATGCAAAAATGCATCCCAACCCAATCCTAGAGTCCATCCGCTACACACCCCCGTACCTGCCGCGCACACCAGGGGATTACTAAATCGCCCTCCAACCGCTACACACCTACCTGGCAGACCTGCTGCTCAAGGCCGTGGCTTAGCCACCGATCACCTAAGTGACCCCACATATCAATATCTACGAGGTGACTCGAGGTCATCCTCAATCCACGGTGATGCACACAGCTATCATCCGCCAAGATGTGGCACCTAGCCAACACCTCACCTTGATGAAGCACATAGCTAACATCAAGCGCCAATGTAGCACAAGGCTAACATCAGACCACGTACATAATGTACTCCCTGTCCTCCAATAGTCATGTCCCAATCCCCATGCATATATATATATCATGACGAAAATATCATTTAATAGAGTGTACAATACATGCTTATCACCATTTCATATATTCATCAGTGATCATTTAATATCATAAAACACTGACCTGATAATTCGATCACCCACCTTTGGTATCCACCATCTTAGCCCTTATTTCGGTTACCATACACATCATACACATATACATAACATCACATATAAACAATCAAGTGAACAGTGCGATAACTACACACCTTTTTGGTACAGTCTACTCAATCCCGAAACCCATGTCTAAACGATTTGCACCCTTGCGATTGTTGAACTCTTTCCTACACAACCTAAGTCAGAATCGGCTAATATTATACCAAAATGGCCTATGGCCGAAAACTACATTTCACTTACCTCATTTATCTAAATCCCGAATCTCCACTGGTCTATGAAGTTGTCGAAATCCCTTGAATACTTAAATCCCGAAAGTCTCCTTACTGCCCCTTAACGTTAGCTATACACAAAAGAACACGAGGTTATGGCACTATACACATTCGGCCATCCCTAATCAAGGCTTAACCATTGATTTTGGCACACTAAAAGAATAAGAACCCAAACCGATTAGTAGGATAAAAATTACTTACCACCACGTTGCTTGAAGAGACTAAAAGAGAAAAGGTTTCGGCTTCTAAAACTCACAACAAGATTCGGCTAAGCCTTTCAAATGGTGATGGAAAAGCCGACCATAAGAGAAAAAGTGTATTCGGCTATGGTGTTTGAAGGACTTACCTTCGACTTTGATGATCTCAAGAGATGAGAGGAGAAGATGAAGGTTACCAATCTCGGCTAAGCTTCTAAATGACAAAGGGGCTTTCGACCACTTAAGAAAAGATGTAGAAAGAAGGTTGAAAGAAAGAAAAAGAATGGGAAGAGAGGATTAGGAAAATTTTGGCAATGGTGAGCAATGGGGATTCTGCTTCAAATGAAAAAGAAGGAAAAAGAGAGAATTTTCTTCACTCTCAATTTCGGCAACAAGATGGCTCCCTTACTAACTAAAATTTGGCACTTATCACCCCCTATATGACCGAATTTGTCCAACCAAAGAGTCCCTTGGCCGGCCACCATATCTTCTCCTATCATATCCCTTAATTCTTTCCTATCATATCCCTTAATTCTCTCCTATCATATCCCTTAATTCTCTCCTATCATATCCCTTAATTCTCTCCTATCATATCCCTTAATTCTCTCCTATTATATCCCTTATTAATCTCCTATATTATCTCTTATCTATCCATTCAAAATAAATGAAAATAAATCCACATTTATCAACTAATCTTAGCCAAAAATTTAAAAGAAAAACAAGCCTTATCTCATCCTTTTAGAAGTCCATATGCCGTCCATCACTTCTCCCTTCCCTTGACGCCAACATGCAAAATTAAACTATACCCCTTGCTGCCCACATGACTCGAACATGAGCCCTTCTCCCCTTGCTTGAGGCGTCAATCACCATGGCCCTAAGTGGCGCCTTGCAGCCACTTTACCAAGCCCATCTTCGTGTCATAAACTTCTACACAAATTTCCTTACAGCTTCCTTAGCTTAGCACCCCCTTTAACCAACACTTAAAAACAAAATTTTCCTAAGACACTCTCCTACATCCTAGGATTCTCAAGACCCCTAAAACATATCCAACCATGCACAAACCCACTATCACTTGGATTATGCACTAAACGCATAACCCCTAAATCTAGGATATTACAATCCGTTTTCCGTAAAAATGAAGGTTTTTCGAAGATAGTGATAATGACATTAATAACAACATGAGAACTATAAAAACAAAATCTAAGTTTCATAAAAAAAAACAGAAGCTGGAAATTTTGAAAAGATTACGAACTGTTAAACGAACGCCCAGTTTTCAATTTACCCTTCTATGTGACTTGCTAGATCCGGTCATAACATTTAGGCCGGGTTTGGGGTGTTACAGTATGATTATAAGCAAGTGGTTATGAACAAAGAAGCTAGAGGAGAAATAAGAATTTGCTATTGTGTTATGCCATAGTTCATTTGAATGACAAAGTTTGTAATTGATTATGTGATAAGTTTATTTGTATATGGCTTACTAAGCTTTTGAAAGTGTACTTTGTGTGTGTTTGCATTGTTTTATAGATTATCAAAGCTACTGGAAGCTTGGGGATCGTCGAGGATCATCACCACACTATTGAACTATATTTTGGCACCTTCTGAAAATGTACATATTGAAGTATGGCATGTATAGGCTAGAAATGTTAAGATATGGTTTGGGACATGTATATATAGCCATGTGATATGGCTTGATAATGAATGTGATTATGGGTGAATTTAGTCCATGCTATGTGATGCAAAAGTTGGTATGTTTTGATGTGCTCATGAATGGTCAAAAGAGATGGTCAATTTTGGTAAGTTTCATGGTTGATTTTAGAAATTGGTATGATGAGAAATGCTATGAATTGAAATGGATATATATGATGTATGAATCACATGTTTTTGATGTGAGGTTGGTATTTTGAATTGGTATGTTTGAGTTGGATTTCTATACAGAAATGAATAATGTTGTTATGGGTCAAATTGTGCATCATTTGGTATGTTTTGGCTGCTTTTGGGACATGAATTAATGCTTGTTTGATGCTTGTAGGTATGACCCCAAAATGGGTGGCAATTTGGCCTCGTAAATGGCCTATAATTGCCCACACGGTTGAGCACACGGGCGTGTGTCCCGACTGTGTCCTTCAATATTCCAATTCGAAGTAAGTCAGACTTGCACACGGGCCAGACACACGAGCGTGTGATAGGCCATGTGACCCAAGTCAGTATTGGACACGGGCTAGACATATGGGCGTGTGACAAGCCGTGTGACAGAAGTCAATTTTGCACACTGGGTAAGACATGGTCTGAGGCATGGCCATGTGAGGCACACGGCCTAGCCACATAAGTTCCGCAAAGTTTCCGTATGAGATCGATTTAGTATCGAACCTTCTTTAAGCATGTCTAAAGTCTCGTAGACCATCTAAAGGGACTATATGAGTATAATTATTATGAAATGATGATGCATTGATTGATGTTGTGAAATGAGTGTAAAATGTTCTGATTTGTCTAGTAATGCCTCTTAGCCCTAGTTTAGCGACGGATATAGGTTAGGGGTGTTACATTACCTATGTCGTGACACTGGGGTTTGATGTCACGACACACTCTGCAGTTTGGAGGTCTGAAGGAAACTGTCTACTCTGTTGCGACTCCCTCGAGCGATGTCACGACATTGACTCTGTTTCAGCTCAAAGCTTCCAACTTTAAGGATGTTTTGGTTTATAGATGAACCTACATCAATTAAAAGTCAAAATCTAAACTAGGTGACTAGTTACATACACAATAATCTACAAAAGTTAAGGAGCAATTCAACTAATTTTTAAGTTTTACTGCCAGATTCATCCAACAGTGTCACCAATTCACCGAAGGAGTATTTCCCTATTCTGTTGGTATTGGTCCATCTTCCATCGTGCTGTTCCACCTGTGCCCATTGTCCTTTTCCTTAAATATATTTATTCTTTCCAATGCATAAAAGGAAGCATGTCCCTTAACTTGGGGATGTTAGAAATAAATAATTTTTTACATTGTTCCCCTAACTTCCTCTTATTTTCATCATTTGATTGATAGCCACATTTAAAAGTTTCAGTCTCACCATTAATTTTCATAGTTAATTCATTATTTTCTAAATCAATGGTGGATCTCAAAGTGGCTAAAAAGGGTATTCCTAATAAGATCGGTATCTTATGATCTTCTTCAAAATCAAGTACCAAAAAATCTGTGGGGATAATAAACTTTGCTCTTTGACTAACAAATCTTCCAATATTTTGTTTGGACGTACCGAAGACCTATCAACCAACTATAATGTTATTTGAGTAGTTTTTAGATCCCCTGACCTGAGTTTTTCAACAATCGATAGATGCATTAAATTAATACTAGCTCCTAAATCACATAGAACTCTATTAAAGTGAATACTTCCTATCTCTATGGGAATAGTAAAAATCTCCAGGTCTTTCAATTTTCAAGGTACCTGTCTTGAAATAATCACACTATAGGAAGCATTTAAAGTAGCTTGCTCTCCTACCTTAATTTTCTTACGCCTAGCTATCATCTCCTTTAAAAACTTGGCATACTTTGGAACTTTTTCAATTAACTAAATTAAGGGCCGATTAACATTCAATGTTTTAAATAGGTTTAGAAAACTTACAAATTCATCCTCATCCCACCTTTGCTCTTCTTCTAGTCCCGAAGAGAATGGGATTTTTGTCCCGGTAGAATCTTTAGTTACTTCCTTCTATATCTCTATCACCGGTATGATTACCTCCTCTGATTTTGGCTTATTTTCTGCTTCTAGGGATATCTCTTGAGGATTTTCATTATTCTCCACTATTATTTCCAGAGTAGTGGTTTCTGGGCTAATTAGTACTTTGCCTGATCGGAGTGCAATTGCTTTCACATGCTCCTTACCTTTTCTCCATGGTTTATCTACTGTGTTGCTGGGAATACTGTGCCAATTTGTCTCTTGATGTCACCCATCATGCTCATGAATTGGCTAATTTGATCCTCGAGTTTAGTCAATGTTCTTGTTGAATTGGTGCACTCAGATTACACCTGGTTGACATCAGTTCTCATTGACTGCATTTCTCCCTCAATTCTGTCCCGCCATTGACCACATGCAGCATGGTCATTTCCTGTTGTTTCTGCAAATAAAGAGGTTGGTAATTAGTATTTTTAAATTGATTTAAATTATTACCTGTTCTTTGATTCCCTCATCTCAGATTTGTGTGATCTCTCCAGCTGGGTTGTTGATATAGTGGAAGAGCAGTTTGTCTCCCCCATGCATAGATGGTGTAGAAGTCGATTTGATACGATTGAGTCTATGCACTAACTGTTGATACTTATCATCCTCTTGGATAGCTTTTACTGTAGCGGGTTTTTGACCATATGTGAATTGTTCAATTGGCCACTGGCAGGAGATTAGTGCGATATTCTCGATGATCTCATACACATCCTTGTACGTTCTGTTCATATGGGCTCCTCCTACTGCTTCATGTAATCCAGATCATGCATTTGCACCCAACCCATTATAAAACACCTATAGTCGCATCCACTCAGGAAATCCGTGGTGCGGGCTTTTTTGAATCAACATTTTGAATCATTCCCATGCCTCATAGAAACTTTTTCCCTCCATCTATCTAAAAACAACAATCTTGTACTGCTTTGCTAATCAAGAAAAACTTCTGTAAGAACTTTCCAGCGAGTTCATCCCATGTCGTGATAGACCCTGGTGCCTATGAGTCTAACAAAGAAAAAGCATTATCAATCAAGGAGAAGGGGAATAACCGAAGATGAATAGCATCGTTAGTGACCTCGTTACACTTACAAGTATCACAAAGTTGAAGGAACTGTCTTAAATTTTGATTAAGGTCCTCTGTCATAATGGCCCTAAACTGCAGATTTGTTTTAGATCATTTGAATCATAGATAGTTTTATCTCAAAATTATTAGCTGTAATTGCCGACCTTGCTATACTTTATTGAACCATGTCCCAACTTGGTAAGTCATAATCCCTTAAAGTTCTTTCATTCTAAGCCATCTGAATGTTTGCAGGAAGCTGTGAAGCTGGTGGGTCTCCTAGGGCGTTATCATTAGCGTCGTTCAACAGTGGATTTTCACGTGGTACATTACTCGCAACTGGTGGTGCTGGATCTTGCATCTGCTACTATTGCTATCGACGATTTCTTCAGATTGTTCTCTTTGGATCAGTGGCTGCTACAATAGGTGGGTAACACCCCTCACCGATATTCAATGCTGGAATAGGGTTATGGAGCATTATCGAACATATTATACAATTACACTTACATTCCACATACATTTTCAAGTTCCAAATTATCATCATTCAACAACATGCATATCGTCCCTAGTATAAGTCTACGAGGCCTAAAACATACATTCGGGGTGGTTCAGGACTAAACTGATAACTTAGGAAACTTTTGGAACACTTAGAAAATTTTACAAAATACAGCGGACACATGCCCGTGTGGCCCGACCGTGTGTCTCACATGACCAAAGACACGCTCGTCTCACAGGCTGTGTGGACATTTGAAATGGGATCACATGGTCGTGTCCTAGCCTGTGTCCGACCACGTGTAACTCTTTGACTTGGGTCACACGGTCAACACACATGCCCGTGTGCCCTAAAAATGGCCACACACACCCATGTGCCAGGCCGTGTACTAGGCCGTGCCAAACCTGTAGGGTATATTTACTTAGGCCACACAGCCAATCACACGCCTGTGTGGACCATACTGACTTGATTTTTAATTCAACACCAGGGGACACACTGCCGTGTAACATCCTGAATCGGGGCCTTTGCATTTTATGTGTTTGTATGTGAATACTATGTTTGGCATGCTAGTTTAAGGTACTTTAGGGTCCAGGAATGAGTCAGGGATAAACCGGAACCTTGGTCAAAATTTTCTTTTTTGGCACCTTAGGGGAGAGTTGGATGGGATAGGACTTAAGGGTTGTTCTTGTGAGTATTTGACACAAGAAATGCCTTAGTAGAGTGGCAGGGAGGCGCCACTTAGGGGGCAAGGGAGTGATGCCTCAGAGGAGCTGGCAGGGAGCAGGTTCGAGCTGCGAGGTCTCCCTTTTGGGGATTTCTTTTTGACGCCAAGATAGGGGAGAGTTGCACTCAACTTGGACTCTGGTGGATGAGTGTTGAAGGGGTCAACATCTTTGAATGTGTGGAAGAGAGAGATTCAAGGAGTTTGAATCATTCAAACAAGTTTTAATGGGTGATCAGGAGGAAATTGAGGAGGAAAGCAAGGGATTGAAGAGGTGTGAGATGCTAGCCGAATTTTGAAGTGGCTAGGTGTTGTTGGGCATTCGGTTTTGGGTGTTAGCTTAGGGGTGGCCGATTGTTGGTGTTAGCTTAGGGGGTGTTCAATATTCGGCTAGTTAGGGAGCATCTAGGGTCTCTTTCTCTCATTTCTTTTGTGGAAAAACCGAAGCACTTCCACATTCTTGATTGGCATTTTTGTTCTTTTCTCTCAAATTATCTCATTTTCTCCTTCTTTTGTGTTTGGCCGAACCTACCTTGCTTCCCACTCATTATTTGTGTTCCATTCTTTTGCCATTCCCTTCAAAGCAGAAACCCTCTGAAGCTATACCCCTGCCGAAACCTTATTTTCTTCTCTCTTAAACGCCATAGTCGAATCCTCCTAGCACCTTACTATTTCTTTTTCTTCCTTTCATTTGGTTCAGCAAGAGTCAAAAGTCCATTTCCCATCCCTTCTGTTCATCTCTTTCATTCTTTGTTAGCTGAAACCTTCTAAAGCCTCATCCTTTTCCGAAAACTCTGTTACTCTCCTCTCTTCTCTTTCAACACTTTAGCCAAATATCACTTGCTAAAGAGCACCTTTCTTTTTCATCTTTTTCTTTTCATAGCAGAACAATTTCGGCATTTGGGTAAGTCCTTTTTACTTTGGTCGAATCTCTCTAACCCTCTCATCTCGTTTCTTTTAATTTTCTTTGGAAAGAAAAGCCGAAACTTGCCATCTGTTTTAAGTGGTTCTTATTTATTTGTAAGCCGAAATTCCCTGGCACTCAAATCTTCTCTTTTGACTCCTAGGTGCAGTGGATCGCTGTTATTGATCTGTCGTCACTCTCAATCGGTTTCTCTAGTGGTTGTGGTAAGGGTCTTCTTTCATTTTAATCATCTTCCTTGTGTTTGAGTGCCGAAGGCAGTAATCCTATTCTATTTGATGCTTGGCGGAATGTAGGTGGGGTGGTGACGCCTTCTTTTGAAGACTTTTGGGATTCGTTTGGCTTGTGAATCAAGCTTAGGGCCTCGGGATTTATCGATTTAGCCAAGCGATTGGAGGGGTTGGACCTGTAAACCCAGCCCCTAAGTTTAAGAAGCGAGCGGTGTCAGCAGTTCGGGATTGGCCACCGGGTTGTGGACCGGCTTCTGAGCAGAGTAGTAGGCAGATAGTGGTAGTGTCTGTCAGCGATAGTGTCGACGTAGAAAGTATTGTGTTACGCGTTATCAGGTGTGTAACTCTCACACACTTTATATGCTAAATATGTTAATATTTGTGTATGGCTAAAAGCCGAAGTGACGATTTTGGTCACTATAATACCCTTGTGGGTAAAAGCGAGGACTCCGGGTAAGTCTATTATGCTTTGCTATTAATAAATGCATATATTTGAAACCTGAATGTACCATGTTATTTAAATCGTTAATCACGACCATATCATAATGTAAAGCATGTACATGATATTGGGCATAATGAGATGAGGAAGGTGAAAATATGATCTTTCAGACTGTCACCAGTGGCTAGGTACCACAAGTGGGTTGGCCCCACATACAATCTTATTGGGACTAAGTCTCAGTGGTTTGGAACCACCAGTGGTTCGGTACCACATATACTTCATTTCTGTGACTCGTCCCAATGGCTTGGTACCACAGTGGGTTGGCCCCACATATTGATATACGGGATTGTCACCAGTGGTTAGGTACCACAAGTGGGTTGGCCCCACATATGATTATTTGTGACTTTTGTCAGCAGTGATTTGGAACCACCAGTGGTTAGGTACCACCAGTGGCTAGGTGCCGCAAATTTGGGTAGTCACAGGAGATGCGGATGGGTATCTAGGTTGGTTGGGTTGCATGACATACATACTTTGCATATGAATCTGCGTGAGAGCCCTAAATTCTTTTGGACGGGGATTTATACACTGAGTCTCGGTGACTCATCCCTTCTGCTAATTTTTGCAGGTAACCCTTAGACCGTGGATATGGAGCCGGGGAAGACTCGAGGTGGCCATGCATGATATTTCGGTTCACTCTTGTAAAAAAAAAGTTATTTCGGATTTGTTTTACTTTAAATTGGATTTTGGTATTGTAATAAGGCCATCTAAATTTTAACTTGGATTTATTTATCTTGCTAATTTTCTTTATTTCTGTTTTGATTGATAAAGCATGCCTAATAGATTACGAAATTGATGTTTCCAAAACTTAAATAAATTCCGGATTCTCACAATCGGGTAATTAACAAGCGGGTAACAATAACAAGGCAACCCAACTTCTCAAACTAAAGACTCAAAATTGTTTTCAATTGCTCGTTCAATACGATCTCCGTTTTCATAAAATTTGAGGGTTTTTTTCCCAACTCAAGACGTTAACTCGGTTTTCAAAAAATGTTTTCTTCCCTGTGACATGCCAGATTCGGTCGTAGCGTTTTGACCGGGTTTGGGGTGTTACATGCCGTGTAACCTGACCATGTGTCACACACGGCTGAGACACACATCTGTGTGGACAAAAATAGGCTATTTATCAATGCATTTTGCCACCCAAACTTGTACACACCTATACCAACCCAATTGGCACCAAAACATGGCATATATAGGCATTCATCTACACTTAACCAATCATAAATTATATCATTTCAATGCCAATCAATACATATCACAACAATACCACAATATGCCATTCAATTTCATACCAAATCTCATAATCTCAAATCATCAATATGAACACTCCCAAATTTGCATCATTTAGCCTAATCCGACAAGCATACCAAATTCAATTCTCGACCATTTAATACCTATAGTTACCAAATATTAATAAGCATAACATAACCATATTTAAACATCTAACCAAGCCATATACACATATATATATACAACCAAAACAACCAAATTAAGCCAAATCCCATGGCTATATACAAAACCAAAACATTTACCTTTACAAGCCAATTCAAATGGCTAAATTTATTATCAATCCATAACCAAAATAACCAAAGTTCCTATACATGCCATATACTCAAAACACTTAAGTTCAAAAATACCAAAGCGATAGTTGGATAGTGTGATAAAGTCTCTGACAATCCTGAATCCGAGCTAACTTTGATTTCACTATAAAACACGGAAAATTAAACAAAGTGAGCTATAAAGCTTAGTAAGTTTGTATAGCATTTAAATCTACTCATCATATATGCTCAAATTTAGCAAATAAAACATAACATAACATATCTTATAATGAATCACCAACCTACCAAAATTGCATTAACAAAGTTAGATATAACTTTCATAATTTTCCTCATTTCAATGTATTGCTCGGTTCATGTACATACCTATACCATCTCGTTCCAAAATCATACTTATCCACATCTTTGACTTATCCGTTGAACCATTTGGAATACTATCGGATACATGGGAAACTCTCACCATAAGTGCCACATATATAGCCGAAGCTATCTCAATCTCATATCACATATAATGCTCACTCTCGAGCTATCAACGGGTCTGCTCACACAAGCTGACGGTCATGACGAAGCTACATGGTGTTGCTCAGGCAAGCTGACGAGAATCCACCACGCGTGCTGGATAACTCAACCCCCGGTAGGACTTACGGACCAGCACCCAAATCACATAACCCATAATGACATGTCATTGGCATCCTAATCTATTCCTAAGGTTCAACCGGAATTTTCACACTTGCTGAATCATCGTTGAATATATCCATAGTGTCGTATTCACAATATATGTTGTATCAAAGCATTAAAACACAAGTATAATAATGTTTAACACATACGAACTTACCTCGAATGTAAATATAATGAAACAAGTCGATTAGTCCAAAACCTTGTTCTTTCCCCGATCTAAATTCGTATTTCACTTTTCTTGATCTAAATGTAATGAAAATTAACTTATTCAATTATCACTCAATCCAATTTAATCCAAAATACACATTAAGGAAAATTTACACTTTTGCCCCTAATAATTCCCATTTTTACAATTTAGTTCTTATTTCAAAAAATCATGTAATTCAACCAAAACCCATGCCTGCCGAATTTCAATTAGGTCCCTAGCAGTCCATATTTTTCATTTATTTCACAATTTAACCACAAAATTTACACATTTCACAATTTAACCCCTAATTGACAATTTTGTCAAAAATCACTTTACAAATGTTGTTTATCTAACAACAAGCATGCATTTTCTACCATTAAACATAAAAATACACCAACATTCATCAATGGTAAAACCCTAAACCTTTAACAATTTTGCAAAATAGTCCCTGGGCTAGCTAGACTAAGCTGCAACGATCTCAAGAACATAAAAATCATTAAAAACGAGGAAAAATTGAACTTACATGCATGAAAATTAGCTTGGCCAAATGTCAAGCTTCTCCCATGGCTAATTTAGGTTGAAATTTCGATGGAGGAATATACTAAGGAAGATGATAACTTTGTTTTTGTTATTTTACTTACTTTAATTCATTAAATTACTAAACTAACCTTAACTATTAATATTAAAACACTTGATAAAAGTGTCCACTCATATTAACAATGTTATATATACCACATAAGGACCTCCACTATTTAACTCCATAGCCATTTAATACCTTTAGCTAATAGAACACAAGTTTTACACCTTACGCGATTCAATCCGTTTTATCAAATTGAGCACTCAAACGTTAAAATTTCTTAACGAAATTTTCACACATTCATATTATCATGTTGTAAATAGAAAAAAATAATAAAATAATTATTTCAACCTCGGATTTGTAGTCTCGCAACCACTGTTCTGATTTGACTAAAAATGGGCTGTTACAACTCTCCCTTCTTAGGAATTATCGTCCCCGAAAATCTTACCAAAAAAGAGGTTAGGGTACTGTTTTCTCATAGCTTTCTAGGGTTCCCATGTAGCTTTTTCGACACCGTACCGTTGCCACAAAACCTTCACCAAAACTATGCGTTTATTTCTTAACTCTTTAACTTCTCGAGCTAAAATTCTGATCGGTTCTTCGTTATACGTCATATCAGGTTGAATCTCAATCTCTGCCGGAGAAATTACGTGTGATGGATCTGATCTATATCGGCGCAACATCGACACATGAAACACATTGTGAATCTTTTCTAATTCTGAAGGTAAAGCTAGCTGATATACTACCGGCCCTATTCTTTCTATGATTTCATACGGCCCGATGAATCACGGACTCAGTTTGCCTTTGCGACCAAATCGAAGAATTTTTTTCCACAGAAATTCTTTCAAAAATACTTTGTCTCCGATCTAAAATTCAATGTCTTTTCGTTTCAAATCCGCGTACGATTTCTGTCGATCTGAAGCCACTTTCAAACTATTGTGAATTACTTTCACTTTCTCTTCAGTCTCTTTGATCAAATCAACCTCGTGAATCTTTTTCTCACTAAGCTTAGTCTAGTATAAAGGATTCTGACATTTGGGACCATGCAATGCTTCATACGGTGCCATCTTTATGCTCGATTGAAAGCTATTGTTATATGCTAATTCAACCATTGATAAATATTTCTCCCAGTTGCCTTCGAACTTTAAAACACAACAACGAAGCATATTTTCGAGAATTTGTATTACTCTCTCGGACTGATCGTCGGTTTGCAGATGAAATGTAGTACTAAAATTCAAACACGTACCTAGAGCTTCTTGCAATTTCTTCCAAAATCACGATGTAAACCTTGGAATGTACAATTCAGCCAATTTATCAAGTGAATAGTTTGTATGCACTGGAATGAAATGTGTAGATTTCGTCAGTAGATTAATGACAACCCAAATAGCATCTATCTTTTTTAGAGACAGGGGTAATCCCGATACGAAATCCATTGTCACTCTATCCCATTTCCACTCTGGCATCATCACAGGCTGTAGTAATCCCGGAGGCACTTGATGTTCGGCTTTAACTTGTTGGTAAACCCAAAATCTTGACACAAACTCTAAAATGTCTCGTTTCATGCCTGACCATCAGTACAATTGCTTCAAATCGTTATACATTTTAGTACTCCCCGGATGAACAGATAAACAACCATTGTGTGCTTCATGCAGAATTTTCTGAATAAGTTCGGAATTCTTTGGTACGTAAATTCTACCTCGAAACATTCAATAGTCATCGGATCCGATTTGATAGTCTGAATCAGTAGACGACTCGCACTATACTCTTTTAGCTTGTAACTCGTTATAACACTTTTGAGCTTCACAAATTTGCTGAAGAAATACCAGTTTAGCTTTTAACTCTACTAGTATCGAACCATTATCATAAAAAGATAATTGTATATTCGTCGCTTGCAAAACAAATAATTATTTTCTACTCAGTACATTCGCGACTACGTTTGCTTTCCCTGGATGATAATCAATCACTAACTCATAGTCTTTCAACAACTCGAGCCATCTTCGTTGAAGCAAATTCAAATCTTTCTAAGTCATTATGTACTTCAAACTCTTATGATCGGTGAAGATATGACACTTTTCACCGTATAAATGATGTCGCCAAATTTTTGATACAAAAACAATAGCGGCCAATTCTAAATCGTGTGTTGGATAATTATTTTCATGTGGCTTCAACTGTCTCCAGGCATAAGCTATCACTTTTATCTCTTGCATCAAAACACAACTCAAACCGTTCAATTACGCCTAACTGAAAATCACAAACTCTTTACTCGGCTCAAGTTGAACCAAAACTGGTGCCTTAGTAATGCTTTGAATTGTTCAAAACTATGTTGACATTTCTCGGACCACTCGAATTTCACATCTTTCTGTAGCAATCTAGTCATCACTGTAGCAATCATCGAGAATCCTATAAAGCTTCTGACTTCGGACACATTTCTTGGTGGTTTCCAATCTATAACTGCAGATCGTATACCTTTCGCTGAAACAATATGTCCCAAACGTATGGCTTCTTGTAGCCAAAACTTGCATTTGCTGATTTAGCAAATAGTTGCTTATCTCTCAAGGTTTGTAGCACAATCTTCAAATGTTCGGCATGCTCAGACTCATCTCGTGAATAGATCAGAATGTCGTAAATGAATACCACCACAAATTTGTCTAAATACGGTCTAAAGATTTGATTCATCAAATCTATAAAAATGGCAGGAGCATTAGTTAATCGGAAAGGCCTAACAAGAAAATCAGAATGCCCGTACCTTGTTCTGAACACAGTTTTCAGCACATCTGAATCTTTAAATCGCAACTGGTAATAGCTAGATCTCAAATCAATCTTCGAGAACATATGCTCCTTTCAACTAATCAAATAAATCATCAATTCTCGGTAAAGGATACTTTTTCTTTATCGTAACCTTGTTGAGTTGACGATAATCAATACAAAGTCTCATTGATCCGTCTTTCTTCTTTACGAACGACACTGGTGCACCCTAGGGCAAAAAACTAGGTCGTGCGAAATCTTTATCCGTTAACTCTTGCAACTGAGCAACTGAGCTTTCAATTCTTTTAATTTCGTCAGAGCCATTCTATACGGAGCTATAGATATCGGTTATGTTCCAAGTACTAATTCATTAGCAAACTCGACCTCTCTGATCGGTGGTAACCCCGGTAACTCTTCTGAAAACACATCCAGATACTCACAGACTACTGGCACTGATTCAGTTTTCAATTCAGACACTTTTGTATCTATTGTAACACCCCAAACCCGGTCAATACGCCACGACCGAATTTGGTATGTCACTAAGGAAAATATTTTTGAAAGAATCGAATTAACAATTAAATTTTTGTGAAAAACTCTTTGAAATTCTTTATTTGTAGAAAATAAGTTAAAACTGAAATTTACTTTGAAATTACATAAAACTTTAAAATAAGTAAATAAATCATAAGTTAGAAAAGATTTATATCGTTTTAAGAAAACTCGAATTATTACTTTGAAAACCATTTGCATTTGATTGTAGAAACTTAATTTTTTTTAAAAATCCTTTAAATTATCGAAAGCACTTAAGTTGTTAAAATTATCAAATGATTTATGTTACCCGATGGTAACGTTTTAAAAAAAACCATCGCGTTGTGTAGTTTAGAAAACTTTATGCTCAATTTATTATAATAATCATGAAATTTATAAACCATATTTAAAACATGTTCAAAACATAACAATAATCCAAACCATAATTAAACAGGCCTTATTACAAATCCATAAAATATGAAAACCAAATTAAAATAAAATACCCAAATGGAAGTTCATATAAAACCAACTTTTATTGCATGGCCTCCTCGAGTTCATCCGGCTCCTTATCCGCAATCTCACAAATCACCTGAAAAGATAAGGGAGAAGGTGAGTCACCAAGACTCAGTGCATATTCCCTCTCCCGGGTAAATACCACATACTTACACAAATTATAACAAAGCAACATATATGTATAATGCACCCAATCTAGCCATCCATATCTCCTTTTCTACCCCGTGTGGTACCAAACCACTGGTGGTGCCAAACCACTGGTGTCCAAAGACACAATTGTGATACCAAATCACTGGTGACCGTAGTCACGAATAAACCATCTGTGGGGCCAACCCATGTGTGATACCAAATCACTGGCGACGATCCCATAACTCAAAAGTGGGGCCAACCCACGGTGATGCTAGATCACAGGGACGAGTCACTATGAGGTGCCAAACCTCTGGTGTCTGAAGACACGAATGTGATACCAAATCACTGGTGACCGAAGTCACGAATTATCAAGTTGTAGGGCCAACCCACGTGTGATACCAAATCACTGGCGACGATCCCATATCTCAAAAGTGGGGCCAACCCACGGTGGTGTTAACCACAGGGACGAGACGCTATGAGGTGCCAAACCTCTGGTGTCCGAAGACACGAATGTGATACCAAATCACTGGAGATACCAAATCTCTGGTGTCCGAAGACACAAATGTGATACCAAATCACTGGTGACCGAAGTCACAATATCAATCTTCCCCCTCCTCTCATGTTGCCCATACCAATGCAATAAACAAATCATGTCAATATACTTTGATATGAATCACATAACAGAAATATCATAAATCGTAGATCATGATTTCAATCCTTATGTATAACAACATATCGAAACGGACTTACCCGAATCCTCATTCATACCATCATGGTATCATATCAAGATCTCATCGTATCCACTTTAACAACATGAATAGTTATTTAACACACATATATACAAATATGAACCAAGTTATAAAGTGTGTAAGATACACACCTTTCACCAACGCAAATACTAACTTCCGAAGATCCGATCTACCTCACTAGATCCTTGTCCTACAATCGGCCAATACTAAGATTATGAACAAAGGCCATTCGGCCATACCACAAAATCCCAAAGAGTTCCACTTGTAAAACCAAGTCTTACCTATACTTACCCAAAACGATTGACAAAGATACGAGGATTAGGTTGATTGCTTCCAACGTCCCGAGGAGGCTAAAAGAAATCGGTTCCTAGAATGATTAAAACCTTGCAACAAATGCCCATAGGTTCGACTTTTGTCCACAAGAAAATAACATAGAGAGGAGAAAAGATATAATAGGAAAATCGGCCAAGAATACTTACTTATTAACCAAAATCGATTGAAGAAAGCAAAGGAAAAATCTACCCTTGAATATTCGGCCAAAACAAAACAATAAGAGAAAGGGAAAGTTTCGGCAAAATGCTCAAATGGTCTAAGAAATTCGGCTATGGTTGATTGTATTGACAATTAGGATTCGATTAAAGTTGAGAGAGAGAAAGGAAAACAAAAGAAGAAGATGGAAGAGATTTCAATGGGAGAGGAATGTTTATGACTTTGAATAAAAATAAAAGAAAGTAAAGAGAGATGGAGAGATGAAAGTTTCGGCCAAGAGAATGTAGGAGAAATATGATTATGAACCAATGTCAAAGAAGAAAAAGAGAGAGATGTGGGAGAGAGAGAGGTTCGGCCAAACTCTATTTTGCCAAAGAAGAAAAGTGCACAAAAATGCACAAAGTTCAAATTGTATTTTTGGTTTCAAAAGAACAATGAAAGAAAGAAAAATGGTATGATTTGGTTCAACAAAATGAGGCTAAAATCAAAAGAAATTTGCACCAAAAGCACAATAGACATTCGGCCAAGGTGGGAAGTTTTTGGAGAGAAAGAAAAACAAAGCCAAAGATGCACAAATGCAAAAGTTGGCCAACAATTCCCCCCAAAACACCTAACAACATTCGGCCACCCCCCTAGACACCCATACCGTCCACATACATGCACTAAAGCCTAGGAAAACTTTCCAAAACATCTTCCTTATATCATGCCTTATGCTCTCCCATCATCCTTTAATCACTTGATTTCCTTCCCAAACATCTAACTTACCTTAAACTAATATTCAACTTACCAAAAGAAGAATTTGAAAGTCCAACTTTCCATATGTGAAGCTTGACCGTCCATCAATGCTAGAATGTACAAAAATACAATCCTCAAAATGCTTTCCAAGCTACTCGAACCACTTCCCTCAAGCAACCTTTCAAGCTCCTTAACCACTATGCCATTAACTCCCTTATGCTATAATTTAACACTTAAATTAACTTAAGTGTCAAGCTCACTTACTCCACTTCATTAAATAAACTATACTAAAAATTATTCTAGCTTCCTAATATTTCCAAGCCTTCACACAAATATACTAAGCACACAATAGCATTCATATCCAAGCTAACACAAGAAAATACTCAAATTTTAGGATGTTACAATTCTACCCCCTTAAGAAAATTTCGTCCTCGAAATTACCTGATCAAAAGAGTTGAGGATACTGCTGCCTCATCGCATCCTCTGGTTCCCACGTAGCTTCTTCCACGTCATGATTCCGCCATAAGACTTTCACTAAAGGAACTGACTTCCTACACAAAACTTTTACATCTCGCTCTAGGATCTGCACAGGTTCCTCCTCCACCGTCAAATCTGGATTCACCTCTATTTCTTCTACTGCCACGACATGCGATGGATCAGAACGATAGTGTTTAAGCATGGAAACAGGAAACACATCGTGAATCTGACTCAGTTCTGCTGGCAACTCGAGTCGATAAGCTACTGGTCCCACTCGTCTCAACACCTTAAACGGTCCAATGAACCTTGGACTTAACTTGCCTTTTTCTCCCAAATCTTATCACTTTCTTCCATGGCGAGACCTTCAGAAAAACTTTGTCACCCACGGCAAACTCTATATCCCTCCGCTTGAGATCGGCATAAGACTTCTGCCTATCCGAAGCTTCCTTCAGACGAGCCTGAATCAACTTCACCTTATCCTCAGTTTCCGCAACCAACTCTGGTCCTAACAACTGACGCTCACCCAACTCTGTCCAACATGTAGGTGTGCGACATCGCCTACCATACAACGCCTCATATGGAGCCATCTTAATGCTTGCCTGATAACTATTGTTGTACGCGAACTCAGTTAGCGGAAAAAACTCTTCCCAGCTGCCTCGGAAATCCAAAACACATCCTCTCAACATATCCTCTAAAATCTGAATAACTCTTTTCGACTGCCCGTCAGAATGTGGATGAAATGCGGTACTAAAATCCAACCGCGTACCCAAAGCCTGATATAGCACTCTCCAAAACCTCGACGTAAATCTGGGATCTCTGTCTGAGATGATCGACACTGGCACACCGTGCAACCTCACTATCTCTGCCACATACAACTTAGCTAACCTCTGAAGCGAATAATCCATCCTTACCGGAATGAAATGAGCTGACTTAGTCAGACGATCCACAATCACCCAAACTGAATCCTTCTTGCTAGGCGTAAGAGGTAATCCACTGACAAAGTCCATAGTGATCCTTTCCCACTTCCATTGTGGAATCTTTACCGGCTGAAGTAACCCAGATGGCAACTGATGTTCGGCCTTGACTTGCTGACACGTCAGACATTTACCCACAAACTCAGTTACCTCCCGCTTCAGACCTGGCCACTAAAACTGTTCTCTTAGATCTCGATACATCTTGCTACCTCCAGGATGCATAGCATATGGGCTACTATGTGCGTCCCGAAGAATCCTTTGCCTCAACTCTACATCCTTCGGCATACAAGCTCTCCCTTTACAACACAAAACTCCATCACTGGACAGACTATAATCCTCTAAACCACCATTCTGAACCCGCAACCTTCGATCATTCAAACCATCATCCTCTAACTGTTTCTCCTTGATCTGATCTAACCAAGTCGGCTTGACTTACAATTCAGCCAAAAGACTCCCATCGTCATACAAGCTAAGACGAACAAACATCGATCTTAAGTCTGACACAACCTTACTCGATCTTGCATTATGATATCTATAACTCAGGACAATCTCGAATGAAATGATCTTGAGAGCCACACTTAAAACAAAATTTATTATTCATCCAACAGTCTCTAAAATGTCGGCTTCCAAATTGTTGACACTCAGGTTTATTATTTCTAACACTACCGACGCTTGACACGAAAGTAGCTTGAGCTTTAGGACTTGAATATTGCTTCCTATGATCTCTATTAGCATATCTCACTGAAACATTCGGACGATTATACGAATCCTGTGATTGACAAGGATTGATATGGTTTACTCATCACTCTCTTTTTCGAATCTCTAGCCTTGAAATTAGCTTTTCCCTTTTCTTTTCCCAATTCCTCGGCTTTGCAACCTTGGTCAACTAGCACAACAAATTCTTTCAACTCCAGAATCCCTACTAATAATCTGATATCTTCATTCAATCCGTCTTCGAATCTTTTGCACATAATTGCCTCGGTGGAAACACATTCTTCAGCATATTTACTAAGTGTTACAAACTCTCGCTCGTACTCAGTCACAGACATACTATAACACCCCTAACCCGTAACCATCGCCAGTCTAGGGTTAAAGGCATTACCGGACAAGTCGAAACCCTAAACAGACATTTCATAATTCAATTCAATGAATCAAATCAAAGTGTCCCTGGAATAGGTCAACGAGACCTTAAACATGCTTTAGAATAGGGCCGAGACTAACTGAACACATACAAAAATACACGAAAATCTAAAAATTTTTCTAAGTTCCAGAGGTCACATGCCCGTGTGCCTCCCACGGCCTCAGACACGCCTAAGTGTCTAAGCCGTGTCAAAACAGGGCATACATACTGACTTGTCTACATGGCCATGGACACGCCTGTGTGCCTCACCCGTGGTCTTTGTTGACTTGCACCACACTGCCAACCACACGCTTGTGTGTCCAGCCCGTGGTCGAGCCTAACTTGTTTTGAATCACAACCACGAAGGACACGGTCGAGCCACATGCCCGTGTAATCAACTATGTGGGCAATTATAGGCCATTTTCAAGGCCAAAATGCCACCCACACCTTGGGCTATCCCTACAAGTATCATACCAATTCAATTCACCCCAAAATAACCAACTTTTCCAGCTATTCAAAAGCATCTTAAGTACACCATCTTATGCAACAATTAACTCAATATATACTCACAATCTCCTCCAAGTATAATTAATCACAAACATACCATTTCATTATAACTATCATTCATCAAACATATGCTTACTTTGCATTAACAAACTTACCATTATTATGGCCATTTCACTAGTCATCAACCTTACCAAATAAGGCATCCTATAACATGACTACTCATTCATAACACAACCATTTATCTAGCCATATCACATGGCTATGTATATGCTTCAAACATATTCCAAAATAACTAGCCTATAAATGCCATATTTAACTATATACACATTCAAAAGTACCAAAGTAGAGATTGATAGTGTGGTGATGATCCTCAACGATCCCCGAGCCTTCAATGTCTTTAACGATCTATAAAACAAAGCAAACGCACATACAGAGTAAGCTTTCAAAAGCTTAGTAAGCCATATAAAAATAAACTTATCATATAATCATTTATAAGCATAGCAATTCAAATTCATTAACATATCTTCATCTCAAACACATAGATTTCTCTTTGGCTCAATTGGTTTGCCATTGCTTACCAACTTATCATAACTCAAGCATCTCTTTTGCTCATATCTCAAACATACATATATCACATTTATCTCATTGCATCTATGTACATATTTACTCACCTTTCATGCTTATACAAAGCATACACGTCAAACGTACCTGTAACGATTATACATATCGCATTGTCTTTAGTTTCTCAGAGTTGCCCGTTGAACCATTCGGAACCAAGTTGGATACTCAGAATGCTCGAAATAGTCATACAATGCCAACGACCCAGACGTGATCTTACATGTAACCAAATATCGATGCCGCTGTCCCAGACAGGGTCTTACAAGAATCAAATACGATGCCAATGTCCTAGACATGGTCTTACACGTAAATCTCAATCGACGCCAACGTCCCAGATGTGTTCTTACACGATATCACATATCAAAAACCTATGTCATGACATATGTAATCCTATCTATTCGTAGGTTTGTACGGGACTTCTCGGACATTGATACTCTGTCGATACTTTCTCGGATTTCATGTACATAACATCTCGAGCATATTCATTACAATCTAAATTTCTTATGTACATGCATAAATCCGTTTTCTTCGGTTCTTGATCTATACATCTTCAAATTTAATCCATTTATTAACAAAATCATTCAATTCAATCCAAAAATACATATTTAGGGCAATTTAAAAATTAGCCCCCTATTTTCACATTTTGACATTTTAGTCCCTATTTCATAAAATCACAAATTACACAAAATCTCTATACACCCATGCTTAGCCGGATTCTCTATAGGTCCCTAGCAACCAATATTTTTCATTTATTACACAATTTAGTCCCTCAAAACATTATTTTCTCAATTAAGTCCAAATTACACAAATTCATCAAAAATTCAAAGACAAACTATTTTAATCTATCACATATCTTTCATATTTCATCCTCAAACACCACAAAGCTTGTAAAATCATTAACGGCACATTTCAAAATCATGATCAATTCACAAAGTTGAAGCATGGGTTTTGAAGAACACAAAGCAACGATTACAAAAACGTAGAAACTATCAAAAACCGAAGCAAAACATACCTTGAATTAAGCTTAAACCTAGCCGAAAATCACAAAGCTTCAAACATTCTTTTTCTTTTCTACTTTCGGTGGATGAGCCCTTAAAATGGCTATTATTTTTAGCCTTTGTTTTATTATAACATATAGTATTAATTAAATTACTCATTTAGCCTTTTAATTTAACATTAAAATCCCACTTTCTTATGTCTATTACCATCCAACTATAATTCTTATGGCATATTTCCACTTTAAGGACTTCACATAATAAGAACAATAACAATTCGACACTTATTTAATTAAAAGGCCACTTTTACCTTTTATGTGATTTAGTCCTTTTATCAAATTAAACACATAAAAGATGAAATTTTCATACGAAACTTTCACACATGTTAATTCACATACTATAAGCACAGAAAATAATATTAAAATATTTTTCTAACTCAGATTTGTGGTCCCGAAACCATTGTTCAGACTAGGGTCAAAATTGGACTGTTACAATTCTCCCCCTTAAGGATTTTCGTCCCCAAAAATCTTACCGTTGAATAGACTCGGATATTGTTTTCTCATTACGTCTTCAGGCTCCCACGTAGCCTCTTCCACTCCATGTCGATGCCACAGTACTTTTACTAATGGAATTTTCTTATTTTGCAATTCTTTTACTTTACGAGCTAAGATACGGATCGGTTCCTCTTCATAAGTCATATCAGATTGGATTTCAATCTCAGACGGAGTAATCACATGTGATGGATCGGATCTGTATCGATGAAGCATTGACACGTGAAATACATTATGAATCTTTTCCAGCTCAGGTGGCAAGAACAATCTATATGCTACAGGTCCAACACACCCGATTATCTCATACGGCTCGATGAATCTTGAACTCAATTTGCCTTTACGTCCGAATTAGAGTACTTTTTCTAGGGAGATACTTTTAAAAATACTTTATCACCGATTTCAAATTCAATGTCTTTTCTTTTCAAGTCTGCATAAGACTTCTGGCGATCAAACGTTGCTTTTAGACTTCACAGATTACTTTCACTTTCTATTCAATGTCTTTTATCAAATTGACCCCGTGTATCTTATTTTCACTGAGCTCAGTCCAATACAGAGGTGTTCGACATTTGTGTCCGTACAAAGCTACGTAAGGTGCCAATTTGGTGCTCGACTGAAAACTATTATTGTATGCAAATTCAATCAAAGGTAAATATTGTTCCCACGTACCAGTAAACTCGAGAATGCAACATCTCGGCATATGCTCGGTATCTAAATGATTCGCTCGGATTGACCATCCGTTTGCGGATGAAAAGCCATACTGAAATACAATTTAGTATCTAAGGCTTCTTGCAGTTTCTTCCAGAACCGTGAAGTAAATCTCAGATCTCTATCTGACACAATAGACAATGGCACTC
Source organism: Gossypium australe (assembly GCA_005393395.2). Lineage (NCBI taxonomy): Eukaryota > Viridiplantae > Streptophyta > Magnoliopsida > Malvales > Malvaceae > Gossypium > Gossypium australe. Next base: position 59,676,758 of record CM016617.1, read on the forward strand.
CGTGCAATCTCACAATCTCAGAAATGTAAAGCTCAACTAACTTATCAAGTGAGTAATCAGATCTTGCCGGAATAAAATGGGCAGATTTCGTCAATCGATCAACTACGACCCAAATTGCATCTTTCTTTCTCGGAGTCAAAGGCAAACCAGAGACAAAATCCATTGTCACTCTGTCCCATTTCCACTCGGGAATCAAAACCGACTATAACAAACCAGATGGAACCTGATGTTCAGCTTTAACTTGCTGACAAACTAAACATTTCGAGACAAAATCATAAATATTTCTTTTCATTCCAGACCACCAATAATGTTGCTTCAAATCATGGTACATCTTTGTAATTCCCGGATGAATAGATAGGCGACTATTATGAGCTTCATTCAAAATTAACTAAATCAGCTATGGATTTCTTGGAACACAGATTCGATCTCGAAATCTCAAGCAATCATTATCATCAACTCGAAATTCAGAATCAAAGTTCGAATCACATTGAGCTCGTTTCACTAGCATTTCATTATCAACTTTCTAAGCATCACAAATTTGTTGTAAAAACAACAGTTTCACTTTTAATTCAGCCAAAGCTGAACTTTCCTCAGAAAAGTCTAAATGAGCATTCATAGCACGTAATGCAAACAGTGATTTCTGACTCAAAGCATCAGCAACAACATTTGCCTTACATAGATGATAGTCTATCACAAGCTCGTAGTCTTTCAAAAGCTCTAACCATCTTCTCTGTCGCGGATTCAAGTCTTTCTGAGTCATCAGGAATTTTAAACTTTTATGATCTGAAAACACGTGGCATTTCTCACCAAAAAGATAATGACGCCAAATTTTTAATGCAAACACAATCGCAGCTAGTTCGAGATTGTGAGTCGGATAATTCTTTTCATGCGGCTTTAGTTGTCTCGAGGCATAAGCTATAACTTTTCCTTCCTACATCAAAACACATCCCAGACCATTCAACAAAGCATCACTATATATCACGAATTCTTTACCCGATTCTGGTTGTACCAAAACTGGAGCTTTAGTCAACAAAGTTTTTAACTGATCAAAACTTTTCTGACATTTATCGGACCATTCAAATCTGACACCTTTCTGAAGCAATCTAGTCATCAGAGTAGCTATCATTGAAAATCCTTTTACAAACTGTTGATAATAACCAACAAGTCCCAGAAAACTGGGAACTTCAGACACATTCTTCGGAGGTTTCCATTCCAGAATAGCAGAAATCTTACTCGGATCAACTCGTATTCCAGAGGCTGATACAATATGTCCCAGAAAACCAACTTCTCGCAACCAGAATTCACATTTACTAAATTTTGCATACAATTGCTTATCTCGCAGAGTTTGCAATACTATTTTTAGATGTTCAGCATGTTCAGTTTCATCTCGAGAATAAATTAAAATGTCGTCAATGAATACAACAACAAATCGATCTAGGTACGGTCTGAAAATTATGTTCATCAGATCCATAAAAATAGCAGGAGCATTGGTTAGTCCAAAAGGCATAACTAAAAACTCATAATCCCGTACCTCGTTATAAAAGTAGTTTTCAGAATATCTGAATCTTTTACTATCTCGATCTCAGGTCTATCTTTGAAAACACGATAGCTCCTTTGAGCTGATCAAACAAATCATAAATTCTGGGCAGAGGATATTTATTCTTTATAGTCACTTGGTTCAATTGACGATATCAATGCACATTCTCATCGTGCCATCTTTCTTTTTCACAAATAACACTGGAGCACCCCAAGGTGAGAAACTTAGTCTTGCAAACCCTCTGTCAATCAACTCTTACAACTGTGACTTTAACTCTTTCAACTCTGTTGGTGCCATTCTATACAGAGCTATTGAAATAGGAGTCGTTCCTGGTAACAAATCAATACCAAATTCAACTTCACGTATCGGATGTAATCCAGGTAACTCTTCAGGGAATACATCAGGAAATTCACAAACCACTGGCACTGATTCAACTTTCTTTACAGTTACTCTCGAGTTAATCACATAAGCAAAATAAGCTTCATAACCCTTTCTAAAATAATTTTGAGCTTTTAACACAAATATCACAGCAGGTAACCCATTCAAATCATTAGACTCAACCCGAACTATTTCATCATTCTGACATCTCAATTCAATTGTCTTTCTTTTGCAATTCATAACAGCATCATGCAACGTTAACCAGTCCATACCCAAAATTATATCAAACTCATCAAATGGTAATAGCATCAGATCAGCCGGAAAATAAACATTTCGAAACATCAACAGACAGTTCTTTCATACTTTATCAACCAATACACTTTTACCTAAGGGGTTCGATACTCTAATAACAAATTCAGTGGACTCTACAGGTAAAGTCTTACTGGATACTAAGTTCATGCATATATACGAATGAGTAGAACCTGGAACTATCAATGCAATCACAGAAGTATCATAAAGAGTAAATGTACCTGTTATAACATCCGGAGATGAAGCTTCCTCATGAGCTCGGATGACATATGCTCTGGCGGGCACTCTAGCTTCAGATCTCGCAACTGAATCTTTCGTAGTTCTCTGACTACTAGTAACATTCTTTGCATTTCTAGAAGGTCTACCTCTAACTGGAACATTATCTGATCTCGGATTCTGAACAATCTTTTGCTCAATGGATTCTGGACAGTCTCAAATGAAATGATCTAAGTATCCGCATCTGAAACAAGCTCGATCATTCAACCTACAACTTCCCAAATGTCTTTTACCACAATGTTTACATTCAGGTCGTTCAGATCGAACATTTTCCACACTAGCTATCGATGTAGCTGGAGCTTTAGAATTCGACTGTGATCTAGCTCGATCTCTCGGATTCGAATGTCCCACATAAGTTCTGGAACGACTATGCTCATCTCTGAATTTCTTTGAAGTAGACTGAAATGATTTGCTTGAAAATCTCTTTCTCGCATCTCTGACTTCAGACTCAGCTTTTCTTTTGTCTTTCCCGAGTGGCTCAACTTTGCACGCTCGATCAACAAGCACAACGAACTCTTTTATTTCCAAAATCCCAACAAGCAAACGGATATCTTCATTATGGCCATCTTAAAATCTTTTGCACATTATTGCCTCAGTTAATACATATTCTCAAGCATACTGACTTAATCTCATGAACTCTCTCTCACACTCAGTGACGGACATACGACCCTACTTCAACTCCAGAAATTCTTTTTGTTTCTGATCAATAAATCTCTGACTAATGTATTTCTTTCGGAACTCAGACTGGAAGAAATCCCAAGTAACCCATTCCTTTGGAACCACAGAAATCAAAGTCTTCCATCATTTATAAGCTGTGTCTCGTAGCAAAGAAACAACACATTTTATGCATTCTTCAGGTGTCAACAACATTTCATCAAATACTCGAATAGTGTTCTCTAGCCAAAATTTAGTTTTCTCGGTATCATCATCACTAGTGGTCCTGAACTCTTCATCCCCATACTTACGGATTCTGTCGACTGGAGGTTTATTCAACAAATTTAAATTCATAACCGGAGGCACAACTGAAGTCTAAGGGGGATTAGCTAGGATGGAGGTTCTGAAACAGCCGGATTAGTTCTTACGTACTGAGTGAATCACTCATTCATCATTTGGAAGAAGGCTTATTTAGCCTCTCCCTCTTGACCGCTAGTAGATAATCTCGAATTAGATGGCACTGTCCCTTGAGCGGGAGCAGGCGCTTACTTTCAACATCGTAAGCTACGGCTCTTTCGAGATCCATTACTATACAAAAAACACATTTTACACGTCAAGATTCATCACACTATCACATTCCGTATATATGGCTTGTATAGCTAGACTCTTGCACGCTACGTTAGTCCGAGAATCAACTAAATCGTAGCTCTGATACCAATCAAATGTAACACTCCTAACCCGTAACCATCACCGGTCTAGGGTTAAAGGCATTACTGGACAAGTCGGAACCCTAAACAGACATTCCATAATTTAATTTAACAAATCAAATCAAAGTGTCCCTGGAATAGGTCAACGAGACCTTAAACATGCTTTAGAATAGGGCCCGGACTAATCAAACACATACAAAAATTCACGAAAATCTAAATTTTTTTTAAGTTACAGTGGTCACAAGCCCGTTTCAGCAGGCCATGTGCCTCCCACGGCCTCAGACACGCCTGTGTGTCTAAGCCGTGTCAAAACAGGGCATACATACTAACTTGTCCACACGGCCGTGGGCACAGCCGTGTGCCTCACCCGTGGTCACTACTGACTTGTAGCACACAGCCAGTCACACGCCTGTGTGTCCAGCTCATGGTCGAGTCTGACTTGTTTTGAATCACAACCACGAAGGACACAGTCGAGCCACACGCCCATGTGCTCAACCATGTGGGCAATTATAGGCCATTTTCAAGGCCAAAATGCCACCCATACCTTGGGCTATCCCTACAAGCATCATACCAATTCAATTTATGCCAAAATAACCAACTTTTCCAAGTATTCAAAAGCATTTTAAGTACACCATCTTATGCAACAATTAACTCAATATATATTCACAATTATCTCCAAGTATAATTCATCACAAACATACCATTTCATTATAACTATCATTCATCAAACATATGCTTACTTTGCATCAACAAACTTACCATTATTATGACCATTTCACTAGTCATCAAACCTTACCAAATAAGGCATCCTATAACATGACTACTCATTCATAACACAACCATTTATCTAGCCATATCACATGGCTATGTACATGTCTCAAACATATTCCAAAATAAAAATAACTAGCCTATACATGCCATATTTAATTATATACACATACAAAAGTACCAAAGAAGAGTTTGATAGTGTGGTGATGATCCTCGACGATCCCCGAGCCTTCAATAGCTTTGACGATCTATAAAACAAAGCAAACATACACACAGAGTAAGCTTTCAAAACATTAGTAAGCCATATAAAAATAAACTTATCATATAATCGTTTATAAGCATAGCAATTCAAATTCATTAACATATCTTCATCTTAAGCACATAGATTTCTCTTTGGCTCAATTGGTTTGCCATTGCTTACCAACTTATCATAACTCAAGCATCTCTTTTGCTCATATCTCAAACATACATATATCACATTTCTCTCATTACATATATGTACATCTTTACTCACCTTTCATGCTTATACAAAGCATATACATCAAACGTACCTGTAACAACTATACATATCACATTGTCTTTAGTTTCTCGGAGTTGCCCGTTGAACCATTCAGAACCAAATAGGATACTCAGAATGCTCGGAATAGTCGTACAATGCCAACGTCCCAGACGTGGTCTTACATGTAACCAAATATCGATGCCACTATTCTAGACAGGGTCTTACACGAATCACATACGATGCTAATGTCGTAAACATGGTCTTACACGTAAATATCAATTGACGCCAACATCCCAAACGTGGTCTTACACGATATCACATATCGGAAACCTATGTCATGACATATGTAATCCTATCTATTCCTAGGTTCGTACGGGACTTCTCGGTCATTGATACCCTATCGATACTTTCTCAGATTTCATGTACATAACATCTCGAGCATATTCATTACAATCTAAATTTCTTATGTACATATTTAAATTAGTACAAATACATTTATTTGTATATAGACTTACCTCGGATTCGGATAAACGTACGGACTCGACTATTCGATCACTTTCGACTTTTCTCAATCTAAATTCGTTTTCTTCGGTTCTTAATCTATACATATTCAAATTTAATCCATTTATTTACCAAATCATTCAATTCAGTCCAAAAATACATATTTAGGGTAATTTACAAATTAGCCCCCTATTTTCACACTTTGACATTTTAGCCCGTATTTCATAAAATCACAAATTACACAAAATATCTATACACCCATGCTTAGACGAATTCTCTATAGGTCCCTAGCAATGCATATTTTTCATTTATTACACAATTTAGTCCCTCAAAATATTATTTTCTCAATTAAGTCCAAATTACTCAAATTCATCAAAAATTCAAAGACAAACTATGTTAATCTATCACATATCTTTCATATTACATCCTCAAACACCACAAAGCTTGCAAAATCATCAATGGAACATTTCAAAATCATCATCAATTCACAAGGTTGAAGCATGGGTTTTGAAGAACACAAAGCAACGATTACAAAAACGTAGAAATTATCAAAAACTGAAGCAAAACATACCTTGAATTAAGCTTAAACCTAGCCGAAAATCACAAAGCTTCAAACATTCTTTTTCTTTTCTACTTTCGATGGATGAGCAATTAAAATGGCTATTATTTTTAGCCTTTGTTTATAGTATTAATTAAATTACACATTTAGCCTTTTAATTTAACATTAAAATCCCACTTTCTTATGTCCATTACCGTCCAACTATCATTCTTATGGCATATTTCCACTTTAAGGACTTCACATAATAAGAACAATAACAATTCGACACTTATTTAATTAAAACGCCACTTTTACCTTTTATGTGATTTAGTCCTTTTATCAAATTAAACACATAAACGACGAAATTTTCATACGAAACTTTCACACATGTTAATTCACATACTATAAGAATAGAAAATAATATTAAAATATTTTTCTAACTCGGATTTGTTGTCTCGAAACCACTATTCCGACTAGGGTCAAAACCAGACTATTACACATACGGCCCTATTTCAGCTCCAAAAACTCTTTATGCTTTTTTGTCTATAATTCGTTGGCTGATGTATTTTTTTCTAAACTCAGCTTGAAAGAATTCCCAGGCAACTCTTTCTCTCGGTACCACATATACTAAATTATTCCACCACTGATACGCTGTGTCTCTCAAAAGTGGTACGACACATTTTACACATTCAGCTGGTGTGCAAGATAGTTCATCAAATACTCTGATAGCATTCTCAAGCCAAAATTCAGCTCTCTCAGGGTCGTCATCAATAGTAGCTCTGAATTCTTCAACCCCATATTTTTGTATTCTATCAACAGGCAGCTTATTCAATCGTAAAGTTTCCCCACCTTAAGGAGCTATAGGGACCAGTAGGGGAATAGGTGGGGGTAGAGGTTGCTGAGCAGTCAGATTTGTTTGAACAAACTACGTAAACCACTCATTTATCATTTGGAAGAAGGTTTCTTTGGCCTCTCCTCCCTGACTACCCAATACGAGTCTCGACTCAGATTGCGCTAATCCGTGAATGGAGGCTGGTGCATTACTCTCAACATCATCAGCTCCAGCTCGAGGGGATCCATTTACTATACGAAAATACGATTTATACTGTCAAGAGATATCACACTATCATAGGTTATATACGGCATGTATAGCTAGACACTCACATACGCTACGTTAGCCTGAGAATCGACTAAATCGTAGCTCTAATACCAATAAATGTAACACCTTCACCCGTATTCAAATTCGGAATAGAGTTACAGAGCATTACCGAACATATTATACAATTACACTTACAGTTCACATACATTTTCAAGTGCCAAATTATCACAATTCAACACATGCATATCGTCCCTAGTATAAGTCTACGAGGCCTAAAACATGCATTCGAGGTGGTTCGGGACTAAACTGATAACTTAGCAAACTTTTGGAACACTTAAAAAATTTTGCAAAATACAGGGGACACACGCCCGTGTGGACACACGGCCAAAGACACATTCGTGTCACAGACCGTGTGGACATTCGAAATGGGATCACATGGTTGTGTCCCAGCCCGTGTTCGACCCCGTGTAACTCTTTGACTTGGGTCACACGGTCAACACACAAGCTCGTGTGGCTAGCCTGTGTGCCCTAAAAATGGCCACACACCCGTGTGCCAGGCCCTGCCAAACCTATAGGGTACACTGACTTAGGCCCCACGGCCAATCACACGCCCGTGTGGAGCATACTGACCTGATTTTTAATTAAACATTAGGGGACACACGGTTGTGTAACTTGACCGTGTGTCACACACACCCGTGTCTCTGCCCGTGTGGACAAAAATAGGCTATTTACCAAGCCATTTTGCCACCCAAACTTGTACACACCTAAATCAACCCAATTGGCACCAAAACATGGCATATATAGGCACCTAAACCTTTAACAATTTTGCAAAATAGTCACTAGGCTAGCTAGACTAAGCTTCAACGATCTCAAAAACATAAAAAATCATTAAAAACGAGACAAAATTGAACTTACATACATGAAAATTAGCTTGGCCGAATATCAAGCTTCTCCCATGGCTAATTTAGGTTGAAATGTTGGTGGAGGAATATACTAAGGAAGATGATAACTTTGTTTTTGTTATTTTACTTAATTTAATTCATTAAATTACTAAACTAACCATAACTATTAATATTAAAAAACTTGAAAAAAATGTCCACTCATATTAACAATGGTATATTTACGACATAAGGACCTCCACTATTTAATTCCATATCCATTTAATACCTTTAGTTAATAGAACACAAGTTTTACACCATACGCGATTTAGTCCTTTTTATCAAATTAACCACTCAAACGATAAAATTTCTTAACGAAATTTTCACACAATCATATTATCATGTTGTAAATATTAAAATAATAATAAAATAATGATTTTGACCTCAGATTTGTGGTTTGGCAACCACTATTTCTATTTGACTAAAAATGGGTCGTTACAAGGTGTGCCCCTACTGCAAGTCATACACTAACGCAAAAAGAAAAGATTTGTAACAATAAATGAAATAAAGTAAAATCGTATCTATAATCTGGAAATTTCTAAATTATTCTTTGACATGCAAAAATTAAAATTAACCTAGTGAAGTTGCTTCTCTGGCAACGGTGCCAATAGCTTGACCGCCTCTGGACGTACTAACATCCAGAGTGTGAATAATGCAATAAAATATAGAATTACGAGGTGATTTTTGCAAGTATATGGGTCTAGTTGTAATATAGTTTTACAACGGAGTGGGTGAGTACTCCGAGGATCATACCCAAGTTAGGCAAGTGCTAGATCAATTTTATCCTAAGCACAAAAAGATCTAATTAGTACTTTAGATTCAGTTATAGTACAAGGAGTATAAAGTAAAGGATTTTTGCGATTTTATAATGATAAAAATAAAACAACATAAACAGATAAAATTTAAGAAATTAAAAAGGACGAATAAATCAAATTTGATTATGAGTGACTAGATTGCTCTAGTAATCTCCATCAACTATCACTTCGGGTTCCTCGTCAATCAACTAGTTGCTACCCTAGTAGGATCTTTTGATCTTCCACTAGCATAACGAGTCAGCAAGAACTACTATAACAGCCCATTTTGGGCCTAGTCGGAACAGTGGTTTTGGGGCCACAAATCCAACGAGGAAAATCCTATTTTTATTATATTTTTATGGTCTATGATTTCATGGAAAGATTTCGTGAAAATTTCATTCGAAAATTTCGACGTTTGGGCACCTAATTTAATCAAAAGGACTAAATTGTAAATAGTGCAAAAGTTGAGTTCCACATGTTAGAAGTGTCCAATTTCTATGAAATTTTAAATTGGAGGTCCTTAAATGTTCATTAGACCATTTGTGAAATTGTTGGACAAAAATGGACATAAGATAAGTGAAATAGGATATTTTTAAGTTAGGGGCATTTTGGTAATTTTGCTATTAAATGGACTAAAACACAAAATAAAAGCCAAAAACCCTTGTCCATCTTCTTGCTTGGCTGAATTTAGCATGGGAGAAGCCATAGATAGGGTTTTCAAACTTCCAAGCTTGGTGGCAAGTCCGTCTTTGCCCCGTTTTTAGTGTTCTTTACATTTTTGAAATCCTCGTAACACAATCTCTTTAATTCTACCATTTATTTGAGCTAGGGTTGATGTTTGAAAATTTACCCATATTATAAATTCTTGTGTTTTGATGTTTAATGGTAGAATATAAATGCTCGGTGTGTAATAAACGACTTTTACTAAGTGATTTTCGGTAAAGATACTAAAAAAGACTAATTTGGAAAAGTAATAAAATTGTCATAAAAGTGTGAATTAGTGAAAATTGTGGGCTGTTGTTTATTAAAATGGTTAGCCTAGGCTTAAAATACAAAGAAATTGAATGAAAATCATTTTACGAGCATAGGGGAAAAAGTGTAAATATGACAAAGTTTAGGGGCAAAAATGTAATTTTTTCATAGTATGACTTTTGGGTCACAATGAATAATGTGACTAATAAGTAAGCTAAGTGTGATGTTATATATCAAAGAAAACGAGGTTTGGACCTAGAACGGAGGAAAAACGAGTAATTGACGGTTAGGTCCCTTTTTACCATTTTGGTATCGAGGTAAGTTTATATGTAGATGATACATCCTTTTTATTTATGTTTTTACATATTATTGTATTATGTGAAATGTGAGTGAATATTATTGATATTTATTAAAATGATGAAAAGCGAGGAAATTCTCGGATGAACCTTCGAAACAGAAGAAGGATACGGATACCACCGTATTTATTATTATTGGTAGGCTATTTGCGATACCACCGTATTTATTATTATTGGTGGGCTGTGTGCGACACCATCGTATTTATTATTATTGGTGGGTTGTGTGCGATACCGCCGTATTTATTATTATTGGTGGGCTGTGCGCGATACCACCGTGTATATGTGATTATTGGTGGGCTGTGTGCGATACTACCGTATTTATTATTATTGGTGGGTTGTGTGCGATACCACCGTGTATATGTGATTATTGGTGGGCTGTGTGCGATATCATCGTGTTTATATTATTTTGGGTGGGCTGTGTGCGAAACCACCGTGTATCCGGTATTCTTCCAAAATGTTCATCGAGAAAATTTGACTAAGTGAAATTATATGTGACAGTGTGACGATTAAGTGCAGATATATGTATGTATACAATCATGAGCAACGTGCTTCTTATGTCATCGAATTTGGGTAAGAATGTAAACGAGTAAGTTATACCTATGAGAATGACCTTGTAGTTATAAGTCCATGGTTATAATGTATGAATATGTGTTAAATGTGATTGATGATCATGTGTGAGGCTTTTAGGTTAAATTAAATTGAGAAATGATATGTTCAAGTCTTTGTTGTTGGTGTATAGGTTAAATTGACCAATGAATTGCTTGTAAATATTTGTTAATGAATAGTTATTGGAATGGCTAACCATGGATATACTTTGATGTTATATGTGTGTAAATGAAAATTAATATAAAGGAAACATTAAAGAGTAAAGTTAGCAATAAAACAATTTGGACAGCAGCAGTTGTATCACTTTGAAAAATCACCAAAAAAATGGTGAAAATTGAATTAGAGGTATTTCTACATAAAAGAATAAGCAAAAGAATATCATATGGTGAGATATTTGGATTTTAGTGAGATAGGGTCAGTATTATTTGGGAATCGCCTGTTCTGACTTGGGAAATGTAACATCCCCAAACCCGGCCCATTCACTACGACCGAATTTGGTTATGTTAGTGAAAATATTTTTCTTTACTTAGAATTTAAAACATGAAAATTTACTATCTTTTGCAACCAGGTTCTTTTGAAAACATAACCAAAACTTAAAGGTGATAAATTGTCTAAGTCAACCTTAGTGAATACATAAAGCCCATTTGGAAATTAAGTTGTTGGAATAAATTTGTCTTTAATATAAACCAACCATAATTTAAAATAATAATGAAATAGTTCCCAAAAATAAATAAAAGTAAAAAGGCCCTTATTACATCCATATTTAAAAGATCAAGTACTCAATATAAATAAACTTAAAACATTTAAATTCCTCTTTCTGCATGGGCCACCATGTGTCCTCTCCGATCCCGGTCCAATTCTACGCATCACCTGAAATGGTTAGAAAAATAGAGTGAGTCCACTGACTCAGTGCATAATCATAACACGTATTTCCCCATGTATGGGCTTGGCCCATACCCACACAGCTATCGAAACAAATCATGCAAGAATGCATTTCAGCCCAACCTACTATCCAACCGTACGCCAACCTTAGCAGACTCCCTGCCTAAGGCCGTGGCTAACCCACCACTGATCACATCGTGATCCACAAAGTCTCACCTTGGCTAATTCGCTGCTCAAGGCCGTGGCTGAGCCACCGATCAACCCAAGTGATCCAACAACATACTTCGTCTACGGTGAAGCACGTAGCCATCAACCGCCGAGATGGGCACCAAGCCACACCTCCCTTGAGGTAGCACAAAGCTAACCATCAAGCGCTAATGTAGCCTGAGCTGACATTAGACCACGTACATCATGTGTACCTCCTTCCTTCTTCAACCCAATCCCATGCCCATGTGTCAATAAATCATGCAAGAATATCATATAGAGTGAGTATTTATCACTTATCACTACCACATTGTACATATATAAATGTATATCAAGATTAACTTACCATCACCAGTTACTCATCACTTATGCCATTATAAACGGCTATCACACATAATACACATGTAAACACGTTAGCAATCCACACCACAGAAATAGTGCGATGATTACGCACCTAAATGATACCAAAACCCGAAACGCTACTTCTGCTTCTGTAACCGTTGACTAATCGCCTCTCGAAAGGTCTCCTACGCTAGGCTCTTCTCCCCTACAATCGGCCTTGGCATAAAACAATGAACACTTAGGGCCATTCGGCCAAGACAAGAAACTATAGCACAAGGAAAACTAACACACCCTTACCTTGCTAACCACTACCCTTTGCTCTAACAAGAATCGGCCACCACCAAGGAAGTAAGGTTCGGCAATGGTTGAGGAGAGATTCGACTAAAACATAAAGAAGAGAAAAGGAGGAGAGGCTATGAGTATTCGGCTTAGGCTAAATGAAAAAGGGGTTAAGAGGTTTCAGCAATGGTGCTCAACAGAAGTTTCGCCTAAGCAAAACAAATGGAAAAAAAAAAAGAGGTTCTCTCTTGCTTACAAATTCGGCAACAAACAATTCAAAGAAGAACAAATAAAAATTCGGCACAAGAAGGGGAGATGAGAGAATGAACTTTCGGCAAAAGCAACAAAAGGAGAAAAAAACATTTCAAAAGGGTGTCCCCCTATTTATAGAGTTCGGCCACCCCTAAGCTCACCCCACAAAACCGAAAATGCCCTCCATAAACTCCCAAAACCGGCCACTACTTAACTCCCTTCCAAAACCCATTATTTGCTCCTACATTTCCTCCCTAACATCCATTCAAAAAGTTTGAATGAGTCAAACTTCTACCTAGCCGAATTTAAAAACAAAGACCAAGTCTTTGTCCAACTTTTAAGCCTTCCAAAACCGTCCAGCACCCTACCTAGATGACGCAAAAACAAGGCCTCCTGCTGCCCTTGTGAATCGAACACTGGCCCCCCCTTTCCCTTGAACCTGAGGCGTCACTTTTCCAAGCTCATAGTGGCGCATCCCTTGCCACTCAACCAGCCCAATCTTTGTGTCAAATTCTCCCAAAATTTCTCTTAAGACACCTACCGCCAAGCTCCCCTTTTAGCACTTAAAAAAAAAGTCCAAAATTTCCCCGAGTCTTCCCCTTTAATCCAAGCATTCTCAGCACCTCCCACACACATCCAAGCATACCCAAAACCTACTAGAACATGAATTATACCCAACATGCATAGCCCCTAAACCAGGGTGTTACAATTCTACCCTCCTTAAAATAATTTCGTCCTCAAAATTACTTGTCTAAACTAACAGCTCAATTCCTCCCACTACGCTATGGCTGCGCACTCTGACCTGAAAGAGCTAACATACCTTCTAGGCACAATATCTATCATACTCAAGGTTCCAACTACTTTATGAGCCACAAAGCAACAGCCACCAAAACGATCAAAGCAATAAAGAATGTTCCAAACATAAGATACTTACCCGTTGACACATCAGGCACATCATTATCCTCCCTCCGACGGGCTGCATAAACCAGACCTGGCTGTCTTGCCTCAGTACCACCATCATCGCGGTTTACCGCTCTACGACCTCGGCCGGAACCATTCCCTCCATGGTTCGGACCACGACCTCTTATCGCCTACTGACCACCTCTGCCTGGTTGCACATAACCTTGACCCACTGTCTGAGTCCTATTCGGATTTTGGGGACAATCCTTAATCAGATGAGACTTGGACTTGCATCTAAAGCATTCTCGAACCCGATTCCAGCACTCGCCAACATGATACCTTCCACACTGCGCACACGGACGATCCGAATTTCCAGCGGCTGGCTTAGCAATACGAACAGGAGTCTCGACTCTCGGTCTTTTCTGAAACCTCTCAAACGATTCTGAAGATCCCAAGCTCCTATTATCCCGATTCCTTTCTCTGTTCTGCCTCTCAGCCTTCTTGACCTCTTCGGCTATCCGAGCTTTTTCCACTAAAACGGCGAAGTCTCTTTCCCGTTGCGGAGCAATCAGAACCCGCAGCTCATCCCGTAGCCCATCTTCAAATCTGACGCATCTCTCATAATCTGTTGCCACGATGCCCCGAGCATACCGGCTCAAACGTAAAAACTCAGCTTCGTACTCCGCTATTGACTTGCTACCTTGTACCAGATTGAGGAACGCCTTCCTCTGAGCATCCACATAACTCGCTCTGACATACTTCCCTTCGAACTTGATCTTAAAGTAACCCCAATCCACTCGATCTGCAGGGGTACTTTCCTTAACAGTGAGCCACCACTGGTAGGCCTCATCTCGCAGCAACGAAACAACACCCTTAAGCTTCTCCTCAGCAGTTAAGTCTAAGTCGTCCATAATCCTTTCAACAGCCTCAAGCCAGTACTCTGCCACGTTCGGAGCTACCCCAGACACTCCTCTGAAAACCTCGGCTCCATTCGCCCTAAGCCTTTCGGGTACTGACTTCCGGGTCCCACTGCCCCCACTGGCTCCTGCCACTCGCTCAAGCACCCGCAGCATAGCCTGCGATACTGCGTCGTCTCCTCCAATCTGATCCTGCTGTTCAACCTCAACAGCTGGTGGCGGTGCATCGCTCTCTGACCCATGGCGTGACCCAACTGGTTCCGACACTAACATCCTGCCTCTACCACGTCCACGAGTATTGCGACCACGCCCCCTAGAACTCATATATAGCGCCTCGATTTAGTCTGTTTAAGAAGTTTTATGCATTAGAAATTCTTGTTTCACTGTTTTATCCACGAGCAATTTTATGAAAAGAGGTTTCCGAGAGTAGTTCTTTCGAGCAATCAAGTTTCATTCCCTACCCAGGGGTAATTCCGTCATTTTCCTATAGGGGTATATCGGTAATAACTCAGAGTCAAATTTTGAAAATAGTTTTTTCCAACTTCAAAATTTACAAAATCTCAGGGGTCATCTTGAAAATTTTGTTTTTCAAACCAGAGGTATCGCAAAAATTTCAGAAATCAGGGTTATTTTAGTAATTTTGGAAATCATGGACATTTCCGTAAATTCTCCAAATCAGAATATCATAACATTTCTCAAAATATAATTTTCAGATATTTAGTAAAATAGGAATATTTTAGTAAAAGTCGAGAGAAATCTAAAAATTTAGAAATCAAGGGTATTTTGGTAATTTTATCAACTAGGGGTATTTTCGTAAATTTCCACAAACCAGAGTACCTTAATATTTCGAAACCTCAAAATTTTGGTATTTTGTAAAGTAAAAATCATTTTATCAAAAGTTGAGGGTAGTACGGTAATTTTACAATACAGGGGCATTTTGGTAATTTTGTAAATCGAAAAACATCTTTCCAATTCTGATTTAGGGTTTCACAAACCAAAGGGGTAAGTTTGAAAAATTTTAGAACAGAAGGTTTTAAAAACAGCAAGGCTACTTCCCTTTCGGGTTTTAATAACCGGTTTAGCCTATGAACAAGTCCTCTTGGTTAAGGTGAACTGTAGCTACGCACCAGGTAGGATTCAAGTAAAGAGGAGGTGAGTCGCTAGGACTGCTTAAATACCAAGCTCTTACTGAATACCATTCTTAGACATGCGTACCAGGGTTGCCACACCTTAACTCGGCGACTTACTTCATAGGTTTGTTTAAGAGCGTTAAGTTTTATGCATATGTTTGAGTAAACTAATCCTAGGGTCCAATAGTCCTAGTATTCTAATCTACGAGCCCAATCTAAGCCCATAATAAATCACACAAACAAAAACACTTCAAAAGTCCGAAGTACTTACCTGGTGGACTTCAGGTCGGAGGTACAGGTGCCATGCCAGAATAACCTGAAAAATTTCTTAGAAGCCCATATTTTTGAAAATGTTTTTGGGCCCAAAACCCTCAAAGCCGAGTTTTCAGCCGGGCTCTGATACCAAACTGTAACATCCCCAAACCCGGCCCATTCACTACGACCGAATTTGGTTATGTTAGTGAAAATATTTTTCTTTACTTAGAATTTAAAACATGAAAATTTACTATCTTTTGCAACCAGGTTCTTTTGAAAACATAACCAAAACTTAAAGGTGATGAATTGTCTAAGTCAACCTTAGTGAATATATAAAGCCCATTTGGAAATTAAGTTGTTGGAATAAATTTGTCTTTAATATAAACCAACCATAATTTAAAATAATAATGAAATAGTTCCCAAAAATAAATAAAAGTAAAAAGGCACTTATTACATCCATATTTAAAAGATCAAGTACTCAATATAAATAAACTTAAAACATTTAAATTCCTCTTTCTGCATGGGCCACCATGTATCCTCTCCGATCCCGGTCCAATTCTACGCATCACCTGAAATGGTTAGAAAAATAGAGTGAGTCCACTGACTCAGTGCATAATCATAACACGTATTTCCCCATGTATGGGCTTGGCCCATACCCACACAGCTATCGAAACAAATCATGCAAGAATGCATTTCAGCCCAACCTACTATCCAACCGTACGCCAACCTTAGCAGACTCCCTGCCTAAGGCCGTGGCTAACCCACCACTGATCACATCGTGATCCACAAAGTCTCACCTTGGCTAATTCGCTGCTCAAGGCCGTGGCTGAGCCACCGATCAACCCAAGTGATCCAACAACATACTTCGTCTACGGTGAAGCACGTAGCCATCAACCGCCGAGATGGGCACCGAGCCACACCTCCCTTGAGGTAGTACAAAGCTAACCATCAAGCGCTAATGTAGCCTGAGCTGACATTAGACCACGTACATCATGTGTACCTCCTTCCTTCTTCAACCCAATCCCATGCCCATGTGTCAATAAATCATGCAAGAATATCATATAGAGTGAGTATTTATCACTTATCACTACCACATTGTACATATATAAATGTATATCAAGATTAACTTACCATCACCAGTTACTCATCACTTATGCCATTATAAGTGGCTATCACACATAATACACATGTAAACACGTTAGCAATCCACACCACAGAAATAGTGTGATGATTACGCTCCTAAATGATACCAAAACCCGAAACGCTACTTCTGCTTCTGTAACCGTTGACTAATCGCCTCTCGAAAGGTCTCCTACGCTAGGCTCTTCTCCCCTACAATCGGCCTTGGCATAAAACAATGAACACTTAGGGCCATTCAGCCAAGACAAGAAACTATAGCACAAGGAAAACTAACACACCCTTACCTTGCTAACCACTACCCTTTGCTCTAATAAGAATCGGCCACCACCAAGGAAGTAAGGTTCGGCAATGGTTGAGGAGAGATTCGGCTAAAACATAAAGAAGAGAAAAGGAGGAGAGGCTATGTGTATTCGGCTTAGGCTAAATGAAAAAGGGGTTAAGAGGTTTCAGCAATGGTGCTCAACAGAAGTTTCGCCTAAGTAAAACAAATGAAAAAAAAAAAGAGGTTCTCTCTTGCTTACAAATTCGGCAACAACAATTCAAAGAAGAACAAATAAAAATTCGGCACAAGAAGGGGAGATGAGAGAATGAACTTTCGGCAAAAGCAACAAAAGGAGAAAAAAAACATTTCAAAAGGGTGTCCCCCTTTTTATAGAATTCGGCCACCCCTAAGCTCACCCCACAAAGCCGAAAATGCCCTCCATAAACTCCCAAAACCGGCCACTACTTAACTCCCTTCCAAAACCCATTATTTGCTCCTACATTTCCTCCCTAACATCCATTCAAAAAGTTTGAATGAGTAAAACTTCTACCTAGCCGAATTTAAAAACAAAGACCAAGTCTTTGTCCAACTTTTAAGCCTTCCAAAACCGTCCAGCACCCTACCTAGATGACGCAAAAACAAGGCCTCCTGCTGCCATTGTGAATCGAACACTGGCCCCCCCTTTCCCTTGAACCTGAGGCGTCACTTTTCCAAGCTCATAGTGGCGCCTCCCTTGCCACTCAACCAGCCCAATCTTTGTGTCAAATTATCCCATAATTTCTCTTAAGACACCTACCGCCAAGCTCCCCTTTTAGCACTGAAAAAAAAGTCCAAAATTTCCCTAAGTCTTCCCCTTTAATCCGAGCATTCTCAGTGCCTCCCACATACATCCAACCATACCCAAAACCTACTAGAACATGAATTATACCCAACATGCATAGCCCCTAAACCAGGGTGTTACAGGAAATTCATTATAAATTGTACAGAAATAGTCATCGGATAAACTTTATATGCTTGAATTTATTAATGATTCTATTTTCAAGAGAAATAAACGGGAATGTCATTCAGGGTTCTGTACAATGAGATAATTAATTTTTAGTGAAGAGGGGTTGGAACTGTCGGATAGCGATACAGGGGAGACTTTAAAGAATAACTGTACTGATTAGTTGAATAAAAAATTTTGGAAATTTTATGGTAAGAATATATTTGAGTGTAGTTTCAGGGAAAATTAGCGGATCTTAATTTGGAGTTTCGTAGCTCCGGATAAAAATAATTTAATGACTGTAACTCGAGTAAACAACTCAAGATGAACATAAATGAATTGTGAAATTTTATGCAGTAATGATGGTATTATCTTGAAAGCTTATAAACGAGGATTGTTAAAAGCATGGTAATCAATTGTTTATCATTTACATACGTACTTACTAAGCTTTATAGCTTACTCCGTTGTTTTCCGTGTTTATAATGTACTCAGATTAGCTCGGGTTCGAAGTCGTCTGAGAACCTATCACACTATCAAGCTTACAATTTAGGTATCGATGATTTTATACTTAGGGTTATGACATGTATAGGGAACTTGGTCATGTGTATATGTTACTATCAGTTGTCCTAGAATAATGACCCATGATATTTAGAGTTCATTGTTGTATAAGGTCATTTAGTGTGGGCAATAAATTGGTTAGGCTATAAACTCATGATGATGCATTCCATGGTTCAGTAAATTGTATGCTATGACTTGTTACGTGTGTGTGGTGGATGTTTTGGTAGCTTTAATATGTAATGAAATGTTTCATTCAAGTTATACTCAAGTATGGGCATGATAGGGTAGAAATTGGCTTGGAAAATAGCTAACTTCTTGACCACACAGGCAGAGACAAGGCCATGTGTCTCAGCCATGTGGAGGACATGGTTTAGCACACGGGTGTGTGACTTGGTCGTGTGATCCAAAACGAATGATGATGTCATAAAGAGAGAGTTACATGGGTGGAGGACATGAGCGTGTCCTGGGCCACACAGGCGGGTGTAACCACACGGCCTGCCCACATAGGTGTGTGACTTGGTCGTGTGATCCAAAACGAATGATGATGTCATAAAGAGAGAGTTACATGGGTGGAGGACATGAGCGTGTCCTGGGCCACACAGGCGGGTGTAACCACACGGCCTGCCCACACAGGTGTGTGACTCTCCAAAATAAGTAAGTTAAGTTCGGTAATGTCTCGTACCCGTTTTCGGCATTGAATACGGGTAAGGGGTGTTACAAACTTTGACGATATGCTCCGACACGAGGTGTTAAAGTTCAAATGTGACTAGAAAGAGATACGAGGTTTATTTGATTTTTATTTTTGAGAAATTAGTGGAAGTTATTCATGAGAGTTGAAAATAATTTCTTCTGGCGAGATTTTCGGGGACGAAAATCCCTAGGGGGAGAGTTGTAACACCCCGATTTTGGGCTTAGTCGGAATAATGGTTTTGGGACCACAAATCTGACGAAGAAAATATTTTATGGTCTACGATTTCACGGAAAGATTTTGTAAAAATTTCGTTCGAAAATTTTGACGTTTGGGCACTCAATTTAGTCAAAAGGACTAAATTGTAAATAGTGCAAAAGTTGAGTTCCACATGTTAGAAGTGTCCAATTTCTATGAAATTTTAAATTGGAGGTCCTTAAATGGTAATTAGACCATTGGTTAAATTGTTGGACAAAATGAACATGAGATAAGTGAAATTGGATATTTTTAAGTTAGGGGCATTTTGGTAATTTGGTAATTAAATGGACTAAAAGACAAAATAAAAGCTAAACACCCTTGTCCATCTTCTTGCTTGGCTGAATTTAGCATGGGGGAAGCCATGGATAGGATTTTCAAGCTTCCAAGCTTGGTGGTAAATCCGTCTTTGCCTTGTTTTTAATGTTCTTTACGTTTTTGAAATCCTCGTAACACAATCTCTTTATTTCTACCATTTATTTGATCTAGGGTTGATGTTTGAAAATTTACCCATATGAGAAATGCTTGTGTTTTGATGTTTAATGGTAGAATATGAATGCTCGGTGTGTAATAAATGACTTTTACTAATTGATTTTCAGTAAAGATGCTAAAAAGGACTAATTTGGAAAAGTTATAAAATTATCATAAAAGTGTGAATTAGTGGAATTTGTGGGTTGTTGTAGTTATGAAAATGGTTCAACTAGGCTTAACATAGAAAGAAATTAAATAAAAATTATTTTACGAGCCTAGGAACAAAAGTGTAAATATGAAAAAGTTTAGGGGTAAAAATGTAATTTTGCCATAGTATGACTTTTGGGTCACAATGAATAATGTGACTAATAAGTAAGTTAAATGTGATGTTATAGATCAAAGAAAATGAGGTTCGGACCTAGAACGGAGGAAAAATGAGTAATTGATGGTTAGGTTCCTTTTTACCATTTTGGTATCGAGGTAAGTTTATATGTAAATAATACATCCATTTTATTTATGTTTTTACATATTAATGTATTATGTGAAATGTGAGTGAATAATATTGATATTTATTAAAATGATGAAAAGTAAGGAAATTCCTGGATGAACCTTCGGAATAGAAAAAGGATATGGATACCACCGTATTTATTATTATTGGTGGGCTGTGTGTGATACCACCGTATTTATTATTATTGGTGGACTGTGTGCAACACCACCGTATTTATTATTATTGGTGGCCTGTATGCGATACCACCGTATTTATTATTATTGGTAGGCTATGTGCGATACTAGCATATTTATTATTATTGGTGGGCTGTGTGCGATACCACTGTGTATTTGTGATTATTGGTGGGTTGTGTGCGATACCGCCATGTATCCGGTATTATTCTGAAGTGTTCATCGGGAAAATTTGACTAAGTGAAATTACGAGTGACAATGTGACGATTAAGTGCAGATATATGTATGTATACAATCATGAGCAATGTGCTCGGTATGTGATCGAATTTGGGTAAGAATGTAAATGAGTAAGTTATACTTATGAGAATGACCTTGTGATTATAAGTCCATCCTTATGATGTATGAATATGTGGTCAATGTGATTGATGATCATGTGTGAGGCTTTTAGGCCAAATTAATTTGAGAAATGATATGTTCAAGTCTTTGTTGTTGATGTATAGGTTAAATTAGCGAATGAATGGCTTGTAAAATATTTGATAATGACTAGTTATTGGAATGGCTAACCATGGATATACTTTGGTGTTATATGTGTGTAAATGAAAATTAATATAAAGGAAACATGAAAGAGTAAAATTAGCAATAAAACAGTTTGGACAGCAACAGTTGTATCACTTTGAAAAATCATCAAAAATGGTGGAAATTAAATTAGAGGTTGAATGAGATGTGAAATTAAAGCTTATTGAGTCTATTTCTACATAAAAGAATAAGCAAAAGAATATCATATGGTGAGATATTTGGATTTTAGTGAGACAGGGTCAGTATGATTTTGGAATCCCCTGTTCTGACTTGGGAAATTCATTAAAAATTGGAAAAAAAATAATCATGGGATAAAATTTATATGCTTGAATTTATTAATGAGTCTATTTTGATGAGAAAGAAACTAGGTTAGTTTAACGAAAGAAACTAGGTTAATGCCAATGAGTTTTTAACATGTGCCAAATGAGCCTATTTATAGCCTTTAGGTGGCCGTCATCCTTAACCATAGGTTAGTTGACGTTCCCAAGCTTTAAGTTTGATTGTGCAGACCAAAATATCCCTGCTTTGTGTCTAATTTCCATCACAGAGTCGATGTCGCGACACACCAGGTCCTGTGTCGCGACATAGTAACTAACTAGTATGCTCTTCTGTAGCCATCTTCAGGGGTATGTCACGACATCCTCAGTTTGTGTTGCGACATTGAAGGCAGACTTGAGTTTTATTCATTCTATTTCCTATGTTGCGACATCAGTCCTCCCGTGTTGCGACTTAGCATCTAGTATCGTCCTAAAATCCCTTTTAATGGTCTCCTGCACACTTACACAGTATGTTATCTCTCTCTTAGGCCTCATTTGGCCTTTAAGGTCAATAAAAGAATCAATTTGCACATTTTATTGAATGTAAGTAAAGCTAAAGAAACTCAACTAAATTGTAATGAAAACTCTTGTATTCAGGCTCCTTAAGTGTGAAAACTAGTTTAATCTGCTACACTAAATTTTAGATATCAATACTCTAGCTGGATCATAGTGTGAGAAGACAATTTATGTTAGTAGATAATATAAACATGTCCTTAGTCTAATGGAATTGAAAAAAATCGATTTAAAGACTATTGTATCACCTATGAAGTCCAAATGGGGAGCTACCTTGTCTTGTGTATCTGGGCGGATGACTCTGAAAAGATAGAGACATAAATATGACTGACTAGACTGACAGTGTATCAGACTACCCCAAGTAAAATTGATGCTAGATCCGTTTATGGATTTATTCATTTGTGATATTTATAGTAAGTGATGAACTATGTATGCATGACTCGTGTACTTTAATGTATAGATAGCTTATGTTCAATTGATAATAGATTCAAAAGCTGGAATGTTGGGTGTACGACTTCTATATGATATAGCTTCACTTATCCACTCATCGATATCACATGATAGATGACAAGTAACATGGCCATGGGTCATTTGTCTTATAGATAAATTATTTTATTACTATTTGTTAGTAGTAGACTTTTCATGAAGGGAAATGTAACGGTTACCATGAGATAAAATAGAATTATATTGAGAGAACAATTTTTTTCCAAAGAGATTAAGGATATCCTATGAGGGTAACACATTTATGATAATGTCATTGGACGGAAACTTAATAAGTAGCTTTTGTAATGACATATAACAAGGAATAGTTCAATCATGGTACTATAGTGGAATAACTTTATGATTAAATAATGTTTCAATTAATAGGCGAAGAGTTGAAACTTAATTGCAAATTATTTGTGCCCTAATTATATATGACCAATTGGTTCTTTTGCTAACTCAAGATAACCCGAAATGAATTGATTATAGAACCAATAATGTGGAATGAATGAAAACAATAAAGTAAGAGAAATAGATCGCATGAATCACTATCTGTAGTGAATGTGTTTTCTCACTAAGTAGAAAAGATGATTGAGAAATTAATTTAATTTCTTTAAATTATTATTTAAATTGATTATAATTAAATAATTGAAGTTAGAAGTAAAAATTAAATTAATCAGTCACCATAGATTTATTTGATAAGGCAATTAAACTAGTTTCCTTGTAGATTGTAATATGGTAAAGTTGTCATGACTTTAATAGAATTCAAATTAGGTTTAGAAAATAATTTAAATGAGAAATTAATTTAATTAAACTAATTAAATAAATAATTTTTGTCAAAGTTTTATTGCTGTAAATATCACAAGGCTCATTTTTTAGAAAAAAAAAATTAAACTTCTACTGTGCGTAAAAACATTATTTCTAAACCAATTTTCCAATGGACACTTTGGCCATTTAGCCCTTCAAGCTATAAAACAATCCACCAATCATCCCTTTTGGATATCCTAAAAATGTTCAAAATTTCATTCTTGAGTCCAACTTCTTTTCATCTTTATCCAATACATATGTTGGGGAACCCTGTATCCTAAAGTGGTGTAGGTTGGGCTTAATCTTTGCCACATCTCATATGGAGTCTTAGGTGCTAACTTTGTTTGCATGTCATTCAGAATATAGCATGCCATTTGTAGTGCATATCCCCAAAAGTTATGAATAACTTAACATTTAAAAAATCATATCTAGTAATGCTCTGTTCCCTCTTTTTGTCGCACCATTTTGTTATGGAGTTCTTGGTGCAATCAACAAGGATAATATCCTATTCCCTTTGAGGTATCCTAAGAAATTATTTTATAAAAATTCTCTAGCTCGATGGAATCAAAATTTTATTAATGGATAAACTTAATTGTTTATCCACTTGAGCACGGAACTCTTGAAATTTATAAAAGTTTCACTCTTTTGGAACATTAGATAAGTATATACAAATATAGAATACTAATCTATGAAGATGTAATAATCATAACCTCCTTACGCACTAATGTTCATGGGATTGCATAGATTGGTTTGTACCAATTCGAGGAGTTGAGTGGCCCTTGTACCTTTTGAATTAAAAGACCTCTACATCATTTTACCTTCCAAGCAAGATTCACATTGTAACACCCCAAACTCGACCTAGACGTTATGGCCGAATCTGGCGATGTCACGTGGAATGGATTGTGAAATCGAATTTATCAAGTCTAAACCGTTTCCATTTACTAGCTTTTAATTATCTCTCGTCAATTTCAAAAGCATTTTCTCATAAATTTGATTCGTTTAAAAACATGTTCGGTATTGAAAGCTCTTAAAACCGTGATATTTAAAGAAAACCTGTCGTGTTTAGGAAAAATGTTGTTTTTAATTAAACTGAGTTTTCGTTGAGTTTTGTAGTTTAAAAGCCCATGAAAACAGTTAAAATCCAAAATAAAAGCAAACAGTCCAAAAGTCCCAAATTGCATCAAAATACCTCAAAAATAATAGAAATTAAAAACCTTTTACGGAATTAAATCAGTTCAATAGTCTTGTGGTCACCGCTTAGTCCTCCGCTCACCGATCCAACTAAGTCTGGGGATTACCTATACAGATAAAACAGAAAGGGGTGAGTTTACGTAAACTCAGTGTGTAATGCCCACTGAAGACATGCATACAGTCAAACAATATTTATCAGTTAAATGAAGTCTGAGGTCTAAGCCCATTACAAATTCCAATACCGTTTAGGCCTTAGCCCATTCAAATACAGTTTCAGATATAAAATAGGGCCTTAGCCCATCTCAGATACAGTATGCACAAAGTAACAAAAATCAATATCCTACCCTCCAGCCTCTACACATCATCTCCGACCGTCCCTACACACCATGTGGGGTTATAAACACCCACCCAGCCCTACACACCAAGTCGCACCGAATGCGGCACATATCAGTAATATTGTAGTTAAGCTGCTAGATAATATGCATAAAAGCCTTTCAGTACACTTCCTCTAATAATCAATCATCACACCCCAATGCAGATGCAACGAAACATGCTCGATGCAGACATACAGAAATACATGTTTACATTCTTAAATCTAGTTATCAGTCATACATACAGTTCAGTAAACATGCATAATTTTGACATGCTCAATACATACATTATACATTCAGGTCACTCGATTCAGGGTCAAAGTAGCGCTTACCGACCGTATAATAGGTTCACAGTCATCTTGGGCGACCTGTGCAACCCTATGAAACATTTTAGCTAAATGGGCCCACACATCCATGTGGTTTGTCCGTATGGGCCCACAAGCCCGTGTAGCCTAGATGCCCAAACTGGCCTTTCTCGTATGGCGTGTCCGTGTGGCCCCACATGCCCGTGCGGCTCACACGCCCAATTTGGTCTAGCTCGTGTGGGCTACACGGCCACACTCCAGCCATCACACGGCCGTGTCCTACGCACGGCCTGGCCTTCGTCGATCACACGGTCGTGTTTTAGTACACGGCGTACCATACGGCCTACCACACGGTTGTGTATGTCGACAATGGCCATTTTTGGCTTTTGCCAAAAGCTCGATTTCTATATTTCAAGTACACACCTGGTACCAATTCGATGTGGAAACCACTCCCAAGGCTTCCAAAGCCTATAATCGACCTAACAACAGTTGAAAAATAATCCTAAAACACAATTTGATCAAAAACTCGACACTTACAAAAGTCTAAAATGGCGTTCAACGCTTACCCCAAAACTCCGTTTGATTTGACTACAAATCCGCGAGAGGAGAACCCCGAACTTCTCGATTTGCTGCTGCCAAAACTGGGAATAAGTCTCCAAACGGCAATTTGAAAAACAATATTTCAAAAGCATTTAATTCCACTTACTGAATCAGTGAAATCAGACGGTGTTCGAAAAGAAAACGAATTGAAACAGAATTCAAAAGAGAAGAGGAAAAGGGAGACAAAATTTTGGCAGAGAAGGAGAGAACCACGTCAGAAATTTTGGGAAAAGCCACCGAAATTAAAAAAAATAATGAGCATAAATCCCAACTCCCCATATCCCTCAAATCTCTCCAGTAATCCCACTACTCATAACTATTCCAGACTTTAATCTCCACTGAAACTCTTGTGTAGAACCGAGCAAAAACAAATACCCCTGTCTGCGCAGGAATTCGAACACGAGACCTTCAACAAACTAACACACAACTTAACCACCAGACTAGCAGGCCCATTATGATATAAGATAGGCAACTAATTATAAGCCTACTAAACAAAGATAGGGCTTAATTCCAAAAATAACAAAAATTGCTACAGCTAAGGCTTGAACTTGGGACCCCTCACACACTCCCAGAACACATAACCACTGAAGCAGATACACAGTTGTGTCAAATATTTACAGATGCAAAAACAAATATTTTGGGGCGTTACAACTCTACCCCTAAAAGAAATTTTGACCTCGAAATTTACCTGATCAGAATAGATGAGAATACTACTGATGCATCAAATCCTCAGGCTCCCACGTGGCCTCCTTAGTGTTATGATTTCGCCACAACACCTTCACTAACGAAATAGACTTCTTTCGAAGAACCTTTATATCGCGGTCCAGAATCTGAACCGGCTCCTCCTCAAAGGTCAAATCTGGACTAACCTCAATCTCCTCAACAGGGACAATATGAGTAGGATCAGAGATCTACTGCCTCAACATCTAGATGCGTAAGAGATCATGGATGCGGTCTAACTCTACAGGTAGCTCTAACTGATAAGCAACTGACCCCACATGTTTCAGAATTTGGTGTGGCCCAATGAACCTAGGGCTCAACTTGCCCTTGCGACCGAATCTCAAACCTTTCTTCTGTAACACCTCTAACCCGAGACCGTCGCCGGAATAGTGTTAAGAGGCGTTATCAAACATTTGGAACATTTCACCACCATTTCATGACACCAAGTCTTTCGTCAATCAATACATAACAATTAATAACATACGGTCCCTTATTAATGTCTACGAGACCTTGATCACATGCTAGATAGTAGTCGGGACTAAACCAAACACTTACGAAAATTTTCAGAAATTTAAAACTTTTTCAAAACTGTCGAGGACACACACCCGTGTGACCAGGCCGTGTGCCTCCCACAGCTACCAGGCACACCCACGTGTCCTGGTCATGCCAAAACAGAGCATGTATACTGACTTATCTACACGGCTACCAGACACGCCCTGTGTATGATGGCCGTGTGATAATGTGCTAGCTACTGACTTGGTCACACAGCCACCAGGCATGCCCGTGTGCCACGACCATGTAACCTGTCCAAACACACTTTGAAGTGGTCCTTGAACCACACGGTAGAGATACACGCCCGTGTCCCTTAACGAAATATGCAAAATAGGCCATTTTCAAGGCCAAAATGCCACGTACACTTGGGTCAACCCTATAATCAATATACCAATTCATTTCATGTACAATTGACAACCAAAAACATGTCAATGATCAACATATCATCTTATTCAATCTCACTTCTAATCATGTCTACTTATAACCAAACTTCACAACTAAACACATGCATTACCAAGCATGATTCATCCATAACATCACTAGGTTACAATAGCATCAATCCATCACTAAGCTTACCATTTATAAACCATTTTCATTGCCAATAAAACATACCAAAACATACTTCACATACCAAATTCACATATGCATAATTCCAACATTTATCTAGCCACATCACATGGCTATTTACACATCTCAAATGTATTTCAAAACAACTATCCTATACATGCCATATTCAAATATACACATATTCAAAAGTACCAAAATAGATTACCGATAGTGTGATAGAGATGCTGACGATCCCCGGATCTGAGCTAGCTTTACTGACACTGTAAAACAGATAAACAAATCACACAGTAAGCTTTCAAAGCTTAGTAAGTTTGAAATACAATACAATTAATTCATTGAATCAAATCAATGTACACATTAAATCATCACATAGATAATTTACCAATGTCATACAAATTCAACCATATCCAATACTCACACAGCATTCCATTCATCTACTTTAAATTTCATCAACCACATAGGTATCATACATACCTTTCCCAACACATAGTTAGTCACCAACCATGCTACTCACCACTCGACTTTACATTTCGATCAACCTTTGCTATTCTCTTGCTTTATTCGCACACTTAGTGCTAATTTATAGACAAAACATAATTGCCATCGCACACTTAGTGCCAATACATTAAACCGAGCTTATATCGGTATCGCACATACAGTGCCAATCATCATCTCTATCCCATTTCTAATTTTGCACACTTAGTGCCCTCTAATTCAATTCAGCACATAGCATTTCTAATCTCATAGTTATATAGATATTCATTCAATTCACATAACATAGAACATAAATTAACAACTTGTACTATATCCAAACTTACCTCGGACGTCGAAATACCGAAACGGTCGATTAATCGAGCACTTTATCTTTGCCTCGATCTCGATCCGAACCTATCCTCTCTTGGTCTATACACATTCAAATTCAATCCATTCAATCACCAAATCATTCATTTTAGTCCAAACACACGTATTTAGGGCATTTTGCAAAACAACCCTCCCATTTTCACATTTTGACAATTTAGTCCCTATTCCACAAAATCATTAAATTCACATAGTTTCTTTTCACATAAGCCTAGCCAAATTTTCATTGTGTTCATACAAGCCCACACATTTCATTTATTTTACATCTTAGTCCCTCAATTTACACTTTTCACAATTTAGCCCAACATACTTAATTTCACCAAAAATTCAAATACAAACTATGTTAACCCAACACCAAGCTTTCATATTTCACCAACTAACATCACAAAGCCCACATGTTCTTCAATGGCACATCTCATAAACATCATCAATTCTTTAAATTAGAATATGGGCTTGATAGTAGACTAAGCAACAATTTCAAAAACATAAAAATCATCAAAAACCAAAGTCAAAACATACCTTAATCAAGCTAATCCCTAGTCAAAAATCACAAAGTCTCAAACCCTCCTCTTTTTTTCTTATTTCGGTTGATAGAAAACAAAGATGAGCACTTTCTAGCTTTTGTTTTATTTTAATGTTATCTTATTTCATGTTTACTAAATTGCCCTTAATGAATCATCCATTTAATTAACAAATATTAGGCCATTTATGTCCATCTACCATCCACAAATTTTAATAATGGGCTAATTGCCTCATAAGGCCTCCATATTATAAAGACAACAACAATTAAATACTTAACAATCAGCACACAGCATTTTACACTTTATGCGATTAAGTCTTTTCTCACAATTCGACACACAATCGATAAAATTTTTAAACGAAACTTTCACACAGGCTCAATCATACATTATAAACATCAAAAATAACTTTATAATATTTTTTCAACCTCAAATTTGTGGTCTCTAAACCACTATTCTGACTAGGGTCTAAACCGAGCTGTTACAACTTTCCCCCCTTAGGGATTTTTGTCCCCGAAAATCTTACTGATAAACCATAATTTATACATAATTTAACCCCATGCTTGGCTTAATTTTGGATGAATTTTCATTAGATTAATCCATTAATTTCATGTTTTACAATCAGGAGAGCTTAGGGAGCCAAAGAGAATGAGAGACGGGCCAAAAAGGGACAAAATGGGCCTACCTCGAAAATCAACACGGCCTAGACTTCCGCATACGTGCAGACCACACGGACGTGGATGACGAGCAGAATTGAGCATGGCCCAAGCCATCACGCACGGGCATGTCCCTGCCGAACCCAAGTCTAATTATATTCGGAAAGGGCTACTTATGGGCCAAGAAAGACGTCTCAAAGCCTATATAAACACCCTAGGGGCAACCTAAAAGTGGACGCCGAGTAGAAGGTAGAAAGTACTCGAAGACAGCCATTGGGAGCAGCTCGGAGGAAGGATCTTCATCAAGACTAAAGATCTCCCATTAAGTTCTTTAGAAGTTTTTGGGTTTGCTTATGTTTTGTTGTTTTCCTTATTTTAAGATGTTTCCCTCTATCAGTATGAACTAAATCCCTTAAAAAACTAAGGGGATGAAACCTAAGACGAATCTTGTTATTATTTGATTTATAAGATAAATACTTGCTCTTATTCTTAATTGTGAGTTCTTATTCTTGTTCTGATAATTCAGGTTATTGATTCAAATCGAATGTGCTTATTCAGTGGAACAAAAGTCCCTGTTTAAGAGTAGATCAATGCAATTAAATGGAGTTGATTGCAACCCTAGAAATAGGGCGACGAAAATCTACCGGATTAGAGTCAAATCTAATACGGGAATCCATAGCTCGAGTTAATGCGACAATAGGGGTTTTGATTAGAAAAAAATTCAATTAATCAACCTAGAGTCAGTT
Source organism: Gossypium australe (assembly GCA_005393395.2). NCBI lineage: Eukaryota > Viridiplantae > Streptophyta > Magnoliopsida > Malvales > Malvaceae > Gossypium > Gossypium australe. The sequence goes on from CM016617.1 coordinate 59,707,662, forward strand.
TTTTTAGTTTGAAAGAGATATTAACATAAATCAGGGATTTCTATGGATTAAGTCAAGTGAATAAATCGTATGAATCAAAAGAAATAAATGAAGTCTAGGTGGATTCTTCCTTGGGTATTGTCTTTATCATATAAGTTGTCTAAAAGTATTTTCCTAATTCATTCTTTATCGTGCTCTTAATTAAGTTTTAGTTTAAAAAGAAATCACTACAATTCTTAGGCTAAATAATAAAAAGATAGTAATTACTAGTACTCTTGGTCCTTGTTGATACAATATTACCGGTCTTAGCATCACTATACTATTAAACGATAGGTGCGCTTGCCTTTATTGTGGTCATAGTTAGTTTTAGATACATCAAGTTTTTGGCGTCGTTGCTGGGGATTAAGATATTAGGAACACTAAATTTTTATTACTGTAGCCAATTTTTATTTTATTGCAATTTAACTTTAGTTTTTTTTTTACTTTTCTAATTTTTCTTTCTTTGCTTCTGGCAAGAACTTTTAGTTTATGACTAGAAGCAACCTGTCAGGACCGTTGCTTTTTGACAGTGAGATTGAAAGTACAGCTCATAGAAACCGAAGAGAAATAAGGCAAAGTCTACAATACATAGAAGAAGAGCAAGAGGACGATACCAATACTATCGAAGAGATGGCTGACAATAATCCACTTCTTCTGGTGGTTTCCGAAAACCCCGCCCCTCGTACTGTGTATGATTATGCTAAACCTACTTTAACAGGAACTGAATCAAGTATTGTTAGACCTACTGTTGTTGCAAATAATTTTGAACTAAAACCTAACACTATTCAGATGATTCAGCAATTTATTCACTTTGATGGTTTGCAGGATGAGGATCCAAGCAATCACTTGGAAAATTTCCTGGAATTTCGCGACACTTTCAAAATTAATGGCGTTTCTGACGATGCCATTTGCCTTCGGTTATTTCCCTTCTCGTTGAGGAACAAAGCTACATGGGAACAAATGACCAAAAAATTTGTACTTAAATATTTTTTGCCAGCTAAAACGGCTAAGTTGAGGAATGATATCTCTTCTTTTGTGCAGATGGCTTTAGAAACACTTTATGATGCATGGGAGAGATACAAGGATCTACTGAGAATATGCCCTCACCATGGGTTACCTTTGTGGCTACAAGTTCAAACCTTTTACAATGGTGTGAACCCCTCAACTAAGCAGTTAATTGATGTAGTCGGCGGCTGTACACTGAACAATAAAACACCTGAGGTAGCTTACGAATTCATTGAAAAGATGTCACAGAATAACTATTAGTGGCAAGTTATGAGGACGAAGCCAACGAAGGCAGCCGGTGTTTTCAACCTCGATGCAGTGACCAAGCTATCAAACCAGGTAGAACTTTTAAGTAAAAGATTGATGGTTTGTATGGTTCTTCGCAGGTACATCCAGTGATGCAGTGCGATACAAATGGAAGAGGGACGAACAACACAGAATATCCATCCTACAATCCTGGCATAGAAAGCGAACAGATGAACTATATGGGTAATAATTCTAGACCTCAGAATAATCTTTATAGTAAAACTTACAATCCAGGTTGGAGGAACCACCCAAAATTCTTATGGGGTGGTCAAGGAAATCAGGGACAAAAACCCCCTCCAGGCTTTCAACAGCAACCTTACCCACAAGAGAAGAAGCCGAACCTTGAAGAGATGCTAACAAAATTCATCGTGGTGTCAGAAACCCATTTCCAAAACACCAAAACAGCACTTAAAAATCAGCAAGCACCGATTCAAGGGCTCGAGAACCAAATAGGATAGCTTGCTAAGCTCATATCTGAACGGCCATAAGGCAGCCTGCCAAGCAACACTAAAACTAATCCAAAGGAGCAACTTCATGCCATAACTGCTCATGAAAGTGAAGGGTTAGAAGCACCAAAATTGAGGCAAGAAAATGTGGCAGATAAAGGTAAGGTTGAGGTAAACCATAATAAACCAAAACTGGTAAGTACAGAGTACCAACCTCGTGTGCTATATCCCAATGCGATGAAGAAAGACCACACAGATGAACAATTCAGCAAATTTCTTAAACTTTCAAAAAAATTACATATTAACTTATCGTTTATTGAAGCTCTTTCGTAGATGCCCAATTCAACAAAATTTTTCAAAGAGCTTTTTACAAACAAACAGAAGTTAGACAATGCATCGCACGTGGAGCTAAATGCAGCGTGCTCAGCAATTCTACAGAATAAACTACCCCGCAAATTAAAAGATCCAGCGAGTTTTACGATTCCTTGCTTAATTGGTGGTTTATCTGTTCATAATACTTTAGCTGATTTAGGGGCAAGTATCAATGTTATGCCTTATAAAATGTTTAAACAACTACGTCTTGGGAAACCCAAACAAATTAGGATGAGCATTCAATTGGCTGATCAAACTATTAGAGTTCCTAAGGGTATAATCGAAGATGTACTAGTTAAAATTGATAAATTCATATTCCCAGTAGACTTTTTTGTTTTAGACATGGATGAGGATAGTAATGTTCCTTTAATTTAGGAAGACCCTTTTTAGCAACTACTAAAACTAGAATTGATATTGGTACAGGTGAGCTCACACTTCGTGTAGGTGACGAAACGATCACTCTTCAGGCTCGTGACTCGGTTAGGACATTGAGTAATAAAGGTGAGAACATAAATTCTATTAATAACCATTTGGTTCAACCCTTTTTTCAGGAAGTACCTCAAAAATACACAACTGAACCACATCCTAGATCTCGTACCAAGAATGAAATAACTCATAAGGAGCGAAGGCTTCAAATCGATGAACTAGACGACACATGTCAAGGAGAAACCAAGAACACACGAAGCAAAACCGAGGCAACTCCATAACGAACTTAAAGATGAAGCAAACTACTTCAAGGTTGGAGACCTAGTTCTAATGGATAATACAGATCCTCGTGCTGCCACTTCTAAACCTAATGGAATAACTCCTTTCACGGTACTTAGTACTTTCCCATACGGTACAGTCGAGGTAACTCATTCTCAATTTGGCACCTTCAAGGTAAATTGTACTCGTCTAAAACCTTATTTTACCAAAATGGATAGCAAGAATGACATGATTATGCAAATGAAAGGTAAGTCTAGCTTAAGACTTTAAACGAGCGCTTCTCGGGAGGCAACCCGAGCACTAACCTCACTAACATCTATATTTTTGATTTTTAGCATCTAACAAAGAACTAACAAAATTAATAGGCACATGATTCCCTACCCACACGGTTACTTCACTTTCTCACTTCTTCTTCAGCCCGAAAACCCCATTTCTCCCTTTTTTTTTCCCTTTCCCCTTTTCCCTTATTCCTTCTTTACACCACCACCACACCAACCACCATCCTTGCCACCGTACACAATGACTAATATTAGAGGCAAGACCAAGGCCACCATCCTCATGTCAAAAAAGCGAAAGGATCCTGGCGTAGTCTCCTCGTGCGTGACCACTTTACATAAGTTCATGCCGGCCGCTTTATTTACTCGACAAAACAAGGACCTTTAAGTCCATTCATTTTTTCTTTTTCTTTTATCTTCATTTTTAAATTCTTTCCCTCTATCTTTCTTGTCTTTAATTTATATTAGTATATTTTGATTTCTTTATATCTCTGGCTATTTTTTATTAAGAAATGACTACACCGCCGTAGTAACCTCCTTCACCTCTGCCCGAATTTATCAAGTTTCTTTTCATTGATTCCATCCAAAGTTCAGGAAGTTTCACTTTTCTCCCTATCTTATGATTTTATTACTATATTACTATTATCTATCTTTCTACATTGAGGACAATGTGCATCTTAAGTGTGGGGAGGTTAATTATAGTATTATTAGAAAATCCCTGAATTATGTCTTGTTCTTAAGTAATTTTCTCATATTACTAATAGAATGAAATTTCTATTGACTTATGATTTTTATTGATATGTTTTAGATTAAGTCATAGGTAATTGTGCATTGAGCGTTTAAACTTTAAGACATTAGAGAATCAAGCATGATAAGTCTATTTTCAGAATTAAAAATTTATTAGGTTGTTTCCCTAATCTTAAATATTACTTTGAAGTTTGAAATTTGCAAGGTTGACATCAAAAACCATAATTTTTTGTGAGATTTTAAGAGCGTATCTTTTTCTTGCTCACTTTATTGATGGTTATGAATGCGTCAATATTGATTTGTTATTCTAGAACTTGCCTCGATTATACATGTCGAGACCACACCCTTGATTTGATATACTGCGATGATAAAGGCACCTAGGTTTTAACCCACTTATTCCACTAAAAAGCCTACCTTCATAATTAATCCCTAGTGAACCCTTTTTAGCCTAATAAATCGTTTATTGACTCACCCACTAATATTAACCCAAAACCAAATTTTTACTTCTTCTACTTTGACTCCTCTTATGTTGAGATTTGATTGGATCAGCTGCCTAACTATTTTCTTTATTTTGGTTGTTAAATTCTTTCTTATTATTGTATGTTCTTATTCTTAAAAAAAAGTTGGAAATTTATTCATTATTAGTTTTATGAGCTTAAACGATTAATTTCACATCTTTAGAAGAAGCTCGGGGTATTAGTTTTCAATCAATGTAATTATTCAGTATTAGTTATTTTTCTAGTTAGGCAAATTGTCAATTCAATCTCGATTCTAACCTTCTAATTCAGCCTTTATCCACACCTTTAACCTAAGCCCCATTACAACCCTTTTAAGACCTTTTGATTTGTGTATCATATCATTTTTATAGTGGTGGAGATTTGGTTTTCATGCAAGCCTATGGGATTAACTTTTCATGTTTGACTTATGAGTGCTTAATTTGAACCTTAAAACACATTGAGTGATTTGAGTGAATCTTTAGTGAGGATGTCAATTCTTGTCGATTTCGGATCAAAGGTAATTATTTAGATAAGGGGAAACACCTATGTTTTCGTGCTATAAAAATTTATGACTTAGATAGTTTGAATCTTTAGGACTCTTTTAGTTAAATTATCAATGTATAAATTGTCTATGAATTATGATGAGACATTATTGATAAGAATTATGAATTAAGGATAATAATTTTAATTGTGAGTTGAGGGTTTTGCTTGAGGACAAGCAAAGGCTTAAGTGTGGGGTATTTGATGAACTATAATTTATACATATTTTAACCCCATGCTTGGCTTATTTTTGGATGAATTTTTATTAGATTTGATGAATTTGATGCTCCTAATCCTTTAATTTCATGTTTTAAACTCAAGAGAGCTTAGGGAGCCAAAAAGAATGAGAAACGGGCCAAAAAGGGACAAAATGGGCCTACCTCAGAAATCAACACGACTTGGGCTTCCGTACACAGGCAGACCACACGACCGTGGATGACGAGCAAAATTGAGCACGACCCAAGCCATCATGCACGGACGTGTCACACGGGTGTGTCCCTGCCAAACCCAAGTCTAATTCTATTCGGAAAAAGCTACTTGTGGGCCAAGAAAGATGTCCCAAAGCCTATATAAAAAGCCTAGGGGGCAACCTAAAAGAGGACACCAAGTAGAAGGCAGAAAATACTCGAATACAGCCATCAGGACCAGCTCGGAAGAAGGATCTTCATCAAGACTGGAGATCTCCCATCAAGTTCTTTAGAAATTTTTGGGTTTTCTTATGTTTTGTTGTTTTCCTTATTTTAAGATGTTTCCCTCTATCAAATAATAATTCAGGTTGTTGATTCAAATTGAATGTGCTTATTCAGTGGAGCAAAAGTCCCTGTTTAAGAGTAGATCAACACAATTAAGTAGAGTTGACTGCAACCCTAGAAATAGGGCAACGAAAATCTGCCGGATTAGAGTCAAATCTAATAAGGGAATCCATAGATCGAGTTAATGCGACAATAAGGGTTTTAATTAGAAAGAAATTTCAATTAATCAACCTAGAGTCAATTGTTTTTAGTCTTGAAAGAGATATTAACATAAATCAGGGATTTCTAAGGATTAAGTCAAGTGAATAAATCGTATGAATCAAAAGCAATAAGTGAAGTCTAGGTGGATTCTTCCTTAGGCATTGTCTTTATCATATAAGCTGTCTAAATGTATTTTCCTAATTCATTCTTTGTCGTGCTCTTGATTAAGTTTTAGTTTAAAGAGAAATCACTCAAATTCTTAGGCTAGATAATAAAAAGATAATAATTACTAGTACCCTTGGTCCTTGTGGATACGATATTACCGGTCTTACCATAACTATACTATTAAACGATAGGTGCGCTTGCATTTATTGTGGTCATAGTTAGTTTTAGACACATCATTTACCAGTGAATAGATGCGGATATTGCTCTCTCATAACATTCTCTGGCTCCCACATAGCCTCTTCTACTCCATGTTTGTGCCACAACACTTTCACTAAAGAGATTTTCTTATTTCTCAACTCTTTGATTTCTCATGCCAAAATTCAAATCGGTTCTTCACTATACAACAAATCTGACTGAATCTCAACCTCAGTAGGAGCAATCACATGAGACGGATCAGATCTATATCGTCGAAGCATTGACACATGAAATACGTTATGAATCTTTTCTAACTCAGGTGGCAACATCACTTTCACTTTCTGCTCAGTCTTTTTATAAGATGAACCCCGTGAATCTTATTCTCACTCCGCTCAGTCCAATACAATGGAGTTCGACATTTTCTACCATAAAGAGCCTCATACGGTGCCATTTTGATACTAGATTGAAAACTGTTATTATACGCAAACCCTATCAATGGTAAATGCTTTTCCCACGTATTTTCAAATTCAAGAATACAACACCTCAACATATCTTCTAGAACTTGAATGATCCACTCGGATTGTCCATCTGTTTGCGGATGAAATGCAGTACTAAAATGTAGCTTCATACCTAAAGCCTCTTACAATTTCTTCCAAAACTGTGAGGTAAATCTCAGATCTCTATCAGATACAATAGATAGTGGTACCCCGTGCAATCTCACAATCTCAACAATATACAATTCAGCCAATCTATCGAGTGAATAATCTATTCTCACCGGAATGAAATGAGCAGATTTCGTCAATCTATCAACTATCACCCAAATTTTATCTTTCTTTCCCACAGATAAATGCAATCCTGATGTGGTCTAAAACTAACTATGATCACAATAAAGGCAAGCGCACCTATCATTCAATAGTATAGTTATGGTAAGACTGGTAATATCGTATCCACAAGGACCAAGAGTACTAGTAATTACTATTTTTCTATTATTTAGCCTAGGAATTGGGGTGATTTCTTTTAAACTAAAACTTAATTAAAGACACGATAAAAGAGAGAATTAGGAAAATACTTTTAGACAACTTATATAAGATAGGCAATACCTAAGGAATAATCCACCTAGACTTCACTTATTACTTTTGATTCATATGATTTATTCACTTGACTTAATCTGTAGAAATCCCTGATTTATGTTGATATCTCTTTCAAGACTAAAAACAACTGACTCTAGGTTGATTAATTGAAATCTCTTTCTAAATAAAACCCTTATTGTCGCATTAACTAGATCTATGGATTCCCTTATTAGATTTGACTCTAATCCGGTAGATTTTCGTCGCCCTATTTCTAGGGTTGCAATCAACTCCGCTTAATTGTGATGATCTTCTCTTAAACAAGGACTTTTGTCTACTGAATAAGCACATTCAACTTGAACCAATGACCTGGATTATCAAAACAAGAATAAAAACTCACAATTAAGAATAAGAACAAGTATTTATCTTATAAATCAAATAATAATAAGATCTGTCTTAGGTTTCATCCCCTTAGGTATTTAAGGAATTTAGTTCATACTGATAAAGGAAAACATCTTAAAATAAAGAAAAGAACAAAACATAAGAAAACCCAAAAACTTCAAAAGAAATTGATAGGAGATCTTCAATCTTGATGGAGATCCTTCTCCTAAGCTGCTCCCGATGGCTGCCTTCGAGTATTTTCTGCCTTCTACTCGACGTCGCCTTTTAGGATGCCCCCTAGGGTGTTTATATAGGCTTTGGAATGCCTTTCTTGGCCCACAAGTATCCTATTCCGAATAGAATTAAACTTGGGTTCGGCAGGGACACACCCGTGTTGGAGTCCTTCGATTCTACTCGTCACACATGGCTGTGTGATCTACTCGTGTGCGAAGTTCCAGGCCGTGTTGATTTTTCCCTTTTTTGGCCCGTTTCTCGTTCTTTTCGACTCCCTAAGCTCTCTTGAGTATAAAACATGAAATTAAAGGATTAGGAGCACCAAATTCATCCAAAATTAAGCCAAGCATGGGGTTAAAATATGTGTAAATTATGGTTTATCAAATATCCCCACACTTAAGCCTTTGCTTGTCCTTAAGCAAAATCCTCAACTCACAATTAAAATTAACTTCCTTAGTTCATAATCCTCATTAATAATGTCTCATCATAATTCATAGATAATTCATACATGGATAATTTAACTAGAAGAGTTCTAAAGATTCAAACAATCTAAGTCATAAAATTTTTATAGCACGAAAACATAGGTGTTTCCCCTTACCTAAATAATTACCTCTGATTCAAAATTGACAAGAATTTACATTTTCACTAAAGATTCACTCAAATCACTCAAAGTGTTTAAGGTTCAAATTAAGCGCTCAAAAGTCAAACATGAAGAGTTAATCCCATAGGCTTGCATGAAAATCAAATCTGCACCACTATAAAATGAGATGATACACAAATCGAAAGGTCTTAAAAAGGGTTGTAACGAGGCTTAGGTTTAAAGGTGTGGATAAAGGCTGAATTAGAGGATTAGAATCGAGATTAATTTAACTATTTACCTAATCTAAAAAAATAACTAATACTGAATAATTACATTGATTGAAAACTTATCAGTAATAATACGGACTTCTTCTAAAGATATGAAATTAACAGTTTAAGCTCATAACACTAATAATGAATAAATTTCCAACTTTTTTTTAAGAATAAGAATTTACAATAATAAGAAAGAACTTTAACAACTGAAATAGAGAACATAGTTAGGCAATTGATCAAATCAATTCTCGACAAAAAGGGTTAATTCAATAGGGAAAATTCTTGATGAATAAAAAGAATGAGTTTTTGGGTTAATATTAAGGGTAGATCAATAAACGGTTTATTAGGATTCAAAACGGGTTCACTAGGGGTTAATTATGACGTTAGGGTTTTTGGGGAGTAAGTGGGTTAAATCTTAAGTGCCTTTATCATCTCAGTATATCAAATCAAGGGTGTGGTCTCGACATGCATAATCGAAGCAAGTTCTAGAATAACAAATCAAAGTTTGACACAGTCATAATAAAGTGAGCAAGAAAAGAATATGCTCTAAAAGGCTCAAGATCTCACAAAAATTATGGTTTTTGATGTCAACCTTGCAAATTTCAAACTTCAAAGTAATATTTAAGATTAGGGAAACAACCTAATAAAATTTTTAATTCTGAAAATAGACTTATCATGCTTGATTCTCTAATGTCTTAAAGTTTAAACCATTAATGCACAATTACGTATGACTTACTCCAAAACATCTCAATGAATAATCATAAATCAGTAGAAGTTTCATTCTAATAGTAATATGAGAAAGTCACCTGAGAACAAGATATAATTCAGGGATTTTCGAATAGTACTATAGTTGACCTCCACACACCTAAGATGTACATTGTCCTCAATGTACAAAAATAGATATCTACAATATAGAAAATCATAAGATAGGGAGAGAAGTGAACTTCCTGAATTTTGGATGGAGTCAAGGAAAAGAAATGGTAAGTTGGGCATAGATGAAGGTGGAGGTGGATACTCCGGTGGAGATGTGGTCATCCCTTAACCGTACTTTGAACCTAAATTAAAGAAAGCAAAATATATTAATATAAATTAAAGACAAGAAAAATAAAAGAAAAGAAGTTAAAAATGAAAGTAAAAGAAAAAGAAAAAAATAAATGGACTCAAAGGTCCTTGTTTTGTCGAGTATATGAAGCGGCCGACATGAACTTATGTAGATTGGTCTCGCACAAAGAGACTGTGCTAGGATCCTTTCGCTTTTTCTACATAGGAATGGTGGTGTAGAGTACGAACGAGGGAAAAGGGAGAAAGGAAAATGAAGGAAGAAAGATAATGAAAAAGAAAGGGGGTGTGGGGCTAGGGTTTTGAAGAAGAAGAAATTGGGAAGAAAGTGAGAATAAGGGGGTTTAAATAGAGTTTACAGCCCACGCCCGTGTGCCATGGGCGTGTTAGGTCACACGGCCGTGTCGCACGGTCGTGTTATGCTTTGTTCATTTTTAGCACGCCCGTGTAAAGGTTTCACACCCCCGTGTTGCTTAATCAGTGTCGACCACGGCCTGGGACACGGGCGTGTCGCACGTCCGTGTTACTTTTTAAGTGTCGACCACGGCCATATTGTACGGTCATGGCATTTTATCGCCTCCCGTGGTTTGGGGAATTTTCATCCTTGGTTTGCACGGTCTCTGCCACGCTGATGTGCGTATTCGTGGTGTCCATATAGCCACAGCCACGCCCGTGTGAAAGGCCGTGTCGTAGGGGAACCTGTGCTTCATTAATTTGGTTAGTTTTTAGTTAGGTTCTAAAAATAAAAAATTATGAAAATTATTAGGGTTAGTACTCGGGTTGCCTCCCGAGCAGCGCTCGTTTAAAGTCTTAAGCTAGACTTACCTTTCATTCTCATAACCATGGTGGTTTGAGGAGTTGAAACTCCTCATTCTTGCTGTCAATTGTATTAACATAAGGTTTTAGACGAGTACGATTTACCTTGAATGTGACAAATTGAGAATGAGTTACCTCGACTGTACCGTATGGGAAAGTATTAAGTACCGTGAAAGGAGTTATTCCATTAGGCTCAGAAGTGACAGCACAAGGATCTATATTATCCATTAAAATTCGGTCTCCAACCTTGAAGTAGTTTGCTTCCTCTTTAAGTTCGTTATGAAGTTGCCTCGATTTTGCTTCGTGTGTTCTTGGTTTCTTCTTGACATGTGTCTTCCACTCGTCTAGTTCATCGATCTGAAGCCTTCGCTCCTCATGAGTTATTTCTTTGTTGGCACGAGGTCTAGGATACGGGTTAGTTGTGTAATTTCGTGGTGCTTCCTGAAAAGAAGATTGAACCGAATGGTAATTAATAGAATTTATGTTCTCACCTTTATTACTCGATGTCCTAGCCGTGTCAAGAGCCTGAATAGTGATCGTTTCGTCACCTACACGATGTGTGAGTTCATTTGTACCAACATCAATTTTAGTTTTAGCAGTTGCTAAAAAGGGTCTTCCTAAAATTAAAGGAACATTATTGTCCTCATCCATGTTTAAAACAACGAAGTCTACTAGGAATATGAATTTATCAATTTTTACTAGTACATCTTCGATTATACCCCTAGGAATACTAATAGTTTTATCAGCCAATTGAATGCTCATCCTAGTTTGTTTGGGTTTCCCAAGACCTAGCTGTTTAAACATTTTATAAGGCATAACATTTATGCTTGCCCCTAAATCTACTAAAGCATTATTAACAGATAAACCACCAATTAAGCAAGGAATCGTAAAACTCCCTGGATCTTTTAACTTTTGTTGTAGTCTGTTTTGTAAGATTGCTGAGCATACTGCATTTAGCTCCACATGCGACGCCTCGTCTAACTTTCGTTTGTTCGTCAAAAGCTCTTTTAATTTTATTTTGAATTGGGCATCTACGAAAGAGCTTCAATAAATGGTAAGTTAATATGTAATTTTTTTAAGAGTTTAAGAAATTTACTGAATTGTTCATCTGTGCGGTCTTCCTTTGTCGCATTGGGATATGGCACACAGGGTTGGTATTTTGTACTTACCAGTTTTGGTTGTTCATGGCTTATCTCAACCTTACCTTCTTCTACAACATTCTCTTCCCTCAATTTTGGTTCATCTAACCCTTTACCATCGTGAGCAGTAATGGCATGAATTTTCTCCTTTGGGTTAGTTTCAGTGTTGCTTGGCAAGCTGTCTTGTGGTCGTTCAGATATGATCTTAGCAAGTTGTACTAATTGGTTCTCGAGCCCTTGAATCGATGCTTGCTGATTTTTTAGCGCTGTTCAGGTGTTTTGGAAACGGGTTTCTGACACCGCGATAAATTTTGTTAGCATCTCCTCAAGGTTCGGCTTTTTCTCTTGTGGGTAGGGTTGCTGCTGAAAGCCTGGAGGGGGTTGTTGTCTCTGATTTCCTTGGCCACCCCATGAGAAGTTGGGATGGTTCCTCCAACCTGGATTATAAGTGTTACTATAAGGGTTATTTTGAGGCCTAGAATTATTACCCAATAGTTCATCTGTTCACTTTCTATGCCAGAGTTGTAGGATGGATATTCTGTATTGTTCATTCCTCCTCCATTCGCATCGCACTACATCACTGGATGTACCTGTGAAGAACCACACAAACCATCAATTTTCTTACTTAAATGTTTTACCTGATTTGATAGCATGGTTACTGCGTCGAGGTTGAAAACACCGGCGGCTTTTGTTGGCTTTGTCCTTGTAACTTGCCACTGATAGTTATTCAGTGACATCTTCTCAATAAACTCATAAGTCGCTTTAGGGGTTTTGTTATTTAGGGTTCCACTGGCGGCTAAATCAATCAACTGCCTAGTTGAGGGGTTCACACCGTTGTAAAAGGTTTGAACCTATAGCCACAAGGGTAACCCATGGTGAGGACACCTTCTTAATAAATCCTTGTATCTCTCCCATGCATCGTAAAGTGTCTCTAGACCCATCTACACAAAATAAGAGATATCATTCCTCAACTTAGCCGTTTCAACTGGCGGAAAATATTTTAACAAAAATTTTTCGGTCATTTGTTCCCCTGTAGTGATTGATCCTCGTGGTAACAAGTTCAACCACTGTTTTGTTTTGTTTCTCAAAGAGAAAGGAAACAATCGAAGGTGAATGGCATCATCAGAAATGCCATTAATTTTGAACGTATCGTATAATTCCAGAAAATTTGCCAAGTGATTGTTTGGATCCTCGTCCTGCAAACCATCAAACTGAACAAACTGCTGAATCATCTGAATAGTGTTAGGTTTCAGTTCAAAATTATTTGCAGCAACAGTAGGTCTAACAATACTTGATTCAGTTCCTGTTAAAGTAGGTTTAGCATAGTCATACATAGTACGAGGAGCAGGATTATTATCAACCATCTCTTCAGTAGTATTGGTTTCGTCTTCTTGCTCTTCTTCTATGTATTGTAGGCTTCGCCTTATTTCTCTTCGGTTTCTGCGAGCGGTATTTTCTATTTCACTGTCAAAAATCAAGGGCCCTAACGGATTTCTTCTAGTCATAAACTAAAATTACCTGCCAGAAGCAAAGAAGGGAAAAAGTTAGTAAAGTTAAATTAAAATAAAAATAAAAATATATTGCAAATAAATAAAATGGAAAAAGTAATAAAAATCTAGTGTTCCTAATATTGTAGTCCCCAGCTCTAAAACTAACTATGATCACAATAAAGGCAAGCACACCTATCGTTCAATAGTATAGTTATGGTAAGACCGGTAATATCGTATCTACAAGGACCAAGAGTACAAGTAATTACTATTTTTCTATTATTTAGCCAAAGAATTGGGGTGATTTCTTTTAAACTAAAACTTAATTAAAGACACGATAAGAGAGAAAATTAGGAAAATACTTTTAGACAACTTATATGAGATAGGCAATACTTAAGAAAGAATCCACCTAGACTTCACTTATTACTTTTGATTCATATGATTTATTCACTTGACTTAATCCGTAGAAATCCCTGATTTATGTTAATATCTCTTTCAAGGCTAAAAACAACTGACTCTAGGTTGATTAATTGAAATCTCTTTCTAATTAAAACCCTATTGTCGCATTAACTCAATCTATGGATTCCCTTATTAGATTTGACTCTAATCCGGCAGATTTTCGTCACCCTTTTTCTAGGGTTGCCATCAACTCCACTTAAATGTGTTGATCTTCTCTTAAACAGGGATTTTTGTCCACTGAATAAGCACATTCGACTTGAATCAATAACCTGAATTATCAAAACAAGAATAAAAACTCACAATTAAGAATAAGAACAAGTATTTATCTTATAAATTAAATAATAAGATTTGTCTTAGGTTTCATTCCCTTAGGTATTTAAGAGATTTAGTTCATACTGATAAAGGAAAACATCTTAGAATAAAGAAAACAACAAAACATAAGAAAACCCAAAAACTTCAAAAGAAATTGATTGGAGAACTTCAATCTTGATGGAGATCCTTCTCCTAAGCTACTCCCGATGGCTGTCTTCGAGTATTTTCTACCTTCTACTCGACGTCGCCTTTCAGGATGCCCCCTAGGGTGTTTATATAGGCTTTGGAATGCCTTTCTTGCCCCACAAGTATCCTATTCCGAATAGAATTAAACTTGGGTTCGGCAGGGACACGCCCATGTTGGACTCCTTCGATTTTGCTCGTCACACACGGCAGTGTGATCTGCCCGTGTGCGATGTTCCAGGCCGTGTTGATTTCTAAGCTAGGCCCATTTTGCCTCATTTTGGCACGTTTCTCGTTCTTTTCGACTCCATAAGCTCTCCTGAGTATAAAACATGAAATTAAAGGATTAGGAGCACCAAATTCATCAATTCTAAATAAAAATTCATCCAAAATTAAGCCAAGCATGGGGTTAAAATATGTGTAAATTATTGTTTATCAAATCCTGATAGAAAGTCCATCATAATTCTCTCCTATTTCCACTCAGGAATCATGATCAGCTGTAACAAATTGGATGAAACTTGATGTTCAGCTTTAACTTGCTGACAAATTAAACATTTCGATACAAAGCCAGAGATGTCCCGTTTCATACCATGCCACCAATAAAACTGTTTCAGATCGTTATACATTTCTGTACTTCCCGGATGAACAGCCAAACGACTATTGTGAGCTTCATTCAAAATCATCGGAATCAACTCTGAATTTCTCGGAACACAAATATGATCTCTAAATCTCAAACAATCATCACTATCAACTCGAAATTCTGAATCAACATTCAATTCACACTGAGTTCGTTTAGCCATCATTTCAACATCACTTTTCTGGGCATCACAAATCTGACGTACAAACATCAGCTTTACTTTCAACTTGGCCAAAACCGCACTATCATCACACAGATCTTTCTAAGCATTCATTGCTTGCAAAGCACATAAAGACTTTCGACTCAAGGCATCAACAACAATGTTAGCTTTGCCCGGATGATAATCAATCACAAGTTCATAATCTAACCATCATCTCTGTCACAAATTCAATTCTTTCTGAGTCATCAAGTACTTCAAGCTCTTATGATCAGTATAAATATGACATTTCTCACCAAATAGATAGTGACGCCAAATCTTCAATGCAAACACAATCGCGTCCCAATTCATGGTCGTGCGTCAGATAGTTCTTTTCATGCGGCTTTAACTATCTCGAAGCATAAGCAGTGACTTTGCCTTCTTGCATCAGCACACAGCCCAAACCATTCAACGATGCATCACTATAAACTATGAATTCTTTACCCGATTCAGGTTGAACTAACACTGGCACCTCTGTCAACAATACTTTCAACTGCTCAAAACCCTGATGGCACTTTTCTGACCACTCGAATTTAACATCTTTCTGTAGCAACTTCGTCAACGGACTCGCAATCATCGAGAAGCCTTTCACAAACTGTTTATAATATCCTGCTAGTCCCAGAAAACTACGGACTTTAGACACATTTCTCGGAGGTTTCCATTCTAATATAGCAGAGATTTTACTCGGATCAACTCGTATTCCTGCAGCTGATACAATATGTCCCAAAAAACCAACCTCACGCAACAAAAATTCACATTTGCTAAACTTTGCATACAATTGCTTCTCACGCAGAGTCTGTAGCACAATTCTGAAATGCTCGGCATGTTTCGTCTCATCACATGAATAAATCAGAATATCATCAATGAACACCACAACAAAACGATCCAAATACGGTCTGAATATCCGATTCATCAAATACATAAACACTGCAGGAGCATTTGTTAGTCTGAAAGGAATCACTAAGAATTCATAATGTCCGTACCTCGTTTTGAAAGCAGTTTTCGACACATCAGATTCTTTAACTCTCAACTGATAGTAACCCGATCTCAAATCTATTTTAGAAAACACTGTAGCTCCTTTCAACTAATCGAACAAATCATCAATACGATGCAGTGGATACTTATTCTTTATTGTCACTTTGTTCAACTACCTATAATCGATGCACATCCTCATAGTGCCGTCTTTCTTTTTCACGAACAACACAGGAGCACCTCAAGGTGAGAGACTCGGTCGTGCAAATCCTCTATTAGTCAACTCTTGCAATTGAGACTTTAACTCTTTCAATTTAATTGGTGCCATTCTATATGGAGCTATTGAGATAGGAGTTGTCACTGACACTAATTCAATACCAAATTCAACTTCTCGTATTGGAGGTAATCCCGGTAACTCTTCAGGAAACACATCTGGAAACTCACAAACCATAGTACTGATTCAACTTTCTTTTCTGACACCTTTGTATCAATTACATATGCCAAATAAGCTTCGCAACCTTTTCTCACATAGTTCAAAGCTTTCATCGCAGATACAACAGCTGGTAACCCTTTCAAATCACTAGATTCAATTCGAACTATCTCACCATTCTGACATCTCAATTCAATACTTTTTCGCTTACAGTTTACAATGGCATTATGCAAGTCGAGCCAATCCATACCCAGAATAATATCAAATTCATCGAAGGGTAGCAGCATCAAATTAGCCGGA
The DNA here is from genome assembly GCA_005393395.2 of Gossypium australe. NCBI lineage: Eukaryota > Viridiplantae > Streptophyta > Magnoliopsida > Malvales > Malvaceae > Gossypium > Gossypium australe. Next base: position 59,724,410 of record CM016617.1, read on the forward strand.
AAACATATATCCCAAAACATCAATGGGCAGTTCTTGCACAATTTATCCACCAAGACACACTTGCCTAAGGGGTTCGATACTTTAATCACAAATGCAGTAGACTCAACACGTAGAGTCTTACTTGATACTAAATTCACACACAAATAAGAATGAGTAGAACCTGGATCTATTAATACAATCACATCAGTATCAAATAGAGTAAAAGTACCAATAATGACGTCTGGAGATGATGTTTCTTCTCGTGCACGTATAGCATAAGCTCGGGCAGGTGCTCTCGCCTCCGATCTCACAGCTGTATCGGTAGTTCATCTTTGATTCCCACTCACATTTCTGGTGTTTCTGGTTGGTTTACCCATAGCAGTCACATTACTCGATCCCACATTCTGAACATTTTCTTCCTCAGCCATCTTTGGACAGTCTCGAATAAAGTGATCTCGTGATCCATACTTATAAAAGTTCGATTATTATACTTGCCCCAACATTCTGCCACATGTCTTCTACATAGCCTACACTCGGGCTTGTTGCTTTTGGCACTACCAACACTTGATTCAGTCGGAAGTTGAGCTTTTGAACCCACATTTTGTCTCGTATGATCTCTACTCGGATGTCCAAATGAAGCATTTGAACGATTGCTCGCATCTCTAAATCTCTTCATTGAAGGCTAAGAAAACTTACTTATCGATCTTTTTCTTTCCTCTCGAGCTTCAGAATCAGCTTTCTTCTTTTTTTACTGAGCTCCTTAGCTTTACAAGCTCTTTCGACTAACACAACATATTCGTTTATGTCAAGTATCCCAACCAACAACTTAATATCCCCATTCAACCCTTCCATGAAGCGTTTACACATAGTAGCTTTAGTCGAGAGACATTCTCGCGCGTATTGGCTCAGTCTCACAAACTCTCGTTCATACTGTGTAACAGAAATACGACCTTGTTTTAACTCGAGGAATTCTTTACATTTCTAATCAATAAATCGTTGACTAATATACTCTTTTCTGAAGTCAACTTGAAAGAAATCCAAGGTGATTCTCTTTCTCGGAACCACAGATGTCAATGTCTTCCACCAGTTATAAGCCGTATCTCTCAACAATGAAACTGCACACTTAATGCATTCATCAGGGGTCAACGACATCTCATCGAATACTTGAATTGTTTTCTCGAGCCAAAACTCGGCTTGTTCAGCATCGTCATCAGCTGTGGCTATAACACCCCAAACCCGGTCTATACGTTATGACCAGATCTGGTATGTCACAGGGAAAGATTTGTAAAACGACTTTGAAATTTAGATGAAAACCTCAAGTTTGTAGCTTTTTGTTTCAGGTGATGTTTCGAAAATGGTGGTTTGTAGTTTAACAAAAAATTTCAATGTTCAGTTAATCGCTAATTTGTTATCTTTGTTAGCATTTGGGAAAAATGGTTGTTTTATGTTTCTAATGATTTGAAAGCTCCTTTTTAACAAGCATGATTATAACGGATAATAATGTCAGGTCATAACTAAATATAAAATGCTAAAACCAAATAGTAATTTAAAAAGCCTTATTACATCAACTAAAATCCCCAAATTAAAACAACTTTTAAAAAAGAACCGAGATTACGGAAATTGACATGCTATGGCCTCCACGAGTCCGCCTCAGCTCCCAAGTCCACATTCTACTGATTACCTGGAAAGTTGGGGGAAAAAAAGGGTGAGTCACAGAGACTCAGTGTGTAAAACCATTATAACACATGAACGACCCATGGCCCACAACCTCATATACAGTTCATTCAAAATATCATGCAACTAAATGAATGCATCAAGCCCATCCCAACCTAGTTTTTTTCCATCCTCTACACACCACCCGTACCAGCCCATCACACCGTGGGGATTTCTACAATCAACCCTCCATCCGCTACACTCCTCATGTGGCACCCAGCCACTGGTGACAGAGTCACAAAATATCATATGTGGGGCCAACCCACTTGTGGTACCAAACCACTAGTGACAATCCCTAATAATCATGTATGTGGGGCCAACCCACTTGTGGTACCAAACCACTAGTGACAGTCCTAAGCACTTCCCCTTTCACATCATATCAAACCCATGCACAACGTATGGAAAATCAAATGAAAGTAACATGCTATTTAAATGATCAATATCATTATGGTACACATGTATTACCTCATACATAGCAACAAGGTGCTTACTTGGTACATCAACCATACCCATAGAGGCATAATGACTATCCATTTAATCACTTCGGCTTTTCAGCCCCAAATGATTAGTATCACATATTTTTATTAAACTGGGAAGTTTTACACACGTAATTATACGCAGCACTATGCTATCAATGTTGACACTATCACTAGCAAAAACCACTACTATCTGCCTACTATTCTGCTCAGAAGCTGGACCACAACCCGGTGGCCAATCTCGAACAGTGGACACCGCGCGCTTCTTGAACTTAGGGGCTAGGTTTATGGGTCCAACCCCCTCCTTTGCCTGATCGGTATTGGATTCCATCAAAAGATCTTGTCAGATGCTACTATAATGAAATATGGTTGTTAAACCATAATATAGGGTTAAGGTAACAAATACGATAACGAACCTAAACAAAATCTAAAGAGAACAACTTTACCTTAAAATCCCGGAAAGAGAGATAGGGTTCAAAGATTAACGGTTTCCGGCTTAGGGATTTAGATGATTTGATTTCCTTCAATTCCCGAAATAGCGCCCCAAGGAGAACACAAGAAACAATAAGAATCATGAATACAACGATGGCCTTACCAAGCCAATTAACCATTTGGCTTTCGCTTCAAAAAACCGAAAAAGTAAAATAAAGAGTTAAAAGAAGTCGCCACTTACCTTAACACAGGAGATTCAGCTATCACCTAAGAGAAAATTCGGCAATGACAGGGAAGAAGATGAAAGGGCCAAAAAGAATAAAATAAAGAACTACAAATGGGACTTAGGAGTTTTTCGCTTTAGAAGAGATCAAAAGAAAAGATGCAAATGAGAAGGTTATGAAGATTTGGCTTGTAGAAGAAATCAGAAAACAAAACTATGGACAAGGGACATTCGGCTATAGCATAGAAAATGGAGATGCGAATGGGGTTAAGGGTTTCGGCTTTTGAGAAAGAAACAATTGAGAGAAGAAGAATAAAATGAAATGAAAAGAAGTGGTAGGAATGGTAAAGAAGAAGAAGAATTTTCGGCAAGACTTAGGTAGGTTCGATTTTAGCAGAAAATGAAGAAGAGCATGAAAGAAAATTTAGATACTTACCAATCCAAAAGCCAAAAATGCACCATATTGAGAACCAAAAGCCTATGTTTCCAAAGTAGAAATTCGGCACACCCTAGCCACACAAAATCGATTCCCTCTACTATGAGTTTGAAATTCGGCCAACACCAAGCTCCCAATGCCCATCCCTTTCTTTTCTCCTCAAATTCCTCCTGATCACCCGTTCGAAAAATTTTAAACACTTCAAGCTCCACTTTTTCCTCTTTGCCATTCATTCAAATTATTTGACTCAGTCCACTCCCCTATCCTGAAGTGTCCCAGTCGAGTTCTGCCTCTGCTCTCTTTGACGCCAAAAAGAACTCCCAAAATGAGCTCTTTGTGACTTGAACCTGCTCCCTCTCTTACTCTCTATGGCGTCACTTACCAGCATCTTAAGTGGCACCTCCCTGCCACTCTGCCACTCCCTTTCTTGCGTCAACCAAACACCAACATAATCCCTTAAGTCCTATTCTAGCTAGCTCCTCCACTAAAGTGCCTAAAAAGAAAATTTTAGCCAGGGTTCTGGCTTTTCCCCGGGCCTTTCCTAGACTCCCATACACCCTAAACAAGCATATTACACAAAACATACACACAAAAACACATCAAATGCATAGCCCCTAAATCAGGATGTTACAGTTCTACCCCCTTAAGAAAACTTTGCCCTCAAAATTACTTGGTCAAAAAGAGATGAGGGTATTGCTGTCGCATCGCTTCTTCTAATTCCCACGTAGCTTCCTCAGAACCGTGATTATGCCACAAAATCTTAACTAACGGAACTGACTTCCTGCGTAACACTTTGACATCACGATTCAAAATCCGAACTGGTTCCTCTTCAAAGGATAGATCAGGCCTTACTTCAATTTCTTCTACTGGCACCACTTGAGATGGATCCGAACGATAGCGCCTTAGCATCGAAACGTGAAACACATCATGAATCTGACTTAACTCTGCAGGTAACTCGAGTTGATAGGCCACTGGTCCCACACGCTTCAATACACGATAAGGCCTGATAAACATGGGGCTTAGCTTACCCTTCCGTCCAAACCTAAGTACTTTCTTCCACGGTGACACCTTTAGAAAAACTCGATCTCCAACTACAAATTCTATATCCTTCCGCTTCAGATCCGCATAGGACTTCTGTCTGTCTGAAGCTTCCTTCAAACGAGCCCTAATTAGCTTAACCTTCTCCTTTGTCTCAGTAACCAATTCTGGACCCAACATTTAACGTTCACGCAATTCTGTCCAGCCAGTAGGAGTGCGACATTTCCGACCATACAACGCTTCATAGGGTGCCATCTTGATACTAGACTGATAGCTATTATTGTACGTGAATTCTGCCAATGGTAGGAATTCTTCCCAACTACCTCTGAAGTCTATGACACAGCCCCTCAACATATCTTCTAGGATCTGAATTACCCTCTCTGACTACCCATCCGTCTGCGGATGAAACACTATACTGAAATCTAACTTTGTCCCCAAAGCTTGATGCAATGCCTTCCAAAACCTTGACGTGAATCTCGGGTCTCTATCTGATATGATAGACACTGGTACTCCATGCAACCTTACGATCTCTGCTACATACAACTTAGCCAATTTCTGAAGGGAGTAGTCAATGCGAACCGGTATGAAATGGGCAGACTTCCTTAATCGGTCCACAATTACCCATACCAAATCCTTTTTAGTAGCCGTAAGGGGTAGCCCACTAACAAAATCCATCGTGATCCTCTCCCATTTCCACTGCGGAATCTTTAACGCCTATAACAAACCTGAAGGCAACTGATGTTCTGCTTTTACCTGCTGGCATGTCAAACACTTACTTACAAATTCGGTTATTTCACGCTTCAGACTCGGCCACCAAAACTGTTCTCGCAATTCCCTATACATCTTACTTTCGACAGGATGCATAGCATATGGGCTACTATGCGCTTCCTGAAGTATCAATCGTCTTAACTCCGCATCCTTCAGCATGCAGACCTTCTTACGAAAACACAGAGCCCCATCACTGTTCAAACTGAAATTCTCTACCCCATCATTATGTACTTGAAGTAGTTGAGCACTCAAGATATCATCCAACAGTTGCTTTTCTTTAATCTGACTACTCCAGGAAGGTTTCATTTACAGTTCAGCTAGCAGACTTCCATCATCATACAAGCTGTCTCTCAAATCTGAGATCACCCTACGACTTAATGCATTAACTACCACGTTAGCTTTACCCGGATGATACTCAATCGAGCAATCGTAATCCTTCAATAGCTCGATCCACCGCTGTTGCCTCAAATTCAATTCCTTCTGAGTAAGAAGATACCTTAGACTCTTATGATCTGTATAAATAACGGACTTCTCACCATACAGATAATGCCTCCAACTTTCCAAAATGAACACTATCGTCGCCAATTCCAAATCATGCGTGGGATAGTTTAACTCATGTGGTCTTAGCTGCCGAGACGCATACGCAAACACCTTTCCGTCTTGTATTAACACACATCCTAAACTCGTGTACGATGCATCACAGTAAACCACGAACTCTTTCTCACTCTCCGGCTGAATCAACACCGGAGCCTCCATCAAAATCCTCTTTAGCCTTTCAAAACTCTCCTGTTGCTTATCAGACCAAACAAATGGAACCCCTTTCCGCAGCAACTTGGTTAATGGTGCCGCAATCAATGAAAACTCTTCAACGAACCTTCTATAATACCCAGCCAGTCCAAGAAAACTTCTAATCTCTGCCTCAGTCTTAGGTGGCTTCCAATCCAAGACAGCTTCAATTTTTCGAGGATCAACTCTAATCCCCTCTGCCGACACAACATGGCCCAGAAAAGTAACTTTGCTTAGCCAAAATTTGCACTTACTGAATTTGGCGAACAACTGCTTCTCCCTCAAGATTTGCAACACCACTCGAAGATGTGAATCGTGCTCTTCCACTGACCTTGAATAAACCAAAATATCGTCTATAAACACTACGACAAATCGGTCCAGATAGGGTTGGAAAACCCGGTTCATCATATCCATGAACGCTGCTGGTGCATTGGTTAACCCAAACAGCATCACCAAAAATTCGTAATGTCTATAGCGAGTACGAAACGCCGTCTTATGGATATCCGCTTCCTTAACCTTGAGTTAATGATACCCTGACCTCAAATCTATTTTTAAATAGACTGAAGCCCCCTTCAACTGGTCGAATAAGTCGTTAATCCGCGGCAACGGGTATTTGTTCTTGATTGTCAATTTGTTCAGCTGGCGATAATCAATGCACATACACATTGATCCATCCTTCTTCTTAACGAATAACACCAGCGCTCCCCATGGTGATACACTCGGTCGGATAAAACCTTGATCTAAAAGTTCCTGAATATGAGCTTTCAGTTCTACTAGCTCCTTCGGTGCCATTCTATAAGGAGCGATAGATACAAGCACTGTCCCCGGAAGAAGATCAATTCCGAATTTCACCTCGCGATCCAGGGGTAATCCTGGAAGCTCTTCTGGAAAAACATCAGAAAACTCCTTCATTGTCCTCACATCCCCCACAGACAATTCCTTACCCTCCAAAGTGCAAACCAAGGCTATGAACGCCTCGCATCCTTTCCTCATCATTCTTTCAGCTTTCAAGGCGGACACCACGTCCGACAAATAGTTCCTCCTTTCTCCTATTACCACCACCTCCTTATCCTCAAGAGTATGGACCACCATGCGCTTAGCAGCACAATCTAGGTTTGCTCGATACTTTACCAACCAGTCCATCCCTAGGATCAAATCAAACTACCCGAACGGTAGTTCCATCAGATCAGTCAGAAAAACCACCCCTTAAACTTCTAAGGGTACCTCCCTATAAAGTCTGTTCATCACTGCCGACTGTCCTAACGGGCTAATTACTGTGATCTCCCTAGAAGCAATCTCAGAGTCTATACTTAAAGTTCCAGATACCACACTAGCAACATATGAATGCGTCGACCCAATGTCAATCAATGCAGAAAAAGGCAATCCATAGATTAAGAATGTACCCATTATGATGTCCGGTGTATCACCCTTCTCTCTGCGCCTAGCTGCATAAACCAGCTCCGGCTGTTTAGCTTCAGTGTTTCCTACACCTCTACCTGGTGTTCCACGCCCACGATCGAGACCATTTCCCCCTCTAACAGGACCACGACCTCTCTGTGGTTGCTGATCACCTCTACCTGACTGAACATAACCCCGACCCGCTGGTTGTACTCTGCCCAACTCCTGTGGACAGTCCCTTATTCGATGCTCCGTAGACCCACACTTGTAACAGCCTCTACTACCATCCCATCACTCACCAAAATGAAATTTATCACATCGAGCACATCTCGGAGGTCGACTATCAACAGCAGATCTCACAACACGATTTGGCCCCTCAAACCTAGGCCTCTTCTGAAACCGTCCAACTGATCCTAAAGAACCAACATTCCTTTTATTTATATTTCTATCTCTCTCCTGATCCTGCTTTTCGGACTGCTTTACCTACTCGGCTATCTTAGCCTTTTCCACAAGAACAGCAAACTCCCTCTCTCGCTGTGGAGCTATCAGCACTCGCAACTCATCTCTCAGCCCATCCTAAAACCGAACACAATGTTCATGGTCTGTGGCCACAATACCCCGGGCATAACGACTTAGACGTAAGAATTCCACCTCATACTCGGACACCAACTTACTCCCCTGAACCAGATTCAGAAATGCCCTGCGCTGCGCATCCACATAACTCGACCCGATATACATAGCTGGAATGCCGACTTGAAGAAATCCCAGGTAAGGCGGTCAGCCACTGTACCATCCCTGACTGTAAGCCACCACTGATATGCTTCGTCCCGAAGGAGAGACACAACTCCTTTCAACTTTTCCTCATCCGTAAAATCGAGATCATCTATTATACGTTCAACTGCCTCCAACCAATACTCAGCTGCATTGGGAGCTACACCAGATATACCCCTGAACACTTCTGATCCATTAGCTCGAAGTCGTTCTGACATAGATTTCCGGACTCCTGTACCCATGCCTGCCCTAGCTACTCTCTCCAGAACCCGCAACATTGCCTAAGATACCGCATCATCTCCGGCCGTCTGGTCTTGAAATTTTGCTTCCACAGCTGGTGGTATTGGCATCTTATTTCCTGACCCATGACCAAATCCCACTGGTTCTGACAAAGCAATTTTGCCTCTACCACGGCCACGCACACCACGTCCATGCCCCCTAGTGCTCATAACTAACGTTTGCGACTTATTCTGATTAAAAGTTTTATGAGTTAGTATTTCTTTCACTGTTTAACACTGAGTAGTTTTAAGGATAATAGTCTTAAGGAATAGTTTTCGCAAGGCACATCAAATAGTTTCAGTCTCTACAGTTCGGGTATCTTAAAGCTAACAAACATACTCATTCATGCTATCAACCATTTCAGGCATACATCACCAAATAGTATTTCTCCAATTCTCATTGATTTTTTTTAAAAAAATATTGTTAAACCCATTTCACAGCCCGAGTGTTTGCAACCTAGGCTCTGATACCAAATTGCAACACCCCAAACCCGATCTATACGTTACGACCAGATCTGGTATGTCACAGGGAAAGATTTGTAAAACGACTTTGAAATTTAGATGAAAACCTCAAGTTTGAAGCTTTTTGTTTCAGGTGATGTTTCGAAAATGGTGGTTTGTAGTTTAAGAAAAATTTCCATGTTTAGTTAATCGTTAACTTGTTATCTTTGTTAGCATTTGGAAAAAACGGTTGTTTTATGTTTCTGATGTTTTGAAAGCTCCTTTTTAACAAGCATGATTATAACGGATAATAATGTCAGGTCATAACTAAATATAAAATGCTAAAACCAAATAGTAATTTAAAAAGCCTTATTACATCAACTAAAATCCCCAAATTAAAACGGCTTTTAGAAAAGAACTGAGTTTATAAAAATTGGCATGCTATGGCCTCCACGATTCCGCCTCGGCTCCCAAGTTCACGTTCTACTGATTACCGGGAAAGTTTGGGAAAAAAAGGGTGAGTCACAGAGACTCAGTGTGTAAAACCATTATAACACATGAACGACCCATGGCCCACAACCTCATATACAGTTCATTCAAAATATCATGCAACTAAATGAATGCATCAAGCCCATCCCAACCTAGTTTTTTTCCATCCTCTACACACCACCCGTACCAGCCCATCACACCGTGGGGATTTCTACAATCAGCCCTCCATCTGCTACACTCCTCATGTGGCACCCAGCCACTGGTGACAGAGTCACAAAATATCATATGTGGGGCCAACTCACTTGTGGTACCATACCACTAGTGACAATCCCTAATAATCATGTATGTGGGGCCAACCCACTGTGGTACCAAACCACTAGGACAAGTCACGAAATCATATGCATGTGGTACCAAACCAGTGGTGGTTCCAAACCACTGAGACTTAGTCACGGAATCAAGAATGTGGGGCCAACCCACTTGTGGTACCAAACTACTAGTGACAGTCTTAAGCGCTTCCCCTTTCACATCATATCCAACCTATGCACAACGTATGGAAAATCAAACAAAAGTAACATGCTATTTAAATGATCAATATCAATATGGCACAATGTATTACCTCATACATAGCAACAAGGTGCTTACCTGGTACATCAACCATACCCATAGAGGCATAACGACTATCCATTTAGTCACTTCTGCTTTTCAGCCCCAAACGATTAGTATCACATATTTTTATTAAAGTGGGAAGTTTTACACACCTGATTACACGCAACACTATGCTATCTATGTCGACACTATCACTAGCAAAAACCACTGCTATCTGCCTACTATTTTGCTCAGAAGTTGGACCACAACCCAGTGGCCAATCTCAGACAGCAGACACCGCGCGCTTCTTGAACTTAGGGCAGGGTTTACGGGTCCAACCCCCTCCTTTGCCTGATCGATACTGGATTCCATCAAAAGATCTTGTCAGATGCTACTATAATGAAATATGGTTGTTAAACCACAATATAGGGTTAAGGTAACGAATACGATAACGAACCTAAACAAAATCTAAAGAGAAGACCCTTACCTTGAAATCTCGAAAAGGGAGATAGGGTTCAAAGATTAACGATTTCCAGCTTAGGGATTTAGATGATTTGATTTCCTTCAATTCCCGAAATAGCGCCCCAAAGAGAACACAAGAAACAAAAAGAATCATGAATCCAAAGATGGACTTACCAAGCCAATTAACCATTCGACTTTGGCTTCAAAAAATCGAGAAAGAAAAATAAAGAGTTAAAAGAAGTCGCCACTTACCTTAAACAGGAGATTCAGCTATCACCTAAGAGAAAATTTGGCAATGACAGGGAAAAAGATGAAAGGGCCGAAAAAAATGAAATAAAAAACTACAAATGGGACTTAGGAGTTTTCGGCTTTAGAAGAGATCAAAAGAAAAGATGCAAATGAGAAGGTTATGAAAATTCGGCTTGTAGAAGAAATCAGAAAAGAGAACTATGGACAAGGGACATTCGGCTATAGCATAGAAAATGGAGAGGCGAATGGGGTTAGAGGTTTTGACTTTTGAGAAAGAAACAATTGAGAGAAAAAGAATAAAATGAAATGAAAAGAAGTGGTAGGAATAGTAATGAAGAAAAAGAATTTTCGGTAAGACTTAGGTAGGTTTGGCTTTAGCAGAAAATGAAGAAGAGAATGAAAGAATCCTCAAATGCCGAAAATGGGAAGAGAACTCTCACTTGACTACTCAAAATTTCGGCACTTACCAACCCAAAAGCCGAAAATGCACCATATTGAGAACCAAAAGCCTATGTTTCTAAAGTAGAAAGTCGGCACACCCTAGCCACACAAAACCGATTCCCCCTACTATGAGTTTGAAATTCGGCCAACACCAAGCTCCCAATGCCCATCCCTTTCTTTTCTCCTCAAATTCCTCCTGATCACCCGTTTGAAAAATTTTAAACACTTTAAGCTCCACTTTTTCCTCTCTGCCATTCATTCAATTTATTTGACTCAGTATCATTCGGTACACAAATCCGACCACAGAAATAAAGTACCCCATCATTATTTAGCCTACAGTCCGTAGTGCCACCACTCTCAATCTAATGGAACTGAAGACTCAACAATTCATCCTCTAACTGCCTATCCTGAATCTGTTCTATCCAAGTTGGTTTAACCCGTAGCTCAGCCAATAAACTTCCGTCGTCAAACAAACTAAGTCGTGCGAACATCGCTCTAAGATCAGTCATCGCTCTACGGCTCAACGCATCAACCACCACATTGGCCTTGCCAGGATGGTACTTAATAGTACAGTCATAATCCTTAAGCAGTTCAATCCATCTAAGCTGCCTAAGATTGAACTCCTTCTGATTCAGGAGGTACTTGAGGCTTTTGTGATCAGTATAGATAATACACCTCTCATCGTACAGATAATGCCTCCAAATTTTCAAAGCAAAAACTGTGGCAGCCAATTCGAAATCATGTGTTGGATAGTTTGCCTCATACGTCTTGAGCTGACAAGACGCATATGCTACAACCTTACCATCATGCATCAGAATACATCCGAAACCAACATGCGACGCATCACTGTATACCACAAACTCCTTCCCAGATTCAGGCTGTTTCAGAACAGGAGCATGAGTCAGAACAATCTTGAGCTTCTCAAAGCTCTCTTATTGTGCATCAGTCCATACAAACGATACGCCCTTACATAGAAGTTTAGTCAGGGGAGCTGCAATCAATGAGAAACCTTCCACAAACCGCTGATAATAACCTGCCAAACCCAGAATACTGCGGATCCCAAACACGTTCTTGGGCTGTTTCCAATCCAGTACAACCTCAATCTTTCGAGGATCAACATGAATCCCCTCAACAGAAATCATATGCCTCAGAAAGGTTACTTCACAAAGCCAGAACTCACACTTGCTTAGCTCAGCGTAAAGTTGCTTTTCACGCAGAATCTGAAGCACAACTCTAAGATGCTCATCATGCTCATATTTAGTATTAGAGTATACCAAAATGTCATCGATGAAAACTACGATGAACTGATCTAGATAGGGCTGAAACACTCAGTTCATCAGATATATAAATGCGACCAGTGTATTTGTCAACCCAAATGGAAAAACTAGGAACTCGTAATCCCCATACCGAGTCCTCAATGTTGTTTTATGAATATCCACCTCCTTAACCCTCAACTGATGATACCCTGAACGGAGATCGATCTTAGAGAATACAGAAGCCACCCGGAACTAATCAAATAAGTCTTCAATCCTCGGAAGTGGATACTTATTCTTAATGGTCTACTTGTTCAACTGCCGATAGTCTATGCACATCCTCATGGTCCCGTCCTTTTTCTTAACAAACAGAATTGGTGCTCCTCACGAAGACACACTCGGGCAGATGAAACCACGATCCAACAACTCCTGAAGTTGAGCCTTAAGCTCCATAAGCTCCTTCGGTGCCATTTGATAAGGGGATGATATACACCAGAGCTGTACCAGGAAAAAGCTTAATCAAAATTCTACTTCCCGATTTGGAGGTAAACCCGGTAACTCCTCAGGAAAGACGTCCAAAAAACCCCTTACAGTTTTGATGTCCTTTATAGTAGAGTCCCCAGAAACGGAAACACTAATATAGGCTAAGAATGCCTCACATCCCTTATGGACCAGTTTCTCAGCCACTAGTGCAGAGATCACATTGGCCAAATAATTCTAACGTTCCCCAATCACGACTACCTCATTATCCACCTCAGTTCTTAAGACGACCCTCTTAGTCACACAGTCCAGACTGACACGGTACTTGACCAACCAGTCCATACCCAGAATCAGGTCAAACTCCCCAAACGGAAGCTCCATCAAATTAGCCAGTAATACCAACCCTTGAACCTCTAGTAAAATATCTCTATACAGTTTAATAACCCGAACCAATTGCCCCAGTGGACTCAGCAGGATCACCTCACTAGAAGTACTCTCAGCCAAAATCCCCAAGTTTCCAGATACAGTGTTAGTTACATAGGAATGTGTGGGACCTATGTCTATCAGAGCAAAATAAGGTACATCATAAATTAAGAACGTAACGATAATGACGTCTAAAGCATCTCTGTCCTTTCGACGATGAGCGTCATAAACAATAGTAGGCTGTCTCTCAACAGTCTGTCCAGCACCTCTGCTTGGTGCTCTCTGTCCATGGCCCATTCCGTTACCACCCCTAGCCTAACCACGGCCCCTCGGTGCCTGCTAAACTACCCTATGTGACTACGTAGTACTAGAACTCAGAGCTTGCATTTGATCGGCCCCCAGCGAACACTCCTGAATGCAGTGCTCTGATGACCCACACCTCAAACACGCCCTAGTCCTCCTCCAACACTCGCCCTGATGGCGTCTACTACAATCTCCACATGGCTGCAATCCAGTAGGAGCAACAGGGGCCCCAGCTCTAACTAGTCCATCAGTCCTAGCCTTTTTCTTAGGCCTCTGTACCGAACTCGAGGGCTCCGTATCTCTCTTGTTCTTACCCTCTCACGATCTTTGTTTTGGCTCTCAGCGCGCTTAACCTCCTCGGTGATTCTCGCCTTCTCTACCAGAACAAAAAATTCTCACTCCCTCTGCAGAGCTATCAGTACCCTCAGATTATCCCTAAGGCCATCCTCAAAATAGATACATCTCTCGTATTCAGTCGCCACCATACCTCGCGCATAGAGGCTCAGTCTTAGAAATTCAGCCTCATACTCGGCCACTTATCTGTCTCCCTGAGTGAGATTCAAAAGCTTATGCCTATGAGCATCAATGTAACTGGTTCCCACATACTTCCCATGGAAGGTAGACTTAAATAACTCCCAAGACAGACAATCAGGCTGAATGCCCTCCTTAATGATCAGCCATCACTGATAGGCCTCATCGCGAAGCAACGAGACTGCACCCTTCAATTTCTACTCAGGGGTACAGTCTAAATCATCCATTATCCTCTCAGTAGCCTCCATCCAGTATTTAGCCACATTAGGGGCGACTTTAGTGACACCCCTAAAAAGTTCAACTCCATTGGATCGGAGTCGTTCCGTAACCGGCCCTCGACCCCCAAATCCAGTGTTGGGCCCAGTGACCCTCTCTAGTATCCTTAACATAGCCTCAGAGAATGCGTCGTCCCCAGCCATGCGATCTTGAGACCCAGTCTCAGTAGTAGGTGACACCGGTGTCTCACTCGTATCCAAGTTCGCCATGCTGCCCAGAGAAGAGGACTCATCTCGAACCCCTACAGCCTCTACCTCGGCCTCTAGTACCATATCCATGGATACCTCGTGCGCTCATGTCTATTCAGATTTATCTGTATTACGAATTTTATGTATCAGTTACAGTTTCAGTATTTATTAACAGATGTTTTATGCAAAGAAGTATAATAAATTCAGAGTTTGTTTTTTGTGAGTACAGTCTCTATCAATTTTAGTTTCACTAATTAGAGTCTTTTCAGAACAGACTACCTATAATATCATAACAGTTTACCAGATTACTTATATGATCGGCGCTGGAGACTCGGTATGCCACATTCTCAGTCAAATCATTTCAAATAATTTGAAAATCAGTTCTTTAAAACCAAATTTTAAAACCCAATATCCACACCGAGTTTTGCAACCTATCTCCGATACCACTAAATGTAACACTCCAAACCCGACCTAGACATTATGGCCGAATCTAGCGATGTCACATGGAATGGATTGTGAAATCGAATTTATCAAGTCTAAATCATTTTCATTTACCAACTTTTAATTATCTCTAGTCAATTTCAAAAGTATTTTCTCGTAAATTTGATTCATTTAAAAACATGTTCGGTAGAGGAAGCTCTTAAAACCATGATATTTAGAGAAAACCGTTCGCGTTTAGGAAAAACATTATTTTTAATTAAACCAAGTTTTTGTTGAGTTTTGTAGTTTAAAAGTCCATGAAAATAGTGAAAATCCAAAATGAAAGAAAACAATCCAAAAGTCCCAAATTACATCAAAATACCTCAAAAATAATAGAAATTGAAACCCTTAAATGGAATTAAATCAGTTTAATAGTCATATTGTCACCACTGAGTCCTCTGCCGCACCGGTCTAACTAAGTCTGGGGATTACCTGTACAGATAAAACAGAAAGGGGTGAGTTTACGTAAACTCAGTGTTTAATCCCCACAGAAGACATGCATACATTCAAACAAGAGTTATCAGTCAAATGCAGTCTGGGGCCTAAGCCCATTACATATTCTGATATCGTTTAGGCCTTAGCCCATTCAAATACAGTTTCATATATAAATTAGGGCCTTAGCCCATCTTAGGTACAGCATGCACACAGTAACAGAAATCAGTATCCTACCCACCAGCCTCTACACACCATCTTCGACCATCTCTACAAACCATGTGGGGTTTTAAACACCCATCCAGCCCTACACACCAAGTCGTATCGAATGCGTCACATATCAGTAATATTGCAACTGAGCTGCCCGATAATAGGCATGAAAGCCTTTCAGTACACTTCCTTCAAAAATCAATTATCCCACACCAATGCAGATACAACTAAACATGCTCAATGCATACATATAGAAATACATGCTTACATGCTTAAATCCAGTTATCAGTCATACATACAGTTCAGTAAACATGCATAAATTTAACATGCTTAATACATACATTATACATTCAGGTCACTCGATTCATGGTTTAAGTAGAGCTTACAAACCCAATATTAGGTTCACAGTCGTCTTGGGCGACCCGTGCAACCCTAGGAAACATTTTAGCTAAATGGGCCTACATGACCATGTGGTTTGCCCATGTGGGCCCACACGCCCAGATTGGCCTTGCCCATGTGGATCACATGGCCAGGCCTAGATATCACACGCCCGTGTGGTGTGTCCGTGTGGGCCCACACAGCCACACTCCAGCCATCACACGGCTGTTTCCTGCGCACAGTCTAGCCTTCATCGATCACACGACCGTATTGTCATACACAGCCTACCACACGACCATGTGGCATCGACAGTGGACACTTTTGGCTTCTGCCAAAACCTCGATTTCTATGTTACGGGTACACACCTGGTATCGGTTCGATGTAGAAACCACTTTCAAGACTTCCAAATCCTATAATCGACCTAACAACACTTGAAAATTAGTCCTAAAACTCGATTTGATGAAAAACTCGATACTTACAAAAGTCCAAAACATCGTTCAACTCTTACCCTAACACTCTGTATGTTTGGCTACAAATCCACGAGAGGAGAACCCTGAACTTCACGATTTGCCGCTGCCAAAACCGGGAATAAGTCTCCAAACGCCAATTTGAAAAACAAGATTACAAAAGCATTTAATTCCACTTATCGAATCAGCGAAATTAGACGGTGTGCGGAAAGAAAATGAATTGAAACAGAATTTAAAAATGAAGAGGAAAAAGAGAGACAGAATTTCGATAGGGAAGCAGAGAACCACGTCAGAAATTTTGGGAACAGCTACCAAAATTTTTGAAAAAAACAAATAATGAGGATAAATCCCAACTCCCATATCCTTCAAATCTCTCCACTAATCCCACTACTCATAACTCCCCCAGACTTTAATCTCCACTGAAACTCTTGCGTAGAACAGAGCAAAAATAAATACCCCTGCCTGTGCAGGGATTCGAACACAAGACCTTCAAAAAACTAACACTCAACTTAACCACCAGACCAGCAGGCCCATTCTGATATAAGATTACAGGAAACTAATTATAAGCCTACTAAACAAAGATAAGTCTGGTGATTCTATCTTAGTTAATATGACCAAGTGATAAGTGCCATAGGTATGCCTCATTAGAGTGAGAAGTTTCAAGTTTCTTCTTCATGAGTTCAATTTCAAATACTAAGTACATATTTGGTTTGATAAAATAATGATTATTTCTCATCCATCCTTGACAGATAAGAGAACGATTTTTATGAATTGCAATACCTTTATTAAATGTCATAGAATAACTGTGACAAAATAAATAAGCAATTGAAATTAAATTTCTCTTAAAATTAAGAACATAAAAAGTCTTTCAAAATGATATTCCTAAAACTATCAAAATAAAGATATACTTGTCCTACTACCACCACATTGCTTTCATCTCTGGTTTGCAATGATTGGTTCCTATCTTATAGATTTCTCATTTCCTTGAACCTCTGCAAAGAAATACAAATATGATTAGTGGTTCTAAAATCAATGACCCTACATTCCTAAAACCCTTGGAATCGTGAACAAGGTTAATTTGAGAATATATATGAGTTAAAATTTCAAAGTAAATAAAATAAGAATCAACAATGTTAGTGGATAAGGTATATGGATACTAGAGGGAATTAATAAGACTTATGCATTGAAGAAAAAAAATCCAGGGTATAGATTAAATCACAAGAGACTGAAAAGGGTTGGGATCAAAGTGTAATATTTTTAAAGGTTAAAATGTAAATATGAGAAATTAAAGGACCAAAAGTGCAAATAACCTAAAAGTCTTTGTGACACAAAATTTGGTAAGTAAGGTTGAATTGTATAAGTAGAGAAATATGAGGGACTAAATTACAACTTTTCCAAAAGTGAATAGTGATTCAAGGATGGAATAGTAGATAATTATGGACAAAATGATCATTTTTCTTGATTTGGATAATTATCAATTATTGAGGTGTAGTAATTAAGGATAAATGGTTTTGGAGGATGATTGGTTGGAATAATTTATGATTATTATATTATTAGATATTTTTATTATTTAATTAATGGTTAAGTAATTAGAAAATATGAAAAGAAAGTCATCTTCATCGTCTCCATCATCTCATGCCCCTCTCAATAAAGGAAAACAAGTTTTTTCTTTGCAATTTGGCCTCTTCTTTGAAATTAAGAGAGAAATCCTTCAAATTCAATTGAAATTTCTAGTAAAATCAAGCCTCCAACAATCTATTGAATTTATATTTCAAGAAGAAGGATTGTATGTTCATGTTGGAGGAGACAAAAAAAATCAAGCTATGACTTGAAATTAAGAAAACAAGGTAAGAATATCAAAGTTCCATCACGTTTTAAAGTTTAATTTTGTTGGAAAAGTAATTGATGTTAATGTAGGGAATTCTCATGAAAAGTTTTTGTTCTTGAAATGTTATTGAAGAGAGAGATAGAGGAAATGATTCAAGTGAGAAAGAGAAAACAAGTGATTTAAGGTTGATGAAAGGTAAGTACTCTTGAATTCTCTTGTTACCTAAGGATTAAAATGTAAACTCTACAAAATTTGTGGTAAACTTTAAAATAAAGTATAAACTAATCTGATATGTGAAATAAAATATTATGATAAAAGGTTTAATTGAAGTGTAATATGGTAGTGAACGAAACATAAAGTGATTTTAAGTGAAATTAGAGTAAATATTAAATGTTCATGATACTAAGGACTAAATTGTAAACCTTGTGAAATTTATGATTAAAACAAGGTGGAGTGTTATAAATCCATTGATAAATGAATGTCCATATAACACCCATAACCGCTAAGATTTTTTTCTTTTGTAACTGTTAAAGAATTTCTGGGGTGCCTTAATTCTCTTATTTATGTTTTTGTAGCCTATGCTAATATAAATCTTATAAATAGATGGCATGTATAAGCTTATGGTATCCCAAGTAAAAATAGAATTATCCTTTCACTTTTGTGTTTACTTAGTTTTATAACAACTATAGCATTTTCTAACTTTATTTAATTTAATATCATTTTTTTTACTTTTCCATGGAAATACATTTATTAGGTAAATATAAATAAATAAAAGTAAAAGTTACTTTTAAAAAATAATTTGCATACATGGATAATGAAATTCACAACCCTATCAAAAATCTTTATATAATAAATTATTTTTATTTAGGTTGGCACTTTTAATTAATTTATTTTAAAAATTTCTCATATATTCTACTTTAATTAATTTACATTTTAATTTCTAACATCTTGCAAAGAATAAAGAGAACATCAATGAAAAGATTGGATATGTACAATTGATTTTAAAGAACATGTTTCTTATCTTCAATATGGAGTTATTAACTAGTATTTATACCTTCTAACAACCTTAGAGTGATTTGGAGACGTTGAGGGTAAATTAGATTTGTTGCAGCAATAAATTCAAGCATTAAATGCATATTGTAGGCAACTTGTTTTGGTACAACTGGACTTGTGTTGGTAGAACTCTTTGAAAAAGTGACCGTTGGAGCTTGATCTACCAGTAGAAGGGTGCTTGTATCGATAGAAGTCTAAGGGTTTCAAGGTTTGTGACTTGTGTGTCAACAGTTGTATCAGTAAAAGGTCTAGGGGAAATAAAAAATCCTCACTAACTTACTTGTATCGATAGAAGTGTCCCCAAGTATCAGTATAACAACCCAAGTTTTGATAGAAGAGCCCTTTAGTATCCGTAGAAATCTAAAGGAAGGCTTGGAGTGCCCTTTAACTTGCTTCTATCTATACATGTGCACACTTGTATTGGTAGAAGTCTCCAAACTTAGTCAAATTGGTTTTGAATTGAGATTTTCCGTAGTCTTTTCTATTATTATTAGCTTGAGTTTGTAAACACTTTGAATATAATTTTAAAAGATTATATCAATTGATTGAAAAATTGACCAAGTGAAAGTTTATAGCTTGACTTTGTTACATCAAAACATTTTAAAAAATAGGGCTAACAATCTCCCCCTTTTTATATAACAAAACCATTGACAAAAATTGCTAACTCCCATTTACTCAAATATTATTATCTATTTGAGCTCCACCTTAAAAAATAATTGATCAAGACATTTTTAAAAGAATTTTTAATTGATTTTCCATTTTAATAATGAAGGCATTTTTAATGACAAGTTGAAAAGAAAAAAAATTCTATGTTTCAAACCATAAATTTAGAAAATAAGCACTTTTTCTTGTATAAAAGCATACATTTGCAAATTTTACTTTTTATCCCACCCTTTTTGTAATATCAAAGACAACCAAGCATTTGGAAAATGAGGGGAGAAGCAGAAACTAGATAGAACAAGAGACAATAGTAAAAGAAACTAAATAGCAACAACATATAATAATAAAAGGCAAAGTTTCCAAAGCATAACATTATGAAGCATGCATGGTATCAAATAAAGAGCATTTGAAGTATCATGAATCAATCATTCAAAAAACGTAGCAAAGCATCATATTTCCTAAGCCAATAACCGTAAGGGTAACAAGTAAACAAAGAAATCTAGGCATCTGGAGTCTGAGGGAAGCAAGAGGAAAGATTTGAGATTTACTCCTTTAAGAGGTTGCACCAATCATTAACATTGGTTGTTAATGTATCAAAGCGAGCATCAACACATAATGACAAACCACAAATAACATCAAAAAGTGCAAGGGTGTGCGGAGAAGGAGGAGGTGCCAGAGTAGGAATATTCCCAATCGAAGGTTGAGGTGCATCATCTTATGGCATGCCTTCCGATTATTGATCGACGATAACTTGTTGAGCATTCTAAACACGTTCGAGATTACAAACCCATTCGTCATCACTCTTAATCCATCCGCAACTATGTGCAATCAAGACATCGAGAAAAGAGGTGATGACACAATCGAGGTTAACATTAAATTTCAAATTAAGAGATCGGAAGAGATGAGAGAGGAAGGTGCCATACATACGAATTTTTTTACAAGACATCGGAAGATGAACCATCTATGTTAAGAAAGATGATAAAAGCAATGTAACGGTTTGAAAGTGTAATGCCTCAACTTTTGGGCCTAGAAAAAATGGGCTTTGCATATCGGAGGAATTAGAATTTAGTTGTGCAAGTGAATAACACAAAAGTATGTCTGCTTTGGTGATTAAGGGTCCTGAGGAGTATTGGAGAAGGCTTGGGTTCAAACCTAGGCTTTAGCAAAAATTTTGGTTTTAAGTGGATAAAACCCTGAATGCTTGGATGTAGGCCTTTTAAATTATTGTGTTAAAAAATGACACAAGGAAGCATGTGGTTTAGTGGTTGTGGTGTCATTAAGGTTGCAAGGGAGCCTGGGTTTAAGTCTTGGCTCTTGCAATTTGTTTTGGTTTTCTTTTAAAGGAACCTGGACTCTGGCCTTTAGACCTTTTAATTTATTAAAGGTAAAATGTGACACAAAGAGAGTGGGTGATCTAATGGGAAGGTGGTGCTACATGTGTGGCAATGAGTCTGAGGTTCGAGGCATGGCGTGCACAATTGTATGTTTATTTTGCTGGTTGAGCTAGGGAGGTGTTGGAACTGGACTAGAACTCTATGGTTGAATTGGTCGTAAGAATTTGAATTGGGAGTTAGAGTAAATTAAGGAGAAATTTCGGTGGAGAAATTGGTGTAGATTTTTAAAGAATTTGAAAATGGGAGATTTTTAAGGAGAAATTGTTGGTAAAGTCACAGTAGTTGATTTAGTTTTCTGTCGGTTTCTTTTTGTTTTATTTTGGATAAATAATCGTTAGGATGTTTTAATCTAGGTGCGAGGATATTTGGGGTGCGGTTCGTTTCACGAGCAGGTGTGTAACTATTTTCCGTAAATGATAATCGGCTTAAAAGCTGAAGGGGTGTGTAACAGTACCCTGTATTTGATAGTTGGCGAGAAAGCCGATAGAGTGTGTGTAACCACACTCCTTTTGATCGTAGATCGACAAAATGTCGAAAAGCCGAATAACCGGCAAATGATGCCACACTAGCGTGTAATCGCACGTGTGGTAGATCGAGCCCACGAATATGGGCGTAAGATGGTTGAGGCCACCATAAGCGTTCTCATGGGCTTAGGTCATTTTGGGCTGCGTTGGGGTCGAAATTTGTCATTTTGGTGCAATGGGCCTCATATTGTGGTAAATGTTAAACCGAGCCGTGTAGTCCACATAGCTAGGGTCATTTTTGGGTAATGGACCGTGTGGGCCCACTGGGCTGGTCGGTCCCACACGAATTAAATGCATGTTATATGGTTTCAATTGTTTTGAACTGTGCTGTTCGTATAGTCGAGCCTATTCTGGGCTAATTGGGCCACACGAGCGTGTGGGCCTACTTGGGTCGAGTAATGGGCCTTAGGCCCATTTACACCATTGTGATTGTGTAGGTTACTTAAGTCGCTCAAGGCGATGATGGACCTTTTGTTGGGTCGCTAAAACCCCGATTTGTGAAATTATCGAAATACCCTCGATTTGGGAAATTACCAAAATACCCCCAGTTTGTAAAATTACTGAAATACCCTCGATTTGAGAAATTATCGAAATACCCCCAGTTTGTAAAATTACTAAAATACCCTTGATTTGTGAAATTACTTAAATACCCCCGATTTGTCAAATTTTCGAAATACACTCGATTTGTGAAATTATCGAAATACCCACGATTTGTGAAATTATTGAGACACCCCCGATTTGTAAAATTATTGAAATGCCCTTGTAGGGTAGAATTACCGTAATACCCCCACAGGGTAAAATGACTGTAATACCCCCATAGGGTAAAATGACCGTAATACCCTTATAGAGTAAAATGACTATTTTGCCCTCGTGGGTAAATGACTGACTTAGACTATGAATTTGACTAATTTGATTGTGATCATATGACTGTGTTTTAACTGACTTGACTATGATCGTGTGACTGATATGCTTTTAATATATGTTTAAATGACTGTTACTGAGCATGGCCATTTTGCATACACGTGTAATGATTGAGCATGACATACACAACATATTGCATGGGGTTAGGATATTGATACGGAGGAAGTTCTGATAGGGTCCCACGGGTCGCATGAGATGACTGTGGATCTAGTATTGATCTGTTAAGGTCGTACGGGTCGTATGAGACGACTGTGGACCGACGGACGGCTTAAAGCCGCGTAATCTGATTATGGCTCTGTGCCAACCTAAATTTGGCTCTATGCCATCTTGATTATGGCTTTGTGCCAATCGTATTTACCCGTGGCTATGTGCCTAACATATTTATTAATGACTCTGGGTCGATCATAATTACCCGTGGCTATGTGCCTAACATATATATTGATGACTCTAGGTCGATCATAATTACCCGTGGCTGTATGCCGATTATATTGCCGTCATTGATGGCTATGTGCCCAACTTATTATCATTATCGATAGCTTTGTGCCATCCTAATTATGGCTCTGTGCCATCCTGATTATGGTTTATAACCATTCTGTTTATGGCTTTTAGCCATTCTGTCCACGATGTCGAGCAGTTCTGTTGACTTAGTGCCGCAACTGGTGCTAAGCTTGGTGTGTTGGCTGGGTGGGTTGATTTTATCCCCACAGCAGTGCAGGGTTGGTACGGGTGGTGTGTTGGCTAGACCGGGGTGGGATGCATCCTCATACTATTGCATATCTGTTTATGAGATCTGTCATTGTACTGGGCTGAGGCCCACTTGATCTGTTATTGGTTTGGGCTGGGCCCAATTGATTCTGTTTGGGTTGTGACCCAAATGATATTGTAGTGGGCTTTGGTCCACGTATGCTCTGAACTGGACTATACTATTACTGTTAAAGGGCTTTGGCCTAGACTGTTTCGGTTTCTATTTCTGTATACTGACTGTTACTCTAGTAAGGGGATTACACACTGAGTTTTTGTAAACTCACCCCGTTTTTAACTGTGCAGGTAATCCTCAGCGTTAGGAGGATCGATGCTGCGAGGGACTCGGAGGTGACCACACGATTGCGGCTGTTACGCTTTGGGCTTTATATATGTTTTAAATTTCATTTTGGGTTTTAATTTCTGTAATAAGGCCTCTCTAGATTTAATTCTGAATTTAGGATTTTGTTCTGTTTTATATCTGTTAGACGTAAACGAGTTTTCTACCCAATTACTGTTTTCAGAAACATACGTTTTAAACTTCTTTACCTTAAATTAGCTTCCACAACTAAAAGAGATTTTTAACGAATGGACCACGTTTTAAAATTGAACGAACCCAAATTGAGACTTTAGTTTTTAAATATTAAGAAGGGTTTTCAATGAAAACATGGTTTTCGAAAAACACTTCAATGTGTCATGTCAGATTCGGGCCTAACTTCTGGGCCGGGTTTGGGGGTTACAGAAAGTCAGTGGTGTCAGAAAGTATGGTTTCAGAACCCCTTTCTCGTAAACTGAGGCCGTAAATGTTATGTTGCAGGTGAATTAAATTTTGGATCAGTAATTTTATCGAATTAAGAAGTAATTATGGTATAAGGACTAAATCTTAAAAGTGTGAAAAGTTCAAATTCTCAATAATCTTTTATTAGAATAAGAATAAGGGACTTATGCAACAATTAAATCACTTAAGATATCAAAGTAGACGGTTGCCTTAAGTTTTAAGGGGAAAATGTTATAAATTTTAATAAAATAAATTTGTAAAATGGATTAAATAAATGATAAAACATAAAGGTGAAAGTAAGTGGAGAAAGAAAAAAAATTCTCATCTTCATTTCATGCAAAACTCGAACCTAAGTGAAGGGAGAAAAAAGAATGGCAATCCTTAAGGCTTTGAAGTTTTGACAACAAATTGGTTAGTGCAATTTAGTCAATTTCTTGTAATTTTTATGTTTTTAGAATCTTAAGAGCTTAAACTAGCTAACCCGTGTATTAATTTTTGGAACTATTAAAGATTTAAAAAATTGTCATTATTGGATATTTGAAGTTTTAGGTACTATTTTGATAGATTTTAAGCTTGGAGTTGAAAAATGACTAAATTGTAAAGTCAATTGATGATTTGTTCAATAGGGACTAAAATGCATAAATTTCAAAATTTGTGGTAGAACTGAGAAATAGGAGATTCAATAAGGACTTTTGTGAATTCAACTTGAATTTTTGAGGTTAGAATTGGAAGTTATGTCAGTCTCGGTTTTAAAGACTAAATTGAATAAAATGAAAAAATTGTTTAAATTTTCAATTGAATGTGAATTTTCTTGTATATTAATGAATTATTCTATTTCTCTTCATCCGTAGCTAACGTCGACTTAAATTTCATGAAAACAAAAGAAAAACACAAAATCATCGACGAATAGCTCAGAGTTTACGGTTTGTGTTTCTATAATCCAACCTACTTTGCATTGTTGCTTAATGAATTGTTTGTGCATGGTAAGATCATAAGGTGAGAAAATTTTTTTATAAATGAGTTGTTTTGGATGGATCTGAATTGAATAATGTTAATGAGGACTAAATTGAATATTTTTTTAAAAGAATTTGTATGTTCATATAAATATGGAATTGGATTCATATTGAGATGAACTATGCTACCATATATATGAATCATTGATTTCATGATGAATATACATCTTAATTGAGATATTGATTGATAAAGAAATGTGTAATGAATACCTAATTAACTATTCGGGCAGAGTCGGATACAAGTCAATGAGGAACTGGGAGTGAAATTCCTTTTGTGATACTAATGAGACACTGGGTGTCAAACTTATTGATGACCGCTGGGCACAAACTATTTACTTTAGATTTATCCGATGAGGCACTGGATGCCAAACTGGTGTGTTGGTTGGATCCGTGTATCTATCCGAGTCTGAGTCAAGTTACTAGGGAGATAAATGGTAATAGAAGAATAATTATAATTAAAATAATGATGATCAAGTCCTTAGATTCATGAGATTGAAAATCAGGAATGAAATGTGGTATTTGATAATTGGGATTGCAAATAAATATGAAATGAAAGTATTATAAGCTTATACTTGTGAATTGAATTACATTGTTGATGATGAGATGAGAAATGATTAATTGACATGATACTTGCATATCACTACTTGCTCTTTAATCATGCATTCAAATGATTTTTTTTCATGTTATAATATTCGGAATATAAAAACACCACTAAGTTATGCTCAGTGTATGATTTTGTTTCCGGTGTGCAGGTTAGGTTCTATTTTGTTCGATATCAACATCAGCATCCAACGACAATCCTAAACTCAGAGTGTTGGTGATGTTTTAGTTGTTAATGGCTTGTACCTAAGGGAGTCATATTTTTATACAATGTTTTGGATGGGATTGGTCTTTTGAATATCATGTGTATATATATGTGTTGGTAATGATCTTGTTGATGGTGATCTTGTTGAGTAGTTTTAGGCATTTACGCTTAGTTAATTAGATAGTGATTAGATGGTGAGCTATTAATTTGGTAAGGTAAAATGATTGGTATGCTTATGTTCAGCTTGAAATAATTCGAAAGTTTAGTGCATGCTCATAAGGTTGATTTTGATCCGTTTTGAGTCTTCTTGAATGGTTAAATTGATGTATGATATGTTTATTGTTTCGGGGTGCCATTTGAAGGATATTGGTATGGCTTGAAATTTGGTAATTTGATTGATTTATTATTGAATAATATGCAAGTTTTAAGTAGGTTTCATTATGATTTAGATCATGCTTTGTATATGGAATTTACCTAGTTATGTTTTTGGAATTATAGGTCACTTATGGTGTCTGGCCACAGTGCCACACATGGATCAGAAGTATGACCTCAATTAGTTACATGGCCAATGACACAATCGTGTGTCTATTGTTAATTAATTGCATTTTTGGCCGACACGACCATAGTGAGTTACACGGTCTATTCGCGCGGTTGTGTGACTCCAACTACACATGGCCTCAGTCTGTTACATGGTTTATCCACATAGCTGTATGTTTACACCTTCGTATGGCTCCGACCTTTCACATGGCCAGGGGACACAGCCGTGTGACCCTTATTTTTCAAAATTTCCCACCATTTTGTAATAGTTTCAAAATGATCCTTGAGTGATACCGGGCTAATTTTAGAGCTTCCATAAGCTTTATTTAAACCAAATTTTGATTGTATTGCATGATTTATATGTTTATAAGTGATTATTTGATATGTAAAATGAAATTTTAATCATGAATTGTAATTGTTTTGTAATCCTCTATAACATCTTATCACTTGAGTCCAACAATAGGACCGAGTGATGAGTGTTACATTTAGTATATAAGGTCAACAAACTCACAAATTCAACGGGATACTAGTTGAACCCAAAGTTCATCATACAAGCCACGCAGAAAACATTTAGAACTTTTAGCTTTAGAAATTTTCAGGCGTATTTACTGAATCATAGAAACTCACGCTCATAATCAACTACATTCGTTCTATTTCAACCATAAGAAATCTTACTTTAAGTCCTCCATATATACTTCTCTGACGTACATTTTTTGAAACTCAACTTGAAAAAATTCCCAATCAACTCGTTTAGCAAGTATGTGGTGTGTAACTGTCTGTAATATCCCAGGTTAGGGGCCTATTTTGTTATGGCATAGCTTGCATGTGTTGGGTCTGTTATGTTGTTGTTCTTAGTGTGTAGGGGCTTAGTTATGAGCTAGGAGTAAGCCTGAGTAGGTAGGAAAATTTTTGTTTTTAGGCTTAAGTAAGAGGAGCTGTTGGAGCTGTGCTATATGTATATTATTTGGTGAAATTTAGCACAAAAGGTGAGCTAGCAAAGTGGCAAAGCAAGGCGCCACTTGGAGCTTGGATTGGCGTCACTTGCAGGAGTGAGCGGTCTAGTGTTCAAGCTACGAAAATCCCTCATTTTTTTTGTTTCCATTTTGACGCCAAGTTGGTTGAGGGAAGACCAAGTCAAAAGTTTGAATGTTGGGTGGAGAGTAAATAGTGGAGGAAGACTTGTTCAACTAATTTGAATGTTTGGCTTGGAGTAATTGGGGGAGCTGTGGCCGAATGTTGGGGAGTTGGGGGAGAGGGTGGCCGGCTTTGGTAAGTAAGTAGGAAAGGTGGTGCCGAAATTCTTTTGGCAAATTTTCTTAGTATTTTCGGTCACCATTTTGGTAAACCAAATTCTCTCCTTTGTCAATAGCCAACCGAAACTTCATTTTGTTTTCTCTCATATTTTTTCTCCTTTTGAAACAATTGTGCCGAAATTGCTTTGCTCTCTTGAGTTAGTGTGTGTGGCCGAATATTCTCTTCCCTCCCACTTCTTCTTTTTTGTTCATTTGTGTGAGTAAGCCGAAACTAGCATTCTAGCCCTCTCATATTTTCTACCATCTCCTTGAACCTTGATAGCCGAAAATCATCTTCCAAAACACCATCTCCATATCTTTTCTTTGCAAAGCCGAAACTTGTACTTTCTCTTTATCCATCTTATATTTTCCTCTTTTCCAAAAGTCTTTAGCCGAATTCTCTTTTTCTTTTGCTTAGGGTGTTGACCGAATTTCTCCCTTCTCCTAGTGTTTTGTTGGCCGAATATTGGCTGTTGTTGGGTGCTTGGTTGCAATCGGTTGGTGGTAGGTAAGGGTGTGTCCGAATGGTCATTCCCTCTTTTTCTTGTTTTAAATCGATTTGATTTGGTTAAGGGCCGTATATGGCAATTATGGAAGGGTGTTAATCTTTTCGTTATAGGGTCTTTGGATTATGGAAACAAGCAAGAGGAGCCGTCATCTTCTGTTGGTTGATTGGTAAGTGATGGTAAGGGTGAATTCTTTTAGCCTAATTGATTAGTTCTTTAAGTCAAGTTATTAAGGATTAACTGTGTTCTTGTTAGGTTTTGGCCGATTGTCAGAGGAACCACTGCTTGGTTCAGGATTTGGTAGGAAACCAAATCAAGTATAAGGTATAGGTTCAGATATTGACCCCTTTGGTTTAAGATCTTTGGTCGAATGGTATAGATGCCTAATTCCTTTTTGGCTGTTCATAGGAGCGAGTAATCAAGAGGGCCTTAGATCAAATCTTTTTGTATTAAAGTCTGCGTTTTAACAGGTGTGTAACCTAACACACTTCTTACTTTGTAATATTGTTAATAAATCTGATTGCTTTGTTAAAACCAAAACAGTATGATGGATTGTTTGGTACCCAAATGGGGTATGTGTACGGATCCGGGTAAGTCCATTCTATTATGAGTTCAATTTATGGTACATGCCATCATGATTGCTGATATATGTGATATGAGAGGTGACATCCAACATATTAGCATGATTACATGATTCACATGATTCACATGATATGCATTAGTATGACATGTATGGGTGATATGAGAGGAGGGGGATTATGATATCCGTGTCTTTGGGACACTGTGTCTTTGGGACACCAGAGGTTTGGCACCTCCAGTGGTTTGGGACCACAGATGATATTTTGTGACTTTGGGTCACCAGAGGTTAGGCACCTCAGCGTCTCGTCCCAGTGGCTTAGTACCACAGTGGGTTGGCCCCACGGTTGATTATACGGGATTGACGCCAGTGATTTGGTATCACACGATGGGTTGACCTCATCATCGGATTCGTGACATCGGTCACCAGTGGTTTGGTACCACATTTGTGTCTTTGGGACACCAGAGGTTTGGCACCTCATTGCGACTCGTCCCTGTGGTTTGACACCACTGTGGGTTGGCCCCACTTGAGAGTTATGAGATTGTCGCTAGTGATTTGGTATCACACGATGGGTTGGCCCCATCACTGGATTATTCGTGACTTTGGGTCACCAGTGGTTTGGCACCACACTTATGGATATCGTGACTTTGGGTCACCAGTGGTTTGGCACCACCAGTGGTTTGGTACCACACGGGGTAGAAAGGTGATATGGATGGTTAAGATCGGGGTGCATTAATTATGTTGCTATGATATGATGTGTGTTAGCATGTTGTATTATCGGGATTGGGATTTATGCACTGAGTCTTGCGACTCACCCTCTCCTTTGACTTTTCAGGTGACTCTTAGACGCGGACATGGAGCCGGGATGGACTCGAGGTGCTCATGCCATGCCTAAATAAGGAATCGCTCAGACTTTTATAAAAGTTGGTACTTTAGTCTATTTAGTACTATTTGGTTTTATTTTGGTTGTAAATGGCCTTTAAAATTATGCTTTGCTATGTTTTAGCTTAAAGTTGATTTTTAATATGCCTTAACAAATTAATAGGGTTTAAATTTGCTTAAACTTGGAAAGACAACGATTTCAAAACTACAAAGCGATATTTTAAACTATACCATCGGGTATCATACTAAGTTTTGGAATAAAGAGAACTCAAATGTACTTCTAACTTAAACTTGATTTTCCTACTAAGCCAAAATGTGTAGGTCATAATCAGAATGACTTTAATTCTAAATGAAATAAACATGTTTAAACTTCACAACTAATTAAGTTTTCCAAAGTTACCTGTTTTCAAAATGAAATAAGAGTTTTTAAACAATCATGCCCAAGATTCCTGCAAGTACAAAACCTATCAAATTGTTTTACTAAACTTTCAAAGAAAACTATGGTTATAAAATTCGATTTTTCCCCGTAACATACCAGATTCGGTCGTGGTGTGTTGACCGGGTTTGGGGTGTTACACTGTCTGCCACCACTTATATGTTTCTCTTTGCAGCAAAGAAACAACACAAAAAACACATTATCGAAGGGTACATTCAAGTTGTTGCAGGAATCGTTTAGTTGATTCACGGACTAAATTGAGCTCAAAATCAAGTTTAGAGATGCTTGCCAAAGTTGAGTCGAGTCTGAGTCTGGATTTGGATGATGATTAAAAGTTTTCTGTTTTATAGTTAAAAGATGTCATGAGAATCCTAAAATTAGGTTGATTAGGATGTTCATAGTAGTAGTCATTCTGCTGAAAATTAAAATAGGGTTGAATTTGTTGCACCTAGCGGAGATTCAACTGATGCCCAACAACCTAGAGTTGATAGAGGGGAAACGAGGGACAAGGTGAGACGAATATACTTCGTACAATAGTTGATGCTTTCTAGAGAGTTGCAGGGGCTACTCATGCGGTGGTACTTGTGCTTCTAGTTCAACGGGCCCCGATTAAAGAATTATGGAAGTATGTGCTATTGAATTTCTGGGACTAAAATGGGTTTATCCCTTAACTAATGAGGTTTGCTTAGAATCGACTAAATGAATTTTGCAACAACTCGAATGCACCTTGCGAGAATGTGTAATTTGTGTTGTTTCTCTGCTACAAGGAGAAATATATACTTGGTGGCAAACAGTTACACGCCATATACCTACTGTCGACCTGATTGGGAATTCTCTCAGGATGAGTTTCACAAAAAGTATGTCAGAGAATTATATATGGAGGACTGTAAGTAAGAATTCTCATTGCTGAAATAAAATGAGATGTCTTAGTTGATTATGAGCGTTTGTTTTTACGACACAGTAAAGATGCCTTAGAATTTGTGCCTTCCTTAGCTAAAACTTGTAAATGTTTCTTGCTTGGTGTGCGTGATGAACTTAGGTTTCAACTGGTATCCCATCAAATTACTAAAATTGCTGACCTCATCGAGCGTGCTAAAATGGAGCAGGCCATGGGCCTCGACAAGAAAAGAGAGCATACTCGAGTTGTATGAAAACAAGCAAGGACCACTAGCTCACATCCATTACCTAAATGGACTAGGGATTCCTGCGGAAACTGAAGAATGAACATAAAGTTTGATAGGTCTGAAAGGAATTGAGATTGTCAACTATTCTTATCAGTTGGTAATGTATGAGGTCCTTCTTGTGATTTTGATTTACCAAATTGTTAACATTGTGGGAAAAGGCATTGAGGTGAATGCTTGAAATTTTTGCGAGCTTGTTTTCATTGTGGAACATTGGAACATTTTGCTTCTGAGTGCCCAAGAGGTGATAATGCCACTTCTGTCTCTACCCAGAGGTCTACACCTATAGTTAGGGGTTGAGGGAATAACCGTGGTAGTACACTATCAAGAGGTGATTTGATAAAGGGGAGCAAAACCATTGTTCATCATTCAGAGGCTAGAGCCTCGACTCGAGCATATGTTGTGCGGACTCGTAAGGAGGGTGACGCTGACGATGTTGTATCATGTATCATTCTTCTATTTCTATAACACCCCAAACCCAACCCATGCGTTAAGGCCAGACTGACATGTCACATGAGAAAACTACTTTTAAGTCCTTTTCATTCGTACGTAAATAGATATTGATTTAAAATTTTGTAAAACCAATTTCCCATTTAAAATTCTTGACAAAGTATTACTGAATAGAAGATTGATTGATAAATCGATAAATCGATAAATTTGAACTAATGATTTTACAACCATGTCTTTTGAAAAGTGTTAATGAAAATTTAAGAGAGGATTTCCGAGTAAAAATTATTTATGGAAATTTATTATGAAATCCATTTGTATATCCGTTTTAGAAAAATGTTTATTTAGGTTTTTAGAAAAAAAATCTCATTTAAAGTACTTAGAGCAAAATATAAATATGTCAAACATAAAACAAAATAAAAATAATCCAGAGGCCTTATTACAACCTTAACTCAAAGTAGTAAAGTAGTTAAGTGTACTAAAAAGAAATCCAAAGTCCAAATAAAACTGTTTTTGTACTATGGCCTTCACCGAGTCATCCATGGCCCAAGTCCCCGTCACTGAGCATTACCTGAAAGGAATAAACAAACGGGGTGAGTTACTAGAACTCAGTGTATAATCCCCTTACCGTTGTCCACTAGGCTTGAATCCCATTTAGCAATACTTTGGGCCTAAGCCCCTTTTACATAATAACGTATCAAACATATTATATGAATGTAATGCAATCCCAAACCAACCAAATAATCCATCCGCTACACACCACCCGTACCATCCATCACACCTGTGGGGATCAAGTCAACCTACCCCGCCAACACACCAATTGTAGGCATTATGCCATTTATAACAAATTTAATTGTGGACAAGCCACCAGAATCATATCGAATCAGATTACAAACAATTTCGTGGCAGTGCCACCAGAATCACTTCTCTTCATCATTTTCCCATCCCATGCAAAATCATGTAAATGCATCATAAATAGAAAATTATGATATTTTACAAATATAACAACAATAATTAATTCAGAGGTTATTACAAAAATTCAGCCCATTAATACTTTGCAAATCGGCCTATTAGGGCATTATAACAAATCGGCCCATTAAGGCAACAAATCAATTCGACCCATTAAGCAATATATCAATTCGGCCCATTAAGCAATATAACAAATCGGCCCATTAAGCAATATATCAATTCGGCCTATTAAGCAATATAACAAATCGGCCCATTAAGGCAATTTTGTAATTCGGCCCATTATGGGCATTTTCGTAATTTTTATAGTGTTAATATCGATTTTGTCAATTTTGTCAAATAGTGAGATTTAAGCCAAATTTCCCGGTTTCACCATAATACGGTTTTAGTCAAGCGATTTACTACCAATATGATATCAATCTTAAACCCACGGAAAACGGTGTGAGATTACACACATGATTATAGTAAGCACTAAGCTTTCTTGATCGTCGACACCTAAAATATCATAACGCTCGATTAGTCGACATACTTGATTTTTTTAATCAACTCTAAATAAACGATCTAAAGTTATTACCCTTGGAATCGTGAACGACCACGATTTGTTAATTTTCTCTGAATGATGGTCCACAACCCGGTTGAAAATCTCGAACCGCCGATACTACCCTTCGTTTGAATTTAGGAGTAGGGATTGTAAATCCGCTCCTTTTTCGATCTCCAATCGCTATCCCTTTCAATTTGATATCGCTTTCCTCCATTGAATAAGATTTTAGTCAAAATGATATTTCGTTAAAAAAATATGGATTGTCTAATGACAAAGGATTCGGCTTACCACTATAGCCGTATGATTAACAAGTCGATCGATTGAGCGATTTAGACCCTACCAACAATATCAATTAGCCAACCTTTAACCCGATTAACAAAATAACTAAATGGAGATATCAAATGGACTATGAAGGAACTCCTTACCTGAATAATGATAATCCCGTTTCTCTCGATCGTCCTATGACTAGAGATGATTAGGCGATGTTGTGGTATTCGGCCTCCCTCTATATCACTACGAAGAAAATATTGATTACCACATGAGAGTGATGGAGAGAGATATTTCGATAGAGCAACAAAATTGAATAACCGGATGATGATGATCTCATATATTCGGCTAGTAAGAAAATAACAATAAAATGAAAAGAGGGATAATAAGTCACTTACCAACTTGGTCAGAAAGAGATTGTCCCCGACAAAAAGAAAAAGAAGAAGTGAAGAGATGAGATGATACTAGATTCGACTTTGGAGGAAAATCAAACAAGAAGACGTGATCTTAAAGTGATGTCGATTTTTGAGAAGGGGAAAGATTGAAGAAATGGTTAAAACAAAAGAATGGAAGAATGAATGGATGCTGGATGATTCGGCTACCAAGGGAAGGTGAACAAGAGATGAATGTTTCAACCAAACAAAAGAGAAAAAATGCACAAATGTGTTAGGAGGTTTCGGCAAAGAAGAAAGAAAAGAAGAAAATATGCTCACTAATGGCTTGTAATTTCGGCACAAAGGAAAAGAAAAAGTTTGGAGAAAAACACAAAATAGTGCAAAAGAGATTTTGGCCTAACAAGCACCAAAATTCTACCAAAAGACAAAGCAAAAATTCGGCTACCCTTCCCTCACACCAAAACCGTGTAATATTTTTGACATTAAGGTAAAAAATTTGGCCAACCAAACTTTCCAAAACAATTCCCTTGAAAAAGGCCACATGTTCCCTTTACTTGCCCTTTTTCTTTTGATTCCTTTGCTTACCTTCATCCTTTCCTTATTTCCTTAGCCACCTTGCCAAAATTAAAAAGTCCACCTTGCCATATATACATCTTGGCCGACAATTAGGGAAAGAATACAAAAAAAAAAATAGTCAAAATTTTTGTACCAAGTGGGATTCGAACCTCTTCCCTCAAGGCCTTTCATGTGGCACCATTTCCCCTTTACCATAAGCTCATTTATGCTTTCAAATTACTCACGTATTTCTATAAACCTTGATGCCACTTACCATCTCTCCTTAATAGGCTAAACCAAAAAATTTTTACTAAGGCCCAAATAAACCCGAGCCTTCTTAGAACCCCTAAGCATACAAAATTAATATTTTTAACTAGCTTAGCACAAGAAATAATGCAATACATAAAATACTAAATTTTGGGATGTTACAATTCTACCCCCTTAAATAAAATTTCGTCCTCGAAATTTACCTGATTAAAAGAGGTGAGGATATTGATGTCGAATCGCGTCCTCAGGCTCCCATGTAGCTTCCTCCGCTCCGTGATTGCGCCATAATACTTTAACTAATGGTACCGACTTCCTTCTCACCACCTTAACGTCACGATCTATAATTTGCACTGGATCCTCTTCGAAAGACAAGTCAGGTCTTATCTCAACTTCCTCTACCTGTATTATATGAGACGGATCCGATCGATAACGCCTTGACATGGAAACATGAAATACACTATGTATCTGACTCAACTCCGGAGGTAACTCAAGCTGATAAGCCACTGGCCCAACACGCTTTAATACATGGTACGGTCCGATGAACCTAGGGCTCAACTTGCCCTTCCGTCCAAATCTAAAGATCTTCTTCCAAGGTGAGACCTTTAGAAAGACCTGATCTCCCACCGCAAACTCAATATCCTTACGCTTTAGATCCGCATACGATTTCTGTCTATCTGAAGCTTCCTTTAACCGTGCCCGAATTACCTTTACTTTTTCCTCCATCTCTAATATCAGCTCAGGACCCAATAACTGTCGCTCCCCCAGTTCAGTCCAACAAGTAGGAGTACGACACCTACGACCATAAAATGCCTCGTAGGGTGCCATCTGGATACTAGATTGATAGCTGTTGATGTGTAACACCCGGGTTCTAGGGGTTATGCATTTAGTGCATAACTCAAGCGATAGTAGGCTTATGGTGAGGTTGGATGAGTTTTGAGGGGTTTGGAGAACCCTAGAAGGTAGGAGATGCCTTAGGAAATTTTGGTTTTTAGTGGTAAAAAGGGGAGCTTGGCTTTAGAGGTCTTAAGAGAATTAATTGGGAGGTTAAGACACAAGAGAAGGCTTGGCAGAGTGGCAAGGGAGACGCCACTTAGAACATGGAGAAGTGATGCCTCAAGGGTGCTAAGGGGTCTCAGGTTCGAGCTGCAAAGGCAGCATTTTGGTTTTGTTTTTGCGTCAGGAGAGGGGGAGGTGTTGGACGGCTAGAAGGCTTTTAATTAGATGAGGTAAGACTTGGTCTTTTATTTTTGAAATTCAGCTAGGAAGGTAGGAGGAAGGTTTGACTCATTCAAACTTTTTGAATGAGTGTCAAGGAGGAAATTTAGGTGCAGAAAGTGGGATTTGAGAAGAGAAGGGGTAGTGGCCGGCCAAGGGTCTCTCTTGGTGGCTATTTTCGGGTTTGGTGGAGTGTGCTTAGGTGGGTGCCGAAATCTAGTAGTATAAGTAGGGGGAGCTTACCTTTTGGCCACCCTTTTGTTCTCTCTTTGCCGAAATTGGTTCACCCATTTCCTTTGTGCCAAATTGTTGTGCGTTTTTCCCTTAGTCTCTTGCCGAAAGTAAGTCAAGGAAACCCTCTTCTTTCCTTTTATTTCTTTGAAGCTAAAACCGAAAGTTTGTGCATCGACTTCCTCTCTTCCTTCACACTTTTCTTTTAACTCTGCTTGAGCCGAAATCACCCCTAAAAGGCTTGCCTTTGCCGAATATTCCAACTCCATCTAGGAGTCTTAGCCGAATCATTCATTCTCTCATTCAGTCTTAGTCGATTCTTGGTTAGGACAAAGGGAGTGGTTATTAAGGCCGATTGTAGGGGAGAAGAGCATAACGCAGAAGACCGTCTTGGGAGGTGTATAGTTAGCATCGACAGAAACATTTAGTAGCCTCCGGGATTCAAGTTTGATTTGTCAAGGTGGGCAAAGGAAAGTTCCTATCTCGAAGTTTAAGAAAAGAGCTGTCTCGGCGGTTCGGGATTGGCCACTGGGGTGTGGGCCAGCGTCAGAGCAGCAGATTAGGCAGATAGCCGTAGTCTCGCTTAGCGATAGCGTTGGGATCGAGAGTCTAGAACTCCAAGTGATTAGGTGCGTAATCGCCGCACTGTTTCTCCGGTTAGTTGTTAATTAATGTGTATACATGTGTATGATATGTGGTAGCCGATCAGAATGGCTTAAGTGGTGAGTACCCATGTTTTGGTTAATCGGATGTCAGGTGAGTAGTTTGTGATATTAAGTTATTTATGATGTATATATATATGATATGGTAATTAACATGTGATGTATACTCATTTGCTATGTTGAACTGACATGTTACACTTATACATATGCATGGGGGTTGGATTTGATCACAGAAGGACGGAGAGTACATATTGATGTACGTGGTCTAATGTTAGCCTCGTGCTACATTAGCGCTTGATGACTAGCTGTGTGCGTCATCAAGGGAGATGTTGGCTAGGTGCCCATCTTGGCGGTTGATGGCTGTGTGCATCACCGTAGACGGATGACCGTTGGGATCACTTATGTGATCGGTGGCTCAGCCACGGCCTTGTGCAGCAGGTCTGCCGAGGTAAGATATGAGGGATCACTCGATTGTGATCGGTGGATTAGCCACGGCCTTGAGCAGGGAGTCTGCTAAGGTTGGAGTAATGGACGGACCTAGGTTGGACTGTGATGCATGATTGCATGAATGGTTCGTGGATTGTATGGATATGGGCTAAGCCCATACGTGTGGAACATGTGTTATGATTATGCACTGAGTCTGTAGACTCACCCAATTATTTTCTTAACTATTTCAGGTGATGCGTAAAGTTGGACCGGGTTAGGAGAGGATGCAGGGTGGCCCATGCAGAATAAGATGTTTAATTATTTTAAGCTTATTTATATTAAGTATTTGGTTTTTAGTATTGGTTGTAATAAGGGCCTTATTATTATTATTTTTGGGTATTATTTTATTTCTATTTAATTATGACTGGATTAATCAATTTACTATGGGAAGATGATTTTATTTTAGCAACTGTTTTATTCAAAACATATGAATGTAACGTTTTAAGTTGGACATTTTATAACAAAGTTTACTTATAAACTTAAATGAACATGGTTTTCAAAAGTAATCAAATTCTCATGCTTTATTCTAAGGTCAAAAATAGATTTTCAACCGTTTTTCCGCAGTGACATAACCAGATCCGATCAGGGCTTGTGGGCCGGGTTTGGGGGTGTTACATGATGTATGCAAACTCTGCCAACGGTAGGAAATCCTCCCAACTACCCCTGAAGTCGATCACATAGCCCCTTAACATGTCTTCCAGAATTTGGATTACTCTCTCTGACTGACCATCTGTTTGAGGATGAAATGTCGTGCTGAAATTTAACTTGGTTCCCAAAGCTTCATGCAAGGCTTTCCAAAACCGTAATGTAAACCTAGGGTCCCTATCTGATATAATAGACACTGGTACCCCATGTAACCTCACGATCTCTGCTACATACAACCTGGCCAACTTCTGCAATGAGTAATCTGTACGAACAGGTAGGAAATGAGCAGTCTTCGTCAATTGATCCACTATTACCCAGATGGAATCTTTCTCAGTAGGTGATAAGGGTAACCCACTAACAAAGTCCATCGTTATCCTTTCCCATTTCCATAATGGAATTTTCACCGGTTGTAGCAAACCCGATAGCAATTGATGTTCCGCCTTCACTTACTGACATGTCAAGCACTTACTCACGAAATCAGTAACCTCCCGTTTCAACCCTGGCCACCAATACTGCTCATAGAGGTCTCGATACATTTTATTTCCCCCAGGGTGCATAACATATGGGCTACTATGCGCCTCACGCAGAATCATTTGTCTCAATTTTGAATCTTTGGGCATACAAATTCTTCCGCAGAAACACAATACTCCATCACTATTCAATCCAAAATCCTCTATCACACCACCTTTCACTTCCTCAAGTAAGGAACCCAACCTTTCATCTGATAACTGCTTTTCCTTAATTTGGCTTACCCACGCAGGCTTCACTTGAAGTTCGGCTAGCAGACTACTATCTTCATACAGGCTGAGATGAGTGAACATCGCTTTCAAATCTGATATCACCTTACGACTCAACGCATCTGCCACCACATTAGCCTTTCCGGGATGATACTCGATTGAGAATTCATAATCTTTCAATAGTTCTATCCATCTCCGCTGTCTTAAGTTCAACTCCTTTTGGGCAAGGATGTACTTTAGACTCTTATGATCTGTATAGTTAATCGACTTCTCACCGTACAGATAGTGTCTCCAAATCTTCAAAGCAAACACCACTGCAGCCAACTCCAAATCATGAGTGGGATAATTCACTTCATGCGGCCTTAACTGACAAGATGCATAAGCCACCACTTTTCCACCTTGCATCAACACATATCCCAAGCCCGTGTGTGACGCATCACAGTAAACAATAAACTCTTTTCCAGCATCAGGTTGAATCAATACTGGCGCTTTCGTCAGAATCTTCTTCAATTTCTCAAAGCTCTCTTGCTGCTGATCTGACCACACTAATGGTACTCCCTTGCACAACATCTTAGTTAGGGGTGCAGCAACCCCTCAATGAAACGCCTGTAATAACCAACCAACCCTAGGAAACTCCAAATTTCGGCCACTGACTTTGGTGGTTTCCAATCTAACACAGCCTCTACCTTCCGGGGATCAACTCTAATTCTTTCAGCAGACACAACATGCCCCAAAAAGGTCACTTCCTTCAGCCAGAATTCACACTTACTAAATTTGGCATAAAGTTGCTTTTCCCGTAATATCTGCAATACTACCCGCAGATGTGAATCATGCTCTTCTCTATTGTTCGAGTATACCAAGATGTCATCTATGAACACCACCACAAACCGATCTAAATAGGGTTGGAAGACCCGGTTCATCATGTCCATAAATGCAGCTGGTGCATTAGTCAACCCAAACGGCATCACCAAGAACTCATAATGCCCATAACGAGTTCGAAACACAGTCTTATGAATATCCGCCTCCTTGACCTTAAGCTGGTGATAACCCGATCTCAAATCTATCTTCGAGAAAATCGAAGCTCCTCGCAGTTGATCAAACAGATCGTCGATTCTCGGCAATGGATACCTATTATTGATCGTCAACTTATTCAACTGTCTATAATCGATGCGCATACGCATCGACCCATCCTTTTTCTTGACGAACAAGACCGACACTCCCCACGGTGACACAATCAGTCGAATGAATCCCCGATCCAACAACTCCTGAATTTGAGCTTTAAGCTCCGCTAACTCCTTCGGCGCCATTCTATAAGGAGCAATGGGCACTGGAGCCGTTCTTAGCAATAACACAATGCCAAACTCTACCTCCCGGTCAGGAGGCAATCTTGAGAGTTCCTCGGGAAATATGTCCGAAAACTCTTTCACCGTTCTAACACTTTCCACCGACAATTCCTTAGCATCCAAAGCACTAATGAAAGCTAGAAATGCTCCATATCCCTTTTTCACCAACTTTTCTGCCTTTAAGGCAGATACCACATTAGATAGATAGTTTCTTCTTTCACAAATCATCATCACTTCTTTATCCTCCGAAGTTCTTAGTATCATCTACTTTGCAGCACAATGCAAGTTCGCAGGGTGTTTTACC
This sequence comes from Gossypium australe, assembly GCA_005393395.2. Lineage (NCBI taxonomy): Eukaryota > Viridiplantae > Streptophyta > Magnoliopsida > Malvales > Malvaceae > Gossypium > Gossypium australe. The sequence goes on from CM016617.1 coordinate 59,764,985, forward strand.
AACCAATCCATGCCCAAAATAAGGTCGAACTCGCCGAATGGCAGTTCCATCAAATCCACCAAAAATATTTCCTCCTGAATTTCTAAGGGCACATCTCTAAACAATTTATTCACTAACACTGACTGTCCTAAAGGACTAATTACAGTTTTTTCTCTAGCAGTAATCTCAGATCTAATGTTCAGATTCCTGGATACAGCACAAGCAACACATGAATGGGTGGATCAGATATTTATCAAAACAGTAACATGTACATCAGATATGAAGAACGTACCGATTATAACATCAGGTGCATCGCCATCCTCTCAGCGTCTGACCGCATAGACCAACCCTGGCTACTTCGCCTCCGCGTTACCCCTAATACCAGTACCTCTACCCGGTGCACCTTGACCTTGTCCTACGCCATTACCACCTCGACCTGGCCCACGGCTTCTCAGTGGCTGCTGAGCGCCTCTAGCTGGCTGTGCATCATAGTTACAAACATCCTGAGTCTGAGCAGTCTGTCGAGGACAATTTTTAAGCTGATGATCCTTGGAACCACATTTGAAACAACCACCGGTTCTCTTCCAGCATTCACCCGGGTGTCATTTTCCGTAATTTGCACATGTCTGTATCTGATTGGTAGCTGTTGGTACTCTAGCTCAAGCTGGCTCCTCATTCCTGGGCCTCTTCTGAAACCATCTAGCAGGACCTGAGTACCTAAAGTCCCTTTTGCTCCTGCCCATATCATTGTCTCAGTTTTACCGCTCTGAATGCTTAGCCTCTTCAACTATCATGGCTTTCTCCACCAATGTGGCAAAATTCCTCTCTTTTTGTGGGGCTATGAGAACCCGCAACTCATCACGCAACCCGTCCTCAAAATGCACACAGCATTCGTAGTCAGTTGGCACTATACCCTGGGCATACCGACTCAGATGCAGAAATTCTGCCTCGTAAGCTGCCACAGTCTTACCTCGTTGGACCAGATTTAAGAATTCCTTCCTTCGGGCATCCACATAGCTAGCCCCGACATACTTTCCCTGGAATGTCGTTTTAAAGAAATCCCAGGTGATACGATCAACATGAGTGCCTTCCCGAACATTGAGCCACCATTGATACGCCTCGTCTCTCAACAAGGACACAGCTCCTTTCAGTTTCTGCTCGGCAGTGCAATCCAGATCATCCATGATCCGCTCCACAGCCTCAAGCCAGTACTCCGCTACATTTGGGGCTACACCCGAGATACCCCTAAAAACCTCAGCAACATTCAATCTGAGTCGTTCCGAAATTGACCCACGAGCTGTCGGCCCAGTTCTTGCCCCAGTAACTCTTTCCAAGACTCGCAACATTGCTTGGGACAGAGCGTCGTCCTCCCTCATACGATCATGTGACCCAGCTTCAGTCGCAGGTGCATCCATTTTTGGCACATGTCCCAACGCCTCAGACATAACTCTAGTGCCTCGGGCTCTACTGTTACAGTCCAAAGTTGACCCTAATCGGAACAGTGGTTTCAGGACCACAAATCTGAGTCTGAATAAAATTTTAATATTATTTTCTGTGTTGTTGATAATGTGATATGAATGAATATCTCAATATGAATTATGGGTTGTACAATAGTGTAATGATTCTATTGTGTGATGTGAATAAGCTTAGTTGAGTTGGATATGTGATATAATTATGAAATGTGTGTGGAATGATTAACTACATTGATACTCGGGCTTTATGCCTAGCAGGCTTCTTGCCGATGGTATGTTTCAGGCTTTATGCCTAGCAGGCCTCGTGCCGGTGATATGTTTCAGGCTTTCTGCCTAGCAGGCCTCGTGCCGGTGATATATTTCAGGCTTATTACCTAGCAGGCTTAATGCCGGTGTTATGATTTTGGACCCCGAGTTCAGCAGGCTTAGTGCCGGTGTGTGAGATTCAGGTAATGTTTAGTAGGTTCTAGTTAATGAAATAAGTTTGCCTAAGCATTTGGGAGTGAATTTGTAATTTGGTTGTAAGGTATGTGTTATTCCTACTTAAGTGATCTATGAATATGCATATATGTGTATATAGATGTATGTATGTGATGTTATTGAGAAAAAGGAAGATTAAAGTGATAAGAAAATTTGCTAAATGAAAGCATAAGTAGTTAAGGGTAACTGTAAAGGTATAAAGAAATGTACAAGTTAGTGATGTAGTTATATGCATATTCGGCCATAATGTGTATATATATATATGTATAAGATAAGAAATGTTTATTTAAGGTCATGAGTTGGATGTTTAAATGTTTTACCACCGTATATGATAATGTTTTTGCTTAAGACTTACTAAGCTATCAAGCTTACTGTGTGCTCTTGTCTACTTCTATTTTATAGATTTTTGGTTCAAGCTACGGACTCGAAGGATCCTTGAAGAAGTCAACCACATTATCGACTCTCTTTTGGTATTGATAAACTTAGTTTTTGAGTTGAAAAGGCATGGATAGGCTAGACTAAGCTGTAATACTAATGATACTTGATCATGTATATATATATTTAGCCATGCGAATATGGCTATCTATTTTGGTTGAACTTTGTTCATGTGTTTTGATGAAATGGTTTGTTCATGCTATGAATTATTGTTTGTATTTGAATGGTTTAGGTACTATTTGAAATGTGAAAGGGTGATACGAATGTTATGTATTTAGTTGGAGAAAAACTTCACTTGGATTCGTTGTTAATGATATGTATAAGTAGTGACAAATTATTGGAAAAGTGGTAATGAGTATTCGGTCAAGGCATGGTTTATATGCTTGTGTTTTTAGGTTAAGTCAGTTTTGAGACCTATGTTTATGTATGGACAATTGTTGTACAATTAGTAAAATGAATTTTGCATTGCATTATGGAAGTTTAGTTGGCACATTCGGTCTTTGATCTATGCTTATAACATGTAAAGATAGGTTGTGGTTATGCATTAAAAGCTAAGGTTATGCATATTCGGATATATTCATATATTTATAAATGAAGTGTATTGTCTCTTAGTCCATGGATGTAAAGTCAAGTTAGGTATACATGTAACCGTAATGATGCTTATTAGTAGTACCAATTACAAGGTTCGGTATGCTTTGTTTTAAAATGAAGTGGTGCGTGAGGCATGTTTGCATGAAACGATTACAAAAGTAGTAGTACTAAATAGATGACTGTAACATAGAATAGAATAGATGAATATGCTAACAATGAGATTAGAAGTATATTGTTTGATCATTTTGTATTTGTGGATGAATATATTGAATATGTTTTGACTTAGTTTATCAAGTATATGTATATATATATATATATATATATTGGTGTATACTATGCCCATGTGCCTTGTCTGTCTGAGATAAGAATTTATGGATTGAAAAGGGGTTTAGCTATTAGGTAATGCCTGTAACCCTAATCCGGCGACGGATACAGGTTAGGGGTGTTACATCTACCACGGCCACGTCTACCGCATCCACGTCCTCTAGTGCTCATATTGGCTAATTTGATTTAATTTGATTAAGAGTTTTATGAATCAGTATACTATTTCAGTGTTTATTAAACAATATTTTATGAAGTATAAGAAGTGAAGGCGTTTTCGTAAGTGCATCCTATAGTCTCAATCTCTATAGTTTCAATCACCTAAAACTAAAAGTTCTAGTGTATTCCTCCAGTCATATCAAAATAATGATAATCATACGATAATAACATATACTTACTTGACTTGGTGCTGGATACCCGTGGTGCCATACTTCTTTTAAAACATGCATTTTAAATTTAAAATTCACAACAGCTTTGGAAAACATTTTGAACCCAAACCACAGTCGAGTTTTGAAACGGGCTCTGATACCATAAAATGTAACACCCCAAACCCGGCCCATGCGTTGAGGCCAGATCTGACATGTCACATGAGAAAAATACTTTTAAGTCATTTTCATTCATACATAAATAGATATTGATTTAAAATTTTATAAAACCAATTTTCCATTTAAAATCCTTGACAAAGTATTACTGAATAGAAGATTGATTGATAAATCGATAAATTTGAACTAATGATTTTACAACCATGTCTTTTGAAAAGTGTTGATGAAAATTTAAGAGAGGATTTCCGAGTTAAAAATATTTATGAAAATTTATTATGAAATCCATTTGTATATCCGTTTTAGAAAAATGTTTATTTAGGTTTTTAGAAAAAAAAATCTCATTTAAAGTACTTAGAGCAAAATATAAATACGTCAAACATAAAACAAAATAAAAATAATCCAGAGGCCTTATTACAACCTTAACTCAAAATAGTAAAGTAATTAAGTGTACTAAAAAGAAATCCAAAGTCCAAATAAAACGTTTTTGTAGTATGGCCTCCACCGAGTCATCCATGGCCCAAGTCCCCGTCACTGAGCATTACCTGAATGGAATAAGGAAACAGGGTGAGTTACTAGAACTCAGTGTATAATCCCCTTACCGTTGTCCACTGGGCTTGAATCCCACTTAGCAATATTTTGGGCCTAAGCCCTTTTTTTCATAATAACGTATCAAACATATTATATGAATATAATGCAATCCCAAACCAACCTAATAATCCATCCGTTACACACCACCTGTACCATCCATCACACTTGTGGGGATCAAGTCAACCTATGCCGCCAACACACCAATCGCAGGCATTATGCCATTTATAACAAATTTAATTGTGGACAAGCCACTAGAATCATATCGAATCAGATTACAAACAATTTCGTGGCAGTGCCACCAGAATCACTTCTCTTCATCATTTTCCCATCCCATGCAAAATCATGTAAATGCATCACACATAGCAAATTATGATATTTTACAAATATAACAACAATAATTAATTCAGAGGTTATTACAAAAACTTGGCCCATTAATACTTTGCAAATCGACCCATTAGGGCATTATAACAAATCGACCCATTAAGGCAACATATCAATTCGGCCCATTAAGCAATATAACAAATCGGCCCATTAAGCAATATAACAAATCGGCCCATTAAGCAATATATCAATTCGGCCCATTAAGCAATATAACAAATCGGCCCATTAAGGTAATTTCGTAATTCGGCCCATTAGGGGCATTTTCATAATTTTCATAGTGTTAATACCGATTTTGTCGATTTTATCAAATAGTGAGATTTAAGCCAAATTTCCCAGTTTCACCATAATACGATTTTAGTCAAGCGATTTACTACCAATATGATATCAATCATAAACCCGCGAAAAACGGTGTGAGATTACACACTTGATTACAGTAAGCACTAACTTTCTTGATCGTCGATACCTAAAATATCATAACGCTCGATTACTCGACATACTTGATTTTATGAATCAACTCTAAATAAATGATCTAAAGTTTTTACCCTTGGAATCGTGAACGACCACGATTTGTCGATTTTCTCCGGATGATGGTCCACAACCCGGTGGAAAATCCCGAACCGTCGATACTGCCCTTCGTTTGAATTTAGGAGTAGGGATTATAAATCCGCTCCTTTTTTGATCTCCAATCGCTTTCCCTTTCAATTTGATATCGCTTGCCTCCATTGAATAAGATTTTAGTCTAAACGATATTTCGTTTAAAAAATATGGATTGTCTAATGACAAAGGATTCGGCTTACCACTATAGTCGTATGATTAACAAGTCGATCGATCGAGCGATTTAGATCCTACCAACAATATCAATTAGCCAACCTTTAATCTGATTAACATAATAACCAAATGGAGATATCGAATGGACTATGAAGGAACTCCTTACCTTAACAATGATAATCCCGTTTCTCTCGATCGTCCTATGACTAGAGATGATTAGGCGATGTTGTGGTATTCGGCCTCCCTGTATATCACTACGAAGATAATATTGATCACCACATGAGAGTGATGGAGAGAGATATTTCGATAGAGAAACAAAATAGAATAACCAGATTATGATGATCTCATATATTTGGCTAGTAAAAAAATAACAACGAAATGAAAAGAGGGATAATAAGTCACTTACCAACTCGGTCAAAAAGAGATTGTCCACGACAAAAAAGAAAAGAAGAAGTGAAGAGATGGGATGATACTAGATTCGGCTTTGGAGGAAAATCAAACAAGAAGAAGTGATCTTAAAGTGATGTCGATTTTTGAGAAGGGGAAAGAGTGAAGAAATGGTTAAAAGAAAAGAATGGAAGAATGAATGGATGTCAGATGATTCGGCTACCAAGGGAAGGTGAAAAAGAGATGAATGTTTCGACCAAACAAAAGAGAAGAAATGCACAAATGTGCTAGGAGGTTTTGACAAAGAAGAAAGAAAAAAAGAGAATATTCTCACTAATGGCTTGTAATTTCGGCACAAAGCAAAAGAAGAAGTTTAGAGAAAAACACAAAATAGTGCAAAAGAGATTTTGGCCTAACAAGCACCAAAAGTCTACCAAAAGACAAAGCAAAAATTTGGCTACCCTTCCCTCACACCAAAACCGTGTAATATTTTTGGCATTAAGGTTAAAAATTTGGCCAACCAAACTTTCCAAAACCTTGAAAAAGGCCACATGTTCCCCTTACTTGCCCTTTTTCTTTTGAGTCATTTGCTTACCTTCATCCTTTCCTTATTTCCTTAGCCACCTTGCCAAAATTAAAAAGTTCACCTTGCCATATATACATCTTGGCCGACACTTAGGGAAAGAATACACAAAAATAGTCAAAATTTTTGTACCAAGTGGGATTCGAACCTCTTCCCTCAAGGCCTTTCATGTGGTGCCATTTCCCCTTTACCATAAGCTCATTTATGCTTTCAAATTACTCACCTATTTCCATAAACCTTGATGCCACTTACCATCTCTCATTAATAGGCTAAACCACAAAATTTTTACTAAGGCCCAAATAAACCCCGAGCCTTCTCAGAACCCCTAAACATACAAAATTAATATTATTAACTAGCTTAGCATAAGAAATAATGCAATACATAAAATACTAAATTTTGGGATGTTACAATTTCAACGCTTTTTGACACTTTGATAGATCTTGGATCCTCACATTCTTACAATGCTGAACTGGTTAAATTGGGAAGTCTGAAATTTGAGACGTCGAAAGTATCTATGGTTGTATTGCGTCCTTTAGGACAGACGGTGTTAGTCGACCAAGTGTGTAGATGGCGTCCATTGGAAATCCATGGCATATCTTTTTTGATTGATCTGTTAATTATGCCCTTTGGCGATTTTGGTCTAATTTTAGGTATGGATTGACTAACCGTGCATCCGTGATATTAGATTGTCATAAAAAGAAGTTTCTTAATCCGAGTGCTATGGGTAAATCGGTAGAAGTGAATGGCGCTAGAACAGGAGGTTCAATTCGTATCATTGAAGCAGTTCAAGCTAATGAACACTTAAATTAAGGTTGTGGAGCTTTTCTGGACTATGTTATTTACTCTAATGCTGATTAAAATCATATCAGTAAGATTTGAACTGTATGTGAATTTCCTGATGTGTTTGCCGAGGAATTGCTGGGATTACCACCAGATTGGAAAGTTTAATTTGCAATCGAAGTGTTCCCTAGATGGCTCTAGTTTGGATTTCTCCTTATCATATGACATTTATGAAGCTAAAAGAATTGAAAGTTCAATTGCAAGATTTAATGGACTGCGGCTTTATAATCCCTAGTATATCGCCCTAGGAAGCCTCGGTATTTTTTGTTAAAAATAATGGTGGTTCAGTGTAACTTTGTATAGACTACCAACAACTGAATAAGCTGTTGATTAAGAATAGGTACCCCTTACCTCATATCGATGATTTATTCGATTAGTTAAAAGGAGTTTTAGTCTCTTCTAAGATTGATTTGAGATTGGGTTACTATCAATTCAAAATAAAATATAGTGATGTACTAAAAACGACATTCTGAACGCATTATGGCCACTATGAATTTTTGGTAATGCCTTTTGGTTTGAAAAATGCTCGGCATTAATGGATCTCATAAATCACATCTTCCAGCCTAATCTTGATTAGTTTGTGGTTGTATTCATCGACGTCATCCTAATTTATTCAAAATCAGAGGCGGTGCATGAACAACATCTCAGAATTATTTTGCAAGTCTTGCGAGAGAAGCAATTGTACGAAAAGCTTAGTACATGTGAATTTTTACTAATTGAGGTTGTATTTCTGGGACATGCCGTTTCAATAGATGGGATTCCTGTCTATCCAAAAAAGATTGAGGCTATCTTATAGAGGAAAGCACCAAGGAAGGTGTCAGAGGTCTGTAGTTTCCTTGGTTTGGTTGATTACTATCGAAGATTTGTAAATGGGTTTTCAAAAATTGGCATGTCGATGACAAAGCTATTGCAATAGAATTTTCAGTTTCTTTGGAATGAACAATGCTAGGAGAGTTTCGCAAAATTGAAACTAATGTTGAACGAAGCACCAATCTTAACCTTACCTAAATTGGGAAACGACTTTGTGGTCTATAACGATGCCTCGTTGAACGGTTTGAGTTGCGTATTAATGCAGGATAGTAAGGTGATTGTGTATGCGTCCCGTTAGCTGAAGGCACATGAATGCAGCTGCCCGACGCACAATTTAGATCTAGCTACTATGTTTTTGCTCTGAATATCTAGAGGCACTATTTGTATGGTGAGAACTGCCATATTTATATCGATCACAAAAGTCTTAAATACCTATTAAGCCAAAAAGAGTTCAATTTGAGACATCGTTGTTGGGTTGAACTCTTGAAAGATTACAATTGTGTTATTGATTATCATCCTAGGAAAGCTAATGTCGTAGCTGACGTATTGAGAATTAAGCCGGTGTTATTTGAGCAAATCAGAGATGCACATCTTGTCTATGTCAAGTTAGCTGAGAAAAACAAAATGGTCCATCAAGGCTCAACAAAAAATTTCAGTATAGATGATCATGGTTGAGTAAGATTTATAATCGAATTTGTGTTCCAAATATTGCCGATTAAAAAGATTTAATACTTCTTGAAGCCCATGATAGTCCTTTTGCCATGCATCCTAGCGAAACAAAAATGTATTGTAACCCCTCAAACCAAGCCTAGACATTACGACCTAATCTAAGCGATTACATGGGCCATGAGTATGGCAAAAACTTTAGTTGAATTAAATTCATTTAATCTTTTAAAACCACGTACTAGTAATCCTCCTAAATACGATGTTTTTAATGTAAATTTGAAAGAAACCTTGTTTAATATTTGTAAAACAACTTGTTGATCTTCAAATAAAAATTCGATAAATTGAGTTTACGGAAAATGATTTTATTAGGAAAAATACCAGAATATTAAATCCATAGTAAAGAATCCATGCAATTTTCCCAACATCCAAAGTTTAAAAATCCTGTGCCACAGTTCAATATCACAAAATAAAATCTCAAAAAGAAATCATAAAGCCCACAAAATTCCAAAACATAAGAATAATTCATAATCGTAAAAGAAACATTTTTGAGAGCATCACCAAAGACTGAATCCGAGTCCTAACCACGAGGATTATCTAAAAACACATAAGTAATATGGGTGAGCTTTGAAAGGCCTAGTGTGAGATCAACACAAGTATATTCACATACATATATATTTACATACATACCAAAATATATCAATAACATCATATCAAACATAAAAATATTAAAAATTATAACAATAATATTTATGCATGGACATATCAATGCATGTTTTAAAACGATGCATATTTTATAAAATTTCCTACCCATCTCCGCTACACACCAATATCGAGTTCCCAAAACTCGTCCATCCCAATCACCATTTGTGGACAAGCCACCACTGACTTGTAGATAAACTGCCACTGATAACACTTTGTGGACAAGCCACCACTGATATGTTGATATACTACCACTTATAACACTTTGTGGACTAGCCACCACCAATATGTAGATATACTGCCACATACTTCCATCTTTCACAAAATATGACCACATGCATGTCACATGGCAATTTCACTTTTAAACACATGTGAATCACTTTTAACACTTAGGCATGTAGACATGTTTACATAATCACATTTCACTAGTCATCACTTTAACATGTTTAATCATACTTGTCACATTAGATCATAGGTCTTAATATTCACATGATCATATATATATATATATCACAGACTTGAATCATCAAATATTTCACATAAGCCATGCAACACATGTCATGATAATGCGATCTATACATACATCATTATTTATAAAAATAATCACATCATATCACATATCCCATGCATTTCACAAAATGTATTTCGGATAGAGTCACTTACTTGGGCCCTTTGTAATGAGTTTTTCAACTCCTCTTTGAATTGCTTAGTGTACTCACAATTAACCATGTTTAAGTTATTAACATAACCAAAGTTAATAATATAACATACAATAAGTAGAATCGATCCCACACCTTTTATTGAAGATCCTAAATGCCACAATCCTTATTACTAGTTTTGCTTGATCTAACTCAAAAGACGTATCTAACACATGAATAATGCTTATTGGTTAGGATTCATTTGAAAACAATTTATCACTAACAAATCAATTACTAATAGCCTTACTAACACTTACCCCATTTTGGACTCTCGAAAAGATGATTTACAATATGAAATTAGGCAACTATACCATTCAGCCAAGAGATGAAGTCACCAAGAGGAGTCTATGATCGAAATAACCTACACTTACAAACTTGATTAAATTGGGATGGATGATGAATCCAAATAGAAATGAGATCAGAGTTTTGAGTGATCTAAAAGAATCATTAAAGTAAAGTAACTACGACGGCTCGGTGGTGATCCGGTGATGAGGGAGCGATGGTTGAAGAAGGGAACTATATGGGTTTCAATGCAACAAGGTTGGAAAAGAAAATAAAAAAGGGATGAGAGAAATGGAGGAGAAAAGAGACCCGCGGTGGTGCGTGGCGACGATCATAGTGACAATGGGAGGAGAAAAAAAGAAGGAGAGGAGGTTTGGTGGGCACAAGGCATGGTAAAATGTAACACCCCTAACCCGTAACCGTCACCGATCTAGGGTTAAAAATCATTACCAAATAATTCAGAACTTTTACGATCATTTTACAACACAAAGTATATCATCATCCAAACATAATGGGATATATATGTATATAGTCTCTTAATGAGGTCTACAAAACCTTAAACACTTGTTAGAAAGGGGTCGGGACTAAACCGAACACATACAATTTTTTTCAAACTTAACATTTTTCAAAGCTACAGGGCGAGAACCTCGGTCGTGCAAATCCTCTATCTGTTAACTCTTGCAACTGAAACTTCAACTCTTTCAATTCTGTCGGTGCAATTCTATACGTGGCAATTGAGATAGGAGTTGTTCCCGGCACTAAATCAATACCAAACTCCACTTCTCGTATCGGAGGTAATCCTGGTAATTGTAACACCCCTTACCCGTATCCTATGCCGAAACCAGGTACGAGGCATTACCGGACTTAACTCACTTGGGCATACAACTTTAGTCCATGGAATTTCATTCCATCTTAAAATATTTCTTTCACTATCAAATCATTCTCATTAAGGACCTACGAGGCCATAAACGCGCATATGGAGGGTTTCGGAACCCAACCGGAAACTTTTGTGCATTTAAAAATTTTCACCTAAACAGGGGCCACACGCCCGTGTGAAATGGGACGCCCGTGTATGCAGCCCGTGCAGTCACACACTGTAATGTCCCAAAATAGGGGTTGCGAGTTTGAAGAATAACTCAAGTGTTAGTGGGCCTCAAGAGTGGTTTTGATGTGTTTTTGGAGTTCCTAAAGCTCGAGGATAAAAAGGGAGTATTTTGGAAATTTTGGAAATTTTGGGTTAAAAGTGGAAATTGGGTGATGGAGGGCTTAAGAATAAATTTTGTAAGGTTGTGGCATATAAAATGCCCTGGTAAAGTGGCTTCCGTGTGCCACTTAAGGTTTGGGTTTGGTGCTAAGCAGGTCAGGGGATCGAGCAACGCTGGGCGCATGGTTTTTTATTTTTGGGTTGTAAAGAGTGATGGGCTGAGGAGGCTTTAAAAGAATTTATACGAGGTTTATGACGCATGAAACCACTTGGCAAGGTGGCTAGGAGCGCTAAGGAGCAAGGAGGAGACTTTAAGAGGGCCTGGGTTCGAGGGGCGGCGGCAACAAGCGTGTTTTTATTTTTGGTTTTTAGCGCTAAAGCAAAGGGAGCCAAGGAAAGAAAGGCTTAAAAGAAATATGTGCCGCGATATTGTCATGAAAGTCAAGTTGGCCGAGTGGCTGAGGCGTGGAGAGGGATGCTTCAGGTCTGGGGTTCGAAACCCAGGAGCAGCGCATGGTTTTCTTTTTTATGCCGGCGTGGGGAGGGCCTGCATGGCCCATGCACGCATGCACGCATGAAGCAAGGTGATGAGAGTGTTTTTATTTTATTAGTTTTATTATTAAATTATGTAGGAAGCATGGGTTTTATTTTATTATTATATTATGTATAGGAAATGATGTAGTATGGGGGGATAAATTAACAATGGAAATTGATGTTTGAAATTAGCAAAAAGAAAAGCATGGTCGTGGGAAGCATGGGAGAGGAGCATGGTCGGTTTTGGGGTTTGCCAAGAGAGCATGGCCGAAATTTTCTTGGGATATTTTATTTTTATTCCCCATTTTTGGTGCTTGGCCGATTGAATCTCTCTCTAGGGGCTATCTTGGTCAGTTTTTCTTGTAGCAAAGGAGGTGCCAAATTCCTTGTTTTGTTTTCCTTTCTTCCCATTTGTGCTTGGCCGATTATAGGACCCTTTAGAGTAGTATTTTCGGCTTTGAAAGGTGATCAAGGAGTGCCGAGTCTCTTTGCTTTGCTTTCCTTCTTCCTACATGTTTGCATGGCCGGTCTTGTGATGCAAAAAGGATGGCCGAATGCTTCTTTTTGTCTTTCCTTTTCCCCATCTTGTGCATGGCCGATTGGAGCTTGCTTCAAGGTCTAGCATGTTCAGTTTTCAAGTAACAAGTGAAGTGGCCATTGTGTTGCTTTGTTTCCTCTTCTTCCCTTTTTGTGTTCTTGACCGAGAGAGAGAGAGATAGAGCAAGTTTGAGATTCGGTCTTGAAGAAGCTAGAGAGTATTTTGGCTAGCAAATATTGCTTGCCTTGTTGTTAGCCGCACGTTTCATTAACACTTGAACCATAGCCGAATCTCTATGGTGCTATCGACTACGTGTTTCTTTTGCATGTGTCAGCCTTAAGATGCATTAAGGGAACTCCCGAGATTTTGAACATCAAAGGTTTTCGTCAAACCCAAAAGCAAGTGATAGTTTTGGACCTTTTAGCAAAGGTAAGTGATTGTTAACCTTCGGCCATAGACTATATTTTGGGCTTTGTGATAGCCGAATGTTGAGCTTGGCTTTCGGGATGGTCGAATATATAAGGCCATAGTGATGTGTTCTTTTTCTGTGTAGCTAGTGTTGAGGAGCATCAAAGGAGTCTTTCAGAAGTGGAACTGCTCAAGAGACCTTGTCGAGCAAGGTAAATGGTAAGTATGACATGCGGCCAAGGGCCATTGCTCATAAACCTGTGTGTTAGCCGATTTCTAACAATGTTTTAATAGGAATTTCGATAACTTCGGAGCAAATCAACAGGAACAAGTGGTATTTCTGGATCGAAATAAGCTAGGTAAAAAGACTCATGGTATTCGGCCTAAGGCCATATTATTGGTACTAAGTGTGACCGATTTCGGTTATGTGTTCTAGGGGCAAATCGATAGAAGTAGCAGAAGTTTCCGGGATTTTAGATTGTGTTAGATAAATCGAATATCGTTTTAATTAGGTGCATAGTTATCGCACTGTTCTCTTGTTTGCTATATGTGTTGTATGTGTTATTTCATGTAAATATATATGTTGTACATGTTAGCCGAGATAAGGGTTAAGATAATGGATACCCGAGGTGAATAATCGATTAATCAAGTTAATGGTTATGATATTTACCTTTCGGTGATTTGCGATAATAATTGATTTTTGATGAATGTATAAAAATGAGATGGCATATGATGTATAATTGTTTTAAGTAATATGTTATCACGATACATATATTTATGCATGGAACGTGGAATGTGACTATTGGAGACAAGGGTATACACTATGTGAGTGGTCTAATGCTAGCCTCGTGCTACATTCTTGCTTGATGATTAGCGAACTGATTAATATGTGGGATCCCTATGGGATCGGTGGCTTGGCCACGACCTTGAGCAGTAAGTCTGCCAAGGTAAGATATGTGGATCACTATGTGGATTGGGCTTCATAATTGTATATTCATAATTGCATATTTATAATTGCATGTTCATATATATATATGGATTGTGGGGATATGGGATAAGCTCATATGTGAGGACATGTGTATTAACTATGCACTGAGTCTTGGTGACTCACTCAATTTTTCTCAACCCTTTCAGGTGGCGCGTAAAGCTTGGACCGGGTCGTAGAGGATACAAAGGTGGCCATGAGGAAATGGACTTTTATGAAAAAGGACGTTTTGTTTGATTTATTAAGCATCTATATTTTCAATAATTAAGTATGTATTGTAAGAAGGCCCACTAAAGTATTTCAGTTCTTTTATTAAGTATCTTTATTATTATGCCCTATTATGGATGGATGATTTAAAGGTTGATTGCAAATGGTTTTATTTCCTCAAGTAAAGCTTGAATCCGATATTTTTATAATAAACTTCAATTTTTACTTAGAATATTACAAGTCACGAAAATGTTTTACTAAAGGAAACAAATTTTCATCGGTTTTACTATTAAGAAAGAATGTTTTTGAAAGTATTCCGCAGTGGCATTCCAAATTCGGTCGGAGTAAATGGGCCGGGTTTGGGGTGTTACACACACGCCCATGTCCCTAGCTCGTGTGGGATTTATTTTCATTTCAAACCTACAGTGGTTTTCACAAAGCTGGGCAGATGCCCGTGTGCTTGGCTCGTGTGCTCCATACAGCTTAGACACGCCCGTATCCACTCCCGTGTGTAAAAACCTGTGTATTCTGTTTGTGACGTCAGCAACCTCATAAGGGTCACACGGCCTAGGCACACGCTCGTGTGTCTAACCCGTGGTTGACACTGACTTGCAACACTAACAGGTAGGGGACACACGACCCAGTCACACACCCATAGGACTGACCGTGTGTCACACACGGCCTAGACACACGCCCATGTGTCTACCCGTGTGGACGAATTCAAGGCTATTTTCCAAGCCATTTAGCCACCCTCACTTGCACACATTCACATATCATTACACAACATTCATCAGTTATAACTCTTGAATTATCACTTTTGAATCATGAAACTCAGACCATCTTCCTATATACAAGGGAGAACAATTAACAGCACTATTACAATGGACATGAGCCATCTTCCATGGCTATACACAACCAACCCATAAATCTTTTAGGCCAACACATTTGGCTACATTAACAATGACTTAATTAAACCAAAATAAGGTTCCTATACATGCCATATCTCAAAAAGACTTGAAACCTCCTACCCAAATGACTGCTCGATAGTATGAAAACATCTCCGGCAGTCTCCAACCTGAGCTAGTTAAGTTAACCTATAAGAGATAGGAAAGGAAGAGGAGTAAGCAATAATGCTTAGTAAGTTCATATGCAAATAATAATCAACTATTGATATTCATTGATTATACTCAACCACAAGGTATTATAATGAGTTTTACTCTTAAACTCATGGTTACCCATTCAATCATTCATAATGCTTACTCATTCCATCTCTTACCACATTCTAAACATATAACAAGCTTAATGCTCACATTTATTAGCATACATTCCCTGCACTTATCACCACAAAATCGCCTAAAACAACACTTAAACAATTTCTCAATGAACCATTGAAATAAAACCTAACACCTGGTGGTTTCGCACACAGCCCACCACTAATCTATAATAGGATGGTATCGCACATAGCCCACCATTAAGAATATTTACGGTGGTTTCGCAGATAGCCCACCAAATGATAGTATAAACTATGGTAACGCACACAACCCATTGTAATTGACTAACAAGGTGGTATTGCACATAGCCCACCAAATGATAATGTAAACGATAGTATCGCACACAGCCATTGTATATGAGCAATAAGGTAGTATCGCACATAGCCCACCATTTATATAATTAGAATCATACAGGGATTATCAAATATCTATTGAATTCAATTCATCTCAGCCATGAATAATCTCATTCATACAATACACCATTAATTAACATGTATACTCGTAATGAATCGTTTACACATAAACTTATCATTGTTTCATCATATACCGAATTCACCTCAATTGAGTTCTAACACATACATGTACCTCTCATGGTACAACCACATACTTTCTCATTGTCAACATACCTGATGAATCACTCAAAATGCTAAATAACACTCTTGAGTCTCATACACATAATATCATATCAACGTCATACCCCCGATAGGGTCTTACAGCAAATATGCTATCGACTCCATGTCCCTGACATGGTCTCACACCAAGGACATATTCCAAATATGGTCTTACACGGGACCTTAATTATCACAGTGTCATCACATTTGCTTTCCCTCTATTCTTTGATTCAATATAAGACTTCATTTCTTGACATCCCATCAAACGTATTTAATACATACATGGAGGCAACATACAATTTATACAACATCGAAATATTAATATTTCACTTAGATTTGCATTATTTAGCACACAAACTTACCTCAATGCAAAATGCGCTAATTGGCGATCTAGTTCTTAGCCTTGCCTTTTTCCTCGATCAAGGTTGTTTCTACGCTCTTCCTGACCTATAATAGTGAAATTCACTCATTCAATCACTTTATGAATCATAATACATCATAATCTACACTTAGGCAAAAATGACTATTTTGCCCTTGCACTTTGGAAAATTACAATTTTGCCCTTAGGCTCGTAAATCACTTTTCATCACATTTTCTTATTAAACAAGCCTAGATGAACATTATAATCCTCTTACAACTACCACAAATTCAACTATTTCATGCATTTATTACCAAATTACAACACTTACAACATAGTCCATTTAAGTGTTTTTCATGACAACACCTTTCACAAAAGTTGTTTCTCATCTCCCTAACATTAATTTTCTTCCATAAAAACTAAGCAAACAACATAAACTCTTTCATGACAAGTCCCTAGACTTTCAACCATAATGCAAATTAGTCCCCTCATTAGCTAGCTTAAGCTTTGGGGGCTCCAAAAGTATAAAAATCATCAAATATAACCACAAAAATCACTTACTTGTAAGGGATTTGTTTTGCTGAAAATTTGAACTACAAGAACCCTTATTTCCTTTCAATTTTCGGTGGAAGAGAAGAGATGAATAGTGAAAGATGGTAGCTTCTATTATTCATCTTATTTTATTCATCTTTATCACCTAATTTCACCAAATGTTGACCAAAATAAATGCACTTGTCTCCCTTGTCCACATGGCCGGCCAATACACTCAAAACAAGGCCTAATTTCACATTAGGGACCTCTAATTAATATTCTATAGCTATTTGGCACCTCTAGCAAATAAAATAGAACTTTCGCACTTTATGCGATTTAGTCCTTTTTCGCGATTAACCTTGAAATCGCTAAAACTAAAGCACCAAAATTCTCATGCATCTTTATAAACATCTTATAACACATAAAATAATATCAAACTAATTTTCTTCAACCACGAATTAGTGGTCCTAAGACCACTGTTCCAACTAGCCCCTAATTCGGGCTGTTACAATAATTCTTCATGAAATACATCAGGGAATTCACAAACCACAAGCACAGATTCAACTTTCTTTTCAATCACTTTTGTATCTATCACATACACGAAATAGGTTTCGCAACCCTTTTTCACATAATTCAAAGCTTTCATCGATGATATAACAGCCGGTAGCCCATTCAACTCACTGGATTCAATTCGAACTATCTCACCATTCTAACTTCTCAAATCAATACTCTTTCGTTTACAATTCACAATAGCATGATGCAAGGTTAGCCAATCCATACCCAAAATTTATCAAATTCATCAAAGGGTAGAAACATCAAATTAGCCGAAAAATAATTATCCCGATACATCGACGGGCAATTCTTGCATGCTTTATCAACCAAGACACACTTGCCTAATGGGCTCAATACTGTAATTACAAATTCAGTAGACTCAACAGGCAGAGTCTTACTAGATACTAGATTCACACACGCATATGAATGAGTAGATCCTGGATCTATCAATGCAATCACATCAGTATCAAATAGAGTAAAAGTATCAGTAATGACGTCTGGAGATGACGCTTCTTCTCGAGCACGAATAGCATAAGCTCGAGCAGGTGCTCTCGCCTCGAATCTCACAGTTGTATCTATTGTCCCTTTCTAACTTCCACTCATGTTTCTGGTGTTTCTGGGTGGTCTACCTCTAGCCATCGTATTACTCGGCCTCGCATTCTGAACATTGTCTTTCTCAGCTAACTCTGGACAATCTCGAATGAAGTGATCTCGTGATCCACATTTATAGCAAACTCTATTATTATACTTGCCCCAGCATTCTCCAACATGTCATTTCCCACACTGTCTACACTCAGCTTGTTGCTTTTGACACTTCCAACACTTGGTTCAATCGGAATTTGAGTTTTAAGACCAACACTTTGTTTCACACGATCTCTACTTGTAATATTCGAGATTTAGGGGTTATGCGTTTTAACTCATATTTATGTAGTAGTTTCTTTGTGTGTTGTATGTAAGTGTTTGGGGGCTTCAGGAACCTTGGGGTGTAGGTAGAAGCCTTAGAAAAATATTTTACTTTAAACCTTTAAGGGAGAACTAGGAGAGCTAGGCCTTAAGAAAATTTACGTGTGGGTTATGACACAAGAATTCAGTTGGCAAAGTGGAAAGGGAGGCGCCACTTTGTGCATAGGGGTGTGACGCCTCAGGGAGCTAGATGGACAGGGTTCGAGCAGCAAGGGAAGCATTATGGAAATTTCTTTTTGGTGTCAATGAGGGGAAGAGTTGGAGTTGCCATGGACACTTCATGGATGAGATGTAGATTGGGTCAAACAGCTCAAATTTTCGGCTAAGAAGGGAGATAAGAGTTTGACTCATTCAAACTCTTTTTGAATGAGGGGAGAAGAGGAGAAATAGGAGAAAAACAAGGGATTTGGGAGAGAGGAGAGGAGTTGGCCGAATGGAGGAGTCTTGGTGTGGCAATTTCGGCCAAGAGGGAAGTGGCTAGGCTAGAGGCTTTAGGTGCCGAAATAAGGAGAATGTGTGGCCATTTTCTCTCTTTTGGAAGTTTCTCTTCATCTCTGCTCCTTGCCGAAAACTTGCATTCTTTTCTCTCTTGACCAAAGGCCGAAAGTGAAGAACCATTCGTGCATTTTTTTCTCATCTTAGCGAGTCATCTCTTTTCTTCTTCATTCACCCTCTAAAAGCCGAAACATACTCTCCACACTCACCATAACCGAAATCACACAAACTCCAACCCTTTCTCTTCTTCTTTGCACCGAATCTTCCATCTTCAAAAGCTGAAAGAGCCTTTTCCATTTGTTAAGACCATAGCCGAACCTCTTTAAGTCTCTGCACTAATTATTCTTCTCTTGTTTTTCTTCAAGGCAGAATAGTACCTTGGCTGAACCTCCCATTCATCGTTTCTTTCTCTCTTCTTTTATTTTCGCCTACACTCTTCTTCCATTCTCTTCTATCGCGTTGATCTCCAAGGGCTGTCAGTAAGCCGAATCGGATGAGTATTGGGGTAAGAGATCTCTTTTGGTCTAAATGTCTCTTTATTATTTTGGCCTGCCAGAATTAGAGGCTTAATCCTATATTTATGTGAATGGCCGAATCTATGCAAGGTTTTGGATTCGTAACTCTTCTTGGAAGCCAATGTTAGGGGATATCTCAAAACTTCCGGGATTTGATCAAGCAAGGAAAGGGGGTTGTAGTATTCGACCTAAGGCAATACCCTCTGTGTTAGTCGATTTCTCATATGGTTTTATGTAGGTGCAATCGACTTCAAAAGTAAAAGCCGGAAACTTTAGTATTCTTCCGATCTAGGTAAGTCTCTGTTCATTTAGACGAATGTTCTTAGATCCATTCACTCAATCGTGTTTTTCTGACTAAGTTAATATCTTGGAGTCGGGTCCTAGCCAATCAAAGAAGGGGGTTGGAAGCACAGTTCCTACCCCTAGATTCAAGAAGCGGGCGGTGTCAGCCGTACGGGATTGGCCACCGGGTTGTGGGCCAGCTTCGGAAAGGGAGAAGCAGACCGCTGTGATCCCTGCAAGTGAAAGTGTCAGTGAGATCGATAGTGTTGTCCTTTGTGTTTATGGGTGTGTAACCCCACACTTTTCCCGATAGATTAATAATGTTGAATATATGTTAATAAGGTTATGAATAATCACGGTTAAGGGTACCATTCAATGGTACAGTTCATTCAGGTATGTTACATCTAACACTCTGTTAATAGTGTTTACAATTATTTGTATGAACGCATGTGAATTTCGATATGGGCTTGGGATTAAACATATAGTATGATACCTGTAATATTATGTATGTTGCATGGGCACGAGGGTTATAATGAAAGGGGGAAGTGTTCCGGTGGTTTTACCACATTATTCGGTGACTCATGTCACAATATTATGATTCAGTGACGTTGTCACATTATCCGGTGGCTATGCCACATATTAAGGGCGATGAGCAGTTGACTGCAGCGACTACCTTCGAGGGTGTGTAGCGGATGGAGGGTCGATTTAGTAATCCCCATTGGTGTGACTGGCTGGTATGGGTGGTGTGTAGAGGTTGGATATCTAGGTGGGTTCGGGATTGCATCATTGTTTTTACTATATGTGATTTAATATGCTGTGATATGGGCTTATGGCCCGATAATGATTTCGAATGGGCTTTGCCCAAAATGTTGTAATAAAGGCTATAATCGATTGGGAACCTGTGCTGGTTGTTGCACATTGAGTCTGTTGACTCACCCTTTGTGGGCTAACATTTTGCAGGTGATACTTAGTGCTATGGACCG
The DNA here is from genome assembly GCA_005393395.2 of Gossypium australe. Taxonomy (NCBI): domain Eukaryota; kingdom Viridiplantae; phylum Streptophyta; class Magnoliopsida; order Malvales; family Malvaceae; genus Gossypium; species Gossypium australe. The sequence continues at coordinate 59,785,944 of CM016617.1, forward strand.
GGTCGACAAGGACTGCGTGGTGGCCATGCTCAGCAAAATTTCGGGATTTCATATATTTGAACTCTTTTCGTTTTCTTTAGTATATTTTCTTTCGAGATTTATTTTGGGTATTTAATTTGTAATAAGGCCACTACTTAACTGTTTTAAGTTTTTTGTTTAAATTTCATGTCCATGCGATGGTAAACAAAAGAGTAATTAAATACTTTTCTTAAAGCAACTTCAAATGTTTTATCACCTATTCAACTTACGGTTTTCAACTTAATGAGCTCTAAAATTCGACAAATCTTTTATTTTTTGAAGTATGAAAGGAACGATTTTATCAAGCACAAACTCGAATGGCGACTTGGGTTCCAACTCGTTTGAAATTACAAACTTATTTTGAAATTGACTTATTTGATAAGAAGATAAAACGAGATTAAGATAAGTTTTCTTAAGGAACATGTTAGATCCGGTCGGGGCTTGTGGGCCGGGTTTGGGGTGTTTCACTACTCGTGTCCAAATAAAACATTTTGTCGATTAACTACATATTTGAATCTCTTTGACGAAGTTTGATACGACTTACTCATTGATATTTTTCTTTCATCTCTAGCTTCGGAATATGCTTTCTTCTTTTCTTTCCTAAGTTCTTTGGCTTTGCAATCCCTTTCAACCAATACTACGAATTCATTCAAATAAATTATTCCGACCAGAAGTTTGATGTCTTCATTCAGCCTTTCAATGAAGCATTTGCACATAGTAGTTTCTATTGAAACACATTCTCGCGCAGACTGGCTCAATCTCACAAATTCCCGTTCATATTCCGTAACTGGCATACGACCCTGTTTCAGCTCAAGAAATTCTTTACATTTCTGGTCTATAAATTGTTGACTAATGTATTTCTTTCGGAACTCAACTTGAAAGAAATCCTAGGTGATTCTCTCTCTCGGAACCACAGATATCAATGTCTTCCGCCATAGATATGTTGTATCTGTCAACAATGAAATAACACATTTTATGCATTCATCAAGAGTCAATGACATCTCATCAAACACTCGAATTGTATTCTCAAGCCAAAACTCAGCTCGCTTGGCATCATCATCAACGATGGCTCTAAACTCTTCGGCCCCATACTTTCAAATTTTATCCACAGGAGGTTTACTCAACCGGATCGGATCTGAAACTTGTGGCACTACATGCATTTGTAGGGGTGGAGGTTTTTGAGCAGCCGGATTCGTTCAAACGAACTCCAGAAATCACTCACTCATCATTCGAAAGAAGGCTTGCTTAGTCTCTCCCTCGTGGCTACTAGCTATCGGCCTAGATTCCGCCGGTGCTCTACCTTGAGCTGGAGCAGGCACATTACTCTCAACATCATTAGCAACTGCTCGATCGGGATCTATTTACTATATGAAAACACATTTTTAACTGTCAAGATTCATCACACTATCGCAATTATATATATGGCATGTATAGCAAGACTCACACGCACTATGTTAGTCCTAGAATCGACTAAACCGTAGCTCTGATACCAATAAAATGTTACACCCCAAACCCGTAACTATCGCCAGTCTAGGGTTAAGAAGCATTACCGAATAATCCAAAACTTTTACAATTATTTTACAACCCAAAGTTTATCATCATCCAAACATAACAGGATATATATGTATATAGTACCTTAATGAGGTCTACGAGACCTTAAACACGTGTTAGAAAGGGGTCGGGACTAAACCAAACACATACAAAATTTTTCTGAAACTTAACATTTTTCAAAGCTACAGAGGCCACACGCTGATGTAGGTAGGCCGTGTGCTTCACACGGCCTCGGGCACGCCCGTGTGTCCAAGTCGTGGCAAAACAGGGCATACATACTGACTTGTCCACACGGCCTGAGACACGCCCGTGTGCCTCACCCGCGATTGACACTGACTTGCACCACACGGCCAGTCACACGCCCGTGTGTCTAGCCTGTACGAGCCTGACTTGTTTCAATTTGCAAACTTAAATGACACGATCGAGCCACGCGCCCGAGTGCTCAATCGTGTGGGCAAATATAGGCCATTTGCAAGGCCAATTTGCCACCCACACTTAGGGTCTCACCTACAAGCATCAAACCGTATGCATTTATACCTCAAATAGCAACCAAAACATATCAATATGTGCACTAATTAAACATCAACTACACCATTTATTTCCATACTCAATTTCAACCCAAACATGTCCATCTAAAATACCAATTCCACATCCCAAATCGTATAATCTATTCATCATTTAATCTTAAGAAAATCTCTCATGAAACATAACAATTCCATTTTGCTAATTTATGCCATAATGATTACTTACATAGAACATACACATACACATACACATATAAATCATTCTTTTCATATGTTCAAAACATATACCAAACCATCAAACTACCAAGCCAAATCACATGGCAAGGCTTATACACTTCAAAACATGCCATAATCACTAGCCTATACATGCCATATACCAAGTATATACAACTTCCAAAAGTACCAAAATAGATAGCTGCTAGTGTGATTGAGTCGCTGACAATCCTTGGATCCGAGCTAGCTTTAAATATACTGTAAAACAAAGAAAACTTCACACAGTAAGCTTTAAAGCTTAGTAAGTTTGTAATATAATACATTTAACTCAATGATTTCAATTAAATATGTAAAATAAAACATCACATAGATCAATTCACAATAATACACTATTCCATCTATAATCCATACTCACATAACCATCCATTTATTCATTTACCAAATCATCAACCACATAGGTTCCGTACATACCTTTGCCAACACTTAGTTAACTATCATTCTTGCTACTCAATGCTCGATACGGTATTTCGATCAATCTTCATTATTTATTCTATTTAGTCGCACACTTAGTGCCACTTTCTTAGCCGAAGCATAAATATCATTGCATACTTAGTGCCTTTATATTAAACCGAATTTAACTTGGTATCGTACACACAATGCCAATCAATATACCCGAGGCTTCCTTTACTTCACACACACAGTGCTATTCTCCTCTGTCCCAATTCTAATTACGCACACTTAGTGCCACATTTCTCAAATCCACATATAGCATTACTAATTCAATAACCACATATTCATTCATTTCATAACACATAAATAAGAATTTAACGATTCGTATTATACTCGAACTTACCTCGGACGTCGAAGTTACGAAACAAGTCGATCAATAGAGCACTTTGTTCTTGCCTCGATCTAAGCCCGAATTTCTCTTTTCTTGATCTATACATATTCAAATTTAGCTCATTCAACCACCAATTCATTCAATTAAGTCCAAACACACATATTTAGGGCATTTTACAAAATAGACCTCACGTTTTCACATTTCGACACTTAAGTCCCTACTTCATAAAATCATCAAATTCTCATAATTTCATTTCACACATGACTAGCCGAATTTTCCTTATGTTCATACAAGCCCACATATTTCATTTATTTCATATTTTAGTCCTCCAATTTCTCATTTTCACAATTTAGCCCAAATTACTCAAATTCACCAAAAATTCAAAGACAAAATATGTTATTCTATGACATATCTTTCATATTTCATTATCAACTATCACAAACCTCAAACATTCATCAAAGGCACAACTCAAAATCTTCACCAAACTCTAAAATTAAAGCATGGGCTTCATAATACACTAAGTAACGATCACAAAAACGTAGAAATCATTAAAAACCGAGCTTAAAACATACCTTGATTGAGCCAACTTCTAACCGAAACCCTTAAACTCTTTTTCCTTTATTTTCTTGTGGTTTTCATCAAAGAAAGATGAGAATATGGCTTATTTTTCTTATTTTTTATTTAATACATATTATTTCATCATTTACTAAAATACCCTTTGTTAAAACATTATTATTTCATTCATTTAATGGCTATATATGTCAACTTCCACTATCAAAGGTCTAATTACCACATAAGGACTCTTCATTTAAAAAGTCATGCCAAATAAGCACTTTAACAATCAGCACACAGCTTTTACATTTTATGCGATTAAGTCATTTTTGCAAATTACGCACACAATCGATAAAAATTTCACACATGCTCAATCACATACTGTAAACATGAAAAATAATCTTAAAATATTTTTTTGACCTTGGATTTGTGGTCTCAAAACCAGTATTCTGACTAGGGTCTAAACCGGGCTGTTACATGAAAGGTGGTGAAGGGTTCAGTCACGGTGGGGGAAAGGAATAAAAGTTAAAAGATAAAGGGTGGTAATTTTAGCAAACGGAGAGAAAATAGATGAGAAAAAGAAGAGGAAAAAGAGAGAAATGGTAGAAAGTGGGAGGAGGGGACGAAAAGGAGAGGTGGTGAATAGGAATAGGGTTTGGTCAACATGGACTAGGTTTAATGAACATCTACAAATGGAAAGGGTGAGAAGTTTTGGAAAGGAAGGGAGACTGATAGCACTAGAAAGAACATAGGATTTCCCCCTTACTTATTGGTTAAATTGTTCCCATTTAATTATCCTTAGCATACATTTTAGCATTTTCAGTTTAGTAAATTGCAGTTTAGTAAATTATCCTAGCCTATTTTATCCTTAATTTTTCTATCTTTTTGCATTAATGTCGCTGCATAAGTGAATTCCAGAATGCGTCCAGAATTATCGCTGCACCTGACAGTTGTCCGGATAAGAAATAAATTTGCGTGAGCTGTCCAGTCTAGTATAACCAACCTGTACATACAAGGACAAAATACTTTTGAGGAAAGGACACCGGTATTGTTGGAGGAGGACATAAAAGGTGGATGTGAAAAGAAAAGCTAGCTCTTTTTTCTGGATCATCGTCTTCATCATCCTACCTTGAAGCTTGCGACCATGGCAGCTTAAGCTTCTCACGAGTGAGCCTACATGAAAACCAAATGTAGACTAGTTTCTGAAGAGAAGACCTAAGTGCGAAACAAGAGGGAATAAAGAGATTCAATCGACTTGTCTAGGAATAGTATTCTCCACTCGATTCTTTCTTATTTCTTTATGGATGCTGGTGATTATTCTCTGCTTTCTGTTTCTATGGAAGTACACATGAATTCTTTATTAAATGTTATCATTTTCAATCTTGCTTTTAGTGTTTAATCTTGGGGTTTGATTGTTTTTTAACACGGAAGTGTTATTGTAGTCACTGACACTGGAAAGTACGGTGACAGTTTGAGCCAACAAGCATTACAACGGAAGTTGAGCAAGGATTAGAGGAATTTAGTCCACTTGTTCTTAATAGTGTCGTATTGCCATCATCGGAAAGTGAGGTTAGTATGCATGTTTAAGTCTCGAATTAAATAGAGGAGTGACACTGGGTAAGATATACATTGAACTTTATTACTTCGACAACCACCTATCTTTTTATACCTTGTGAGCACTTACTATTCTACTGAAGATTCATGTTGAGGATCCTAGTTTATCATTATCATATTTTATTTTATTGTTTTCAAGTTATTGCATCGACAACTATTCTCACAATTTATCTCGTTCCATCTAGTTGTTGCACCGACATTAATAGACACAAGACTACCATCCTTGTGGGATCAATATTCGACAAACTCTGTAACACCCCCAGACCCGGCCCAGACGTTATGGCCGAATCTAGTGATGTCACATCAAAGGGATAATTCCAAAACGACTTTGTTTAGTTAAACTTATGTTCAGTAGGAAATTTGCATAGTTAAAAACTTAAGTTTAAGTTTAGAAACCCAAAATCCTTGTAACTTGTTAAGTTATGATGAAAGCCCATGTTTTAAGAAAACGTCCATATGTTATTGTTATTTCAAAAACCATGTTAAACTTTAGAAATTTATTTAAGTTTAATAATTAGACGGTTGAAACAATAATAAAACCCAAATGTAAAGTCAAATTGGAGATACAAGGCCCTATTACATTCCAATGAAAATAAAGTAATTAAAATAAAGTCATTCAAAACTAATTAAAAACTTCTAAGCAGCTTGCAGTGTGGCCACCTCCGAGTCCTCTTCCATGTCAAGCCGTCTACTAAGAGTCACCTGAAACATTACATAAAAGGGTGTGAGTTTCGAAACTCAGTGTGTACGACCCTTGGTAATCCAACTAACATGCGATTATCGCATTGGGCCTAAGCCCCATCAAAATTGGTGGTCTTCGACCTAAGTCCACAATGACCTCATATCACATCAGTACCACACGAATGCAATGCTCTCATCCTAAATCTAACCCTACACTCCATTTCCCTTCCAACCCTACACTCCTGTGGGGATATAAATATCAACCGACCCATCCCTACTCTCCAAAGGTAGCACCAATAGTGGAACTACTCAAACGTTGCAGCAAGGCTGCTAAGCATATAATGGGCTTAAAGCCACCGATGGATCCATGGTCGTCAAGTGACTTTGTAGTCCTCACATATCTTCCTCCGTATCATCAAACCCACCCAAGTGCAACATATATCTCATGAATGCAACATACACATTTTCACACAATAAGCACCTAGGGGTATTTTAGTCATTTCACTACCCAGGGGTATTTTTGTAAATCTACCCTCTATGGGGTATTTTCGTAATTCTACCCTACAGGGATATTTTCGTAATTCTACCCTATAGGGGTATTTTCGTAATTTCTTTCATCTCGTGTTTTAGTTATAAACTTTTGCTCATCAACAAGTCCTTGCGGCTAAAGTGAATAGACACTATACACTAGGTAGGATCCCAGAGAAGAGGAGGTGGGTCACTAGGACCGCTTAAGTACCAAGTTCTCCCTAGATCCACTCCTAGACATGCATATGTCCATTCCCACACTCTAACCTAACGACTTGTCCACAGACATGTTTGATTATTATATTAAGTTTTATGCTATTTAAGAATTTATCAGAACTAGGCCTGGAGTCCATTAAAACCGTAGCATGCATTTCCAAAATCTCATAAGGCCCACTAAGCCCAATCATGTCCATATAACCCATTAAGCCCAATCATGTTTATGTAGCCATTAGACCCGATCATAATCAAATCATACAACCATCCATATCAATCCATCACTCAATTTCACATATCAACTCTTGCCGATTTGGGCCCACGAGCTCGGCAGGCCCATTTTGCCCCGTCTGGCCCGATCGGCCAAGTGGCCCGAGACCATGAGATCGCTCTCTTGGCCCCAATAATTGTATCGGAGTTCCCACATGAATGTTCACACGCTCGTGTGGTTGCCAGTGCCAACCTTTTGGCTTTTCGACTTTTCGGCATTCCGGTTTTCCGGTATTTCGACTTTTGTTGATTTGTCGTGTGTGAAGTGTATGTACACACCTGGTTAATGCAGTGTGCTACACTATCCCAAGCCTTGAACCTACAACCAATACCAATCTCCAATCAATCACACACTTAACCACAATATTTACCCAAAAAATCGAAGCCTCACCATAACCTTACCGTGTGCCACCAGTTCTAGTAGCCCTTGCTTAGCTACTATTCACAAATATCCCCTAGATCTGGACCCACACATATACTATCAAAAATCAAGTGACTCATATTCCACACAAGTCACCTCTATAAGCCACACTTACATTCGGCCACTTACTAATCCACAATTTAGACGAGTACACTTACCACTTACTAGCGATCCTTACCACGCTTGCGATCTTTGAACCATACCCTTGTTAATACAGGGTTAACGACAAGAAAGAAATAGATAGCCCTCCGGATTTTACCAAAACAAACTAAAGGAGGTTGACTAAGTACTTATCGATTCCAACCATTGATCCTGCGGCCTATATAGCTACTGAACGAGATCTGGCTTTTAAAACTTGATTAAGAGTAGATAACAACAATCGATTTGTGATGGAGGAAAAACAACAAGGAATCTGAAAAAAAGATATGGCTATTCGATTATAAGGGAGTATTCGACTTTCAGAGAAGGATGAAGAATGCAACACCAATAGGGATTTCGGTAAAAAGGAATGATGGTTTTTCGACAATTGAAGAATTCGGCAACGGAGGAAATAGAATGAAGGGGAGAAAAGAAAAGTAATGGAAAACCCAAGGAACCTTTCAAAGGAATTCGGCACCCCCCTTTTATAGCCAAAAGCCGAAACTACTTTCCCCCAAAGTCCCATTCGGCACCAACTCTTCACACTTCTCAACTCCTAACTTTTCTCCCCTGATAACTCCTCAATCTCATCCTAAATTTCCTCCACAACCATCTCACTGAACCAATTCAAACTCTCTACTACAAGAGTTCAAATCCACCACAAACTTTGGCCGTCCAGTCTACAAAATAAACACTCCAATAAAATACCATGCCACTAGTCAAACCTTGGATTCCCTTCCCTGCTAATGACGCCACCTCCCTGCTCCCTAAGTGGCGGCACTTTGCCACTACACCACAAGCTCTTTTGTGCCATTTTTCTTCTTCATTTATTTAAAAGGCCTACTAACTGAAGTCACAGTTCCCTTGTGGCTTAAACGAAAATTTTTCCTATACCCTTACTTGATCCCAAGACATCTCCAACACCCCTAAACACTCCAAATTCATTAACCCTTAAAGCCAACATGCCAATTGTTAATTTCTCGCTCATTTAAAAAATTTCTGAGACCCAAAGCCCAAAGTCCAATAGGCCCAATTCTACTAGGCCCAAATTCGGGGCGTTACAATTCTATCTCCCTTAAAGAAATTTCGTCCTCGAAATTTCCAACTAACTATTATTTGCACCGCTCAAGTCACACCACTATGCTTTCGCTGCGCAATCTGATTTTAATAACACTTTAACTCTAATTGAAACCTCTTACACTTACCAAAAAAAACCTACCCACTGGAGCAGATAAACATTGCACGCATACAGTTTCTATACCCAAAATATCGCATCCCCACAAAACATACCTGACTTAATGGTTATTGAACAATCTCGAGCCTGATGCTCCTCAGACCTGTATCTGAAACATGCTCCTGACTTCCTCCAACATTCACCCGGATGATGCTTTCTGCAATATTTGCAAGCCCGAAAGTTTGGACGTACCTTAACATGCTTCACAGAACGACACTGCAGTCCTAGAGAACTACGATCTCTTTTTTTCTTACAGTCCACGCACCTAACCCGAAGTGTTTCACCAATTTCTTTAACCTCCTCCAGTACCTTCCTTACTAGCTGCGCCAGCACATCAGTAATGAATTCTGGGTTACCGCTACTCGAGGTTGGTGGCCTCACTCAGACCTCTGTCTCCTGGACCCTCTCATGCTCTGGTGAAGCCGGTGCCTCCCCAGCAGATGTGTGGCCCGATGCTGATGATCCAGCCTTAACACTTCCACGGCCTCTGCCGTGACCCCTTGCACCTCTTCTAGAGCTCATCGTTGATTCTTCTATTATCAGAATTAGGAATTCTATGAAATTATTTCATAGTTCCACTATTTAAAGCACATGTCTTATGCAAGTAACAATTTAAAAGTTGTTTCGCAGTCGTAAATCAACTACAAGCTTAAGTTTCCTACGGGCCTTAGTCTCTAAGAACCTATTGTTTAAAGTAGCCCAATATCTAAATACAGTTCAGTAATTTAAACAAGTGTAATAATAGAAAAACTTACTTGGCTCGACGTCGAGGGCTCAGTGAACCACACTTCAAGAATCCTGTAAAAACTTTTTAATCTACTTGTTTTAAAAACCCAAAAATCTAAGGCCCATTTCATAGCCCGAGCTTTGCAACCGAGCTCTGATACCTGTAAATGTAACACCCCCAGACCCGGCCCAGACGCTATGGCCGAATCTGGTGATGTCACATCAAAGGAATAATTCCAAAACGACTTTGTTTAGTTAAATTTATGTTCAGTAGGAAATTTGCATTGTTAAAAACATAAGTTTAAGATTAGAAACCCAAAATCCTTGCAACTTGTTAAGTTATGATGAAATCCCATGTTTTAAGAGAACGTTCATATGTTATAGTTATTTCGAAAACCATGTTAAACTTTAGAAATTTATTTAAGTTTAATAATGAGGCAGTTAAAACAATAATAAAACCCAAATGTAAACTCAAATTGGAAATACAAGGCCTTATAACATCCCAATGAAAATAAATTCATTCGAAACTAATTAAAAACTTCTAAGCAGCTTGCAGTGTGGCCACCTCCGAGTCCTCTTCCATGTCGGGCCGTCTACTAAGAGTCACCTGAAACATTACATAAAAGGGTGTGAGTTTCGAAACTCAGTGTGTATGACCCTTGGTAATCCAACCAACATGCGATTATCACATTGGGCCTAAACCCTACCAAAATCAGTGGTCTTGGGCCTTAGCCCACAATGACCTCATATCATATCAATATCACACGAATACAATGCTCTCATCCCAAATCCAAGCCTGCACTCCATTTACCTTCCAACCTAACACTCTTGTGGGGATATAAATATCAACCCACCTATCCCTGCACTCCAAAGGTAGCACCAACAGCGGCACTACTCAAACGTTGCAGCAAGGCTGCTAAGCATATAATGAGCTTAAAGCCACCGGTGGATCCACGGTCGTCAAGCGACTATGCGATCCTCACATATCTTCCTCGGTATCATCAAACCCACCCAAGTGCAACATATATCTCATGAATGCAACATACACATTTTTACACAATAAGCACCTACAGGGGTATTTTCGTAATTTTACCCTACAGGGGTATTTTCATAATTTCTTTCATCTCGGGTTTTAGTTATGAACTTTAGCCCATCAACAAGTTCTCACGGCTAAAGTGAACAGACACTATGCACCAGGTAAGATCCTAGAGAAGAGAAGGTGGGTCACTAGGACCGCTTAAGTACCAAGCTCTCCCTAGATCCACTCCTAGACATGCATATGTCCATTGCCACACTCTAACCTAGCGACTTGTCCACAGACATGTTTGATTATTAAATTAAGTTTTATGCTATTTAAGAATTTATCAGAACTAGGCCTAGAGCCCATTAAAACCCTAGCATACATTTCCAAAATCTCATAAGGCCCACTAAGCCCAATCATGTTCATATAGCCCATTAAGCCCAATCATGTTTATGTAGCCCATTAGGCCCGATCATAATCAAATCATACAACTATCCATATCAATCCATCACTCAATTTCACATATCAACTCTTTCCGATTTGGGCCCACGATCTCGATAGGCCCATTTAGCCCCGTCTAGCCCGGTAGGCCAAATAGTGGCTTGAGACCATGAGATCGCTCTCTTGGCGCCGGTAATCATATCGGTGTTCCCACTCGAATGTTTGCACGCTCGTGTGGTTATCGGCGCCAACCTTTCGACTTTTTGGCTTTTCGGTATTTCAGTTTTTCGGTATTCCAGCTTTTGCCTATTTGCCGTGTGTGAAGTGTATGTACACACTTGGTTAATGGGACGTGCTACACTATCCCCAGCCTTGAACCTACAACCAATACCAATCTCTAATCAATCACACACTTAACCCCAATATTTACCCAAAAAACCGAAGTCTTACCATAACCTTACCGTGTGCCACCAATTCTAGTAGCCCTTCATTAGCTACTATTCACGAATATCCCCTAGATCTGCACCCACACATATACTATCAAAAATCAAGTGACTCATATTCCACAAAAGTCACCTCTATAAGCCACACTTACGTTTAGCCACTTACTAATCCACAATTGAGACGAGTACACTTACCACTTGCTAGCGATCCTTACCACGCTTGCGATCTTTGAACCCTACCCTTGTTAATACAGGGTTAACGTCAAGAAAGAGTTAGATAGCCCTTCAGCTTTTACCAAAACACAGTAAAGGAGGTTGACTAAGTACTTACCGAATCCAACCTTTGATCCTGCAGCCTAGATAGCTACTGAGCGAGATCCGGCTTCTCAAACTTGATTAAGAGTAGATAACAACAACCGATTTGTGATGGAGGAAAAACAACAAGGAATCAACAAAAAGATAGAGCTATCCGATTATAAGTGAGTATTCAGCTTTCAGATAAAGAATAAGAACACAACACATATAAGGATTTCGGCAAAAAGGAATGATGGTTTTTCGACAATGGAAGAATTCGGCAACGGAAGAAACAGAATGAGGGAAGAAAAGAAAAGTAATGGAAAACCCAAGGAACCTTTCAAAGGAATTCGGCACCCCACTTTATAGCCAAAAGCCGAAACTAATTTCTCCCAAAGTCCCATCCGGCACCAACTCTTCACACTTCTCAGCTCTTAACTTTTCTCCCTGATAACTCTTCAATCTCATCATAAATTTCCTCCACAACCATCTTACAGGACCAATTCAAACTCTCCAATGCAAGAGTTCAAATCGAGCACAAACTTTGGCCGTCCAATCTGCAAAATAAACACTCCAATAAAATACCATGCCACTACTCGAACCTTGGACTCCCTTGCCTGCTAATGACGCCACCTTCCTACTCCTTAAGTGGCGCCACTTTGCCACTACACCACAAGCTCTTTTGTGTCATTTTTCTTCTTCATTTATTTAAAGGCCTATTAACTAAAGTCACAGTTCCCTTGGGGCTTAAACCAAAATTTTTCCTATACCCTTACTTGATCCTAGGACATCTCCAACACCCCTAAACACTCCAAATTCATTAACCCTCAAAGCTCACATGCCAATTGTCATTTTCTCGCTCACTTAGAAATTTTCTAAGACCCAAAGCCCAAAGCCCAATAGGCCCAAATTCGGGGCGTTACAGACTCACATCTATCTACTATACTTGCATCGACAGTGTACGCTTGCACATTATTGTTGTGATGTTAAACAATCGATCAAGATTTGGCGTCGTTGCCGTGGATGGCATTTGTTTACTGTTTACTTTTGTTTCTTTGTGTTTTTATAGTTTATTTTCTATGACGTTAGTATTCTCTAACTGTTTTTTTTGTTGCTAATTATTTAACTTCAATTGAGGTGTTTTATGACCTGAAGTAATTTTGATTTTCTTGCCGTTGTTGATCCAAAAATTGAAAGACTATTCGGAGTAGACTTCGAGAACAAAAAAATATGGCTTTACCAGGGAACAATGCTGCCATACCCCGATGCAACAGCAAAATGTTAATAACCTATTGTTGCCGGAAGATGCTCGCATACAAAATAGAACTATACGAGATTTTATAGTACCTGTCTTGGATGATTTACAACCAGGAGTTGTTAGGCCAGTAACCCAAGTTGGGAATTTTGAACTCAAGCCAGTAATGTTTCGAATGCTGACTTCTAATGGACAATATGTTGGACTACCACATAAAGAAGTGAGAGAACATCTTAAATCCTTTTTATTGATATGTGCTTCCTTTAGTCAACAAGGCGTTTCTGATGATGCCTTAAAGATGCAATTATTTCCTTATTCCCTAGTGACAAGAAAAATCCTAGCCCGATCACCGCAAGATACGGATGGATTGATCACTGGTGAAAAGGTTGAATCTAAAGAGTTTGTCGATGCATCAGACAAAGAAGTTCCACAAATTGTCATTTATATGGCTAATGTCTGATCTTCGAAACTGACGCCAATCAAAGATGTCGGCGCAAGTAGATATATCTCTACCTTTACCCTACCCACAAAGATTTAAGAAGAATGAGCATGACAAGCAACTACAGATCAACATTCCTTTAGTAGATGTTTTGGTACAAATTCTGAGTTATAGGAAATTTATGAAAGACCTCTTGACCAATAAGAATAAGCTCACTGATATTGAAACTATTGTACTCACAGAAGGTTGTAGTGCTGTTTTGACAAACAAGTTGCCCCCTAAATTGAAAGATCTTGGGAGCTTTACCATCCCATGTTCAATTGCCAATCATGATTCAGGTAAGGCTTTATGTGACTTGGGAGCTAGCATTAACCTAATGCCACTATCTACTTTCAGAAAGTTGGGAATTGTTCACATGAAATCTACTGCAGTGACATTATAACTAGCCGATCAATCCTTGGCTCAACCTAAAGGGCAAATAAAAGACTTCTTAGTTTGCGTAGATAAATTCATTTTTCGGCTGATTTTATTATACTTGACTGCGAGGCAGACATGTAGGTTCCCATAAGCTTGATACGACCATTTTTAGCCATCGGCTGAACTCTTATTGATGTTTGTAAAGGTGAACTAACCATGTGACTTAATGATGAGAAAGTCACCTTTAGTGTTTTTGAATCTATTCAATGCAAGGAAAAAGAAGAGTGCCATACTGTTGATGTGCTAGATGATCTAATTGAGGAAGAGTTCAATCACCAAAGCATAGTACTTTCTGAAGAGTTTACAGTGACATCTGATATCAAATCCTTAGATGATTGTGACAGCATAGTTGAAGATAGTAATCTTGAAATCAAGCATGGATGCTAGATTGAATCCTTAGACCTAGCCAACAGAACAACCCCAATTTTCAAGCCATCTATTGAAGAAACTCCTACTCTGGAAATTAAAACCACTACCTCATCATCTTAAATATGTCTTTCTAGGTGACCAAAATACCCTCGTTGTTATTGTCTCTGCAACACTAGATATAAATGAAGAGGAGAAATTGATCCATATTCTCAAGCAACACAAACGAGCTATTGCTTGAAGTATTGCTAATATTCAAGGTATTAGTCTTTCTTTTTGCATGCACAAGATCAAGTTGGAAGATGAAGGTAAGAAATTGATTGAACAATAAAGAAGATTAAATGAGAAGATGAAAGAAGTTATCAAGAAGGAAATCATAAAATGGCTTGATGCTGGAATTATTTACCTGATTTCTGATAGCAATTGGTTAATTCCAGTGCAATGCGTGCCTAAAAAGAGTGCTATCACTATGGTTTGCAATGATAAGGACGAATTAATTCCTTCACGGATTCCTACGAGATGGCGAGTTTGTATGGATTATCGCAAATTGAATGTGGCCATAAAGAAGGATCACTTCCCGCTTCCTTTCATTGACCAAATGCTGGATTGGCTTGCTAGAAAAGCCTATTATTGCTTTTTAGACGGCTATTCTGTTGGAACGCCGATACCCCATGGCGCAGCAGAATAAAATTAGATCCGGCGATCCAAATCATGGATCCATGTGTGAGGAACGAATCAGGGTGAAATAAAGGTTTCGAAATTACCAAAACTTCAATCTGAGTAGACAGCGACGCCTTGGCAATAAGAGTTTTGATCTACTGTCGAATCAAGCCTCAACCTTTTCCGATGTCGGCCTCTACGTAATCCACCCGGTTTGACTATGAACGGAAGAAATCTCCAAAATTGTTTTAGAGGTTTATTTGCTTGACGGCTGCTAGACCTAACAAGCAATCACTTAGGGTTTTCTTGTTTTGCTTTGTCTCCTTTTAGTACCTTTTTATAATGGGTGCCTTTCTCATTGGGCCTTTTATAATAGGTATCCTCTTAATTGGGCCTTTTATAATTGGTATCTCTTGAATGTACTACAAGATTAAATAAATATAACAAAGTTTTTAACCGAAAATTATAATTACATTAATTATATCTGAAAATTATAATTACATTAATTATAATAAGGATTTCGGTAAACTATATTTATTTAAATTTATATATGAATCAAATTCATATATTAATAAAATTATGTTATCATTATGTGTACAACATCCTTGTACATATAATATGTTCAATATTTGATTGCCCAATTAAATTAATTCTTTAATTAATTTAATTCATGTGACAACCAAACACAATACCAACTATATTTTATTCCGTTCATTTCAACCATAGGGTGTGACCCTGTAGGTTCTTGCAACGTTAGCAGTAATACTAGAACGATTCTATTGTCACAGACAATGAGTGGCATCTAGCAATGCATCATTGCTACCTAAGTTACAAGAAGTCATGATTCGACATAACCTTTCGTGATTAACCTTTCATGCATTAATCCTTAAGTCCTTTATCTCTAGAACGGATACAAGTCATGGGATAGTCACACTTGCATAGTCCATCCCATGTTTCTTGATATCTTGAGTAGACTATGATATACAAATTAGTATGACATCTCATATCAACTTATATGAGCATGGCCATGCATTTCTAGTCTCACTCAATCAAGTGGCTTAAGATATTACTCCTATTATGTAGGAGGGACTTATCCTTTATTGATTAACCATATCCCTCTACATAGATTGTGGTATATCCAACATCAGCCTTTATAGAACAACCTGTTACAGTGTACGTTTGACTGTATCAAAATATACAACTCACGATGCTGGGATAATAATGATCTCAAGTCTGAGGATCATGTACATATTAATCACTATGAGTAATGTTGTGACAATTACATAATAATCCAAGAAACATACTCATAGCGGGTCAATCCAATATGTTGTTCTATAACACACATATTCATGCATTGATTTTGACACTCCATATCAATGACAACTCTTTATCATCAATCAACTACATGTTAGTCTTAATGCATTATTGTTGTCCTAGTCAACAATAATACTCGATTAAGGATCTTTTAAGAATAATCATATTATTCTCAGGACATTATTATAAAACAATTTATTTATACACACAGAAAGAAAAACTGAAATAATAATGACAACGCTTTATATTAATAAACATGGTAAATTAAGTATGTTATTACAACCATCTCATGATTGATCTTTGGGCATACTCTTACAATCTCCCACTAGCACTAAGATCAATCACTCATATATCTAATACCAAGTGACTTAGTGTGACGATCATGCTTCTGCTGTGTCAGAGGCTTGGTCAGGGGATCAGCAATATTATCATCTGAAGATACTCTACATATCTCTACATCCCCTCGATCGATAATCTCTCGAATAAGATGGTAGCGTCTAAGTATATGTTTGGATCGCTGGTGAGATCTGGGTTCCTTAGCTTGTGCAATAGCTCCATTGTTATCACATCGGAGCTCTATAGCATCTGATATGCTAGGCACAACCCCTAGTCCAGTAATGAACTTCTTGATCCAAACCGCTTCCTTTGCTGCCTCACTGGCTGCAATATACTCAGCCTCTGTTATAGAATCGGCTACTGTACTTTGCTTTGAACTCTTCCAGCTCACAACACCACCATTAAGGCAAAACACAAAACCTGATTGCGATCGAGAATCATCCTTATCGATTTAGAAGCCGGTATCAGTGTAACCTTTTACACTTAACTCTTCCTCACCTCCATATAATAGGAACGTATCCTTGGTTCTTCTTAAGTACTTAAGGATACTCTTGACTGTGGTCCAGTGATCTTCACCGGGATCTACTTGATACCTGCTCGTCATACTTAATGCATACGAGACATCTGGATGGGTACATAACATAGCATACATGATAGATCCAATAGCGGAAGCATATGGAATTTTACTCATACGTTCTCTCTCTTGTGGAGTTGAAGGACACATTTCCTTCGAGAGTGAAATACCATGTCTCATAGGTAGGAATCCTCTTTTAGATTCTTCCATACTGAACCTTTTCAGTACTTTATCTATGTATGTACTTTGGCTTAGACCTAGTAGTCGCCTTGATCTATCTCTATAGATCTTGACTCCTAAGATATAAGTGGCTTTGCCCAAGTCCTTCATAGAAAAACAACTTCTTAACCAAGTCTTAATAGACTGCAAGGTAGGTATGTCATTTCCCATGATAAGTATGTCATCCACATATAGTACCAAGAATGTGATAGTGCTCCCACTAACTTTCTTGTAAACACATGGTTCATCTCCATTTTTGACAAAACCAAACTCTTTGATTGCATCGTTAAAACGAAGATTCTAACTTCGAGAAGCTTGCTTTAATCCATAAATGGATCTTTGCATCTTACATATCTTTCTAGCATCCTTTGGATTCACAAAACCTTCAGGTTGTGTCATATACACATCCTCTTCAAGTTTCCCTTAAGGAAAGCTGTTTTGACGTCCATCTGCCAGATTTCATAATCATGAAATGCAGCTATGGTGAGCAAGATCCTGATGGATTTAAACATAGCTAAGGGAGAAAAGGTTTCATCATAGTCAACACCATGAATTTGGCGAAAACCTTTAGCGACTAATCGCCCTTTGTATGTTTGTACATTACCATCCATGTCAGTTTTCTTTTTGAAAACCCATTTGCACCCTATAGGTTTAACCCCTTCGGGTGGATCAATCAAAGTCCATACTTGGTTTTCATACATGGAATCCATCTCAGATCTCATGGCCTCAAGCCATTTCTTAGAGTCTGGGCTCGTCACCGCTTCTTGATAAGTCCTAGGCTCATCTTGATCTATAAGAAGAACGTCACCATGCGTTGTAATGAGAAATCCATCTCTCAGGTGCACGGTGTTCTCTTAAAAATCTGCGCGGTGGTTGTGTTTCTACAGCAGTTATTTGTTCCTCAATTTCTTGTGGAATTTTTTGTTGTTCAATCTCTGGTTCAGTGGTATCTTGTGATTCTCGAATTTCTTCAAGTTCAATCTTTCTCCCACTTCCTTTTCTAGAAGTAAATTCTCTCCCTAAGAAGACACCAGTCCGAGCAACAAACGTTTTGTTCTCAGTGGGATTAAAGAAATAATATACTTTGGTTTCTTTTGGATACCCCTCAAAAATACACCTTTCAGATCTGGGTTCAAGCTTAGTAGACGTCTGATGTTTAGCATAAGCTTCACAGCCCCAAATTTTCATAAAAGACATACTAGGACATTTCCCAGTCCACATCTCGTATGGCGTCTTTTGAACCGATTTAGATGGAACACGATTTAGTGTGAAAGCAGCTGTCTCAAGTGCATGTCCCCAAAAGGAAGTGGTAGATCAGCATGACTCATCATGGATCGAACCATGTCTAACAAAGTTCGATTTCTTCTCTCAGATACTCCATTCCATTGAGGAGTACCAGGAGGAGTAAGTTATGAGACAATCCCACATTCTTTCAAAAGATCATCAAACTCTAGGCTCAAGTACTCTCTACCTTGATCGGATCGAAGTGACTTGATAGTTTTGCCTAGTTGATTTATTACTTAATTTTTGAATTCCTTGAACTTTTCAAGGGACTCAGACTTATGGCGCATGAGATAAACATACCCATATCTACTGAAATCATCAGTGAAAGTAATGAAGTAGTGAAATCCACCTCTGGCCTGTGTATTTATTGGTCCACATACATCAGAATGTATTAGGTCCAATAAATCACTAGCTCGTTCACTTTTACCAGTAAAAGGAGATTTAGTCATTTTTCCCAATAAGCAAGATTCACATACTTCAAATTGTTCAAAAACAAATGAATTCAAGAGACCATCTTTATGGAGTTTGGATATGCGTTTCTCACTTATGTGGCCCAACCGACAATGCCAAAGATAAGTTTGATTTGAGTCATTTATTTTAGATCTTTTAGTATTTATGTTGTAAATGGGATTCGTTTGATCTAAAATATAGAGGCCATTAATTAATTGTGCCGAACCATAGAAAACATTATTGAGATAAAATGAACAACAATTATTCTTAATAATTATCTCAAAACCAATTTTGTCTAAACAAGAAATTAAAATAATGTTTTTAGTCAAACTGGGCACAAAATAACAATCCTCTAAACATAAATCAAGTCCATTAGGCAAAGATAAAGTATATGTTCCCACAGCTAATGCAACAACTTTTGCTCCATTTCCAACTCGTAGGTCCACATCTCCTCTAGCCAAAGTCCTACTCCTTTGTAGTCCCTGTACAGAAGTACAAATATGAGAACCACAACCAGTATCTAATACCCAAGAAGTAGTAGTTGATAAATTAATATCAATAACATAAATGCCTGAAGCAGACATTCCGCTTGCTTTAGCTTTCTTGACTTCTTCAAGATAGACAGGGCAGTTCCGTTTCCAATGTCCAGTCACACCATAATGAAAACAGTTTCCTTCCTTAGACACCCCACCTTTAGGTTTCAGTGCAGTCTTTCCTTTTCCAAATTTGGGCTTACCTTTACCCTTGGGCTTTGTTTGAACTTTGGCCTTTCCCTTGCCCTTGTTATTACGGACCATCAGTATGGGCTTGGGTCTAACCTTTTTCAAATTGCCTTCAGCAGTTCGTAACATACTGAGCAATTGTGGTAGAGTCTTGTCAATTTCATTCATATTGAAATTGAGGACAAACTGGCTGTAGCTATCCTGCAACGATTGTAAAATAACATCAGTGGCCAACTCTTGGCTTAATGGAAACCCAAGCTTAGACAGGCTTTCAATATAGCCAATCATCTTAAGGACATGAGGTCCTACTGGGCTTCCTTCAGCCAACTTACATTGGAATAGGGCCTTAGAGATATCAAACCTCTCTTGCCGTGCTTGTCCCTGATAAAGTTCTTTCAGGTGCTCGATCATATCATAAGCAACCATGTCCTCATGTTGCTTCTGAAGTTCAAGATTCACAGTGGCAAGCATAAGACATCCAACATCTATCATGTCATCGAGATACTTCTTGTAAGCATCTCTATCAGTCCTCGAGGCATTAGCGGGTGGTTCTTGTTCAATGACATATAATTTCCGTTCTTGTTTAAGGACAATCCTCAAGTTACGGAACCAATCAAGAAAATTCAAACCATTCAATTTGTCCTTCTCAAAGACCGATCGCAATGAGAGTGTGCTAGTGTTTGCAGCCATAATATATCTACAACAATTAAATATGCATGTGAGTAAATTTACCAATTTTATATCAATCATTAAAAAGACTTTATTAAATGATGTTCCCACTATTTTATTTCAAAATTAATAACCCTCGTATATTAATTTCGGAAAAACTTTCTCAAAAGTATTTCTAGTAGGTTAAGGATCCATATTTCACCGCCTCTTAAGTCAGCTTTGGCTTTACTCTTAAGATTATGGTTATTTAGGTAAGCAACATTTGCTAATTACATCATATGTAACTCCTAATATTTGGTGAACAACTTTTGTTCTAATCATCTTATGATTTATCCAATTTACTTGCCTCTAGGTTTCTAATCCTATTAGAGTAACCTAGTTAAGTCATTAACCAATTTTTTAACCAGCGAATATCACTTGTTTATTCTTCGCGTTTAACCAAGATAAATACTAGTACTTCGCTTTGGCAGAACCTACATAGTATTGATCGAGGCCTTAACGAGGGCAAAATTGGAAGGCCATGTTGACTTAATATTTTAATAGAGGGATTTTATTAAGGTTGTTGCATCTCACCAATTATGGTCTACTTTAGCCCATTTAGTCTTCTAATCGATCTCATCAATTAATAGGGTTTATTATCACCAAGTTTTAATATATATAATAGGCATGCTTTAGACATCCATAGTATCTCATACATGAATAAATAAAGCAACAAATAAATGCAATAGTTATAGCCCATAAACTAAGGTGGTTCAACCCAAGCCAATGGGAAAACCAAAAAGAAACCTAAAGGTGTAAGCCATTTCACAAGCTATCATTCACAATCATTGTCCCACCTTCCTTCTCGTTTGGCCCACAGCAACTCTTGCAAATTACAATATGCAGAAACTCGTTTTACATACGAGGGAATAAGATGAGAAGAGAAATACAAGAGAATAGAAGTAAGGCACGACACGCAGGCCGTATTTTTAAAAAAATACAACCTTTTATCGAATGGGTCATTGGGCTATAACTATGCATTTCAAACACCGTGCATGTCAAAAATAGCATACATAATTCATTTTTTTTCTTTGCTAAGGTGAATTATAAAATATCCTTTCAACCTTTTGCGGCCCATCAAGTTTATAAATTTCTTTTATTAACAAAACTTTTTGCGGGGGGTCTGAGGAGGTCGGAGGAAGCGGGCCGAAGGCCCGCGGCCGGAGCCATCCTCAGATCCCCACGAATCGCATACCCCAGTCAAATGAAACCTCACGATTTGATAACTTTTATCAACAGAATCGTGTTTTTAGAATTTTAATCCTTGAGGTTTCATATCGGAACAACCCTTGTTCCACTAGCCAGTTAACACTTACTGGAAACTATAAATACCACCGTCGCATTATTACAGATTTGTTAATAGTTAACAGTAATAACATAAAATCAAATAGGCCACAACACCATGATTAACATTTAATCAATTACCGAAAGGAACAATTATCAAGTTATGCTTAAACGATTTAAACAATCGAAAATACAACAAGATCAAAACATGCATCTCATACAATTGCATCACCCAAGTATTTAAACCCGAGTTCGTATCACACAAGTGGCTCTGATACCACTGTTGGAACGCCGGTACCCCATGGCGCAGCAGAATAAAATTAGATTCGGCGATCCAAATCATGGACCCATGTGTGAGGAACGAATCAGGGTGAAATAAAGGTTTCGAAATTACCAAAACTTCAATCTGAGTAGACAGCGACGCCTTGGCAACAAGAGTTTTGATCTACTGTCGAATCAAGCCTCAACCTTTTCCGATGTCGGCCTCTACGTAATCCACCCGGTTTGACTATGAACGGAAGAAATCTCCAAAACTGTTTTGGAGGTTTATTTTCTTGACGGCTGCTAGACCTAACAAGCAATCACTTAGGGTTTTCTTGTTTTGCTTTGTCTCCTTTTAGTACCTTTTTATAATGGGTGCCTTTCTCATTGGGCCTTTTATAATAGGTATCCTCTTAATTGGGCCTTTTATAATTGGTATCTCTTGAATGTATTATAGGATTAAATAAATATAATAAAGTTTTTAACCGAAAATTATAATTACATTAATTATATCTAAAAATTATAATTATATTTATTATAATAAGGATTTCGGTAAACTATATTTATTTAAATTTATATATGAATCAAATTCATATATTAATAAAATTATGTTATCATTATGTGTACAACATCCTTGTACATATAATATGTTCAATATTTGATTGCCCAATTAAATTAATTCTTTAATTAATTTAATTCATGTGACAACCAAACACAATACCAACTATATTTTATTCCGTTCATTTCAACCATAGGGTGTGACCCTGTAGGTTCTTGCAACGTTAGCAGTAATACTAGAACGATTCTATTGTCACAGACAATGAGTGGCATCTAGCAATGCATCATTGCTACCTAAGTTACAAGAAGTCATGATTCGACATAACCTTTCGTGATTAACCTTTCATGCATTAATCCTTAAGTCCTTTATCTCTGGAACGGATACAAGTCATGGGATAGTCACACTTGCATAGTCCATCCCATGTTTCTTGATATCTTGAGTAGATTATGATATACAAATTAGTATGACATCTCATATCAACTTATTTGAGCATGGCCATGCATTTCTAGTCTCACTCAATCAACTGGCTTAAGATATTACTCCTATTATGTAGGAGAGACTTATCCTTTATTGATCAACCATATCCCTTTACATAGATTGTGGTATATCCAACATCAGCCTTTATAGAACAACCTGTTACGGTGTACGTTTGACTGTATCAAAATATACAACTCACGATGCTGGGATAATACTGATCTCAAGTCTGAGGATCGTGTACATATTAATCACTATGAGTAATGTTGTGACAATTACATAATAATCCAAGAAACATACTCATAGGGGGTCAATCCAATATGTTGTTCTCTAACACACATATTCATGCATTGATTTTGACACTCCATATCAATGACAACTCCTTATCATCAATCAACTACATGTTAGTCTTAATGTATTATTGTTGTCCTAGTCAACAATAATACTCGACTAAGGATATTTTAAGAATAATCATATTATTCTCAGGACATTATTATAAAACAGTTTATTTATACACACAGAAAAAAAAAACTGAAATAATAATGACAACGCTTTATATTAATAAACATGGTAAATTAAGTATGTTATTACAACCATCTCGTGATTGATCTTTGGGCATACTCTTACATATTCTGGGTACAATCAGATTGCTATTGCACCAGAGGATCAGGAGAAAACAACCTTCACCTGCCCCTTTGGTACTTTCGCTTTTCACCATATGCCTTTCAGTCTTTGCAACGCACCAGCCACATTTCAAAGGTGCATGATGGGAATATTCTCAGATATGATCGGAGACTCTTTAGAGGTTTTTATAGATGATTTCTTAGTCTATGGGAATTATTTTGATCATTGCATTGACAATTTGGATAAAGTACTGAAGTGGTGTGAGGACACACATCTTGTCCTGAATTTGGAAAAATGTCATTTCATGGCAATTGAAGGCATTGTGTTAGGACATTCATCACTTGTCAAGGCATTCAAGTAGAAAAAGCTAAGGTGGAAATCATTGAGATATTACCTCCACCAACAAACGTGAAAGGTATTCGCATTTTTCTTGGACATGCGGGGTTTTACCGAAGGTTTATTACAGATTTTTCAAAAATTGCAAAGCACTTATGCTCATTATTGGAACAGAATCAAAAATTCTTCTTTGAAGATGCATGTCTGGATGCCTTTATTCAGTTAAAAAAGAAGCTAGTAAATGCACACATTTTCGTTGCACTCAATTGGTCTCAACCTTTTAAAGTTATGTATGATGCAAGTGACTTTAATGTGGGTGAGGTTATAGGACAAAAAAAAAGGAAAAATATTTCATGCCATCTATTATGGTAGCAAAATATCTGAAAGAGGCTCAACTCAATTATACAACTATAGAGAAAGAACTATTGGTTGTAGTCTTTACTTTCGACAAGTTTTATTCCTATCTTGTCGGTGCAAAGGTTACTGGATTCACTGATCACTCGGCATTGAGATATCTCTTTCCAAAAAAGGATGCCAAACCAAGACTGGTACAATGGATATTACTGCTGCAAGAATTTGACATCAAGATAACCGTACGGGTTCAGAGAATCAAGTTACAGACCATTTGTCTCGATTGGAAGTTGGTAGCAACGATAGAAACATATTTCAAATTGTCGACGTATTCCCAGATGAGAAGTTATTTGTTGTAGATGCAACTCCTTGGTATGTGGATTTTGTTAATTATATAGCGTGTGGAAAACTCCCATTGGGTGTCACATGCCATTAAAAATAAAGATTTCTTTGTAACATAGTGAAGTATCATTGGAACGAGTTGTATTTATTCAAGGTATGCAAGGACAACATCATTCGACATTGTGTTCTGGAAGAGGAGATGCTTTCAATCCTAAAGCATTGTCATGATGCTCCTTATGGAGGTCATTTCAGTGGTACAAGAATTGTGGCTAAAGTTCTCAAATCAAGATTCTACTGGCCGACATTATTCAAAGACGTCCACAATTTTGTAAATCAATGCGATTGGTGTCAGTGCACCGGTTCTATATCCTGATGCAATGAAATGTTGCAACAACCAATTATGGATGTTAAATTATTCGATGTTTGGGGTATGGATTTTATGGGACCGTTTCTGAGCTCATTTGGAAATCTTTATATATTAGTAGTTGTTGTATATTAGTAGTTGTTGACTAAGTCTAGAAGTGGGTGGAAGCTGTCCCAGTCCCAAATGATGATGCAAAGACAGTGCTAAAATTTTTTCTCAAGCACATACTCACTAGCTTTGGCACACCAAAGGCATTGATTAGTGATCAGGGTACAGACTTTCATTGCAACCAAGTGGCGACCGCTCTGAAGAGATATGGAGCTAATCATAAAATGGGTACTACTTATCATCCGTAAACCAATGGACAAGCCAAAGTATCCAATCGACAAATTAAGAACATTCTTGAGAAGGTTGTAAACCTTTCAAAGAAAGATTGGTCTTTCTGATTGTATGGCACTTTATGGGCATTGCGGACAGCATACAAAACTCCATTAGTGATGTCGCTACTGGGTTTTGGGAAAACATGACACTTGCCAGTTGAACTGGAACACAAAGCAATGTGGGCAATTAAGCAAGTGAACATGGACTATCAAGCGGCTAGAAAGAAAAGACTATTAGATATCACTGACCTAGAGGTCTAGAAGTGCAAAACTGGAGTTCTAAAAGCTAGAGGTCTTAAATTGCTATGAAATTTTAGATTGGAGGTCCTTAAATGGGAATTAGACCATTGGCTAATTTTTTGGACAAAAATGGACATGAAATGGGTGAAATATAATATTTTTATGTTAGGGGCATTTTGGTCATTTAGTAATTAAAATGAATTAAAAACAAAATTAAAAGCCAATATTTGTCCATCTTCAACCCCATGGCCGAATTTCATAAAGGGAACCATGGCTAGGGTTTTTCAATCTCCATAGTAAGTCCGTTTTAGCCCCGTTTTGAATGATTTTTACATTTTTGAAGTCGTTATCACTCGATCTATCTATATCTACCACTATTTTGAGATACGGTTAAAGTCTAGGTGTAACACCCCGAACCCGGCCTAGAAGTTAGGCCCGAATCCGGTGTGTCACATTGAAGTGTTTTTGCGAAAACCTTATTTTCATTGAAAACCCTTCCAGAGAAAAGTTAAGTAAAATCCAGTTTGCTTTCAAAACAAGGTGTATCCAAAAAAACCATTTCCTTGCTACTATGTAAAAAAATTTCCTTTGGCAGCGGAAGCTCGTTCTTAAAACACAATTATTTTCAATAACTTGAAATATGCTTAAAGGAAATAAATCCAAATTCCGTTTCAAAATTTCAATGCATAGTGGAAGTAATGGAATAATAACTAGAGGGAAAACCTTATTACAATCCGTAATAACATAACTTCAAATAAATAACTTAAAATCTAGAATTTAGATATTATGAAAAATAGGTCTAATCGTCTTGCTATTTGGCCACCTCTGAGTCCCTCCATCCGCCGAACCGCCTACAGAGGATCACTTGAGAAAAATAAAAGAGGGAGTGAGTTTTTGAAAACTCAGTGTGTACGACCCTTAACAAACAAATCACATACATATCATAATAATCACATAACAATATCACAATGCAATGCTATGCAAACCCTCCCAAAATAATCCATCTGGTAAACTTCGTCTCCATCCAACCGAAACACTTCTGTGGGGATTTCTAAATCGACCCACCCATCCGATACACTTCAAGGGTAGCCCGATTGCTGTACTACCAAATGTTGCAGCAAAGCTGCTAATCATATAATGGGTAAAAAGCCATCGGTGGATCCACAGTTGTCAAGCAATCATGCGATCCTTATATACTTCCTGCGTTCATGATTCCCACCCATATGCAACCTAAACAGAATATCATATGAATGCAGCAAATGTACATGTAACATTTATAAATCTTACATTCAACACATAGGGGCATTTTAGTCATTTTTTCCCTTAAGGGCATTTCGGTCATTTCTCGTTGTTATGGGTCTATTACTTACCTTGGCCCGTCAACAAGTCCTTGCGGCTAAATTGAATAGACATTACGCACCAGGTAGGATTCCAGAGAAGAGGAGGTGGGTCATTAAGACCGCTTAACTACCAAGCTCTCCCTAGATCCAATCCTAGACATGCATATGCTCGTTGCCACACTTAAACCTTATGACTTGTTCACAGTTGCACTTAATAAATTATTAAAGTTTTATGAAAGGTTAAGCAATTTACCAAATACTAAGCCCAAGACCCCTTACAAGGCCCAAACAAATTCACATACGTTCATATGGCCCACCAGGCCTAATCTTATTTGTACGGCCCATCTGGCCCAAATCACATTCATATGGCCCATCTGGCCCAATCACATTCATTTGGCCCATCTGGCCCAATCACATTCATATGGCCCATCTGGCTCAATCCCATTCGTATGACCCATTAGGCTTAATCACATTCGTATGGCCCATTAGGCTCATTCACATTCGTATGGACCATTAGGCTCAAATCACATTCATATCGCCCATCTGGCCCAATCAGATTCTTATGGCCCATCTGGCCCAATTGGCCATAACACGGCCCAAATCCATGAGATCGCTCATGGGGTCTCTGTTATCGGTTCCATTTCCCTCATATGAGTGTTCGCACACTCGCAAGACTACTGAAGAAAAACTTTCGGGATTTCGGGATTCCTTAATCCATTGTGTGTGTATAGTGTATGTACACACCTGATAACAAAACACGCTGTGATCTCCTTAGCCACGATCCTACAAACGATGTCACTCAATGGTTAATCACATATACTTCTCGAATACTTTACCAAAAGTTGAAGTCTCACCTTACCCTTACTTGAAACACCAAGCCTTAATAGCTTTTCCTCGATCACTAATCACGAGTACTTCCTAAATCTGCATCAATCTTAATTATTAAAAACTGATCCTAAGTGACTTATATCCTTCTTAAGTCACCCTTACATTACTTACGACCATTCGGCCAACCTTCAAAACTAGAAGTGAAGAATACTTACCCAATTCACGAAACGCATAAAGAGTAATTTGGCAGAGATCTGAAGCACAGAGATTCGATATCAATCCTCTACAAAAATCGATTTAGAAAGAGTGAGGCAGATGAGAAGATGGTTTTAGCAAGATCAATTGAAAGAGTAAAGTACTTACACAAGAATCGGCTAGATTGAAGAAATAGTGACGGCACAAAAAGAATTTCGACAAAGGGAGGGTGGAATCATTCGGCTTTAGAGATTAGTATAGTGCAAGGGGTTATTCGGGACAAATAAGAAGAAGAAAAGAAAAAGATCAAATGTGGTTGTGTGAGGGTAACTACAGGATATTCAGTAAAGAAAAGAAAGATTGACCTATTTGCAAAACTCTCTAAATGCCGAAAACCACAATGAAAATTCGTAATACACCCTAAAAGACCCAAAAATGGCACTCATCTACCCTCCTAAGCTGAATTTATACACTTCCTTCTTCCCAAAACGGCACCATCTCTTCACACTTCTCAGCTCCTAACTTTTCTCCCTGATAACTCCTCAATCTCATTCTTTGACAGTGGAAGCTCGTTCTTTAAAACACAATTATTTTCAGAAACTTGAAATATGCTTAAAAGAAACAAATCCAGGTTCCGTTTCAAAATTTCAATGCATAGTGGAAGTAATGGAATAATGACTAGAGGGAAAACCTTATTACAATTCGAAAAAAATAACTTAAAATAAATAACTTAAAATCTAGAATTTAGATATTAAGAAAAACAGGTCTAATCGTCTTGCTAGTTGGCCACCTTCTGAGTCCCTCCATCCATCGAATCGCCTACTGAGGATAACCTGAGAAAAATAAAAGAGGGCGTGAGTTTTCGAAAACTCAGTGTGTACGACCCTCGTCAAACAAATAGCATACATATCATATTATTAACAAAATAATATCATACATGCAATGCTGTGCAAACCCTCCCCAAATAATCCATCCGGTACACATCGTCTCCGTCCAACCGAAACACTTCAGTTGGGATTTTTCAATCGACCCACCCATGCGATACACTTCAAGGGTAGCCCGATTGCAGTACTACCTAACGTTGCAGCAAAGTTGCTTATCATATAATAGGCTTAAAAAGCCATCGGTCGATCCATAGTTGTCAAGAAACCATGCGATCCTCATATACTTCCTCCATTCCATAATTCCCAACCCATATGCAACCTAAACAGCATATCATATTAATGCGACAAATGTACATGTAACATCAATAAATCTTACATTCAACACATAGGGGCATTTTAGTCATTTCACAAATCAACAGTCTTAATTACGAACCTTGGCCCGTCAAAAAGTCCTTGCGACTAAAGTGAACAGACACTACGCACCAAGTAGGATTCCAGAGAAGATGAGGTGGGTCATTAAGACCGCTTATGTACCAAGCTCTCCCTAGATCCAATCCTAGACATGCATATGCCCGTTGCCACACTTAAACCTTATGACTTGTTCACAGTCGCACTTAATAAATTATTAAAGTTTTATGTAAGGTTAACTAATTTACCAAATACTAAGCCCAAGACCCCTTACAAAGCCCAAACAAATTCACATACGTTCATATGGCCCACCAGGCCCAATCTCGTTCGTATGGCCTATTAGGCCCAAATCACATTCATATGGCCCATCAGGCCCAAACCAATTCCAAGCCATGTAACTAGCATGACTAGCTCATCACTTATTACTAAATCATCAAATTCACCTATTTTGAGCCTACGGCCCATCGGGCCCATTTTGCCCATTCTAGTCCATTTGGCCACAACACGACCCAAGTCCATGAGATCGCTCATGGGGTCTCTGTTATCGATTCCATTTCCCTCATACGAGTGTTCGTACACTCGTAAGACTACCAAGGCCAAACTTTCAGGATTTCGGGATTTCCCAATCCATATCGTGTGTATAGTGTATGTACACACTTGATAACAAAACACGCTGCGAGCTCCTTAGCCACGATCCTACAAACGATGTCACTCAAGGATTAAATCACATATACTTATCAAATACTTTACCAAAAGCCGAAGTCTCACCTTAACCTTACTTGCAACACCAAGCCTTAATAGCTTTCCCTCGATCACTAATCACGAGTACTTCTTAAATCTGCATCAATCTTAATTATTAAAATCTAAACCATAAGTGACTTATATCCATCTTAAGTCACCCTTACATTACTTACGACCATTCGGCCAACCTTCAAAACCAAAAGTGAAGAATACTTACCCAAATCCCGAAATGCATAAAGAGTAATTCGGCAGAGATCTGAAGAACAGAGATTCGATATCAATCCCCTACCAAAAATCAATTTAGAAATAGTGAGGGAGAGGAGAAGTCGATTCTAGCAAGATCAATTGAAAGAGTAAAGTACTTACACAAGAATTGGCCAGGTTGAAGAAATAATGACGGCACAAAAAGAATTTCGACAAAGGGATGGTGGAATTATTCGGTTTTAGAGGGATTGGAAAAGGTAACAAGAAGAAAAGAAGAAGATCAAATGTGTTTGTGTGAGGGTAACTATAGGATATTCAGAAAAGAAAAGAAAGACTGACCTATTTGCAAAACTCTCCAAATGCCGAAAACCACAATGAAAATTCGTAATACCCCTAAAAGTCCCAAAAACAACACTCATCTACCCTCCTAAGCCGAATTTATACACTTCCCACTTCCCAAAACGGCACCATCTCTTCACACTTCTCAGCTTCTAAATTTTCTACCTGATAACTCCTCAATCTCATCCTAAATTTTCTCCAAGATAAGCTCCTACAATCTCTCCATGACCATTTCAAACCTCTCATCCATCAGACTTTCACTGCAACACAAACTCTAGTCGTCCTGACAGTAAAATAAATACCCCAATAACATACCATGCCTCTACTCGATCCTTGGACTCCCTTGCCTGCTAATGACGCCACCTCCCTGCTCCCTAGGTGGCGCCATATTACCACTACATCACAAGCTCTTTTGTGTCATTTTTCTTCTTCATTTTTTAAAAGGCCTACTAACTGAAGTCATTGTTCCCTTGGGATAAAACCAAAATTTTTCCTATACCCTTATTGGATTCCAGGACATCTCCAACACCCCTAGACATTCCAAATTCACTAGCCCTCAAAGTCCACATGCCAATTGTCATTTTTTTGCTCACTTAAATATTTTCTGAGACCCAAAGCCCAAAGCCCAAAACCCAATTCTTCTAGGCCCAAAAATTTAGGGCGTTACACTAGGGTTTTGACCCATGATAAATATATGTGTATTTTTGTGTTTAATGGTAGAAAATGCATGTTTATGGTTAGAGAAATCACTTTTACTAAGTGATTTTCAGTGAAAATGCCTAAAAGGACTAATTTGTAAAAGTTATAAAATATGTAGTAAAAATGTGTTTTAATGGAGATTGTGGGCTGTTATAGTTATGAAAATGGTTCAGCTAGGCTTGTTTGTTAAATAAATTGAATAAATTTCATTTTTTGAGCTTAGAGGAAAAACGTAAATATGTCAAACTTTAGGGGCAAAAACATAATTTTGGCATAATATGATTTTTGGGTCACATTGAATAATGTGACTAGTAAGTGAGCTTAATTTGATATTACAAATCAAGAAAAACGAGATTCTGGCCTAGAACGAGGGAAAAACAAGTATTTGACAGTTAGGTCCTTTTCACCATTTTTGGTATCGAGATAAGTTCATATGTAAATAATGCAATGTTGTGATTATTTATTTAATGTTTTGATATTGTATGAATTGTATATTTGGTTCTATGAACACATTCGACAAGTTCGACAAAGTTCCGACAAGAGAGAAAATCTCGTTTGAACCTTAGGAATAGAATAGGATACGAGTGACATGTCACTAGGACCCCACGTGATATATGTGTTTGTGTGATCCGGATGCTGGTCATGTACGTCCTATCAGTGGCTAGGTAGTCCGGCATTTGTTACGGATACCTGACAGCTTGTGTGAGCAGCCCGTGTAGCTACGTCTTGACTAACAGCTTGTGTGAGCAGGCCCGTGATTACCTCGATAACGAGAATTTATGTGATACAATATATGAGGTAGCTTTAGCTACATATGTGGCACTTATGTGCAAAGAATTTCCGTGTATCTGATTAGTATTCCAAGTGGTTCAACGGGTAATTCAAAGATTATGTCAAAGATGTGAAAAGATATGACTGTGTTATGAGTTTGTATAGGTATGTACGTAAAGTTTATAAGCATTGGCTTCATGATATTATGAGTTCATGATCACTATGAAAACGACCTTAAGTTAATCTTGCAAATAAGTATTTATGTTGATGATGTGTAAATTTAGTTGAGAATCATGTGTTAGGCTTTTGAGCCATATCAAATTGAGAGATAAGATGTTTAGTTCACTTGATTTGTAATTCATTGGATATGTGAAAAATGAAAGATTTGCATAATTGCCTATTAAGATGGTTATGAAAGTATGTGAAGTTAAGAGTTTAAATTATAGAAAGATGTTAAGCTTCGGGCTTGAAAATATGAATACGCATAATTAATTTGCATGTTAATATGAGGCTTAAAATGATTTGTTAATGATTGTTATGGTATGTTATATTGGAGAGATTACGATCATTTGGCAAATGTTAAGAAGTATTAAATTATGCTTATAAATTGAAAGGGGTAAGCATTGTGATTGAGTAAGTTATGCCTATGAAGATTTAACGACGTTTATGTTGTGTTATTTTATGTTTGTTGTATGACAAATGTATGATTATTGTTGCTTATTATTTGCATACGAACTTACTAAGCTTTGTAGCTTACTCCCCGTCCTTTCCCATATCTTATAGGGCTGTATGCTAGCTCGAGTTGGAGATCACAGGAGATGCTATCACACTATCAAGCTATCATATTGGGTAAATGAACGCAAACTTTTGAGTCTATGGCATGTATAGGGACTTAGTCATTTTGTGTATGTGTCAGTATGATATGGCCAAATGTATTGGCTTGTAATGATTAAGGATTTGATTTGGTATGTAGCCACATAAAGGGGCTTATATTGGCCAATGGGTTGCAAGCATATTAATTACTCATATGCCTATGCTAGTGTCATTGTGTGATGTGGTTTATAATGGTATGTTAATGAAATTAGACTAGATGATACATGTGGGAAGTTGTTGTGTTGAAGGTGATTGGGTATGTATGGACTTGATAAAGTATGATGTTATGAGCATGTATATGAAGGTAAGGAAATGATATGTTTAAGACTTTATTGTTGTTGTATAGGTTAAATTGGCCAATGAATGGCATGTAAATATTCGATAATGACTAGCTATTGAAATGGCTAGTTATGGATATGCTTTGGTGTTATGTATGTCTAAATGAAAGTTAATACAAAGAAATCATGAAAGAGTAAAATTGGCATTAAAACAGTTTTGGACAGCAGCAGTAGTATAAATTTGAAAAATCACCACAAATTGTGGAAATCAAATTTGAGGTTTAATAAAATATGAAATTAAAGCCTATTGAGTCTAGTTTTACATAGAAGAAATGGCGTAAGCAAAAGAATTTAATTTTATGAGATATTTGAATTTTTGTGAGATAAGGTTAGAATGATTTCAGGTTCCTCTGCTCTAAATTTGGAAAATCATCAAAAATTGTATAAAAATACTTGGGGTTAAAATTTATATGTTTAAATTCTTAATGAGTATATATTTAAGAGAAACAAATAGGAACATCATCTGAATCCCATACTAAGAGATAATTAATTTTTAGTGAAAAAAGGTCGAAACTGTCAAACAACAAAACATGGATGAATTTGAAGAATTATCTGTACTTATTGGCCAAACCAAAAATTCTGAAAATTTTATGGTAGGAATATATTTGAGTCTTGTTTCACAAAAATCAAGCGGATCTTAATTTAGAATTCTGTAGCTCAAGATATAAATAATTTAGTGACTATGACTCAAGTGGATAGTTTTGTTATGAACAGTAAATAATTGTTTTGATACGTTTAAGCCTTGATTTTGGTTGTGTTGGTAGCTTAATTGTGCCATGTTAAGTGCCATTGAAAGTTTGTATGTGAGTGTGCAAATGAGGGTGGCAAATGGCTTGGTAAATAGCCATTTTCTTGGCCACACGGGTAGAGACATAGCCGTGTGAAGGACACGGCCCCGGGATACGGGCGTGTGACTTGGCCGTGTGACCCCAAATTGTGCATGACATCATAAATAGAGAGTTACACGGGTTGAGGACACGGGCGTGTCCCAAGCCACACGGCGTGTGACCCCTGTTTTGGTGAAAAATTTTCTAAGTTCTCCAAAGTTTCCAGTTTAGTCTGGAACCACTTCCACTGCATGTTTTGGGCCTCGTGGGCCCGTATAAGGGATGATATGCATGTGTATGAATGGTTTTAAATTGAATTAAATTTTATGGCCTGGTTTTGTATGATCGATTATGTTTAAGTTCGGTAATGCCACGTACCCTGTCCCGGCGTCAGACACGGGTAAGAGGTGTTACAAAGTGAAAGTGAAGTGTAGACAATCCAACCACAAAGATGGTCAAGGTACTTAAATTTTAGCTGGTCGGAGACAAAGAAAAGGAGTAAAGGATGGGATATTTGGATATCACGGGTGGAAAAGTAGGTATTGGATTTCTCAAGGGCATAATTGGTTTCAAAGAAATTGGCTATATAAAGGGAAGGGTTGGTATTAGAGGATGCACCCTAGCATGTTTCTTATTGGGACGCCTATGGGAGGTACGAGGAGGCATGGTTAACTGTGGATAAATAGATGGATAAAGATAAGGTATGTGCAAAAAGAGAGCATATCCAAGCATTGGATACCCCAAATAGCAACAATTTTGATGCATATGATGAATTTTGAAAAACTATGCAAAATGATGAATGAAAAAAATTAAAATATCAATATGAAATTCAGAATATTATTACGACATATGATGTACAAGAAATGTATATATAAATGAAGTCAAAAGGTATATAAAATATATAAAAGACTAAATATATTTATGAAAGTATTTTTTATAAACATAAAATATATATAAATAGAATATGTATAAATATAAATATAAACATAACATATATATATGGACAAAAAAATGTAAATATATATGTACGTATAGATATATAAAATAGTAAGATATAAATTTAATTAAAAACTATATATATATATATATATATATATATAATATTATATAAATAAACAGTTTATTCCCTCTTTTTTTTCTATCAAATTAACATCAACATGCAATTTAGGAAAAATAAAAATCTACTGCTAGATAATTTAAATCCTAGGAAAGATTCACTAAAACTAACATAATTTGGAAAATAAAATTAAAAAGTTGAAAAATAGAAAAGTTACGATTTTACCTTAGAAAATGGAGAAAAGAGTGAAATGTTGTGGATTTTGTTCGAAAATTAATAGGGGGCAGTGAACCAATATCTTATTCAAGTTGTTCGACTTGAAATTTTTTTTTGAATCTGACTTAAAGAAGAAATTAACAAATTTAGAAACAAAGAAAGCAAAAACAACTAAAGTAAGAAATTCAAGAATAAAAAAAATAAAGATTCGAAACATATAAACCCTTTGACAAATTTTATGAATCATATAAAATGATGGATATTGATAGAAGATAGTTGTCTAATTGAACCCTTCGACATATAAACCCCAACAAATTCAATTAGTGACCCTAATAAACCCTCCAAGAAATAATACTTGGCAAATCAGAGAATAAAGAATGGATTCCCATGACTCATTGAAGAAAATCGAGAAGAAATACTACTTTTAAAAATTACAAGAAAGCAATCTTGAACGAAAGAAACTAACTCCAAATGTTAAAAATTTTATTAATGAATGAATCAATGTCTTATGAATAATGAATATGCTTTTATATAGACTAACTAATTACATTCAAATAAAACTCTCAAATATAATAAAACACTAATTAATTTAAACAAGTAGTAGTTTTAGTGGAACTAAATTTTCTTGTTGACTAGGAAACATAAAACTATTAAACAACTTTAAATACTCAAAAATATCCTCAGATATAGAATAAATAAATGATAAAATAATAAAACCTAATAGTTAGAATAATGTGCTCATATATGATAAAAAATAAGCCTAAAATCAAACCCAATATGATTTAAACTTGAACTAAAGCCCGAAACTTATAATTTCCAGTAATAATCCCGTCCACAAATTTTGCTTGCATAGTCTTTAATAAAATAGTCATAATTTGAGCTCCCAAATCAAGATCAATAGAATCCTTTCTTTAAGGGTATAAAATCCTCTACTACAAGGGTTTTCTTATTAAAACTCTACAAGCTTTAGAATTAATGGAATATCTAAGAAAAATATCTTCATCACTTTTAGTATCAAATTTTCCTAAATTATCTTTTCCATTGTTTAAACAAAAAATTTGCAGCCAAAAAGATAAAAATATCTAATGCTGGGCTTTCTTTCTTTGAAATGTTCATATGAAGTTTTCTTTAAAATAGACCTAATCATAGCTCTATTAACAATATAGCAAAAAGTGTTTATGTATGACACCCCAAACCCGACCAGGACGGACCAACCCTAATTCGAAGCATTACATTAGTCACCTAAGTGGCTCTCCAACTAACGACCACCTAAGACACAGCTCGACCTTATACCACCTCAATCTCATCTAATTATTAGTTATTTATTAATGCGGAAGCAAACTGTGAGCCAATTTTAAACTTTTCCTACGTAATTTAACCTAAGGACATTTTCATAATTTTACCACCTATTGTAAAACTAAACCGATTTTAGATCTAAGTGTTTACCAACCTTCTTTTAGTCAAATTATGGAAGACTAAAAATGTAACACCCCTTACCCGTATTCGATTCCGAAACAGGGTACGAGGCATTACCGGACTCACATCACAAGTAGTCATACAATTTCGAGTCATAAAATTTGCGTACAAATTTCAACCATTCATGTTCGATCACGAAGTCCCTTATACGAGCCTACGAGGCCTAAAACATGTATTTGAAGTAGTTCGGGACTAAACCAAGAACTCAGGAAACTTTTACAAAACTTAGAAAATTTTTGCTAGAAGCAGGCTCACATGCCCGTGTGGTCCAAAGGACATACCCATGTGACACTGGGGACACGCTTGTGCTTCAGACCGTGTTCAAATTAGGGTGCTCTCTAACTTGTGCCACACGGCCGTGGCACACACTCATGTGCTAGGTCGTGTAGCACACATGGCTGAGACACATGCCCGTGTGCTCAATTCAGGACATTTTGTTTTTGCAACAATTAAGGTGCAGGGGACACACGGCCGGAACACATGCCTGTGGGGCAGACTGTGTGTCACACACGGTCTAGACACATGCCCATGTGTTTACCCGTGTGGAAAAAATAAAGGCTATTTATCAAGCCATTTGCCACCCTTATTCACACATACACTTACACCAATTCAAAAGCACAAAACAATACATACTTAGGCAACCAAAACACCCACATTCATGGTTAAAACATATCAACTTTATATCTTTTTCTAACTTATTCACTACATTTATTAAGCCCGAAATAAAACATACAATTTTCACATTCATTAGGCTTCGTTCACCTACTTTCTAGGTATCAAATTATACTCAGGTTCCTCATCTCATCAATAGGTCACATTTCCTAACATTTCCTATTCACCAAACATACCATGATCATATCACCATAGGCAATGACACATATATGAATATACTTAGGCTTACAACCATGTTAGCCAATATAAGCCAACTTACATAGCCAAATAGCAAATCAAACCTTTGATGATTACAAGCCAGTACATAGGGCCAAATTAATCATGACACATATAACAAATTGACCTAGTCCCTATACATGCCATAGACTTAAAATACTTGAATTCATTTATAACCAAAATGATAGCTTGATAGTGTGAGAGAATCTCCGACGATCTCCAACTCGAGCTGGCTCGATGACACTATAAAACATGGGAAAGGAAGGGGGTAAGCTATATTATATAGCTTAGTAAGTTCATACGAAAATAATAAGTAATTCTTACCAATATTTTATCAAGTCCAACAATTTAAACTCAAGATAATACAAATTACTATAAATCTCACTGTTATAATTCTTATTCAATCATAATATTTACTCTATCAACTTATAAGCATAATTTAACATATCTTGGCATTAGCCTAACAACCATAATCTCTCTTTTGTAACATATTACAACAAATAATAAATCATTTCAAACCTCATAGTAAACATGCACATTACTTATGAGTATTTACATTTCAAGCATATACTTTAACATTTTTCAGTTGCCTAAACTCTTATCTTCCCTTACTTCCATAACTATTTTAATAAGCAATTATGTCAATCTTTCCTTTTTCTCATACCCGATAAATCACAATTTGTGTGAATAAAACATGCTATATCATCACTCAATTTAGCCCGAAAGCCAAACACATAATCGTCAACCGAATTTATCATGTATTTCATACATCACAAGTATTGACCAATAATCACAAGGTTTTCACAAAAAAACATCATGGTGGAAATCATGAACTTACAATTTCATGAAGTCAATGCTTATAAACTTTACGTACATACTTGTACCAATTCGTAATACTTACATACTCTTTCTCTCCTTTGACATGCCCGTTGAATATCCCGTTGAACCATTTGGAATACTAAAGGATACTCGGGAATCTCCTACACATAGTACTGTACCAATGCCATATCCCAATTATGGTCTTACATGTAATCTCGTATCGATGCCAATAGCCCAGCTATGGTCTTACACGAAATCTCATATCGGTGCCATATCCCATATATGGCCTTACACGAAGTTTCATATTGATGCCATATCCTAGATATGGTCTTACACGCAATCTTAGTAACCCTAATGTCATGACATTTGTATCCTATCTATTCCTAAGGTTCAACCGGGACTTTCGCTATATCAGATCTCTGTCGGTCATTTTCGTAATAACGTACTCAATAACATTCATATTTCATTTCAATAATATAGCATTTACCACAATTATAACAATTAAGCATTTACACATATATAATTTAATGCTTATTAAACATATAAACTTACCTTGGCATAAAAACGACAAAAAGGACTAAATCGTCATATACTTGTTTTCCCTCGTTTTTGGTCCGAACCTCATTTTTCTTGATCTATAATATCACATTTATCTTATCTCATCATTATACTTGTAACACCCCTAACCCGAAACCATCGCCGGAATAGGGCTAGGAGGTATTACCGAACAATCGAAACATTTCACATCCATTTCGCGACACAAAGTTAATCATCAATCAAACATACTCAAATACGAGCATGTAGTCCCTTATCTAGGTCTACAAGACCATAAACACGTGTTAGAAAGAGGTCGAGACTAAACCAAACACTTACGAAAGTTTTTAGAAATTCAAACATTCTTCAACACTGTTGAGGTCACATGCATGTGCAGTCAGGCCGTGTGCCTCACACGGCTACTAGACACACCCATGTGTCCAGGCCGTGTCAAAACAGAGCATACATACTGACTTATCCCCACGACCACTAAACACGCTCGTGTGCCATGGCCGTGTGAAATTAGGCTAGCTACTGACTTGGTCACACGGCCACCATGCACGCCCGTGGGCCTCGGCCGTGTACCCTGTCCAGACACACCTAGAAGTGATCCTTAAACCACACGGTAGAGACACACGCCCGTCTCTCTTGGCCATGTATGCAAAATAGGCCATTTGCCACCCATACAATGGTCAACCCTACAAGTACAAATAAGCATATTTTCTCACACAATTTGGCAACCAAATACATGTCAAATGATCAACATATCATCCCATCCAATTTCATTTCTAATCATGTCAACTTATAACCCAAATTGCACAACTAGAACACATACATTACCAAACATGTTTCGTCCTCATTATCACTAGATCATATTAGCATCAATCCATCACTAAGCTTACCATTCTTAAGACATTTTCATTACCAACAAACCATACCAAAACATACTTCACATACCATAATCATTCATGCATATTACCAACATTTTGTCTAGCCAAATCACATGGCTATTTACACATCTTAAACATATCTTAATTAACTAGCCTACACATGCCATATTCAAATATATACATCTTCAAAAATACCACAATAGATTTGCTGATAGTGTGATAGAGATGCTGACGATTCCTGGATCCGAGCTAGCTTTACTGACACTGTAAAATAGAGAAACAATCACACAGTAAGCTTTCAAAAGCTTAG
The DNA here is from genome assembly GCA_005393395.2 of Gossypium australe. NCBI lineage: Eukaryota > Viridiplantae > Streptophyta > Magnoliopsida > Malvales > Malvaceae > Gossypium > Gossypium australe. Next base: position 59,826,323 of record CM016617.1, read on the forward strand.
TAAGTTCGTAACATAATACATTATACCAAAACAAACCATCACAAATATCATTTCACATCTACATATATCATACCATCCAAAGCTAGTATGTTCAATTAACCTTCCATAAACTCATTCATAGATTCATCAACCACATAGGTTCTGAGTGTACCTTAGCCAACACTTAGTTGTCGATTTTATGTGCTACTCAATACTCACTATTTGATTTCAATCCACTTTCGCCCCTTCTTCTGTTTAATCGCACACTTAGTGCTCAAATAGTTAGCCGAAGCTCAATTAACATCGCACACTTAGTGCATCCATATCAAACCGATTTTAAATTGGTATCGCACATACAGTGCCAACTACAAAGCTGAAGCTTATATTATTTCGCACACATAGTGCTAATTATCTCGGTCACATTTTCGAATATGCACACTTAGTGCAATATAACTAAAGCCCTCACATCACACTCACCATTCAATAACATCATACCATTCATTTTAAAACATTAACATAGTTAAATACACATATTATGTCTGCACTTACCTCGGATGTCGAAATACCGAAACGGTCGATTAATCGAGCAATTTGTCTTTTCCTCAATCTCGATCCGAACCTCTCCTTTCTTGGTCTATGCACATTCAAATTCAATCCACTCAATCACCAATTCATTCAATTAAGTCCTCATAGACTTATTTAGGGCATTTTACAAAATAGCCCTCACATTTTCACATTTCGACACTTTACTCTCTATTTCATAAATTCATCGAATACATATAATTTCATATCACCTATGTTTAGCCAAATATTCATGCATCTCATACAAGTCCATGCATTTTGTTTATTTCACAATTTAGTCCCTCAAAATATTATTCTTTCAATTTACTCCAACTTATTCAAAATCATCAAAACTCCAAAAACAACATATGTTAATCAAACACATATCTTTCATATTTTATCCTCAAACATCATAAAACTCACATGTTCATCAATTGCACATCACAAAATATTCATCAATTCACAAAATTGAAACATGGGTTTTGAAGTACTCGAAGCAACAATTACGAAAACATAGAAATTATTAAAACCGATCAAAAACACATACCTGATTTCAGCATAACCATGGCCGAATGAAGCAAAGCTCAACCTCTTTCTTTTGTTTCAAAATTCGGTGGAAAAGATGATGATAGTGGCTTTGTTTTCAGGTTATGTAACACCCCCTAACCCGGCCCATACACTACGACCGAATTTAGAATGCCACTGCGGAAAACGTTTGAAAGATTTTGACTTAAATATAAAAACATAGGAATTTGTTGTCGTTAATAAAACATTGTATATTTAAGATTTCAGATAAAATCAAGTTGTTACAAATTCTTTGATTTAAAACTTTAACATATATCTTTAAGATATAAGTTGCTAAAAATAATACATTTCCAAATAATAATTTAATTGTCAAACCACCTTAAAAATAATAATAAACCTCAAATCCTTTAAATGGCCCTTATTACAATAACAAATATTCGCAAATACTGAAAATATAAAATGTATAAAATAAGGAAAACAACTTCTGCATGGGCCACCTCGTATCCACTCCAACCCGGTCCAAGCAACACGGATCACCTGCGATATTGGTAAAATTTGGATGAGTCAAACAGACTCAGTGTGTAATTAGTCCACTGAATTCCACCCACATGGGCTTAGCCCACAACCAACCCATATATCATACAATAAAGCAAGTTATCCACATAATTCCATATATTGGGCTTGGCCCATTATCACATTAATCCTCATGTTCATGATTTCACTTATTGGGCTTGGCCCATATCCACATCACATATCACATAATAATGCAATTCGCTCACATGATTTCACATATTGGGCTTGGCCCATTTCCACATTAATCCACATGTCCGATAATGAGTTTATGCAAAGTGCACCCAACCCAGCCTAGGGTCCATCCTCTACACACCCCCGTATCCAGCCACCACACACCAGGGGATTACTAAATCGCCCTCCAACCTCTACACACCAATTTTGGCAATTTAACACACCAATTTTGGCAATTTAATGCCGTCCACGCGAACTAAATTGCAAATAATCCACAACGCGACCTCAGTCAGCGCTAATCCACGATGTAGCCCGTAGCTAACATCAAAACTACGATGAGGCACATAGCTACTCATCAAACCACGATATAGCACATAGCTGATATCAACCACGATGAGGCACAGAGCCACTCATCAATCCACGTGAGGCTCGTAGCTGTAACACCCCTTACCCGAGACCATCGCCGGAGTTGAGTAAGTGGCATTACTATACTTGACTACAAGTTCAGGACATAAAAATTTAAAGCTGTCAAACTGCGTCATGCTGACTAATTTGACCATAACTCGAGTTACCAAACTCGAAATTCAGATCTGTAAATTTTCCTTGAAACTAGACTCATATGAGAATTTACCATAATATTTCCAAAATTTTTGGTCTGGTAAATAAATACCAGAGTTTTCTTAAAGTTTCCCCTGTTTCACTGTTGACGATTCTGACCTATCATTACAAGAACTCACTTTTCTCATGGTACAAAATTTCAATAATGTTCTTTCTTATTCCAATCAAAAATAGACTCATTAAGGATTCTAAGAATATAAACTATGTTCTCTAATTATTTTTGTACAATTTATGACAATTTTCCCAAAACAGAACATGGACTCACGAATTCATCCAGAACAAGTCTCACTAAAATTTAAAAAATCTTATAACATAAAACTCCTTTGCCTACTCTGTTTCTTTCATATCAAAGTAGACACATTAAGCTTTGATTCTATACCTCATTCACCTTCTAACTCAACTTATCCTATTTTTGGTGATTTTTCAAAATCACATCACTGCTGTCAACTAGAATCCTTTTTATTTCGAAAATATGATTAACTAGTTTATAACTTCCTTACTCAATTTTATTTAAACTCTACGCCTTAACCATACATATATATATATATATACAAAAAAAAAAAACAATCCCATATGTAATTTAGGACATGATCAGATTTAAAACATACATTTACGAACGAGCAAGTTATAAAATTTGAACACATAAACGATACACAACCAAAGGAAATAGCCATTTTCGCATGGCTATATTCATGTACAAGGTCAAACATCGTATGTTTCTAAAACTTCATCTAGCCTATACATGCCTTCTAATTCGTAACCAAAATTCAAAATACCAAAGGAAGGCGATAGTGTGGTTAACTTCTTGAAGGTCCTTCACGAGCCCGCAACGTGACCAAAATCTATAAAACAAAGGAGAACATTTCACATAATTAAGCTTACTAGCTTAGTAAGTCCTAACTCATGATAATAAAACATTTAATTATTTACGAAATGAAAGAAATCAACTTATGGCATTTCACATAGGCAATTAAGTAAATTATTTATACAAAGCCAGATACTAATAATTCATTAACCCAAGTAAATTAGGAATCATTTCCTTCAACCTACATTTTTTTGTAGTTCATATAAGCATATCGCATGAAAGTCTCCTTTCTTAACATTTATACTTGAAAACCAATTGTTCCATAATAGCACATTCTAAGCTCGAATTCCATCATATTACATCCATCAATATTAACTTCGAACACATATAACACAATTCTCATAATATTAATTTGACCCAAGTAATATTAAGTATAGCATACCTTACATGCTTACCTGAATCGTATACTCAATAAATTAACTTTAAGTTGTCTTGAACAAAGATTCAATTTCTCTTTTATAAAATACATCACCGGCATCAAGCCTGCTAGGCGTAAAAGCCTGAAAAGTAACACCGGCACAAGGCCTGCTAGGCGTAAAGCCCGATAAATAACACCGGCACAAGGCCTGCCAGGCATAAAAGCCTGAAAAGTAACACCGGCACAAGGCCTGCTAGGCATAAAAGCCTAAAAAGTAACACCGGCACAAGGCCTGCTAGGCATAAAGCCCGATTATGTCACCGGCACGAGGCCTGCTAGGCTCGAAGCCCGAATGTCAGAATAGTTTTATACGCTTTTCACATTTCACTATCACATATCGAACCATATGCATTTATTCACATTGCATAAAATATATTTAAAATCAATCCAATCCATCATCATCACATTCGGCCAACTCATGGTTTTACACCAAACTTATACAAATTCTATCATTCATTAGATTTGTAAATAACCTTTAAACATAAGGTAGCTCAAGAACTTACTTATACACCTTGCATTAACCAAAATAAATTCACTTCAATACTATACATTCACATTCGGCTATATCATGAAATTATACTCTAAATTTCCACAATTCATCATTCACTAAGTTCATAATTAATTTATTGACATATTTTAGCTAAAGGACTTACCTCGGTTGTCGATAGTCCGTGCGAATCGGCTATTCGAGAACCTTCGTCTTCCCCCTGTCTAATTCCGTTTTTCTTTGCTCTTGATCTAAAACACATTAGAATTTAGCTCATTTAATCGCATTTCATCTCAATTTAGTCCCAAAACACACAAATTGGCAATTTACTATTTTGCCCCTAATGTTTCCCATTTTTACAAATTGGTCCAATTTACTCAAAACTCAAAATATGCAAAATTTTCTAACACCATGGCTAGGCCGAATCTTCCCCATAACCATGGGTGTCCATGCATTTCATCTATTTAACATTTTAATTTTTCACAAATTTATTCTTTTCAATTTAGCCCTATATACTCAAAATCACCAAAAACTCCAATACAAAACTTGTAAATCCTTAACATACCTTTAATCAAGAACCATTAAACATCAAAACTATCTAAACATGTTAATGGCCGAATCTTATATACATGGCATTTTCAAAAATTTAGACATGGGTCGGATAATATACGAAGCAACGATCTCAAAAACGTAAAAATTATCAAAAACCAAAAACTGACCATACCTCAATCAAGCTCCTTATCTTGCCGAAAATCAAGCTTCAACAATGGAGTTTCTACTTTCTACATTCGGCCAAGAAGAAGAGAACAAGGTATGTTCTCTTTCTCCCCACTTGTTTTTATTATTTAATGATAAAACAAACACATATTATTAACATTATTTTAACACATTAATATAACTATATAATAAACTAAATTAACTTATAATTTGGACTTATAAAGGCCCATTGCCGTCCCCTAATATGGTTAATGGGCTAATTGCCCTTTTGGTACACCCACTTAAAAAGCCACAATCAATTTAGTACTCCTCACTTTAGCATGCAACTTTTGCGCCTTTCTCGATTAAATCCTTTTTATCAAATTGAGCACTTAAACGACTAAATTTTTCCACGAAACTTTCACACTCACTAAATCACATTTAATAAACAAAAAATATAATATTAAAATATTACTCAGGCTCGGATTCGTGGTCCCGAAACCACAGTTCCGATTTGGGTCAAAATTGGTCTATTACAACTCTCCCCCCTTAAGGATTTTCGTCCCCGAAAATCTTACCGTTAAATAAGTTCGGATATTGTTGCCTCATTGACTCCTCAGGCTCCCACGTAGCCTCTTCAACTCCGTGACGATTCCATAAAACCTTTACTAATGGAATTCTTTTATTTCTCAACTCTTTTATTTCCCGAGCTAAGATACGGATCGGTTCCTCATCATATGTCAAACCAGATCTAATTTCAATCCCTGACGGTGCAATCACATGGGACGGATCTGATCTATATTTGCGAAGCATCGAAACATGAAATACATTGTGTATCTTTTCTAAGTCAAGGGGCAATTTCAATCTATAAGCAACAGGCCCTATACGCTCTATGATTTCATACGGTCCGATAAATCTAGGACTCAACTTGCCTTTCTGACCGAATCGGAGTATTTTCTTCCACGGAGAATCTTTTAAGAACACCCGATTTCTGACCTGAAATTCAATGTCCTTACGTTTTAAATCGGCATAGGACTTTTGACGATCCGAAGCAGCTTTCAAATTACTCCTAATAACAACCACCTTCTGTTCTGTTTCTTTAATCCAATCAACCCCGTGTATCTTATTCTCACTGAGCTCAGTCCAATACAACGGTGTGCGACATTTTCGACCATATAAGGCTTCATAAGGCGCCATTTTAATGCTAGATTGAAAGCTATTATTGTAAGCAAATTCAATCAAAGGTAGGTACCGTTCCCACGTACCTTCAAACTCGAGAACGCAACACCTCAACATGTCCTCAAGTATCAAAATAGTTCGCTCAGACTGACCGTCTGTTTGCAGATGGAAGGCTGTACTAAAATGAAGTTTAGTACCTAGAGCATCTTGCAATTTCTTCCAGAATCGCGATGTGAATCTTGGGTCCCTATCTGAAACAATGGAACTCGGTACACCGTGCAACCTTACAATCTGCGACACATACAATTCGGCAAGCTTATCAAGTGAATAGTCGGTACGTACCGGCACAAAATGGGCTGATTTAGTCAGTCTATCAACAATAACCCATACGGCATCTTTCTTACTCGGTGTCATAGGGAGACCGGATACAAAATCCATTGTAATTCTATCCCATTTCCATTCGGGGATCATGATTGGTTGAAGTAATCCGGACGGTACCTGATGCTCAGCTTTCACTTGTTGACAGATTAAGCACCTGGAAACAAACTCAGATATGTCCCGTTTCATGCCAGGCCACCAATAAAACTGCTTCAAATCGTTATACATTTTTGTGCTACCCGGGTGTATCGACATTCGACCATTATGGGCCTCACTCAGAATCATCTGTATCAAATATGAGTTCTTAGGAACACACAATCGAATTTTATAATTTAAACAATCATTTGCATCAATCTGAAAATCTGATTCCGTACCGTTTTCACACTAAATCCGAATAGCAATCAAATTTTTGTCAACTTTCTGTGCATCACAAATCTGGTGAATAAACATCGGTCTTGCTTGTAACTCGGCTATGATCGAACCATCATCAGACATAGCCACCCGTGCGTTCAATGCACGAAGAGCAAATAATGATTTTCGACTTAACGCATCCGCAACTACATTAGCTTTCCCCGAATGGTAGTCAATCACTAATTCATAGTCTTTCAGCAGTTCTAACCATCTGTGTTGTCTCAAATTTAGATCTTTCTGAATCATGAAATATTTTAGACTTTTATGATCTGAATAAATATGACATTTTTCACCGAATAAATAGTGACGCCAAATTTTCAATGCAAACACAATGGCTGCTAACTCCAGATCGTGAGTTGGATAATTTTTCTCATGTGGCTTCAATTGTCTCGAAGCGTAGGCTATCACCTTGCCTTCTTGCATTAAAACGCAACCCAACCCATTCAAGGAAACATCACTAAAAATAATAAATTCTTTACCCGATTCAGGCTGAGTTAATACTGGAGCCTCGGTCAAAAGGGCTTTCAACTGTTCGAAACTTTTCTGACACTTTTCTGACCACTCAAATTTGACATCTTTCTGTAGTAGTCTCGTCAAAGGTGTAGCTATTACGGAAAAACCTTTTACAAATCGTCTATAATATCCCGCAAGGCCTAGGAAACTTTGGATCTCGGAAACATTCTTTGGTGGTTTCCAATCGAGTATAGCTGCTATCTTGTTTGGATCCACCCGAACACCTGACACCGAAACAACATGACCCAAGAAGCTGACTTCATTCATCCAGAACTCACACTTACTGAACTTTGCATATAACCGTTGATCTCTCAAAGTTTGTAGTACTACTCTCAAATGCTCAGCGTGTTCCGCTTCATTTTTGGAGTAGATCAATATATCATCAATAAATACTACTACAAACCGATCCAAAAACTGTCGGAAGACTCGGTTCATTAGATCCATAAAAACAGCAGGTGCATTAGTGAGTCCAAACGGCATAACTAAAAACTCATAATGTCCGTACCTCATTCGGAAAGCAGTCTTTGGCACATCTAAATCTCTGACTCGCAACTGATAATAGCCCGATCTCAAATCTATCTTCGAAAACACTGAAGCCCCCTTCAACTGATCAAATAAATCATCAATCCGAGGTAATGGGTACTTATTCTTTATAGTCACCTTATTTAGTTGCCGATAATCGATACACATTCTCATAGTCCCATCCTTCTTTTTCACAAATAAAACCGGTGCACCCCAAGGAGAGAAACTCGGTCGTGCGAAGCCCCTATCTGTTAACTCTTGCAACTGCGGTTTCAACTCTTTTAATTCAGTAGGTGCCATTCGGTACGGAGCTATCGAAATCGGAGTCACACCCGGCACTAACTCAATGCCGAACTCAATCTCTCGCACTGGGGGTAAACCCAGTAGTTCTTCAGGATACACATCGGGGTATTCACATACAACTGATACCGACTCAATTTGTTTCTCGGACATTTTATTGTCCAGTACATAAGCCAAATAAGCTTCACACCAACCCATTTACGTCACAGGATTTAATTCTGATGGTTTCGCCGTTTCGACATTTCAAATCAATAAGCTTTCTTTTACAATCCACTACTGCTTCATGTGAGGTTAACCAGTCAATACCCAAGATTATATCAAATTCGTCAAAGGGCAACAACATTTAATCAGCTGGGAAGCAATAATTCCGAATCATCAACGGGCAATCTCTACACACTTTATTAACAAGCACATATCTACCCAAAGGGTTGGACACACGAATCACAAACTCAGTAGACTCAACTAGCAGAGTCTTACCGAATACTAAAGTTTCACATACATAAGAATGAGTCGAACCAGGATCAACTAGTGCAATCACAGTAGTATCATAAAGAGTGAAAGTACCGGTAATGACGTCGGGGGAGGAAGCATCCTCTCTAGCTCGTTCAGCATACGCTCTAGCTGGAGCTCTAGCCTCAGATCGAACCATAGTGTTCTTCGTTCCTTTCTGACTACCACCTACATTGCCGGAATGTCTGGGTGGTCTGCCCCGTATTGACGTGTTGCTCGGTTTAGTGTTCTGAATTGTATTCTGCTCAGCTAACTTCAGACATTCTCTAATAAAGTGATCTGACGATCCACATTTATAGCAAGACCGATCATGAAATCTACAACTCCCCGAGTGCCATTTCCCACAGTGCTTGCATTCAACCCTATTCTGAGGAACGTTACCAACACTAGCTACCGAGGTAGCTCGAGAGCTCATAGAAGGTTGATCCCGTCTAGGTGGATCCGTAGTAGCTTTATGTCAGTTGTAGTCATCTCTGGACTTCTTGGTTGTGGAATGGAAGACCTTACCCGAAGATCTTTTACGGATGTCTCTAGCTTATGTCTCAGCCTTTCTTTTCTCTTTCCCGAGCTCTTCAGCTTTGCAAGCTCTCTCAACTAAGGTCACAAACTCTTGAATTTCAAGAATGCCAACAAACATCTTTATATCTTCATTCAGGCCATCTTCAAATCTTTTACACATAATAGCTTCAGTAGAAACATATTCTCTAGCATATCTGCTGAGCCTGACAAATTTTCTTTCATACTCCGTTACGGTCATTCGCCCCTGTTTCAACTCGAGGAACTCCTTTCGTTTTTGGTCAATGAATCTTTGGCTGATGTACTTTTTACGAAATTCATTCTGGAAGAAATCCCATGTCACTTTTTCTTTCGGAACCACTGATACTAGTGTGTTCCACCAGTGATATGCAGTGTCCCGCAGTAAAGATATAGCGCACTTCAGGCATTCATCCGGAGTACAAGATAGCTCATCAAGTACCCGAATAGTGTTATCAAGCCACATTTCGGCTCTCTCTGCGTCGTCATCATCATTGGCTTTAAATTCTTCGGCCCCAAATTTTCGAATTTTATCAACTGGGGGCCTACTAGATCTCATCGGATATATCATCGGGGGTGCTGAAGGAATCGGAGTTGAATTATTCGGGGGTGGAGGTTGATGTACATTCGGGTTATTCTGAATAAATTGGGCAAACCACTCATTCATCATCCGATAAAAGGCTTGTTTAGTTTCTCCTTCGTGGCTACCCGAAACAGGTCGAGAGTCGACCGGCGCTGATCCGTGTGCACGGTCAGGCGCTACACTCTCCATGTCATTAGCTACGACCCTTTCAGGATCAGTGTCCATTTACTATATAAAACAAAGTTCAGGCTGTCAGAAGTCACCACACTATCAATGTATATATGAAAGGCATGTATAGCTAGACTCACACGCGCATACGGTAGTCCTAGAATCGGCTAAACCGTAAGCTCTGATACCAATCAAATGTAACACCCCTTACCCGAGACCATCGCCGGAGTTGAGTAAGTGGCATTACTATACTTGACTACAAGTTCAGGACATAAATATTTAAAGCTGTCAAACTGCGTCATGCTGACTAATTTGACCATAACTCGAGTTACCAAACTCGAAATTCAGATCCGTAAATTTTCCTTGAAACTAGACTCATATGAGAATGTACCATAATATTTCCAAAATTTTTGGTCTGGTAAATCAATACCAGATTTTTCTTAAAGTTTCCCCTGTTTCACTGTTGACGATTCTGACCTATCATTACAAGAACTCACTTTTCTCATGGTACAAAATTTCAATAATGTTCTTGCTTATTCCAATCAAAAATAGACTCATTAAGGATTCTAAGAATATAAACTATGTTCTCTAATTATTTTTGTACAATTTATGACAATTTTCCCAAAACAGAACATGGACTCACGAATTCATCCAGAACAAGTCTCACTAAAATTTTAAAAATCTTATAACATAAAACTCCTTTGCCTACTCTGTTTCTTTCATATCAAAATAGACACATTAAGCTTTGATTCTATACCTCATTCACCTTCTAACTCAACTTATCCTATTTTTAGAGATTTTTCAAAATCACATCACTGCTGTCAACTAGAATCCTTTTTATTTCTAAAATATGATTAACTAGTTTATAACTTCCTTACTCAATTTTATTTAAACTCTACGCCTTAACCATACATATATATATATATATATATATATATATACAAAAAAAAAAAAATCCCATATGTAATTTAGGACATGATCAGATTTAAAACATACATTTACGAACGAGCAAGTTATAAAATTTGAACATATAAACGATACACAACCAAAGGAAATAGCCATTTTCGCATGGCTATATTCATGTACAAGGTCAAACATCGTATGTTTCTAAAACTTCATCTAGCCTATACATGCCTTCTAATTCGTAACCAAAATTCAAAATACCAAAGGAAGGCGATAGTGTGGTTAAGTTCTTGAAGATCCTTCACGAGCCCGCAACGTGACCAAAATCTATAAAACAAAGGAGAACATTTCACATAATTAAGCTTACTAGCTTAGTAAGTCCTAACTCATGATAATAAAACATTTAATTATTTACGAAATGAAAGAAATCAACTTATGGCATTTCACATAGGCAATTGAGTAAATTATTTATACAAAGCCAGATACTAATAATTCATTAACCCAAGTAAATTAGGAATCATTTCCTTCAACCTACATTTTTTTGTAGTTCATATAAGCATATCGCATGAAAGTCTCCTTTCTTAACATTTATACTTGAAAACCAATTGTTCCATAATAGCACATTCTAAGCTCGAATTCCATCATATTACATCCATCAATATTAACTTCGAACACATATAACACAATTCTCATAATATTAATTTGACCCAAGTAATATTAAGCATAGCATACCTTACATGCTTACTGAACCGTATACTCAATAAATTAACTTTAAGTTGTCTTGAACAAAGATTCAATTTCTCTTTTATAAAATACATCACCGGCATCAAGCCTGCTAGGCGTAAAAGCCTGAAAAGTAACACCGGCACAAGGCCTGCTAGGCGTAAAGCCCGATAAATAACACCGGCACAAGGCCTGCTAGGCATAAAAGCCTGAAAAGTAACACCGGCACAAGGCCTGCTAGGCATAAAAGCCTGAAAAGTAACACCGGCACAAGGCCTGCTAGGCATAAAGCCCGATTATGTCACCGACACGAGGCCTGCTAGGCTCGAAGCCCGAATGCCAGAATAGTTTTATACGCTTTTCACATTTCACTATCACATATCGAACCATATGCATTTATTCACATTGCATAAAATATATTTAAAATCAATCCAATCCATCATCATCACATTCGGCCAACTCATGGTTTTACACCAAACTTATACAAATTCTATCATTCATTAGATTTGTAAATAACCTTTAAACATAAGGTAGCTCAAGAACTTACTTATACACCTTGTATTAACCAAAATAAATTCACTTCAATACTATACATTCACATTCGGCTATATCATGAATTTATACTTTAAATTTCCACAATTCATCATTCACTAAGTTCATAATTAATTTATTGACATATTTTAGCTAAAGGACTTACCTCGGTTGTCGATAGTCCGTGCGAATCGGCTATTCGAGAACCTTCGTCTTCCCCCGGTCTAATTCCGTTTTTCTTTGCTCTTGATCTAAAACACATTAGAATTTAGCTCATTTAATCGCATTTCATCTCAATTTAGTCCCAAAACACACAAATGGGCAATTTACTATTTTGCCCCTAATGTTTCCCATTTTTACAAATTGGTCCAATTTACTCAAAACTCAAAATATGCAAAAATTTCTAACACCATGGCTAGGCCGAATCTTCCCCATAACCATGGGTGTCCATGCATTTCATCTATTTAACATTTTAATTTTTCACAAATTTATTCTTTTCAATTTAGCCCTATATACTCAAAATCACCAAAAACTCCAATACAAAACTTGTAAATCCTTAACATACCTTTAATCAAGAACCATTAAACATCAAAACTATCTAAACATGTTAATGGCCGAATCTTATATACATGGCATTTTCAAAAATTTAGACATGGGTCGGATAATATACGAAGCAACGATCTCAAAAACGTAAAAATTATCAAAAACCAAAAACTGACCATACCTCAATCAAGCTCCTTATCTTGCCGAAAATCAAGCTTCAACAATGGAGTTTCTACTTTCTACATTCGGCCAAGAAGAAGAGAACAAGGTATGTTCTCTTTCTCCCCACTTGTTTTTATTATTTAATGATAAAACAAACACATATTATTAACATTATTTTAACACATTAATATAACTATATAATAAACTAAATTAACTTATAATTTGGACTTATAAAGGCCCATTGCCGTCCCCTAATATGGTTAATGGGCTAATTGCCCTTTTGGTACACCCACTTAAAAAGCCACAATCAATTTAGTACTCCTCACTTTAGCATGCAACTTTTGCGCCTTTCTCGATTAAATCCTTTTTATCAAATTGAGCACTTAAACGACTAAATTTTTCCACGAAACTTTCACACTCACTAAATCACATATAATAAACACAAAATATAATATTAAAATATTTCTCAGGCTCGGATTCGTGGTCCCGAAACCACAGTTCCGATTTGGGTCAAAATTGGTCTGTTACAGCAGCCATCACTAAACCACATACTCGAAGTACACCCTGTCCTTCTTTCATATTCATTTCCCATCCCATGCACATGCAACATACAATAGTGTCATGATAAATAATGCATGAGCATGTTCATCAAGCATACCATCACATATACACATTAATAACCACATTTCATCAGATTTGGTACTTACCTGATTATCGACATACCCCTTAAGGGTATCCATTTCATAATGATCACTGCACTTATTAACACATCCATAACACATACAAATATAAGCTTTAATTGAATAAAACAAGAGATGGTTCGTTTTGATGGAACGAAATAAAAAAAAAAAGATAAATAGTGAAGGGAGAATTAAGACTTTTGATTTTCTGAATGAATGAATATTTCATTTGAGTGAGTTTATCTCCTCTCTATCTTTCGTACGAGTTTCGATTCTGACTTATCAAGCTTTGCTTGTTGCGTCAGTCGTTTCTCATCCATTTATTTATACCATAGGTTCTTATCTTTTTAGATAACGGGTCTTGGTCCATCTTCGAATTTCATCTTTCCACCTTAACGATATAAGAAACAGGGTGATACTATTATATAGTGTTGAATCTTTCTTAAGTTAATTTCGTATTTCCATTTCCATCTTCGATTCCCATTTTTCACCTTAAACATTATAGAACCCGGAGTGACACTCTTTAGTATTGAATCGGTTCTCGTTTAAGTTCTTTTATCCATCTCCATCTAATTATCCTTTTATCTATTTTATATTTTATTTTATCAAACCGAACCAAATCCTAATTTATTCATTTAAAGCTTCTGCAATTTCATTCATATTTTTCGATTACTTTTCGAAGGCTTGATTCCTCCTCATAGATGATTGGGCAACCCGCATACGTTTCGACTCACCCCAAGCCGGTTCGTATCACCCCCCTCTTTTCTTAATCCCTGTAGGTGATGCTCCGTGAGGTGGACTTGGGCCATGGATGACTTGGTGGAGGCCATACTTCAGAAATGGTGTTATTGAATTTTTAATTTCTATTTCCGTTTATTTTATTATTTTGCTATTTTGGTTTAAGTTGTAATAAGGCCTTTGAACTATTTTTATTTTTGCCTTATGGTTGGGATGTTTTTATTATTTTTCTTAAATTGTTTAAAACGAGAATTTTTATAAAAAAGTAAATAAAGGTTTCCCGAAATTGATTAACAAATGGATTTCAAAATAAACTTTTACAAATATGATTTAACTCGAACTTTCTTTCAAATTATTAACGACATTTTCAAAAGTCACGGATTTAAAGTTCAATTCCTTGATTGTGATTCATCAATCAATCTCTCAAAAATACTTGTATTTTATCTACGTTTCCGCAATGTTTCAAAATGCTTTTGCAACTCTATTTCAAACGTCACATTTTCGTAAATCGTTTATTTCAAATATGCTTTCGCAACCGAAAAGGTTTATTAAAGATAATTATGTTTTCACGTAAACACAATTGCTTAAATGTTATGGTTTTAACAAAGAGGCTGTAATTTTCAAACGAGTTGTTTTTGTGGCACGCCAGATTCGGGCCTAACTTCTAGGCCGGGTTTGGGGTGTTACATTTTATGGTATCAGAGCCCAGTTTCAAAACTCGGCTGTGGTTTTGGTTCAAAAACGTTTCCAAAATTTTTTTGAATTTTAATTTATAATACATGTTTGAAAGGAAGTATGGCACCACGGGTATCCGGCACCAAGTCAAGTAAGTATTTGTTTTCGTTTTATGATTATTGTGATATGACTATAGGAACACTCTAGAACTTTTAGTTTTAGATGTTGAAACTATAGAGATTGAGACTTTAGGATGCATTTTGCGAAAACAACTTTACTTCTTGTACTCCATAAAACATTGTTTAATAAACACTGAAATAGCATAATGATTCATAAAACTCTTAATCAGATTATATCGACTTAACAAACATGAACTGTATAAGACGTGGACGCGGTAGGTGTGAACGTGGTAAAGGCCGAGGTGCTAGGGCTAGATCTTCGGCACCGAGGAATATTTCCAAAAGGGAGGCGTTAGCATCGCTAGTGGCTGTGACGGGGTCTCATGATCGAGCTGGGATTGATGAGCTGACTCAGATAGTTAAGGAAGTATTGGAGGAGGTTAAAAGAATCGGTGAAGCACTTCGAGTTGGGTCTGTGGACTGTAAGAAGAAAAGAGATTGCAATTCTCTAGGGTCACAATCTCGTTCTGTAAAGCATGTCAAGGCACGACCAAACTTTCCGGCTTGTGATTTTTGCAAGAGGCGTCATCCGAGAGAATGCTGGAGGAGGTCAGGAGCGTGCTTGAGATGTGGGTCTAAGGAGCATAAGACTCGAGATTGTTTCATCACTATCAAGTCAGGTATGTTTTGGTTGGACGTGATGATTGAAGTTAGAAAATTCTAAAGTATAAATTGTAGATAACTGTTTGCTTCTGTGGTTAGACGTTTGGTTGTGTAAAAGAGGATTCAATATTATGTTAAAGGTACATTAGTGTTATTAAGGTCAGAGTGCGCAGCGAAAGCTTAGTGGTGTGATTTGAGCGATGCGTTTAGTAGCTTGTTGGAAATTTCGAGGACGAAATTTCTTTAAGGAGGGTAGAATTGTAACATCCCAAAATTGGGCCTAGTAGGATTGGGCCCAATGGGCCTTGAGCGTAGGAGTGTTTAAAATATTGAGAACAAGAGAATGGCGTTATTGCAAATTGGACTTATTAGTTAAGTGAATTTGGAAGGTTACGAGGTTTCTATGAAATCTCGGGTTTAATTGGGCCTTAGGAAAAATTTGGTATTTTAGCACTTTAAGGAGAGATGGTAAGTAGCTTCAAGACTTATAGAAATGAATAAGTAATGTGCTTGCATAAATGAGCTATAGTAAAGAGGTTAAAGCACCATTTATAGTACCTTGAGGGGAGAGCTTCGAATCACCTTGTGTGCAAATTTTGACTAGCATTTTTGCACTCTTTCCTTAAGTGTCAGCCATGAGGTATTGATGGCAAGTTTGACCTCTTTATTTTTGGTAAGGTGGATAGAGAATTAAGGAAGGGTTGAGGTTGGGGAAAGGAATCAAAAGGAAAAGGCAAATAAGGAGAGCAAGTGGCCTATTTCATGGAGAATGCTATGGAAATTATGGTTGGCATAATGTTGACTCTCATGGCTATGAATGTGGACGGTTTTTGGGGCTAAAGGGGTGTTGGCCGAATCTTGTTAGTGTCATGGTAAGAGTTTTGGTATGGTTTTGGTCAAAACTTCCTCATACCACCTTTGTGACATTTTTTCTTTTCGCTCCAAACTTTCTTTTCTTCTTTTTCGGATTTTAGAACTTTGAGTGTGCATATCTTCTCCATTTCTTTTCTTTCTTCTTGCCGTATAGACTTAAGCCATTGAGACCTTATTGTGCACCCTTTCTTCTTTGAAAAACCGAAACCTCACAAACCCTTCTTTCCATCTCTCTTCTATTTTTACAAGATTTTCCAAATACCTTTCTTCTTCCTCTTAAATCAACATTTTTCATAACCGAATATTATTGTTTGTTTCACCCCATAGCTGAATCTTCTATCTCATCCATATTTTCTTCTCAACCGTATTACTACTCATACTTCGATCAAACGATAAGTGATTCATTTCAACATTTTATTTTTCTTCCTCCTCTTAGTGCCGAATTCATACCTTGGTGTGGGATGGCCATATTGATCGAGACCATCACCTTACTTTCTCTCATACGAGATCGTTTTCTTCTTCGTAGTGATATAGAGGGAGGCCGAATACCACAACATCGCCTAATCATCTCTAGTCATAGGACGATCGTGAGAAACAGGATTATAATCGATTAAGGTAAGGAAGATATTTCATAGTCCATTCGATATCTCCATTTGGTTATTGAGTTAATCGGATTGAAGGTTGGCTAATTGATATTGTTGGTAGGATCGATTCTTGGTGCATCGAGGGAGATCACAGTCGTGGTAAGTGGAGTTAGCCTAATAAAGTGTTTCTAGTTACGATTATCGAAGTTGAGACTAACCTTCTATCAACTATCATTATAGGTGTTGGAATCGGTAGAAAGCACAACTCGTAATCAAGGTGTGTAATCCCATACCCTTCCGAATATATGTTTGAAATGGTGAGTAAATCTCACATCTCTCTGAATGTTTACATGAAATATTCTGTGATTTGGTAGAAATACTGAAGAAAATCGATAACTGGCATCCGTGATCACTCTGACGTGCGTATGCTCGTAGTGGTAAACGTATTTTGTAATAAAATAGTTTCGGTCAGAAATAGTGATATGTATTTGAAAAATCACAAAAAATAGGATAAAAGGAATTACAAAGTGAATAAGATATCAGATTAAATCTTACTGTGTCTATTCTAATATGGAAGAAACAGACAAGGAACAAGAATATTATATTCTGAGATATGTTAATTTTGATGAGACTGGTTCTAAATGACTTTTTGGTATTCTATCCTGTCTTGGAAAAATCGTATAAAATTGTACAAAGTAAATTAAGAGTTATAATTGATATGTATGGATTCCTTAGTGAATCTATTTTCAATTGAAAAAAGTGGGAGCAGTATATGAAAAGTGTACAGTAAGATATTTGAGATTAAGTTAAGAGAGGTCAGAATCATTGGACAGTGAAACAAGGGAAACTTTAAGGAATAAACTGTATTAAATGGTTAAGCTAAAAATTCTGTAAAAAATATAGTAAAAAAGATATACGAGTCTAGTTTCAAGGAAAATTTACAGATTTAGATTTCAAGTTTCCTAACTTGAGTTATAGTTAGTTTAGTCAGTACGACAGAGATGGACAGTTTCGATTTTTATGCCCCAAATTAGTAATTAAGCCTAGGTTGCGAAAATTACCATCATACCCTTAGAGGGTAAATTACCGAATTACCCTTAGTGGGTACGATTACCGAATTATGAAAATGCCCTTACGGGCCAAATTACAAAAATGCCCCTAATAGGCCGAATTACGAAATGTTCCTATGGACTGAATTACGAAAATACCCTTTATGGGCCAAATGTGATATGTTGCTATATGGGCCGTTTGGTATTTGCTATATGGGCCGTTTGATATTTGATATATGGGCCAAATGTGATATTTGATATATGGGCCAAGTGTAATATGGGCTATATGGGCCAAAATGTGATATGGGCCAGATTGTGTAAATTTTTATAATGGGTCGTATGTTTGTAATAATTTTATGATTTGATATGAATAATTGAATGTGCATATTATATACATGATTTGCATGGGTTCGGCTATTTGACGAAGAGAAGTTCTGGTAGCTTTGCTACAAAATTCTGATGGCTTCGTGCCCAGTTTGATATATGGCTTCGTGCCCAGTTTGATATATGGCTTCGTGTCCAGTTTGATATATGGCTTCGTGCCCAGTTTGATATATGGCTTCGTGCCCAGTTTGATATATGGCTTCATGCCCAGTTTGGTGTGTTGGCGGGGTGGGTGACTAAAGCTCCCCACAGGTGTGTTGGTTGGTATGGGTGGTGTGTAGCGGATGGAAAACTAGGTTTGGTTGGGGAACTGCATAACACATGCGTGTTATATATATGATATTATGCTATGATTGTAATGGGCTTAGGCCCAAAATATTGCTATGCGTGTTCCGACCAAGTGGATGATAGTAAGGGGATTATACACTGAGTTCTTGTAACTCACCCCCTCTTTTCTTAATCCCTGTAGGTGATGCTCTGTGAGGTGGACTTGGGCCATGGATGACTTGGTGGAGGCCATACTTGAGAAATGTTATTGAATTTTTAATTTCTATTTCCGTTTATTTTATTATTTTGCTATTTTGGTTTAAGTTGTAATAAGGCCTCTGAACTATTTTTATTTTTGCTTTATGGTTGAGATGTTTTTATTATTTTTCTTAAATTGTTTAAAACGAGAATTTTTCTAAAAACGTAAATAAAGGTTTTCCGAAATTAATTAACAAATGGATTTCAAAATAAACTTTTACAAATATGATTTAACTCGAACTTTCTTTCAAATTATTAACGACATTTTCAAAAGTCACGAATTTAAAGTTCAATTCCTTGATTGTGATTCATCAATCAATCTCTAAAAAGTACTTGTATATTATCTACGTTTCCGCAATGTTTCAAAATGCTTTTGCAACTCTATTTCAAACGTCACATTTTCGTAAATCGTTTATTTCAAATATGCTTTCGCAACCGAAAAGGTTTATTAAAGATAATTATGTTTTCACGTAGACACAATTGCTTAAGTGTTATGGTTTTAACAAAGAGGCTGTAATTTTCAAACGAGTTTTTTTTTTTGTGACATGCCAGATTCGGGCCTAACTTCTAGGCCGGGTTTGGGGTGTTACACCAGTTATAAGCCGTATCTCTCAACAAAGAAACCGCACACTTAATACACACATTCGGAGTCAACGACATCTCATCGAATACCCGAATTGTATTCCCGAGCCAAAACTCAGCTCGCTCAGCATCATCATCAACTGTGGCCTTAAACTTTTTGGCCCCGCACTTACGAATCTTATTCACAAGAGGTTTATTCAATCAAATCGGATCTATCACTTATGACACAACACGTACTTGTGGGGGTGGAGGTTGTGGAGCAGCCGGATTCATTCGAGCAAACTCTAAAAACCACTCACTCATCACTCGGAAGAAGGCTTGTTTACCCTCTCCTCCCTCACAACTTTCATTCGGCTTATATGTGGCCGGAGCTGTCCCTTGAGTGGGAGCAGGCGCGCTACTCTCTACATCGTCAGAAACTGCTCGATCAGGATCCATTTGCTATAGAAAACACATTTATAACTGTCAGGATTCATCACACTATCATAATTTCATATGTGGCATGCATAGCTAGACTCACACGCGCTACGTTAGTCCGAGAATCGACTAAACCGTAGCTCTGGTACCAGTAAAATGTAACACCCCTAACCCAAAATCGTCGCCGGAATAGGGTTAGGAGGCATTACTGGACAATCGAAACATTTCACATCCATTTCACAACTCAAAGTCAATCATCAATCAAACATACTAAAATACGAGCATATAGTCCCTTATCTAGGTCTACAAAACTATAAACACGTGTTAGAAAGAGGTCCGGACTAAATCGAACACTTACGAAGGTTTTTAGAAATTCAAACATTCTTCAACACTGTTGGGGTCACACGTCCGTGCAGTCAGGCCGTGTGCCTCACACGGCTACCAGACACACCCATGTGTCTAGGCCGTGTCAAAACAGAGCATACATACTGACTTATCCCACGACGACTAGACACGCTCATGTGCCATGGTCGTGTGAAATTAGGCTTGCTACTGACTTGGTCGCACAGTCACCATGCATGCTCGTGGGCCTCAGCCGTGTACCCTGTCCAAACAAACCTAGAAGTGATCCTTAAACCACACGACAGAGACACACACCCGTTGTAACGCCCTGAGTTTTTGGGCCTAGTAGGATTGAGCCTATTGGGATTTGGGCTTTAGGTCTCAGAAAATTTTTAAATGAGCGAGAAAATGACAACTGGCATGTGGGCTTTGAGGGTTAATGAATTTAGAGTGTCTAGGGGTGTTGGAGATGTCTTGGGATGAAGTAAGGGTATAGGAAAAATTCCAGTTTTAGCCCAAGGAAATTGGGACTTCAGTTAGTAGGCCTTTTAAATAAATGAAGAAGAAAAATGACACAAAAGAGCTTGTGGTGTAGTGGCAAAATGGCGCCACCTAATGAGCAATGAAGGGGCGTCATTAGCAGGCAAGGGAGTCCAAGGTTCGAGTAGTGGCATGGTATTTTATTGGGGTATTTATTTTACTGTCAGGACGGCTAGAGTTTGTGTTGTAGTGAAAGTCTGATGGATGAGAGGTTTGAAATGGTCATGGAGAGATTGTAGGAGCTTATCTTGGAGAAAATTTAGGATGAGATTGAGGAGATATCAGGGAGAAAAGTTAGGAGCTGAGAAGTGTGAAGAGTTGGTGCCATTTTGGGAAGTGGGAAGTGTATACATTTGGCTTAGGAGGGTAAATGAGTGTCGTTTTTGAGTCTTTTAGGGGGTATTACGAATTTTCATTATGGCTTTCGGCATTTGGAGAGTTTTGCAAATAGGTCAGTCTTTCTTTTCTTTACCGAATATCCTGTAGTTACCCTCACACAAACACATTTGATCTTTTTCTTTTATTCTTGTTACCTTTTCCAAACCCTCTAAAGCCGAATAATTCCACCCTCCCTTTGCCGAAATTCTTTTTGTATGATCACTATTTCTTCAACCTAGTCGATTCTTGAGTAAGTACTTTACTCTTTCAATTGAACTTGTTAGAACTGACTTCTCCTCTCCCTCACTCTTTCTAAATCGATTTTGGTAGGGGATTGATGTCGAATCTCTGTTCTCCAGATCTCTACTGAATTACTTTTAATGCGTTTTGGGATTTGGGTAAGTATTCTTCACTTTTGTTTTTGAAGGTTGGCCAAATGGCCGTAAGTAATGCAAGGGTGACTTAAGATGGATATAAGTCACTTATGGTTCAGTTTTTAATAATTAAGATTGATGCAGATTTAGGAAGTACTCGTGATTAGTGATCGAGGAAAAGCTATTATGGCTTGGTGTTTCAAGTAAGGTTAAGGTGAGACTTCAGCTTTTGGTAAAGTATTCGATAAGTATATGTGATTAATCATTGAGTGACATCGTTTGTAGGATCGTGGCTAAAGAGATCGCAACGCGTTTTGTTATCAGGTGTGTACATACACTACACACACAAAATGGATTGGAAAATCCCGATACCTCGAAAGTTTAGCTTCGGTAGTCTTGCGAGTGTGCGAACACTCGTCACTTGGATCGTGTTATGGCCAATTGGGCCAGAATGGGCAAAATGGGTCCGATGGGCCGTAGGCTCAAAATAGGCGGATTTGATGATTTGGTAATAAATGATGAACTAGTTATGCTTGTTACATGGCTTGGAAATTGATTTGGGCCAGATGGGCCATATGAATGTGATTGGGCTAGAAAGGCCATATGAATGTGATTTGGGCCAATGGGCCAAGCAAATGAGATTGGGCCTGGTGGGCCATATGAACGTATGTGAATTTGTTTGGGCTTTGTAAGGGGCCTTGGGCTTAGTATTTGGTAAATTGCTTAACCTTACATAAAACTTTAATAATTTATTAAGTGCGACTATGAACAAGTCATAACGTTTACGTGTGGCAATGGGTATATGCATGTCTAGGATTGGATCTAGGGAGAGCTTGGTACTTAAGCGGTCTTAATAACTCACCTTCTCTTCTCTAGAATCCTACCTGGTGCGTAGTATCTATTCAGTTTAGCCAACGAGGACTTGATAACGCGCCAAGGTAAGTAATAGACCCATAACAATGAGAAATGACCGAAATGCCCCTAAGGGCAAAAATGACTAAAATGCCCCTATGTGTTGAATGTAAGATTTCTGGATGTTACATGTACATTTGCTGCATTCATATAATATTCTGTTTAGGTTGCATATAGGGTGGGAATTATGGAACGGAGGAAGTATATGAGGATCGCATGGTTGCTTGACGACCGTGGATCCACCGATGGCTTTTTAAGCCCATTATATGATTAGCAGCTTTGCTGCAACGTTTGGTAGTACCGCAACCTGGCTACCCTTGAAGTGTATCGGATGGGTGGGTCGATTTAGAAATCCCCAAAGAAGTGTTTCGGTTGGACGGAGACGATGTGTACCGGATGGATTATTTGGGGAGGGTTTGCACATCATTGCATGTATGATATTGTTATGTTAATAATATGATATATATGCTTTTTGTTTGACGAGGGTCGTACACACTGAGTTTTCGAAAACTCACTCCCTCTTTTATTTTTCTCAGGTGATCCTCAGTAGGCGGTTCGACAAATAGAGGGACTCAGAGGTGGCCAACTAGCAAAATGATTAGACCTGTCTTTCTTAATATCTAAATTCTAGATTTTCAGTTATTTATTTTAAGTTATTTTATTTCAGATTGTAATAAGGTTTTCCCTCTAGTTATTATTCCATTACTTCCACTATGCATTGAAATTTTGAAACGGAATCTAGATTTATTTCCTTTAAGCATATTTCAAGTTTTTGAAAATAATTGTGTTTTAAGAACGAGCTTCCGCTATCAAAGGATTTTTTTTTTACTTAGTAACAAGGAAATGGTTTTTTGGATACACCTCGTTTTGAAAGCAAATGGGATTTTACTTAACTTTTCTCTAGAAGAGTTTTCAACGAAAACAAGGTTTTCGCAAAAACACTTCAATGTGACACGTCGGATTTGGGCCTAACTTCTAGGCCGGGTTTGGGGTGTTACACCCGTGTCTCTTGGCCATGTATGCAAAATGGGCCATTTACAAGGCCAATTTGCCACCCATACAAGGGTTAACCCTACAAGTACAAATAAGCATATTTTCTCACACAATTTGGCAACCAAATACATGTCAAATGATCAACATATCATCCCATCCAATTTCATTTCTAATCATGTCAACTTATAACCCAAATTGCACAACTAGAACACATACATTACCAAACATGATTCGTCCTCATTATCACTAGATCATATTAGCATCAATCCATCACTAAGCTTACCATTCTTAAGACATTTACATTTCCAACAAACCATACCAAAACATAATTCACATACCATAATCATTCATTCATATTACCAACATTTTGTCTAGCCAAATCACATGGCTATTTACACATCTTAAACATGTCTTAATCAACTAGCCTATACATGCCATATTCAAATATACACATCTTCAAAAATACCACAATAGATTTGCTGATAGTGTGATAGAGATGCTGACGATTCCTGGATCCGAGCTAGCTTTACTAACACTGTAAAATAGAGAAACAATCACACAGTAAGCTTTCAAAAGCTTAGTAAGTTTGTAACATAATACATTATACCAAAACAAACCATCACATAGATCATTTCACATCTACATATATCCTACCATCCAAAGCTAGTATGTTTAATTAACCTTCCATAAACTCATTCATAGATTCGTATCAAATCGATTTTAAATCGGTGTCGCACACAGATGCCAACTACAAAGCTGAAGCTTATATTATTTCGCACACATAGTGCTAATTATCTCGGTCACATTTCTGAATACGCACACTTAGTTCCATATAACTCAAGCCCTCACATAGCATTCACCATTCAATAATATCATACCATTCATTTTATAACATTAACATAGTTAAATACACGTATTATGTCTGAACTTACCTCGGACGTCGAAATACTGAAACGGTCGATTAATTGAGAACTTTGTCTTTTCCTTGATCTCAATCCGAACCTCTCCTTTCTTGATCTATGCACATTCAAATTCAATCCATTCAATCACCAATTCATTCAATTAAGTCCACACAAACTTATTTAGGGCATTTTACAAAATTGCCCTTATATTTTCACATTTCGACACTTTAGTCCCTATTTCAAAAATTCATCAAATACACATAATTTCATAGCACCCATGCTTAGCCGAATATTCATGTATCTCATACAAGTCCATGCATTTCGTTTATTTCACAATTTAGTCCCTCAAAATATTATTCTTTCAATTTACTCCAACTTATTCAAAATCATCAAAATTCCAAAAACAACATATGTTAATCAAACACATATCTTTCATATTTTATCCTCAAACATCATAAAACTCACATGTTCATCAATGGCACATCACAAAATATTCATCAATTCACAAAATTGAAACATGGGTTTTGTAGTACTCGAAGCAACGATTACGAAAACGTAGAAATTATCAAAAATCGATCAAAAACACATACCCGATTTAAGCATAAACCATGGTTGAATGTAGCAAAGCTCAAACTCTTTCTTTCGTTTCAAAATTCGGTGGAAAAGATGATGATAGTGGCTTTGTTTTCACGTTATTTTATTATAAAATATATTATTAATAGATTTACCAAAATATCCATTAATAAAAATATAACACACTACATTATGGATGATCATAAATGTCCATTACCATCTACTATCCTTTAAAAATGGCTTAATTGCCTCATAAGTCCTCCAATTTATAAAGACAACAACAATTAAGCACTTAATAATCAGCACACAGCATTTTGCATTTTATACGATTAAGTCCTTTCTCTTAATTTGACACACAGTCGATAAAATTACCACATACAATTTTCACGCGGGCTATATCACATATAATAAACACCAAAAACAATATTAAAAATATTATTCCGACCTCGGATTGGTGGTCTCAAAACCACTGTTCTGACTAGGGTTTAAATCAGGCTGTTACGATACTATTCAAATCAACCCAAAATCACATTATGGCAAAAATTACATTTTTGCCCCTAAACTTTTAACATTTTACATTTTAGTCACTAGGCTCGTAAAATGACTTTCATTCAATTTCTTCAGAACCCAAGCCTAGCCGAACCATTTTCATACTTATATCAACCCACAATTTTCATTTATTCACATTTTTACACCATATTTTATACTTTTACAAATATGTCCTTTTTGACATTTTTACCGAAAATCACTTAGCAAAAGTCGTTTAACAAACAACAAACATGCATTTTCCACCATCAAACATCAGAATACATACATATTCAACATGGGTAAAACCCTAGAACTTGATCATATCTTAAATTAGTCGTAGAAATAGATAGATCATGTTACAAGGATTTCAAAAACATAAAAATCATTAAAAATGGGGCTAGAACGGACTTACAATCGAGCTTGGAAGCTTGAAAAACCCTAGCCATGTCTTCTCCATGTAAAATTCGACCATGGGAGGAAGATGGGCAAGATTTTGGCTTTATTTGGCTTTTTAATTCATTTTAATTACCAAATTACTAAAATGCCCTTAATGAAAAACTTTAGAAATTCACCTAATCATGTCCATTTCTGTCCATTATAAAGTATAATGGTTTAATTACCATCTAAGGACCTTGAATTTAAAATCTCATAGCAATTAGACACCTTTAACCTATAGAATTTAAGTTTTACACTTTTTGCAATTTAGTCCTTTTAACTAAATTGAGTGCCCAAATGTCAAACTTTTCACAAAAACGTTCCATAAAACTGTAGACCATAAAAATATAATAAAAATGAATTTTACCACGTCGGATTCGTGGTCTCGAAACCACTGTTCCGACTAGACCCAAAATTGGGCTGTTACAAAAAAAAATTAGCTTAATTTGAGTTCATTTAGTATGTCTAATTCAAGTTTTATTTTAGGGACTGAATTGTAACTTAACCAAATTAGAATACTAATTTAAAGAGACAAAAATTCAAACCCCAAAACCCACACAGCCGTGTCCCCTAGACCGTGTGTCATTAAATGACCATGTTTACATCGTGAAAACCTTTTAGATCGATCGCACACGCCCATGTGCGATTCCCACAGGCCCGTGTGTGATAGCTCCATTCTCTACATGCCCGTGACACTTACCCACTGTACATATTTTTGCAAAAAATTCATTTGAAAACCCGATTTTGCATACTTTAATGAACAATTAAACCCGATTTAACTATGATTAATTAACATGCATATACATACACCTTCAATTGAGTTTATTGACGTCAATCAAGCCTCAATTATATAGAATTAGGCAATCAATTTCATACATAACAAACAACAAACAAATCAAACAAGCGGCATACCTTATTCGCTAGTAAACCACTCCATGGAAGCTTCATTTAAACAATTGTTAGTACAAATTTCATGCCTCACACACCGTGTTATCAATCACCATGTTATCGACAACAATACACCATAAATCATTCAATAATTAAACTCAGACATGCTTCGAAATTATTATAAAACCATCCAAAATAAAATGTCTAATGTCCAAAGTTTAATTACAACCAAAATTAAACTAATTCCCGAGAGTTCCACAATGCTCGATTACAATCTATAAAATGTGTAATAAAGTCTCTATCAAGCCTAAATCCCATAGAACTCTCTTGCTCGGCTCCTCAACTCCTCAAGCTCGATGATTATCTGCACAAATTGTGAGGGTATGATCTTTAAAAAGCTCATTGAATGTTAATAAAAATGACTAGTAAATCAACATCCATACCATGCTTAAATCACATCCAATCAATTACCAATTATCACCCATAATAATGAAACATGTCAATTTAATTTCCATATGCTTGATCAATATCAAGAACCAATTATTCATGGTTTACAAACATCGAATGATATAACAATAATCACACATAAATATATTGGCATAAATTTCTCATGGCTTAATCGGGTGATCATAAATCGGATAAACGAATCTCGAACTCCCATAAATATCAAATGCAGTCCATCGAGTTGAGTGGGCCGAAGCACACGCTTCCTTATAGCGCCCAAATAACCCAATGAGTGGAGACTCATGCTTAACACTCCCTTATCTAATCCAAACAAATCAGTCCACCTAGAGCCATATGCTCACAATGTCACAAATAAATGTGAGTACTCACAAATTCTATTGCATACCAACTATATCCAATGGATCCACCATGCATGTTGCCAATATATTCAGTCAAATATAGCATAGAAATCAGTCATTATTGTGCTAAATTTAATGTGACAAAATGCTTATGTGTAACATGTAACCATAGCCATTTAACATCCAATTAAATCAAGCATTTCATTTGCCATTTTCCTATGTTCAATTACCAGTTGTAACACCAATATATCATGATAAAAAACTCTAGTGACCATGCTCTAATCATCAATATAATTAGCGTAATTAAATTACACAAAATCACCTACATGCTTACTTACCATTATTCAATAAAAATTTAACTCTTGTACATATAATATCAATCTTGAAAAAATCAGCCATTTAACCATAATTAATCAATTGAAATCATCAATTAAGATACTAATTAAATATAAATGAGGGTTAATTTGCCAAATCGCCCTTAGAAACACTCACCACACAATTTGTTCTACCACAAACAAGTAATAAACCAAGCAAATCCAAACTTCAATTCTGGTTAGCTCGGTCCTCTTCAAGATTCAGAGCTTCAACAGAGATAAAGTAGACATTACCACATTTCCAATGCTATAATAAACACGAATTTTAATTAACTATACTAATCTAAATCCTCTCACAAAGATACATTACCAGATTTGTAATATCAAGTTGAAAACTTGATTCCTCACAAAATCGATCTCTCCAGCCCTTCTAAACACTTTCAATCATCAATACAAGACCAAATACACTTATACTAATCATCAATTTCTTCTTTAAATTAATTTCACAAAATTCTGAAAAATCGATTCATAAAGATGATGAAATTCAAATTTCTGTAAATTACCTTACAAATAATGTTTGATCTTGATAAATATGATCAAAAACCTTTTAATAGATCCATTTTAAGTTGGAACATCCATTGATTTGCGGATTTCCTCTCAAAATTTAAGATCCACAATTAAAGAACCATATGTTATTAGAAGAAGATGACATTGATAAAAATACTTTAATTGGCTCCCAAATCAAGTAAAAATGTTTCTAGTCATCATAAAAATAAGTTCAGGATTGAAGATTACCTTTGATTCGCTCTAAATTCGTTGGTTGAAAATCTTGATTCAAGAAACTTAAGAATATTTTTGTCTACTTTTGAGAATAAATTTGGGTGAATTGAAAGAGTATTTTGAGAAGAAAATTGGTTGGATCTATTCTCTGATGATGGATCTTTAAAATCATGTAAAGAAAATGAATTTTAAAACTCTCTAATCTGATGTAAAATTTGTGAAAAGTGGGCTAGATACATTGGTTTGAAAGCTGAAATCACCCACCAGAAATTTAAAAATTGGGAAATTTACCTAATGGCCACTCCCACATTTCCCTTACTTTAACATTTAATCCTTTCGCTCTAAAATTCTGAATTTTAAGGTTTATATGCCATATAAATACTCTAAATTCTCCCTTGTTTTACAATTAAATCCTATTTAATTAATATTTAAAATTTACTCAAATTACCCCCAATAAAAATTATTTTAAAATTATTTTTCAACCCAAATTGATTATTTTCACTAATAATTATTTAAAATATTTAAATTAATATTTGAAATATAATTTTTTGTTTTTTTAGTTTATTGTTTAATGGATTTTAGATGAAATTAACCTCCTAAATTAAATTAAAAATGTAACAGTCCAGTTTAGACCCTAGTCAGAACAGTGGTTTCAGAACCACAAACCTGAGTTAGAAAGATATTTTTAATATTATTTTCTGTGCCTGCAGTAAGTGGTTAAGCATGTGTGAAAGTCTCGTATAAAAATTTGTCTGTTTGTGTGCTTAATTTGACAAAATGATTAAATCGCATAAGTCATAAAAGTAGCATTCTATTTGACTAATGGCTAAATTGATGTGGCTTTTAAATGTGGTGGCCTTAAGAGGCAATTAGCCCATTAATGAAGTTAGTGGATGACAAAGGACAAGTATGCACTTAATATTCATATGTTTATATGTTTATTAAAAGGGTTAATATAGTAAATAACATAATAATATGTTATAATGAAAATATAGTATGAAAATAGACAATTATTCATCTATTTTCTTGACTGAATATACAAAAGAAAAGAAAGAATAAGAACTTTCAAGGTTTCGGCTAGGTTTGATCCAAATTCAAGGTATGTTTTGCTTCAGTTTTTGATAATTTCTACGTTTTCATAATCGTTGCTTCGAGTACTACTAAACCCATGTTTTAATTTTGAGAATTGATAATGATTTTGAAATGAATCTTTGATGAACATATGAGCTTTGAAATATTTGATGATGAAATATGGAATATATGTGTTTGATTAGTATATTTTGTCTTTGGAGTTTTGTTGATTTTGAGTAATTTGGTTGTAATTGAGAACATAAATATTTGGGGGACTGAATTGTGAAATAAATGAAATGTATGGACTTGTATGATACACATGAATATTCGGCTAAACATGGGTATATGGTAATTTTGTGTATTTTGTGATTTTGTGAAATAGGGACTAAAATGTCCAAATGTCAAAATGTGAGGGCTAATTTGCAAATTTTCCCTAAATATGTGTTTTTGGATTGAATTGAATGTTTTGGTGAATAAAAGGGTTAAATTTAAATATGTATAGATCAAGAACCGAAGAAAACAGATTTAGACCGAGAGAAATTGAAAGTGATCGAATAATCGAGTCCGTTCATTAATCTGAATCCGAGGTAGATCGTTATACAAGTAAATGTATTTGAATTGAATTATTTATTCTTATATGAAATGTAAATTGCTATGATTGTCCATTGAGATGGAATGTATATGAAATTCGGATTTATGCATATGTCGACAAGTTATTAGGGTCTGAGAAGTCCCGTTTGAACCTAGGGATAGATAGGATAGTATATGTCATGACATAGGTGTCCGTTATTTGATATCATGTAAGACCACGTCTGGGACGTTGGCATCGATATGAGATTTACGTGTAAGACCATGTTTGGGTCATTGGCATCGTATAGATGGGACATTGGCATCGTATAGATTTGTGTAAGACCATAGTGGCATCGATATCTGAGTACATGTAAGACCTCGTCTAGGATGTTGGCATTGTACGGCTATTCTGATACTCTGAATATTCTATTAGGTTCCGAATGGTTCAATGGGTAAGTCTGAGAAACGAGTGACTATGTGATTTGTATATCCGTTTCAGGTACGCTTGATATGTACACATTGTGTGTATAAGAAGGTAAGTATATTCATAAACTTACCTATATGAGTTATGTATTTGAATTTGAGAAAGTAGAATGTGTTACATGTATGGACAAGCTATGATCCAATAAAGTATATGGTGATATGCAAGATTGAAAAATGAATGGTTAAGTGAATGTGCCAAGAAGAATTATGGCTATGCAATTGAGCTATTAGTGAATCTATATTAATTATATGTTCAAATGCTTATATGTTAAATTTATTTGTATATGGCTTACTAAGCTTTTGAAAGCTTACTTTGAGTGTGTTTGTTCTGTTTTATAGATCGTCAAAGCTATTGAAGGCTCGGGACCATCAAGGATCGTTATCACACTACCTAAGCTCATTTTGGTACCTTTTGGAAATGTATATATTAAGTATGGCATGCATAGGCTAGTTGTTTTGGAAATGTGTTGAGATAGGTGTATATAGCCATGTGATATGGCTAGATAAGTGTTTGTGTTTTGGAATGTGATGCTATACCATATGAAGTTGGTTTTGGTATGATTACATGTTTATGAAATTGTCAAAATTGTAGTAAGCATATGGTTGCAATATGAGTATGTATGTTTGATCAATGAAATGGTAATATGAAAGGTAAGATGTGGATGTATCATACTTGGCCATACATGTGATTTAGTTGTACAATTTGGTATACAAGTTAGCATGATTATAGATGAGATTAAATGAGATGATATGTTGATCCTATGACATGATTTTGGCTGCCCATTTGTGTATGGAATAATGCTTGCTTGAGCTTGTAGGGATAACTCAAGTGTGGGTGGCATTTTGGCCTTGAAAATTACCTATATTTGCCCACACAGTTGAGCACACGGGTGTGTGGCTCGACAGTGTCCCTCATGGTTGTAATTCAAAACAAGTCAGGATCGACCACGGACTGGACACACGGGCGTGTGATTGGCCGTGTGGTGCAAGTCAGGATCGACCATGGGTGAGGCACACGGGCGTGTCCACGACCGTGTGTACAAGTCAGTATGTATGCCCTGTTTTAACACGGCTTAGACACACGGGCGTGTCTGAGGTCGTGGGAGGCACATGGCCTACTACACGGGCGTGTGACCTCTGTAACTTAGAAAAAGTTTTAAATTTTAGATAATTTTCATATGTATTCGGTTTAGTCCCGACCCTATTCTTAAGCATATTTAAGGTCTCGTTGACCTATTTAAGTGACACTTCGATTGCATTAGATGAATTATATTATGAAATGCCCGTAAAAGATTCTGTTTGTCTGGTAATGCCTCTTAACCTTAGTCCGGCGACGGATATGGGTTAGGAGTGTTACATTTGATTGGTATCAGAGCTACGGTTTAGTCGATTCTCGGACTAACGTAGCATATAAGAGTCTAGCTATACATGCCATATTTATCTGAATTGTGATAGTGTGATGAAACCTAACGTGTAAAATGTGATTTTCGTATAGTAATAGATCCCGAAAGAGCCATAGCTGACGATGTTGAAAGCAATGCGCCTGCTCCCACTCAAGGGATAGTGCCATCTGATTCGAGACCGGCTACGAGCGGTTAAGAGGGAGAAGCTAAACAAGCTTTCTTCCAAATGATGAGTGAGTGGTTCACTCAGTCCGTAAGAAATAATCCGACTGTTTCACAACCTACGCCCCCGTCTAATCCCCCTCAGACTTCTGTTATACCTCCGACTACAAATTTGAAATTGGTGAATAAACCTCTGGTCGATAAAATTCGTATGTATGGGGCTGAAGAGTTCAGGGCTACTAGTGAGGATGATGCTAAAAAAGTCGAGTTTTGGTTAGAAAACACTATCCAAGTATTTGATGAGATGTCTTTGACTTCGGAAGAAAGTATTAAATGTGTTGTATCCTTGTTACGAGATGCGGCCTATAAGTGGTGGAAGACTTTGATTTCTGTTGTTCCGAAAGAGCGGGTCACATGGGATTTCTTTCAGATTAAGTTCCGGAAGAAATAGATTAGTCAGATATTCATTGATCAGAAACGGAAATAATTTCTGGAATTGAAACAGGGTTGCATGACCGTTAGTGAATATGAAAGGGAATTCGTGAGATTAAGTCAGTATGCTCAGGAATGTGTATCGTCGAAAGCAATAATGTGTAAGAGATTTAAAGATGGCCTCAATGAAGACATCCGTTTGTTAGTCAGAGTTCTTGAAATAAAAGAGTTCATTATGCTTGTTGACCGAGCGTGCAAAGCTGAAACACTAGGGAAAGATAAAAGAAAAGCCGAGTCTGAAGCTAAAGATATGAGAAAGAGATTTTCGAGCAAATCATTTCAGTCTGCTTTGAAGAAATTCAGAGATGAGCATAGTCGTTCAAGGGTTAATGTGGGACAATTGAGTAGAGATTGAGTTAGGTCTCAGTTGAGCTCCAAAGCTCCGGCAACATCAATGGCAAGTGTTGGAAATGTCCGATCCGAGTGACCTGAGTCTAAGCATTGTGGTAAAGACATCCGAGAAGTTGTAGATTGCATGACCGGGCTTGCTTCAGATGTGGATCGTTAGATTATTTTATTCGAGACTGCCTAGAGTTTGTTGAACAAGAGATGGTTCAAAATCTAAGATCCAATAATGTTGCAACTACAGGTAGACCTCCTAGAAATGCAAGAAATGTCAGTGGTAGTCAGAGAACTATGAGAGATAATGTAGTGAGATCTGAAGCTAGAGCGTCTGCCAAAGCATATGCCATCCGAGCTCATGAAGAAGCTTCATCTCCAGATGTTGTAATGGGTACATTTACTCTTTATGATACTTCTGTGATTGCATTGATAGACCCTGGTTCTACTCATTCGTATGTATGCATGAACTTAGTATCCAGTATGATTTTGCCTGTAGAGTCTACTGAGTTTATCGAACCCATTAGGTAAAAGTGTCCTGGTTGACAAAGTATGCAAGAACTGTCCGTTAATGTTTCGAGATATATGTTTCCCTGTTGATTTGATGCTGTTACATTTTGACGAGTTTGATATAATTTTTGGTATGGACTGGTTGACATTACATGATGCTTTTATGAACAACAAAAGAAAGACTATTGATTTGAGATGTTAGAATGGTGAAATAGTTCGGGTTGAGTCTAATGATTTGACTGGGTTACCTGCTGTAATATCTGTGTTGAAAGCTCAGAGTTATGTGAAAAAAGGTTATGAAGCTTATTTTGCCTATGTGATTGACTCAAAAGTATCTGAAAAGAAAGTTGAATCAATGCCTGCTGTTTATGAATTCCCTGAAGAACTACCAAGATTACCTCCGATACGTGAGGTTGAATTTGGAATTGATCTGTTGCCTGGTACGACCCCTATTTCGATAGCTCCGTGTAGAATGGCACCAATGGAATTGAAAGAGTTAAAACCACAGTTGCAAGAGTTAACTGATAGTGGGTTCGTAAGACCGAGTTTCTAAACTTGGGGTGCCCCTATTCTGTTTGTGAAAAAGAAAGACGAGACGATGAGAATGTGCATTAACTATCGGCAATTGAACAAAATGACTATAAAGAACAAATATCTGTTGCCCATGATTGATGATTTGTTTGATCAGCTAAAAGGAGCCATTATGTTTTCAAAAATAGATATGGGATCGGGATACTACCAGTTGAGAGTGAAAGATTCAGACATTTCGAAAACTGCTTTCAGGACGAGGTACAAGCATTATGAGTTTTTAGTTATGCCTTTCGGACTAACCAATGCTCCTGTTGTTTTTATGGATTTGATGAACTGAATTTTCAGATCGTACCTAGATCGATTTGTTGTTGTTTTCATTGATGACATTTTGATTTATTCACGTGATGAAAGCGAGCATGCCGAACATTTGAGAGTCGTGTTGCAAACTCTGCAAGAAAAGCAATTATATGCGAAATTCAGAAAATATGAATTCTGGTTGCGTGAAGTTAGTTTTCTGGGGCATATTGTATCGGCCTCTAGAATACGAGTTGATTCGAGTAAGATTTCTGCTATTCTGGAATGGAAGCCTCCGAAGAATGTAACACCCCCAAACCCAGCCCATGCGTTTCGATCAGATTTGGTATGCTACGAGTTGTACATTAAAACCTTTTGCTTCGTTGGTTTTGGAAGTCGTAAGTTAATTAAACATAATTTAAATAAATGAATGACATTTTAGAAAAATAAACTCATTTGTATTATTATTATTAAGTATAAATAAACCTTGTCATAAATTCATAAATTTCAGAACATTGAAATCTACTTAGTTGAATAAAAACTAGGGGCCTTATTACATAAATAATCCCAAAATAAAATAAAATAAACTTAAAGAAATCCCAAATTAACTTGTAGAATAAAAACTTGTAACCCCTTGAGTCCGTCTCGGCTCCCATGTCCACGATCTACTCCTCATCTGGAAGAGTAGAGAAAAAGGAAAGCGTGAGTCACCAAGACTCAGTGTATAAATCTTAAAGCACACAACGACCTGAGCCCAAAAACACATTATGGGCCCTGGCCCATACATAAAGGTATCAATCATAATCACATGATAAACAATAAATAATGAATAATAACCCAACCCATCCTAGGTTTCCATCCTCTACACACCAACCCGTACCAACCATTACACCTTGGGGATTTCTACAATCAACCCTCCATCCGCTACACACCATAACGACAGCCGTACTGCCTATTCCTGTTATTCAGGAATCATTAAACTTGGCATAGCCACCAATCACTATGTGACCTAACATTTACTTCTGTGGGATTTCTACCACCGATTACCAAGTGACCTATCATGCACTTCCCCTTCAATATCATAATTTCCCCCCCATGCATACACATATAAAGAAGACATCATGCAGGCTTACATATATTTCGATACAAATAGAGAGTTCTATAATTACATACCTGGCATCCATGCCTAACCCATTTAGGGTTCCATTCGACTATCTATACAGCCTTTTTCCAGCTTTTTAGCCTATAACATATATATAGACATACATACAAGATTAATAGTGTGTTAGAGATCTACACACCTGAGTACCGATAAAACGATGCTTTCTATGTCGACGCTATCCTTAGTCGACACAACTGCTATCTGCCTAAGGTTGTAACACCCTGGGTTTAGGGGTTATGCGTTCGTGCAAAATTCGAGTGATAGTAGGCTTGGAGTATGGTTGGACATGTTTTAAGGGTTTCGGGAACTTTAAATTATAAGGGAATGCTTTGGAAAAAAAAATGGATTTAAGTGTAAAAAGGGGAACTGGGCAAGAAGGCCTTAAAACAATTTTGTGGAGTTTAGGACACAAGAAAAGGAATTGGCAAAGTGGCTTGGGCGCTAAGTGCAAAGGGAGTGCCAAGGGGGAAGGGGTTCGAATAACATGGGAAGCAGTTGGGCTTTTATTTTTTTTTAGCGTTAAAAAGGGAGTTGGGCTAGGTAGGCTTTAAAGGAATTTTGTGGGCATTTTTAGCAAAAGGGAAGGCTGTGGTAGAGTGGCCTCCGTGCGCTGCTTAAGAGCTTGGGGAGGACGCCATTAAGGACCTGGGTTCGAATCCAGGCGGCAGCAGTAAAGGGTTTTATTTTGTTTTTGGGGCGTTAAAAGGAAGGGACTAAGGAAGTAGGGCTTAAAAGAATATTGTGGGCGTTGGTGGACAAGAAAGATGGGC
This sequence comes from Gossypium australe, assembly GCA_005393395.2. NCBI lineage: Eukaryota > Viridiplantae > Streptophyta > Magnoliopsida > Malvales > Malvaceae > Gossypium > Gossypium australe. The sequence continues at coordinate 59,863,014 of CM016617.1, forward strand.
TGGTAAAGTGGCTGGGGCGTTGTAAGGAGGGCTTGGTGCAGGTCGTGAGTTCAAGGCGCAAGGGAAACAGAATTTTGGATATTTATTTTGCAAGCTGGCGTTGGAGATGGAGAGGGCTTAAAAGAAAACGGGGCGAATTTATATCACAAAAAGCGCTTTGGCCGAATGGCCTAGGGCGCTACCTGCAGCATGGGTTCTAGCAGGTCCCATGTTCGAGACCTATGGGCAGCAGTCTGGGTGTTTTATTTTGGTTTTATTTTGCAGCAGTTGGTAAGGTGTTGGACGGCACATGGGACCTCCAAATTGAGATAGAATTAAGTTAGTTTTTAATTTTAGTTTTCGGCTGAGGTATTGGATTAAGGCTGGACTTTATTTTTTTATTACTTAGGTGATAAGGATGGCCTTTATTTTATTTGTTTTTAGGAGGTGATAATGGATAAATAAGGGGGGTTTTATTTTATTTATTTTGAATGTAGGATAAGGGATAAATAAGGCTTATTTATTTATTTATTTGAATGGATTGGGAGGAGTAAAGTAAGGGAGTTGGCCAATTCAAATTGGTTTGAATTAGTGGCCATAAGTGATGGCCGAATCTTGGTTTCTTCATGTGGGAGGAGTGGCCGAATTCTATAAATAGGGGGTTAGAGTGCCGAAATTATTCTTTTAGTCTCTTGCCAAAAATTAGTATTTGTGTCTCCTAAATTCTGCTAGTAGCCGAATGTTCACTTGAACCCCCCTAAACCTCATTTTGTCTACTTCTATTTCTTTTATTCTTAGCCGAATTATTCACCCTTCCATATCTCTTTTCTTTTTCATTGTGTTAAGTCGAAACCTTACCCTCCTAAACATTCCCTATTCACTTTGTTCTCCATTTTAATTGTTGACCGAATACCAACATTCTCCCTCTCATTTCTTTTGTTTTCTTTCATCACTTTGCAATCCGAATCTCTCCCTTTTATTGCCGAAATCTCCCTTTTCTATTTGTCTTCATCTTGGCCGAATAGTAGAGTGGTGCTGATCTCCTTGAGGGTGTCTCTTTCAATCGTTGGAAAAGGTAAGTAATGGTAGCCGAATGCCTATTGCTATCCCCTCCTTGTGTTCTGTCGACTCTTTCAAAGTAAGAACTGATTTCGGCTTTTGTTTGGAAACATGTTATTGTCAGAGGTGAACCATCGCTTGGCTCGGGATTTGGTAGGAAACCAAATCGGTTGTAAGGTAAGGGGTAAGTGATTCATTAATATTCGGCCATGGGCCTTATTTCGAGTACTTAAGTGTTGACCCACTCTGACTTTGGTTTATAGGGCAAATCGGCAAAAGTAAGCAGGCTTTTGGGGAACTAAGATCTTTTGGTAAGGATGTTAAGTTATGGTTCTCTTCTTTTTAAGATCTCGTACTTGGTAATTAACGAAGTGTTCTGATTAAGTGTCGTCGATGGATGCGAATACCAGTCTAGAAGAAAAAGGGAAAGTCCCTATCCCGAAGTTTAAGAAAAGAGCTGTCTCGGTGGTTCGAGATTGGCCACCGGGGTGTGGGCCAGCATCGAGCAGCAGGTTAGGCAGATAGCTGTAGTCTCGCTAAATGATAGCGTCGGGATTGAGGGTCTAGAGCTTCAGGTTATAAGGTGTGTAGCTAGCCTACTGTTTCCGGGATTTATGAAATATGTGCATGTATAATGTGTTTATTAACAATGCAGTGATGAATGTGATATAAATACCCTTAAAGGGGTATAGCGATGATCAGGTTAGTATCGAACATGTTGAAATGTGATTACTTGCTTGTATATGAGTATGCTTGTGGATATGAATAAGCATGTACTTGCATTATCATGATTGTATTTTATGCTGCATGTGCATGGGTGGGCTATGAAAGAAGGTACGGGTGTACTTCGAGTACGTGGTTGATATCGGCTATGTGCCATATCGTGGATTGATGAGTGACTATGTGTCCCATTGTGGTTTTGGTGTTAGCTACGGCTACATCGTGGATTGGCGCTGACTGAGGTCGCGTTGTGGATTTTGTGCTTAATTGCACGTGGTTGGCATTGATTGCCTTGGAGTGAAAAGGAGAGGGTGATTTAAATCCCCTAGTGTGTGGTAGGCTGGATAAGGGGGTGTGTAGAGGATGGACCTTAGGCTTGGGTCGGGTTTTCATTATTGCATAATTGTGATATGTGATTACATGTGATTGTGGACTTAAAATGAGAAATGGGCTAAGCCCAGTATGTGGAGGGTATGTGGTTAATTACCCGGTTACTTGATAAATGTTATGAGTATGGGCCAAGCCCAGAATGTGATATGGTCTGAATATGATATATGATATCTAATGCATTGGTTATTATGTGGTTAGCATGTGGGTGGAATTCAGTGGTTAATTACACACTGAATTTGTGTGACTCACCCAACTTTTTAAACATTGCAGGTGATTCGTGATTTTGGACCGGGTTGGAGTGGATACAAAAGTGGCCATGCAAAAGAAGCTTTTCATGCAGAAGTTGTTTTTCCTTTTTTAATAGAATTTGTCATTTTCAGTATTTTAAGTATTTGAATAAGTTTTTATTGTAATAAGGCCCAATTAAATTATGAGTATTTATATTATGCTAAAGCAAAATAACGATTAAATTATTATTTTGAAATCAGCTTATTTTCGGCAAACTATATCTTCAAACATAAATTAAGGTTTTTAATTCGGACATTTTATATCAAGCTTATATTATTTAGTAGATTTTAAAATGGACATGGTTTTTGATTAAGAACAAAATTTTCAAGTTACACCACAAGTAAGAATATTTTTAAACGTTTTCCGCAGTGACATACCGGATTCGGTCAGGACTTGTGGGCCAGGTTTGGGAATGTTACAGTTTGGTATCAGAGCCAGGTTCAAAACTCGACTTTGAGGTTTTGGGCCCGAAAACAGTTTTCAAAATATGGGCTTTTATTTCAGGTTATTCTGGCATGGCACCTGTACCTCCAACCCGAAGTCTACCAGGTAAGTACTTCGGACTTTTGAAGTGATTTGTTATATGTGAATTGTTATGGGCTTATTTGGGCTCGTAGATTAGAATATTAGGGCTATTGACCCCTAGGACCAGTCTACTCAAACTTATGCATAAGACTTAAAGGCTACTAAACAAACCTGTGAAGTAAGTCGCCGGGTTAAGGTGTGGCAACCTGTGTGCGCATGTCTAGGATTGGTATTCGGTGGGAGCTTGGTATTTAAGCAGTCCGCGTGACTCACCTCCTCTCCACTCGAATCCTACCTGGTGCGTAGCTACGGTTCACCTTAACCAAGAGGACTTATTCATAGGCTAAACCAATTATTAAAACCGGAAAGGGACTAGCTTTACTATTTTAAAAACCCTTAGTTTTAAAATTTTCAAATTTACCCCTTCGGTTTGTAAACCCTAAATTTGATTTTGAAAGACATTTACTTAATTTACAAAATTACTGAAATACCCCTACTTGCAAAATTACAAAAATGCCCCTGTGTTGTAAAATTACCGCACTACCCTCAACTTTTTGTTAAAATGATTTTACTTTGCAAAATACCAAGATACTCCGATTTGGGGAAATTTACGAAAATACCCCTGTGTTAAAAATTTCCAAAATACCCTTGACTTTCAAAATTTTCGGTTTAACCCTAATTTTAATAAAGTTTCCCTACTTTGCAAAAGTATTCAAAAAAAAATTTCAAAATCACCCCTGATCGACAAAATTACCAAAATACCCCTGGTTTCCAAAAATTCTACCGTGCCTTAAATTTGGCAAATTTTCAAAAATACGCTCCAGCTTTGGGAATTTTAAAAATGTCTCGATTGATTAAAAGCTCTCAAAATTTCTTTTATTACCAAAAATACCCCTGTAGGAAAATGACGGAAATACCCCTGGGGTAGAAACGGGCAGAAATGTCCGAATAGTGAATGTGTATGGTAGATACCACTGAATGAATGTGTCTCTGTTTATGAACATGAATGTGACTCCCTGTATTAAGGTAGTGAACTCGAATTGAACCTCTGTGTGATCGAAAGAACTACTTCTAAAATCTTTCATTCATAAAATATGCTTGTGGTTAAATAGTGGAACCAAATTTCTAATGCATAAAACTTGTTAATCAGATTAAATCGCGACGATAGAGATGAGTTCTAGGGGACGCGGTAGAGGTAGAATGGCAGCATCGGAACCGGTAGGGTCTGGCCATGGGTCAGAAAGTGAAGTGCCGCCGCCAGCAGTGGGCGCGGAGGAACAAGATCAGATAGGTGAAGATGACGCAGTATCGCGGGCCATGTTACGAGTGCTAAAACGAGTAGCAGGAGCTAGTAGGGGAAATGGAACTCGGAAGTCGGTGTCGGAAAGGCTTAGATCGAACGGAGCCGAGATCTTTAGAGGAGTGTCGGGAGTAGCTCCTAACGTAGCGGAATATTGGCTAGAAGCAGTCGAAAGAATCATGGACGATTTGGACTGTACCAATGAAGAAAAGCTGAAGGGTGTTGTTTCATTACTTCGCGACGAAGCTTATCGCTGGTGGCTCACTGTCAAACAAGGTGTACCGGCGGATCGATTGGATTGGGATTACTTTAAGGCTAAGTTTGAAGGAAAGTACGTAGGAGCCAGTTATTTGGACTCGCAAAGGAAAGCGTTTCTAAATCTAGTACAAGTAAGTAAATAGGTAGCGGAGTATGAAGCTGAATTTGTGCGACTAAGTCAGTACGCCAAAGGAATCGTGGCTACTGATTATGAAAGGTGTGTTCGATTCGAAGATGGGCTGCGAGATGAGTTGCGGGAGTTGATCGCTCCGCAGAGAGAAAGGGACTTCGCCATTCTGGTGAAGAAAGCTCGGATCGCTGAAGAGGTTAAGAAGACTATAAGAGAAAACCGAGAGAAGAATAGGAACGAGAATAAGAGAAGTTTTGGACCGTCAGCGTCGGTTGGTAATGTTCGAAAAAGACCAAGGATCGAGAATCCTGTCCATGCACCAGTAGATGTGAATCGGAATCGTTCATGTGTTAAGTGTGGGAGAGCTCATTTAGGAGAATGTTGGGGAAATAGTAAGGAATGTTTTCGGTGTGGGTTGAAGGCCCATTTGGTTAAGAATTGTCCTCAGGCAACGAGAGGTCGAGGTTTGAGCCATGAAGGAAATGGTACCGACAGAGGTGCTAAAGGATCGGATACGAGTCAGCCAAGGACTTGATATCAGGTACGTTCTTTATTTTGAGGCACCATTTATGGTTTTGTTGTGTGAAGTTAGCTCATACTTGTGTGGCTAGCGAAGTATAGGAACTTTGGATGTGAACCTTAAGACTGTGTCTAGAAGGCAGGATAGATTTGTTAAGATCAGAGTGCGCAGCAGAGACGTAGAGTAGCGAGTTATAATAGTAAGAAATTTTGGGGACGAAATTATTTTTAAGGGGGGTAGAATTGTAACACCCTGGGTTTAGGGGTTATGCGTTCGTGCAAAATTTGAGTGATAGTAGGCTTGGAGTATGGTTGGACATGTTTTAAGGGTTTCGGGAACTTTAAATTATAAGGGAATGCTTTGGAAAAAATTTGGATTTAAGTGTAAAAAGGGGAACTGGGCAAGAAGGCCTTAAAACAATTTTGTGGAGTTTAGGACACAAGAAAAGGAATTGGCAAAGTGGCTTGGGCGCTAAGTGCAAAGGGAGTGCCAAGGGGGAAGGGGCTCGAATACATGGGAAGCAGCTGGGCTTTTATTTTTTTTTAGCGTTAAAAAGGGAGTTGGGCTAGGTAGGCTTTAAAGGAATTTTGTGGGCATTTTTAGCAAAAGGGAAGGCTGTGGTAGAGTGGCATCCGTGCGCTGCTTAAGAGCTTGGGGAGGACGCCATTAAGGACCTGGGTTCGAATCCAGGCGGCAGCAGTAAAGGGTTTTATTTTTGTTTTTGGGGCGTTAAAAGGAAGGGACTAAGGAAGTAGGGCTTAAAAGAATATTGTGGGCGTTGGTGGACAAGAAAGATGGGCTGGTAAAGTGGTTGGGGCGTTGTAAGGAGGGCTTGGTGCAGGTCGTGAGTTCAAGGCGCAAGGGAAACAGAATTTTGGATATTTATTTTGCAAGCTGGCGTTGGAGATGGAGAGGGCTTAAAAGAAAACAGGGCGAATTTATATCACAAAAAGCGCTTTGGCCGAATGGCCTAGGGCGCTACCTGCAGCATGGGTTCTAGCAGGTCCCATGTTCGAGACCTATGGGCAGCAGTCTGGGTGTTTTATTTTGGTTTTATTTTGCAGCAGTTGGTAAGGTGTTGGATGGCACATGGGACCTCCAAATTGAGATAGAATTAAGTTAGTTTTTAATTTTAGTTTTCGGCTGAGGTATTGGATTAAGGCTGGACTTTATTTTTTTATTATTTAGGTGATAAGGATGGCCTTTATTTTATTTGTTTTTAGGAGGTGATAATGGATAAATAAGGGGGGTTTTATTTTATTTATTTTGAATGTAGGATAAGGGATAAATAAGGCTTATTTATTTATTTATTTGAATGGATTGGGAGGAGTAAAGTAAGGGAGTTGGCCAATTCAAATTGGTTTGAATTAGTGGCCATAAGTGATGGCCGAATCTTGGTTTCTTCATATGGGAGGAGTGGCCGAATTCTATAAATAGGGGGTTAGAGTGCCGAAATTATTCTTTTAGTCTCTTGCCCAAAATTAGTATTTGTGTCTCCTAAATTCTGCTAGTAGCCGAATGTTCACTTGAACCCCCCCCTAAACCTCATTTTGTCTACTTCTATTTCTTTTATTCTTAGCCGAATTATTCACCCTTCCATATCTCTTTTCTTTTTCATTGTGTTAAGTCGAAACCTTACCCTCCTAAACATTCCCTATTCACTTTGTTCTCCATTTTAATTGTTGACCGAATACCAACATTCTCCCTCTCATTTCTTTTGTTTTCTTTCATCACTTTGCAAGCCGAATCTCTCCCTTTTATTGCCGAAATCTCCCTTTTCTATTTGTCTTCATCTTGGCCGAATAGTAGAGTGGTGCTGATCTCCTTGAGGGTGTCTCTTTCAATCGTTGGAAAAGGTAAGTAATGGTAGCTAAATGCCTATTGCTATCCCCTCCTTGTGTTCTGTCGACTCTTTCAAAGTAAGAACTGATTTCGGCTTTTGTTTGGAAACATGTTATTGTCAGAGGTGAACCATCGCTTGGCTCGGGATTTGGTAGGAAACCAAATCGGTTGTAAGGTAAGGGGTAAGTGATTCATTAATATTCGGCCATGGGCCTTATTTCGAGTACTTAAGTGTTGACCCACTCTGACTTTGGTTTATAGGGCAAATCGGAAAAAGTAAGCAGGCTTTTGGGGAACTAAGATCTTTTGGTAAGGATGTTAAGTTATGGTTCTCTTCTTTTTAAGATCTCGTACTTGGTAATTAACGAAGTGTTCTGATTAAGTGTCGTCGATGGATGCGAATACCAGTCTAGAAGAAAAAGGGAAAGTCCCTATCCCAAAGTTTAAGAAAAGAGCTGTCTCGGCGGTTCGAGATTGGCCACCGGGGTGTGGGCCAGCATCTGAGCAGCAGGTTAGGCAGATAGCTGTAGTCTCGCTAAACGTTAGCGTCGGGATCGAGGGTCTAGAGCTTCAGGTTATAAGGTGTGTAGCTAGCCTACTGTTTCCGGGATTTATGAAATATGTGCATGTATAATGTGTTTACTAACAATGCAGTGATGAATGTTATATAAATACCCTTAAAGGGGTATAGCGATGATCAGGTTAGTATCGAACATGTTGAAATGTGATTACTTGCTTGTATATGAGTATGCTTGTGGATATGAATAAGCATGTACTTGCATTATCATGATTGTATTTTATGCTGCATGTGCATGGGTGGGCTATGAAAGAAGGTACGGGTGTACTTCGAGTACGTGGTTGATATCAGCTATGTGCCATATCGTGGATTGATGAGTGACTATGTGTCCCATCATGGTATTGGTGTTAGCTACGGCTACATCGTGGATTGGCGCTGACTGAGGTCGCGTTGTGGATTTTGTGCTTAATTGCACGTGGTTGGCATTGATTGCCTTGGAGTGAAAAGGAGAGGGTGATTTAAATCCCCTGGTGTGTGGTAGGCTGGATAAGGGGGTGTGTAGAGGATGGACCTTAGGCTTGGGTCGGGTTTTCATTATTGCATAATTGTGATATGTGATTACATGTGATTGTGGACTTAAAATGAGAAATGGGCTAAGCCCAGTATGTGGAGGGTATGTGGTTAATTACCCGGTTACTTGATAAATGTTATGAGTATGGGCCAAGCCCAGAATGTGATATGGTCTGAATATGATATATGATATCTAATGCATGGGTTATTATGTGGTTAGCATGTGGGTGGAATTCAGTGGTCAATTACACACTGAGTCTGTGTGACTCACCCAACTTTTTAAACATCGCAGGTGATTCGTGATTTTGGACCGGGTTGGAGTGGATACAAAGGTGGCCATGCAGAAGAAGCTTTTCATGCAGAAGTTGTTTTTCCTTATTTAATAGAATTTGTCATTTTCAGTATTTTAAGTATTTGAATAAGTTTTTATTGTAATAAGGCCCAATTAAATTATTTGAGTATTTATATTATGCTAAAGCAAAATAACGATTAAATTATTATTTTGAAATCAGCTTATTTTCGGCAAACTATATCTTCAAACATAAATTAAGGTTTTTAATTCGGACATTTTATATCAAGCTTATATTATTTAGTAGATTTTAAAATGGACATGGTTTTTGATTAAGAACAAAATTTTCAAGTTCCACCACAAGTAAGAATATTTTTAAACATTTTCCGCAGTGACATACCGAATTCGGTCAGGACTTGTGGGCCAGGTTTGGGGATGTTACAAAGGTGTTGTTCAGAAGCTGGTCCACAACCAAGTGGCCAATCTCGAACGACAGATACCGCTCGTTTCTTAAACTTAGGGATTCTCTCCTTTGCCTGATCCATATTTAATTCCATCATGAGTCCTTGTCAAAACTACTATCACAATTTATGATCGTTCATCCTCATCATAAAGTTAAGATCTTGCATATAATCAACGAATCTAGTAAAAATCTAGGGAAAATCTTCTTACCTTAAAATCCCGAAATTAGAGACTAACGATTTTCGGCTTTTAGATCTAGACGACCAAGTTTCCTTCAAATCCCAGAATGCCGTCCAACGTAGAACCATTAAACTATTAGCTTTTCGGCTTTTGGCTTTCAAAAACCGACATAGAATGTGAGAGCTTAACAAAAGTCGACACTTACCTTAACACAGGGGATGGGTAGCACTAGAGAGAAGATTCGACAATGCCAAAGAAAAAGATTTAAATGCCGGAAGAGAAAAACTATGGAGATTTCGGCTTTTTAGAGAAATCGGCACAAGAGGAAAAAGAGAGTGAAGGGAGAGGTTTCGGCTTTTGAAGAAATTAAAGAATAGAAATTGTAGAGCGAGAGGCTAAGAATTTCGGCACAAAGAGTGAAGAGGAAATTATGGTTTAAATGCCAGAATCAATGAGATATCCCCCCTATTTATAGAAATTTCAGCACTCCTATCAAAAACCGAAAGTACCCTTCCTAATAATTAAGAATCAAGCTAATAAAAAGGGAAAAGTCGGCACCCCTTTTCCATGAAGTAGCTGAATTTTTTACTCCTCTAAGTGGTGGATTTTCGGCAATCACCCTTACAGGATAACGCCTATCTTTTCTCCTTTTTATCTTCTATATTATCCATTATAAAATTCATATAAATCTTCCTATTTTTGAGCCTTGTTGCCGTCCACTATACCTAACCCTAATGTCGAATTTAGCAACTTAAATTAAAAGATTTGGGCTCCATGAAACTTAAATTTTGGGCTCTTAACTCCTTGTGTGTGGTGTCACCCCTTGCTCCCTTTTAAATGTCAAAAATGGCCCAAAAACATGGGCTCCTTGCAGCCAAAACTTGGGCCTCTTTAACTGTTAGTAACGCCACCCTCTCTCTCCCTTGCAACGTCATCCATTGTAGGGCCACAAGCCCACGTTGGTATTTAAACACAATTACCACCTTTTAACTCTATAATGCTCAATCAAATACTTTAACCAAGGCCTTTGCCTAGTCCTGAGCCCAATTTGGACTCCTATTACTTAAATTAACATTTTAAACATATCCTTATACTAAATGCATAGACCCTTTTATTCAGGATGTTACAGTTCTACCCCCTTAAAGAAATTCCGTCCTCGAAATTACCTGATCAGAAAAGATGGGGGTATTGCTGCCGCATTGCTTACTCGGGTTCCCATGTAGCCTCCTCAGAACCATGATTCCTCCATAGCACCTTAACCAGTGGAACAGTTTTCCTTCGCAACACCTTGACATCACGATCCAGAATTTCCATTGGTTCCTCTTCAAAGGATAGATCAGGTCTTACCTTGATTTCCTCCAGAGGCACAACGTGAGACGGATCCGAATGGTATCGTCTTAGCATGGAGACGTGAAATACATCGTGAATTTGACTTAACTCCGGAGGTAACTCTAGCTGGTAGGCTACTGGTCCTACTCGCTTCAACACCCTATATGGTCCGATAAATCTGGGACTTAATTTACCCTTTCGACCAAACCTTAGTACCTTTTTCCACGGCGACACCTTTAGGAATACTTTATCACCCACTGCAAACTCTATGTTCTTACACTTTAAATCAGCATAGGACTTCTGTTTGTCCGACGCCTCCTTCAGTCGAACCCGAATCAACTCAACCTTCTCTTCTATCTCGGTCACCAACTCCGGACCCAAAATTCGACGTTCCCCTAGTTCTGTCCAACAGGTAGGAGTACGACACCTCCGCCCGTACAAAGCTTCATAGGGCGCCATCTGAATACTTGACTGGTAACTGTTGTTGTAAGCAAACTCTGCTAACGGTAAGAACTCTTCCCAACTACCTCTGAAATCTATGACACATCCTCTCAACATGTCCTCCAAGATCTGGATCACCCGCTCAGACTGTCCATCGGTCTGAGGATGAAACGCTGTACTGAAATCCAACTTCGTACCCAGCGCTTGATGCAACGCCTTCCAAAATCGTGAGGTGAACCTAGGGTTCCTATCTGATATGATCGAAACCGGTACTCCATGCAACCTCACCACCTTCGCTATGTATAACTTAGCTAACTTCTGCAAGGAATAATCAACACGTACGGGTATGAAGTGTGCAGACTTTGTTAAGCGATCAACAACTACCCAAACTGCATCTTTCTTAGTGGGTGTGAGGGGAAGAGCACTAACAAAGTCAATGGTGATTCTTTCCCACTTCCATTTTGGAATCTTCACTGACTGCAATAATCCTGATGGTAACTGATGTTCCGTCTTGACCTGCTGACAGATCAAACACTTACCCACCAATTCAGTTACTTCTCACTTCAACCGCGGCCACCAGAATTGATCTTGCAAATCCCGAAACATCATACTTCCTCCAGGGTGCATAGCGTATGCACCACCATGTGCCTCATGCAAAATCCTATGCCTCAACTCCGGATCTTTTGGCATGCACACTCTCCCTCAGAAACATAACAGTCCTTCCTCATTCATACTGAATTCCGTTGGTCCATCCTTTGAGATTAGCTGCAATTTCCCCTTTAGCAACTCATCGGTCTATTGCCTCTCCTTCACTTGGCTAATCCAAGAAGGTTTCACTTGAAGTTCAGCTAATAAACTTCCATCCTCATACAAACTAAGGTGAGCAAACATTGCTCTTAAGTCAGAGACTACTTTACGACTTAGAGCATCCGCCACTACATTAGCCTTCCCCGGGTGATACTCGATCGAGCAGTCATAATCCTTTAGCAACTCGATCCACCTTCTCTGTCTTAGATTTAGCTCCTTCTGAGTCAAGAGATACTTTAAGCTCTTATGATCTGTATAAATAACAGATTTCTCCCCATACAAATAGTGCCTCCAAATTTTTAAGGCAAACACCACCGCCGCCAATTCTACATCATAGGTGGGATAATTCAATTCATGCGGTCTTAACTGTCGAGATGCATATGCAACCACCTTTCCATCTTGCATCAACACACATCCTAATCCTGCGTGCGACCCATCACAGTAAATTATAAACTCCTTCCCTGCCTCCGGCTGAATCAACACCGGAGCCTCCGTCAGAAACCTTTTTAACTTTTCGAAACTCTCCTGCTGCTTATCAAACCAAACAAACGGAACTCCTTTCTGTAGCAGTTTAGTCAACGGTGTCGCAACCGAAGAGAATCCTTCAACAAACCTTCGGTAGTACCCAGCTAAACCAAGAAAACTCCTTATCTCAGCCACAGACCTAGGTGGCTTCCAATCCAACACCGCTTCAATCTTTCGAGGGTCAACCCTAATCCCTTCTGCCGACACGACGTGCCCTAGAAATGTAACTTCCCTTAGCCAAAATTCACATTTACTGAATTTGGCATACAACTGCTTCTCTCTTAGAATCTCCAAAACTATTCGCAGATGAGCATCATGCTCCTCCTCCAACTTCGAATAAACCAAGATATCGTCTATAAACACCATGACACACCGGTCTAGGTAGGGTTGAAACACTCGGTTCATCATGTCCATGAACACTACTGGCGCGTTGGTCAATCCAAATGGCATCACCATAAACTCATAATGACCGTAGCGAGTCCTAAAAGCTGTCTTATGAATATTTACCTCCTTGACCTTAAGCTGATGGTACCCTAACCTCAGGTCTATCTTTGAAAAGACTGAGGCCCCCTTCAACTGATCGAACAAGTCATCGATCCTTGGCAATGGGTACTTGTTCTTGATTGTTAGCTTATTCAACTGGCGATAATCAATGCACATACGCATTGATCCATCCTGCTTCTTGACAAATAACACCGGCGCTCCCCAAGGCGACACACTCGGTCGAATAAACCCTCTATCCAGCAACTCCTGAATCTGCGCTTTCAACTCCACCAACTCCTCCGGCGCCATCCTATATGGAGTAATAGATACCGGTGCTGTTCCCGAAAGAAGATCGATACCAAACTCTACTTCACAATCTGGGGGTAATCCCGGAAGCTCTTCAGGGAAAACATCAGGAAATTCCTTTACCGTCCTGACGTCCCCAACAGTCAGGTCCTTGGCTTCCAAAGCCTGAACAAACAATAAAACTGCCTCGCATCCTTTCCTCACCATCCTTTCTGCTCTTAGGGTAGTCACTACATTCGACAAGCAGTTTCCCCTTTCTCCTATCACCAACACTTCATCGCCCTCGGGGGTTTTTAACACCATACGCTTGGCTGCACAATCTAGATTAGCTTGATACTTCACAAGCCAATCCATGCCTAAAATTAAATCAAACTCCCCGAACGATAATTCCATTAGATCCGTTCGGAAAACTATCCCCTGAACTTCTAGAGGTACATCACGATAGAGTTTATCCACTACTACAGATTGTCCTAACGGGCTAACCACAGTTATGGCCCTAGAGGTAACTTCAGATTCTAACTTTAGAGTTCCAGATATGCTACTAGCTACATATGAATGCATCGACCCAATGTCAATCAATGCAGTGTAAGGCAAGCCAAAAATTAAAAACATTCCTGTTATGACATCCGGTGCGTCGGCCTCCTCTCGAAGTCTGACAGCATAGACCAATCTCGGCTATCTCGCCTCGGTGTTTCCTGCCCCTTGACCTGGTGCTCCACGACCCCGACTAGCACCATTACCACCTCTGGCTGCACCACGACCTCTTTGTGGCTACTGACCTCCTCTGCCAGGCTGAGCATACCCTCGACCCATGGTCCCTTCACCGTCCCATTGCTGCGGACAGTTTCTAACCTGGTGGTTCGTAGATCCACACCTAAAAAACTTTCCACTGCCTGCCCAACACTCACCGGCATGAAATTTGCCACATCGAGCACACTTTGGTGTCTGGTTAGCAGCAGCAGATTTCTCTTCCCGTTTCGGTCCATCAGACCTGGGCCTTTTCTGAGTACGCCCAGTTACTCCTGACGATCCAAAATTCCTCTTATTTCTACCACTATCTCTATCCCGATTTAATTTTTCAGTCCGCTTTACCTCCTCGGCTATCTTAGCCTTTTCCACTAGGACAGCAAATTCCCTTTCCCGCTGTGGGGCTATTAAAACACGCAAATCATCCCTCAGGCCATCTTTGAACCTAACACAACGTTCATGCTCCGTGGCTACCACCCCCCACTAGCATATCGGCTAAGGCGTAAGAATTCAGCTTCATACGCAACCACTGACCTACTCCCTTGAACCAAATTCAGAAATGCTCTGCGCTGCGCATCCACATAACTCGATCCAATGTACTTATTCTGAAATGCCGTTTTAAAGAGATCCCATGTGATACGGTCAGTCACTATTCCATCCTTAACCGTAAGCCACCATTGATAGGCTTCATCCCGCAGGAGAGACACAACTCCTTCCAACTTCTCCTCCTTCGTGAAATCCAAATCATCCATTATGCGTTCTACTGCCTCCAACCAATACTCAGCTGAACTTGGGGCTACACAAGAAATTCCTTTAAACACTTCTGCCCCATTGGCCCTAAGCTGTTCCGGTACAGATTTCTGGGCTCCTGTACCCATACCAGCCCCAGCAACCCTCTCTAAAACCCTTAGTATTGCTTGAGATACCGCATCATCTCCGGCAGTCTGATCTTGAAATTCCTCCTCTATGGCTGGTGGAACTGGCATCTCGTTCCCAGATCTATGGCCAGATCCTACTGGCTCCGACACAGTCATCCTACCCCTACCACGACCACGTGGCGGACGTCCTCGGCCCCTTGTACTCATTCTACCGCTTCGCATTTATCTGATTAGGAATTTTATGAATTATTAGTTTTCTTCCACTGATTAACCACGAACAGTCTTATGAATAGTAGTTTTAAGAGTAGTTCTTTCGAATTCGCAATTACATTCACAATTCAGTCTCAAGTTCGTATCCTCTAATTCGAGGAAGCACATACATTCAATCATCAACATACAAATAACATCCATAACTTATATTCATCATGTAAGAGTGTTTGTGTTGTTTCACTACCCAGGGGTATTTTCGTAATTTATCCTATAGGGGTATTTTCGTAATTTATCAAAATAAGGTTCCTTGGTAATTTGTAAAATAAGGGTATTTTGGTAATTTTACAATCCGGGGGTATTTCGATAATTTTGAAATCTGGGGGTATTTCGATAATTTTGTAATCCGGGGGTATTTCGGTAATTTTACAATCCAAGGATATTTTGGTCATTCTGCAAAGTAAGGGTAATTTGGTAATTTACAAACCAGGGATATTTTGATGTTGTTGTTGTTGACCTTTTTTTTTGAAATAGGAGTACGTTGAAAAATCTCATTTCATAAACCGGGTTACTCTTGTAAACACGAGGTTTTCGGGTAAAGTTTTCAAAATATAGGTATTTTATAAATTCATGGTTGATTGGAATTTTTTTTTCCACAAATCAAGTGTATTTTGAAAATTTTACAAAACTTGAGGGGTTTTTTTTTTTTCAAATAAGGTAGCTGGTCCCTTTCGAGTTTTATTTATAAAGTTTGGCCCATCAACAAGTCCTCGCAGCTAGGGTGAACAGTCACTACGCACCAGGTAAGATTCTAGTGAAGAGGAGGTGAGTCACTAGGACTGCTTAAATACCAAGCTCTCCCTGAATCCACTCATAGACATGCATATGCCCATTGCCACACCCTAACTTAGCTAAGGTGAACAGTCACTACGCACCAGGTAAGATTCCAGCAAAAAGGAGGTGAGTCACTAGGACTGCTTAAATACCAAGCTCTTCCGGATCCAATCCTAGACATGCGTATGCCTGTTGCCACACCCTAGTCTTGCGACTCATTTACGGGTTTGTTCAGAGGAATTAAGTCTTATGAAATTGAAGAGTTGTTTATCTAAGCCTACTATCATACTAATCTACGTCCCTCAAGCCCATTAAGCCCACATATATAACACAGCAAGAGTTTAGAATACTTACCTGCGTGGATCGGGTGCCGATAGACTCAAAGGCCATTTCTCAACCCAAAACTTTTCTTTTCTCAAAATCACTTCTATTTTACAAAACATTACTAGACCCATTTCACAGCCTGAGTTTTGAACTGGGCTCTGATACCAAATTGTAACACCCCCAAACCTGGCCCATGCGTTTCGACCAGATCTGGTATGCTACGAGTTGTACATTAAAAACTTTTGCTTCGTCGGTTTTGGAAGTCGTAAGTTAATTAGACATAATTTAAATAAATGAATGACATTTTAAAAAAATTAACTCCTTTGTATTATCATTATTAAGTATAAATAAACCTTGTCATAAATTCATAAATTTCAGAACATTGAAATCTACTTAGTTGAATAAAAACTAGGGGCCTTATTACATAAATAATCCCAAAATGAAATAAAATAAACCTAAAGAAATCCCAAATTAACTTGTAGAATAAAAATTTGATGGCCCCTTGAGTCCGTCTCGGCTCCCATGTCCACGATCTACTGCTCATCTGGAAAAGTAGAGAAAAAGGAAAGCGTGAGTCACCAAGACTCAGTGTATAAATCTCAAAGCACACAACGACCTGAGCCCACAAACACATTATGCGCCCTGGCCCATAGATAAAGGTATCAATCATAATCACATGATAAACAATAAATAATGAATAATAACCCAACCCATCCTAGGTTTCCATCCTCTACACACCAACCCGTACCAACCATCACACCTTGGGGATTTCTACAACCAACCCTGTATCCGCTACACACCATAACGACAGCCGTATTGCCTATTCCTGTTATTCAGGAATCATTAAACGTGGCATAGCCACCGATCACTATGTGACCTAACATTTACTTTTGTGGGATTTCTACCACCGATCACCACGTGACCTATCATGCACTTCCCCTTCAATATCATAATTTCCCCCCCATGCATACACATATAAAGAAGACATCATGCAGGTTTACATATATTTTGATACACATGGAGAGTTCTATGTTTACGTACCTGGCATCCATGCCTAACCCATTTAGGGTTCCATTCGACTGTCTATACAACCTCTTTCCGGCTTTTTAGACCATAACATATATATATAGACATACATACAGGATTAATAGTGTGTTAGAGATCTACACACCTGAGTACCGATAAAACGATGCTTTCTATGTCGAGCTATCCTTAGTCGACACAACTGCTATTTGCCTAAGGTGTTGTTCAGAAGCTGGTCCACAACCAAGTAGCCAATCTCAAACGGCAGATACCGCTCGTTTCTTAAACTTAGGGATTCTCTTCTTTGCCTGATCCATATTTAATTCCATCAAAAGTCCTTGTCAGAACTACTATCACAATTTATGATTGTTAATCCTCATCATAAAGTTAAGATCTTGCATATAATGAACGAATCTAGTAAAAATCTAGGGAAAATCTTCTTACCTTAAAATCCCAAAATTGGAAACTAACAATTTTCAACTTTTAGATCTAGACGACCAAGTTTCCTTCAAATCCCGGAATACCGCCCAACATAGAACCATTAAACTATTAGCTTTTCGGCTTTTGCCTTTCAAAAATCGACATAGAATGTGAGAGCTTAATAGAAGTCGACACTTACCTTAACACAGGGGATTCGGCTAGCACTAGAGAGAAGATTCGGCAATGCCAAAGAAAAAGATTTAAATGCCGGAAGAATAGATCTAACTCACAAATGGGATGAAGAGAGAAAAACTATGGAGATTTCGGCTTTTTAGAGAAATTGGCACAAGAGGAAAAAGAGAGTGAAGGGAGAGGTTTCGGCTTTTGAAGAAATTAAAGAATAGAAATTGTAGAGGGAGAGGGTAAGAATTTCGGCACAAAGAGTGAAGAGGAAATTAGGGTTTAAATGCCAAAATCAATGAGATATCCCCCCTATTTATAGAAATTTCGGCACTCCTATCAAAAACCGAAAGTACCCTTCCTAATAATTAAGAATCAAGCTAATAAAAAGGGAAAATTCGGCACCCCTTTTCCATGAAGTAGCCGAATTCTTTACTCCTCTAAGTGGTGGATTTTCGGCCATCACTCTTCCATGATAACTCCTATCTTTTCTCCTTTTTATCTTCTATATTATCCATTATAAAATCCATATAAATCCTCCTATTTTTGAGCCTTGTTGCCGTCCACTATACCTAACCCTAATGCCGAATTTAGCAACTTAAATTAAAAGATTTGGGCTCCATGAAACTTAAATTTTGGACCCTTAACTCCTTGTGTGTGGTGTCACCCCTTGCTCCCTTTTAAATGCCAAAAATGGCCCAAAAACATGGGCTCCTTACAGCCAAAACTTGGGCCTCTTTAACTGTTAGTAACGCCACCCTCTCTCTCCCTTTCAGCGTCATCCATTGTTGGGCCACAAGCCCACGTTGGTATTTAAACACAATTACCACCTTTTAACTCTATAATGCCCAGTCAGATAATTTAACCAAGGCCTTTGCCTAGTCCTGAGCCCAATTTGGACTCCTATTACTTAAATTAACATTTTAAACATATCCTTATACTAAACGCATAGACCCTTTTATTCAGGATGTTACAAAGAATGTGTCTGAAGTTCGTAGTTTTCTGGGCAAAGAGTGGATTGCTTTTCGATGATAGCTACTCCATTGACTGGATTACTTCAGAAAGATGTGAAGTATGAATGGTCCGGTAAATGTCAGAAAAGCTTTGATCAGTTGAAAGCCTTTTGACTGAAGCTCCAATATTGGTACAGCCAGAATCGGGCAAAGAGTTCGTGATCTATAGTGATTCTTCATTGAGTGGTCTGGGTTTTGTTCTGATGTAGGAAGGCAAAGTAATAGCTTATGCCTCGAGACAACTAAAGCTGCTTAAAAAAACTATTCGACTTACGATCTTAAGCTAGTTGCAATTGTGTTTGCATTAAAGGTTTGGCGTCACTACCTCTTCGGTGAAAAGTGTCATGTGTTTTCGGATAAAAAAACTCTGAAATATTTGATGACCCAGAAAGATTTGAATCTTTGACAGAGAAGATGGTTAGAGCTGTTGAAAGACTACGAACTTGTGATAAATTATCACCCGGGTAAAGTAAATATTGTAGCTGATGCTTTGAGTCGGAAATCATTGTTTGCATTACGTACAATGAACACTCATTTAGACATGTCTGATGATGGATCAGTTTTAGATGAATTGAAAGTGAAACCGTTGTTTTTACAACAAATATGTGATGCTCAGAAAGTGGATAATGAAATGATAGCAAAACGAGCTCATTGTAATTTGAACTCTGATTTTGAATTTCAAGTTGGTGTTGATGATTATTTGAGATTTCAAGATCGAATTTGTGTTTCGAGAAACTCAGAGTTGATACACTTGGTATTAAATAAAGCTCATAACAGTCGCCTATCCGTTCTTCCGAGAAGTACAAAGATGTATCATGATTTGAAGCAACACTATTGGTGGTCTGGTATGAAACGAGACATTTCTAACTTTGTTTCGATATGTTTAGTCTGTCAGTAAGTAAAAGTCGAACATCAGGTGTAACAGTTCGGTTTAGACCCTAGTCGGAACAGTGGTTTTGGGACCACAAATCCAAGTTTGAAAAATATTTTAATATTATTTTCTGTGTCAGCAGTATATGATTTAGCATGTGTGAAAGTTTCATAAATTAATTTGTCCGTTTGTGTTCTTTATTTGAGAAAAGGTTTAAATTGTATTAAATGCAAAATTAGCATGATATTTGTAAAAGTGCCTATTTTTTGTGGCTTTTAAATATGGAGGATTTATGAGGAAATTAAGCCAATTATAAGATAGTGGAAGGTTAAATGACAAAATAACCTTATTGTTTATTTGTCTTATATGTTTAATAAAAGGATAAAATGGGAAATGAATAATTAAGTCATAATTTAATATAACAAAAAGCATGATAATGGCCATATTCATCATCTTTGGCCGAATGTTCAAAGAAAAGAAGAAAAGAAAAAGAAAGCAAGGTTTCAGTTGATTTTGAGCTTGATTAAGATCAAGAACCGAAGAAAATGGACTTAGATCGGGGAAAGCGAAAGTAGTCGAATAACCGAATCTAATCGGATATCCAAATCCGAGGTAAGTCGATTTACAAATAAATGTATTCGAATTGACTTATTTTTGTATATATAAAATTTGAAATGCTATGAACATACTCGAGATGAGATGTATGTGAAATCCGAGAATTTGTATCGATGAATATTGAATGTCCGAGAAGTCCCGTTTAAACCTAGGAATAGATAGGATTAACTATGTCATGACATAGGTGTCCGATATGTGATATCATGTAAGACCACGTCTGGGACATTGGCATCGATATGAGATTTACGTGTAAGACCATGTTTGGGACGTTGGCATCGATATGAGACTTACGTGTAAGACCACGTTTGGGACATTGGCATGTAAGACCCTGTCTGGGACAGTGGCATCGACATTTGGTTACATGTAAGACCATATCTAGGATGTTAGCATTGTACAACTATTTAGAGCACTCTAAGTATCATATTTAGTTCTGAACGGTTCAACGGGAAAGTCCGAGATATGAATGACTATGTGAATTGTACATCCGTTTCAGGTACGTTGATATGTATGCTTTGTATAAGCATGAAAGGTAAGTAAGTACATTGATGCTATGAACAAAGTATGATATGTGTATGTTTGTTAAATGAACAAATGAAATACTTGAGATATGATGAATTGGTAAGCAATGGCAAACCAAATGAGCCAAAGAGATTATTTATGTGCTTGAAATGATGATACGTTAATGAATTCAAATAGCTATGCTTATGAAAGATTTATGTTAAGTTTATTTGTATGTGGCTTACTAAGCTTTTGGAAAGCTTACTTTGTGTGTGTTTGTTCTGCTTTATAGATCGTTAAAGCTATGAGTGGCTCGTGGATCGTCGAGGATCGTCATCACACTACCCAAACTCATTTTGGTACCTTTTGGAAATGTACATACTAAGTATGGCATGTATAGGCTAGTTGTTTTAGTACAAATTCGGGATGTGTAAATAGCCATGTGGCGTGGCTAGATAAATGTTGGTATTATGCATGAGTGAATATGGTATATAATGCATGTTTTGGTATAGCTTGATGGCAAATGAAATGGTCAAGGCTATGGTAAGCATATGAATGCAATATGAGTATGTATGTTTGATCAAAGAAATGGTTATATGAAAGGTTAGTTGTGGATGTATTATTGTAACACCCCAAACCCGGCCTAGATGTTACGACCGGATCTGGCATGTTACATGAGAGGAATGTCTAAAAATTGTGCATTCGTTAAAAAGTTTGTATCCTTTTTGAAACTCCGCGTTTCATCGTTTGTTTATAAAAGCCGATTCATTTAATGCCCATTTTACAAAGTTGTTATTAACTTGAATAAAATTGTATTTGTTGTAAAAATCGAGTTTAAGTAACTTTTGAATAAGAAACGATTTATTATCATTTTAGGAAAATCCCATATTGATCATTTAATAATAAGCAGTAACCAAGTTGAAAGCTAAAACCGAATAAAATACCAAAGGCCTTATTACATAACAAAACCAAATAAAAATAAGTCCAAATAAAAGAAACGAGTTTACGAGAAAACATTGCATGGCCACCACAAGTCCACCTCAGCTCCCAAATCTGCGATCTAATGATTACCTGCAAAATTAACTAATGGGTGAGTCATCGAGACTCAGTGTGTAAATCCCCGTCCCGAAGATATAAGCCCTTACACAGTTTCATATGTAAGTAAGTATGCCATGCAACCCAAAACCTAACCATCCAAACTCCTGTGTCTACCCTGTGTGGTCAAAACCACTGGTGGTCAAAACCACTAGTGACCGAGGTCACAAATAATATATGTGTGGTCAAAACCACTGGTGACCGGAGTCACAAATAGTATGTGTGTGGTCAAAACCACTGGTGACCGGAGTCACAAATAATATGTGTGGGGCCAACCCACATTGTGGTCAAAACCACTGGTGACAATCCCATATCGATATGTGGGGCCAACCCACGGTGGTGCCAGACCACAAGGACGAGTCACAAAGATAGGTACATATGTGGTCAAAACCACTGAGACTTAGTCACAATATCATAATAAGCAGGGCCAACCCACTGTGTGGTCAAAACCACTGGTGACAGTCTGAAATCATACCTTCCCCCTCCTCTCAGCATACCCATGCAATATGACATAATAATTCGTGTATGCAGTATGTCATGTATGCTAAACATATATCAAATATAAGTATAACATGAATTACCATCATAATCAGATAGACATAGAACAACATAATCACACTAATCAACCTCTAAGGGTATAACCGTAATTTTACCTACCAAGGGCATTTTCGTAATTTACCTTTCAGGGGTATTTTGGTAATTTACCCACTAAGGGTATTTCAGTATTTCGTACCTGGAATGGCCTTTCTGAAGGCCCAATGTCGCCCCGAGTGACTCAGCTACCATTTCTGGTCATACCGGACTATTGGCCTAAAACCCAATTTCAACCCATTCGGGCCCACACGCTCGTGTGGCCCACCTAACACAAATCTAGCCACGTATATAAGTTCCACCTAGTCTAGTTCACGATATACTATATCATCATACAATTTACTCATATGGGCCTACGGGCCCATTGGGCCCACTTCGGCCCATCGTGGCCCAAGCAGCCTCAACCCACAAGAATACTACTATTGGCCTCAACTATCGCATCGAAGCCCCCCACGTGCGCTCGCACGCTCGTGTGGCTACTATTGCCGTGATCGGCACTTCGGCATTTGCCGCTCTACAACTAGAGTAGAGAAGTACACACCTGATAGGAATCTGGTGCTAACCCGCGCTGCGACCACTCCTGTGCCCAAACGCCCACCAAGGTATGTTAACTCTCCTCCTGGAATGCTCTTTATATAGCTAGCTCTTCACCTTCCTTCTTTGTATCTTTCCAATGTGGGATCCCTTCGTCAGTAGAGTTTGAATTCAACTGAAACTCTTGCCGTGCAATCCGTAAAATAAATACTCCCTTGCTTCTCATGAGATTTGAACCCAGGCTCCCCTGTAGCATAATCCACGCCGCTAACCACTTGGCCACAAGCTCCTCTTGTGTCTTAAACCATGCGCAACTAAATATAAATCTATAGCCAAATTCTAAGGTCCAAGTAAAAAGAAAACCAAAATGCTAAAGCCAAGACTTGAACCTTGGACCTCCTTCCTTACTTATGGCGTCACCCCATTGTCTCTTATGTGGCGTCACTTTGTCACTACACCACACACTCCACTTGTGTCATTTTCCTCTACATTTTATTCTTAAGGCCTACCTGCCAACTTTTAGGGTTTTTTTTCACCTAAAACCAAAATTTCCCCAAAGCTAATGTTCGATCCCGGGACTTCATAGAAGCCCTCTAACCTTCCAAAATCACTTATCTAAAAGGTCCAACTTACATTTAAGTCGATCTCTTATTCTCCAAAAAATTTAAACACTACTACGCTTAAGGCCCATTGGGCTCAATCCTACTAGGCCCAATTTCGGGATGTTACAATTATGCTAGGTTATATATATGTGTTTTAGTTGTGCAAATTGGTATATAAGTTGGCATGACTTGAAATGAGATTGGATAGGAAATTATGTTGATCATTTGATTTGTTTTTGGTTGCCAATTATGTGTGGAAATAGGCTTGTATGTGCTTGTAAGAATGACTTAGGTGTGGGTGGCAATTTGGCCTTGAAAACTGGCCTATAATTGCCCACACAGTTGAGCACACATGTATGTGGCTCGACCGTGTTCTTGCAGATGAAATTCAAAACAACTTAGGATCGACACGGGCTGGACACACGGGCATATGACTGGCCGTGTGGTGCAAGTCAGGATTAACCACGGGTGAGGCACACGGGCGTGTCCCGATCGTGTGGACAAGTCAGTATGTATGCCTTGTTTTAGCACGGCTTAGATACAAGGACGTGTCTGAGGCCGTGGGAGGCACACGGCCTGCCCACACGGGCGTGTGACCTCTATAACTTAGAAAAAGATTTAAATTTTTGAAAATTTTCATATGTGTTCGATTTAGTCCCGACCCTTTTCTAAAGCATGCTTAAGGTCTCGATGACCTAATTAAGGGACACTTTGACTGCCATTGAATGAATTGTAATATGAAATGCCCGTAAAGTTTCTTATCTGTCCGGTAACGCCTTTAACCCTAATCTGGCGACGGATACGGGTTAAGGGTGTTACATTTGGTTGGTATCAGAGCTACGGTTTAACTGATTCTCGGACTAACATAGCGTGTGAGAGTCTAGATATAAATGCCATATATTTGAATTGTGATAGTGTGATGAATCCTGACGCATAAAATGTGTTTTACGTATAGTAATGGATCCTAAAACAGCCGTAGCTGACGATGTAGAAAGCAATGCACCTGCTCCCGTTCAAGGGACAGCGCCATCTGATTCGAGACCGGCTACGAGCGGTTAAGAGGGAAAAGCTAAATAAGCTTTCTTCCAGATGATGAGTGAGTGGTTCACTCAGTTTGTAAGAAATAATCCGGCTATTTCACAACCTCTGCCCCCGTCTAATCCCCCTTAGACTTCAGTTGTGCCTACGATTGTGAATCTAAATCTATTGAACAAGCCTCCAGTCGACAAAATCCGTAAGTATGGGGCTGAAGAGTTCAGGGCCACCAGTGATGACAATGCTAAAGAAGCCGAGTTTTGGTTAGAAAACACTATCCGAGTATTTGATGAGATGTTTTTGACTCCAGAAGAAAGTATTAAATGTGTTATATCTTTATTACGAGACACGACCTATTAGTGGTGGAAGACTTTGAGTTCTGTTGTTCCAAAAGAGCGGGTTACATGGGATTTCTTTCAGATTGAGTTCCAGAAGAAATATATTAGTCAGAGATTTATTGATCAAAAACGAAAGGAATTTCTGGAATTGAAAGAAGGTCGTATGTCTGTTACTAAATACGAACAAGAGTTCGTGAGATTAAGTTAGTATGCTCGGGAATGTGTATCAACCGAAGCGATAATGTGCAAAAGGTTTGAAGATGGGCTTAATGAAGATATTCGCTTGCTAGTCGGGATACTGGAAATAAAAGAATTTGTTGTACTTGTTGATCGAGTATGTAAAGCCGAGGCACTCACGAAAGACAAAAGAAAAGCTGAGTTCGAAGCAAAAGATGTTAGAAAGAGATTTTTCGGGAAAATCATCCCAGTATATTTCAAAGAAATTCACAGAGGAGCAAAGTCATTCGAGAGTTAATGTGGGACATTCAAATAGAGATTAAGTTAGATCACAGTTGGGCTCCGAAGCTCCGGTAACTTCAATGGAAAGTGTTGGAAATGTCCGATCCGAGCGACCTGAATGTAGACATTGTGGTAAAAGACATCCGGGTAGTTGTAGATTCAATGATTGGGCTTGTTTCAGATGTGAATCATTAGATCATTTTATCCGAGATTACCCAGAGTCTGTTGAGCAAGAGATTGTTCAGAATCTGAGATCTCCTAATGTTCCAGCGAGGGGTAGACCTTCTCGAAATACAAGAAATGTCAGTGGTAGTCAAAGAACTATGAGAGACATCGTAACGAGATCTGAAGCAAGAGCGCCTACCAGAGCGTATGCCATTTGAGCTTGTGAGGAAGCCTCATCTCTGAATCTTATAACGGGTACATTTACTCTTTATGATACTTCTGTGACTGCATTGATAGACCCTGGTTCTACTCATTCGTATATATGCATGAACTTAGTATCTATTAAGACTTTGCCTGTAGAGTCTACTGAATTTGTTATAAAAGTATCAAACCCCTTAGGTAAAAGTGTCCTAGTTGACAAAGTATGCAAGAACTGTCCATTATTGTTATGAGATATCTGTTTTTCTGCTGATTTGATGCTGTTACCTTTTGATGAATTTGACATAATTTTGGGTATGGATTGGTTGACATTGCATGATGCTGTAGTAAATTGCAAAATAAAGACAATTGATTTGAGATGTCAGAATGATGAAATAGTCCGGATTGAATCTAGTGAATTAAATGAGTTGCCTGCTATGATATCCGTATTGAAAGCTCAGAATTATAGGAGAAAGGGTTACGAAGCTTACTTTGCTTATGTAATTGACTCAAAAGTATCTGAAAGGAAAATTGAATCAGTGACTGTTGTCTGTGAATTCCTTGATGTGTTCCTTGAAGAACTACCGGGATTGCCTCCGATACGTAAAGTTGAATTTGGCATTGAATTTTTTCCTGGTAAGACACCTATTTCAATAGTTCCGTATAGAACGGTACCAACGGAATTGAAAGAGTTAAAGTCTCAGTTGCAAGAGTTAACTGATAGAGGGTTCGCTAGACCGAGTTTCTCACCTTGGGGTGCTCCCGTTCTGTTTGTGAAAAAGAAAGACGGTACAATGAGAATGTGCATTGACTATCATCAGTTGAACAAAGTGACTATAAAGAACAAATATCCATTGCCCAGGATTGACGATTTGTTTGATCAGCTAAAAGGAGCCATTGTGTTTTCTAAGATAGATCTGAGATCAGGATACTACTAGTTGAGAGTGAAAGATTCAGACATTCTGAAAACTGCTTTCAGAACAAGGTACGGGCATTATGAATTTTTAGTTATGCCTTTTGGACTAACGAATGCTCCTGCTGTTTTTATGGATTTGATGAACAGGATTATTAGACCGTACCTAGATCGATTTGTTGTTGTATTTATTGACAACATTTTGATTTATTCACGGGATGAAATTGAACATGTTGAACATATGAGAATCGTGTTGCAAACTCTGCAAGAAAAGCAGTTGTGTGCAAAGTTCAGTAAATGTGAATTTTGGTTGCATGAAGTTAGTTTTCTGGGACATATTGTATTGGCCTCCGGAATACGAGTAGATCTGAGTAAGATTTCTGCTATTTTGGATTGGAAACCCCCGAAGAATGTATCTGAAGTCTGTAGTTTTCTGGGACTTACTGGTTATTATCGAAGATTTGTAAAAGGTTTTTCGATGATTGTAACTCCTTTGACTAGATTGCTTCAGAAAGATGTGAAATTCGAATGGTCTGATAAATGTCAGAAAAGTTTTGATCAATTGAAAACTCTGTTGACTGAAGCTCCGATTTTAGTATAGCCAGAACCGGGTAAAGAATTTGTGTTATGCTGTGATGCTTCGTTAAATGGTATGGGATGTGTTCTGATGCAAGAAGGCAAAGTAATAGCTTATGCCTTGAGACAACTAAAGCCTCATGAAAAGAATTATCCGACAAATGATCTTAAGTTAGCTGCTATTGTGTTTGCCTTAAAGATTTGGCGACATTATCTGTTCGGTGAGAAATGTCACGTGTTTTCAGATCATAAAAGTTTGAAGTATCTGATGACCTAGAAAGATTTGAATCTACGACAAATAAGATGGTTAGAGCTGTTGAAAGACTATGAGCTTGTGATAGATTATCATCTGGGTAAAGCAAATGTAGTGGCAGATGCAGTAAGTCGAAAATCACTATTTGCATTATGTTCAATAAATGCCCATTTAGATCTGTCTGATGAGGGTTCAGTGTTCGCTGGAACGAAACCATTGTTTTTACAACAGATATGTGATGCTCAGAAAGTTGATAATGAAATGTTAGAAACGAGCTCAGTGTGATCCGAACTCTAATTCTAAATTTCAAGTTGATGTTGATGATTGCTTGAGATTTCGAGATCGAATTTGTGTTCCAAGAAATTCCGAGTTATTACAGTTGATTTTGAATGAAGCACATAACAGTCATCTATCTGTTCATCTAGGAAGTACAAAGATGTATCATGATCTGAAGCAACACTTTTGGTGGTCTGGTATGAAAAGGGATATTTCTGATTTTGTTTCGAAATGTTTAGTTTGCCAGCAAGTTAAAGCTGAACATCAGGTTCCATCTAGTTTATTACAACCGATTCTGATTCCCAAATGGAAATGGGATAGAGTGACAATGGACTTTGTTTCGGGATTGCCTTTGACTCCGAAGAAGAAAGATGCAATTTGGGTCGTAGTTGATCGATTGACAAAATCCGCCCATTTTATTCTGATACGATCTGATTACTCACTTGATAGATTAGCCAAACTTTACATTTCTGATATTGTGAGATTGCACGGAGTGCCATTGTCTATTATGTCTGATAGAGATCCAAGGCTTACATCACGGTTTTGGAAGAAATTGCAAGAAGCTTTAGGTACAAAATTGCATTTCAGTACTGCTTTTCATCCACAGAAAGATGGCCAATCCAATCGGATTATTTAGATTCTCGAGGATATGTTGAGATGTTGCATTCTTGAGTTTGACGGTACGTGGGAATCGTATTTGCCATTGATTGATATACCATAAACTTAGAAGAAGTTTTAAATTTTTGATAATTTTCGTATGTGTTCAGTTTAGTCCCGACCATATTCTTAAGCATATTTAAGGTCTCATTAACCTATTTACGGGACAATTCAATTGCATTGGATGAATTATATTATGAAATGTCCATAAAAGATTTAGTTTGTCCTGTAATGCCTCTTAACCTTAGTCCGGCAAATGATACAGGTTAGGAGTGTTACAAAAAAATACTAGAAGCCCTATAAATTCCTAGTTTCACACTCGAAACCTTAAAAATATACCCAAAACTACTAGACCCGGTTTAGGGATATTACATTATGACTTCCACCCAAAAATATCTTGGAAAATTGTTTTCACATAACATGGTTCTAGACATTTCCTCTAAGGTCCTATTTTTCCTCTCAGCAACTCTTTTTTTTAAAGGGATTCTAGGTGTCAAAAAGTTATGACTAATACCATTTTCATTACAAAAATTATCAAAGCTTAGGTTTTTAAATTCTTTTCATTGTCACTTCTTACACTTGAAATTGAATATCCTACTTGACTTTGACTCATCTAGAATAATCATCAGTAATAATAAATTCATATTGCTTACCTCCTAAGCTTATGGTCCTAGTTGTTACAAAATATCAATATGAATTAGTTTAAGTACTCTAGATTAGAAATATTACATTCTTAGATTTAAAAGATGCCCTCCTATATTTACCTTTTGCACATGCATCACATAATTTATCAAATTCGATAGAAAATTTGGGCAAAAGAACAATTAGATCTTTTTTAATAAGCTTAGAATTACCACCCATGCTTGCATGCCCTAATCTTCTATTCCATAACCAACAACTATTATCATTATTAGAAATGAAAAGAGGATTTTAGGAATTTAAAACATGCAAATGCACCATAAAAATATAACCTTATCCTAGGTCCTACAAAAATAATCATATTATTTACAATATCTACAACCTTTCACCCATTGGATTCAAATATTAATTTGAATCCTTTGTCACAAAGTTGGCAAATACTAAGGAGGTTATGCTTTAGACAATTGGCATAAAGCACATTTTCAATGATGGTGGAAGACTTGATACCTATGGAACCAAAACCTTTAATTAGACCTTTGGAGTTCCAAAATGTAACCTCTCCTTCACTTTTTGGAATTAGCTCCATGAATTGGCTTTTGTCATCGGTCATGTGCCTTGAGCATCTACTATTAAGGTAGCATGAGTTCTTCTTGTTGTAACATCCCAAATAATTGGGTCTGTGCATTTTATGGGTTTGAATGCTTAAAATATTAATTTGAGAATTTAAGGTACAATTGGGGCTCAAATTGGGCTGAGGCCTTGTTTTAAATATGTTGTTTAGACACTCTAAGGCTTAAATTAAAGTTTTAGTAGTTTAAGTGACATGTTGAGCTTGTGGCCCAGCAACTAGGAGCACAGTAGTAGGGAGCTATAAGTGGCGTCACTTCTGTATGATAAAGGCCCAAATTTTGGCAGCTTAAAGCGCAAGTTTTAGGGCTAAATTTCGGCACTTAAAGGGAGCTATAGGGGGGACGGCACAAGGCTATTTTTTAGGGATTTTAATGTTTATTTTATGTGGATAATTAGGTAGATAATGAAGAGAGGAATTAGGGCTATTTTTGAGGAGATAATAGATCAAAGATTGAAGCCATCTTTAAGTGTTTAATGTTAGCCGGAATTATTAAGAATTTGAAAGGAAAAAGGTATTCAGTTTTGGTTTAAGATATGTGTGCCGAAATTCCTAGCTAGTTCTCTCATCTTTCTCTTTGCTTTGCCGAAATTTCTATACTATTCTCCCTCTCTTTTCTTTTTTTTCTCTTCAGTTGGCCGAACCTCTGACAGATTCTTTTCTCATCCCATTCAAACACTTTAGCCGAAACCTCTAAGCTTCCCTTACTTTTTGCTTACTTTCTTTTAAGTCGAAACACCTCGCTTAGATTTTCTAAAAGCCGAAAATGTGAGATCTAGTCTTCTATATGTGTGTCAAAATCATTCTGGGGTACCCACCTGTGCCGAAATTTTGAAGAAATCAATAGGTATGTGTCGATTTTGAGTTTCTAATATTTCTCCGGCTTTTCAAAGTCTCTAGCCGAATGGCTATTTAAGTGACTAATCAAAGGTTTTTCTTATTTTTCGGTATTTTGGGATCTGAAGAGGAGTCCAACGCCTAGATCTTTAAGTCAAGGTTCAGTAACCTTTGAGTCATGTTATTTTCGGGATTTCAAGGTAAGAGATCTATTAGTTTTAAACGTGTGATTTGGTACTTATTTAACCTTGGCTGTAACACCCCAAACCCGGCCCACAAGCCCTGACCGGATCTGGTATGTCAATACGGAAAAACGGTTAAAAATCTGTTTTGACTTTTGAATAAAAAATGAAAATTTTTAACTTATGAAAACCATGTTCATTTAAAAACTATTAAATAATATAAGCTTCATATAAATTATCTGAATTAAAACTTTATTATATGTTTTAAGATATAGTGTGCCGAAAATAAACTGATTTCAAAATAATAATTTAATCGCCATTTTGCTTTAGCATAATATAAATACTCAAATAATTTAATTGGGCCTTATTACAATAAAACTTATTCAAATACTTAAATTACTGAAAATGATAAATTCTATTAAATAAGGAAAAACAACTTCTGCATGAAAATCTTCTTCTGCATGGCCACCTTTGCATCCACTCCAACCCGGTCCAAAATCACGAATCACCTATGATGGTTAAAAAGTTGGGTGAGTCACACAGACTCAGTGTATAATTAACCACTGAATTCCACCCACATGCTAACCACATAATAACCCATGCCTCAGATATCATATATCATGTTCAGATCATATCACATTCTGGGCTTGGCCCATACTCATAACATTTATCAAGTAACTGGGTAATTAGCCACATACCCTCCACATACTGGGCTTAGCCCATTTCTTATTCAAGTCCACAATCACATGTATTCACATACCACAATTATGCAATCATGAATCCTGACCCAAGCCTAAGGTCCATCCTCTACACACCCCCTTATCCAGCCTACCACACACCAGGGGATTATTAAATCACCCTCTCCTTTTAACTCCACAAAGGCATTCAATGCCATCCACGTGCAATTAAGCACAAAAATCCACAACGCGACCTCAGTCAGCGCCAATCCACGATGTAGCCATAGCTAACACCAAAACCACGATGGGACACATAGTCACTCATCAGTCCACGATATGGCACATAGCCGATATCAATCACGATGAGGCACATAGCTACTCATCAACCACGTACTCGAAGTACACCCGTACCTTCTTTCATAGCCCCTCCATGCACATGCAACATAAAATACAGTCATGACAATGCATGCACATGTTATTCACAATCACAGGCATACTCACATATACAAATCAATGATCATATTTTAACAGCTTTGATACTAACCTGATCACCCACATACCCTTGAAGGGTATCAATATCACACTTATCACTGCACTTGCTAGTAATCACATTACACATGCAAATATAAATCTCGGAAACAGTAGGCTAGCTACACACCTTATAACCTGAAGCTCTAGACCCTCGATCCCGACGCTATCGCTAAGCGAGACTACAGCTATCTGCCTATAGTTTTCTGCTGCTGGCCCACACCCTGGTGGCCAATCTCGAACCGCTGAGACAACCCTTTTCTTAAACTTTGGGATAGGGGCTTTCCCTTGCCCTCCTTGACTGGTATTGGCCTCCATCAAAACGCTTAATCAGATAAACTAGTTAAACTTCCAAGTCATAAACT
Organism: Gossypium australe; assembly: GCA_005393395.2. NCBI lineage: Eukaryota > Viridiplantae > Streptophyta > Magnoliopsida > Malvales > Malvaceae > Gossypium > Gossypium australe. The sequence goes on from CM016617.1 coordinate 59,895,092, forward strand.
AAATGTTGAACCTTTACCAAATATTGCTTACCAAAATTACTTGAATCCTGAAGTCTACTATAGGCTTCTGTCGACTTGCCTCTTACTTATCGAGATCCCGAAAAACTGCACTTGCCCTTGAGCTGTCCTAATCCCTGCTACACAACTATTAGAATCGGCTACTACTAAAAATATATGAGTATAGCCCCCTTGGCCGAACACTTACCACCACCTTACCTTGATGAGTAGTCGAATTCAAACAGCCCCAAGTGCTCCCTCACGCTGGCTTAACACTAGATCCCTTCGGCTAACAAGGATTCGGCCCACACTAGATTTGAGATTTGGCTTCAAAGACTTGCAAAATAGCGGAGAGGATAAAAGACTGAAAGGTTCAGCAATGGGGATCAAAAGGAATATTTCGGCTTTAGCAGGCAAATAGAAAAAAAATAAAAGAAGCACTCACCACCTCTTACCGATCAACAGAGAAAGAAGGCTACGCTTGATTGCTTTCCAAGTCCCGGAGACCCTTCCCTTAAAAACCCGATGGAAGAAAAAGATAAGAGACCACCCTTGCTTGAACTTTCGGGCAACACTAAATAAAAGGAAGAAGAGGGTTCGGCCAAAGTAAACAAGTGAAAAGGAAGGACGTTATTGGTGTTGGTAGAGTATGGAAAGAAAATAAATGATGGAGGTTTAGAAATAAAGAGCTAAAAGTCGGCTAAATGAAGAGCACACCCCCATTTATAGAATTCGGCCACTACCTAAAATTCCTCTTGGCCACTAATTTAAAATTATTCAAAAAAAAAAAAAAAACAAATCAATTGCAACCATTATCTCCTATTAAAAATTCGGCACACATGGAAGGAAGAAAACCAAATTTCCGGCAGCTCTCTCCTTAAAAGCTTCAAGGCCGAATGGCACACCCCCAAGAGTCCTACAATTTGCCACCATCTAATCCCTATTAAAATTCTTATTTTATCCCATACTTTATCTCCTTATCACAATCAAAATAAACCAATAATAACTCCTATTTACTAATTTAAACTAAATAAAATAATAAAATAAAGTAAGTTTATCACTTACTTACCAGCCGAATTCAAAAAGGACTAAACAACATCAATTTAATCTTATCTATTTGAAGTTCCCATGTGCCGTCCACCTTCCAATCCACCCCTTCACGCCAGCAGTAAAAATAAAAACCCCAACTGCAGCTTCCATGGTTCGAACACAGGACCTGGTGGAACAAGCGACCAGGTAGCGCCCCAGGCCATTCGGCCAAAGCGTTATTTGTGTCCTAAACGCGCCACCAAATTCTTTTAAGCCTTCTCTGTCTTTAACGCCAGCTTGCAAAATAAACATCCAAAATTCTGCTTCCCTTGCGCCTTGAACCCACGACCTGCACCAAGCCCTCCTTACAACGCCCCCAACCACTTTACCAGCCCATCTTTCTTGTCCACCAACGCCCACAACATTTTTTAAACCCTCTTTGACTCAGCTCCCCTCATTTTAACGCCAACACCCAAAATAAAACACCCTTGTTGCCGCCTGGACTCGAACCCAGGCCCTCATTAGCGCTACTTCCAGCCCTTAAGCAGCGCATGGAGCCACTTTGCAAACTGGACTTTCATGTCCATTAACCTGGCCATTTATTTTTAAGGCATACCTGGCCCAGTTCCCCTAATTGACGCAAAATAAAACCAAAATGCTGCCTTTGCAGCTCGAACATGAGTCCCCTAAGCACCATGAGGCGTCACCTTCCCAAAGCCCCAATTAGCGCCTCCACGCCACTCCACCAAAGACATTCTTGTGTCTTAACCTTCCAAATAATTTTCTTAAGACCTCCAAAGCCCAGCTCCCCTTCTTAACACTAAAATTCAAAAATTTCCTAAGTCATCCCTTACCTTCTAGGGTTCTCCAAACCCCTTAAAATTCATCCGATTTGACCATAAGCCTGCTAAACACTCGAGTTATGCTCCAAACGCATAACCCCTAAACCAGGGTGTTACATTGGTCGATTGTTGAAGGGGCAAAATCTTTGTGTGTTTTTTCGGCTATTGAGTAATGCTGTAGATTGAGGATAATAAATCCGGATAACAAGGACATTGACTAATAATATTGGATTTCGTGATGTCAGGTGTGTAATGCTCCCCACCATCTAGATCTGTTTGGTTAATATATGATTATAAGTTTTATATGTTTTGATAAATGCCGAAATCCTGGCATAATGACGGAAACCCAAAGAGGGTAAAAGCAAATCACCAGGTTAGTGAATGTTCTGATTAAATGATATAAGAATATTTATTTTATGTGATTGCATGGGATGGGTTTGATGACAGGAGGAAGTTATATGTTGTAGCGGTTTTTACCGTGATCTGTGTAGCGGTATTTACCGTGACCTGTTGTAGCGGCTTTTGCCGTGATCTGTTGTAGTGGCTACAGCCATGATCTGATGATGAGCAGCACGACTGCCATCAAGGCATGTAGCGGTGTGGGTTGATTGTAAGAATCCCCAATGGTGTGAATGGTTGGTACGGGGGCGTGTAGCGGATGGACACCTAGGATATGGGTTGGGCTTTGTATATTATTTTTGTTATGTATATTAATTTTGATTATTTTGTTTTATGGGGCTAAAGCCCAAATCTAACGGTGCATGAGGGTTTCACACTGAGTCTCGCGACTCACTCTTTTAATTTAACTATCTCAGGTGACACCTAGTGCATCGGACCGGGCTGGAGAGGAGAGCAAGGTGGCCATGCAAAAGAGCAATTGGGTTCAGTTAAAAGACTTTAGTTCATTATTTTCTATATTTTTTAATGGGTTTTAAATATGGTTGTAATAAGGCCACGGGCCACTAGACTATTATTCTTGTTTTGGGTTTTATGTTGGGCTTTTATTACTGGGCTTTTAAGTTTTATGTTTTCAATTAAGACAAGACTTGTATGAAATTTCAGTTTTCATTTAAAATCCACCAAGATAATTTGTGACTTAATATTTTATTCTTTAATGAATTTTTAAGCTTTCGGAATAAAGGTTTAAGCCTAGTAATTGTTTTCCAAAATGCAACATGTTTTGTAGAATCTCTTAAGTGACATACCAGATCCGGTTGTAGCGTTTGGGCCGAGTTTGGGGTGTTACAAATTGGTATCAGTGCTCGGTTCAAAACTCGACTTTGGGGGTTTTGGGCTCAAAATGTTTCCAAAAAATGGGCTTTTGAAACATGCATACTTTTAAATGATAACAGGTCTGTTAGCTCAGCATGGCACCTGCGTCTCCGGACCAAGTCCGCCAGGTAAGTACTTTAAACCATTGTGTGATCTATATGTGGGCTTGGTGGGCTTATTGGGATGTAGATTAATTAGATTAGAACTTGATGGACTCTAGGCCTAGCTTAAACCACTTCTTAAATTTCATAAGACTTAACCTTATTAAAGAAACCCGTAAATAAGTCGCAAGGCTTGGTGTGGCAACAGGTATACGCATGTCTAGGATTGGATCCGGAAGAGCCTGGTATTTAAGCAGTCCTAGTGACTCACCTCCTCTTCACTGGAATCCTACCTGGTGCGTAGTGACTGTTCACCTTAGCCGAGTTAGGGTGTGGCAATAGACATACGCATGTCTAGGAATGGATTCAGGGAGAGCTTGGTATTTAAGCAGTCCTAGCGACTCACCTCCTCTTCACTAGAATCTTACCTGGTGCGTAGTGACTATTCACCCTAGCTACGAGGATTTGTTGATGGGCTAACCCTTGTAATTAAAACCCGAAAGGGACCAGCCACCCTATTTGAAAAAAAAATCAAAATACATTTGACTTATGAAAAATTACCAATCAACCATGTTTTGAACACTTTACCTGAAAATCCTCATGATTACAAAAGTAACCCGGACTATGAAACTAGATTTACCAAAAGTACCCCTGTTTTTTAAAAAAAATAAAAATTCAAGGTCTGTAAAAATTACCAAATTACCCTGGATTTCAAAAATTTTGAAATACCCTCGAATTTCAAAATATTCGAAATACCCCTGAATTACATAAATTACCGAAATACCCTCGAATTGCAAAATTACCAAAACACCCTTATTTCACAAAATCACCAAGGAACCCTATTTTGGAAAATTACGAAAATACCCCTGTAGGATAAAATTACGAAAATGCCCCTGGGTAGTGAAACAACAACAACACTTTTCTGTGATGAACGTAAGTTCATGGATGCTCTTTGGATGATGATTGAATGTATGTGTTTACTAGAGGATACGAACTTGAGACTGAATGGTGTATACAAATTCGAAAGAACTACTCCTGAAGCTATTCATAAGACTGTTCGTGATTAAACAGTGGAAGAAAACTAATGATTCATAAAATTCCTAATCAGATAAACGTCAATCGGAAGAATGAGTACAAGGGGTCGAGGACGTCCACCGCGTGGACGCGGTAGGGGTAGGATGACCTTGTCTGAGCTAGTAGGGTCTGGCCACGGATCAAGAAACGAAATACCGGATCCTCCAGCTGTGGAGGAGGAATTTCAGGATCAGACTGGTGGAGATGACGCGGTATCACAAGCGATACCGCGGGTTCTCGAAAGAGTTGCTAGAGTAGGCATGGGCATAGGAGCCCGGAAATATGTATCGAAACGGCTTAAGGCCAATGGGGCAGAAGTGTTTAGGGGAGTTTCTAGCGTAGCCCCTAACACAGCTGAGTATTGGATGGAAGCGACTGAGCGCATAATGGATGATTTGGACTTCACAGTGGAGGAGAAGTCGAGAGGGGTCGTGTCTCTTCTTCGAGACGAGGCCTACCTGTGGTGGCTCACAGTGAAAGAGGGTATTGCCACAAACCGGATGGACTGGGACTTCTTTAAGGAGTCATTTCAGGGGAAGTATGTTGGCGCCGGCTATATGGATGCACAAAGGAAGGCATTCTTGAACCTGGTGCAGAGAAGTAAGTCTGTGGCGGAATATGAGGCCGAGCTTCTACGCTTGAGCCGCTACGCTCGGGGAATGGTAGCAACAGAGTATGAATGTTGTGTTTGGTTTAAGGATGGGCTGCGGAATGAGTTAAAGGTTCTGATAGCACCGCAGCGAGAGAGAGTTTTTACGGTTTTGGTAGATAAGGTTAAAATAGCTGAGGAAGTGAAACGAGTTGAGAGACAAGAAAGAGATACAGAACGGGGTAAGAGTAAGAGAAGTTTTGGGCCATCAAGAGCATCTGGGAATTTTTAGAAAAAGCTTAGGACTGATGGGCCAGCTCGTGCTCTGACGAGCCAGAATCGAGCATGTTCTACATGTGGGAGGACGCATTATGGGGAGTGCAGAATGAAAATCGGTGGATGCTTTAAGTGTGGATCCACAGAATATCTGATTAAGGACTGTCCCCAGATGGATCGGGTACAGCCAGCGGGTCGGGGTTTTGATCAGGCTAGGAGAGGTGATCAGCCTGGACCAAGGGGTCGTGGCCCAGGTAGAGGAGGAAATGGGGCTGGACGAGGTCGTGGAGCACCTGGTAGAGGTGCAGGTAATGTAGATGCAAGGCAGCCGGGGCTAGTTTATGCAGTTCACTGACAGGAGGATGGTGACGCACCGGATGTCATAACCGGTACGTTTCTTATTGCTGACAACCCTTTTCTTGCTTTGATTGATTTTGGGTCAACCCATTCCTACGTTGCATGTTCGGTATCTGAGACCCTAAGTGTAGACTCTGAAACAACCACTAGGAAAATGACCGTGGTTAGTCCCCTAGGACAATCTAGGGTAGTGGACAAGCTATTTAAGGATGTACCGTTAGAGACTCAAGGGGTAGTGTTTCTGGCAAACTTAATGGAATTGCCATTTGAAGAGTTTGATCTTAGTCTAGGAATGGATTGGTTGACTAAGTATCGTGCTAAGTTGGATTATGGAACCAAGCGTGTGGTGTTGAGTACCCCGGAAAGCGGGGAGGTGGTTATGTTAGGAGAAAGAAGGAACTATTTGTCCAACGTAGTATCAGCATTGAAGGCTGTTAAGATGATTCGGAAAGGATGCAACGTATTCCTAGCTTTTGTTAGTGCTTTGGATGCTAAGGAGGTGACTGTCAATGAGGTTCGAACAGTCAAGGATTCGCGGATGTCTTTCTGGAGGAGTTGCCATGATTACCCCCGGATCGCGAAGTGGAGTTTGGAATAGAACTACTCCTGGGTACGGCTCCGGTATCTATCGCTCCTTGTCGAATGGCATCGAATGAGCTGGTGGAGCTCAAAGCTCAGATCCAGGAGCTTTTGGATCGAGGATTTATCCGACCGAGTGTGTCTCCATGGGGAGCGCCGGTCCTATTCGTGAAGAAGAAGGATGGATCCATGCGTATGTGCGTGGACTATCGTCAACTGAATAAGTTAACGATTAAGAATAAGTACCCATTACCAAGAATTGATGACTTGTTCGATCAACTAAAAGGAGCTTCGGTCTTTTCTAAGATCGACCTAAGGTCGGGTTATCATCAGTTAAAGGTGAAGGAAGGGGACATTCATAAGACGGCTTTCGAACACGCTATGGTCATTATGAGTTCTTGGTAATGCCGTTCGGTATGACAAACGCACCAGTAGCATTTATGGATATGATGAATCGGGTGTTTCAACCTTACCTTGATCAGTTCGTGGTGGTGTTCATCGACGATATTTTGATTTACTCCAAATCCGAGGAGGAGCATGATGCACATCTTCGTGTGGTGTTGCAAATTCAGAGCGAGAAGTAGTTGTATGCGAAGTTCAGTAAGTGTGAGTTCTGGCTGAAAGAAGTGACTTTCTTAGGGCATGTAGTTTCCGCAGAGGGGATTATTGTAGACCCTCGGAAGATAGAAGCTGTGTTAGATTGGAAACCGCCGAAGTTTGTGGCAGAAATTTGAAGTTTCTGGGGGTTAGCAGGGTATTACAAGAGATTTCTTGAGGGGTTTTCTTCAATAACGGCACCTTTAACTAAGTTGTTAAGGAAGGGAGAATTGTTTGTGTGGTCTGACAAACAGCAGGAGAGCTTTGAAAAGTTGAAGAGAATCCTGACGGAAGTGCCAGTGTTAATTCAGCCAGAGGCAGGAAAGGAATTTACCGTCTATTGTGATGCGTCACATACAGGTTTAGGGTGTGTGCTGATGCAAGATGGAAAAGTTGTTGCATATGTATCTCGACAGTTGAGACCGCATGAGTTGAACTATCCTACGCATGATTTGGAATTGGTGGCGGTAGTGTTTGCTCTGAAGATTTGGAGGCACTACCTGCATGGGGAGAAGTCGGTAATTTACACCGACCATAAAAGTCTGAAGTATCTCCTTACTCAGAAGGAGTTAAATTTAAGACAACGTAGGTGGATCGAGCTTTTGAAGGATTATGATTGCTCGATCGAATACCATCCGGGTAAGGCGAATGTGGTGGCAAATGCGTTAAGCCGTAAGGTAGTATCAGAACTAAGAGCGATGTTCGCCCATCTGAGTTTATTTGACGACGGGAGTTTGCTAGCTGAGATGCAAGTGAAGCCGACATGGGTGAGTCAGGTTAAGGATAAACAGTTAGTGGATGATGTCTTAAGTACTCGAATTCGATAAGTGCAGGAGGATGAAGTAGAGGACTACAGTTTGAACAACGATGGAGTTTTATGTTTCCGTGGGAAGGTTTGTATGCCAAAAGATGAGGAGTTAAGGCAGATGATTCTGCGGGAATCCATAATAGCCCCTATACTATGCATCCTGGAGGAGTTAAGATGTATCGAGATTTGCAGGAGCAATTCTGGTGGCCAGGTTTGAAGCGAGAAGTTACGGAATATGTGGGGAAATGTTTGACGTGTCAGCAAGTCAAAGCTGAACATCAAGTGCCTTCGGGATTGTTGCAGCCGGTAAAAATTTCCCAAAGTGTGTTACCTCTTACGCCCACTAAGAAGGATTCGATTTGGGTAATCGTGGATCGGTTGACGAAGTCTGCTCATTTCATACCGGTTCGGGTGGACTTTTCTCTACAAAAGTTGGCTAAGTTGTACGTAGCTGAGGTTGTAAGATTACATGGTGTACCGGTGTCGATCATATCGGATAGGGACCCTAGGTTCATGTCACGATTTTGGAAGGCTCTTCATCAAGCAGTGGGAACCAGGTTAGACTTTAGTACCGCTTTTCACCCACAGATTGATGGTCAGTCTGAAAGGGTAATTCAGATCTTGGAGGATATGCTAAGGGGTTGTATCATTGATTTTAGGGGTACTTGGGAGGAGTATTTACCCTTGGCTGAATTTGCGTACAATAATAGTTATCAAGCTAGTATTCAGATGGCACCGTATGAAGCGTTATATGGAAGGAGATGTCGTACCCCAACTTGTTGGACGGAGTTGGGTCCAGAGTTAGTTTCGGAAACGGAAAAGAAAGTTAAGTTAATACAGACTCGGTTGAAGGAAGCGTCTGATCGGCAGAAGTCTTATGCGGATCTAAAGCGGAAGGAGGTGGAATTTGCAGTAGGAGATCAAGTCTTTTTGAAGGTATCTCCCTGGAAGAAGGTAATGAGGTTTGGACGGAAGGGTAAGTTAAGTCCCCGGTTTATTGGACCTTATCGTGTATTGGAACGTGTGGGCCCAGTGCCTTATCGTTTGGAGTTGCCTTCAGAGTTGGAGCAGATACATGACGTGTTTCTTGTCTCGATGCTAAGACGTTATCGTTCTGATCCATCGCATGTGGTGACAATGGAAGAGATTAAAGTAAGGCCGGATTTATCCTTTGAGGAGGAACCAGTGCAAATCTTGGATCGAGACGTGAAAGTGCTGAGAAGGAAGTCCGTCCCTTTGGTCAAAGTTTTGTGGCGAAATCACGGTGCAGAAGAGGTGACGTGGGAGCCAGAGGATGTTATGCGACAGCAGTATCCCTATCTCTTTTGATCAGGTAAATTTCGAGGACGAAATTTTTTTAAGGGGGGTAGAACTGTAACATCCTGAATAATTGGGTCTGTGCATTTTATGGGTTTGAATGCTTAAAATATTAATTTGAGAATTTAAGGTACAATTGGGGCTCAAATTGGGCTGAGGCCTTGTTTTAAATATTTTGTTTAGACACTCTAAGAGCTTAAATTAAAGTTTTAGTAGTTTAAGTGACATGTTGGGCTTGTGGCCCAGCAACTAGGAGAACAGTAGAAGGGAGCTATAAGTGGCGTCACTTCTGTATGATAAAGGCCCAAATTTTGGCAGCTTAAAGCCCAAGTTTTAGGGCTAAATTTTGGCACTTAAAGGGAGCTATAGGGGGGACGGCACAAGGCTATTTTTTAGGGATTTTAATGTTTATTTTATGTAGATAATTAGGTAGATAATGAAGAGAGGAATTAGGGCTATTTTTGAGGAGATAATAGATCAAAGATTGAAGCCATCTTTAAGTGTTTAATGTTAGCCGAAATTATTAAGAATTTGAAAGGAAAAGAGCATTCGGTTTTGGTTTAAGAGATGTGTGCCGAAATTCCTAGCTAGTACTCTCATCTTTCTCTTTGCTTTGCCGAAATTTCTATACTATTCTCCCACTCTTTTCTTTTCTTCTCTTCAGTTGGCCGAACCTCTGACAGATTCTTTTCTCATCCCATTCAAACACTTTAGTCGAAACCTCTAAGCTTCCCTTACTTTTTGCTTACTTTCTTTTAAGTCGAAACACCTCGCTTAGATTTTCTAAAAGCCGAAAACGTGAGATCTAGTCTTCTATATGTGTGCCGAAATCATTCTGGGGTACCCACCTGTGCCGAAATTTTGAAGAAATCAATAGGTATGGGTCGATTTTGAGTTTCTAATATTTCTCCGGCTTTTCAAAGTCTCTAGCCGAATGGCTATTTAAGTGACTAATCAAAGGTTTTTCTTATTTTTCGGTATTTTGGGATCCGAAGAGGAGTCCAACGCCTAGATCTTTAAGTCAAGGTTCAGTAACCTTTGAGTCGTGTTATTTTCGGGATTTCAAGGTAAGAGATCTATTAGTTTTAAACGTGTGATTTGGGACTTATTTAACCTTGGCCGATTGTTGAAGGGGCTAAATCTTTGTGTGTTTTTCCGGCTTTTGAGTAAGGCTGTAGATTGAGGATAATAGATCCGGATAACAAGGACATCGACTAATAATATTGGATTTCGCGGTATCAGGTGTGTAATGCTCCCCATCTAGATCTATTTGATTAATATATGATTATAAGTTTTATATGTTTTGATAAATGCCGAAATCCCGTCATAATGACGGAAACCCAAAGAGGGTAAAAGCAAATCACCAGGTTAGTGAATGTTCTAATTAAATGATATAAGAATATTTATTTTATGTGATTGCATGTGATGGGTTTGATGAAAGGAGGAAGTTATATGTTGTAGCGGTTTTTACCGTGATCTGTGTAGCGGTATTTACCGTGATTTGTTGTAGCGGCTTTTGCCGTGATCTGTTGTAGTGGCTACGGCCATGATCTGATGATGAGCAGCACGACTGGCATCAAGGCGTGTAGCGGTGTGGGTTGATTGTAGAAATCCCCAATGGTGTGAATGGCTGGTACGGGGGCGTGTAGCGGATGGACACCTAGGATATGGGTTGGGCTTTGCATATTATTTTTGTTATGTATATTAATTTTGATTATTTTGTTTTATGGGGCTAAAGCCCAAATCTAATGGTGCATGAGGGTTGCACACTGAGTCTCGCGACTCACCCTTTTAATTTAACTATCTCAGGTGACACCTAGTGCATCGGACTGGGCTGGAAAGGAGAGCAAGGTGGCCATGCAAAAGAGCAATTGGGTTCAGTTAAAAGACTTTAGTTCATTATTTTCTATCTTTTTTTAATGGGTTTTAAGTATGGTTGTAATAAGGCCACGGGCCACTAGACTATTATTCTTGTTTTGGGTTTTATGTTGGGCTTTTATTACTGGGCTTTTAAGTTTTATGTTTTCAATTAAGAAGCAAATCACTTCCTCCTACAAACACAATGTTAAACTTTGAATGTTGGTACCCAAATCTTATTGGGTTCATTACCATTAGTCTTTACAATGTTTTGGGGTGTTACACTTGTAGTTTCTTGCCATGAAGCAAATCACTTCCTCCTACAAACACAATGTTAAACTTTGAATGTTGGTACCCAAATCTTATTGGGTTCATTACCATTAGTCCTTACAATCTTTATGCCTTTAGGAATCCACTTCTTTAAAGAATCCATATTTTAGATGTAATGCTCCGAATTTGGGCCTAGTAGAATTGGGCCTCTTGGGTATTGGGCATAAGAGCGTTTAAAATTTTTGAGAACAAGAGAACGACACTAACCAAGTTGTAACGCCCCAAAAATCCCAAAGCTCTAAATTTTCGTGAATGAGGTAGGTATGTAGGAGTAGCACTTAGAATATTAATTTTAAGGTATTACCGGGATTATTTGAAGCCTTAGAGATAGGGAAGACCATAGGGAAAAATTTATTTTTCTTGCTTCAGTGGACCCTAGTCTCAGGCATTAGGCCTCTTAAGCAGATTAAGAGAAAATAGGACACAAATGGGCTTGTGGTCCAATGGCAAGTGGCGTCACTTGGGGAGTTATAAGGTGGCGTGTTGTTAGCTGAGGAGGTCTAAGGTTCGAGCATTAGGAGAGGTATATTTGGAGTGTTTTATTTTGCATAGGTGGACAGCCAGAGTTGTGTTGAATATGATCTCTTGCGTTGGAGTGTTTGAGTGGTAAGGGGAACTGATAATGGAGGAAAATTCGGATAAGGCTAAAGTGTTATCAGGAGAAAAGTTAGAAGATGAGGAGTGGGAGGAATTGGTGCCGAATGGGACTGAGCGGAAAGGAGTATTCGGCTGGTGGCTATAAAAGGAGAGGGCCGAATGTCTTTGGAGGGTTCTTTGAGTTCCAATAGTTTTTTCCTTGCTTCTCAATCGGTTTCTTTTGTGGCGAATCACCATCATCTCTTTGTTCCGAATTCTTCTGAAGGGCTCTTTCAGTTTTCAATACTTTTCTCTTCTCTCCCATTCTATTTTTCCATAGCCGAATTCTCTCATTTCCAAGTTAGCACCATCTTTTCCATGCTAATAGTGTCGAATCTTTATGGTTGTTCCTCCATCACAAACCGATTGTTACCCACTCTCAATCAAGTGTTAAAAGCCAGATCTAGTTAATAGCTGTCTAGGCCGCTGGATCAAAAAGGGATTTGGTAAGTACTCAGTTAACCTCTTTTGTACATTTTGTTAAAAGCTGAAGGGCTATCTGACTTCTCATTGTTGTTAATCATGTATTAACAAGGGTAAGGTTCAGAGATCACAACTGTGGTAAGGATCATTAGCAAAGTGTAAGTGTACTCAACTCGATTATGGTTTAAGTGAGTGGTCGAATGTGTATGATCTATAGGGGTGACTTGTGCGGATCATGAGTCACTCGAATTATTGATGGTGTATGTGTGAGTGCAGATCTAGGGGATACTTCTAATTAGTAGCTAAGGAAGGGCTATTAGAACCCGGTGGCACACGGTAAGGTTACGGTAAGGCTTCGACTTTTGGTAAATGTTCTAATTTAGTGATTGATTGAAGGTTGGTTGGTTGTAGATTCGAGGCTAAGGATAGTATAGCATGTCCCAGTAACCAGGTGTGTACAAACACTACACACAAACGATATCGGTAATGCTAGAAGGCCGGAAGTGGCAAAATGGGCTCGATGGGCCCTGAGGCTAAGTTTGATGAAATTGTTTGGTTGGTTATACGAATTGAGTTAGCCATGCATGTTACATGATCTGGAATTGTTTTGGGCTTAATAGTCCATATGGATGAGATTTGGGCCTAATGGGTCGTAAGGATGTGATTTGGGCTTGATGGGCTTTATGGGGACGTAGAAAAGTATGCTAGAGTTTAATGTACTTTAGGCCTAGTTCTGAACAACTCTTAAACCGCATAAGACTTAATTTAATAACTAAACATGTCTGTGGACAAGTCGCTGGGTTAGAGTGTGGCAACAGACATATGCATGTCTAGGATTGGATCTAAGGAGAGCTTGGTACTTAAGCGGTCCTAATGGCCCACCTTCTCTTCTCTGGAATCCTACCTGGTGCATAGTGTCTGTTTACTTTAGCCGCAAGGACTTGTTAATGGGTCAAAGTTCATAACTAAACCCCGAGAGGGACCAAATACCCCCAGTTTATGAAATTACCGAAATACCCCTAGTTTATGAAATTACTAAAATACCCCCAGTTTGCGGAATTACTGAAATACCCCAGTTTGTAAAATTACTGAAATACCCTCCATTTGCCAACTTACTAAAATACCCCTAATTTGGAAATTGCCAAAATATCCTTAGATTTGCAAAATTATTAAAATACCTCTGATTTGTAAAATTACCAGAATACCCTTGGTTTGCGGAATTACCAAAATATCCCTGATTTACAAAATTACCTAAATACGTCTGTTTGCAAAATTACCTAAATACCCCTGTAGAGTAGATTTATGGAAATAACCTTGGGTAGTGAAATGACTAAAATACCCTAAGTGCCGAATGTGTTGAAATGTGTATGTTGCATTCATGAAATATATGTTGCACTTGGGTGGGTGTTGATGATACGGAGGAAGATTTGAGGATCGCATAGTCGCTTGACGATCGTGGATCCACCGGTGGCTTTAAGCCCATTATAACAGCTTTGCTGCAACATTTGAGTAGTGCCGCTGTTGGTGCTACCTTTGGAGTGTAGGGATGGGTGGGTTGATATTTATATCCCTACAGGAGTATAGGGTTGGAAGGGAAATGGAGTGCGGGGTTGGATTTGGGATGGGTGCATTGCATTCATGTGATACTGATGTGATATGAGGTCATTGTGGGCTAAGGCCCAAGACCACTATTTTTGATAGGGCTTAGGCCTAATGTGATAATTGTATGCTGATTGGATTACCAAGGGTCGTACACACTGAGTTTCGAAACTCACCCCCTTTTTATTAAATGTTTCAGGTGATCCTCAGTAAGTGGCTCGATGTGGGAGAGGACTCGGAAATGGGCACACTACAAGTTACTTAGAAGTTTTTGCTTATTTGATTTCGAATGACTTATTGTCAATTATTTCGTTTGTAATAAGGCCTTGTATCTCCAATTTGATGTTACGTTTGAGTTTCCTTATGTTTTCAACTGTTTAATTGTTGGACTTGAATAAATTTCTAAAAGTTTAAACACGGATTTCGAAATACTTAAAAACATGGGCTTTTATCATTACTTAACAAGATGTCAAGGATTTCTGGGCTTTTAGGCCTTAAATTTTAACTTAGCAAAATCGTTTTGAGTTGTGCCTTTGATGTGACATTCCTTGATTCGGCCTTAACGTCTGGACTGGGTCTGGGGGTGTTGCATTGATGTGTTAACCCTTTTGGAATCCACAAACTTTTAGTGAGTTTCCTTCTAAATGTTAGTTTCCTTGAAGAAAAATGTAACACCCCTCACCCGTATTCAACGGCGGAATAGGGTTATAGAGCATTACCAGACTTACAACACATTTATACATACTTCTATCCTGCATTTATCCATCTCATACAATCATCATTCAATATCAAACAATTTGTCCCTAATACGAGCCTCTGAGGCCCTAAACCTACATTGGAATTTGTTTAAGACTAAACTGATAACTTAAAAAACCTTCACAAAACTTTGAAAATTTTTCTCAAAATAGGGGACACACGCCCATGTGGCCAGGCCGTGTGTCTCACACAGGCCACTAGACACGCCCGTGTCACAGATCATATGGACATTCGAAATGAGAGAACATGGCCGTGTCCCAGCCCGTATTTGACCCCGTGTAACTCTCTGACTTGGGTCACACGGCCAACACAGACGCCTGTGTGGCTAGCCCATGTGCTCTAAAAATGGCCATTCATGCCAGTGTGCTAGGCCGTGCCTAACTTGTAGGGTATACTGACTTATGCCACACGACCAAGTCAGACACTTGTGTATAAGGTCGTGTGGAGCATACTGACTTGATTTCTAAAACCACACCAGGGGACACACGGCCGTGTACTTTACCATGTGTCACACATGACTGAGACACACCCCTGTGTCTCTGCCCGTGTGGACAAAAATAGGATATTTACGAAGCCAATTTTCCACCCAAATTTACATGTACCTACACAACCCAAATGGCACCAATTCATAGCATAAATGAACATCTATTTTAGCCACAACCAAAGCTAATTCATACCATTTCCAATACTAACAACCAACATGCTTATAAACTCATGTTTTACTCAATCAAAACATACCAAAACACTTATACAAATCAACTAACTAAACCTTTACAAAACATACATCATTTAGCACCAATTCACAAGGATAACCATTCTCAATTCATCAACTATTAGCTATCTTAATAATTGCATTAAACAAACCATTTCCAACCATACATGGACTACATCACTAAGAAGCATTAACACATATATATACATCGCATAATTGCCAAAATAAGCCAACTTACATGGCTAATATACAATCAAATATGTAATACAAACAAGCCAAAACAAATGGCCAAAAATCATATTACAAAATCAAAATGACTCAAAGTTCCTGTACATGCCATATACCTAATTTAACAAAATTCAAAGGTACTAAGTGATAGGTAGATAGTGTGAAGCAATCTCCTACGATCCCCAAATCTGAGTTAGCTTTGATATCACTATAAAACACGGGAAAATACACAAAGTAAGCTATAAAGCTTAGCAAGCTCGTATGAAATAAACTTAATACAATCACATAAATACAATTTAATAATTTAAAAACAACAACATGTAGTTTATAATAGCAACAAACCTTTCAAATACTCATTCACAAAATTGTATACTTTCATCATCATTTCTCGATTCAATGCTAAAATAGTTTATACATATACCTGTACCATATTGTACAATTCACATACACATTCTCGTCTTTCATTTACCCGTTGAACCATTTGGAATAGAAGTCGGATACTCGAGGTTCTCACACGATAAGTACCAATACCATGGCCTAAAGCCAAATCAAGGTACTTATTCGATATACTGATATCATGGCCCGAAGCCAAATCGGTTTATCTTGCACCCAAAGTGCTATATCATGGTCCGAAGCCAACTCACTGTATCCCCTAATGACATGTCACTAGCATCCTAAACTATTCCTCAGGTTCAACCGGGATTTCGAATGTTCAATCGTCATCGAATCACTATCGTTCATATCCACAGTCTCATATTCGCAATTCATGCAATATCAAAGCATATAAAATACATTTGTATTAAAATTTATCACATATGAACTTACCTCGAATGTGGAAAAGACGAAATAAATTGATTAGTTGATAACTTTCGTTTTTCCTCGATCTGGATCTAAATTTCACTTTTCTTGATCTAAATATATTCAAAATTAACTTATTTAACCATCTATTTATTCAATTCAATCCAAAATATATTTTAGGGCTATTTTACACATTTGCCCCTAAACTTTCACATTTTTCACAATTTAGTCCTTATTTCATAAATTCACAAATTAATGAAATTCCAATTATACCCATGCTAGCTAAATTACTATAATGCCCCTAGCAGACCATATTTTCCATTTATTTCACATTTTAACCACTAACTTTACACATTTCTCAATTTAATCCCTATTTTGCATTTTTACTAAAATCACTTTACAAAACTTGTTTAACTATCAACAAGCATTCAAAATCTATCATCAATCATCAAAACTCATAAATATTCATCAATGGCAACATTCAAAACCTTTAACAGTCTTGCAAAATAGTCCTTGGGCTAGCTTGTAACATCCTAAAATTCAAGGGTCTGTGATATTTGAGTTAATGCATGTTATGGTTGCTCTGCGGGTTGGTTGGGTGTGTTTGGGGGTCCTGGAGAGGCTCAGGTTCGAGCCCAAGCCCTGGTGAAATCTAGTTTTTTGGGAACTTAAGAGGGGATAGCTGTAGGGGGCAAGGCTTAAGGGAAATTGTTTGTGCTTTTCTAACACAAAAAGAGTTGTGGTGTGGTGGTAAGGTGGCGCCACTTAGGGAGCAAGGGAGTGACGCCACAGGGAGGCAAGGGATCCAAGGTTCTAGTCTTGGTACTTGCTTTTCTATTAGATTATTTTCTTTTAAAGGGAATTAGACTTTAGCGGTAGGCTTAACTTTTGCTGTGCATGTTATAAGACACAAAAGGCCACATGGTGGAGTGGTGGTGGCGTCAGTATGATAGCAAGGTGAGAGAGGGTTCGAATCACACATGCAGCATATGGGGGATTTATTTTGTGCTCAATGAGGGGAAGAGGTGGAGTTGGAGTGGAACTCTACTTGGTGAAGATTTGAATTGGTCAAATCTGTTTGAACGAATGATGGAGAGTGAATGGTGGAGCAGAAAGGGGAGAAAATCGTGGGATTTGGGGGAGTGGGAGAGTTGGACGTGAGTGGGGGTGTGAGAGGGAGAAATTCGGCTGAGTAGGGGTCTAAGAGAGCATTTTCGGTCTTTTGGGTGTGAGGGTGAAAACCGAAAGTTGTCTTATCTTTTGAAGGGGCCGAATTCTTTTTGGTGTTTCTATGAGTGTTACTTCTGCATCATTTCGGGTTTCTTTGCTTCTCTAACTTCTGCCAATTTCTGTGCTTTCATGATTTTTCCATACACTTCTCTTTTAGTTAAAATGATCACTTCTATTCTTTCCCTAAGCCAAATCAACGCACCATTCTTCTTTACCTTCATCATCTTGCCGATTTTTTCCTCTTCCGAAAGCCGAATTCCCACCATCTTTTCCCACATTCATCTTTGGTTCGTGGTGTTACTTTTCGTGACCAAAAACCTCCCCTTTCCATTCAGCTTAACCTTGGTTGAGGCCGAATTTATTCATTCTTATCTTGCTCAAATCGTTCGGGTGACATTTAGTAAGGGCCAAAATTCTTTGGGGGATCAATTGCCAAACCCTTCCTCATCGGGTACTGTTGATCTTAGTGATTTTCTTTTCTGTTCTCGGTTTTGAGTTAACTAGGTTGGTGAAGGCCGTATTTATTTCTTCTGATCTTATGTGCACTTTAATCTTTTCTCTTCTCTCCAGTTAAACGTCGTCTCTGAGAGCAGCACGTGGTTAAACTCCTATTGTTTTAAGGATCTGCTGTTGCCGAATTTAAGGGTAAGTAGTGCTAGTTAATGTTCAATTCTCCCTGGTGCTGAATATTGGCAGATGCTAACACCCCTTGTGCATCAATCAATATAGGGTTTGGTCACTTTAGCCAAGGACGAAGCAAAGCCGGTTAATTGATACTCGGTTGGAGGGAAACACGATTCGTGGTAAGTGAGCCAAGTGGAGCAGTAATTCGGGTTACGAAATCTTTTAAGAAGTTAAGGCTAACTTTCGATTATGGTTATTCTAAGGGCAAGCGAGGAGTAGTACTTTCAGCAGTCTAGATCAGGTGTGTAATCTCACACCCACATCGATGATTGCATGTGGTGTTTTGTGAACCGGCCAAAAGTCGAAAAGCTAACAATTGTGACCACTCGAGCGTGCGAGCGCTCGTAGTGGTAAATCGAGATACGAATCATGACGTTAAGTCGTGGAGTGTGTCTCGAGCACTCTCGCGATACTGAGGCTGTAACGGGCCTAACTGGGCCGAAACAGGCCAAATGGGCCCAACGCTCTATTCGGTCCACTTGGGCAAAACTGTTAGAGAAACTGTTGAATGATACCTCCGAATGCCAAACCTACAAATCTGAGACTGAAATCGTGCGAAATGGGCCACACGAGCGTGTGGGCCCCATTAGGCCTACGATGGGTTTTAGGCCCATTAACTCTGTAGTGGCTTAAAAAGAGTTCCGTGTCACTCGATGTGACAGTAGGCCTTCGGAAAGGTCGTTGAAAGCAAAAATTACCAAAATACCCTTGGAGGGTAAATTTTTGAAATACCCCTAGGTTGTGCAATTACCACAATACCCTTGAAGGGTAAATTACCGAAATACCCCTGGGTTACGAATTTACTAAAATATCCTCGATGGGTAAAATTATCGAACTACCCCCGAGTGGGTGAAAATGACTGTTATACTCTTAATTGTGATTGAATATCGTGTGTATGATTTTTATTTACAATTTTACACGTTGATACATGACATTTTATCATATTGCATGGGGCGGGTTAATGACTGAAGAGAAGTGCAGTCTGGTGGCTCTGCCACATACTGTTTCAGTGGCTATGCCACATATTGATATACTATGACTCTGGTGGCTCAGCCACAAATATTGTGTTTAGCAGCTCGTCTGCATTATTGGTGTGATTGGCGGGGTGGGTTGACTTGATCTCCACAGGTGACGATTGGTTGGTACGGGGGTGTGATTGGTTGGATTGGGTTGGGTTACATTACATTGCATTGTTTGCATTGTCATGAAAAAAGGGCCTAGACCCAGTTTGATGTCATATGGGCTCGGGCCCAGCCAGTGACCATTTAGGGGATTACAGACTGAGTTCTCGTAACTCACCCCTTTGCTTTAACCTTGCAGGTGATCACCAGCGTTAGAGGATTTGGAGCGACGGAGGACTCTGTGGTGGCCATACACCGGGAATATTTCTCGTGACTTAGTAAATTTTCGTTTTTTCTTTACTTTAAAATTATTTTATTTTGGGTTAATATTGTTGTAATAAGGCTGCTGGTTTAATTTCTTTTAAGTTATTGATAACCGTTAAATTTATAAGTACGTGGTTTTCTTAAAACAACATTACTTGTTTTCAAAATATCATATCCTTATAATTCACTGAATCCGTTTTCTGTAAAAACGAAGTTTTTTTCGAAGATAGTGATAATGACATTAATAACAACAATAATGTTTTACATGAGAACTATAAAAACAAAATCTGAGTTTCATAAATAAACAAACAAAAAAGAAGCTGGAAATTTCTAAAAGGTTACGAACTTTTAAACGAACGTGTAGTTTTCAATTTACCCTTCTATGTGACATGCTAGATCCGGTCATAACGTCTAGGCCGGGTTTGGGGTGTTACATAGCTAGTACTAGCTGCAACGATCACAGAAAACATAGAACTCATTAAAAACGGACTCAAAACTACTCACCAATTAAAGCTTGAAATGGTCGAACCCTAGCTTATTCCCATGGCCTTTTTCTCTTTGAAAAATGGGTGGAAGATGGTAAATTAAAAGATGATAGCTTTGTGGTTTTTGTTATTTTACTTATTTCATTATCATTTACCATTTTAACCTTAATATTAAACTATTTAATCCACATAATGATTGTCCATAACTGTCGACTCATGCTATTAGTGGTATATTTACCACATAAGGACCTCTAAATTAAAATTCCATAGCTATTAAATACCTTTAGCTAATGGAACTCCACTTTTACACTTTATGCGATTTAGTCCTTTTTATCAAATTAACCATCTAAATGATATAATTTCTTTAGGAAAGTTGCACACAAACATATTATCATGCCACGGACATTAAAATAATAATAAAATAATTATTTTGACTTCAGATTTGTGGTCCCAAAACTACTGTTCTGATTTGACTAAAAACGGCCTGTTACAACTCTCCCCTCTTACGGATTTTCGTCCTCGAAAATTTTACCAGTGAATAGGTTAGGGTACTATTTTCTCATCGCTTCCTTGGGCTCCCACGTAATCACTTTGACACTGTGGCGTTGCCACAAGACTTTCACTAAAGCTATGCTTTTATTTCTCAACTCTTTAATCTCACGTGTCATATTTCGAATTGGTTCTTTGTTATTTGACATGTCGACTAAGTCTTAATTTTTGTCAGAGAAATTATACGAGAGTGGTCTGATAGCAACATAGATAACTAAAACACATTATTAATTTGTTCTAACTTTGATGGTAATTCAAGACAGTATGTCATTGGCCCTCTCTCTCAATAAACTAATATAGCCCAACAAATTACAGAGTCAACTCCTCTTTGCAACCACAACGAAAAATCCTTTTTAAGGGCGATACTTTCAGAAATACTCTGTCGCCGATCTAAAATCAAATATGTTTACGTTTCAAATCTGTGTACCATTATGTCTATCTAAAGCTGCTTTCAATTTTCATAAATCACATTCATCTTTGCTCCAGAATCACGAGTCAATTCAACCTCGTGTATCTTTTCTCACTGAGCTCCATCCAATATAACAGAGTTCTTCATTTACAACCACATAAAATTTCACACAGTACCATCTTATACTCGACTGAAAATTATTATTATACGTGAACTCGACCAACAGTAAATATTTTTCCCAGATAGTGTGAAGCAATATCTGATGATCCCTGTATCCGAGCTAGCTTTGATATCACTATAAAACACGGGAAAATACACAAAGTAAGCTATAAAGCTTAGTAAGCTCGTATGAAATACACTTAATACAATCACATAAATATAATTCAATAATTTAAAAACAACAACATGTAGCTTATAATAGCAATTAACCTTTCAAATACTCATTCACAAAATTGTATACTTTCATCATCATTTCTCGATTCAATCGAAAATAGTTTATACACATACCTATACCATATCGTACAATTGTTATACACATTCTCGTCTTTCATTTACCCGTTGAACCATTTGGAATAGAAGTCAGATACTCGAGGTTTTCACACGACATGTACCTATACCATGGTCCGAAGCCAAATCAAGGTAACTTATCCGAAATACTGATATCATGCTCCAAAGCCAAATCAGCTGATATGCATAGCTCGAAGCCAAATCGGTTTATCTTGCACCCGAAGTGCTATATCATGTCCCGAAGCCAACTCATTGTATCCCCTAATGACATGTCACTAGCATCCTAAACTACTCCTAAGGTTCAACCGGGATTTGAAATGTTCAATCATAGTCGAATCACTATCGTTCATATCGACAGGCTCGTATTCATAATTCATGCAATATCAAAGCATATAAAATACATCTGTATTGAAATTTATCACATACGAACTTACCTCGAATGTGGAAACGACAAAATAAGTCAATTAGGCGATAACTTTCGTTTTTCCCCGATCTGGATTTGAATTCCACTCTTCTTGATCTAAATATATTCAAAATTAACATATTTAATGATCTATTTATTCAATTTAATCCAAAATATATTTTAGGGCTATTTTACACATTTTCCCCTAAACTTTCACATATTTCACAATTTAGTCATTATTTCATAAAATCACAAATTAATGAAATTCCAATTATACCCATGCTAGCCGAATTACTATAATGGCTATAGAGCCCATATTTTCTATTAATTTCACATTTTAACCACTAACTTTACACATTTCTTAATTTAATCCCTATTTTGCATTTTTATTAAAAATCACTTTACAAAACTTGTTTAACTATCAACAAGCATTCAAAATCTATCATCAATCATCACAACTCATACATATTCATCAATGGCAACATTCAAAACCTTTAGCAATTTTGCAAAATAGTCCATAGGTTAGCTAGTACTAGTTGCATCGATCACAAAAACATAGAAATCATTAAAAACGGAGTCAAAATTACTCACCAATTAAAGCTTGGAAAGGCCGAACCCTAGCTTTTTCCCATTGCCTTTTTCTCTTTGAAAAATCGGTGGAAGATGGTAAATTAAAAGATGATAGCTTTGTGGTTTTTGTTATTTTACTTATTTAATTATCATTTACCATTTTAACTGTACCGCCCCAAAAATATAGGGTCTTTAATTTTTCATGTTCTGATAAAAATTGCTTGTTTGCTTTAATGGCTAAGTGATTTGGGTGTGTATAGGAGTATTTGAGAAGCCTGGGTTCAAGTCTTGGCTCTTACAAAATTTTATTTTTTTCCCTTAAATGAACCTGGACGCTGGCACTTAGGCTTTATTAATAATAATGCTTGTTTAATGACACAGGAAGAGCTTGTGGCCTAGTGGCAAGTGGCGTGTTGAGTAACTATGAGGTCTGAGGTTCAAATGCTGGGATAAGCAATGGAGTGTTTATTTTGCTGCTTGAGTTGGGAAGGTAGAAGAGTTGGACTGAAACACTACTGGTGAGGTGTTTGAATGGGTCATGGAGAGGTTGTAGGAGTAAATCGTGGAGAGGATGGAGAGTATTATGGAGAGAATCAAGGAAGTTGGAGTGTGTGGGAGTGTTAGTGCCGAATGGGGTGCTTAGCTACTCAGAGTTTTGGTGAGACTTCCTTTGGGGGGATTCAGTTTTGGTCATTTTTCATTTTGGGTCTTTTACTCTAAAATCCTGAAGTGCCGAAATAGCTTTCATTCTTGCTCTCTATTTTGGTTGCTAGTGTACTATCGAATTGACATTTAGGGGAAACTGGTTAGTGTACCGTTTACACTTTTCTTCATTTCCGAAATTGTCTTGCCTCTCTCACTTTTGTTTTGCTTCTTCCCTTCCTCTTAAATTCTTCTCATTTCGGTCTCCCTTCTAAATCGAACCTTCCCTTCATCTTCTTCTTTGCTTCCCACTCTCTCCCAATCTTAGCCGATTTCATCATAAGGCTCTTTTTGTGTACTTTCATTTTATCATCTCTTCCCTATTATGCTTGACTGAATATATCTATCTATTCTAACCGATCCATCATCATCCCTTTTCTTTTGTACCAAGCCAGATACCGTAACCTTTAACTACTCTCTGGCAATCGGTTGAATTCCTCTACACAACTCTTTTTGCAGTCATCAAGTTTGGTAAGTCTTTCAACTTTTCCAAGTAGGTTATTCGTTAGCACTATGTTACAAAGTCACTCTCGTTTGTTTGTTCCCTGTGTTTTAAAATCTCACGAAGGAAAAAGGGGATTCTCTAGTGTGTAGAGGCGTTCCCAAATCTTCCCTTCATCAACTGACTAATCATTGGGGGTAAGTTGGTTTGGTGGGCCAAATATGCTGTGATTTTGGTGTTGGGTTTTTACATCATATTTTCATGAACAATTCTGTCTAAGAAGAATCGCTGTTTAAGCAGGTAATCATCAAAAACTTGGAGATGTGGCTTGGCCAGTAATCTTAGAGGAGTAGGCCATATTTCGTATAAACGTGGTAGGTGATGAATGATTAATTGTGGATTAAGTGTTCATAAGAGGGTGTTTTACCCTAGTGATTAAAGCATTAACGTGGGCCATGTTTGAATTTAGGTTTGGTGCTTGTGGAACTTGGAGCAGTTTCGTAAACAGGTGTGTAATCACACTATCTCCGCTAAAAATCGACAAAAGCCGAAAAGCCAAAACTTCGACATTTAAGGCCTCACGAGCGTGCGATCACTCGTGTGGAAAAATCAAGCCCACAATCGATGGTGGTAGATTGAAGAGGCCGCTACGAGTGTTCTCATGCACTTCGACCGTTATGGGCCTCGTTGGGCCGAAATGGGCCGTGTGGGCACAATGGGCTCGTGGTCCTACACGGATAAAATATACAAAAAGTGGAAGAAACTGGATTGGGCTAGGTAGATCATATAGCCATGATTGAATTTGGGCCAAATGTGCCACACGAGCGTGTGGGCCCATTTGGGCCGAATATTGGACTTTGAGCCCATTTACACTATTTTGACCAAATGGATTATCTATGTTGCTGGAGGCGATATAGGCCTTCGGAAAGGTTGTTAACTATACCGAGACCCCTAAAGAGTAAAAAGAATGAAATACCCCTAATGAGTAAAATAACAAAAATACCCCTAATGAGTAAAATGACTAAAATACCCCTCGTGAGTAAAATGACCAAAATACCCTTAAAGGGCAAGATTATCGTTTTACCCCTAATGCATAAAAATGACTATTTTACCCCTAAAGATAGATTGACAGATGAAAATATGTACTGTATGATTGTACTGAGTAGGACATGTTGCATACACGAAATATTGATGACATGGCATACTGCATGGGGTTGGGATTCTGTTATGGAGGAAGTACTGATACTGGTGGCTCTGCCACAATTACTGTTACTGGTGGCTTTGCCACATATACTGTACTGGCAGCTCTACTGCGTTATTATTACTGGCAGCTATGCTGCAATATTTGTGTGAGGGCTGGGTGGGTCGACTTTGTCCCCACATGGTGTGTTGGGTTGGTACGGGTGGTGTGTTGGCTGGATTGGGGTGGGTTTGGATACTTGCACCATACTGATACTGTATTGGGCTTAATCCCACACTGTTGCTGTATTGGGCTAAGGCCCATACTGTACTGTTCCTAAATAGGGCTCAGGCCTAGAATGTTACTGCATGGTAGGAGATTACACACTGAGTTCTCGTAACTCACCCTTTTCTTTTAACTGTTCAGGTAATCCCCTGCCTTAGATGATTTGGAGCTGCGAGGGACTTAGAGGTGGCCACACATTCACTAATATTCTATTCTAGACTAGTTATTTAAATTTTTACATTAGGTTGATAATTATGTAATAAGGCCTCTGATGATTTTATTTTCTTTTAATTGGGTTTTAATTTCTTATTTTGAAACTGCCGACCTGATACAACTAAGTTTTCAAAATAATAACTATTTTAAAAGACAAACACACATTTTCAAAACTTCGAAATGACATTGATTAGAGTAGCTTCCGTGGGTTTTTAGCCAACTAAGAAACCAACAGAAACAAACATGACAATCGTTTTAATAAGTGGGTTTTCCAACTTAATGATTTACCAAATGTTTTTCCGAGCAATAAAAACTAAATGTGTTCTTCACTTAAAAATGGTTTTCTATCAACAAGCCTTGATTTCGAAGGACACTTCAATGTGACACATTGGATTCGATCGTAACGTCTAGGCCGGGTTTGGGGTGTTACATTAACCTTGATATAAACCATTTAAATCACATAATGATTGTCCATAAATGTCCACTCATGCTATTAGTGGTATATTCACCACATAAGGACCTCTAAATTAAAATTCCATAGCTATTAAATACCTTTAGCTAATGGAACTCCACTTTTACACTTTATGCGATTTAGTCCTTTTTATCAAATTAACCATCTAAATGATAAAATTCCTTAACGAAAATTTCACACAAACATATTATTATGCCACAGATATTAAATTAGTAATAAAATAAAAATTTTGACTTGAGATCTGTGGTCTGAAAACCACTGTTCTGATTTGACTAAAAACGAGCTGTTACAAATAAACTTCCCTATCATGTCCTTTTTTATGACAATGAGTACATGAAAGTGAGGCATCATATATATAGTTTGATTTCTCAAAGATGTTTTGAATTTCATTTATTTATTTTTTTTAATTTATAAAATTGAAACCACTCTTGTCAAAGAAATCTCTTTGCGTCTCAAGCATGCCATTCAATTTTTGTTGCCCACATATAATCTAGAAGATAAATCATGTGAGGTCTTGTTATTTTTGTTTAAATAATCAAATTGAACTCGCATGCCATTCAATTTTTTTCTATTTCTTTTTTGGCTATGGTTAGAGATTCGTTCTCCTACTTTAATTTTGAAATCATTTTCTTAAACTTGGAATTCATGATGCCAAACTCCATAGCCAACTCATCAAAATCATCTTACAATTTGTTAAAAGGATATTCATTTAAATCACATGATTTAAAAAGTACATTTGGATCATCAACAGTCATAAGACATAGATTGGCAACTTCATGTTCCTCATCACGATTAGAGGAGTCTCTATTGCTCCAAGTTACCATCATAGCTTTCTTCTTTTGTTTCGATGCCTGGTCTGCCATAATTTATTATGAAAAATTAGGTCCTTTTCACTACTTAAGGAGCTTATATTCAAAGGTTTTTATGTTAGTTACGTTAGTTTTTAGTACTTAGCTTAAATAAAATGAGCTTTTGATGATGTTTAATGGCTTATTAGGCCGATTCGTGCCTAAGGTAGCTCTAACAAGTTAACAATGTGTGCAAGAAACAATCGGAGCTGTAACACCCCAAACCTGGCCCATTTGTGTGACCGAATTTGAAATGCCACTGCGAAAAAACGTTTGAAAAACTTTTGACTTAGAGTTTAAAACATAAAAGATTTGTTGTCTTTACTAAAACATTATGTAATTAAAGTTCCAAATAAAATTAAGTTGTTTAAAATAAAACATTTTCAAATAATAATATAATCGACAATTTAACTTAAAACATAATAAAAATTCTTAAATACTTAAAATGGCCCTTATTACAATAATTAAATACTTAAAATACTGAAACATAAATTGTATAAAGAAAATCCTCTTTTGCATGGGCCACCTCGTATCCACTCCAACCCGGTCCGAGCATCACCTGAAAGGTTTGAGAAAAAAATTGGGTGAGTCACACAGACTCAGTGTGTAATTAATCCACTGAATTACACCCACATGTTAACCACATATATCAGATAATAAAATTGCATATTCACATATTACCACATTCTGGGCTTGGCCCACATTCATATCACATTATTCCACATATCATATACTGGGCTTGGCCCATTACTCAATCCAATCCATGTTCACATTTTGGGCTTGGCCCATTTCCACATTAATACCTCATTTCACAGGTCACATAGAATTATGCAAAGTGCACCCAACCCAACCTAGGTCCATCCTCTACACACCCCCGTATCCAGCCACCACACACCAGGGGATTATCAAATCACCCTCTCCTTTTTACTCCAAAAGGCAATCAATGCCGTCCACGTGCAATTAAGCACAATAATCCACAACGCGACCTCAGTCAGCGCCAATCCACGATGTAGCCGTAGCTAACACCAAAACCACAAAGGGACACACAGTCACTCATCAACCACGATATGGCACATAGCCGATATCAACCACGATGAGGCACACAGCCACTCATCAAGCCACGCGAACTTAATCGCAAATAAATCCACAACGTGACCTCAGTCAACGTCAATCCACGATGTAGCTCAAGGCTAACATCAAACCACGTACTCGAAGTACACCCGTACCTTCTTTCATATCATATCCCAACCCATGCACATGCAACATTCCATAATGACATAAAATAATGATGCATGAGCATGTTCATCAAGCATATTATCACATATTCATATTAGAAAATCACTTTTTATCAAATTTGGTACTTACCAGATTATCGACATACCCCTTGAGGGTATCCGTATCACAATTTCCTTTGCACAAGTTAGCACATATTTAATACATACAGATATAACACAAATACCTGGAAAATGGTAGGCTAACTACACACTTGGCTAATAGTGAAATCCCGAAATACTCGAATCTAACACGACCTCGAAACGTGGTTCTTCCTTCTCCCTTAAAGCCGATTTGGTCTCCTACCAAATCCCGAATCACACTCTGAGTTCCCTTCCTTTAGCTACACACAAAAGAACACCTTTTATGGCAGTAAGAACATTCGGCCAAACCACAAAACTATAAACAAGGCCATTCAGCCACACCAACAAATCCCGAAGGGTTATCGAATGAAATATCAAATCTTACCTATAGGCTTACCCAAAACGATTGAAGAAAACCAAAAGAAGTCCTATCCTTGTTGATATTCGGCCAAGACAAAACAAAAAGAGAGAAAAAGATTCGGCTAGATACAAGAAAAGAAAGGAAAATAAAATGAAAATAAAATAGGAGAATTCGGTATGAGCAAACAATGGAAGAAAAGAAAAGAGAATTGAGAGGAGGAAGATTCGGCCAAAGAAAAGTAAAAGACGAAATATGGATTTTGAACAATATGAAAAAGAATGAAAAAGAGAGATGAGAACAAGAAAGGTTGTTTTCGGCTACCAAGAAATAAAAGATGAGAGGAAGATACCAAAGAAGATTCGGCCAAAAGCCTTTAGGAAGAAAATAGAGAGAAGATGGTAAAGTTCCCAAGAGTTTTCGGTTTTGACACAAAGCAAAGATTAAAGGCCAAAACTAAAACAAAATTGAACCTAATTGCCAAGCACATAATCGGCTAAGGAGGAGAGCTTTGGAGAGGAAAAGAAAAAAAATACCAAAAGATGAACAAAAAGCACAAAAACACCAAATGCTAAAATTGACCAACTAAATCCCCCCAACTTCCTATCAACATTCGGCCACCCCCTAGCCATACATGCCGTCCACATACATGGAGAAATAGCCATTAAAAAGCTTCCAAAACAACTTCCTTAAGCCAAGCCTTATGTCTCCCCAACCTTCCATAACCTTAAGATTCTTATCCCCAATTTCATGCTTTCCTTAAACCAAAATTCAACTTACCAAAATTAATAGTCCAACCTATCATGAATAAGGTTTGACCGTCCATCAATGCTAGAATGAGCAAAATAAAATCCTTAAAATGTTTCCCATGCTACTCGAACCATTTCCCTCATGCCACCTTTCATGCATCTTAACCACTATGCCACTAACTCTTCATGTGCTTTAATTAACACTTAAATTAACTTAAGTGTCAAGCTCACTTACTCCACTTCATTAAATTCTTCAAACTAAAAATTATTCTAGCCTCATTAATAAAATCAAGCCCTCACAAGACTATACTAAGCATACATAATTCATACCCGAGCTAACACAAATAATAAAATAATACTCAAAATTTTCCTAAAGCCCAAGGCCCAATCCTACTAGGCCCAATTTCGGGATATTACAATTCTACCCTCCTTAAGAAATTTCGTCCTCGAAATTACTTACTAACTAGCAGTCGTGCAATCCTACTCATCACACTATGCTTATGCTGCGCACTCTGATCTTAATAAAACCAATATACTTTCTAAGTACAGTCTCCAAGTTCACACTCAAGGTTTCAAGCACTTCACAAGCAACACAAGAATGAGCTATCTCTAAAGCAAAACAAAGAACTTACCCGCTATCAAAACCTTGGTTGTCCCACATCCGAACCTTCAGCACCTCTACCGGGTGTTCCACGAACTCGACCAGAACCATTTCCTACATGGTTTGGACCACGAACCTTCATTGTCTGAGGACAATTCTTAACCAAATGAGCCTTAGATCCACACCGGAAACATTCCTTACTATTACCCCAACACTCTCCTGAGTGAGTTCTCCCACACTGAACACATAAACGATTCCGATTCTCAGCAACTGGTACAGGTGCACGTACAGAATTCTCGAGCCTCGATCTTTTCTGAAAGTCTTCCGGTGATTTAGCTGGGCCAAAACTCCTCTTGTTCCAATTCCTATCCTTTTCTCAGTTCTCCCTTACAGTCCTCTTAACTTCTTCAGCGATCCGAGCTTTCTCCACTAGAACAGCAAAGTCCCTTTCTCTTTGCGGAGCAATCAACATTTGCAACTCATCTCGTAACCCATCTTCGAACCGTACACACCTTTCATAATCAGTGGTCACGATCCCTTTGGCGTACTGACTTAATCGCACAAATTTCGCTTCGTACTCCGCTACCGACTTACTTCCTTGCACCAAGTTGAGAAACGCCTTTCTTTGCGAATCCAGGTAACTGGCTCCAACGTACTTTCCTTCAAATTTAACCTTAAAATAATCCCAATCCAATCGATCTGCCGGAACACCTTGTCTGACAGTGAGCCACCATCGATAAGCTTCGTCCCGGAGCAACGAAACAGCACCTTTCAGCTTTTCCTCATCGGTACAGTCCAAATCGTCCATTATTCTTTCGACTGCTTCAATCCAATACTCCGCCACATTCGGAGCTACTCCAGATATTCCTCTAAAAACTTCAGCCCCGTTCAACTTGAGTCGTTCCGACACTGACTTCCGAGCTCTGCTTCCTACACTAGCTCCTACCACTCGCTCGAGCACTCACAACATAGCCCGCGATACTGCGTCATCGCCTCCTGTCTGATCTTGATCCTCCGCGCCCACTGCTGGCGGCGGAACTTCATTTTCTGACCCATGGCCAGACCCTACCGGTTCCGATACTGCCATTCTACCCCTACTACGTCCACAACGACCACGTCCCCTAGAACTCATTTCTAACGTCGCGTTTTTAATCTAATTAAGAATTTTTATGCATCAGAATTTTGTTCCACTTATTAATCGCAAACAATTTTTATGAAATAAAGTATTTAGAAGTAGTTCTTTCGATCACACAAAGGTTCAGTTCAAGTTCACTACTCTAATTCAGAGAGTTACATTCACATTCATAAGTAGAGACACATTCATTCACAACATTCAACACATCATTATGGGCATTTCTGACCATTCCCGACCCAGGGGTAATTTCGTAAATTTTCCAAATCAAGACATCTTGATATTTTGCAAAATAAGGTTTTTGGATACTTTTGCAAAGTAAGAAAATTTTGTTAAAATCAAGGGTAGTATTGAAACTTTTAGAAACCAAGGGCATTTTAGTAATTTTACAACCAGGGGTATTTTCGTAATTTTTTAAATCAAAAATATTTTGAGAAATGTCTTCAAAATAGTTTGTACAGATCAAAAGGGTAGTTTAGTGATTTAAAAAAAACTAGAGTTTTTATAAAACTGCATGGTTAGTCCCTTTCGGGTTTTAATGATTGGTTTAGCCCGTGAATAAGTCCTCTTGGTTAGGGTGAACCGTAGCTACGCACCAGGTAGGATTCGAGTAAAGAGGAGGTGAGTCGCTAGGACTGCTTAAATACCAAGCTCTTACCAAATCCACTCCTAGACATGCGCACAATGGTTGCCACACCTTAACTCGGTGACTTACTTCACAGGTTTGTTTGATAGTCATTAAGTCTTATGCACTTGTGTTTGAGTAGACTAGTCCTAGGGTTCAATAGCCCTAATCTACTAATCTACGTTCCCATAAAAGCCCATCAAATTCACATATTCAATTTACTTCAATAGTCAGAGGTACTTACCTGGTGGACTTCGGGTCGGAGATACAGGTGCCATGCCAGAATAAACTTGAAAAAATTTGTGAAAGCCCAAATCTTTGAAAAGCCCATTTTAAAAAAAATGTTCTTGGGCCCAAAACCCTCAAAGTCGAGTTTTGAACCTGGCTCTGATACCAATTTGTAACACCCCAAACCCGGCCCATTTGTGTGACCGAATTTGAAATGCCATTGCGGAAAAACGTTTGAAAAACTTTTGACTTAGAGTTTAAAACATAAAAGATTTGTTGTCTTTACTAAAACATTATGTAATTAAAGTTCCAAATAAAATTAAGTTGTTTAAAATAAAACATTTTCAAATAATAATATAATCGACAATTTAACTTAAAACATAATAAAAATTCTTAAATACTTAAAATGGCCCTTATTACAATAATTAAATACTTAAAATACTGAAACATAAATTGTATAAAGAAAATCCTCTTTTGCATGGGCCACCTCGTATCCACTCCAACCCGGTCCGAGCATCACCTGAAAGGTTTGAGAAAAAAATTGGGTGAGTCACACAGACTCAGTGTGTAATTAATCCACTGAATTACACCCACATGTTAACCACATATATCAAATAATAAAATTGCATATTCACATATTACCACATTCTGGGCTTGGCCCACATTCATATCACATTATTCCACATATCATATACTGGGCTTGGCCCATTACTCAATCCAATCCATGTTCACATTTTGGGCTTGGCCCATTTCCACATTAATACCTCATTTCACAGGTCACATAGAGTTATGCAAAGTGCACCCAACCCAACCTAGGTCCATCCTCTACACACCCCCGTATCCAGCCACCACACACCAGGGGATTATCAAATCACCCTCTCCTTTTTACTCCAAAAGGCAATCAATGCCGTCCACGTGCAATTAAGCACAATAATCCACAACGCGACCTCAGTCAGCGCCAATCCACGATGTAGCCGTAGCTAACACCAAAACCACGATGGGACACATAGTCACTCATCAACCACGATATGGCACATAGCCGATATCAACCACGATGAGGCACACAGCCACTCATCAAGCCACGCGAACTTAATCGCAAATAAATCCACAACGTGACCTCAGTCAACGTCAATCTACGATGTAGCTCAAGGCTAACATCAAACCACGTACTCTAAGTACACCCGTACCTTCTTTCATATCATATCCCAACCCATGCACATGCAACATTCCATAATGACATAAAATAATGATGCATGAGCATGTTCATCAAGCATATTATCACATATTCATATTAGAAAATCAGTTTTTATCAAATTTGGTACTTACCAGATTATCGACATACCCCTTGAGGGTATCCGTATCACAATTTCCTTTGCACAAGTTAGCACATATTTAATACATACAGATATAACACAAATACCCGAAAAACGGTAGGCTAACTACACACCTGGCTAATAGTGAAATCCCGAACTATTCGAATCTAACACGATCTCGAAACGTGGTTCTTCCTTCTCCATTAAAGCCGATTTGGTCTCCTACCAAATCCCGAATCACACTCTGAGTTCCCTTCCTTTAGCTACACACAAAAGAACACCTTTTATGGCACTAAGAACATTCGGCCAAACCAAAAAACATAAACATGGCCATTTAGCCACACCAACAAATCCCGAAGGGTTATCGAATGAAATATCAAATCTTACCTATAGGCTTACCCAAAACGATTGAAGAAAACCAAAAGAAGTCCTATCCTTGTTGATATTCAGCTAAGACAAAACAAAAAGAGAGAAAAAGATTCGGCTAGATACAAGAAAAGAAAGGAAAATAAAATGAAAATAAAATAGGAGAATTCGGTATGAGCAAACAATGGAAGAAAAGAAAAGAGAATTGAGAGGAGGAAGATTCGGCCAAAGAAAAGTAAAAGAAGAAATATGGATTTTGAACAATATGAAAAAGAATGAAAAAGAGAGATGAGAACAAGAGAGGTTGTTTTCAGCTACCAAGAAATAAAAGATGAGAGGAAGATACCAAAGAAGATTCGGCCAAAAGCCTTTAGGAAGAAAATAGAGAGAAGATGGTAAAGTTCCCAAGAGTTTTCGGTTTTGACACAAAGCAAAGATTAAAGGCCAAAACTAAAACAAAATTGAACCTAATTGCCAAGCACATAATCGGCTAAGGAGGAGAGCTTTGGAGAGGAAAAGAAAAAAAATACCAAAAGATGAACAAAAAGCACAAAAACACCAAATGCTAAAATTGACCAACTAAAACCCCCCAACTTCCTATCAACATTCGGCCACCCCCTAGCCATACATGCCGTCCACATACATGGACAAATAGCCATTAAAAAGCTTCCAAAACAACTTCCTTAAGCCAAGCCTTATGTCTCCCTAACCTTCCATAACCTTAAGATTCTTATCCCCAATTTCATGCTTTCCTTAAACCAAAATTCAACTTACCAAAATTAATAGTCCAACCTATCATGAATAAGGTTTGACCGTCCATCAATGCTAGAATGAGCAAAATAAAATCCTTAAAATGTTTCCCATGCTACTCGAACCATTTCCCTCATGCCACCTTTCATGCATCTTAACCACTATGCCACTAACTCTTCATGTGCTTTAATTAACACTTAAATTAATTTAAGTGTCAAGCTCACTTACTCCACTTCATTAAATTCTTCAAACTAAAAATTATTCTAGCCTCATTAATAAAATCAAGCCCTCACAAGACTATACTAAGCATACATAATTCATACCCGAGCTAACACAAATAATAAAATAATACTCAAAATTTTCCTAAAGCCCAAAGCCCAATCCTACTAGGCCCAATTTTGGGATATTACAGGAGCTAAGAAGTTAGTGGACTTGACCAAATGTCGCAACATCCATCATGAAATTCGAGACATCGAAGCTACTCCAACACTTAGACAAATTTCTAACCAACATCCACAATGCAAGCTCATTGGCCCCAAATTCACAACATTGGGGGACCAAAATTACAACATTAGCCTACAGATCACAACATTCAAGATAGTAGCCAAAAGATGGAAGTTGATACCAAAGTGCAGTAATGCCTGGACACTCAACACTAGTATTAGAAATTCGAGTAAACTGCTTGCAAAGTCGCGATATTGGACCTGGAATATCATGACATTGAAGTTTGATGGGCCAAAATTCTATAAAGGGTTTTTTCATTTTTACAATCAAAATTAGCTTGTAATTTAAAGTTTAGTTGACCCAACTAAGTCAAAATGCCTGAAGATTATAAATATAACATGTAAACATCATATTAGGGAGCTTTCTTAGGTTTTAGATTCATAAATTTAGCTAGATTTCAAATTTATCAACATTGTTCTTGTAAGAGTATGCCCAAAGATCAATTATGAGATGGTTGTAATAACATACTTAATTTACCATGTTTATTAATATAAAGCGTTGTCATTATTATTTCAATTTTTCTTTCTGTGTGTATAGATAAACTATTTTATAATAATGTCCTGAGAATAATATGATTATTCTTAAAAGATCCTTAGTCGAGTATTATTGTTGACTAGGACAATAATAATGCATTAAGACTAACATGTAGTTGATTGATGATAAAGAGTTATCATTGATATGGAGTGTCAAAATCAATGCATGAATATGTGTGTTAGAGAACAACATATTGGATTGACCCGCTATGAGTATGTTTCTTGGATTATTATGTAATTGTCACAACATTACTCATAGTGATTAATATGTATATGATCCTCAGACTTGAGATCATTATTATCCCAGCATCGTGAGTTGTATATTTTGATATAGTCAAACGTACACCGTAACAGGTTGTTCTATAAAGGCTGATGTTGGATATACCACAATCTATGTAGAGGGATATGGTTGATCAATAAAGGATAAGTCCCTCCTACATAATAAGAGTAATATCTTAGGCCACTTGATTGAGTGAGACTAGAAATGCATGGCCATGCTCAAATAAGTTGATATGAGATGTCATACTAATTTGTATATCATAGTCTACTCAAGATATCAAGAAACATGGGATGGACTATGCAAGTGTGACTATCCCATGACTTGTATCCGTTCCAGAGATAAAGGACTTAAGGATTAATGCATGAAAGGTTAATCACGAAAGGTTATGTCGAATCATGACTTCTTGTAACTTAGGTAGCAATGATGCATTGCTAGATGCCACTCATTGTCTGTGACAATAGAATCGTTCTAGTATTACTGCTAACGTTGCAAGAACCTACAGGGTCACACCCTATGGTTGAAATGAACGGAATAAAATATAGTTGGTATTGTGCTTGGTTGTCACATAAATTAAATTAATTAAAGAATTAATTTAATTGGGCAATCAAATATTGAACATATTATATGTACAAGGATGTTGTACACATAATGATAACATAATTTTATTAATATATGAATTTGATTCATATATAAATTTAAATAAATATAGTTTACCGGAATCCTTATTATAATTAATGTAATTATAATTTTCAGATATAATTAATGTAATTATAATTTTCGGTTAAAAACTTTATTGTATTTATTTAATCTTGTAATACATTCAAGATATACCAATTATAAAAGGCCCAATTATGAGGATACCTATTATAAAAGGCCCAATGAGAAAGGCACCCATTATAAAAGGTATTAAAAGGAGACAAAACTCAACATGAAAACCCTAAGTGATTGCTTGTTAGGTCTAGCAGCCGTCAAGCAAATAAGCCTCCAAAATAGTTTTGGAGATTTCTTCCGTTCATAGTCAAACCGGGTGGATTACGTAGAGGCCGACATCGGAAAAGGTTGAGGCTTGATTCGACAGTTGATCAAAACTCTTGTTGCCAAGGCGTCGCTGTCTACTCAGATTGAAGTTTTGGTAATTTCGAAACCTTTATTTCACCCCGATTCGTTCCTCACACATGGATCCATGATTTGGATCGCCGGATGTAATTTTATTCTGCTGCGCCATGGGGTACCGGCGTTCCAACAGTGGTATCAGAGCCACTTGTGTGATACGAACTCGGGTTTAAATACTTGGGTGATGCAATTGTATGAGATACATGTTTTGATCTTATTATATTTTCGATTGTTTAAATCGTTTAAGCATAATCTGATAATTATTCCTTTCGATAATTGATTAAATGTTAATCATGGTGTTGTGGCCTATTCGATTTTATGTTATTACTGTTAACTATTAACAAATCTGTAATAATGCGGCGGTGGTATTTATAGTTTCCAGTAAGTGTTAACTGGCTAGTGGAACAAGGGTTGTTCCGATATGAATCCTCAAGGATTAAAATCCTAAAAACACGATTCTGTTGATAAAAAATATCAAATCGTGAGGCTTCATTTGACTGGGGTATGCGACATCCTCCTACATCCTCAGACCCCCGCAGAAAAAAAATTGTTAATAAAAGAAATTTATAAACTTGATGGGCCACAAAAGGTTGAAAGGATATTTTATAATTCACCTTAGCAAAAAAAAAGCATTGAATTATGTATGCTATTTTTGACATGCACGGTGTTTGAAATGCATAGTTATAGCCCAATGACCCATTCGATAAAAGGTTGTATTTTTTTTAAAATACGGCCTGCGTGCCGTGCCTTACTACTATTCTCTTGTATTTCTCTTCTCATCTTATTCCCTTGTATGTAAAACGAGTTTCTGCATATTGTAATTTGCAAGAGTTGCTGTGGGCCAAACAAGAAAGAAGGTGGGACAATGATTGTGAATGATAGCTTGTGAAAGGGCTTACACCTTTAGGTTTCCTTTTGGTTTTCCCGTTGGCTTGGGTTGAACCACTTTAGTTTATGGGCTATAACTATTGCATTTATTTATTGCTTTATTTATTCATGTATGAGATGCTATGGAT
Organism: Gossypium australe; assembly: GCA_005393395.2. Taxonomy (NCBI): domain Eukaryota; kingdom Viridiplantae; phylum Streptophyta; class Magnoliopsida; order Malvales; family Malvaceae; genus Gossypium; species Gossypium australe. The sequence continues at coordinate 59,932,556 of CM016617.1, forward strand.
GATAATAAACCTTGTTGATAATAAACCCTATTAATTGATGAGATCGATTAGAAGACTAAATGGGCTAAAGTAGACCATAATTGGTGAGATGCAACAACCTTAATAAAATCCCTCTATTAAAATATTAAGTCAACATGGCCTTCCAATTTTGCCCTCGTTAAGGCCTCGATCAATACTATGTAGGTTCTGCCAAAGCGAAGTACTAGTATTTATCTTGGTTAAACGCGAAGAATAAACAAGTGATATTCGCTGGTTAAAAAATTGGTTAATGACTTAACTAGGTTACTCTAATAGGATTAGAAACCTGGAGGCAAGTAAATTGGATAAATCATAAGATGATTAGAACAAGAGTTGTTCACCAAATATTAGGAGTTACATATGATGTAATTAGCAAATGTTGCTTACCTAAATAACCATAATCTTAAGAGTAAAGCCAAAGCTGACTTAAGAGATGGTAAAATATGGATCCTTAACCTACTAGAAATACTTTTGAGAAAGTTTTTTTGAAATTAATATACGAGGGTTATTAATTTTGAAATAAAATAGTGGTAATATCATTTAATAAAGTCTTTTTAATGATTGATATAAAATTGGTAAATTTACTCACATGCATATTTAATTGTTGTAGATATATTATGGCTGCAAACACTAGCACACTCTCATTGCGATCGGTCCTTGAGAAGGACAAATTGAATGGTTTGAATTTTCTTGATTGGTTCCGTAACTTGAAGATTGTCCTTAAACAAGAACGGAAATTATATGTCATTGAACAACCACTTCCTAATGAACCACCCACTAATGCCTCGAGGATTGATAGAGATGCTTACAAGAAGTATCTCGATGACATGATAGATGTTGAATGTCTTATGCTTGCCACTATGAATCCTGAACTTCAGAAGCAACATGAGGACATGGTTGCTTATGATGTGATCGAGCACCTGAAAGAACTTTATCAGGGACAAGCATGGCAAGAGAGGTTTGATATATCTAAGGCCTTATTCCAATGTAAGTTGGCTGAAGGAAGCCCAGTAGGACCTCATGTCCTTAAGATGATTGGCTATATTGAAAGCCTGTCTAAGCTTGGGTTTCCATTGAGCCAAGAGTTGGCCACTGATGTTATTTTACGATCGTTGCCGGATAGCTACAGCCAGTTTGTCCTCAATTTCAATATGAATGAAATTGACAAGACTCTACCACAATTGCTCAGTATGTTACGAACTACTGAAGGCAACTTGAAAAAGGTTGGACCCAAGCCCATACTGATGGTCCGTAATAACAAGGGCAAGGGAAAGGCCAAAGTTCAAACAAAGCCCAAGGGCAAAGGTAAGCCCAAATACGGAAAAGGAAAGGCTGCACTGAAACCTAAAGGTGGGGTGTCTAAGGAAGGAAATTGTTTTCATTGTGGTGTGACTGGACATTGGAAACGGAACTGCCCTGCCTATCTTGAAGAAGTCAAGAAGGCTAAAGCAAGCGGAATGTCTGCTTCAGGTATTTATGTTATTGATATTAATTTATCAACTACTACTTCTTGGGTATTAGATATTGGTTGTGGTTCTCATATTGGTACTTCTGTACAGGGACCACAAAGGAGTAGGACTTTGGCTAGAGGAGATGTGGACCTACGAGTTGGAAATGGGGCAAAAGTTGCTGCATTAGCTGTGGGAACATATACTTTATCTTTGCCTAGTGGACTTGATTTATGTTTAGAGGATTGTTATTTTGTGCCCAGTTTGACTAAAAACATTATTTCAATTTCTTGTTTAGACAAAATTGGTTTTGAGATAATTATTAAGAATAATTGTTGTTCATTTTATCTCAATAATGTTTTCTATGGTTTGACACAATTGATTAATGGCCTCTATATTTTAGATCAAACGAATCCCATTTACAACATAAATACTAAAAGATCTAAAATAAATGACTCAAATCAAACTTATCTTTGGCATTGTCGTTTGGGCCACATAAGTGAGAAACGCATATCCAAACTCCATAGAGATGGCCTCTTGAATTCATTTGTTTTTGAACAATTTGAAGTATGTGAATCTTGCTTATTGGAAAAAATGACTAAATCTCATTTTTCTGGAAAAGGTGAACGAGCTAGTGATTTATTGGGCCTAATACATTCTGATGTATGTGGACCAATAAATACACAGGCCAGAGGTGGATTTCACTACTTCATTACTTTCACTGATGAGTTCAGTAGATATGGGTATGTTTATCTCATGCGCCATAAGTCTGAGTCCCTTGAAAAGTTCAAGGAATTTAAAAATGAAGTACAGAATCAACTTACTCCTCCTGGTACTCCTCAATGGAATGGAGTATCTGAGAGAAGAAATTGAACTTTGTTAGACATGGTTCGATCCATGATGAGTCATGCTGATCTACCGACTTCCTTTTGGGGACATGCACTTGAGACTGTTGCCTTCACACTAAATCGTGTTCCATCTAAATCGGTTCAAAAGATGCCATATGAGATATGGACTGGGAAACGTCCTAGTATGTCTTTTATGAAAATTTGGGGTTGTGAAGCTTATGTTAAACGTCAGACGTCTACTAAGCTTGAACCCAAATCTGAAAAGTGTATTTTTGTAGGGTATCCAAAAGAAACCAAAGGATATTATTTTTTTAATCCCACTAAGAACAAAATTTTTGTTGCTCGGACTGGTGTCTTCCTAGAGAAAGAATTTACTTCTAGAAAAGGAAGTGGGAGAAAGATTGAACTTGAAGAAATTCAAGAATCACAAGATACCACTGAACCAGAGATTGAACAAAACCAAATTCCACAAGAAATTGAGGAACAAAAAACTGCTATAGAAACACAACCACCGCGCAGATCTTTAAGAGAACGCCGTGCACCTGAGAGATATGGATTTCTCATTACAACGCATGGTGACGTTCTTCTTATAGATCAAGATGAGCCTAGGACTTATCAAGAAGCGGTGACGAGCCCAGACTCTGAGAAATGGCTTGAGGCCATGAGATCTGAGATGGATTCCATGTATGAAAACCAAGTATGGACTTTAATTGACCCACCCGAAGGGGTTAAACCTATAGGGTGCAAATGGGTTTTCAAAAAGAAAATAGACATGGATGGTAATGTACAAACATACAAAGGGCGATTAGTCGCTAAAGGTTTTCGCCAAATTCATGGTGTTGACTATGATGAAACCTTTTCTCCTGTAGCTATGTTTAAATCCATCAGGATCTTGCTCGCCATAGCTGCATTTCATGATTATGAAATATGGCAGATGGACGTCAAAACAGCTTTCCTTAACGGGAAACTTGAAGAGGATGTGTATATGACACAACCTGAAGGTTTTATAAATCTAAAGGATGCTAGAAAGATATGTAAGCTACAAAGATCCATTTATGGATTAAAGCAAGCTTCTCGAAGTTGGAATATTCGTTTTAGTGATGCAATCAAAGAGTTTGGTTTTATCAAAAATGAAGATGAACCATGTGTTTACAAGAAAGTTAGTGGGAGCACTATCACATTCTTGGTACTATATGTGGATGACATACTTATCATGGGAAATGACATACCTACCTTGCAGTTTATTAAGACTTGGTTCAGAAGTTGTTTTTCTATGAAGGACTTGGGCGAAGCCACTTATATCTTAGGAGTCAAGATCTATAGAGATAGATCAAGACGACTACTAGGTCTAAGCCAAAGTACATACATAGATAAAGTACTGAAAAGGTTCAGTATGGAAGAATCTAAAAGAGGATTCCTACCTATGAGACATGGTATTTCACTCTCGAAGGAAATGTGCCCTTCAACTCCACAAGAGAGAGAACGTATGAGTAAAATTCCATATGCTTCTGCTATTGGATCTATCATGTATGCTATGTTATGTACCCGTCCAGATGTCTCGTATGCCTTAAGTATGACGAGCAGGTATCAAGTAGATCCCGGTGAAGGTCACTGGACCACAGTCAAGAGTATCCTTAAGTACTTAAGAAGAACTAAGGATACGTTCCTATTATATGGAGGTGAGGAAGAGTTGAGTGTAAAAGGTTACACTGACGCCAGCTTCCAAACCGACAAGGATGATTCTCGATCGCAATCAGGTTTTGTGTTTTGCCTTAATGGTGGTGCTGTGAGCTGGAAGAGTTCAAAGCAAAGTACAGTAGCCGATTCTACAACAGAGGCCGAGTATATTGCAGCCAGTGAGGCAGCAAAGGAAGCAGTTTGGATCAAGGAGTTCAGTATTGGACTAGGGGTTGTGCCTAGCATATCAGATGCTATAGAACTCCGATGTGATAACAATGGAGCTATTGCACAAGCTAAAGAACCCAGATCTCACCAGCGATCCAAACATATACTTAGACGCTACCATCTTATTCAAGAGATTATCGATCGAGGGGATGTAGAGATATGCAGAGTACCTTCAGATGATAACATCGCTAATCCCCTGACCAAGCCTCTGACACAGCAGAAGCATGATCGTCACACTAAGTCACTTGGTATTAAATATATGAGTGATTGGTCTTAGTGCTAGTGGGAGATTGTAAGAGTATGCCCAAAGATCAATCATGAGATGGTTGTAATAACATACTTAATTTACCATGTTTATTAATATAAAGCGTTGTCATTATTATTTCAATTTTTCTTTCTGTGTGTATAGATAAACTGTTTTATAATAATGTCCTGAGAATAATATGATTATTCTTAAAAGATCCTTAGTCGAGTATTATTGTTGACTAGGACAATAATAATGCATTAAGACTAACATGTAGTTGATTGATGATAAAGAGTTGTCATTGATATGGAGTGTCAAAATCAATGCATGAATATGTGTGTTAGAGAACAACATATTGGATTGACCCGCTATGAGTATGTTTCTTGGATTATTATGTAATTGTCACAACATTACTCATATTGATTAATATGTATATGATCCTCAGACTTACGATCATTATTATCCCAGCATCGTGAGTTGTATATTTTGATACAGTCAAACGTACACCGTAACAGGTTGTTCTATAAAGGCTGATGTTGGATATACCACAATCTATGTAGAGGGATATGGTTGATCAATAAAGGATAAGTCCCTCCTACATAATAGGAGTAATATCTTAGGCCACTTGATTGAGTGAGACTAGAAATGCATGGCCATGCTCAAATAAGTTGATATGAGATGTCATACTAATTTGTATATCATAGTTTACTCAAGATATCAAGAAACATGGGATGGACTATGCAAGTGTGACTATCCCATGACTTGTATCCGTTCCAGAGATAAAGGACTTAAGGATTAATGCATGAAAGGTTAATCACGAAAGGTTATGTCGAATCATGACTTCTTGTAACTTAGGTAGCAATGATGCATTGCTAGATGCCACTCATTGTCTGTGACAATAGAATCGTTCTAGTATTACTACTAACGTTGCAAGAACTTACAGGGTCACACCCTATGGTTGAAATGAACGGAATAAAATATAGTTGGTATTGTGCTTGGTTGTCACATAAATTAAATTAATTAAAGAATTAATTTAATTGGGCAATCAAATATTGAACATATTATATGTACAAGGATGTTGTACACATAATGGTAACATAATTTTATTAATATATGAATTTGATTCATATATAAATTTAAATAAATATAGTTTACCGGAATCCTTATTATAATTTTCAGATATAATTAATGTAATTATAATTTTCGGTTAAAAACTTTATTGTATTTATTTAATCTTGTAATACATTCAAGATATACTAATTATAAAAGGCCCAATTATGAGGATACCTATTATAAAAGGCCCAATGAGAAAGGCACCCATTATAAAAGGTATTAAAAGGAGACAAAACTCAACATGAAAACCCTAAGTGATTGCTTGTTAGGTCTAGCAGCCGTCAAGCAAATAAGCCTCCAAAACAATTTTGGAGATTTCTTCCGTTCATAGTCAAACCGGGTGGATTACGTAGAGGCCGACATCGGAAAAGGTTGAGGCTTGATTCGACAGTTGATCAAAACTCTTGTTGCCAAGGCGTCGCTGTCTACTCAGATTGAAGTTTTGGTAATTTCGAAACCTTTATTTCACCCCGATTCGTTCCTCACACATGGATCCATGATTTGGATCGCCATGGGGTACCGGCGTTCCAACAGTTCTTTTGTTACTTTTCAATTTTTATAGTTAATAGATTCTCAGTTTTCATTCTCTCTTTTATTTTACTTTATTTTCACGCGTGTTTTATTCCAAATTGCCAATCACGATTCTTCACGATTTACATCACAACTGATCGATTTCAAGCCTTGGATTCTTCATATTTTCTAAGAATTTCTTAATCCTTCTCTTTATTATTTTACATTATTTTAATGTTTAACAATTCGATTAAGGTATTTGTATTCAGAATGGGCTAGAACTAATTCTCTAGGAGGGTTGGTTAATCGAAGTGGGTGTGGCTAATTTAAAATTAGGGTTAGGAAATTAATTAATTGGATTAGGTGGAATGAGCTTAAAACTTAGAATTGACGACTCTACGAAGTAATTTAGGTAGATGAGACCGAAAGAGTATTCTACATAGCACAATTCAATTAAGCTCGGTTTAGTTGTTGGAAAAAATATTGTTCGAAAACGGTTTTCTTGCATAGTAGAAAATAAAAAATTTGAAAACTGCCCGATTTGTGATATTTATAGCAATAAACCCTAAACTAAATTCACACCTATGTTTTTGGATAGACAGATCCTTATCGTTCCCTTCTTTCAACCAAACGATCTTCTCTGTTATTCTCATACCATGAATTGCTTTGAGTGTGTGCTCGAATGATTCAAATCAAAACACAAAACTAGAAATATTTTTATTTTCTTTAGTGTGAAAATGAAAAATATCTTCTTAAATAGAAATCGACAGACTTTTTATTTTGAAAAATAGATTCAACATTTTAGAATAAATTCTCTATTTTAAAGTAGAGTAACAATATCTTAAAGTTGTCTATAAATAACCCTACCGGTATCATCTATTTATAGAGTGAAAGAAGGTAGAACCCTTGTTGAATTGTAGAGGTTTATTTCAACTAGGAAAACAAAATCCTAGTCTAACTAGAAGTATATGTGTAACACCCTTACTCGGTCCGGTCGTTGGACCCGAGGAATGAGATGTTACAAATAATAACCAAACAATTTCATACAATTTATTAATGAAAATCTCAAATAAATATTAAAAAAACACATATGAGCATGTACAAATACATTATTCAATCTATTTCCGATAAATATTGAGTGTACAGAAGCTTAAAAATAATTTTGGAATGAACAAGGATTGATTTGAATTACAAACAAAAAGTTGGGAAAAATTTGGAAACAGGGGACACATGGTCGTATCTCGAGATCGTGTGGAAAAGTTGAGGTCGTGTGGGTGGGTCACATGGCCGTGTGAGCAAACTATGTAACAACTTAATGCTGTGTGAAATTGGGGTCACACGGCCGTGTGGGTAGACCATGTGACATAACTTAGCCCGTGTGACTCTAGAATATGGTCGTATGGCTAGACCAAATCTCTGAGACCGTGTACAGCAAAAATTACCAAAATTCACAGGCCACACGATCATGTCTCCAAACTGTATAAGGCACACGACTGTGTGCTAGGTCGTGTAACAGCCCGATTTTGGGTCTAGTTGGAATAGTGGTTTCGGGACCACAAATCCGACGCATTAAGAGTTATTTTTACTATATTTTTATGGTTTTCAATTTTATAGAAGGATTTCGTGAAAATTTCGTTCGAAAATTTTGACGCTTGGGCACTCAATTTAGTTAAAATGACTAAATTGCAAAAAGTGCAAAACTTGAATTCTATATGTTAAAGGTGTCCAATTGCTATGATATTTTAAATTAGAGGTGCTTAGATGGTAATTAGACCATTATGTCTTAATATGGACAAAAATGGACATGATTAGGTGAAATTTCAAAGTTCTGCATTAAGGGCATTTTGGTCATTTGGTAAATAAAGACAAAATAAAACAAATGAAAGATGTTCATCTTTCTAATTTCATCCCCCATAGCTGAATTTCTAGGGCCACCATAGCTAGGGTTTTGGCCAAGCTTTCAAGCTCGATTGTAAGTCCGTTCTTGCCTAGTTTTTCATGATTTTTATGTTTTTGAAGTTGTCTCAACCTAATCTAGCTATTTCAAGGACTAATTTGGAAGAAAATCAAAGTTTAAAATTTTACCCATGTTAGATATTTGTGTATTTTGATGTTTAATGGTAGAAAATGTATGTTTGATGTTAGATAAACAACATTTACCAAGTGATTTTTTATGAAAATGCCTAAAAAGGACCTATTTCTAAAAGTTGTAAAATCTATAGTATAAGTGTGATTTAATGAAAAATGTGGGCTGTTATGAGTATGAAAATGGTTCGACTAGGCTTGGGTTTTGAATAAATTGACTATATTTCATTTTACGGGCCTAGGGACTAAAATGTAAAATATCAAAAGTTTAGGAGCAAAAATGTAATTTTTGCCATAGTGTGTTTTTGGGTTGAATTGAATAATGTGATGATTAAATGAGATGAATTTGGTATTATAGATCAAGAAAAACGAAGTTCAGACCTAGATCGGGGGGAAAATAAGGTGTTTGACAATTAAGTCTATTTCTGCTATTTTTGTACCGATGTAAGTTCATATGTTAATAATGCAACGTTATAATTGTATTTATAATGTTTTGTTATTGCATGAATTGTATGATTGACTCTATGGATGTAATTGACGAGGTTTTGACAAGCAAGAAAATCCCGGTTGAACCTTACGGATAGATTAGGATACAAGTGACATGTCACTAGGAACCCATGTGAATATGTAATTATGTGATTTATGTGTCCCGAGTGCTGGTCCTGTACGTCCTACCGGTGGCTGGGTATATCGGCATATATTGCGGATACCTGACAGCTTATGTGAGCAGCACCGCGTAGCTACGTCTTGATTGACAGCTTGTGTGAGTAGGCCCGTGGATAGCTCGAGAGCAAGCTTATGTGTGTTATGAGATTGGTAGTAGCTTTAGCTACATATGTGGCACTTATGTGCAAAGTCTTCTGTGTATCAGATAGTATTACAAGTGGTTCAACGGGTATGTCAAAGATGAGAAAGTATGTGAATATGTTACGAGTTGGTACAGGTATGTACGTAAAACTTAAAGGAAATGAACTCATTATATGATGAACTATTGGTAAGAATGTAATTGAGTAAGTTGTGCTATGAAATCTTAATGACATTTATGTTAGTATATGTTATGTTATTCACATGACAAATGGATAATTAAGTTGTTTATTATTTGCATATGAACTTACTAAGCTATATAGCTTACTCCCTTTCTTTCTCTTATCTTATAGTGTCACCAAGCTAGCTCGGGATCGGAGATCGTTTGAGATCCACTCACACTATCAACCATTATTATGGGTACCATTGAAATGTCAATATTTTGAGTTATGGCATGTATAGGTACTTGGTCATTTTGTTATATGTGTCATTGGTAATGTGGCCAAATGTATTGGCCTATAATGGTTAATGGTTTCATTTTGTATATGGCCATAAATGATGGCTTATGTTGGTGGAAGTATATTTATATGTTGATACCATTCATGAATGTGGAAAATTGCAAGATTTGTGTTGATATATTATGATGTTAAAGCATGATAGATGTTAGGATATGGATGGGATGTTAATATCATGGTTGTGATTGTTTTGGTTGCTTGTATATGCTTGAATTGGTATTATATGATGTTGTGTAGGTATATGCATGGAAGGGTGGCAAAAAAGCTTGGTAAATAGTCTTATTTTGTCCACACGGGCAAACACACGGATGTGTGTCTAGGCCGTGTGCGACACACAGCTTGCCCCATGGGCATGTGTATTGGCCGTGTGTCCCCTGCACCTTAATTTTGAAAAATAGAATGTCCAGAATATAGCACAAGGGCAAAGACACGGGTGTGTGTCTCAGCCATGTGCGCTACATGGCCTAGAACACGGGCATGTGTCTTGGCCATGTGAAACCTACACCTAATTCAAAATAAATTAAATAACCACACGGCCTAGCACACAGGCGTATGGCACGACCGTTGGACACAAGTTAGAGAGCACCCTAAATTGAACACAGTCTGAAGCACGGTCGTGTCCCAGGGTCATATGGGCGTATCCCTTGGACCACACGGGCATGTGAGCCCTACAGTTAGCAAAAATTTTCTATGTTTTGTAAAAATTTCCTGAGTTCTTGGATTAGTCTTGAACCACTTCCAATGCACGTTTTGGGCCTTGTAGGCTACTCTTAGGGACTTTATGATTGAATGTGGATAGTTTTAATTTGGACGCAAAATTTATATCTCAGAATTGTGTGAATGCTTGTGTTGTAGGTTCGATAATGCCTCGTACCCTATTTTGGCGTTGAATATGGGTAAGGGGTGTTACATTTAGTGGTATTAGAGCTACGGTTTAGTCAATTCTCGGACTAACGTAGCGTGTGTAAGAGTCTAGCTATACATGCCATAAATGAACTGTGATAGAGTGATGACTCCTGACAACTTTAAATTGTGTTTTTATATAGTAAATGGATCCCAATTGAGCTAAAGCTGATGACGTAGAAAGTAATGAGCCGGCTCCCGCTCAAGGGACCGCGCCATCTGAAAGTAGACCAGTGAAAGTTTGTCAAGGAGAAGGGGCTAGGGAAGCCTTCCTCCACATGTTGAACGAGTGGTATACGAAGTTTGTTCGAACAAATTTGACTGCTCAACCCCCTCCAGCCCACCTATTCCTCATCTGGTTCCCGTAGCTTCACAAGGTATGGAATTTGTAAGATGGAATAAGTCTCCGGTTGATAAGATCCAAAAGCATGGGGCTAAAGATTTCCGAGCTAATGTTGATGATGATCCCGATAGAGCCGAGTTTTAGCTCAAAATTTCCATCAGGGTATTTGATGAATCGTCTTGCACACCAAATGAATGTTTGAAATGTGTTGTATCACTCTTGAGAGACTCAGCATACCGGTGGTGGAAAACTCTTGTATCAGTAGTACCGAGAGAGAAGGTTAACTAGGAATTCTTCCAAGATGAATTTAGGAAGAAATATATCAGCCAATGGTTCATTGATCAAAAACGTAAGGAGTTTTTAGAGCTAAAACAGGGCCGAATGTCTGTAACCAAGTACAAATGAGAGTTTGTCAGGCTCAGTAAGTATGCTCAAGAGTGTGTTTCCACCGAGGCTATCATGTGCAAAAGGTTCAAAGATGGGTTGAATGAGGATATCCGATTTTTAGTTGGAGTTCTTGAGCTGAAAGAATTTATGGTGCTTTTCAACTGAGCTTGTAAAGCTGAATAATTAAGCAAGGAGAAGAGGAAAGCTGAGTCTGAGGCTAGAGATACTGTAACAGACCGATTTTGGGTCTAGTCGGAACAGTGGTTTTCGGACCACAAATCTGACGTAGTAAAATTCATTTTTATTACATTTCTGTGTTCTACAATTTTACGAAATGATTTCGCGAAAATTTCTTTCAAAAATTTTGATGTTTGGGCACTCAATTTAGTAAAAAGGACTAAATTGTAAAAAGTGCAAAGGTTGAGTTCGACATGCTAGAGGTGTCTAATTTCTATGAAATTTTAAATTGAATGTCCTTAGATGGTAATTAGACCATTTGTTAAGTTAGTGGACAAAAATGGTCATGGTGAGATAAAATTTCAAAGTTTTAAGTGAAGGGCATTTCGGTCATTTGGTAAATAAATGAATAAAAAGGGAAAATAAAGCCAAAATTCTTGTCCATCTTCCTCACCATAGCCAAAAATATGAAGGCCACCATAGCTAGGGTTTGTTCAACTTCCAAGCTTGATTGTAAGTACATCCTAGCACCGTTTTGAATGCTCTTTACAGTTTTGAAGTCGTTATCATCCGATCTATCAATTTCGACCATTAATTTGCGTTACGGTTGATGTCTAGGGTTTGACCCATGTTAGGAATAACATTATCACTTCTCGAACAATCTAGAAAAAAATGATCTAATCATCTACAATGAAAACAGACTCACGACAACTTCCAACGTTCACCTCTATGTCTTTTCCCACAATGCTCGCAATTAGGTATCTCAACATATTAAGCCAGACCTTGCAGACTACCCAAAGACACTGTTGGTTGTCAATCTCGATTTTCATCAGACTCCAGGACTGAAAGTCAATCTACAATTACCACGAGAATCCCTAGTTTGCTTTGGTTGCGGATGCGAACTAACAGTTCCTGACCGTTTTCCAATTGCTCATGTAGTCTCAATCTTCTTGTTGAGACTCAAAGCTTGCACCACCATTTTTTCTCGCTCGACTAAATCAACAAAATCTGAAATTCAATGTGATACAAGTTGAACTCTAAGTTCATGCGTAAACTAGGTAGGGAACGTTTGCAACTTTCGACTTTAGATGGTACAAACTCTGAATCATATTTACTGAGTCACAAAAATTCACGTTCATAATCAGTTACTGACATTTCATTCTATTTCACCAATAAAAAATCTTGTTTCTAATCCTCCAAATACAATTCTCTGACGTACTTTTTCTAAAAATCAATTTGAAAGAACTCCCAATTTGCACGTTCAGCAGGTATGCCGCATGTCACTATCTACCACCACGTATACGCTTCCCATTACAGTAAAGAAACGACACAAATTACACATTCAAACGGGGTGCACTCGAGTTGTTGCAAAATATGTTTGGTCAATTCCAACCAAACTTCAGTAGTTGAGAGATCAACTTCTTTTAAACGCAAGAATTTAGTAGCACCGTATCTCTGTAATTCTTTCACTGGAGCTCGTCGAACAACAGCATAGGTATTACAACAAAAGTAGTTCTCGCCACTAGTTGAAAAGTTTCAAAAATAGCTCGAAGAATGGTTGATTTACCTTGTCCCTTATTCCGATCATCGCCAACCATAGATGGCTAAGCACCAGTTGAATCTGAGCTCGAGGCCACCGATTCAATTTTAATCTCATTCTCAACGAAATGATTCTTAATATGAATACTTTGGTTAACTTCATTTTCATAATCTCCTGACACCTTTTACCTATAAAATAGAAACAATTATAATTAACATCCAAATCCTGACTCAGACTCGAATCAATTTTGGAATGTACCTCTAAACTCGATTATGAGCTTGATTTAGTCCGAGAATCGACTAAATCTACAGCTCTGATACTAAAAAATGTAACACCCCTTATCTGATCCGATCATTGAAACAAATTAATGAGATGTTACGAACAATTACTAAACAATTTCACACAATTTATTAATGAAAATTTCAAATAAACATTAAATAAACACATACGAGCATGTATAAATACATTATTCAATCTATTTCCGATAAATATTGAGTGTACAAAAGCTTAAATCTTTTTTTGGAATGAAAAGTGATTGACTTGAATTAAAGACAAAGAGTTGGGAAGAATTTGGAAATAGGGGATACATAATCGTATCCCAAGACCGTATGGAACAGTTGAGGCCGTGTGGGTGGGTCATATGGTTCTGTGAGCAAACAGTGTAACAACTTGATGCCGTGTGAAATTTTATTCAGTCTATATCTAATAAATATTAGGTGTACAAAAGCTTAAAAACAATTCTGGAATGAACAGGGATTGATTTTAATTAAAAACAAAAAGTTGGGAAAATTTTTGAAAGAAGGCACATACGGTCGTATCCCGAGACTGTGTGGAAAAGTTGAGGCCATGTGGGTGGGTCACATGGCCATCTAATCAAATCGTGTACCAACTTAATGTCGTGTGAAATAGAGGTCACACGTCCATGTGCATAGCCCGTGTGACATAGCTCAGCTTGTGTTACTCCAAAACATGGTCATTTGGCTAGACCATGTAACTCTTTAAGATTGTGTGCAACAAAAATTACCAAAATTCACAGGCCATACAATCATGTCTCAAAACTGGGTATGGCATACGGCCGTGTGCCCGGCCATGTCTTCGTATAATTACCTTTCAAAACAAGTTTTCTATCATGCTTCACTTAGGCTACATGTCATCCATTTTAAAGCATAATCAACCATTCCAAAAGAAATCAAAACAGGCTAATTTTCATCATTTATAATCACCATCCTCAGTGCCTAACCAATATGCCACAATTGGCACCTCAATCAACAATTCAAAGCTCACCAAATGTATATATACAAATGCACCAATATGCCTTCAAGGCACCTAAAAAATTTCCATCATTCTAACACAACTAAAAGAGCATACAAATACCACCTCAATAGTCACCACATGATATACTTGTAACACCCCAAACCCGTACCCGTCGCCGGATTAGGGTTATAAGGCATTACCGAACCTAACTCAGATAAACCCGTACCCGTCGCCGGATTAGGGTTATAAGGCATTACCGAACCCAACTCAGATTATCACAGTCATTTATCACAAATCATACATTTATCAAACCCAAAAGAGATTTAATTCATACTTGTACATTTCAAACCATTGAATCATCGAATATATGTTATTCAAATGTTTATTACAAGTTTGAGTATGCACCTTTCACTTTATACATATATAGTAAATATAAATACATCTATTACTTATTCAATTATCATCTTGTCATTTTACAAATCATACACATATACATATTTGATCATAAACTCTCATAGCACTCTATGGTGTATCCATTCACATACGAAAGATTTAATCTAAGTTTGCATATAACATAACCAACTTCACCAAATTTCCTTTTATGATAATAAATTTATCACATATGTATCAAGATACATATATATATATATATATATTAAACCGATACATCTAAATCAAGATTGTCCATTATACCATTAATTATAGACTCATCATCTATATCATTTCAAACCTGTCACTAGATCATCCACATATACAAATTTCACTTCATACCAACCCTATTTATTTCATTTTCATTTTATAACATTTAAAACATATATTTTCATGCATTTCTAACCCGAACCTAACTATTCAAATAGTATAGTCGAACATACAATGCATGCACATATATATATATACCAACTTCCCGATTTATAACAAAGATATCCCATAACTCATAGATTCATGGAACATAAATCTAAGACTCGATCCTCTACTATTATATCATGCAAGCCGAGACATTTGTTCATCTTCACACACAAGCTTTATCATAAAATACACTTCCAACAGTTCATTTCATATCCGAACAACCATATTAATATTTACTACTCAAAACTTACTTATAACCCAATCGTTTCAAATATATAAGTCATAAAACCTACCTATTCAGCATGAAACATATATAAATATAAGTATAAATATATATCACATACTCATTCATTATCCAAATAAAACATACACGCATCTCACATCAAGGATAGATTTATATCATCAAACATTAACATTAAGAACTAGCCACTTTCGCATGGCTTTTATACATTAGCAAAATATCATTCAAAAACTTAGCTAGCCTATACATGCCTTAAGAACCAAGAGTTTAACATTTTAGGTACCAACAAGAGCCGATAGTGTGAATGACTTCGGTGACGATCCCCTGAGCTCGTAGCTTGACAGAAATCTATAAAACAAACGATGAACACACAACAAGTAAGCTCACTAGCTTAGTAAGTCTTAAGCATCTACTTTATAATATTCAATCATTCAAACATTTATAGCAATCAATTTATAGCATTGAATGTACACAACTTAACTTATATTGTCACTATAGCCAAATATCCTTACCTCATTTATCCTATCCAATTTCATTTATTTACCCAAATACACCATTTGCTGAATATAAAATAAACACATATTTATGTATATAATTATACTTATACGAATATCATTAATCACTTTCATGCTCTCGAACAATCAATTTCCACTTGGCATAGTTTATACACAATATTCCTCAACCACATAAATAATACATTTCTTTCATCATTATATTTTGATCATTAACATCACATATATAGTTGAATTGCACATACCTCGTAATAGATCAACAAGTTCAATTTCAAATATTCAGACTTACATGATTCATTTCATAACTTATTAATATATAATCTAGGCTTGAAATTTCAACTCACCGGTATAAAACCTACTAGGCATTAGCCCGAATCTTACACATCGGCACTAGGCCTGCTAGACTCAAGGTCTGAAGTTTGAACACCGGCATTTAGCCTGCTAGGCCATAAACCTGAAATAATTCACCGGCACTAAGCCGGCTAGGCATAAAGCCCGATATAAATCACCGGCACAAAACCTGCTAGGCTTTAAGCCTGATAAGATTTCACCGGCACAAGGCCTGCTAGGCTCTAAGCCCGAGTATTAATATAGTTAATCATTCCATACACATTTCATAATGTCACCACCACTTGAATGATTTATATTTCATAATTCTATCACATATTATCGAATTCAATTAAGCTTATTCACATTACATAAATAAAATCAATTCATCCTTCTAAAATTCACATTCGGCCACTTCATATATTTATTCCCAAAATTTTCAAATTTCAACATTTAATAAATTACGTAAATAATTTCTGACATATATTTGCTAAAAGACTTACCTCGACTATCGACGGACAACAAGACCGGCCTTCGCTTTTCCCCGATCCAAATCTGTTATTCTTTGTTCTTGATCTAAACACATTAAAATTTAGCTCATTCAAGCATATTTCATCTCAATTTAGTCCCAAAACACATAAATGGGCAAATTACCATTTTTCCCCTATTGTTTCACATTTTTACAATTTAGTCCTATTTGCATAAAACACAAAATACACAAAATTTCATTAAACCATACAAGGGCCGAATGTTCATAGGGACCACACTAGTCCATTTATTTCATCTATTTTTCATTTTAATCCCTCAACAATTTGACTTTTGCAATTTAGCCCTAAATACTCAATTTTACCAAAATTTCCATTTCAAAACTTGTAGATTTCTAACATAACTTTAATATTTTTCCATCGAACATCATAAAACACCAACATTTAGCCATGGCCGGATATCAAGCATGCTCAAATTCAAAAATTCCAACATGGGTCAACTAATATTCGAAGCAACGATCTCAAAAAACGTGAAAATTAACAAAAATCGACTAAAAACTCACCTTGAATTTAAGCCTAGAATTGCCGAAAATCACAAGAAGTCAAAGCTTTCTTCTTCCTCCAATATTCTGCCAAGAAAGAACCAAAAATATGATGGCTTTATTTTATGTTATTTTAACATATATGATAAGTAATTGTTTAATTACTAATTTAACCTTTCAAATAAAATAAAACTAATATATAACTTAAGGTTATTTATGTCATATGCCACCCACTAACTTAAAAATTGGCTAATTGCCCTTTTAATACCCCATATTAAAAAGCCATCATCATTTAAGCACTTTCCACTATAGTATGCAACTTTTACACTTTAAGCGATTTAGTCCTTTTTGTTAAATCAAACACTCAAATGATAAAATTTTTATATGAAATTTTCACACATCATAAATCACATATAATTAGAACCAAAAAAAATATTTAAAAATTTTTTGGACTCGGATTCGTGGTCCCAAAACCACCATTCCGGTTAGGGTCATATTCGGACTGTTACAACTCTCTCCCCCTTAGGGATTTTCGTCCCCGAAAATCTTACTGTTGAACAAAGTCGGATATTGTTGCCTCAATGAATCCTCAGGCTCCCACGTAGCCTCTTCAACTTCGTGCCGATTCCATAGTACTTTCACTAATGGAATCCTCTTGTTTCTCAACTCTTTCATTTCCCGAGCTAAAATACTGATTGGTTCCTCCTCATACGTCATATTGGATCAGATTTCAATCTCAGACGGAGCGATCACATGTGACGGATCTGATCTATATTTACGAAGCATTGAAACGTGAAATACGTTGTGTATCTTTTCTAATTCAGAGGACAACTTCAATCTATAAGCAACAGGCCCAATACGATCGAAGATCTCGTACGGTCTGATGAATCTCGGACTTAGTTTGCCTTTCCGGCCAAATCGGAGTACCTTCTTCCACGGAGAAACTTCCAGGAATACTCGGTCTCCAACCTGAAACTCAATGTCTTTGCGTTTCCAATTAGCGTAAGACTTTTGACGATCCGAGGCAGCTTTCAAACTATCTCTAATTATAGCCACTTTCTGTTCCGTCCCTTTAATCAAATCAACCCCATGTATCTTATTTTCACTGAGCTCGGTCCAGTACAATGGTGTACGACACTTGCGGCCATATAAAGCTTCGTAAGGTGCCATTTTGATACTAGATATATCAATGTTTTCCACCAATGATATGTCGTATCTCTCAAGAATGAAACAACACATTTTAAGCATTCATCAGGAGTACATGATAATTCATCAAAACTGTTACGATATTGTCAAGCCAGAATTCAGTTCGCTCAGCATCATCATCAACTGTGGCTCTGAACTCTTCGGCCCTGTACTTTCGAATTTTATCCAGAGGAGCTTTACCCAATCGGATCAGATCTGCAACTTGTGGCACTACAGGAACTTGCGGTGGTAGAGGTTGTTGATCAACTGAATTCATTCGAACGAACTTCGTAAACCACTCACTCATCATTTGGAAGAAGGCTTGCTTAGCCTCTCCCTCATGACTGCTAGCAATCAGCCTAGATTCAGCCGGCGCTGTCCCTTGAGCGAGAGTAGGTGCATTACTTTCAACATCATCATCAACTGCTCGATCGGGATCTATTTACTATAAAAAAACACATTTTTAACTGTCAGGAATCATCACACTATTGCAGGCATATATATGGCATGTATAGCTAGATTCTCACACACTACGTTAGTCCTAGAACCGACTAAACCATAGCTCTAGTACCAATAAAATGTAACACCCCTAACCCGTAACCATCGTCGGTCTAGGGTTAAGAAGCATTACCGAACAAATCATAACATTTAAACATCCATAATTCATACTTCACCAATTCATAACTATCATTGTCACAAAGTCCCTTATGAAGGTCTACGAGACCTTAAACATGCATTAGGAAGGGGTCGGGACTAAACCGGGCACTTACAAATTTTTTTTGAAAACTTAACATTTTTCGAAGTTTTAGAGGTCACACGCCCATGTGGTCAGGCCATGTGCCTCACACGGCATCAGACACACTTGTGTGTCCAAGCCATGGCAAAATAGGGAATACATACTGTCTTGTCCACACGGACGAAGACACGCCCGTGTGCTTGACCCATGTGCTTGACCCGTGTGTCTGGCCCGTGTGCGAGTCTGATCTGTGTTGAATTACAACCTTAAAAGACACGGTCGAGCCACACGCCCGTATACTCAATCGTGTGGGCAAATATAGGCCATTTGCAGGGCCAATTTGCCACCCAAATTTTGGGCTACTCCTACAAGCATCAAGCCATACCGAATTCATATCTCAAATGCATCCAAAACATATATTTTTTAACCATCATTCCCATCAACCAATTCAAGCTTGATACATACAACTTACATATCATCAAAACATACGAAAATGATCATTCACACAACATCATACATTCATCCTATAACTATAATTTTCACATATCCAAAACACATACAAAAGTCATTTAACTATCAAGCCATATCACATGGCAAGAACTACACATCTCAAAACATTCCATAATAACTAGCATATACATGCCATATAACAAATATAAACTTCCAAAAGTACCAAAATAGATGGCCGATAGTGTGATTGAGTTGCTAACGATCCCTGGATCTGAGCTAGCTTTAATCAAACTGTAAAATAGAGGAAAACTACACATAGTAAGATTTAAAGCTTAGTGAGTTTGTAATATAACACAAGTAACTCAATAATTCAAATTAAATATGCAAAACTACCAACACCTAGTTCAATTCATCTCAATACTCAATTTTCATCCATAACAATTCCTCACTTTCATACATAACTATAAATTCAATGTACAAGCATTTACCAAGCTACTCAATCTAACTTTTTCCATCATTAATACACATATCTATCTATTTATCTCATACACAACTTCATCAACCACATAGGTTCTGTACGTACCTGTACCAATACATATTTAACTACCATGTTTACCATTCAATGCTCCAAACCATTACCCATTTGATCATCTTTAAACATTCGATGAATTTGCACACTCAGTGCCATACAATTAGCCGAACTACAATATTATCACACACTTAGTGCCATCATAGTAAACCAATGATGTCTCGGTATCGCACACACAGTGCCAACTAATATAGTCAATGCTTTCTTTAATTCGCACACTTAGCGCAATACATCATTGTATCGAATCTGTTCACGCACACTTAGTGCCACAAATCTTCAAACTCACTTTTAACATTACTAATTCATCAACCACATATTCATTCATTACATAACATATAAACATGACTAAAACAATTCGTATTATACACGAACTTACCTCAGACTTATAAAAAATGATATAAGTCAATCAATCGAGCACTTTATTCTTGCGTTGACCTCGATCCGAATCTCTCTTTTCTTGCTCTATACATATTCAAATTTAGATCATTCATTTACCAATTCATTCAATTTTGTAACACCCTTGCCCGTACCCGAGCTGAAATAGGGTTCGAGGCATTACATAGCTAATCTTGCTTAAGCATATAAAATAGGGTTATAAAATTCCATTTAACCCTATCGCTCGCACATATCCGGCCTAGGAGGCCCTAAATATACTTCCTAGAAGTATCAGAATTTATCCGGGAACTTTCACAAGTTCGATAAACTTTTTAATAAAACAGGGGCCACACGCCCGTGTAGGCTTAGGGACACACCCGTGTGCCCCTAAGGCATGCGTATGTCTCCCACCCGTGGTCGACACTGGCTAATTGCACATGGCCTTGACACGCCCGTGTCACTAACCTGTGTGCCAAACCTTGGCATTCTGACTTATCCACACGGCCTATACACACGCCTGTGTACCCCAGCCGTATGGTGATTCAAATCCCAAGTGCAGGGTGCAGACTTCACATAGCCTGGGTGCACCCCCATGTGCTAGCCGTGCCTCCCACACGGTCTAGACCCACGCTCATGTGTCTACATAAGTGGGCATTTAGTAGGCTATATACCAAGCCCTTGCCACCCTAGAATTCACACATACATATTTCTACTCAAATAATACAATTCCTATCCCATAAGCAAGTCCAAGAACTCATTTCCAACATACAAGATGATTAAAGGGACATATACTTCATGAATTTCATCTTCATTGAACAAAAGAGTTTGTCAAGTATTTGCCTAACTCATAAGGCCCTTTACAAAATGACTTTTACTGACTTACACAGCCAACACTTTGACTAACAATTACAACTTAACAAAATACTCAAGTCCTATACATGCCATACTCAAAATAAGTCTAAAATTGTTATACCAAAGTGCTGTCAAGTGTGACTTCCAAACTCCTACGGCCACGATCCTCAAGTTACCTTGTCAATACTACATGAAAGAAGGGTAATGGAAAATGGGGTAAGCATAAAGCTTAGCAAGTTGCATGGAAATAAATAACAATCATAATGCTCATAAAATAATCCATCCACGGTATTAGTTAATTGTACACAAGTCAAGGCTTCTTGACGATACTTACTTACAATTGCCTTTATCTAGCACATACCGTGCCACATATTGAATCGATTCTTCGTGACTCATTCACGAGTACCTGTATTCATTCATTCACATGACTTAACTATATTTCACATCTCTACTTCTAAATTCATTTACTTATCCCACCACTCACAAGGGATAGTTCAAGACGTGTGTTTATAGCCACTACTGTAAGTATAAAGCAAATGCCACATCCTCGAGGTGGTCTTAAATGGAGTCTCCTCTAGATGCCAATGCCATATCCCGGACATGGTCTTACATGGGATTACCCTTCATGTATCGATGCCATATCCCGGATATGGTCTTATACGATTTCCATGTTCATCACCGAAGCCATATCCCGGATATGGTCTTATACGGAATCTCAACTCGGTGCCGAGGCCATGTCCCGGACATGGTCTTATACGGGACCTTATTTATTTCATATTTCAATAATAACATTTCTATAATCAATATGGCCCATTACGACTCCGACATCTCATTCACGTTAACTACTCAATTTAGTAATGCATCGTGCTTTAATATAATGCCATGCATTTCTCAACATGCTAATATGAACGTTGTATAAATCATTACAGCTTACCTCGTTTTCAAAATGAGCTAGTTCCTCGATTCAGTCCAAGACTTTATTCTTTCCCTGATCAAGGCGGATTCTTAACTCCTCTTGCTCTATAATAGCAAATTAGCTCATTTTAATCGCTACATTAATATAAGCATTTCAATAATCATGCTTAAGCAAAACTACCATTTTGCCCTTAGGCTCGGAAATAAATTTTAATCACATTTCTACCTTCAATAAGCCTAGGTAAACATTTTATGCTCTTAAAGCTATCATCAAAAATCAATATTTCACATATTTACTACAAAATTTGTAACCTTTTCATCAATGTCCTATTTGGTGTTTTCATGCTAACACCTTTCACAAAAGTTGTTCATCTAACAATTAAGACTCAATTTCTTCCATAAAAATGCAGCAAATAACAATGATAACTCTCAAGGAAAAACTCTAAACTTTACACAATATTGCACAATAGTCCCCTCATTTGAAAGCTTAAGCTTTAGAGGTCTCAAAAGTACAACTATTACTAAGAAAAATCATCAAAATCACTTACAACAATGGAGGGAAGTTTGCTAAAAATTTAAGCCTTCAAAACCCCTATTCTTGCTTGCAATTTCGGTGGAAGAGATGAACAAGAAAGATGATATTTTCTCTTTCTTTATTCTAATATTAAACTAGTCAAATTTTTGTCACCAACCCTTACTAACTTTGACCAAATTTGTCCACTTTGTCTCCCTTTAAGTCTATGGCCAGCCAAGCACATGACAAGGGCTAAATTGCCTTTTAAAAACCTCAATTTAAAAATTTATGGCTATTTGGCACCTTTAGAAATAAAAATGGAACTTTTGCACTTTATGCGATTTAGTCCTTTTTTTTTTACGATTGAACACGAAATCGCTAAAATTAAAGCACCAAAATTTTTATGCATATGTGCTATCATGTTCTAACACATAATCTAACATGAGAATAAATTTCTCAAATTTCAGATTAATGATCCCGAGATCACTATTCCGACTAGCCCCTTAATTGGGCCGTTACAAATTTAATCCAACAACATATATTTTGAGCATTTTACAAAATAGCCCTTACATTTGCACATTTTGACATTTTAGTCCCTATTTCATCAAATCACAAAATACCCCTAATTTCATTTTACCATGCTTAGGCCGAATCTTCCTCATGTTCATACAAGTCCACATATTTCATTTATTTCATATTTTAGTCCTTCGATTTCTCATTTTCACAATTTAGCCCAAAATACTCAAATTCATCAAAAATCACTTTATAAAACATGTATATCAATCACAAAACTTGCATAATTCATCATCAAACATCACAAAACTCATGAATTCATCAATGACCTAACTCACAATCTTCATCAAAATCTAAAATTAAGACATGGGCTTGATAGTATGCTAAGCAACGATCACAAAAACGTAGAAATGATCAAAAATCGAAACAAAAACATACCTTAATCAAAGAAATACGATGGCCGAACCTAGCTTTCTTTTTCTTTTTCTTTTTCCTTGATATTTTCAGCTAAGATGAACATATTTGCATGGAATTTTTAATGTTTGTTTTATTATAATAACCATTATTTATCTATTACCAAATTAACCTTTTAAAATACATATAAAACATGTATATTTAATGTCCTTAACCGTCCATGCATGCTTCAAATGGTGTAATTACAATTCAAGGACTCCACATTTAATAAGCCATGACAATCAAGCAATTTAACAACTAGCACACAGCTTTTGCATTTTATGCGATTAAGTCATTTTTTCACAAATCGACACACAAACGATAAAAAATTCACACAGAATTTTCACACATGCTTAATCACATACTATAAACACTAAAAATAATATTAAAATATTTTTCTGACCTCAGATTTGTGGTCTCAAAACCACTGTTCCGACTAGGGTCTAAACTGGGTTGTTACACATTATGTATCTTACAATCTAAAATTTGATCTACAATTTTAGAAAAAATAATCATTAGCTAACTTTAATCAATTTTAAGTTTCCTATCTTATAGTTTCAAAGAAAAAAATTAAATACTAACTATTTCAGTTTTATGTCTACAGTAATACACCTCAAATGTTTACCTATAACTTAACAATATCTTTTCTATGACAACCGGCATCGGAGTCTCGGACCTGATTTTCGTTGTAGAATATCATTTTCAAAATTCTCTGCAGCTTGTTTTTCCAAAATTTCCCCTTTTTCATGTATGCATGAATGCAGACTTACTTAAGTAGATTCAAAAACTCAGTACGAGGTTTTGAACCAAGGATTTGATATCAATAAATGTAACCTCCCAAACCCAGCCTAGACGTTATGGCTAGTTTGAGAAGGCTACATTAGCCACCGAAATGGCTAAGCTAACTTACGTTACTTTTTAAGACTTTAAATAAACTCATTTTAGAGAAAATCGTAGCTGTACTTTGAATTAGCTTCAAAGCATTCATTCATTAGGTCGAGTATGCTTAGGATTCATTTTATTGTTGATAGTGCTATTTTAGAAAAATAGTTTGCTTGTCGCTCTTCTTTAAAAAAAACTCGGAGTTAAACTAATGCAGCGGAAAACCATTTTTCAAGTCATTTTGGAAAATTAGTTGCCTTATCGATTTGTTTTACAAAAATAGATCCTTTGCAATGTAGTGGAAACTAAGGAACAGTATCAAATTTTACTTAAGCCTGACATCATGCATTATCCAGTTATTATTCGACTATTATGCTTGAGTAATGTAACACCCCTTACCCGTATTCGTCACCTGAACCGGGTACTAGGCGTTACCATACTTAACTTGCTCAAACATACAATACCGATCCATAAAATTTCATTTCAATTTAAAAATTTTTCATTCGAGACCATAATGTCCATATTATAAGTCTACGAGACCCTAAACTTGCACACTGAATGATTCGGGACCAAACCGGAAACTTTTGAACACCTAGAAAATTTTGACATAAAACAGGGCCACACACCCGTGTTGATTTATTTCTTATTTTGAACCTACAGGGGTTTTCACACTACCTGACACACTCCCGTGTCCATAGCCCTTGTCCCTCACACAGCCATGACACGCTCGTGTCTTCACCCATGTGTGAAAACCTTGACATTTATGACGTCATCATCTCAATAAGGTCACACGGCCAAGGCACACGCCCATGTCCTTAGACATTGTGTCGAATTAAATTCTTAATTTCAGGTGCAAACTTCACACGGCCTGGGCACATGCCCGTGTCTCCCACACGGTTGAAACACATGGTCGTGTCTCGACCCGTGTGGTTTCTACTAGGCATACTAACTTGCCAACTTAGCATGCAGGGGTACACACAGCTTATCAACACGCCCATGGGGCTGACCGGTGTCTCACACGGCCTAGACACATGCCCGTGTATGTACCCATGTGGACAATTGTAAGGCTATCTACCAAGTCGTTTGCCACCCTACAAAGCAACAACACTTATGCCATTTCAATGCAACATACATCAAGACCGTAAGGTACTTCTAATACCCAAAATCAAGACATCTACACATAGGATTACACTACAGTCATCATGAGTATTCATTACTCATTACTCATTCCAACACACAAGCATGCATTTCATGAATTTCATCATTGAATATATAAACTTGTCAAGTATTGGTCAATTTCCAATGACCATTTACAAAATGAATTTAATGATATTAGTAGCCACACATTGGCTAATAAATATGACATAACACAAAATAACTAAGTTTCTATACGTGCCATACTCAAAATTTATCAAACTATGCTATACCAAGAGAAGTTGATAGTGTGATTCCGAACTCCGATATCCCACGATCCTCGAGTCAGCTTGGTGATACTACAAGGAAAAGGAAAATGAGAGGGGTAAGCATGAATCTTAGTAAGTTTGCATGAATAAATAGAAATATAAAGGCTCATAATTTCATCCATCCATTGCATTGAATAAAAACACAAGGTCTCAAGCACTTTTCCATGACTTACTCATGCTTAGTCTTACCAATTACATGTCATGTCACATACCGTAAACTTTTCTCGTGAATTACTCACATGTACCCATATCACTTCATCACATAGCTTTAGCATTAATCTCATCTCTATTATAAGCTTAACTATTTATCCCTTTTGATCACTTGGGATACTCAAGGATACACAATCATCATCGTACACATAAATACGATGCCATTGCCATATCCCGAATATGGTCTTACATGGGTCACATCTCGATACCAATGCCATATCCCAGATACGGTCTTATACGGGATCTCATATCGATGTCGATGCCATGTCCCAGATATGGTCTTATATGATTTTTCATATTCGATGTTGATGCCATATCCCAAATATGGTCTTATTGTAACATCCCGAAATAAGGCCTAAACGGAATAGTGGTTTTGGGACCACAAATCTAATGTTGAGAAATTTATTTTATTTATATTTTTATGGTCTACAATTTCACGGAATGATTTCGTGAAAATCTAATTTGAAAATTTTGACGTTTGGGCACTCAATTTAGTCAAAAGGATTAAATTGTAAAAAGTGCAAAAGTTGAGTTCTACGTGTTTGAGGTTTCCAATTGTTATGAAATTTTAAATTGGAGGTCCTTAAATGATAATTAGACCATTGGTTAAGTTGGTGGACAAAAATGGACATGGATGGGTATGTTTCAAAAGATTTTTTTAAGGGGCATTTTGGTAAATTAGTGAATTAAATGAATTAAAAAACAAAATTTAAATGCCAAATATGTCGATCTTCTTCATTAGGACAAAATTACAAGGGTTCACCATAGCTAGGGTTTGTTTCAAGCTTCCAAGCTCCATAGTAAGTGATTCCAAGCCCCATTTTTAATGTTCTTTACGTTTTTGGAGTCCCGATAACTTGATTTAGCTTATTCTAGCAATAATTTAACCTAGGGTTCATATTTGGAAAAATATATATAGGTAACATGTGTTTATTTTGATGTTTTATGGTAGAATATGGAGGCTGAAATTATGTTAAACAACTTTTACTAAGCGATTTTACGTGAAAACGAGTAAAACGACATAATCGGTAAAAATACCTAATGTTCATAAGTACATGTTATAGTGAGAATTTGATGTTTCCATAAAAGGCAAAAATGTTCAGCATGTCATAAAACATAAGAAAAAAGGAATAAATTTTAATTTACGAGTCTAGGGGTAAAAGTGTAATTTTTGAAAAGTTTAGGGGCAAAATTGTAATTTTGCCAAAGTTTGAGTTAGGGACTGTTTTGAGTAATACATTAATTAAACAAGTGAAATGTGATGTTTTAGACTTCGAAAAATGAGATTTGGACCTAGAACGGGTGGAAAATCGAAAATCGGGAAAGTTGGTAAATTGTCGTTTCTAGATCCGAGGTAAGTTGGTGTGTTAATAATAATGCAATAATGTCGTAATGTTTATTTGAAACCTAAATTGTGGTATTAAATTGATTTTTCTAAATTATATGTTTAGTATATTAAGTTAGTGAATTGATTTAATAATATGTTTATGATAAAAGGTGTTTTTTATGACTATGGTTATTATGTGAAATGGAAAATTGATATGTAAATAATGCATTTATTTTACTTGTTCAATAATTATTTTGCTAGATATTATGAAAATCATTGGGTGATAACTACAATATGAAAATGTATGGAATGGGAAATTCTCGATTGAACCTTCGGAAAATCGAGAGATATGGACAATATGTAGCTAGGTCACACGAGTGATAAGGGAACTTCACCGTGTGCACAAGAAAGCTACGAGAAGGCAAAATTTGATGTGTAGCTAGGCCACATGGATGATAAGGGACTTTCACCATGTGTGCAAGAAAGCTACGGGATAATAATTTCATATGTAACTAGGTCACATGTGTAATACTGTGTGTATACCATGTGTACAAGAAAGTTACGGGTTATGGGTAGCTAGGTCGCATGAGCGGTTCCTAGTGTTGGATGCCATGTAGACAAGAAAGCTACGAGATGGAATGGCTAGGTCACATGGGTGATAAGGGACCTTCACCATGTGTACAAGAAAGCCGAATTATGTGTAGGTGGAGCTATGTGCTGAGACGACCGAGTATCGATTCAGAAATTGTGGCAAATGTACGTGTGAGCAAGGGTGCATGTGACTATGTGTGTGTGTGCATAGTGTGTTTGATATGTGATACGTGATTGAAATTGTGGTAAGGATGATATGGTGTAAACGCCATTATGAGTACTCGTAAATATTGGTGATGATTATTCATTTGTATGGCTAGTTTTGAATATGTTTGGTGTTATGTGTGCATATATGGAAGTAATATAATGAAAACATGGGAAAGTAAAATTTTCAGTAAAATAGATTGAAACAGCAGCAATTATGTGACTTTGAAAAATCACCATAAATCGTAGAAATTGAATTATATGTTGGATGAGATATTGATTTAAAGCTTATTGAGTCTATGTTCATATAAAAGAAACAGAGAAAGCAAAGGATTTTTATATTTTGAGATATTTAAATATTTGTAGGACTGATTCAGAATGATTACGTGATCCCCTATTCTGCCTTGGAAAAATCATTAGAAATTTTATAAAAATGGTTATGGTGTGTAATTTATATTCTCAGAATCCTTGGTGAGTCTACTTTTGAGAGAGACAAACGAAAAGGTTATCCAAATTCTATATAATAAGGAATTTTAATTTTAGTGAAGAGGTGTTAGAGCTGTTGAATAGCAAAACAGGGGAATCTTTAATCAATAAACTGTGTTGATTGGCTAAACCAAAAATTCTGGAAATTACGGATCTTAATTTCAAGTTCTGTAGATTATAAAATAATTAAATTAGTGACTGTGACTCAGAAAAACAGCCTAAGCTGAACTTAAGAAAAAGGGTAAAACTATGTGAATATCGATTCTATTCCCTTGAGTATATTTATTGAGAAATGGGTTAATATTGTTAATTAAATTTCTTATTATTATTAATATGCCAACTTACTACGCTATTAAGCTTACACCATTTTTCCATTTCTCTTAGTGTTGTCAGGTTGGCTCGGGGTTGGAGATCGTTGGAGGTATCATCACACTATCAATTTGTCAAGTTGGAATCGTGACAATTCCTAATTATTTTCAAGTGAATGGCATGTATAGAGATTTAGTTATTGGTTGTATGTATTATTATGAATTATACACGGGATCCAGACATGGGCGTGTGAGAACCTCACGGTCTACTCATACGGCTGTGTCATATGTCACATGGGCGTGTGACCCTGTTTTGATAAAAAATTTCTAATTGCCAAAAAATTCTGGTTTGGTTTCGAACCAACTTTAATGATTATTTTGGGACTCGTAAGCCCATAATAGGGACATAGAGTGTGACTATGAATGGTTTTAATGTATAATTGAAATGTATGTATCGGAGAAGTGTATAAAATTGTTGTAATGCCTCGTACCCTGATCCGACGATGGATAGGGGTAAGGGGTGTTACACTTATACGGGATCTCAATTCGGTACCGAGGCCATGTCCCAGACATGGCCTTATACAGGACCCTACCAATTTCATGCCTTGATGATGATTTCCTCTCACTTCTTAAAGTCCAACCGGGACTTCAACATCATAGATTTTCATCATTTTCTCATTTAACATCATTACTCAATTTCATAGATTTAATGTACGTCTTCACGAATATCAAACATTTTAAAACTTAATAACATGATGTTGAATTTATTGCACACAAACTTACCTCGATACCAAAATAGGCCAATCTGCCGATCTAGTCCGAAACCTTGCCTTTTCCTCGGTCAAGGTTAATTCCTCATTCTTCTTGATTTATAATAACAAATTCACTCATTTAATTACCACATTAATCAACGTATTTCAATAATCATACTTTGGCAAAATTACCATTTTGCCCTTAGATCTTCACAAAATTATGATTTTACCCCTAGGCTCGTAAATCGATTCTAATCAAATTTCCTCCTTTAACAAGCCTAGCTGAACATTTATTACTCTTATGGCAACCCTCAATATTCATTACTTCACACATTTACCACCTATTATAACATTTACAAAAATGTCCTTTTTAGGTGTTTTCATGGAAGCACCTTTCACAAAAGTTTTTTATTTAACAACCAAGACTCATTTTCTTCCATAAAATCTCAGCAAACAACATTAATGCTTTCATGGAAAAACCCTAGACTCTTAGCCATTTTGCAAAATAGTCCCCTCATTAGCTAGCTCAAGCTACAAGGGTCTCAAAAGTACAAAAATTATCAAAGAATGACCATTAAAACACTTACTTGCAAGGAGAAAAGCTTGGCTGAAATTTTTGAGCTCCCAACCCCTATTTTTCTCCTAATTTTCATGGGAGAAGATGGAGAGAAAAGATGATATCTTTCTTTTCTTTATTTTATGTTTAAAAATCAATTTAGTCACCAAATTTTCACCTAACCAATTGACAAAGTCTTTCCTTTGTCCCTATGGCCGGCCACCGCCCTAAACAAGGTCTAATTGCACATTAGGGACCTCCAATTAATATTCTTTAGCTATTTGACACCTTTAGCTTGCAAAATAGTACTTCCACACTTTATGCGATCTAGTCCTTTTTTCGAAATTAAACATACAGTAGCTA
Organism: Gossypium australe; assembly: GCA_005393395.2. Taxonomy (NCBI): domain Eukaryota; kingdom Viridiplantae; phylum Streptophyta; class Magnoliopsida; order Malvales; family Malvaceae; genus Gossypium; species Gossypium australe. Next base: position 59,963,327 of record CM016617.1, read on the forward strand.
AAATTAGTGCACAAAAATTTTCATGCACCCATATAATCATGCTATAACTCATAAAATAATATTAAAATAATTTTCTTCAATCTCGAATTTGTGGTCTCGAAACCACTATTCTGACTAGCCCATAAATCGGGTTGTTATAAGTAATCTATGCATGCAAAAATCCCCAAAAGAAAATTACCAAGCCACAGACCAGAAATAATTAAAAATTACAAGCCAAAAACAATAAAGACTTAATAATACTTAATTAAAAAATAATAATCCGAGGTCCAAGTTGATTCTCTAAATGGCGAGGCCGGTCCTAATTTTGAGGTTTACTTTAACAGTTAAACACTATTGTTGGGTGAGCTTATGAAAAGCTCAGTGTGAGTCAAATAATTATTTAAACGGGAAAAAACATCAAATTTAGTGAAACATATTAGCATCATCAGAAGAAAATAGAAGCATCATAGGATCATGTCATTACATAGCCATTATCAAATTGATGTCAAATGGTGTATGAGCATAGGTCATCATTCATTTGAGTAACAATCATTAATTTCGACACCGTTCACTACAACAAAATACAATGCGTAGCATAAATCAATAACATTTGAATATGTTGTGCACATGATGCAATACAAAAAGGTTCCTACCCATACCATCCGCTACATACCACGGGTTCCCCAGAACCCGTCTACCAAACTCCAAAACATTATGAGCATAGTTCAATGGGGTAAAACCATAGAATAATCAATAATGCAGAAAATCTTATGGATATCAAATTGTGTGATACAATCGCCAATAACATATAATATGCAATAAAATTGCCAATCCCTTCGGTACTATAGGTGCAGTGCACTGACTACAAATAATGCGTACTTAATATGCCATCGGTACTCCACGAAACTCATTCGTCAACTACAAAATTCCAACCCAATGCATATGCAATATGTCATACAATCTCATATATAATCATATCTCAATACTTTTCACATTCATTTGACATGTTCAGCATGTCCTCAATAATCACATACTTTTAGTAAATGGAAACAGTGTTCCAATATTTCAAATTACCATTGTGTTGGTATCAATCAATATCGTTCAATTTCACATACTTTATGGATTTTCATTGTGCATAAATAGCACCCTTTTCAGTATACAATATAACAAATGTCTCATGCGTGTAAATCATACATCAGCTTAATATCTCAACACATTATATCATTCAGTCAAACATTCTCATATCTCATAACTCAAATATGTAATTACAAACTCAATCAAACATCCACACTATCAAACTAGCAATTTTGCCAACATGCATACCTGGTTCAGCCACTCACAAAATCAATAATTTGGATATTAAGACAATCCAATCATCAAGATAAATTATCATATATAACATGATATTTAACATTTTCAAACAATTTTATGAATTTAGGACCCACACCTTATTTTTCGCTTCATCACAGCACATTAGCGAATCTTCCAATTTTTCTTAATAATTCCTTACATGAACCTATACCAAAATTTAGAATAAGTTCAATTAATTTACCATTAAACCAGCCCCAAAACACCCACGTATGAGTTCAAATCAATCGTTGAAATTATAACTATTTTATCAATCCAAACTAGTTAAATGTTTTACACTGTATCGATGCGAACTGTACGTACAATCGTTCTTCACATTTATAGATGATTCGGGGCATTTGGGTCAGCACTTAATTCAATAATATACTGGAAAATCAGTAGCTAATTAATTATTAAATTCCTTCATTTAATCAATTCATAACCTTTAGCCAACAACTTTTTCGAAATAACAAACTAGTTACCCTTAATTGCACTTACGCTTCGCGATTTGTGGAATTCGATTGCCCAATCGATCAAGAACGTTTTCCTCTAATTGAAATGGATTTAAAAGATGATTAGTGTAACACCCCAAACCCGGCCCAAATGCTACAACCGGATCTGGTATGTCACTTAAGAGATTTTACAAAACATGTCGTATTTTGGAAAACAATTACTAGGTTTACACCTTTATTTTGACAACTTAAGAATTCATTTAAGAAGAAATAAAATATTAAATCATAAACTATCTTGGTGGATTTTAAATGAAAGCCAAAATTTCATACAAGTCTCAACTTAATTGAAAACATAAAACTTAAAATAAAATCCCAGTAATAAAAGCCCAACAAAATCCCAAAACATAAATGGTAGTCTAGTGGCCCATGGCCTTATTACAAGGAAATTTATGTAACATCCCGAAATTGGGCCTAGTAGGATTGGGCCGATTGGGCCTTGGGCTTAGGAGTGTTTAAAATCTTCAAGAATATGAGAATGGTGTTTTTGCAAATTGGATTTATTAGCTAAATGGATTTGGAAGGTTACGAGGTTTCTATGAATTCTCGGGTTTAATTGGGATTTAGGAAAAATTTGAGTATCATCTTGTTGCTTGTGTTTATTTGGGTATGATTTTATTGTGTGCCTAATATAGTCTTGTGAAGGCTTGGAATTATTTGGTTTAGAATAATTTTTAGTATGGAGAATTTAGTGAAGTGGATCAAGTGATTATGATGCTTAAGTTAATTTAAGTGTTTAATGTTAGCATAAGTGAGTAAGTAGTAAAGTGGTGTTGGCGCATGAGTAATTGTATGAGGGAAAAGGTTCGAATCCCATGGATGGAAATAAGGTGACTTTTATTTTTGCATGTGTATGGCATGTGTTGGTCAAAATCTAATTAAGGTAAGGTTGGACTTTAAAATTTTATGGCAAGTTGAATAATAGATTAGGAAAGCTTGAACTTTGGGATAAGAATCATATTGATTAAGGAAGGATAAAGGGACATAAGGCTTGTTTTAAGGATGAGGTTTTTGGAAGCTTTTTAATGGTTAATTGTCCATGTATGTGGACAGCATTATGGCTTGGGGGGGTGACCGATTTTGTTGAAGGTTTGGTAGGTTGGTAGCTAGTTGGTAAAAATTTCCTTAGCATTTGAGCATCATTTTCTTTTCTCTCCAAAAACACTCTCTCTAGCCGAATGTGTTCTTGGCAATAAGGTGAAATTTTGTTTTAGTTTTGGCATTATTCATTGTGTTGTGTCAAATCCGAAAAGACCATAGTTGTTTGCCGAATTTTCTCTTAGGCATTTGGCCGAATCTCCATTTGAGCCTTTCTCACTTTTTATTTTCTTTGTAGCCGAAAACTAACCCTCTCCCCTTCATCTTTTTCTTCTTCTCTAGTAGTTGGCCGAATCTTCCTCCTCCCCAACTCCCTTTTCTTTCTTCCACTTTTGCTCAAAGCTGAAAGCATCCCACTCTCATTCTATTTTCTTCTCTCCATTCTCTTCTTTCTTCTATTGCCGAATTCTCCCTCTTCTATTTTCACTTTTCTTTTCTTTTCTCTTTCTCCACTCTAGCCGAATCCTATTTGTTGTCTCTAATCAAGCATAGCCGAAATTCCCTTCATCACTCAACCATATTGCCGAAATTTTCATTTCCTTTTTGTTTTGCCTTGGCCGAATATTAACAAGGGTAGATTCTCTTTGGTTTTTCTCTAATCGGTTTTGAAGATAGGTAAGTGTCTTGGCCGAATTTCCTTATTCCTTTTCTATCTTCTCTATCGTTTTTCATGAGGGCAAAGGCCGAATTTTGGGCATTTGTTTGCAAGGTACTAACCATTCTTAGGAACCGATTTCTTCTAGGTTCTTCGGGACTTTGGAAGCAATCGATCTAAGCCCTATTTCTCTAGCAATTGAAGTTGGTAAGTCAAGTGGTAAGGATTCATGTTGGTTCATTATTATTTAAGTGGATGTAAAGCCGAAGGCTTTTGAGACTAAGGTTGTTGTTGGCCGAATGTAGGGCAAGGAGATCTAGTACGGTAGATCGGGTCTTTAGGATTTAGAACTTGCGTTAGTGACAGGTGTGTAACTTACACACTTTATAACTTAGTATATATATATATATATATTAATAAATTAAATTTGTGAAAAGCCGAAAACTGTGAGATCTCAATATGATACCGTATGGGTATGAGCAAGGATTCGGGTAACTCCGTTTCGATATGATTTGCTATATGATGCTTAATACCATGAAATGTGATATATTTACTTTATGATTCATAATAAAGCATGATGGCATGATTTGCATAATAATTGCACTGTTATGGGTGATATGCGTAGTAATGGTCGAATGCGTTAAAGTTTCAAACCCTATTCTTTCTTTCTAAATTCGGTGGACAAAAAGATGATAATAGACATTTCATGCTTTGTTTTTATGTTTTAATTTATTTATTAATCAATTTACAACTTTAACCTTATTAACAAACATATAAAACTTAAATATAAGGCCATTAATGTCCTTTAACCATCCATTAACTAAATATTGGCTTAATTGCCTCATAAGGCCTCCTCATTTAAAAGCCACATCAATTTGGCTATTAACCAAATAGAAAGCTACTTTTACGCTTTATGTGATTTGATCCTTTACTCAAAATAAACACACAGACAGACAAATTAACTCACAGAAATTTTCACAAATACTAATTCACATATCATAAGCACAGAAAATAATATAAAAATATTATTCTAACTCGGAGTTGTGGTCCCAAAACCACTGTTCCGACTAGGATCTAAATCGGAATGTTACAGTTTATATGAAATGAAATGAATGGAAATGTGATGGTAAAGCTTGATTATATGAAACGTGGATTAGAGGATATGAGGCACTAAGTGTGCGAAAAAAATGAGGTAGCTACGGTTACAATAATGGCACTAAGTGTGCGAGATCGAAACAGTGTTGGCTAAATAATGGGCACTAAGTGTGCGATACCGAGACCATTTTGGTTTAATGTGGTGGCACTAAGTGTGCGATATTATTATAGTTTTAGCTAATTGATTGGCACTAAGTGTACGAGTTCATCGAATGTTTAAATAGGATTGAATGAATTATGGCATCGAGCATTGATGTGGTAAATGTGATAGATAAATACGTGATGGTACATGTATGTATAGAACCTATGTGGTTGATGATATGGTGTATGAGATAGATGGAAGATTATGTGAATGAATGATGAGAAAAGTTGTATTGAGTAGCATTATAAATGCTTGTATATGAACCTATAGATATGGTATGAAAATGAGTAAAAGCCATGGATGAGATTATGTAGTGATGTGAATTGAACTAAGTGTTAGTTAATTTTGCATATTGAATTTAAATTGTTGAGTTAATTATGTTATATTACGAACTTACTAAGCTTTAAAGCTTATTGTGTGAAGTATTTCTCTGTTTTACAGTGGTATTTAAAGCTAGCTCGGATCCGGGGATCGTCAGCGACTCAATCACACTATCAGACATCTATTTTGCTACCTTTTGGAAATTGTATTTATCGTATATGGAATGTATAGGCTAGTGAGTTTGTGGTATGTTTTCATATGTATAAACCTTCCCATGTGATATGGCTTGATAATGGATTGATTTTGGTATATATTGTGATATGTGAATATGGTGTATGTGATGTGTATATATGGTCTTATGTGAATGGCCATTATGGTATGCTTTGGTGAAATAGAAATGGTATGTTTCATACTTGATTTGGTATTTAAGATGATGAATTATTTGTATGTTAATTGATATTGAATTGAATATGTAGGGATGACCCAAATTGGGTGGCAATTTGGCCTTGTAAATGGCCTATAATTGACCACATGGGTGAGCACGCGGGTGTGCATCTCAACCGTGTCCTTCACTGCCCCAATTCGGAGCAAGTCAGTTTTGCACACAGGCCAAACACATGGGCGTGTGACAGGCCGTGTGACCCTAGTCAGAGTTGCATACGGGGTAAGACATGGTCAAAGGCATGGCCGTGTGAGGCACACGACCTAGCCACACGGGCGTGAGCCCTGTTTTAAAAGAAAAATTTTCTAAGTTTCGCAAAGTTTCCATATAAGATCGGTTTAGTCCCGAACCTTCCTGAAAGCATGTTTAAGGCCTCGTAGAGCTTCTAAAGGGACTTTGTGCTATTGATTAATTATAATATGTTGATGTGTAAACCATGGTTATTTATATGTTATGATTCGACCGGTAATACCTCGTAACCCTAGTCTGGAGATGGATATGGGTTAGGGGTGTTACATTTTATTGGTATCAGAGCCAGGTTTAGTCGATTTTAGGACTAATGTAGTGTGTGAGAGTCTAGCTATACATGCCATATATATATGCGATAGTGTGATGAATCCTGATAGATAAAATGTGTTTTCATATAGCAAATGGATCTTGATCGAGCTGTAGCCAATGATGTTGAGAGTAATGCGCCTGCTCCCGCCTAAGGGACAACGCCGTTTAATTCTAGACCTGTTACGAGTAGCCATGAGGGAGAGGCTAAGTAAGCCTTCTTCCAAATGATGAGTGAGTGGTTCACGGAGTTCGTTCGAATGAATCCGACTACTCAACAACCTCCACCCCCACAGGTTTCCATAGCGCCACAAGTTATAGACTTGATTCGATTGAGTAAACCTCTAGTTGATAAGATTCGTAAGTATGGGGCCGAAGAGTTCAGGGCCACAGTTGATGATGATGCCGAACGAGCTGAATTTTGGCTTGAGAATACCATTAGAGTGTTTGATGAATTAACATGCACTCTTAATGAATGTCTTAAATGTGTTGTTTCACTGTTGGGAGAGACGCTTATCATTGGTGGAAAACATTTATATCCGTGGTTTCGAGAGAACGAATCACCTGGGATTTCTTCCAAACTAAATTCCGAAAGAAATATATCAGTCAACGGTTTATAGATCAGAAACGAAAAGAGTTCCTTGAGTTGAAACAGGGCCGTATGTCTGTTACAGAATATGAGCAAGAATTTGTGAGATTGAGCCAGTATTCACGAGAATGTGTTTCAAAAGAAACTATTACATGTAAATGATTCATTGAAGGGTTGAATGAAGATATTAAACTTCAAGTCAGAATTCTTGATTTGAATGAATTTGTGGTATTGGTTGAAAGAGCTTGCAAAGTCGAGGAGCTTAATAAAGAAAAGAATAAAGCAGACTCAGAAGCTAGAGATGAGAGAAAAAGGTTGATGAATAAGCTGTATCATTCTTCGTCAAAGAGGTTTAGAGATGCAAACAGTCGCTCAAATGCTCCGATTGGACATTCTAGTAGAGATTGTGTGAAACAATATACGAATCCTAAAGCTCAAATTCCAATGGAATCAAGTGTTGACAGTGCTAGAAACAATAAGCTAACTATAGACAGTGTGGGAGATGTCATATTGGTGAATGTTAGGGCAAGAATTGTAACACCCCAAACTCGGCCCAAACGTCACGACCAGATCTGGTATGCTACGGGTTTAATGTTAAAAGCTTTACTTGGAATGGCTTTGAAAAACCCTAGTCGTTTTTGTAGTATTCATTAAATAGGTGGCACTTGTAGAAAATATTCGTAATTTATTTTTCCAAAATAGGTGTTATTGAAATTATGTTTGAAAATCCCATTTTGATTTCTTGTAACATAAGTCTTTGATCATAAATTTAAGAAAAACATTATAAACAGTAACAAATATCAACTTATAACCTAAGCTATGGTGGTTTGTTTACATCAAATAACTCCAAACTTAAAACTTAAAATAAAACAGATAGTATAAAAACAAATAACTTGATGGCCCCTCGAGTCCGTCTCGGCTCCCATGTCCAAGACTCAGTGTATAAATCCAGAAACACACAACGACCTGAGGCCCACAAACACATTATGAGCCTTGGCCCATACTAAAGGCAACAAACATAATTACATGACAAATTATAAATGATGAATAGCCCAACCCATCCTAGAATTCCATCCTCTACACACCAACCCGTACCAACCATCACACCTCAGGGATTTCTACAATCAACCCTCCATCCGCTACACACCATAACGACAGCCGTACTGCCTATTCCTATTAATCAGGAATCATTAAACGTGGCATTGCCACTGATCACTGTGTGACCTAACATTAGATTTTTGTGGTTTAACCACCGATCACCAAGTGACCTATCATGCACTTCCCTTTCATTATCATAGTCCCACCTCATGCATACATACTTAAAAAAAAAACAAGAAAAATAGGTTTTCACATATATCGATACTCATAGAGTGGTTTCTATGAATACGTTCCTGGCATCCTTTGGAAACCCTTTTTCGGGTTTTATTCGACTATTTACACAGCCTCTTTCTGGCTTTTTAGCCCATAACATACATATTACAATTAACCAGTGTGTTAGAGATCTACACACCTGATTACCGACAAGATGATACTACCTATGTCGACGCTATCCGTAGTTGATACAACCGCTATTTGCCTAAGGTGTTGTTCAGAAGCCGGTCCACAACCCTGTGGCCAATCTCGGATAGCAGACACCGCTCGTTTCTTAAACTTAGGGATTGGGTTTACGGACCCAATCCTTTCCTTTGCCTGATCCATATTCGATTCCATCAAAAGTCCTTGTCAGAACTACTATAATGAAATAGGGTTGTTAAACCATAACCTATGGTGAAGATCACAGGTATGATAGCGAATCTAACAGAAATCTAAAGAAACCCCTTACCTTGAAATCCCGAAATTAGAGACTAGCGACTTCCAGCTTTTAGATCTAAACGTTCAGGTTTCCTTCAAATCTCGAAATGCCGCCCAAAATGCAAAAACAGAGAAAGTATTAGCCCCAATCGACAGCCTTAACAAACCAAGTGGCCATTCGGCCTTGTCTCCTAAAAAAATCGAAAGAGATCTTAAGGAATAGCAAAAGTCGACACTTACCTCAATAGAGAAAATTTGGCTACTCTTAGGAGATTTCGGCTTTTTGCGAAAATCAAAAAGTGAAGATGATTCAAAGAATTCTATGGTGATTCGGCTTTTAATGAAGAAATCGGCAGGAAGAAGAAAAGAGAATTTCGACAGACTAGGGGTGGGTTCGGCCTTAGCAAGGATCAAAAGAAATATAGAGAAAGGATCATGAGGTTTCGGCTTTTAGAAGAAAGAAGAGAAAAGAACAATGGAGTTTTCGGCTTTTACTCAGAGAAGAACAGAAAGAAAAGATGGAAACCCTAAATGCCAAAAATAAAGAAAAGAACCCTCCCCTGACTATTTAAAGTTTTGGCACTCCTACTATCCAAAAGCTGGAATTGCCCTCTTTTGACAACTAATACCAGTTAATTAGGAAGGGAAATTTCGGCGCCCCTTAGCCATATCAGAAATCGATTTCTCCTCCCCCTCTCAGAGTCAAAATTTCGGCCACCACCTAGCCTTGCAGATAATTCCTTGATTCTCTCCTTATCCTCATCTGACTACTCATCCACAGTGTCATGGATGACACCACCTCTTCCTTCCTTTATCTGCACATTTTCCACCTTATTATCACATTAAATAAATTCCTAAATTTAAGCATCATTGCCGAACTCCACTACTGCTCTTATGAATGCCGAAAATATTTAAAATAAAAGGTACCAGGCGACTCGAACCGTGGACCTTCAATTGACGCCAACTCCCTTCCCTCTTAGTGGTGCCATTTTGCCACTGGGCCACAAGCCCATTTGTGTTTTAAAACACAGCTAATATCTGTTATGCCCTAACTTAACAAGCTTTCCACTAAAGTGTTCAAACAAGAATTTTAACTACAGCCTCGCCCCAAACCTGAACCCATTCTGAACCCCTTACACATTCTAATTGACATATTAAACGTAGCACACACATCAAATGCAAAGGCCCATTAATTCAGGATGTTACAGTTCTACCCCCTTAAAGAAATTTCGTCCTCGAAATTACCTGGTCAGAAGAGATGGGGGTATTGCTGCCGCATCGCTTCCTCTGGTTCCCATGTAGCCTCCTCAGAACCATGATTCCACCATAGCACCTTAACCAACAAAACCGTTTTCCTTCGCAACACTTTGACATCACGATCCAGAATTTCCACCGGTTCCTCTTCGAAGGATAGATCAGGTCTTACCTCGATTTCCTCCACAGGCACAACATGGGACAGATCCGAATGGTAACGTCTTAACATAGAGACGTGAAATACATCATGAATTTGACTTAACTCCGAAGGTAACTCCAGTTGGTAGGCTACTGGTCCTACTCGCTTCAACACTCGGTATGGTCTGATAAATTTGGAACTTAACTTACCCTTCTGTCCAAACCTTAGTACTTTCTTCTAAGGTGATACCTTCAAGAAAACCTTGTCACCCACTACAAATTTGATGTCCCTACGCTTTAAATCAGCATAGGGCTTCTGCATGTCCGACGCTTCCTTTAATTGAGCCCGAAATAACTCAACCTTCTCTTCTGTCTCGGTCACCAACTCCGGACCCAAAATTTGACGTTCCCCTAATTTCGTCCAATAGGTAGAAGTACGACACTTCCGCCCGTACAAGGCTTCATAGGGCGCCATCTGAATACTAGATTGGTAGCTGTTGTTGTAAGCAAACTCTGCTAATGGTAAGAACTCTTCCCAACTACCTCTGAAATCAATGACACATCCTCTCAACATGTCCTCCACGATCTGAATTACCCGTTCAGACTGTCCATCGGTCTGAGGGTGAAACGCTGTACTGAAATCTAACTTCGTACCCAACGCTTGATGCAGCGCCTTCCAAAATCGTGATGTGAACCTAGGGTCCCTGTCCGATATGATCGATACTGGCACTCCATGCAACCTTACTACCTCCGCTATCTATAACTTAGCTAACCTCTGCAAAGAGTAGTCAACACGTACGGGTATGAAGTGAGCAGACTTCGTCAAGCGATCTACAATCATCCAAACTGAATCTTTCTTAGTGGGCATGAGGGGTAGCCCGCTAACAAAGTCCATTGTGATCCTTTCCCACTTCCATTGCGGAATCTTTACCGGCTGTAATAACCCTGATGGTAACTGATGCTCTGCTTTTACCTGCTGATAGGTCAAACACTTCCCTACAAACTCGATCACCTCTCGTTTTATTCCCGGCCACCAAAACCGCTCTCTCAAATCCCGATACATCTTACTCCCTCGAGGGTGCATAGCGTATGGACTACCATGCGCTTCATGCAAAATCTTACGCCTCAACTCCAGATCTTTTGGTATGCAAATTCTCCCTCAAAAACATACTAATCCTTCCTCATTCACACTGAATTCTGTTGGATCATTACTCGAAATCAACTGCAACTTCTCCCTAAGCAATCTATCGGTCTGCTGCTTCTCCCTAACTTGACTGACCCAAGAGGGTTTCACTTGAAGTTCAGCTAATAGACTTCCATCATCATATAAGCTAAGATGAGCAAACATTGCTCTCAAGTCAGTGATCACCTTACGGCTTAGAGCATCCGCCACCACATTAGCCTTACCCGGGTGATACTCGATCGAGCAGTCATAGTCCTTTAACAACTCGGTCCACCTCCTCTGCCTTAAATTCAACTCCTACTGAGTCAAAAGGTACTTTAAACTCTTATGATCCGTGTAAATGACAGATTTCTCCCCGTACAAATAATGCCTCCAAAATTTCAAGGCAAACACCACCGCTGCCAATTCCAGATCATGGGTGGGATAATTCGATTCATGCGGTCTTAACTGCCGAGATGCATATGCAACAACCTTTCCACCTTGCATCAACACATATCCTAATCCCATGTGTAAAGCATCACAGTAGATTACAAACTCCTTCCCAGCCTTCGGCTGAATCAACACCGGGGCCTCCGTCAGAATCCTCTTTAACTTTTCGAAACTCTCTTGTTACTTGTCAGACCAAACAAACGGAACTCCTTTCCGTAGCAAATTAGTCAACGGTGCTGCAATCCGAGAAAATCCTTCAACAAATCTTCTGTAGTACCCCGCCAGACCAAGGAAACTCCAAATCTCTGTCACTGACTTAGGCGGCTTGCAATCCAACACCACTTCAATTTTCTGAGGGTTAACCCGAATCCCCTCTGCCGACACCACGTGCCCCAGAAAAGTAACTTCCTTTAGCCAAAATTCGCACTTACTGAATTTGGCATATAGCTGCTTCTCCCTCAGAATCTGCAGAACCACTCGCAGATGTGAGTCATGCTCCTCTTCTGATCCTGAATAAACCAGGATATCATCTATAAACACTACGACGAATCGATCCAAGCAGGGTTGGAACACTCGGTTCATCATGTCTATAAACGCTGTTGGCGCGTTGGTCAATCCAAATGGCATCACCATGAATTCGTAGTGACCATAGCGAGTCCTAAAAGCCATCTTATGAATATCTGCCTCCTTGACCTTAAGCTGATGGTACCCTGACCTCAGATCTATCATCGAAAAGACTGAGGCCCCTTCAACTAATCGAACAAATCGTTGATCCTCGGCAATGGGTATTTATTCTTGATGGTCAACTTATTCAGCTGGCGATAATCAATGCACATACGCATTGATCCATCCTTCTTCTTAACAAATAACACCGGCGCTCCCCAAGGCGACACACTTGGTCGAATAAACCCTCTATCCAGCAACTCCTGAATCTGCGCTTTCAATTCCACCAACTCCTTCGGCGCCATTCTATATGGAGCAATGGATGCTGGCGCTGTTCCCAGAAGAAGATCCATTCCAAACTCCACTTCACGATTCGGGGGTAATCCCGGAAGCTCTTCTAGAAAAACATCAGGAAATTCCTTCACCGTCCTGACGTCCCCAACAGTTAGTTCCTTGGCTTCCAGAGCTCGAACAAACATTAGAATTGCCTCGCATCCTTTTCTCACCATCCTTTCTGCTCTTAAGGGGGACACCACATTTGACAAACAGTTCCCCCTTTCACCTATCACCAACACTTCACCACCTTCAGGGGTTTTTAACACCATACTCTTAGCTGCACAATCTACATTAGCTTGATACTTCCCCAGCCAATCCATGCCTAGAATTAAATCAAACTCCCCGAACGGTAATTCCATTCGATCCGTCCAGAAAACTATCCCCTGCACTTCTAGAGGTACTTCCCGAATAAAGCTTGTTTACCACCACAGAATGTCCTAATGGGCTAACTACAGTCATCTCCCTAGAGGAAATCTTAGAATCTACGCTTAAAGTGTCAGACACCCTACTAGCAACATATGAATGCGTCGACCTAATGTCAATCAATGCAGTGTAAGGCAAGCCAAAAATTAAGAACATACTGGTTATGACATCCGGTGCGTCAGCCTCCTCTCGACGTCTGACAGCATAGGCCAGCCCCGGCTGTCTTGCCTCAGTGTTTCCTACCCCTTGGCCTGGTGCTCCATGACCCCGACCGAAACCATTACCACCTCTGGCTGCACCACGACCTCTTTGTGACTGCTGACCTCCTCTGCCAGGCTGAGCATTTCCTTGTACTGCGGGCCCTTCATTGCCCCGTTGCTGCGGACAGTTCCTAACTTGATGGTCCGTAGATCCACACCTAAAACACTTCCCACTGCCCCCCCAACACTCACCTACATGAAATTTACCACGTCGGCCACACTTCGGTGTCTGACCAGTAGCAGCAGGTCTCTCATCCCGTCTCGATCCATCTGACCTGGGCCTTTTCTGAGTACGCCCAGTTACTCCTGACAATCCAAAATTCCTTTTTCCTCCACCCCTATCTCTATCCCGATTCAGTTTTTCTGTTCGCTTAACCTCCTCAGCTATCTTAGCTTTTTCCACAAGCACAGCAAATTCCCTTTCCCGCTGTGTTGCTATCAGTACACGCAGATCGTCCCTCAGACCATCTTTAAACCGAACACAGCGTTCATGGTCTGTGGTCACCATCTCTCGAGCATATCGGCTAAGGCGTAAGAATTCAGCTTCATACGCAGCCACTGACCTACTTCCTTGCACCAGATTCAGAAATGCTCTACACTGCGCATCCACATAACTTGTCCCAATGTATTTACCCTGGAACGCTGTTTTGAAGAAATCCCAGGTGATACGGTCAGCCACCACACCATCCTTAACCGTAAGCCACCATTGATATGCTTCGTCCCGCAGGAGAGAGACAACCCCTTTTAACTTCTCCTCCTCCGTGAAATCCAAATCATCCATTATGCGTTCCACCGCCTCCAACCAATACTCAGCCGAACTTGGGGCTACACCAGAATTCCCCTAAACACTTCTGCCCCATTGGCTCTAAGTCGCTCTGGTACAGATTTCCGGGCTCCTGTGCCCATGCTTACCCCAGCAACCCTCTCTAAAACCCCTAACATCGTCTGAGATACCGCATCATCTCCGGTAGTCTGGTCTTGAATTTCCTCCTCCGCAGCTGGTGGTACCGACATCTCGTTTCCAGATCCATGGCCAAATCCCACTGGTTCTGACACCGTCATCCTACCCCTACCACGACCACGCGGCGGACGTCGTCGACACCTTGTACTCATTCTATCGATTCGCGTTTATCTGATTAGAAATTTTATGAATTATTAGTTTTCTTCCACTGATTAACCAGGAACAGTCTTATGAATAGTAGTTTTGAGAGTAGTTCTTTCGGATTCGCAATTATATCTACAATTCAGTCTCAAGTCCGCATCTCTTAGTTCTAGGAAGCACATACATTCAATCATCAAACATCAACATACAAGTAGCATCCACGAACTTACATTCATCATGTAGGGGTGTCTTCGTCATTTCACTACCCATGGGCATTTTCATAATTTATCCTAAGGGGTATTTTCGTAATTTTCCAAAACAGGGTTCCTTGGTGATTTTGTGAAATAAGGGTATTTTGGTAATTTTACGGTCCGGGGGTATTTCGGTAATTTTACAATCTGGGGTATTTCGATAATTTTACAAATCAGGGATATTTTGGTCATTTTACAAATCAGGGGTAATTTAGTAATTTTACAAATCAGGATGGCTGGTCCCTTTCGGGTTTTAATTATAAATTTTGGCCCGTCAACAAGTCCTCATGACTAAGGTGAACAGTCACTATGCACCAGGTAGGATTCCAGCGAAGAGGAGGTGAGTCACTAGGACTGCTTAAATACCAAGCTCTCCCTGAATCCAATCCTAGACATGCGTATGCCTGTTGCCACACCCTAATCTCACGACTTGTTTACAGGTTTGTTTGCTTGAATTAAATCTTATCAATTTAGAGACTTGTTTAAACTAAGCCTAAAGTCCATCAATGTCTAATATACTAGCCTATGTCCATCAAGCCCATCAAGCCCAACATGCATATCACATCAAAAAGTTAGGATACTTACCTGCGTGGATCGGGTGCCGGTAGACTCGAAGGCCATATCTTGACCCAAGGCATTTTTCTCAAATTTCTTCAACTTTACAAAACACTACTAGACCCATTTCACAGCCCAAGTTTTGAACCAAGCTCTGATACCAAATTGTAACACCCCAAACTCAGCCCAAACGTCACGACCAGATTTGGTATGCTACGGGTTTAATGTTAAAAGCTTTACTTGGAATGGCTTTGAAAAACCCTAGTCGTTTTTTGTAGTATTCATTAAATAGGTGGCACTTGTAGAAAATCTTCGTAATTTATTTTTCCAAAATAGGTGTTATTGAAATTATGTTTGAAAATCCATGAACAAACACCCTTACATCGCTACGAACGGCGACTGATAGTGTCCTTTAAAGCCTCAAGGGTCGTCGACTATGGCCTCGGAATTCCCCTCACCTCGACCGCGATGAAGAAAGAATGATTCCGAATAAAGGTACCCTTCTTCCCCTTTTTTATTCTCGTATGCAAAAAGAAAAAAAAAAAAGAAAGAAACGAAAGCTCACAGAAAAATCAATTCGAAAGTTGAAGGAAATTAAAAAAAACCTTTGAAATTCAGTTTCTAATTTGTATTTCTCTGTATTTTCTCTATTCTCTGTTCGAAAATCGTGAAGAGGTTTACATTTGTTTGTTTTAGTCCATTTAAAGGCCGAAATCAAAAATTAATAAAAAATAAAAAATACAATCGTTTTTTCTTGTTTTTCTTGTTGTCCATTGCTTTTGTTGCTGTTGTTTGTCCTTGTTTTTGCAGGTACAGTGGCCAGCTGTGGAGGCTGTACGAGCGGTGTGGGCGCATGATGCGCGCGTGCGTGGGGTACATAGCTGTTGCGGCGCTTGGATGACGTGGAGGCTCTTAGGGTTTTCTGAAACCTTAAATGTTTTGGGTCACCCGGGCTGATTGGGCCACTGTAATTGGGCTCAGGTTAAATATAATTTGGGCCAGTTTTTGGGTTTATTAATCGGGCTAAAAAAATAGGTTTGATGTAATGAACTGGACTGTTTAATTGTTTTATGGTTTTTTTGGGTAATATTGGGCCCGGGCAAATTTTGGGCCTTACAGCATGTATAGGTTAAGTAGTTAATGTTGGCTTATAAATGATCTAACTGTAACTAGCCATTGGTATGTCTTGTATTTAATAAGTTTTGAGGTACATATAATTATGATTTTATCATGTTTGATATGGGTTTAAAATGAACAAATGATGAGATGGTATAAGTATAGGGATGAAGATGATGGTTAAAAATGCTATAAAAATTTATGAATATGTCTATATATATATATATATATATATATGAATAGTTGATTGATAAATTTAGATATTTAACCATATAAATTGAATCTTGAACATATTTAAATGTTGATGTAAGTAAAAGACCAATTGGGTGAGAAATGAGGCTTGGATATAGCCTTGTTTTTGTCCACACGGGTAGACACACGGGCTTGTGTCAAGGCCATGTGTCCCCTGTATCCAGAAATTGCAAAATATAATGCCCAGGATCGAGTACACGAGCTCCCACAAGGGCGTGTGCCTTGCCCGTGTAAGGTACACGGCCTGGATACACGGGCGTGTGATACGGCCGTGTGAATCCTGCACCTAATTCAAAAATAAAAATTAACCACACGTCCTAGCAACACGGGCGTGTGCCTTGGCTGTGTGAAGTCAATATGTTCATGAGTTACAAGTCAGAGAGTTACACGGCCTAGGGACACAAGCGTGTGAAACCACATGGCCTAGA
Source organism: Gossypium australe (assembly GCA_005393395.2). Lineage (NCBI taxonomy): Eukaryota > Viridiplantae > Streptophyta > Magnoliopsida > Malvales > Malvaceae > Gossypium > Gossypium australe. The sequence continues at coordinate 59,980,240 of CM016617.1, forward strand.
GTGAGGTAAGTCACATGGGTGTGTTAGTCACACAGCCTGAACTGCACGGGCGTTTCCCTATAGCACATGGGCGTGTGACCCCTATAATAGAGAAAAAAAGTTGGGATTATACGAAAATTTCCCTATGATCCCGATTTAGTCCCAAATCGCTTCTCATGTATGTTTTAGGCTTCGAGAGTCCAATAGAGGGACATTATAATGACGTTCAGAATATGAATAGTAAATTAACTCGATTTAATGAAAAATAGTTCTATAAACCCCGGTAATGCGTCATACCTTATTCTGACAATGGATACGGGTAGAGGTGTTACATTTAGTGGTATCAGAGCTACGGTTTAGTTGGTTCTCAGGCCGAACGTAGCACATGGGAAGTCTAGAAATACATATTGTAAAACCTGTGATAGTGTGATATCTCCTGACCATGATGAGAATTGTTTACTAATAGATATAGAAATGCTTCCAACCGAGCTAATTTCGACAGTGATGAAAGTGATATTTGAGTATTTCATAGAAAAAGGGGATTGCTTATGATGAGTAAAGATTTATAAAGGTACGAAATGAATGTTTGTAATGAATAAATTGACGATAAAAGTCATGTTATGTGTGTATATATGAAATCCAAATTTGAGGCTTCATAACCTTTGCCCCCTCATAAGTATAGTTTTATACAATGAAATTTACCAGATTTATATTGATTAAGTTTACAAGTGTGAAATTGAAGAGTTTAGTGGCTAAAAGATTAATAATGCAGTTAGAGATAAGAATGGGTTAGTTAGTAAAGATGATTATAGCTGAGATATTAGATAATTTTTCTAAAGATTATTTAGAATACGCAATGTTATTGTTAAGAAAGAAGTTATTCATGAGTAATCGGTTTATTCAGGTATGGTATTCACAAAACAAATTTACTGGAAAATTTCTTCTGAATTAGTTCCTTTAGTGAATTGAATAATGTGATATTATTGATGACTTTAGTAGTCAGTGGTGTAGTAATAAAATCGTAAAAATATCTTAAAGTAGTTGTTATAATTGGACATGATACAACAATTTCTTTTGAGTATTCTACATGTTCTACTATTTTCAGAGACATATGTGAATGTTCATTTTCAGATTTGATTTTTATTTACATAGAAAGGTTGTCTGATTATGATATTAGAAGGGATTATTGAAAGTCTTGATAAACTATGAGCGGTGCTGTTCTATCTTTCTAGCATGCCACATCAGGTGATGTTTGAAAACTTTGTGTTCGTTTGGAAAACTCGTTCACAAATCAAAACTTACTATCATTCAGAAATCCCGCTTTCGTTGCTTGCTAGCAAAAGAAGTTTTACTCGAATTAATTCCCTTTCAAAAACATATTACTACGCATGTATTATTTTGCTTTTAGAAAAAATCTTGTCCGTTACGGAGATTTGGTTTAAACATTTGCGGCAACGTGATATTTTAGAAGCAGTTGTTATTTTTTAAAAAAACCCATTTTTAATAAATTAGCAGTAATTTAAGAAATACCAAATTTAAAAACCCATCGCACGTGATTGCCCCTACTGAAGTTGAGATTCAGTCTAATCTATCGTATAGTGAAGAACCGATTAGAATTCTGGCTCATGAGATCAAGGAGTTGAGAAATAAGAAAATTGCTTTAGTGAAAGTGATATGGCACAGACATGGGGTTGAAGAGGCTACGTGGGAGCCTAAGGATGTTATGAGAGAGCAATACCCGAATCTATTCATTGGTAAGATTTTTGGGGACTAAAATCCCTAAGGGGGGAGAGTTGTAACAGCCCGATTTAGACCCTAGTTAAAACAGTAGTTTCGGGACCACAAATTTGAGGTTGGAGAAATAATTAAATATTATTTTTTATGTTTATGGCATGTGATAAAGTAGTGTGAAAGTTTTATGTGAAAATTTTATCGTTTGTGTTCCGATTTGTCAAAAATGATCTAATCGCATAAAATGTAAAAGTTGTATGCTAGAAGTTAAAGTGCTTAAATGCTATGCTTTGTGAAATGTGAGGTCTTTAATATGTAATTGGACCAGGGATAGTGGAATTGGTCATAAATGACCTTATAAGGGATGTTTTAAATGTTTTTTTATTAAGGTTAAATTTGTAATTTCATTATTAAAGTTATATTAATTAAAACAAAATAAAAATTAAGCCATTTTATTCATCTTCTAGCTAAAAATAAGAAAAAGAAATATGGTTTTAAGCTTTCTTACATTCGGCCATTGAAAGCTTTGATTGAGGTATGTTTTTGATTCAGTTTGTGGTGATTTTTACGTTTTTGTGATCATTGCTTAGTGTTCTCTCAAGCCCATGCCTCAACTTCTAAATTTGATAATGATTTTGAGATGTGCCATCGATGAATATGTGAGCTTTGTGTTGATAGTTGGTGAAATATGAAAGCTTGATAAATGATAAATATATTTTCTATTTATATTTTTGATGAAATTGATTATTATGGGTTAAATTATGAAAATGAAACTTTGAGGGGTTAAAATGTGAAATAAATGAAAGAATGGGTTGCAAGGGACTAGTATTAAATTCGGTCAAACTTGGGTGTGAATAAATTATGTGTATTCTGTGTAATTGTGAAATAGGGACTAAAATGTCAAAATGTGAAAGTATGAGGGCTAAAGTGTAAAATGCCTTAACGATGTGTTTATAAATTGTTTTGGATGAAGATGAGATTAAATGAGTTGAATTTGATATTATATAGACCAAGAAAAGAGAAATTCAGACCTAGATCGAGGCAAGAACAAAGTGCTCGATTGATCGACTAGTGTCGTTGTTTCTATGTCCGAGGTAAGTTCGTGTATAATACGTATTGTTTAAACAATGTTGATATGAAATGAAATGAATGGAAACGTGATGGTAAAGCTTGATTATATGAAACGTGGATTCGAGGATATGAGGCACTAAGTGTGCAAAAAAATGAGATAGCTACGGTTACAAAAATGGCACTAAGTGTGCGAGATCGAAACAGTGTTGGCTAAATAATGGGCACTAAGTGTGCGATATCGAGACCATTTTGGTTTAATGCGGTGGCACCAAGTGTGCGATATTATTATAGTTTTATCTAATTGATTGGCACTAAGTGTGCGAGTTCATCGAACGTTTAAAGAGGATCGAATGAATTATGGCATCGAGCATTAATGTGGTAAATGTGATAGATAAATATGTGATGGATACAGGCAAAATAGAAGTGTTACCTAAATAAACATATTTTAAATGTGAGGGAAGTACCTTCAGTTCTAATTTAGGTGGCTCTTCAATTAACTCTTTTGGTTGGGAATAATCTTTACTTGCTAATTGCAAAGATTCAAATTGGGATACCGGATTAAATCTCCTTTGATTAGCTTCTAGCAAAGCTAAGTATTACTCCACTTCATCATCACTTGGAGGGTCTGATGTTAAAATTTGCTCCAATGGATCCTCAACATAGTTGAGTTTCTTTTCCATGACTAATTCCTCTAACTCGAATACTGTAGAACAATCATGAATTGTATCAGGAAATCACATAGACTTAGAAACATTAAATGTTACCTAATCGTCCTAAACATGCATAGTAAGCTTTTCATATGCCTAGGATGATTGGCACCTTTTTATATGCTTCGAAGTCTAAAATAACAAAGTCAGCAAAAAAAAATATATTTGTCTACACGTACCAATACATCCTCAATTTTTCCTTCTGGATGTGCTAAAGATCAATCTTCTAATTCAAGTGTAACCTTAGTAGGTCTAACTTCACCTATCCCCAACATCCTAAATATGGAAATGGGCATTAAGTTGATGCTTGCACCAAATAATATAGTACCTTACCACAATAAGTTACTCTAATGTTGCAAGGTATGGTAAAAACATCTAAGGTCCTTCATCTTTAGGGGTAGTTTGTCATGAAGATATGCAGTGCATTCCTTTGTCAGGGCTCCCGTATCAAATTCTCTAAGTCCTCGTTTCTTAGACAGGATATCCTTCATAAATTTGACGTAATCCAGCATTTGTTCATGTAACACCCCAAACTAGGTCAATACACCATGACCGAATCTGGCATGCCACGAAGAAAAACGTTTTGAAGAAAAACGTGTTAACGATTAAATTTTTGTGAAAAACTCTTTGTTAAACTTTGTTTGTAGAAACCAAGTGTATAATAAATTGAAGCTAATAATTTACTTTGGAAAACCTCAATATAAGTCTTAAAAACTTAGTTGCAAATCCATAGATTAGAAAACCTTTTAATATTTTAAAGAAACCAAAGTGATTAGGTTGAAAACTGTATCTAAAAGAAATTTGGAAAAGTTGAGTTTTATGAAAATAGTATGAGTTATCGAAAATACTTAAGATGTTAAAATTATCAAATGATTTATGTTACCCGATTGTAACGTTTTAAAAACCATCGCATTTTGTAATTTAGAAAACTTTATGCTCAAATTATTATATCAAACATGTAATTTGTAAGCCAAATTTGAACCAAATCCAAAACATATAAATAATCCAAAACATAAATAAACAGGCCTTATTACAAATCCATAAAATTATGAAAACTAAATTAAAATAAAGTACCCAAATGGAAGTTCCTGTAAAACCAAATTTTATTGCATGGCCTCCTCGAGTTCATCCGGCTCCTTATCCGCGATCTCACGAATCACCTGAAAAGATATCCCACTGAAGGGTGAGTCAACAGACTCAATGTGTAACAATACACTAAAAGTCCAATCGATCATAGCAATAAAGCCCATAATATAGCAAATAATAATTGATTAAATCACATGTACATTTAAAATGAAATGCAATCCCGAACCCAACTTAGATATCCATCCGCTACACACCACCCGTACCTACCAATTACACCGTGGGGATTACTAAATCGACCCTCCATCCGCTACACACCATCGAAGGCAGTTGCTGCAGTCAACATGCACATCGCCCTTATAATTGTGGCATAGCCACCATATAATTGTGACAGAGTCACCGGATTCATAGTATGTGACCGAAGTCACCGGATTCATACTATCGTGACCGAAGTCACCGGATAATGTGGTAAAACCACCGGAACACTTCCCCTTTCAGTATTACCCATATGCCCATGCAATAACATATTATTTCAATATCATACCATATACCCCCAAAATCATATCGGAATCGTACACATTTCATATTTATGCTTATAGCATTATTAATGATGCAGATATCATGCCTTGTACATTATCCCAAAATCATAACCAAATATCGAATATGTCTCATATTAAATGTTTATACAAAAAGCTAAGGAATAACGTACCTGAATTCACTGTACCATTGAATGGTACCCGAAGCCATAATCATTTATATTTCTTTATAAACACACATTTTTTTATCAATAATACTATTAATCTATTAGAGTTTTAGTGTAAGCTACACACCTGATAATAGTGATAACTAAACTTTCCCGTTCGTCGATACCCTCGGAATCTCGAACAACATCTATACGTGATTTCTCTCCGATTGATGGTTCATAACCCGATGAAGAACCACGAACAAACAATGGCTCGGGGGTACGAACGACTTCAAATAATCGATTATCGGCTGCAGAGGGTCCACATCCCGGTGGAAAGTCTCGGACTCCCAACACAGCCCTTCGTTTGAAATTTGAGGGTATAGCAGAACCACCCCTCTTCCAAACACTATTTACCGCTCTTTTCGATCCCATACTCGATTGCCTCAAAAATCTAACGTTCACGGAAAGAAGATAAAAATCGAGCGATAGAGTCCCCTAAAACGAAATCGATTAGTAGACCATCTAAAACGATATAACAAGTATAAAGATCCTTACCTTAACACTTCGATTCAAATCCGAAAATCGTTACTTGCCTAAGGAGTTGTCAAAATCCTTGAATGATAATATCCTTTTCCACACGATCTAAGAATGGCTATAGTCGACTATCAATAAAGAAATAATCAACACTCCACTATACCACTACCAAAATAAAAAGATTTGTTTGAAAGAGAAGAGATAAAGGAAATTCGGTCAAAAAGAACCTTTCAAGACAAAACAATTTCGGCAATATGATTGAGTGAGACACAATTAGGATTCGGCTAGATACAAGAAAAGAAAGGAAAATAAAATGAAAATAAAATAGGAGAATTCGGCATGAGCAAGCAATGGAAGAAAAGAAAAGAGAATTGAGAGGATGAAGATTTGGCCAAAGAAAAGTAAAAGAAGAAATGTAGATTTTGAGCAATATGAAAAAGAATGAAAAAGAGAGATGAGAACAAGAGAGGTTGTTTTCGGCTACAAAGAAATAAAAGATGAGAGGGAGATACCAAAGAAGATTCGGCCAAAAGCCTTTAAGAAGAAAATAGAGAGAAGTTGGTAAAGTTCAAAGAGTTTTCAGTTTTGACACAAAGCAAAGATTAAAGGCCAAAACTAAAACAAAATTGAACCTAATGCCCAAGGCACAAATTCGGCTAAGGAGGAGAGCTTTGGAGAGGAAAAGAGAAAAAAAAATACCAAAAGATGAACAAAAAGCACAAAAACACAAAATGCTAAAATTGACCAACTAAACCCCCCCAACTTCTAACAACATTCGGCCACCCCCCTTAGCCATACATGACGTCCACATACATGGACAATTAGCCATTAAAAAGCTTCCAAAAATCTCACCTTAAACCAAGCCTTATGTCCCCTATCCTTCCTTAATCATATGATTCCTTTCCCAAAGTTCAAGCTTTCCTAAATTACTATTCAAATTGCTATAAAAATTGAAAGTCCAACTTACCTTAATTAGAGCTTGGTCGACACTTAATGCTAGGATGTACAAAAATAAAATCCTTAATATGCTTTCCATGCTACTCGAACCACTTCCCTCAAGCAACCTTTCAAGCTCCTTATCCACTGTGCCACTAACTCCTCATGTGCTTTAATTTAACAGTTAAATTAACTTAAGTGTCAAGTTCACTTAGGCCACTTCATTAAATAAACCATACTAAAAATTATTCTAACTTCCTAAATAAAATCAAGCCTTCACAAGACTATGCTGAGCACCCAAAATTTTTACCCGAGCTAACTCAAGTTACAAGATGATACACAAGTTTTTCCTAAAGCCCAAGGTCTAATTGGCCTAATCCTACTAGGCCCAATTTCGGGATGTTACAGTTCTACCCTCCTTAAAGAAATTTCGTCCTCGAAATTTTCCAATCCAACTACTAACACACTGCTCAAAAGACACCACAATGCTTTCGCTGCGCACTCTACTCTTAAAAACCACAATGTACTTTTTAACATAATCTTGAATCCTTTTTCTCACACAACCAAACATCTAATCCACCATAGCAAACCGTTATCTACCACTTATACCAAGAATTTTCCTACATTCAATCATCACTTCCAACCAAAACATACCTGACTTGAAAGTGAGGAAACAATCCCAAGCCTTATGCTCGTAAGACCCGCATCTCAAGCATACTCCTAACCTCCTCCAATACTTCCTTAACTATCTAAGTCAGCTCATCAATCCAAACTCGATCATCAGACCCCGTCTCAACCACTAGCGATGCTAACGCCTCTATTTCGAAAATATTCCTCGGTGTCGAAAATCTAGCCCTAGCATAATCGGCCTTTACCATGTCCATGACGACCACGATCTCGAGTGCTCATGTCTAAAGTCTCGACTTATCTAATTTAAAAGTTTTATGAATTAATTAATATTCCACTTTCTTTAAAGCACTATTTTATGAAAAGTTTCAATAAGAGGTTGTTTCGCGAGTACACCAAACCTATAGTTTTGGGTCTCTAAAGTAGTTCCTACTACTATATAGTCATGTCAACATCATCATATCATATCATCAAAATCAACAGTTTGATGTACTTACCAGGGCGGATTGATGCCAGAGACTCGGTGCCATGCCTTTCAAACCATATAATTTTAAACAAAAACATTTTAAAACCATACTTTAAATCATTTTGGGCCTCGGGCCCACAGCCAAGCTTTTGAACCTGGCTCTGATACCAATTTGTAACACCCCAAACCCGGTTAATACGCTATGACCGAATCTGGCATGCCACGAAGAAAAACGTTTTGAAGAAAAACGTGTTAACGATTAAATTTTTGTGAAAAACTCTTTGTTAAACTTTGCTTGTAGAAAACAAGTGTATAATAAATTGAAGCTAATAATTTACTTTTGAAAACCTCAATATAAGTCTTAAAAACTTAGTTGCAAATCCATAGATTAGAAAACCTTTTAATATTTTAAAGAAACCAAAGTGATTAGGTTGAAAACTGTATCTAATAGAAATTTGGAAAAGTTGAGTTTTATGAAAATAGTATGAGTTATCGAAAATACTTAAGATGTTAAAATTATCAAATGATTTATGTTACCCGATGGTAACGTTTTAAAAACCATCGCATTTTGTAATTTAGAAAACTTTATGCTCAAATTATTATATCAAACATGTAATTTGTAAGCCAAATTTAAACCAAATCCAAAACATATAAATAATCCAAAACATAAATAAACAGGCCTTATTACAAATCCATAAAATTATGAAAACTAAATTAAAATAAAGTACCCAAATGGAAGTTCCTGTAAAACCAAATTTTATTGCATGGCCTCCTCGAGTTCATCCGGCTCCTTATCCGCGATCTCACGAATCACCTGAAAAGATATCCCACTGAAGGGTGAGTCAACAGACTCAATGTGTAACAATACACTAAAAGTCCAATCGATCATAGCAATAAAGCCCATAATATAGCAAATAATAATTGATTAAATCACATGTACATATAAAATGAAATGCAATCCCGAACCCAACTTAGATATCCATCCGCTACACACCACCCGTACCTGCCAATCACACCGTGGGGATTACTAAATCGACCCTACATCCGCTACACACCATCGAAGGCAGTTGCTGCAATCAACATGCACATTGCCCTTATAATTGTGGCATAGCCACCATATAATTGTGACAGAGTCACCGGATTCATAGTATGTGACCAAAGTCACCGGATTCATAATATCGTGACCGAAGTCACCGGATAATGTGGTAAAACCACCGGAACACTTCCCCTTTCAATATTACCCATATGCCCATGCAATAACATATTATTTCAATATCACACCATAATCCCCCAAAATCATATCGGAATCGTACACATTTCATATTTATGCTTATAGCATTATTAATGATGCAGATATCATGCCTTGTACATTATCCCAAAATCATAACCAATTATCGAATATGTCTCATATTAAAAGTTTATACAAAAAGCTAAGGAATAACGTACCTGAATTCACTGTACCATTGAATGGTACCCGAAGCCATAATCATTTATATTTCTTTATAAACACACATTTTTTTATCAATAATACTATTAATCTATTAGAGTTTTAGTGTAAGCTACACACCTGATAATAGTGATAACTAAACTTTCCCGTTCGTCGATACCCTCGGAATCTCGAACAACATCTATACGTGATTTCTCTCCGATTGATGGTTCATAACCCGATGAAGAACCACGAACAAACAATGGCTCGGGGGACGAACGACTTCAAATAATCGATTATCGCCGGCAGAGGGTCCACATCCCGGTGGAAAGTCTCGGACTCCCGACACAGCCCTTCGTTTGAAATTTGAGGGTATAGCAGAACCACCCCTCTTCCAAACACTATTTACCACTCTTTTCGATCCCATACTTGATTGCCCCAAAGATCTAACGTTCACGGAAAGAAGATAAAAATTGAGCGATAGAGTCCCCTAAAATGAAATCGATTAGTAGACCATCTAAAACGATATAACAAGTATAAAGATCCTTACCTTAACACTTCGATTCAAATCCGAAAATCGTTACTTGCCTAAGGAGTTGTCAAAATCCTTGAATGATAATATCCTTTTCCACACGATCTAAGAATGGCTATAGTCGACTATCAATAAAGAAATAATCAACACTCCACTATACCACTACCAAAATAAAAAGATTTGTTTGAAAGAGAAGAGATAAAGAAAATTCGGTCAAAAAGAACCTCTCAAGACAAAACAATTTCGGCAATATGATTGAGTGAGACACAATTAGGATTCGGCTAGATACAAGAAAAGAAAGGAAAATAAAATGAAAATAAAATAGGAGAATTCGGCATGAGCAAGCAATGGAAGAAAAGAAAAGAGAATTGAGAGGATGAAGATTTGGCCAAAGAAAAGTAAAAGAAGAAATGTAGATTTTGAACAATGTGAAAAAGAATGAAAAAGAGAGATGAGAACAATAGAGGTTGTTTTCGGCTACAAAGAAATAAAAGATGAGAGGGAGATACCAAAGAAGATTCGGCCAAAAGCCTTTAGGAAGAAAATAGAGAGAAGTTGGTAAAGTTCAAAGAGTTTTCGGTTTTGACACAAAGCAAAGATTAAAGGCCAAAACTAAAACAAAATTGAACCTAATGCCCAAGGCACAAATTTGGCTAAGGAGGAGAGCTTTGGAGAGGAAAAGAGAAAAAAAAATACCAAAAGATGAACAAAAAGCACAAAAACACAAAATGCTAAAATTGACCAACTAAACCCCCCCAACTTCTAACAACATTCGGCCACCCCCCTTAGCCACACATGCCGTCCACATACATGGACAATTAGCCATTAAAAAGCTTCCAAAATCCTCACCTTAAACCAAGCCTTATGTCCCCTATCCTTCCTTAGTCATATGATTCCTTTCCCAAAGTTCAAGCTTTCCTAAATTACTATTCAACTTGCTATAAAAATTGAAAGTCCAACTTACCTTAATTAGAGCTTGGCCGACACTTAATGCTAGGATGTACAAAAATAAAATCCTCAATATGCTTTCCATGCTACTCGAACCACTTCCCTCAAGCAACCTTTCAAGCTCCTTATCCACTATGCCACTAACTCCTCATGTGCTTTAATTTAACAGTTAAATTAACTTAAGTGTCAAGTTCACTTAGTCCACTTCATTAAATAAACCATACTAAAAATTATTCTAACTTCCTAAATAAAATCAAGCCTTCACAAGACTATGCTGAGCACCCAAAATTTTTACCCGAGCTAACTCAAGTTACAAGATGATACACAAATTTTTCCTAAAGCCCAAGGTCCAATTGGCCTAATCCTACTAGGCCCAATTTCGGGATGTTACAGTTCAAGTGCTTCTACCAACAAAATGTTGATATAAAGTTGCTTGAGTACGTCTAGGAACTTCTTGAACTGGACTTCCTATTTTTACTTCTGAAACCCTTGAGGGTAAGGTGGTGGAGGATTCTTTTCTGGAACTGGTTGATTTGTCTTTTGTGGCAATTCCTCATCTAACGAAGTTGTTAGTTTATCAAAATTGACTAGTTCAGAAATTACTTTATTGGGTTTTGGTGAAGTTGGAATTTCAACACTTGGTTGAACTTCCATTGAATCTTGAGCATCAGTTGGCTCCTATTCCACTTCAAAAGTGTTAGTTTCTAATGTCTTTCCACTCCTCAATGTCAATACTTTACAATACTTTCTCCCCATATTTCTAAGTATTGGTGGCCGGGTATGAAAAGAGACATCTCTGAGTTTATGACAAAGTGTTTGATCTGCCAACAAGTGAAAGTCAAGCATCAGGTACCTTCGAGTTTACTTCAACCAGTGATGGTTCCTGAGTGGAAATGGGATAGAATTACGATGGATTTTGTGACACGTTTGCCTCTGACTCTGAAAAAGAAAGATGTCGTTTGGGTTGTGGTTGATAGATTGACGAAATCGGCTCAGTTTATACCGGTACGTACTGACTACTCACTTGATAAGTTGGCTGAGTTGTATATTGATGAAATTGTGAGATTGCACGGAGTACATTTGTCTATTATTTCGGATAGAGATCTGAGATTTACTTCGAGGTTTTGAAAAAGTTAAAAAAAGCCTTGGGTACAAAATTTAATTTTAGTATTGCGTTTCATCCGTAAACTGACGGTCAATCCGAAAGAGTAATTCAAGTTTTTGAAGACATGTTCTGATGTTGTGTTTTAGAATTCAAAGGTAGTTGGGAGAAATATCTACCTTTGGTTGAATTTGCCTGCAACAACAGTTATTAGTTGAGTATACAGATGTCACCGTACGAAGCATTATGTGGTCTCAAGTGTCAGACTCCTTTGTATTGGACCGGGCTCAGTGAGAAACAGATTCATGGGGTGATTTAGTTAGAGAAACTGAGGAGAAAGTGAAAGTAATCTGTTATTGTCTAAAAGCTGCTTCAGATCGACAAAAGTCATACGCGGATTTGAAAAGAAAAGAAATTGAGTTTTAGGTGGGTGATAAAGTGTTTCTAAAAGTATCTCCGTCGAAGAAGATTTTGAGATTTGGCTGAAAGGGGAAGTTGAGTCCACGTTTCATTGGGCCGTATGAGGTTATCGAAAGGATTGGACTAGTGGCATATCGGCTAGCTTTACCGGCAGAGTTAGAAAGAATTCATAATGTGTTTCATGTGTCGATGTTGCGACGCTATCGTTCTGATCCTTCACATGTGATTTCTCTAACAGAGATTGAGATTCGACCGGATATGACCTATGATGAGGAATCGAATAAGATTTTGACTCAGGAAGTTAAACAGTGGACAAATAAAAGTATAGCCTTAGTGAAAGTGTTGTGGCAAAGACATGGTGTAGAAGAGGCTACGTGGGAACCGGAAGAACCCATCAAAAAACAGTACCCAAACCTCTTTATTGGTAAGATTTTCGGGACGAAAATCCCTAAAGAGGGAGAGTTGTAACAACCTGAATTAGGGCCTAAACGAAACGGTGGTTTCAAAACCATGAATCTGATGTCAAAATATTTATTCCTATTGAGGTTTAGTGTTTATTGAGTGATTGAATGTTTGTGTGAAATTTTGGTTGAGAAATTTTATAGTTTGGATGTCCAATTTGATAAGTTGGACTAAATTGCAATGGGTGAAAAGTGTGTATTATAATCCTTAAAGGTACTTGATTGAGATGGGTTTTTAAATTGAGAGTCCTTAGTTGGTAATTAAACCATTATATTATAGTTTGGACACAAAATGCCCATTGAGGGATAAAATATCTAAAGGATTAATGAAGGACAATTTGGTCATTTGGCTAATGAAAGAAATAAAAGGGAAAATAAGGCTAAAATTTTGTCCATCTTCATCCTCAATAGCTGAAATTTGCAAGGAGCCATAGCTAGGGTTTTGTTTCACTTTCAAGCTTTATTGTAAGTACCTCTTAGCCCCGTTTTTGATGTTCTTCGTATTTTTGAAATCCTCGTAGCTCGATCTAGCTATTTCTACCACTATTTTGAGCTAGAGTTTGTGTTTAAAATTTTACCCATGGAAGAGATACATGCATTTTGATGTCTAGTTGTAGAATATGAAAGTTTGAAGTGTGATAAACAACTTTTGCGAGATGATTTTTGGTGAAATTGATAAAAATGACTTATTTGCAAAAGATGAAATAATATGTGTATAAAATGTAAAATAGTTAAAATTGTGGGCTGCTATAGGAGAGAATATGAATCAGCTAGGCTTGGGTGTGTGAAAAATGAACACATTTCATTTTACGAGCCTAGGGACTAAAGTGTAAAAATTGAAAAAGTTAGGGCTAAATTGTAAATTTTGTCATAGGAAGATTTTGGTCTAATTTGAATAGTGTGTATATTAAATAAGCTAAACGTGTCATTGTAGATCAAGATGAATGTGGAATCAACCTTGATCGAGGAAAATGCAAGGTTTCGGACTAAATTGCAAATTGGCACATTTTGTATAGTGTCGTCAAGCCAACTCAGGATACAGAGATCATCGAAGGATCATCCATAATATCCACACATTTTGGTATATTGAGTGTAACACCCCTAACCCGTATCCATCGCTTGACTAGGGTTAAGAGGCATTACTGATCATTTCGAAACATTTCATATCATTTTACAACACAAAGTCAATCATATTAAAACATATCATAAATATAATCATATAGTCCATTAATAAGGTCTACAAGACCTTAAACACATGTTAGATAGGGTTTGGGATTAAACCGAACACATACAAAATTTTTTAGAAATTTAAAGAATTTTTAAAACTGCACAGATGACACACCCATCTGGGTAGGCCGTGTGCCTCACACGGCCTTGGACAAACACGGGCGTGTGATCTCTACAGTTTTAAAAAATCTTTAAATTTTTGAAAATTTTCGTATGTGTTCGGTCTCGACCCCTATCTAACATGTGTTTAAGGTCTTGTAGATCACATTAAGGGAATATATGTTTATATTTATGACTTTTTTAATATGATTGACTTTGTGTTGTAAAATGATATGAAATGTTTCGAAATGATCAGTAAGGCCTCTTAACCCTAGTCCAACGATGGATACGGGTTAGGGGTGTTACATTTTATTGGTATCAGAGCCAGGTTTAGTCGATTCTAGGACTAACGTAGCGTGTGTGAGTCTAGTTATACATGCCATATATATAATTGCGATAGTATGATGAATCTTGACAGTTAAAAAATATGTTTTCGTATAGTAAATGGATCCCGATCGAGTAGTTGCTGATGATGTAGAGAGCAATGCTCCTGCTCCCACTCAAGGGACAGCGCCAACAGAATTAAGGCCGAATGCTAGTAACCAAGAGGGAGAGGCTAAGTAAGCCTTCTTCTGAGTGAGTGGTTTTCGAAGTTCGTTCGAACGAATCTGGCTCTCCACAACCTCCACCCCCACAAGTGCCTGTAGTGCTACAAGCTACAGATTCGATCCAATTGAATTAGCCTCTCGTGGATAAGATTCGAAATTATGGGGCTGAAGAGTTTAGGGCCACAGATGATGATGCTGAATGAGCTAAGTTCTGGCTAGAGAATACTATTCGGGTATTTGATGAGATGTCATTGACTCCTTATGAATGTATTAAATGTGTTGTTTCCTTGTTGAGATATGTCATATAATTGGTGGAAAACATTGATATCTGTGGTTCTGAGAGAGAGAATCACCTGGGATTTCTTTTAAGTTGAATACCGAAAGAAATATATTAGTCAACGATTCATAGATCAGAAACGTAAAGAGTTTCTAAAGCTGAAACAGGGTTGTAAGTCTATTATTGAGTATGAACTGGAGTTTGTGAGATTGAGTCAATATGTGTAAGATTGTGTTTCGAACGAAGCTACTATGTGTAAACATTTCATAGAAGGGCTGAATGAAGACATCAAACTGTTGGTTGGAATACTCAATTTGAATGAGTTTGTAGTGTTAGTTGAAAGAGCCTGCAAAGCCAAGGAGCTTAACAAAGAAAAGAAGAAAGCCGATTCTGAGGCTAGAAATGAAAGAAAAATATTGATGAGTAAGTCGTCTCAACCTTCGACGAAGAGATTTAGAGATGCAAGTAATCATTCAAATGCTTCATTTGGACATTCGAATAGAGATCGTGTGAGACAAAGCGTTGGTCCAAAAGCTCAAATTCCGACTGGCTCAAGTGTTGGAAGTGTCAAAAGTAACAAAACTGGGTGTAAACAATGTGGAAGACGACATGTGGGAGAATGCTGGGGCAAGTACAATAATAGAACTTGTTATAAATGTGGATCACAAGATCACTTCATTTGAGATTTCCCATAGTTAGCTGAGAAAGACAATGTTCAGAGTGCGAGACCGAGTAATACGATGGCTAGGGGTAGACCACCTAGAAACACGAGAAATATGAGTGGAAGTCAAAAAGGGACTACCGATACAGCTGTGAGATCTGAGGTGAGAGCACCTGCCTGAGCCTATGCTATTCGCGCTCGTGAAGAAGCATCATCTCTAGACGTCATTACTGGTACTTCTACTCTATTTGATACTGATGTGATTGCATTGATAGATCCAGGATCTACTCATTCCTATGTGTGTGTGAATCTAGTATCTAGTAAGACTCTACC
The DNA here is from genome assembly GCA_005393395.2 of Gossypium australe. Taxonomy (NCBI): domain Eukaryota; kingdom Viridiplantae; phylum Streptophyta; class Magnoliopsida; order Malvales; family Malvaceae; genus Gossypium; species Gossypium australe. The sequence goes on from CM016617.1 coordinate 59,996,093, forward strand.
TGTTGAGTCTACTAAATTCGTGATTAAAGTATCGAACCCCTCAGGCAAGTGTAACACCCCGAATTTGGGCTTAGAAGAAATAGGCCTTGAGTGTAGGATCAGGTAGGAGACTGCACATAAATATTTATGTGTGCAAGAAAATGACACAAATTGCTTGTTTGCTTTAGTGGCTAAGTGATTTAGGAAGAGTTGGGAGTGTTGGAGAAGTCCTGGATTCAAACCTGGGCTTTAGTGGTTATGTCGTTCACATGGCTAATGTCGTTTTTAGGCTTACCGGGCCACACGGGCATGTGGGCCCACATGGGCCGCATAATGGGCCTTTGGCCCATTCACACTGTTGACTGTTAAGGTAAAATTACCGAAATACCCCCATAGGTAAAATGACTGAAATACCCTTGTAGGGTAGAATTACTGAAATACCCTTGTAGGGTAGAATTACCGAAATACCCATGTAAAGTAAAACGACCGTACCCTGTAAGGTAAAATGACCGAAATACCCCCATAGGGTAAATAACCAAAATACCCCCATAGGGTAAATGACTGTAATGTCCCTGTAGGGTAAAATGACCATAATGCCCATGTAGGGTAAAATGACCGTAATGCTCCTAGAGGGTAAATGACTATTTTGCCCCTCGAGGGTAAATGACTTATTTGTGCTACAATTTGACTGATTTGACTGTGATTGTATGACTATGATTTGATTGACTTAACTGTGAATGATATGACTGATTCTGAGCATGGCATACTACATACACGACATACTGCATGGGGTTGGGATCTTGTATTGGAGGAAGTGGTTAATATGTGAGGGTCGCACAGGTCGCACGAGACGATTGTGGACCCACAGATGGCTTTAAGCCGATTATGTGATTGGCAGCTCTGCTGCAACATTAGTTAGTGCCGCAACCGGTGCTACATAAGGAGTGTAGGGATGGGTGGGTCGATTTCATCCCCACAGAAGTGTAGGGTTGGACAGGAGACGGAGTGCAGGGTTGGTTTGGGTATTTATGCATTGCATATACTGATTCTGATATTGAGATGGGCTTAGGCCCAGATATAAGTGATATGTGTCTTTTGATACGGGCTCAGGCCCAACCAAGGCTGATGGGGGCTAAGGCCCAATTACCATCGTTACTGTAATGGGCTTTGGCCCAGATAGATGTGAAGTATGTTGTTTGATTGTTGGGGTTGTACACACTGAGTTTTTGCAAACTCATCACTCTTTTTAATTTTTCAGGTAATCCCTAGTGAGGCGGTTCAACGTACTGAGGGGCTCGGAGGTGACCACACTACGAACAATTGTATTTTTGTGTTTTTAATCTACTTTATTTTTAATTCTGTTTTCTTTAATTTGGATTTTGTTGTAATAAGGCCTTTCTCTGGTTTTGTTTTAAATTTGGGATTTTAGTGATTGTGATTTATATCTGCTAGAAGTAGAACACGATTTTCCAAAACAATAACATTTTCAAACACTACGTTTCCGCAACTCAATTTTAAATATCACATTTTCGTAAATCATTTGTTTTAAATTAATCTTCATAGCAAAAAAGGTTTTAAAGGGAATAACATTTTACAAGGGAATAACTTTTTAATAAACCATGATAGAAAATAAACAAACGCAAAATGAGGTTTTGTAGAAGTTTTAAACGGCAAGAAGTTTTAAATTTCGAGAAGGGTTTTCAATGAAAACATGGTTTTCGAAAAACACTTCAATGTGACACGCTAGATTCGACCCTAATGTCTAGGCCGGGTTTGGGGTGTTACAGCAAGTGTGTATTTGTTGATAAAGTGTGCAAGAATTGCCCGTTGCTGTTTCGAGATATTTGTTTTCCAGCTAATTTGATGTTACTACCATTCGATGAATTTGATATAATTCTGGGTATGGATTGGCTCACTTTGCATAATGCTATTGTGAATTTTAATTGAAAGAGTATTGATTTGAGAAGTCAGAATGGTCAGATAGTTCGAATTGAATCTAGTGATTTGAACGGGTTACCAATTGTTGTATCTTCGATGAAAGCTTTAAATTATGTGAAAAAGGGTTGTGAACCCTATCTTGCGTATGTGATAGATACAAAAGTGACTGAAAAGAAAGTTGAATCTATACCTGTAGTTTATGAGTTTCCAGATGTGTTTCCTGAAGAACTATCGGGATTACCTCCGATATGAGAAGTTGAGTTTGGTATTGATTTAGTGCCGGGAACAACTCCTATCTCAATAGCTTCGTATAGAATGGCATCGACAGAATTGAAAGAGTTGAAGTCTCACTTGCAAGAGTTGACAGATATAGGATTTGCCCGACTGAGTTTCTCGCCCTGGGGTTCTCCTGTGTTGTTTGTGAAAAAGAAAGATGGTACTATGAGAATGTGTATTGACTACCGACAGTTGAACAAAGTGACGATAAAGAATAAATATCCTTTGCCACATATTGATGATTTGTTTGATCAGTTGAAAGGAGCTACAATGTTTTCTAAGATAGATTTGAGATCGGGTTATTATCAGTTAAGAGTCAAAGAATCGGATGTGCCGAAAACTGCTTTCAGAACGAGGTACGAACACTACGAATTCTTAGTTATGCCTTTCAGACTAACGAATGCTCCTACAGTGTTTATGGATTTGATGAATCGGATATTCAGACCCTATTTGGATCGATTTGTTATGGTGTTTATTAATGATATTTTGATTTATTCTTGCGATGAGACGCAACATGTCAAGCATTTGGGAATTGTGTTGCAAACTCTGCGTGAGAATCAATTGTATGCAAATTTTAGCAAATGTGAGTTTTGGCTGCGTGAGGTTGGTTTTCTGGGGCATATTGTATCAGGTGCAGGAATACGAGTTGATCCGAGTAAGATCTAAGCTATTTTAGAATGGAAACATCCGAGAAATGTGTCCGAAGTCTGTAGTTTTTTGGGACTAGCGGGATATTATAGACGGTTTGTAAAAGGCTTCTCGATGATTGCGACTCTGTTAACAAAATTGCTACAGAAAGATATTAAATTCGAGTGGTCAGAAAAGTGCCAGCAGAATTTTGAACTGTTGAAAGCATTGTTGACAGAGGCACCCGTGTTAGTCCAACTTGAATCTGGTAAAGAATTCATAGTTTACAGTAATGCATCATTGAATGGCTTGGGTTATGTGTTGATGCAAGAAGGAAAATTCATCGCTTATGCTTCAAGGCAGTTAAAGCCACATGAAAAGAATTATCTGATGCATGATCTTGTATTAACTGCAATTGTATTTACATTGAAAATTTGGCGTCACTACCTATTTGGTGAGAAATGTCATATTTTTACTGATCACAAGAGTTTGAAATATTTGATGACTCATAAAGAATTGAATTTGAGACAGCGGAGATGGTTAGAATTACTAAAAGAGTATGAATTAGTAATTGAGACAGCCGAAAGTCTATATGTGCTTTGCGAGCAATGAGTACTCAGATAGATCTATGTGATAATGGTTTGATTTTGTCTGAGTTGAAAGTTAGGCCAATGTTTATACGTCAGATTTGTGATGCCCAGAAAAGTGATGATGAAATGATAAAAAAACGAGCTCAATGTGATTTGAATTATGATTCAGAATTTTAAGTTGAAAATGATGATTGTTTGAGATTTAGAGATCGGATTTGTATTCCAAGAAATTCAAAGTTGATTCAGTTGATTTGGAACAAAGTTCACACTAGTCGTTTGGCTGTTCATCCGAGGAGTACAAAAATGTATAACGATCTGAAATAGTTTTATTGGTGGCATGGTATGAAACGAGACATCTCAGAGTTTGTTTCAAGATGTTTGGTTTGTCAGCAAGTTAAAGCTGAGCATCAGGTTCCATCCAGTTTATTACAACCGATTATGATTCCTGAGTGGAAATAGGAGAGAATCACGATGGACTTTGTGTCAGGATTACCTTTATCTCCGAGAATGAAATATACAATCTGGGTGATAATTGACAGATTGACGAAATCAGCTCATTTTGTTTCGGTGAGAAGATATTCTTCACTTGAAAAGTTAGCTGAATTGTATGTTGTTGAGATTGTGAGATTGCACGGGGTACCACTATCTATTGTATCTGACAGAGATACGAGATCTACCTCGCGATTTTCGAAGAAATTACAAGAGGCTCTAGGTACAAAATTGCATTTCAGTACTGCATTTCATTCGCAAACGGATGGACAATCTGAGCGGATCATTCAGATTCATGAAGATATGTTGAGATGTTGCGTTCTTGAGCTTGAAAGTACGTGGGAAAAACATTTGTCGTTGATTGCTTTTGCTTACAATAACTGTTTTCAATCTAGCGTTCAAATGGCACCGTATGAGGCTCTTTACGGTCGAAAATGTCGAACTCCATTATATTGGACTGAGCTGAGTGAGAATAAGATTCACGGAGTTGATTTGATAAAAAAGACCGAGTAGAAAGTAAGAATGATTTGTGACAGTTTGAAAGCAGGGTCAGATCATCAGAAGTCTTATGCAGACTTGAAACAAAAAGATATCGAATTTGAGGTCGTAGACAAAGTGTTTTTGAAAGTGTCTTCGTGGAAGAAAATACTTCGATTTGGCTGAAAAGGCAAGTTGAGTCCGAGGTTCATCGGGCATTATGAGGTTATTGAATGAATTGGGCCGATTGCTTATATATTGATGTTGCCACTTGAATTAGGAAAGATTCATAATGTGTTTCACGTATCGATGCTTCGACGATACAGATTTGATCCATTACATGTGATTGCTCCTACTGAGGTTGAGATTCAGTCAGATTTGTCGTATAGTGAAGAACCGATTCAAATTTTGGCACGAGAGATTAAAGAATTGAGAAACAAGAAAATTTCTTTAGTGAAAGTGTTATGGCATAAACACGGAGTTGAAGAGGCTAAGTGGGAGCCTGAAGAGTCTATGAGACAGCAGTATCTGAACCTATTTACTGGTAAGATTTTTAGGGACGAAAATCCCTAAGGGGGAGGGTTGACACTAATAAAATGTAACACCCTTAACCCGTATCCATCGCTGGACTAGGGTTAAGATGCATTACTGATCATTTCGAAATATTTCATATCATTTTACAACACAAAGTCAATCATATCATAAATATAAACATATAGTCTCTTAATGAGGTCTACAAGACCTTAAACACATGTTAGATAGGGGTCGAGACTAAACCGAACACATATGAAAATTTTTAGAAATTTAAAGACTTTTCAAAACTGCAGAGATCACACGCCCTTATGGGTAGGCTGTGTGCCTCACACGGCCTCGAACACGCCCGTGCATCCAAGCCGTGGCAAAATAGGTCATACATACTGACTTTTCCACACGGCCTGAGACATACCCGTGTGCCTCACCCGTGGTTGACACTGACTTGCACAACACGGCTAGCCACATGCCCGTGTGTCCAGCCCGTGGTCGAGTCTGACTTGTAACAAATCACCAACCTGAATGACATGGTAGAGGCACATGCCTGTGTGCTCAACCGTGTGGGCAACTATAGGCCATTTTCAATGCCAAATTACCATCCACACTTTGGAATCATCTATAAGCATCAAACCAGTACCAATTCATGCCTCAAATGCATACCAATACAAGCACCAGTTAACCATCAACTACACCATTTATTTCCATACTTAATTTCTACTCAAATAAATCCATCCAAAACACCATTTTCACAACCCATATCATATAAGCTAAGCATCATATAGTTCATACCACAAATTCACACTTAAACCACTATTCTCATCAACCAATTTAAGCATGAAACATACTATTATCAACATTCCCATAACCGCTCATTTATATACCAACATCATTCAACTTTCAAGCCATTTTACATAGCAAAACTATACAACTCAAAACATGCCATAATCACTAGCCTATACATGCCATATACCAAATATATACAATATCAAAAAGTACCAAAATAGTTAGTCGATAGTGTGATCGAGTCGCCGATGATCCCTGGATCCGAGCTAGCTTTATTAACACTGTAAAACAGAGGAACACTTCACACAGTAAGCTTTAAAGCTTAGTACGTTCGTAATACAATACGTTTAATTAAATAATTCAAATCAATATACAAGATAAACCATCACATAGATAATTTCACAAAAATACACAAACTCATCTATATCCAATACTCACTTAACCATTCGTTCATCTACTTTCAAATTTATCAACCACATAGGTTCCATACATACCTTTGCCAACACCAAGTTAACAACCAATTTTGATACTCAATGCTCGATTCCACATTTCAATCAATCCTCATTATTTCTTTGATACAATCGTACACTTAGTGCCAATTTCATAGCCGAAGCTTAAATATCATCGAACACTTAGTGCCTTTACTTTAAACCAAATTTATCTCGGTATCGCACACACAGTGACAATCAATAAAGCCAAAGCTTCTATTATTTCGCACCATAGTGCTAATCATCTCTGTCTCAATTCTAATTATGCACACTTAGTGCCACATTTCTCAATTCCGCGTATATCATTTCTAATCCAAACTTAAAAATAAATTTAACAACATGTATTATATCTGAACTTACCTCGCACTTCAAAATAACAAAACGAGTTGATTAATCAAGCACTTTATCTTTGCCTCGATCTCGATCCAAACCCCTTCTTTCTTGATCTATACATATTCAAATTTAACTCATTCAAACACCAAATCATTCAATTTAGTCCAAACACACATATTTAGGACATTTTACAAAATAGCCCTCACATTTTCACATTTCGACACTTTAGTCCCTATTTCATAAAATCATCAAATTCACATAATTTCATCTCATACATGCCTAGCCAAATTTCCTCATGCTCATACAAGCCCATATACTTCATTTATTTCACATTTTAGTCCCTCAAAATATTATTTTCACAATTTAGCCCAAATTACTCAATTTCACCAAAACTTCCAAGACAAAATATGTTAATCTTTCACATATCTCTCATATTTGATTATCAACTAACACATAGCTTGAGCATTCATGAATGGCATATCTCAAAATCACCATCAAATTCTAAAATTAAAGCATGGGTTTGAAAGAACACGAAGGAACGATTACAAAAACGTAGAAATGATCAAAAACCTAGCTCAAAACATACCTTGATTGAGCTTAAATAATGGCCGAAACCTAGCTTGCTCAACAATGGTGTTTTTTTCTCCTTTAACATTCTGCAATAGCCATTAAAATGATGAACAAAATATTGTTTTGTTTTAATTTAATGACATTATTTACAAATTACCATTAATGAAAACATTTAAAATTCATGTAATATATGGCCATTTATGTACATTACCATCCACTCACTTATTTAATGGTTTAATAACAATATAAGGACTCTTCATTTAGAAAACCATGACAAATAAACACTTTAACAACCAGCACACAGCTTTTACATTTTATGCGATTAAGTCCTTTTTGCAAATTTATGCACACAATCAATAAAATTTTCACACAGAACTTTAACACATGCTCAATCACATATTATAAACACCAAAAATAATATTAAAATATTTTTCTTACCTTGGATTTGTGGTCCCGAAACCACTGTTCCGACTAGGGTCTAAACCGAGCTGTTACATTGAGATTTACATTGAATTATGGCATGTATAGGAATTTTGTTATTTTGTAAGTGTCATATTTGTTTGGCCCAAGAATGTGGTCTATGTCATTTGATATATCATTTTGTATAAGGCCATGTGATGTGGCTAATATTGGTTGTGTTATAAGTCTATGATGAGGCCTTTCATGAATGAGTTTGCTTGCCTAAGTGGGAATGAATGATAGCATGATATTGAAGTGTGACATGTGAATGGTTGTGTAGGTCCATGTGTGATGGCTAAGTATAAGTGTGGTTATACATGATGAGTATGGTTATTAAATGGTGCATGAATGCTCTTAATGTGGACAAATAGATGTCTAATAATAGCATGTTAAGTTTGGTTAGAAATGGTATAAGTGCTGATGCTTTTCAGGGTGGCAAAAGGCTTGGTAAATAGCCTTATAATTGTCCACACGGGTCGACACACGGACATGTGTCTAGGCCGTGTTTGACACACAATCTGCCTCATGGGCGTGTAGCCTAGTCATGTGTCTCTTGACCTAATTTGTGAAAAATTAAGTTCGTCAAACGGGCTAACACACGGGCATGTGCCTTGGTCGTGTGAGCTAAAATGTGTACTGACATCGTAAATATAATACCCAGCTTTTTGTAGACGGGCAGAGACACGGGCGTGTGTCTCGGCCGTGTAAAGGACACGGCCTAGGACACGGGCGTGTGCTTGGCCGTGTGAAAACCCCTGTAGGTCCGAAATGAAAATTAAATCCACACAGGTTGGGGTCATGGGCGTGTGCGACCACACGCCTGCGTACACGGATGTGTGCCCAGTTTTTATGTAAATTTTCTAAATTTTTCTAAGGTTCTCGGTTTGGTCCCAAACCGTTCCCAAAGTATGTTTTGGGCCTCGTAGACCCATTTTAGGGACTTTATAATTGAATATGAAAATTTTTAAATTGATAGAAATTTTATGGCCCGGTTTTGGATGAATATTTTTGTTATTGTTCGGTAATGCCTCGTACCCTGGTTTGGCATCAAACACGGGTAAGAGGTCTTACATTTTAGTGGTATCAGAGCTATGGTTTAGTTGGTTTTGGAATATTGTAGCGTGTGTGGGAGTCTAGCTATACATGCCATAAATATATTATGATAGTGTGGTGACTCTTGACAATTTTAAACTGTGTTTTCATATAGTAAATGGAACCCGACCGAGCTACTGCTGATGATGCTGCAAGTAATTCGTTGGCTCCTGCGCAAGGGACCGCGCCAGTAGAAAGTAGACCTGAGACCTTGAGTCAGGGAAAGGAGGCTCGGGAAGCCTTTCTTCATATGATGAGTAATTGGTATACTAAATTTGTTCGAGCAAATCCTACTGCTTAACCTCTTCCACCCCCTCATATACTTCAGTCGGTCCCTGTAGCTCCACAAGGTATTGATTTGGTAAGATTGACTAAACCCCAGGTTGATAAGATTCGAAAACAAGGGGCCAAAGAATTCAGAGCCAACATAGATGATGGTCCCGAGAAAGCAGAGTTCTAGCTTGAGAATTCTATGTGGGTATTTGACGAACTTTCTTGCATGCCTGAAGAATGCTTAAAATGTCTTGTATCATTATTGAGGGACTCGACATATCGCTGGTGTAATATGCTGATATCTGTAGTTCTGAAAGAGAGAGTGAGATGGTATTTCTTCCTAGAGGAGTTCCGAAAGAAATATATGTCGACGGTTCACCGAGCAGAAATGGAAAGAGTTCCTCAAATTGAAGCAAGGTAAAATGTTTGTGGCAGAGTATGAATGTGAATTTGTCAGGCTCAGTAAGTATGCTCAAGAGTGTGTGTCTTCCAAAGCTATTATGTGTAAGAGATTCGAAGATGGGCTGAACGAGGATATTAGATTATTAGTTGGGATCTTAGAGTTGAAAGAATTCGTGGTATTGGTCCATAAAGCTTGCAAGGCTGAAGAGCTGAATAATGAAAGGAGAAAAGCTGTGATTGAGGCCCGAGATGCAAGAAAGAGGCAGATGAGTAAGTCGTTCCAATCCCAATCAAAGAGGTCCAAAGAAACGAATCCTCGAATGACAGTTTTAGCTGGGCATTCACACCGAGACCGTGGTAAAACATATTTGGGCTCTATAGTTCAAGCTACTTCGATGGCAAGTATGGGTAATGTGAGGTATAATAAACCCGAGTGTCAGAATTGTGGTAGACAACATATCGAAGAGTGTTGGGGAAACAATCGAGCCTGCTTCAAGTGTGGTTCTCGAGAATATTTTATCAAAGACTGTCCTGAGAGAGTGGAAGAAGAGAAACTTCAGAGTGTTAGACCGAGTAACACTGCTAGCAAAGGTAGACCACCACAAAATGCCGGAAATAGAGCTAGTAGTAAAAGTATAATGAAGGATTCAGCTGCAAGGTCAGAAACAAGAGCACGCATCATCCCCTGATGTGATTACGAGTACATTCTCACTTTATGGTACTAATGTTGTTGCATTAATTAACCCTGGATCCACTCATTACTAATGTTGTTGCATTAATTAACCCTGGATCCACTCATTCTTATATTTGTGTGAATTTGGTAAATAGTAAGAAATTGCTTATTGAATTGACTGAATTTGTGATTAAAGTGTCAAACCCTTTAGGCAAGTATGTGATAGTAGATAAGGTTTGCAAGAATTGTCCTTTGACGATTCAAGGTCACTGTCTTCCAACTAATTTGATGTTGTTGCCATTTGACGAGATTGATGTTATTTTGGGCATGGATTGGTTGACACTATATGATGCCAAGGTAAATTATAGACAAAAAACTCTTGAGTTGAAATGTGAATATGGTGAGATTCTTTGGGTTGAAACAAATGACTCAAATAAGATGCATGTGGTGATTTCGTACATGTCTGCTCAGAAGTGTATTAGAAAAGGATGTGAAGCATACCTTGCATATGTGTTGAATACTAAGATGTTTACGTTGAAGCTTGAATCTGTGCCAGTAGTTTGTGAATTTTCCAGATGTGTTTCCTGAAGAATTACTTGGGTTGCCTCCGATTAGAGAGATTGAGTTTGTTATCGATCAGATACTTGGGACTGCACCGATCTCCATTGCTCTGTATAGAATGGCTCCGACCAAATTGAAAGAGTTAAAGGCTCAGCTGAAAGAGTTGACCGATAAGGGATTTGTGAGACCAAGTTTTTCTCCCTGGGGTGCTCTCACATTATTTGTAAAGAAGAAAGACGGAACAATGAGGCTTTGCATTGACTATTGTCAACTTAACAAGGTATGTGTAAAGAACAAGTATCTATTGCTGAGAATTAATGATTTGTTCGATCAATTGAAGGGAGCAACAGTGTTCTCAAAGATAGATTTGAGATCCGGCTATTATCAGTTGATAGTCAAAGAATCTGATGTGCCGAAAACTACTTCTAGAATGAGGTATGGACACTATGAATTTCTTGTGATGCCTTTTGGTTTAACTAATGCACCAGCTATGTTTATGGATTTGATGAACCAAATTTTTCAGCTATATTTGGATAAGTTTGTGGTAATGTTCATAGATGATATATTGATTTATTCCCGAGATGAGTCTCAGCATGTCGAACACTTAAGAACATATTATAGATTCGACGAGAGGAGTAATTGTTTACTAAGTTCAGTAAAAGTGAGTTTTGGCTTTGTGAAGTCGAATTTCTGGGACATATAGTTTCAGGTGATGGTATTTGGGTTGATTCGAGCAAAATTTTGGTGATTGTTGATTGGAAACCGCCAAAGAATGTATCTGAGGTTAGAAGCTTTTTGAGCTTAGTCGGGTATTATAGAAGTTTTGTCGAGGGACTCTCGATGATTACCTCTCATATGACTAAGTTGTTGCAAAAGAATGTTAAGTTTGAATGGACCGATAAATGTCAGCAAAGTTTCGAGAAGTTGAAAGCACGATTAACTGAAGTACCAATTCTGCTACAATTTGAGTCAGGAAAAGAGTTTGTGATTTATAGTGATGCATCATTGAATGGTCTTGGTTGTGCGTTGATGTAAGAGGGCAACGTAGTAGCTTATGCCTCGAGACAGCTAAAACCCCACGAGAAGAACTATCCGATGCACGATTTGGAATTGGCCACCATCGTCTTTGCTTTAAAGATTTGGCGTTATTATTTGTACGGTGAGAAATGTAGAATATTTACCGATCACAGAAGTTTGAAGTATCTGATGAATCAAAAGGATTTGAATTTCCGACAACGGAGATGACTGGAATTGTTAAAGGATTATGAGCTAGTGAATGAATATCATCCCGGAAAGGCAAATGTGGTTGCAGATGCTTTGAGCAGAAAATCCTTGTATACTTTAAGAGCTATAAGTACGAGTTTGACATTGTCTGATGATGGTTCTATATTAGCCGAGTTGAAGTCTAGACCGTTGTTTCTTCAGCAAATTTGTGTAGCTCAAAAGAATGATAGTGGAATGCAAGCTAAGAGAGCTCAGTGTGAATCGGGAAGTAACTCTGATTTCTTGGTTGGTTTAGATGATTGTTTGCTGTTTCATGATAGAGTTGTGTACCGGAAGATGATGAGTTGATTTAGAAAATTTTACATGAGGCATATAGTGGTTGTTTGTCAGTACATCCGGGCAGTACAAAAATGTATAATGATTTGAAGAAGTTGTATTAGTGGTCTGGTATGAAAAGAGACATCTCTAAGTTTGTGACAAAGTGTTTGATCTACCAACAAGTGAAAGCCGAGCATCAGGTACCTTCGGGTTTACTTCAGCCAGTGATGGTTCTCGAGTGAAAATGGGACAGAATCACGATGGATTTTGTGACAGGTTTGCCTCTGAGTCCAAAAAAGAATGATGCCATTTGGGTTGTGGTTGATAGATTGAAGAAATCGACTCACTTTATACCGATACATACCGACTACTCACTTGATAAGCTGGCTGAGTTGTATATTGATGAAATTGTGAGATTGCACGGAGTACCTATGTCTATTATTTAGGATAGAGATCTGAGATTTACTTCGAGGTTTTGGAACAAGTTGCAAGAAGCCTTGGGTACGAAATTGAATTTTAATACTGCGTTTCATCCGCAAACTGACGGTTAATCCGAAAGAGTAATTCAAGTTCTTGAAGACATGCTCCAATGTTGTGTTTTAGAATTCGAAGGTAGTTGGGAGAAATATCTACCTTTAGTTGAATTTGCCTACAACAACAGTTATCAGTCGAGTATACAGATGGCACAGTACGAAGCATTATATGGTCTCAAGTGTCAAACTCCTTCGGATTGGACCGGGCTTAGTGAGAAACAGATTCACGGGGTTGATTTAGTTAGAGAAATCAAGGAGAAAGTGAAAGTAATCTGTGATTGTCTGAAAGCTGCTTTAGATCGACAAAAGTCATACGTGGATTTGAAAAGAAAAGAAATTGAGTTTCAGGTGGGTGATAAAGTGTTTCTGAAAGTATATTTGTGGAAGAAGATTTTGAGATTTGGCCAAAAGGGCAAGTTGAGTCCATGTTTCATTGGGTCGTATGAGGTTATCAAAAGGATTGGACCAGTGGCATGTCGGTCAGCTTTACCGGTAGAGTTAGAAATAATTCATAATGTGTTTCATGTGTCGATGTTGCGACGCTATCATTCTGATCCTTCACATGTGATTTTTTCGACAGAGATTGAGATTCAACCGGATATAACCTAAGATGAGGAACCGATTAAGATTTTGGCATGAGAAGTTAAACAGTTGACAAATAAAATTATAGCCTTAGTGAAAGTGTTGTGGCAAAGACATGGAGTAGAAGAGGTTACGTGGGGACAGAAAGAAGCCATGAAAAGAGTACCCAAACCTCTTTACCGGTAAGATTTTCGGGGTCAAAAATCCCTGAAGGGGGGAGAGTTGTAGCAACCCGAATTAAGGCCTAAATAGAACGGTGGATTTGAAACCATGAATTTGAGGTCAAAATATTTATTCCGATTGAGGTTTAGTGTTTATTGAGTGCTTGAATGTTTGTGTGAAATTTTGGTTGAGAAATTTTATAGTTTGGATGTCCAATTTGATAAGTTGGACTAAATTACAATGGGTGAAAAGTGTGTGTTATAATCCATAAAGGTACTTGATTGAGATGGGTTTTTAAATTGAGAGTCATTAGTTGGTTATTAGACCATTATATTATAGTTTGGACACAAAATGCCCATAGAGGGATAAAATATCTAAATGATTAATGAAGGGCAATTTGGTCATTTGGCTAATAAAAGAAATAAATGGGAAAGTAAGGCTAAAATTTTGTCCATCTTCATCCTCAATAGCCGAAATTTACAAGGAGCCATAGCTAGGGTTTTGTTTCACTTTCAAGCTTGATAGTAAGTACCTCCTAGCCCCATTTTTTATTTTCTTCGTATTTTTGAAATCCTCGTAGCTCGATCTAGCTATTTCTACCATTATTTTGAGCTATAGTTTGTGTTTAAAATTTTCTCCATGGATGACATACATGTATTTTGATGTCTAGTGGTAGAATATGAAAGTTTAAAGTGTGATAAACAACTTTTGCTATATGATTTTTGGTGAAATTGATAAAAAGGACTTATTTGCAAAAGATGAAATAATATGCGTATAAAATGTAAAATAGTTAAAACTGTGGACTTCTATAAGAGAGAATATGAATCAGCTAGGCTTGGGTGTGTGAACAATGAACACATTTCATTTTACGAGCCTAGGGACTAAAATGTAAAAATTGAGAAAGTTAGGGGCTAAATTGTAAATTTTACGATAGAAAGATTTTGGACTGATTTGAATAATGTGTATATTAAATAAGCTAAATGTGTCATTATCGATCAAGAAGAACTTGGAATCAACCTTGACCGAGGAAAAGGCAAGGTTTCAGACTAAATTACAAATTGACACATTTTGTATCGAGGTAAGTTTATATGTAAATGATACATCCTTTTTATTTATGTTTTTACATTTAATGTATTATGTAAAATGTGAGTAAATATTATTGATATTTAATGAAATGATGAAAAGTGAGGAAATTCCCGGATGAACCTTCGAAATAGAAAAATGATACGAATGAACACTGTATATGTGATTATTGGTGGGTTGTGTGCGATACCACCGTGTTTATTATTATTGGTGGGTTGTGTGATACCACCTTGTATATGTGATTATTGGTGGGTTGTGTGTGAAACCACAGTGTATATGTGATTATTTGTGGGTTGTGTGCGATGCCACCGTGATTATATTATTGTGGGTGGGCTGTGTGCGAAACCACCGTGTATCCGGTATTATTCTGAAGTTTTCATTGGGAAAATTTAACTAAGTTGAATTACGTGTGACAATGTGGTGACAAGTGCAAGGTTATAAGTGCATGTAATTGTGAGCAATGTCTATAATATGTATTTGGAATGTGGTAGGGTTTGAAATGAGCAAGTGCAACTACAAGCATCTGAATTGTTCTTTATTAGTATGTAATGTCCTTGATTGATAAGTATGTGGTGTGATGTTCATTGTTTACATTTAGACTTACTAAGTTTCAAGCTTACTCCCTTCTCTTTTCCTTTGTTTTATAGTATCGCCAAGCCAGCTCCGGATACGGAGATCGTTGGAGGATCATCCACACTATCCACACATTTTGGTATATTGAGATTTACATTGAATTATGGCATGGATAAGAATTTGGTTATTTTGTAAGTGTCATAATTGTTCGGCCAAGAATGTGGTCTATGTCATTTGATATATCATTTTGTATAAGGCCATCTGATGTGGCTAATATTGGTTGTGTTATAAGTCAATGATGAGGTCTTTCATGACTGAGTTTGCTTGCCTAAGTGGGAATGAATGATAGCATGAAATTGAAGTGTGACATGTGAATGGTTGTGGAGGTGCATGTGAGATGGCTAAGTATAAGTGTGGTTATACATGATGAGTATGATTATTAAATGGTATATGAATGCTCTTATTGTGGACAAATAAATGTCTAATAATAGCATGTTAAGTTTGGTTGGAAATGGTATAAGTGCGGATGCTTTTCCGGTTGGCAAAATGCTTGGTAAATAGCCTTATAATTGTCCCCACGGGTAGACACACGGGCGTGTGTCTAGGCCGTGTGTGACAAAAGGTCTGCCTCATGGGTGTGTAGCCTGGCTGTGTGTCCCTTGCACCTAATTTGCAAAAAAATTAAGTTTGTCACACGGGCTAACACACGGGCATGTGCCTTGGCCGTTTGAGCTAAAATGTGTGCTGATGTCATAAACAAAATACTCAGGTTTTTGCACATGGGTAGAGAGACGGGCGTGTGTCTCAGCCGTGTGAAGGACACGGCCTGGGACACGGGCGTGTGCTTGGCCGTGTGAAAACCCCTGTAGGTTAGAAATGAAAAATAAATTCACACGGGCTGGGGACATGGGCGTGTGCGACCACACGGCCTGCCCACACGGGTGTGTCCCTGTGCCACAAGGGCGTGTGCCCAGTTTTTATGTAAATTTTCTAAATTTTTCCAAAGTCTCGGTTTGGTCCCGGACCGTTCCTAAAGTATGTTTTGGGCCTCGTAGGCCTATTTTAGGGACTTTATGATTGAATATGAAAATTTTTAAATTGAAATAAATTTTATGGCCTGGTTTTGCATGAATGTTTGTGTTATTGACCGGTAGTGCCTCGTACCCTGTTTCGGCGTCGAACACGGGTAAAGGGTGTTACAATAAGTATTACTGGTTCCAACCCCTTGATTACTCCAAGAAAAATTATGATGGATTCACCAAGATGGGTAATACAAATTGGATTGTAGTCCTTGTTTTCCTCAATTTTGGTTTTGTTACTGGAACGGTGGAAATGTGCAAGTGTACCCAATCGTAACAAGTAATAAAGTGACAAGTAAATGTCGAGTTATCGTACCCACAGGGACTGTAAAAGAATTATTTTATGAAATAATTTCGTACACTTTGGTTAGGGAAAAATATTTGATTTTTGAAAGCTATTTGAAAACTAAAAGAAAAACAAAGTAACTTAAAATAAAACAAAGTTCAAGTGTGCGATTTCAAAAAATGATTTTAATCAATCTGACATGAATGTGTTGGTTTAATCACATTTCTCACCTTAGAATTATTAACTTGTGTTTATACTTGTTAAAACATGGCAACCCGGTAATTTGCTAACTTATGAACACATTTACAAATCAAAAATCCATTTATCTCTTATACATATTTCTATGCCAATTCGACCGATTAAACAGACTGCAAAAAGTAAACATGTTATTGCACATACATACTCATTAAATTAAACAATCTCTCGCATATTTCTATGTCGATGCAAACGATTAATTCAACCTAAAAGCATATAAAAGATCATGTGAAGTAACAAAGTATTTTTACTTTGAAACAATTTAATCACAAAAATCCTGCAAGTTATGCAAGGCATACATATCGTCAAATATAATGCTAATTTAATCTTCAGCTACCTTAGAAGAATTAAACATGCACAGATTAAGTATTGTGTCCATTAATTACAATTTCAATGCGTTTAAATAATTAATTCATTAGCTATCTAAACAATTAAAATGCCAGATAACTTAAACATAATTTTACTTAATCAAACATTTCACCGAGGCCTTTAACAGCATAAACATAATTTTAACAATCTAAGGGGGCGAAATGGAATCAAACCAACACAAATTAAATTCAAGCTAAATTGATTAAATTAAACATTTCAAAAGCATGAATATTCATAAACATGTTCGTTAAAACAACAACAAATAATTTAAAGAGATAGGAACGAGAAACAAATCTGGTGGCTCTCCGTGACTTGTCTGATTGATTCCTCCTTCGTTCTTCGTTGTCCTCGGCTATCAAGGGGGCTTATGAACACTTCAAATGCTGCTTCAATTGGCTGGAAAACACCTCTTTTCCAAGAGGGGAAATCGGCACAAGAACAATGGGAAAATAGAATGGAAATGAAGGGAGGAGAGTTGAGAGAATGAGAGAATGTTGGAGAAGTGATGGATGCCTTGAATGAGCAGCTAGGGGCTGTATTTATAGTGTTTAGGGGCTGCTAAAAATAGAAAATAATCAGCAGCTAAGAGTCCCACATGGCTGGCCATCCCATGTGGCAAAGTTGATGGATTCAACTTTGCCAAAATTAGCTTGGGGCAATCTAAAAAGCCTTGAATTTTGAAGGGGTTTGAATGTGATTTTGAAAGATCTTCAAGGGCTCCTTTGCAAGCTGAATAAATCAGCAAATAAGCTGATTTGGGCCTTCATCATTGATGGTTTGGGCTGCCCAATTAGTGGCTGGTCCGGTTCGATTGGTTCGGTTCAACTAGTGCGGTTTAACTGGACCCTTTTTTCATAATTAATTAAAATAATTTATTTAACCCAAAGTAAATTGGGAATAAATTAAAATTAATTAAATTATGATTAAATCTTCATAATTGGACCGTCTTGGGCTGGAGATAGAGTCGCCTTGACACTTCAAATAGCTTCTCGATTTAATTCTTAGAGCAGTGTCTGCCGAGCCGATTTTTGCCCTTTTTGCGATTCTGTCGAAACTAGTCAGAATTAAACAAAATTAATTATAAAATTAATTAAAATTTATCATATTCATATTTTGAGCACAAATTAATTATTTTATAATATTTAATTATTTTTCAACGAGAATTTACTCGGAACCACATGAAATTGGGTCAAAAAGGGCATGCAAAAGTATATAAATTTTCGTGTTTCCAGTTACCCATGTACTATACGGATTCTGGGTTTGATGGACATTCTTTGAACAAATGCCCTTCCCAACAATAAACACAAGCTACATTTTTTAATTGATTCGATATGTAACACCCCTTACCCGTATTCAACGCCGGAACAGGGTACGAGACATTACCGGACTTACAACACAAGCATTCATACAATTTCGAGTTATAAATTTTGGTCCAACTTAAAACCATTCATATTCAATCATACAGTCCCTAATACGAGCCTACGAGGCCCAAAAAATGATTTAGAACTTAGAAAATTTTTGCTAAATGCAGGATTCACACGCCCATATGGTCCAAGGGACACTCTCGTGTGAACCTTGGACACGCCGTTGATACAGGCCATGTTCAATTTAGGGTGCTCTCTGGCTTATACCACACGGCCATGCCACATGCCCGTGTGCTCAATTCTGGACATTCTGTTTTTGAAAGTTAAGGTGCAAGGGACACATGGCTAAAACACATGCCTGTGGGGTAGGCGGTGTGTCACACACTGATAAACTGTAAAAGTAACATATTTTAAGCCCACATTTAGCATGCTTTTGCATGATTTATCCCTTTATTTATGTAAAAAGGTGCTCTTCATCCTTCCTTTTCATGTTTTATACTCAAGAAAGCACCCGAGAATGAAAAGAACAAGAAACTGGCTTAAAACGGACCAAATTGGGCCAAAATAGAAATCGACATGGCTGGGTCTAAGACCACACGACCGTGCCTCATTAAAAGTCCGAACACGGCCTAAAGACGACTCACACGGGCGTGTGCCATGGCTGTGTCCCTGTCGTGGAAAAGAGAAATTTCACTCGGAAAAGGATACTTAGGGGCAAAGAAACCTATCTCAAAAGCCTATATAAACACCTTAAGTATAACCTAGAAGGGGGCGGTTAGCTAGGCTAAGGAGCCGAGCCAGAAAGGTAAAATTTCTGGAAATCACTTGTAGATAGCCAATTGATCCATCTCAAGAAGCCGGGGTTATACTCAAGACGGAGGATCTCTCCTTCAATTCCTTCGAGGGGTTTAGGGATTTCTTATGTTTTGTTTTATCTTTTCTTTTGAGATGTTTTCTTTTATTATTATGAACTAAGCCCTCAGATACCTGAGGGGATGAAACCTAAGATGAATCTTGTTATCGTTTGTTGAATTATATGATAAATATTTGACTTGTTCTTAATTATGTGTTCTTAATTATTGTGTTGATATTTTCGGGATATTAATTCAAGCATGATGTTCTTAGGTGGAGGAGCAAAAGTCCCTGCCTAAGAGTAGATCTAGTATAATTAAGCGGAGTTGATCGCGCGCCTAGAGATAGGGTGATGAGATTTTGCTAGATTAGGGTGAAACCTAATATGGGAGTCCATAGATTGAGTTAATGCAATTCTAGGGGTTTTAATTAGAAAGAGATTTCAATTAATCAACCTAGGGTTAGACGTTAGTCGCCTCGAGAGAGGGATTAATATAACTTAGGGAATCTTACGAATCAAGTCAAGTGAATAAATCGTCTGGTTCAGAGTTAGATAACAAGTGAAGTCTAGGTGGATTCTTCCTTGGGTGTCGTTTTAATCAATTGGTTTCTCTCAAGTTATTTTCCCAAACTCTTTCTCTTTGTCTTTGCATCTTTAGTTTAGTAGTTAATTAATTT
This sequence comes from Gossypium australe, assembly GCA_005393395.2. Taxonomy (NCBI): domain Eukaryota; kingdom Viridiplantae; phylum Streptophyta; class Magnoliopsida; order Malvales; family Malvaceae; genus Gossypium; species Gossypium australe. The sequence continues at coordinate 60,015,992 of CM016617.1, forward strand.
AGATTAGATAAATAAATCCCTTTATTCTTAGGCTTAATAATAAAAAGAGAGTTAGTATTAGTACTTTTGGTTCCTTTGGGTTCGACATTCCGGTCTTGCCTAAACTATACTACTGTTCAATAGGTGCGCTTGCCTCAAAAATCATTGTCAGAGTTAGTTTCTAGGTTCGATCATTCTTTTTATAAATTTTAAGACTCGACAGACACGATCAAGTTTTTGGCGCCGTTGCCGGGGAACTAAAATATTAAGAACGCTAAATTTTTATTACTTTAGCCATTTTTATTTTTTTGCAATTTAGTTTTTTTTAGTCTATTTTTATTTTTGCTAATTTCTTTCTTTCACTCCTTTTAGGTACCTCTAGTTTATGACTAGAAGGAACCCGATAGGACCCTTACTTTAAGACAGTGATATTGAAGGTACCATTCCCAGAAATCGCAGAGAGATAAGGCGAAGCTTAAACTACATAGAAGAAGAGCAAGAAGCCGAAATTAATACTACAGAAGAGATGGCAGAGAATAATCCACCACCTCTAGAGATGGCCGAACATCATGCTCTACGCACTATGTATGATTATGCTAAACCTAGTTTAATAGGAACTGAGTCTAGTATTGTTAGGCCTACTATTGCTGCAAATAATTTTGAACTGAAACCTAACACTATACAGATGATACAACAGTTTGTTCAGTTTGATGGTTTGAAGGATGAAGATCCTAACACACACTTAGCGAATTTTCTAGAATTCTGTGATACCTTCAAGATAAATGGCGTTTCTGATGATGCCATCCGTCTTCGGTTATTTCCCTTTTCTTTGAGAAATAAAGCCAAACAGTGGTTACACTCTCTTCCATGAGGATCAATCACTATATGGGATCAAATGACCGAGAAATTTTTATTAAAATATTTTCCACCGGCCAAAACGGCCAAATTGAGGAATGATATCTCTTCTTTTGTGCAGATGGATTAAGAGACACTTTATGATGCATGGGAGAGATACAAAGATTCGTTAAGGAGGTACCTACATCATGGATTACCTTTGTGGCTACAGATCCAAACTTTTTACAATGGTGTGAACCCTTCAACAAAGCAACTAATCGATTCAGCTGCCGGCAGAACCCTGAACAACAAAACTCTTGAAGCAGCCTACGAGTTTATAGAGGAGATGTCACTGAATAACTATCAGTGGCAAGTTACAAGGACAAGGCCAGCCAAAGTATTGATGCAGTAACCGCGCTATCAAATCAGGTAGAATTGCTACATAAAAAATTTGATAGTTTCTATGGTTCTTCGTAGGCACATCCAGTAATGCAGTGCGACGCAAGTGAAGGAGTGGCGAATCTTGAGTACCCACCTTACGGACAGGGCATGGAGAGCGAGCAAATGGACTATATGGGTAATAATTTTCGATCTAACAATAACCCTTATAGTAATACTTATAATCCAGGTTGGAAGAACCAACCCAATTTCTCATGGGGCGGTCAAAGAAATCAAAGGCATCAACCTTCCCAAAACTTCCAACAACAGTCTTACCCACAGGAAAAGAAGCCGAACCTTGAAGAGGTGCTAACAAACTTCATAATAGCCTCAGAAACATGTTTCCAAAAGGTAGAAACAAAACTTGAGGCACTGTCACAAGAGTTCAAGGATCAATTCGGGCAACTTGCTAAGCAGATTTCTGAGAGACCACAGGGAAGACTACTGAGCAACACCGAGACTAACCTAAGGGAGCAAGTTCAAGCCATAACAGCTCAAGATAGTGAAGGGTTAGACACGCCTAATTCAGAACAAAAGAAGGTGGTAGAAGAAGATATGGTTGAGGTCAAAAAAACAAGCCGAAACCGGTAATCAAAGAGTACAAACCTCGCATACCATATCCCCAAGAAATAACGAAAGATGACACAGAGGAACAGTTCGGTAAGTTTCTAAACTTTTAAAGAAATTACATATTAACTTACTGTTTCTTGAAGCTCTTTCACAGATGCCAGATTCCAGGAAATTTTTAAAGAAGCTATTAACAAATAAGCGAAAGATAGACGAGGAATCACATGTGGAACTGAACGCAGTGTGCTCAGCAATATTGCAAAATAAACTACCACGGAAATTAAAAGATCCAGGGAGTTTTACAATTCCATGCTTAATTGGTAGTTTAACTATTGAAAATGCGTTAGCTGATTTAGGGGCAAGCATAAATGTCATGCCACATAAATTGTTTAAGCAACTAGGTCTAGGGAAACCCAAACAAACTAGGATGAGCATTCAACTAGCTGATAAAACTATTAGAGTTCCTAGGGGTATAATTGAAGATGTACTTGTGAAGATTGACAAATTCATGTTCCCGGTAGACTTTGTCATTTTAGACATGGATGAGGACAACACGATCCCCCTAATTTTAGGACGACCATTTTTAGCAACTACCAGAACTAAAATTGATGTCGACGCAGGTGAACTCATACTCTGTGTAGGTGAGGAGACAGTCACTCTTCAAGCCCTCGATTCAGCTAGGACATTGAACAATCAAGGTGAGAAAGTAAATTCTACTGATAACCATTCGATTAACCCTTCTTTTCAGGAAGCACCACAAAAGAACACAATTGAATCCGGTCCTAGACCCTGTGCCAACAAGGGATTCAGATCGATGAACTAGAATAGAGGAAGATGAATCTTGAAGAAGAACTAGGGATACACAAAGCAGAAACAAAGCCACTACACGAGGCAGACACATTCAAAATTGGAGATCAGGTACTATCAGACAAAGCAGACCCATGAATAGCTCCACCTGATCCTAACACAAACAAAGAAATCCCTTTCAAGATAATAGATGTTTTTCCATATGGAACAGTTGAGGTAAGTAACCCGATTTTTGGCATTTTGAGAATAAAAGTTACTCGTCTTAAACCCTATCATGATAATGGAACTGCCAGCACAAGGAAGGACTTTCAACTCCTCAAACCACCATGAATATACAAATAAAAGGAGAGTCTAGCTTAAGACTATAAACGAGCGCTTCTCGGGAGGCAACCCGAGTACTAACCCCATTAACTTTTACATTTTTATTTTTATTTATTCTATTTTATTCTTTCTTTTATCTTCCTTTTTAGCACCTAACTATAAACTAACTAAGTGCATATTTTCAGGCTACACGGCCTTGCACACGACCGTGGCCGTAGCTGTGTGGACCTCAAGAATCTCCGTATTGACATGGCAGAAACGGTACATGTCAGAGCAACTAAAATCTTCGAGACACGGACTCCAACCACCACACCACGGGCACCGACAAAACCCCACGGCCGTACGATGCGACTGTGGTCGACATTGTCTGATAAACACCGGCGTGGCAAACAGAGCAAGGGTGTGGGAGAAACGAATGAAGCCTACCACGGCCTTGCGATATGGCTGTGTGAGATGCCACGCCCACAAGACACGGGCGTGTAAATGTACCTGACTTGAGAATTCTATTTAAACCACCCACCCTCCCTCTTCTCACCTATTTTTCACCCTTCTCCCTCCCTTACACCAATCTACACCCTCCATTCTCAGCATTCTTTATTTTCATAGCATTCTTCTCAATTTTTCTTGAGACTGAATTAGAGGGTTAGAATCGAGATTTACCTGACAAATTACCTAACTAGAAATAACGGACTAATAATGAATAATTACATCAATTGAAAACTTGTACTACTAATAATACTACTCTGATATGAGGTTGTTTTTCAATAATTAGAATTTAACGTATAAGCTCACCTAATCACACACGATCTAGACACACGCATGTGTGCCTACCTGTGTGGACAAAATAAAGGCTATTTACCAAGCCATTTGCCACCCTTATTCACACATATACTTACACCAATTCAAAGGCACAAAACATAACATATTTAGGCAACCAAAACATCCAAAATTATGCCCAACACATGCTAATACAATATCGACATCTATCATACTCACAACATTTATTAAGCCACAATTGACTACTTTCAAGATACCTAATTGTACACCACTTTATGATCTCATCAATAGACCACATTGCCTAACATTTTACATTCATGTCATAAATCACCTTTCCATCATTCACCAATCATACCATGACCATATCACAAAATACATTGGCACATGTATAAATATACTTAAGCTTACAACCATGTTAGCCCAGAAATAAGCCAATTTACATGGTCAAATATCAAAACAAGCCTTTGGAATTTACAAGCCAATACACTGGCTAAAATCATGATGACACATATAAAAACATGACCAAGTCCCTATACATGCCACATACTCAAAATGTTAAGCTCATCAATACCCAAAATTATCGTTTCATTGTGTGATGCGAACTCCGACGATCTTCGATTCTCAGCTAGCTTGGTGGCTATAAGATAAGGGAAAGAAAGGGGGTAAGCTATGTAGCTTAGTAAGTTCATATGCAAATAATACAAAACATTATTCATACATTTGACATATAAATAACTTAACATATATTAACATAAATGTCATTAAAACTTCATAACACAACTTACTCAATCACATTCTTACCAATAGCTCATTATATGAACAACATAACATATATCAGCTTAAATGTCATTAAACTTCATGAGCATAACTTACTCAATCACATTCTTACCAATATCTCATCATATGAATAACATAACATATATCAACATAAATGTCATTAAACTTCATAGCATAACTTACTCAATGACATCCTTACCATTCTTACCAATAGCTCATCATATACCGAATCAATTTTCCTTTGAGTTTTTTGTACATGCCTGTACCATCTCATAACATATTCACATACTTTTACATCTTTGACATACCCGTTGAACCACTTGGAATACTATTAGATACACGGAAGATTTGCACATAAGTGCCACATATGTAGCCAATGCTACCACAAATCTCATAACACATATAGGTTTGCTCTCGGGCTATCCACGAGCCTGCTCACACAAGCTGTCAGTCAAGATGTATCTACGTAGTGCTCCTCACACAAGCTATCAGGTATCCACAACATATGCCGGTATACCCATCCACTGGTAGAACGTGCAGGATGTAACACCCCTAACCCGTACTCGTCGCTGAAATAGGATTTCGGAGCATTACCAGAACATTCAGAACATTTATCTATTAAACTACGTAAATTTACTATTCAATTACTGTGATCATCCATAATGTCCCTTAATTGGGTCCTCGAGGCCCAATACAAGCATTAAAATCGAATCAGGACTTAATCGAAACCTTAAGAAGTTTTTGCAAAATTACAAAAATTTTCTGAGGTGCAGGACTCACACGCCCATGTGGTCCAAGGAACAGGCCATGTGACCCTGGAACACGCCCGTGCTACAGGCTGTGTTCGATTTAGGTTGCTCTCTAACTTGCGCCGCACGGCCATGCCAGACACCCGTGTGCTAGGCCGTGTGGTTAATTAAATTAATTCGTTTTAGGTGAAGGTTTCACACAGCCAAGACACACGCCCATGTTCTAGGTCGTGTGGCACACATGGCTGAGGCACACGCCCGTGTCTCTGCCCGTGTGCCCAATTCTGAGTATTCTATTTCTCAAAATTAAGGTGCAGGGGGCACATGGCCTTACTACATGCCCGTGTGTCTGCCCGTGTGGACAAAATGAAGCCATTTCTAGTTTCATTTTTCACCCAAAATTTCACCCAAGACCTGCACTTGAAACACACATCCAATACCAACCAATTCAAGCATTCAAATTGGGAAATTTCTATCATTCACAAGACACTACAAGCATACATGATCACAACCTTACCTTAGTTTAACTTAGGCATTCCCAACATTGATCACATATTTTTAACATAACACATGTGTATATATGTATATCATACTAATCTACTTAGTCATACCAAAATGAACCAATACTTGCCATTCCAATAGCTAGGTTACAAAATAACATTTTAAGCTACTATTGGCCAAGTTGTCCTATACATGCCATTTTACCCGAAATGATTTCACTAAATATACCCAAAATGCTAGTTGATAGTGTGACGATGCTCCAATGATCTTCCAACCTTCACGAGCTTCTGAGCACTATAAAAAAGGGAAAAATAAACGGAGTAAGCATTACATGCTTAGTAAGTTCTTATAATGGAAACTAACTTTACCAATCCTGTTATTAAATTTAAGCACACAACATCATGTTTTCCATCAATTAGGAGAATTTCCTAAGCACATGCCTTCAATCAAACATGTTAGTCACAACACTTACAAACATGTCAAGTAAAAATACTCATCATGCAATTTTCTTTCAAGTCATTATCATTACATCTCAAGATTTTCATGCCAAGTCAAGAGATACATGCCCATTGAGTCATTGAATTCTGATGGATGATCAGGTAGTACACTCAAAATGTACGGTTCTACAATCTATCAATTTCTTATTCAAGGGTACCCCTTAGGGCACTTAACCAAGGAACACACTCTCGAGCCACATATTGCATAACAAGATTACCAGTCCAGGCTAAATTCTTTATATAACGTAAGCTCGGAGGAGCTCAATTAGGATTACCAGTCCAAGCTAAACCCTAATCTTAATGCATACTCGAGAGGTATTATATTAGGATTAACCGTCCGGGCTAAATCCTTTATATAACAAGGTCAATGGGATTACTTGTCTAAGCTAAATCTCGTCCGCAACAAATGCAGGACCATATTAGTTTCGGGAAAGCGCATATACTCACCAGAATTCAACTTTCAATCGGGACTAACCCTTTATCACCATTTCAAGCATCTAGCAAGTTTTCCACCATAGCATACAAGTAAAGCACAATAACATAAATCACATTACATACAAACACAACATTCAATTAGCATAATTACATGTCCGATTAAGTTACACGAACTTACCTCGACACTTGTCCGTGTAATAATCTACTAATTCGAAATATTTTCTTTTCCTCGGTCTAGCCTCGAGTTTATGTTTTTCAGGTCTATATAAATGAATTTAACTATCAATTTCATACATTTCATATTTAAATGGACTCAATTTACGTCCTAGGAAAAATTACCATTTTACCCCTAACTTTTCCAAAAATTCTGATTTCGTTCCTAGGCCCGAAAAATGAAACTTGTGCAAATTACTCCCTATTCCAAGCCTAACCAAAGCCTCATTACAAAATTGACAGCACATGTATACATAAAATTTCAGAATTTTTCTTTCAATTTCACAATTTTACATTTTAGTCCCTAACTTAAGTTTTCATAAAAAAATCACTTTGTAAAAGTTATTTATCTATCAATAATCTTTCATTTTCAACCATAAATCTCTAATTTCCAGCATAATACATGCATGACCCATTTTCATACCTTGATAACTTTTCAAATTAATTCCTCAAATAGAGAGATTAAGCTATCCTGATTTCAAAAAAAAAAAAACTAAAATTATTAAAAACGGGACAAGAGAACTTACCCAATTAAGCCTTGAAAGTTTCCCTTCTCTCTCCTAGGTTTCCATAAAATATTAGGTTGAAGATGACAATAATAAGATGATATTTTCTTTTAACATCTTTTAATTAATTAATTTTTTTCTATTTCCAATTTAGTCATTGGCCTTTTTCTATAATTCCATGGATGAGTGACCATGAAAAATCTACATACTTTTCTTAATGGTCTAATTACCATGTAAGGACATCTAGTTTGGAATTCCATTGCTATTTGTTCCTTATTGTTACTAGAATTCAACTTTCACATTTTATTCGATTTAGTCCTTGTAATTAGGCACCAAATCGATAAAATTCTCATGTCAAAATTTTTACATGTCACATCTATTATATTACGGACCATATAATAAAATAAAAATAAATTATATTTTGGATCGGATCTGTGGTCCCAAAACCACTGTTCTGATTTCACTGAAAAATGGGCTGTTACACAAGACTAACACCTAGGTCACATAATCACATGGGTTCCTAGTGACAGTCACTTGTATCCTAATCTATTCCTAAGGTTCAACTGAGATTTTCTTGCTTGTCGAAACTTCGTCAATTATATCGATAGAGTCAATCATACAATTCATGCAATAACAAAACATTATAAATACAATTATAACGTTGCATTATTAACATACGAACTTACCTCGGTACAAAAATAGTGGAAATGGACCTAATCGTCAAACACTTTGATTTTCCCCTGATCTAGGTCCGAACCCCGTTTCTCTTGATCTTGTAACACCCTTAACCCGTAATCGTCGCTAGTCTAGGGTTAAAAGGCATTACAGGACAATCAAAAACTTTTACGGACATTTCAAAACATAATTCGACAAATCACATCAAAGTGTCCCTTAAATAGGTCTTCGAGACCTTAAACATGCTTTAGAATAAGGCCGAGACTAAACCGAACACATACGAAAATTCTCAGAAATTTAAAAAAATTCAAAGTTACAGAGGTCACACGCCCGTGTGGGCAGGCCGTGTGCCTCACACAGCCTCAGACACGCCCGTGTGTCTAAGCCTTGTCAAAACAGGGCATACATATTGACTTGTCTACATGGCCGTGGACACGCCCGTGTGCCTTACCCGTGGTCGCTACTGACTTGCACCACACGGCCAGTCACACGCCCGTGTTTCCAACCCGTGGTCGACACTGACTTAATCCACAAGGCCAGACACACTCTCGTGTGTCTTGCACGTGGTCGAGTCTGACTTGTTTTGAAATGCAACCACGAAGGACACGGTCGAGCCACACGCCCGTGTGCTCAACCGTGTCGGCAATTATAGGCCATTTTCAAGGCCAAAATGCCACCCACACATTGGGTTATCCCTACAAGCAACATACCAATTCAATTCATGCCAAAATAACCAACTTTCCAAGCATACAAAGGCATCTCAAGCATACCATTTTAAGCAACATTTAGATCAACTTATTCACAAGCATTTCCAAACATGATCCTTTCACAAACTTACCATTAGTAATATGCTAACTTGGCATCAAGTAACTTACCATTAACATGACCATTTCAGTAGCCATCAAACCTTACCAAACAAGGCACCATATAACAAGATTACTCAATCATAACACAACCATATTGTAACACCCCAAACCCAGTCAAAACGCTACGACCGAATCTGGCATGTCACAGAAAGAAAACATTTTAAAAACCAGTTTGTCGTTGCAATCTTGAATGAGTTATTTGAAATTTTTAGAAAACGAGTTTGTAAGGAGGAGACTGTTCGAAAACATTATGGCCTTAGTTTGGAAAAAGTGATGTTGTCTCGTTGTTATCTAGTGTTTTAGGTTACCCGATGGTAATTTGTTTGTAAAATCCCGAAAATTCGGTTAAGTTTTGGAAAACATTCATTTTATAGATCTCTAAGCATGCTTTTAATGTCTAAATAAAAATTTCCCAAAAGAAACTCAAACAAAACGATTAACCCAAAAATTAACCCTAAGTGGCCTTATTACAACTGAAAATCCAACTTAGAGAGAAGTTTAGTTTAAAGTAAATAATAAAATTCAAAACCAATCTTGTGCATGGCCACCTCGTCCATCCCGGCTCCGCATCTGCGATATAGGAATCATCTGCAAAATGATAATGGATGGGGTGAGTCACCGAGACTCAGTGTATAAATCCCCATCCAAGAAATGTTAAACTCAAACACAAATTCATATGCAAATATGCATGACATGCAACCCATCCAACCTATCCATCTGAAACTCCCAACTCTACCCCGTGTGGTACCAAACCACTGGTGGTTCCAAACCACTGGTGACCGAAGTCACAAATATCATATGTGGTACCAAACCACTGGTGACTGAAGTCACAAATAATCATATGTGAGGCCAACCCACTTTGTGGTACCAAACCACAGGTGACAATCCCATTTTATAATGTGTGCGGCCAACCCACTGTGGTACCAAACCACTGGGACGAGTCACAAAGATAACATATGTGGTACCAAACCACTGGTGGTTCCAAACCACTGAGACTTAGTCACGTAATAATGAGAAGTGGGGCCAACCCACTGTGTGGTACCAAACCACTAGTGGCAGTCTGAATATCATGTCTTCCCCCTCCTCTCATCATACCCATCTTATGAGTATACTTCTCAATGCATTATTATTATGCTTAACATTCAGAAATAATGTAACATGGCATATGCAGATTTAACAGAGGCAACTAACATCAGCCATCAAAATTGACTTACCCGGAGTCCTCGCTTTTACCTACAAGGGTAACTTTTCGTTTTCCACAGTTATTCCGGCTTTTGACAACATACAAAATAGTAACATATTCACATATGAAGTGTGTAAGAGTTACACACCTGATTACTCGTACCAATTGCGAACCGCAGATACAGCCCTCTTCTTGAACTTAGGGGCTGGAGTCTCAGATCCAACCCCTACTATCGCTTGATTAGCCTTCGAGTCCATGAACACACCTTAGTCACTAACTCAGATTAAAGCAGAGAAAACGAATCAAAAGAGATTAGCGATTAAGGCTAAGACCCTTACCTAGATCAGCAACTCTCGAAGCTCGAGATCTAATCCACCGATCTAATAGATCCTGAGAGTCCAAACGAAAACGTCACTTCCCTCCTACATTCGGCATAACAACACCATTAGGCCAAATAGCCATTCGGCTTTGGCATAAAACCTGAAAGAGGTAACCCAAAATAGACGAAACCTCCCCCCTAACCTTAGTTTGACAGATTCGGCTTCCCACTAGCAAGATTCAGCACACAACACCCTAGAGATGAATCGGAAAAGGCTAAACCAAGAGAGAATTCAATAGAAATAGAGGAAGAGAGTTTGATGTTTCGGTTTTAGTGAGTGCACTAAAAAAAAGAAAGGAATGGAAAAGATGAAAAGAGAAAATGGAAGATGAGATTTTGGCACTTGCTTAATTAGTTGAGAGAAAGAAGAAAAAATAATAAAGTACTAGGAAGATTCGGCTATAGCTTGCGAGAAAGTGAAGAAAATGGGAAATGGAATTTCGGCAGATGTATGGCTACAGAGGGTTTTCGGTTTTGAAGAAAATAGCAAAATGGTTGAAACACAATTGATGGATGGAAAGCAAGATAGATTCGGCCAAAACAAAATAGAAAAGAAGAAGAGGTTCAAGAGAGCATTCGGGTTTGAGTAGATGAGAGAAAGAGGAATGAAAAAGAAAATATGGAATGAGGGTGGTTTAGTTTCGGCACCAAAAAGAAAATAAAAGAAAAAGATCTCTAGGTGCTCTCCTCACTAGCCGAATGTCACTCCCCCCTAAAGCCTACATACCATATTCGGCCACCCACCTAAGCTACACACAAAACCGAATGTCCTACACCCCTCCAACTCTTTCAAATTCGGCTAACACACCTTCCACTTCAATCCCTTCTTTTTCTCCTTGTTTTTCTCCTGATCATCCATTCAAACACATTTGAATGTTTCAAACTCCACAAACTCCTCTCCTCCACTTATTTGAATCTGTTGACTCATTCAACAGACATCCACCAGAGTCCCACCCGAGTGCAACTCCCCCTTGTCCTGACGTCAAAAAGAAATGCACATAAGGGGATTCCCGTAGCTCGAACCAAGGCTCCCCCACTCTCCTGAGGCATCACTTCCTTGAGCCTTAAGTGGTGCCTCCCTGCCACTTTACCAAGGCTTTTCTTGTGTCCAAACTTGCCACCAAGTACCCTTAACCCCTAACTCATTTAACTCTCCCTTCCAAGTACGCACAAATAAAATTTTTGCTAAGGCTCTAGCATATCCCTGGCTCAAGCCTAGACCCTAAAATAGCCTAAACTAGCATGACATCCAAACCAACTACATGCAAACAGATAAAATGCAAAGGCCCCGATTTAAGGATGTTACAGTTCTACCCCCCTTAAAAATAATTTCAGCCTCGAAATTACCTGGTCAAAAGAGTTGAGGGTATTGCTGCCGCATCACATCCTCTGGCTCCCACGTGGCCTCTTCTGTCCCATGATTCCGCCATAACACCTTCACCAAAGGAACTGATTTCCTACACAAGACCTTGACATCCCGATCCAGGATCTGCACTGGTTCCTCGTCAAAAGACAAATCTGAGCTTACTTCTATCTCTTCCAATGGCACAACATGTGACGGATCTGAACGATAGCGTCTAAGCATGGAAACATGAAACACGTCATGGATCTGGTGGTAACTCGAGCTGATAAGCCACGGGTCCCACACACTTCAACACCTGATAAGGCCCGATAAACCTTCGACTCAGCTTGCCCTTCCGACCAAATCTCAGCACCTTCTTCCACGGCGACACTTTTCAGAAAACCCTGTCACCCACTGCAAATTCTATATCCCTCCGCTTAAGATCGGCATAAGATTTCTGCCTGCCCGAAGCTTCCTTCAATCGAGTTCGAATCAACTTAACTTTCTCCTCCGTTTCTGCAACTAACTCTGGACCCAACAGTTGACGCCCCCCAATTCTATCCAACACGTAGGTGTACGACACTTCCGACCATATAATGCTTCATACGGTGCCATCTGAATACTCGCCTGGTAACTATTATTATACGCGAACTCTGCCAACGGTAGAAATTCTTCCCAACTACCTCTGAAATCCAAAACACAACCCCCTTAACATATCCTCTAAAATTTGGATTACCCTCTCTGACTGCCCATCTGACTGTGGATGAAACGCCGTACTGAAATCCAACCTTGTACCCAATGCCTGATGCAACGCTTTCCAAAACCTTTACGTGAACCTAGGGTCTTTATCTGAGATAATTGACACCGGCACTCCATGAAGTCTTACGATTTCTGCCACATACAACTTAGCCAACCTTTGAAGTGAGTAATCGACCCTAACCGGTATAAAATGAGCTGATTTTGTCAAATGGTCCACAATCACCCAAACTGAATCCTTCTTAGTAGGAGTGAGGGGTAGCCCACTGACGAAATCCATCGTAATCCTTTCCCACTTCCATTGCGGAATCTTTACTGGTTGCAACAATCCTGGAGGTAACTGATGTTCGGCCTTGACTTGCTAACAGGTCAGACACTTACTTACGAATTTCGTTACTTCACGCTTCAGACCCGGTCACCAAAACTGTTCCCGTAAATCTCGGTACATCTTACTACCTCCAGGATGCATAGCGTAGGGACTGCTACGTGCCTCCTGAAGAATCTTTTGCCTCAACTCCACATCCTTCGGCATGCAAACCTTCCCCTGGAAACACAGCACACCCTCACTGTTCAAACTATACCCCTCTAATCCACCATTCTGCACTTGCAAGCATCCAGCACTTAAGACTTCATCGACCAACTGCTTTTCCTTAACTCGGTTCACCCATGTAGGCTTCACTTGCAGTTCCGCTAGCAAACTTCCGTCATCATATAGACTAAGGTGAGCAAACATTGCTCTCAAGTCTGACACCACCTTCCGGCTCAACGCGTCTGCCACCACGTTGGCCTTACCCGAATGGTACTCAATCGAGCAGTCATAGTCCTTCAACAACTCGATCCACCTCTGCTGCCTAAGATTCAACTCCTTCTAAGTAAGGAGGTACTTCAAACTCTTGTGATCCGTGCAGACAATGGACTTCTCCCCATACAAGTAATGTCTCCAAATCTTCAGGGCAAAAACCACAGCAGCCAACTCCAGATCATGCGTCGGATAGTTCACTTCGTGAGGTCTCAGTTGACGAGAAGCATACGCCACTACTTTCCCCTCTTGCATCAGCACACATCCTAACCCAGTATGCGACGCATCACAAAAAACTGTAAACTCTTTCCCTGCTTCAGGCTGAATCAAAACTGGAGATTCTGTCAGAATCCTCTTTAGCTTCTCAAAACTCTCTTGTTGCTTGTCCGCCCACACAAACGGAACCCCTTTCCTTAACAACTTGGCTAACGGCGCTGCAATCAAAGAAAACCCTTCTACGAACCTTCTGTAGTACCCAGCTAAACCCAGAAAACTCCGAATCTCCGCCACAGACTTAGGTGGTTTCCAGTCCAACACCGCCTCAATCTTCCGAGGGTCCACCCTAATCCCCTCAGCTGACACCACATGACCCAAGAAGGTTACTTCCTTTAACCAGAACTTGCACCTACTGAACTTTGCGAATAACTATTTCTCTCTCAGAATTTGCAAAACCACGCAAAGATGTGCATCGTGCTCCTCCTCAAACTTTGATACACAAGAATATCATCTATAAATACCACGACGAACCGATCCCAATACGGCTGGAATACCCGATTCATCATATCCATGAATGCAGCTGGCGTATTGGTCAATCCAAACGGCATTACCAAAAACTCGTAGTGTCCATAACGAGTGCAAAACACCGTCTTATGGATATCAGCCTCCTTTACCTTAAGTTGGTGATATCTCGACCTCAAATCAATCCTAGAGAAGACTAATGCTCCCTTGAGCTGGTCAAACAGGTCGTCTATCCTCGGCAATGGATACTTATTCTGAATCGTCAACTTATTCAGCTGACGGTAGTCTATACACATCCGCATTGTTCCATCTTTCTTCTTAACAAAAAGCACCGGTGCTCCCCAAGGTGATACACTCGGCCGGATAAAACCTCGATCCATCAACTCCTGAATCTGCTCTTTCAGCTCCACCAACTCCTTTGGCACCATTCTATATGGGGCAATAGACACTGGCGCGGTTCCCGGTAACAGGTCTATACCAAACTCAACTTCGTGATCTGGAGGCAAACCCGGAAGCTCTTCTGGAAACACATCGATAAATTCCCTCACCGTTCAGACATCCCCCACAGTTGATTCCTTGGTCTCCAAAGCACGAACATGAACCATAACTGCATCACACCCCTTCTTCACCATTTTCTCGGCCTTCAAAGCGGATACTACATTGGATAGGTAATTTCTTCTATCACCTATCATCACCACCTCTTCACCCTCGACAGATCTCAACACCACATGCTTAGCTGCACAGTCCAAACTTTCCTGATACTTTACTAGCCAGTCCATCCCTAAGATCAAATCGAACTCCCCGAATGGCAGTTCCATCAGATCAGCCAGAAACACTACCCCTTGGAGCTCCAGGGGTACATCCCTATACAGTTTGTTCACTATCACAGAGTGACCTAGAGGGCTAACTACAGTCATCTCCCTAGAAGAAATCTCATAGGCTAGATTCAAAGTTCCCACTATACTACTAGCAGCATACGAGTGCGTCGAACCAACATCAATCAAAGCAGTATAAGGAAATCCAAAAATTAAGAACGTACCGGTTATGACGTCTGATGTGTCGCCCTCCTCTCGACGCCTCGCAGCATACACCAATCCAGGCTGTCTTGCATCAGCACTTCCAGCACCTCTGCCCGGTGCTCCGCGGCCTCTACCGGAACCATTACCTCCCTAGCTGAACCACGACCCCTCGGTGGTTGCTGTACCCCGCTTCTGAACTGAGCACGCCCCTGACCCTCAGATTGCGTCTTGGCTAGCTTGCGCGGACAATCCCTTACTCGATGATCCATCGACCCGCACTCGAAGCACCCTCTGCCACCTATCCAACACTCTCCCCAATGGGACTTCCCACATCCCGCACACCGCGGTGGCCACTGAGCCGCAACAGGCCTTGCAGCCTGAGTCAGTCCGCCAAATCTAGCCCTCTTCTGAGAATTCCCATCAGACCCTGATGGTCCAAAGCTCCTCTTGTTTCGATTCCTATCTAGGTGCTGCCTCGTGGACTCCTTCACCCCCTCGGCTATTTTGGCCTTCTCCACAAGAACGGCAAATTCCCCCTCTCGCTGTGGAGAGATCAACAACCTCAGCTCATCTCTCAGCCCATCCTCAAACCTGACACAGCGCTCGTGTTCCGTAGCCATAATACCCCGAGCATAACGGCTCAACCTTAAGAATTCCGCCTCATACTCAGATATTGACTTACTCCCCTGGACCAGGTTCAAGAGCGCCTTACGATGCGCATCTATGTAACTAGACCCAACATACTTCCTCTGATAAGCTGCCTTAAAGAAATCCCAAGTGACATCATCGGCCACTGCACCATCCCTAACCGTGAGCCACCACTGATAGGACTCATCCCGCAGAAGAGACACTATCCCCTTCAACTTCTCCTCAGTCCAAAAATCTAGATCGTTCATAATGCGCTCGGTTGCCTCTAGCCAGTACTCAGCAACATTGGGAGCTACACCAGAAATACCCCTGAATACCTCTGCTCCATTGGCTCGAAGTCGCTCAGACACAAATTTTCGAGCCCCCGTACCCCCACCTGCTCCAGCAACTCTCTCTAGAACCCGCAGCATCGCCTATGACACCGCGTCGTCACCACCCGTTTGATCCTGGAACTCAGCACCCACAGCTGGCGGCGGTGGTACCTCATTCTCTGACCCATGACCAGACCCTACTGGTTCGGACACAGTCATCCTACCCCTACCATGACCACGCGTATTACGACCACGTCCTCGAGTGCTCATACTAGCGTTCACGAATTAATCTGATTTAGAAATTTTTTGCATTAGCTTTCTTCCACTGTTTATTACAGCACAGTTTTATGAACAATTTATTATAGTAATTGTTCTCGCAAGTTCACACAATACTACAGGCTTTAGTCTCTAAGGTATAAGTTCCTACTACTAGCATTCATAACGCAACATCCAAACCATATAACAAGTAGTTAAAAGACTTACTGTTGCGGATCAGTGCCGGAGACTCAGGTGCCATGCCTTCCAAAACATGTATTTTCATCGAAATTATTTTGCAAAAGACCTTTTTCAAAACATTTTGGGCCTTACACCCATATCCGAGCTTTTGAACCAAGCTTTGATACCACAATTGTAACACCCCAAACCCGGTCAAAACGCTACGACCGAATCTGGCATGTCATGGAAAGAAAATGTTTTAAAAACCAGTTTTTCGTTGCAATCTTGAATGAGTTATTTGAAATTTTTAGAAAACGAGTTTGTAAGGAGGAGACTGTTCGAAAACACTACGGCCTTAGTTTGGAAAAAGTGATGTTGTCTCGTGGTTATCTAGTGTTTTAAGTTACCCAATGGTAATTTGTTTGTAAAATCCTGAAAATTCGGTTAAGTTTTGGAAAACATTCATTTTATATATCTCTAAGCATTCTTTTAATGTCTAAATAAAAATTTCCCAAAAGAAACTCAAACCAAACGATTAACCCAAAAATTAACCCTAAGTGGCCTTATTACAACTGAAAATCCAACTTAGAGAAAAGTTCAGTTTAAGGTAAATAATGAAATTCAAAACCAATCTTGTGATGGCCACCTCATCCATCTTGGCTCCGCATCCGTGATCTAGGAATCATCTGCAAAATGATAACAGAAGGGGTGAGTCACCGAGACTCAGTGTATAAATCCAGATCCAAGAAATGTTAAACTCAAACACAAATTCATATGTAAATATGCATGACATGCAACCCATCCAACCTATCCATCCGAAACTCCCAACTCTACCCCGTGTGGTACCAAACCTTTGGTGGTTCCAAACCACTACTGACCGAAGTCACAAATATCATATGTGGTACCAAACCACTGGTGATCGAAGTCACAAATAATCATATGTGGGGCCAACCCACTTTGTGGTACCAAACCACTTGTGACGATCCTTTTTTATAATGTGTGCGGCCAACCCACTGTGGTACCAAACCACTGGGACGAGTCACAAAGATAACATATGTGGTACCAAACCATTGGTGGTTCCAAACCACCGAGACTTAGTCACGAAATAATGAGAAGTGGGGCCAACCCACTGTGTGGTACCAAACCACTAGTGACAGTCTGAATATCATGTCTTCCCCCTCCTCTCATCATACCCATCTTATGAGCATACTTCTCAATGCACTATTATTATGCTTAACATTCAAAAATAATGTAACATGGCATATGCAGATTTAACAGAGGCAATTAACATCAGCCATCAAAATGGACTAACCTGGAGTCCTCGCTTTTACCCACAAGGGTAACTTATCGTTTTCCACAGTTATTCCGGCTTTTGACAACATACAAAATAATAACATATTAACATATGAAGTATGTACGAGCTACACACCTGATTACTCGCAACACGATACTATCTACGTCGACACTATCGTTAATCGACACTACCGCTATTTGTCTACTCTCCTGTTCAGATGTCGGTCCACACCTAGGTGGCCAATCACGAACTGCAGATACAGCCCTCTTCTTGAACTTAGGGGCTGGAGTCTCAGATCCAACCCCTACTATCACTTGATTAACCTTCGAGTCCATGAACACACCTTAGTTACTAACTCAGATTAAAGCAGAGAAAATGAATCAAAAGAGATTAACGATTAAGGCTAAGACCCTTACCTAGATCGACAACTCTCGAAACTCAAGATCTAATCCACCGATCTAATAGATCCTGAAAGTCCAAACGAAAACGTCACTTCCCTCCTACATTCGGCAAAACAACACCATTAGGCCAAATAGCCATTCGGCTTTTGCATAAAACCTGAAAGAGGTAACTCGAAATAGACGAAACCGCCCCCTAACCTTAGTCTGATAGATTCGGCTTCCCACTAGCAAGATTCGGCACACAACACCCTAGAGATGAATCGGCAAAGGCTGAACCAAGAGAGAATTCAATAGAAATAGAGGAAGAGAGTTTGATGTTTTGGTTTTAGTGAGTGCACTAAAAGAAAAGAAAGGAATGGAAAAGATGAAAAGAGAAAATGGAAGATGAGATTTCGACGCTTAATCAATTGAGAGAAAGAAGAAGAAATAATAAAGTACTAGGAAGATTCGGCTATGGCTTGAGAGAAAGTGAAGAAAATGGGAAATGGAATTTCGGCAGATGTATGGCTACAGAGGGTTTTCGGTTTTGAAGAAAATAGCAAAATGGTTGAAACACAATTGATGGATGGAAAGCAAGATAGATTCGGCCAAAACAAAATAGAAAAGAAGAAAAGGTTTAAGAGAGCATTCGAGTTTGAGTAGATGAGAGAAAGAAGAATGAAAAAGAAAATATGGAATGAGGGTGGTTTAGTTTCGGCACCAAAAAGAAAATAAAAGAGAAAGATCTCTAGGTGCTCTCCCCACTAGCCGAATGTCACTCCCCCCTAAAGCCTACATACCACATTCGGCCACCCACCTAAGCTACACACAAAACCGAATGCCCTACACCCCTCCAACTCTTTCAAATTCGGCTAACACACCTTCCACTTCAATCCCTTCTTTTTCTCCTTGTTTTTCTCCTGATCATCCATTCAAACAGATTTGAATGTTTCAAACTCCACAAATTCCTCTCCTCCACTTATTTTAATCTGTTGACTTCTTCAACAAACATCCACCAGAGTCCCACCCGAGTGCAACTCCCCCTTGTCCTGCGTCAAAAATAAATGCACATAAGGGTTTCCTGCAGCTCGAACCAAGGATCCCCCACTCTCCTGAGGCGTCACTTCCTTGAGCCTTAAGTGGCGCCTCCCTGTCACTTTACCAAGGCTTTTCTTGTGTCCAAACTTGCCACCAATTACCCTTAACCCCTAACTCATTCAGCTCTCCCTTCCAAGTACCCAAAAATAAATTTTTTGGTAAGGCTCTAGCCTATCCCTGGCTCAAGCGTAGACCCTAAAATAACCTAAACTAGCATGACATCCAAACCAACTACATGCAAACAGATAAAATGCAAAGGGCTCGATTTAAGGATGTTAGACATATATCTAGCCATATCACATGGCTATGTACTTATCTCAAACATACTCCAAAACAACTAGCCTATACATGCCATATTAAGTCATATACACATTCAAAAGCACCAAAATAGAGATTGATAGTGTGGTGATGATCCTCAACGATTCCCGAACCTTTCGTAGCTTTGACGTTCTATAAAACAAAGTAACACACACAAAGTTAGCTTTCCAAAAGCTTAGTAAGCCATATACAAATAAACATACATAAAATGAACATAATCATATTGATACAATGTCGTTAATATTTCTCATTTGCAATTTCATAATTTGTTCTTTGGCTCATTTGTTTATCCATAGAATGCCAACATATCACATCTCAAAGCTTCACTCATGCTTATAACACATTCAAGCATATATCACATAATATCTCATCAAATCCATACATATATTCACTCTGGTAAGTTTATATATATACACTTACCTTTCATACACATACATAGTGTACCTTTCAAACATACCTGACTCGTTTATACATTTCACGTAGTTTCTCATTTCTCGGGTTTACCCACTGAATCGTTCGGAATCAAATAGGATACACAAAATACTCTGAATAGCAACACAATGCCAACGTCCCAGACGTGGTCTTACACGTAAATCTCATATCTATGCCAACATCCCAGACGTGGTCTTACACGAAATCTCGAATCAATGCCAACATCCCAGATGTGGTCTTACATGATATCACATATCGGGAACCTATGTCATGACATATGTAATCCTATCTATTCCTAGATTCGTAAGGGGCTTCTCGGACATTGTTACACTATCGATACTTCCTCGGATTTCATATATTTATCATTCTCATATGCATTCATCACATTGAGATTTCACATGAACGTACATAAATCAATACAAATACATTTATTTGTATATAGACTTACCTTGAATTCGGATAAACAGAAACGACCTCGGCTACTCAATTACATTAGAATTTTCGCAATCTAAATTTGTTTTCTTTGGTTCTTGATTTATACATATTCAAATTTAATCCATTTATTCACCAAATCATTCAATTCAATCCAAAAACACATATTTAGGGCAATTTACAAATCAGCCCTCACATTTTCACATTTTGACATATTAGTCATTATTTCACAAAATCACAAAATACACAAAATCTCAATACACCCATGCTTAGCCGAATTCTCTATAGGTCCCTAGCCACCCATATTTTTCATTTATTTCACAATTTAGTCCCTCAAAATATTATTTTCTCAATTTAATCCAAATTACTCAAAATCATCAAAAATCCAAAGACAAAATATGTTAAGCTAACACATATATCTCATTTTTCACCATCAAACATCCTAAAACTCATGTTTTCATCAATGGCACATTTTAAAACTTTCATCAATTCACAATATTAAAGCATGGGTTTCAAAGTACTCGAAACAACAATTACAAAAACGTAGAAATTATCAAAAACCGAAGCAAAATATGCCTTAATCTATTCAAAATGTGTGCCGAAAATCAAGAGAGCTTAAACCTTTCTTCTTCCTCTTATTTTTGGTGGTGGATGGACATAAAATGATGTATAAAATTGTTTTATTTTTTATTTTAATTAACTTATCAATTCATTTACTAATTTACCCTTATAAGCTTTATTATAAAACCTTATGACAATAGTCCTTAACCGACCATCCTTAAGTACAATGGCCAATTTACAACATAAGACCTCATATATAGAAAGACACATCAATTAAGCACTTAATCAAATAGAAGGCTACTTTTACATTTTATGCGATTTAGTCCTTTTATCAAATTAAGCACACAAATGGAAAAAATCAATTCGCAAAAATTTCACACATACTAATTCACATGCTGTGGACACGGAAAATAATATTAAAATATTTTTCTAACTCAGATTTATGGTCTCAAAACCACTATTCCGACTAGGGTCTAAACCGGACTGTTACAATTCTCTCCCTTTAGGGATTTTTGTCCCCGAAAATCTTACCGTTGAATAGGTTCAGATATTGTTGTCTCATTGTATCTTCAGGCTCCCACGTAGCCTCTTCCACTCCGTGTCGATGCCACAGTACTTTTACTAACGAAATTTTCTTATTTCTCAACTCTTTCACTTCGCGAGCTAAGATACAGATCGATTCTTCTTCGTAAGTCATATCAGAGCGAATTTCAATCTCATTTGAAGTAATCACATGTGATGGATCAGATCTATATCGTCAAAGCATTGATATGTGAAATACATTATGTATCTTTTCCAACTCTAGTTGTAACAGTCCGGTTTACACCCTAGCCGGAATAGTGGTTTTAGGACCACAAATCTGAGTTAGTATAATATTTTAATATTATTTTCTGTGCCGTTGATATGTGACTGAGCATGTGCTAAATTTTCGTAAGTTAATTTGTCCGTCTGTGGGTTTAATTTGACAAAAGGATGATTGGATTGAATGTGAAAGTTGCTTGCTATTGGCTAACGTACCAATGTGTTGTGGCTTTGTTAAGGTGGAGGTCTTATGTTGTTATTATTCCAACTTATAGATAGTGGATGGATAAAAGTCTTAAATGTCCATATTGTATAATTGTTTTAATTATATGAATGAAGGCTATTTTGGTAATTAAATTATTAACATTAGATTAATGAAACAAAAAGATGAGTGTTCATCTTTTATTTCTCTTCTTTTGACCGAAAAACACAAAGCAAAAGAAATTTTTGAAGCCTAGCATATTCGGCTACTTACAAGCAAAATTCAAGGTAAGTTTTTAGTCGGTTTTTGATAATTTCTACCCTTTTGCAATCGTTGCTTTGAGAGCTACAAAACTCATGTATTAATTTTGTGTATTGATGATGTTTGTGAGATATGCCATTGATGATATGTTGAGCTTTGTGTTGATTTGTGGTGTTAAATGAAAGATTTTAGCTAAGTGAACATACTTTGTTCTTGAATTTTTTGGTGAATTTAGATAATTAGGGCTAAATTGAGAAAGTGGTAATTTGAGGGACCAAATTACAAATTTGATGAAAACTATGGGCTTGTATGAGATGTAGGAACATTCGGCTAAGCATGAGTAAGCGTTGATATGAGCTTTACGTGTAACACCATGTATGGGACATCGGTATCGTATTGATTCCTGTAAGACCACGTCTGGGACGTTGGCATCGATATGAGCTTTACGTGTAAGACCATGTCTGGGACATCGGCATCGTATTGATTCGTGTATGACCACGTCTGGAACGTTAGCATCGATATGAGCTTTACGTGTAAGACCATGTCTGGGACATCGGCATCGTATGATTCGTGTAAGACCCTGTCTGGGACAGTGGCATCGATATTCAATTACATGTAAGACCTCGTCTGGGACGATGGCATTGTACGATTATTCTGAGTTTCTGAGTATCCTATTAGATTTCGAAAGGTTTAATGAGTAAATCTGAGCTATGAACAATTATGTGAATTTATATTCGTTTCGAGTACGTTTGGTATGTACACTAAGTGTGCATAAGAGGTAAGTACGTATATGACTTTGATTTGAAGAAAAGTATGATTGAATATGAGAACAAGAGTGAGATGCAACAATGATTATGAAAGAGTTATGTATATATATATGATACTTGAATGGATGAAGGTGGTAATTTTGGCTAAGTATATGAATCAAAGAAAATATGTGATAGTTTGTTCAGTAATGTTATGTGCCAATGTACCTTATACATATATGCCTTTTATGCTAAGTTTATTTGTATTATGACTTACTAAGCTTTTGGAAAGCTTACTCTGTGTGTGAGTTTTCGCTGTTTATAGGTCGTCAAAGCTACTGAAGGCTCGGGACCGTCAAGGATCATCATCACACTCTAAGTTTATTTTGGTAAATTATGAAAATGTATATAGCTAGAAATGGCATGTATAGGCTAGTATTCGGTATAGGTTGCTATATGAACTTAGCCATGGGATTTGGCTAGAGATGAGTTGGGATTATGCATTGTGATCTTGATATATGAAGCATGTTTTGGCATGGTTAGTTGATTCATGAAATGGTTAAGCTTTTGAGTTAAGCAAATTAATGTATTATGCTTATGTTATATATATTTGGGTCTTGGAAGTTGGCATACTTGAAATTGGTATTGAATGTATTGATAAAATGGTTGTTTGGGTATGTTATTGGTTGTGAAATATGCATGAGAAGTGTTGGTAAATGCTGTATATAGGTTTTACCCAAGTGGGTGGCATTTTGGCCTTGAAAATGGCCTATAATGTCACACGGTTGTGGCACACGGGCGTGTCTTGTGACCGTGGGGTAAAGTCTGTAGCTAGCATATAAGAACACGGTTGTGGCACACGGGAGTGCCTAGTGATCGTAGGGGCCAAGTTAGTATAGTCCACGGCCAGGGTACACGGGCGTGCTTGGTGGCCGTGGAAGTATAGTCATAATAGACCCCAGGGAGGACGCACGGGTGCGTCTAATAGCCGTGGGAGGCACACGACCTGCCCACATGGGCGTGTAAGCCTTGAAACTGATAAAAGTTTTAATTTTCCATGAAATTTTGTATGTGTTTCGATTTAGTCCCAACTCAATTTATAAGCATATTTAAGGTCACGTTGACCGTATTAAGGGACATTATGTTCGAGAATTATGAATGAATGTATGAATTTCTGTAAATGCTTTCTGATATGTCTGGTCACACTTCTAACCCTAATCCAGCGACAGACACGGGATAGGGGTGTTACATTTGGTTGGTATTAGAGCTACGGTTTAGCCGATTCTCAGACTAATGTAGCATGTCAGAGTCTAGCTATACATGCCATATATTTTAACTGTGATAGTGTGATGAATCCTGACGTGTAAAAATGTGATTTTCGTATAGTAACGAATCCCGAAAGAGCAGTGGCTGATGACGTAAAGTAACCTGCCTGCTCCCGAGCAAGGGACAGTGCCTTTTGATTCGAGACCGGCTACGAGCGGTCAAGAGGGAGAAGCTAAACAAGCTTTCTTCCAGATGATGAGTGAGTGGTTCACTCAATTCGTAAGAAATAACCCGACTGTTTCGCAACCCCCGCCCCCAGTTAATCCCCCTCAAACATCTGATATACCTTCGACTGCAAATCTGAATCAGTGGAATAAGGCTCTAGTTGACAAGATTCGAAAGTATGGGGCCGAAAAATTCTGGGCTACTAATGATGATGATGCTGAAAAGGCCGGGTTTTGGTTAGAAAATACGATCCGAGTATTCGATGAAATGTCTCTGACTACGGAAGAATGCATAAAGTGTGTTGTATCATTACTCGAGATGCATCTTATCAATGGTGGAAAACCCTGATTTCTATTGTTCTGAAAGAGCGCATTACATGGGACTTCTTTCAGAGCAAGTTTCGAAAGAAATATATCAGTGAAAGATTCATCGATCAGAAACGAAAATAATTTCTAGAACTAAAATAGGGTCGAATGACTGTTTCGGAATATGAACGAGAGTTCGTGAGATTGAGTCAGTATGCTCAGGAATGTGTATCTTCCGAAGCTCTAATGTGCAAAAGATTCGAAGACGGACTTAATGAAGATATCCGTTTGCTAGTTGGTATCTTAGAAATAAAAGAGTTTGTTGTATTCGTCGATCTCGCATGTAAAACTGAGGCACTCGGGAAATATAAAAGAAAAGCTGAGTCTGAAGCTCGAGATATGAGAAAGAGATTTCAGAGTAAATCATTTCAGACTGCTCCGAAAAGATTCAGAAATGATCAAAGTCGTTCCAGAGATAATGTGGGACATTTGAATAGGAATCGAGCTAAATCGTAAATGGGTTCCAAAAACTCTAGCAACTTCAGTGGCCAGTGTTGGTAATGTTCGATCTGAGAGACCTGAATGTAAACATTGCGAAAAAAGGCATCCGGGAAGTTGTAGACTTAATGATAGAGCTTGTTTCAGATGTGGGTCACTTTACCATTTTATCCGTGATTGTCCTGAGTGTATTGAGCCAGAGACTGTTCAGAATTTGAGATTTGATAATGCACCTGTGAGAGGTAAACCTTTAAAGAATGCGAGAAATGTCAGTGGTAGTTAGAGAACTACGAGAGACAATATTGTCAGATCTGAAGCTAGAGCGCCTGCCAGAGCGTATGCTATTCGAGCTCGTGAGGAAGCTACATCACCTGATGTGATAACTGGTACTTTTGCACTTTATGATACTTCTGTGTTTGCATTGATAGACCCTGGTTCTACGCATTCGTATATATGCATGAATTTAGTATTCAGTAAGACTTTGCCTGTAGAGTCTACTGAGTTTGTTTTAAAATTATCGAACCCCTTAGGTAAAAGTGTCCTTGTTGACAAAGTATGCAAGAGCTATTAGTTAATGTTCCGAGATATCTGTTTTCCTGCTGATCTGATGCTTTTGCCATTTGATGAGTTTGATATCATTTTGGGTATGGACTGGTTATTTTTGAATGATGCTGTTTTGAATTGTAAAAGAAAGACTATTGATTCAAGATGTCCGAATAATGAGATTGTACGGGTTGAGTCTGATAATTTGAATGGATTGCCTGCTGTGATATATGTTTTGAAAGCTCAAAGTTATGTGAAAAAGGGTTATGAGGCATATTTTGCTTATGTGATTGATTCGAAAGCATCTGAAAAGAAATTTGAATCGATACTTGTTGTATGTGAGTATTCTGATGTGTTTTCTGAAGAGTTACTGGGTTTGCCTCCGATTCGTGAAATCAAATTTGGAATTGAATTGTTGCCTCATACTACACCTATTTCGATAGCTCCGTATAGAATGGCACCAACCGAGTTGAAAGAGTTAAAGTCACAATTGCAAGAATTAACTGATAGAGGGTTTGCTAGACCGAGTTTCTCGCCTTGGGGTGCTCCTGTTCTGTTTGTGAAAAAGAAAGATGGCACAATGAGGATGTGTATCGATTATCGTCAGTTGAATAAAGTGACAATAAAGAATAAATATACGATGCCTCAAATAGATGATTTATTTGATCAGTTAAAAGGAGCTACTGTGTTTTCCAAGATTGATATGAGATCGGGATATTACCAATTGAGAGTTAAAGATTCAGACATTCCAAAGACTGCTTTCAGAATGAGGTACGGGCATTATGAATTTTTAGTTATGCCATTTGGGCTATCCAATGCTCCTGCTGTTTTTATGGATATGATGAACAGAATTTTCAGACCGTACTTAGATTGATTTATTGTGGTATTCATAGATGACATATTGATTTATTCACATGATGAAAATGACCATGCTGAACATTTGAGAATTGTGTTGCAAACTTTGAGAGAAAAGCAATTGTATGCGAAATTCAGCAAATGTGAATTCTGGTTACACGAGGTTAGTTTTCTGGGGCATATTGTGCCAGCTTCTGGAATCTGAGTGGATTCGAGTAAGATTTTTGCGATTCTGGATTGGAAACCTCCAGGGAATGTATCTGAAGTTCGTAGTTTTCTAGGACTAGCTGGTTATTACCGTAGATTTGTAAAAGGCTTTTCGAAAATGGCTACTACGTTACTAGATTACTTTAGAAAGATTCTAGATTTGAATGGTCGGATAAATGCCAGAAAAGTTTTGATCAGTTGAAAACTCTGTTAACAGAACCTCTAGTGTTGGTACAACTAGAATTGGGTAAAGAATTTGTTATATACAGTGATGCTTCGTTAAATGGTCTGGAATGTGTTTTGATGCAGGAAGGCAAAGTTGTAGCTTATGCTTCGAGACAATTGAAGCCTTATGAAAAGAATTATCCGACACACGACCTTGAGCTCGCTGCGATTGTGTTTGCACCTAAGATTTGGCGCCATTATCTGTATGGTGAGAAATGTCATGTGTTTTCAGATCATAAAAGTCTGAAATATCTGATGACTCAAAAAGATTTGATCTTGCGTCAAAGAAGATGGTTAGAGCTGTTAAAAGATTATGAGCTTATGATAAATTATCATTCGGGTAAAGCAAATGTTGTTGCTGATGCATTGAGTAGAAAATCATTGTCTGCACTACGTACTTTGAATGCTCAGTTAAATTTGTCTAAAGATAGTTCTGTGTTAGCTGAGTTAAAAGTGAAACCATTGTTTATACAACAGATATGTGAGGCTCAGAAATTTGATAATGAGTTATTAGCGAAAAGAGTTCTGTGTGATTCGAATTCTGAATCTGAATTTTGAGTTTTTAATGATTGCTTGAGATTTCGAGATTGAATCTATGTTTCGAGAAATCCAGAGTTGATTCAATTGATTTTAAATGAAGCACGTAATAGTCGTCTACCTATTCATCTGGGAAGTACTAAAATGTATCATGATTTGAAATGGCACTACTGGTGGTCTGGTATGAAACGAGACATTTCTGACTTTGTTTCGAAATGCTTAATCTGTCAACAAGTGAAAGCTGAACATCAAGTTCCGTCTGGGTTGCTACAATCGATTTTGATTCTTGAGTTGAAATGGGATAAAGTGACAATGGATTTTGTCTCTAGTTTGCCTCAGACTCCGAAAAAGAAAGATGCGATTTGGGTCATAGTTGACTGATTGACGAAATCTACCCATTTCATTCTAGTAAGATCTGACTATTCACTTGATAGATTAGTCGAGCTTTGTATTTCTGAGATTGTTAGATTGCACGGGGTGCCATTATCTATTGTGTCAGACAGGGATCTAAGGTTTAAATCAAGGTTCTGGAAGAAACTGCAAGAAGCTTTAGGCACGAAACTGCATTTCAGTACAGCTTTTCATCCGTAAACAGATGGTCAATCCGAACGGATCATTCAGATTCTCGAAGATATGTTAAGATGTTGTATACTTGAGTTTAACGGTACGTGGGAATAGTACCTGCCTTTGATTGAATTTGCATACAACAATAGTTTTTAGTCAAGTATCAAAATGGCACCTTATGAAGATTTGTACGGACGCAAATGTCGTACACCTCTGCATTTCAGTACAGCTTTTCATCTGCAAACAGATGGTCAATTCGAACTGATCATTCAGATTCTCGAAGATATGTTAAGATGTTGTATACTTGAGTTTAACGGTACGTGGGAATAGTACCTGCCTTTGATTGAATTTGCATACAATAATAGTTTTTAGTCAAGTATCAAAATGGCACCTTATGAAGCTTTGTACGGACGTAAATGTCGTACACCTCTGTATTGGACTGAACTCAGTGAAAATAAGCTTCACGGGGTCGATTTGATAAAAGACTCAGAACAGAAAGTGAAACTGATCCGAGATTGTTTGCAAGTAGCATCTGATAGTCAGAATCTTATGCAGACTTGAAACGGAAAGATATAGAATTTGAGATTGGCGACAAAGTATTTTTGAAGGTGTCTCTATGGAAGAAAGTGCTTCGATTCGGACGTAAAGGCAAGTTAATTCTGAGGTTCATCGGACTGTATGAGATCATTGAATGAGTTGGGACTGTTGCATATAGACTAAATTTGCCCTCTGAATTAGAAAAGATCCATAATGTATTTCATGTCTCAATGCTCCATAGATATCGATCTGACTCATCACATGTGATTGCCCTATCTAAAATTGAAATCCGATCAGATATGACTTATGAAGAAGAACCGATCTGTATCTTAGCTCGTGAAGTGACAGTGTTAAGAAATAAAAAAATTCCATTAGTGAAAGTATTATGGGATCGGCACGGAATTGAAGAAGCAACCTGGGAGCCAGAAGAAACAATGAGACAGCAATATCTGACTCTGTTTAACGGTAAGATTTTCGAGGACGAAAATCCCTAAGGGGGAGAATTGTAACAGTCCGGTTTACACCCTAGTAAGAACAGTGGTTTTGGGACTACAAATCCGAGTTAGTATAATATTTTAATATTATTTTCTGTGCCGTTGATATATGACTGAGCATGTGCTACATTTCCGTAAGTTAATTTGTTCGTCTGTGGGTTTAATTTGACAAAAGGATGAAATTGCATTGAATGTGAAAGTTGCTTGCTATTGGTTAAAGTACCAATGTGTTGTGGCTTTCTTAAGGTGGAGGTCCTATATTGTTATTATACCAACTTATAGATAGTGGATGGATAAAATTCCTAAATGTCCATATTGTATAATTGTTTTAATTATATGAATGAAGGCTATTTTGGTAATTGAATTATTAACATTAGATTAATGAAACAAAAATATGAGTGTTCATCTTTTATTTCTCTTCTTTTGACCGAAAAACACAAAGAAAAAGAAAGCTTTGAAGCCTAGCATATTCGGCTACTTACAAGCAAAATTCAAGGTAAGTTTTTAGTCGATTTTTGATAATTTCTACCTTTTTGCAATCGTTGCTTTGAGAGCCACAAAACCCATGTATTAATTTTGTGTATTGATAATGTTTGTGAGATATGCCATTGATGATATGTTGAGCTTTGTGTTGATTTATGGTGCTAAATGAAAGATTTGAGATAGGTGAACATACTTTGTTCTTGAATTTTTGGTGAATTTAGCTAATTAGGGCTAAATTGAGAAAGTAGTAATTTGAGGGACCAAATTACAAATTTGATCAAAAATATGGGCTTGTATGAGATGTAGGAACATTTGGCTAAGCATGAGTAGGCGTTGATATGAGCTTTACGTGTAAGACCATGTCTGGGACATCGGCATCGTATTGATTCGTGTAAGACCACGTCGGGATGTTGGCATCGATATAATCTTTACGTGTAAGACCATGTCTGGGACATCGGCATCGTATTGATTAGTGTAAGACCACGTCTGGGACATTGGCATCTATATGAGCTTTACGCGTAAGACCATGTCTAGGACATCGGCATCGTATTGATTCGTGTAAGACCCTGTCTGGGACAGTGGGATCGATATCCAATTACATGTAAGACCTCGTTTGGGACGATGGCATTGTACGATTATTTTTAGTTTTCGAGTATCCTATTAGATTCCTAAAGGTTTAATGAGCAAATCCGAGCTATGAACAATTATGTGAATTTATATTCATTTCGGGTACGTTTGGTATCTACACTAAGTGTGTATAAGAGGTAAGTACTTATATGACTTTGATTTGAAGAAAAGTATGATTGAATATGAGAACATGAATGAGATGCAAGAATGGTTATGAAAGAGTTATGCATATATATATATGATTCTTATATGGATGAATGTGGTAATTGTGGCTAAGTATATGAATCAAAGCAAATATGTGATAGCTTGTTAAGTAATGTTATGTGCCAATGTACCTTATGCATATATGCCTGTTATGCTAAGTTTATTTGTATTATGACTTACTAAGCTTTTGGAAAGCTTACTCTGTGTGTATGTTTTCTCTGTTTTATAGGTCGTCAAAACTACTGAAGGCTCGAGACCGTCAAAGATCAGAATCACATTACTAAGTTAATTTTTGTAACATCCTGAATTAGTGGGCATGTGCATTTGTGTGATGTATGCTTAATATGTTAATTTGAGGATTAGGGGTCTAGATTGGGCTCAAGGATTGGGCCGAGGCTTTGATTAAATTCCAGTGTAGACACTCCAGTGCTTTAAAGATAGTCTCTGTAGTTTAAATATCAAGGTGGGCTTGTGGCCCAAAGTAAGGGGCGCATCAAGGGGGAAGCTATGAGTGGCGTCAGTGGCAAGGGAGGAGGCCCAAGTTGGTCGCATGGGGCCCAAGTAGTTGGCCAAATTCGGCACTTAAAAGGGAGCAAGGGGGGACGACAACAAGGCTAAAATTTAGGGATTTTTAATGTCTCATTTATGAGGATAATAAGCAGATAAAGGGGGGGAAGAAATGGTGTGATGCAGGACTCTTTTGGATGTGATTTTGATAAAGATAAGAGAAAAGATGAGAGGCTATCCAGGAGGCTAGAGGTGGCCGAAATTTGGACTGTGTGTGTAAAGGGGGGGACGGCTAGATAGGGTTAGTAGATGCTGAAATTCTGCTAGTTTTTCTGCAAGCTTTCTATCAGTTTTCTCTGCTGCCGAAATCTTTTTCCATTCTTTTTCTTCCTAGCCGAACTCTCCAAGCCTCTTTCTTGTTTTCTTTTCTTCTTCTCTTTCTCTGCCAGAAACCGAAACTCCTCACTCAGTTCTTCTAAAAGTCGAAAACGCATCAACCTTCCCTTGTTCATTCCTTTTCAGGATTTTCTTAAAAGCTGAAATTCCTAGATCTCTTCTCTTGTGGTTGCCGAATCTTCCTGCACGGGGTAGCCGAAACCTTTTGAAGAGGTAAGTGTCAATTGTGTTATTCTTTCAATTTTTTTCGGCTTTTAGAGACCATAGCCGAATGGCTACATGGTGGATTGATCTTGTGTTTTCTTTCATGAGCAGCATTCCGAGATTTTAAGGGGATCTAATCGCATAGGTTTCTAAATCGGTAGCACTCGAATCATCCTACTTCTGAGATTCAATTGATTTAGGTAAGGAGATCGATTCAGTTAATATGTAAATTTAGGCAAGTTATAACCCCTTGACTGATTGTAGGGGGAACCTTATCTTCGCGTTCTTCCGATTTTTGAGCAAAGTTGTAGACAAAGGGTAGTAGATCCGATTAGCGAGGGTATCGACATAGAGAGTAGTACTACATGTTATCCGGTGTGTAGCTTCTCACACCATTTAGATTGTCTGTTAGTATGTGTATATAAATCTGTTTATATTCTGTTAAATGCCGAAATCCAGGCATAACGGTTGAAAACCCGAGGAGGGTAAAGGCGATTCACCAGGTTAGTGATTTCTGTCATTCATAAGTGAATGTTTCTGTTGAGGTGATATGTTTTATATGTATGCCGATTTCTATGTATGCACAGGGTTAGGTGATTAATGAAAGGGGAAGTGTTCTATTGTAGTGGCTCTGCCACGATCTGTTCTGGTGACTATGTCACAACTCTGACGATGAGCAGCTAACTGCAGCTTGACTGCCATCGATAGTGTGTAGCGGTGTGGGTTGATTGTAGAAATCCCCAACGGTGTGATTGGCAGGTAAGAGTGGTGTGTAGCGGATGGAAACCTAGGATTGGGTTGGGCTTTGCATAAATTTCTGTCATATGGTATTCTGTTATTCTGATCTGTAGGGCTAAGGCCCAATCTGATGGTGCACGAGGGTTGCACATTGAGTCTTGTGACTCACCCCGTTGTTTAACATTTTTCAGGTAGCACTTAGTGCATCTGACTGGGCAGGAAAGGAGCACAAGGTGACCATACAGGGGTTTATTTGATTTAGTAGAAGGGCTTTGTTCAAAGTATTTATTCTTAATACTTTTAGTTAATTTGGTTTATTATTTCCTTGTAATAAGGCCATGGGCCATTAGCTTTATATTTTCAGTTTTTGGGCTTTACTTCCAGACACTTGAATTATCCGATAAAATTGGAACTAAGGCATGTACTAAATTTCAGTTTTTAATTCATAAAGGCATCATATAGAATTTATATCTTATATAAATTATCAAATTATTATGTTTTCCAGTATAAATGTTTAAACTCGACAAATGTTTTTCCAAAAATGCGACATGTTTTACTAAATCTTCTTAGAGACAAGCCAGATCCGATCGTGGTGTTTGGGCCAAGTTTGGGGTGTTACAAATTGGTATCAGAGCCAGGTTCAAAACTTGGCTTTGGGTTTTTGGGCTCAAAATGTTTTCTAAAGATGGGTTTTGGAAACATGCATGTTTGTAAATAATACAGGATGGTTTTCTCGGCATGGCACCTGCGTCTCTGGCCCAAGTCCGCCAGGTAAGTATTCTGAACTCACTGTGTGTTATATATGTATGTGGGCTTGATGGGCTTTATGGGGCGTAGACTATTTAAAGTAGAACTTGATGGACTCTAGGCCTAGCTTAAACAACTTCTTAAATCTCATAACACTTAAGTCAACTACACAAACCCATGAACAAGTCGCTGGGTTGGGGTGTGGCAACAAACATGCGCATGTTTAGGATTGGATCCGGAACAGCCTGGTACTTAAGCAGTCCTAGTGACTCACCTCCTCTTCGCTGGAATCCTACCTGGTGCGTAGTGACTGTTCACCTTAACCGTGAGGACTTTTAACCGGCCAAACGTTTCTAATTAAAACCCGAAAGGGACCAGCCACCTTATTTTCACAAAATTGCTAAAATGCCCCTAGTTTTGGAAAAAATTACCAAAACGCCCTTAATTTGGAAAAATTACCAAAACACCCTTGATTTGAAAACCTCCAAAATGCCCTTGATTTTGAAAATTATCAAAATTTGCAAAATTACCAAAATACCCCTGCTTCACGAAATTATCAAAATACCCTTATTTTGAAAAATTACCAAGATACCCATGATTTGTAAATATACCCCCAGATTTACAAAAATACCCCAATTTACAAAGTCAACAGAATTTTTGTTAAAAAAAAACACACAACGCACAACAACAACCAAAAACCACAAACACCTGAACGCCACTATTATTCTTTTGAAATCAAATTCTCTAGAATACTTTAAAAATATATATATACCTCTATTTTGAAAATCCCCAAGATACTTTATTTTGCTAGATTACAAAGAAACCCTGTAGGATGAAATTACGAAAAAACCCCTGGGTAGTGAAATGATGAAAATACCCTTATGTGGTGGATGTGACTTCATGGATGTGATATGTATGTTGAGGTGTGAATGTATGTGGTTTCTAGAATTAGGAGGCAAACTTGGGACCGAAGCTGTAGATAGGTTCGAATTCGAAAGAATCACTATTAAAACTACTTTTCATAAGATTGTTCGTGGATAATCAATAGGAAGAGTTAATAATTCATAAAATTTCTAATCAGATAAATGCCAATCGGAAGAATGAGTACAAGGGGTCGAGGACGTCCGCCGCGTGGTCGTGGTAGGGGTAGGATGACCGTGTCAGAGCCGATAGGGTCTGGCCATGAGTCAGGAAACGAGATGCCAGATCCGCCAGCTGTGGAGGGAGAATTTTGGGACCAGGTGCCCGGAGATGATGCGGTATCTCAGGCGATGTTGCGGGTCCTTGAGAGAGTTGCTAGGGCAGGCACAGGTTCAGGAGCTCAAAAATCTGTGTCTGAACGACTCCGAACCAACGGAGCGGAGATGTTTAGGGGAATTTCTGGCGTAGCCCCTAATATAGCTGAGTATTGGGTAGAGGCAAGTGAGCGTATAATGGATGACCTTGACTTCACTGTAGAAGAGAAGTTGAAGGGGGTCGTGTCTCTTCTTCGAGACGAGGCTTATCAGTGGTGGCTCACGGTAAATGAGGGTACTGCCGCAGGCCGGATTGACTGGGATTTCATTAAGGAGTCATTTCAGGGAAAGTACGTTGGGGCCAACTATGTGGATGCACAGGCATTCCTGAACTTGGTACAGGGAAGTATGTCTCTATCTGAATAAGAGGCGGAGTTTCTGCGGTTGAGCCTTTACGCTCGAGGGATTGTGGTGACTGACTATGAGTGTTGCGTGCGGTTCGAGGATGGACTAAGGGATGAGCTGAGGGTATTAGTAGCATCGCAGCGGGAAAGGGACTTTGCGGTTTTGGTTGAGAAAGCTAAGATATCTGAGGAGGTTAGGCGGACTGAAAAACAAAATAAGGATAAGGATAGGAATAGGAATAAGAGGAATTTTGGGCCGTCGAGATCATCTGGAAATTTTCAGAAAAGGCCTAGGTCTGATAGGCCAGCTCGTGCTCCGACGGGTCAGAATCGATCATGTCCTTCGTGTGGGAAGGTAATTATGGGGAGTGCAGAAGGAGAATCGGTGGATGTTTCAGGTGTGGATCCACGGAGCATATGATTAAGGACTGTCCACAGGTGAATCAGGCACAGCCCACGGGACGAGGTTCTGATCAGGTTAGGAGAGGTGGTCAGCCAGTAGCGAGGGGTCGTGGCGCAGCCAGAGAAGGAAATGGATTCGGTCGGGGTCGTGGAGCACCTGGTAGGGGTGCAGGTAATGTAGACGTGAGACAGCTGGGTCTAGTTTATGCAGCGCGTCGACGGGAGGATGGTAACGCACCGGACGTCATAACCGGTACGTTTTTTATTGCTGATAATCCATTTCTTGCTTTGATTGATATTAGATCAACCCACTCTTACGTTGCATGCTCGGTATCTGAGAATTTAAGTATAAAATCTGAAATAACTGCTAGGAAGATGACTGTGGTTAACCCGTTAGGACAATCTAGGATAGTGGACAAACTATTTAGGAGTGTACCTTTAGAGACTTAAGGAGTAGTGTTTCCGGCAGACCTAATGGAATTACTGTTTGGGGAGTTTGACCTTATCTTGGTTAAATGCTGAAATCCCGGCATAACGGTTGAAAACCCGAGGAGGGTAAAGGCGATTCACAAGGTTAGTGATTTCTGTCATTCATAAGTGAATGTTTCTGTTGAGGTGATATGTTTTATATGTATGCCGATTTCTTTGTATGCACTGGGTTGGGTGATTAATGAAAGGGGAAGTGTTCTGTTGTAGTGGCTCTGCCACGATATGTTGTAGTGGCTCTGCCACGATCTGTTCTGGTGACTATGTCACAACTCTGACGATGAGCAGCTAACTGCAGCATGACTGCTATCGATGGTGTGTAGCGGTGTGGGTTGATTGTAGAAATCCCCAACGGTGTGATTGGCAGGTAAGGGTAGTGTGTAGCAGATGGAAACCTAGGATTGGTTTGGGCTTTGCATAAATTTCTGTCATATGGTATTCTGTTATTCTGATCTATGGGGCTAAGGCCCAATCTAATGGTGCACGAGGGTTGCACACTGAGTCTCGTGACTCACCCCGTTGTTTAACATTTTTCAGGTAGCACTTAGTGCATCGGACCGGGCTGGAAAGGAGCGCAACGTGGCCATGCAGGAGTTTATTTGATTTAGAAGAAGGGCTTTGTTAAAAG
The DNA here is from genome assembly GCA_005393395.2 of Gossypium australe. Lineage (NCBI taxonomy): Eukaryota > Viridiplantae > Streptophyta > Magnoliopsida > Malvales > Malvaceae > Gossypium > Gossypium australe. Next base: position 60,052,386 of record CM016617.1, read on the forward strand.
TATTTATTCTTAATACTTTTAGTTAATTTGGTTTATTATTTCCTTGTAATAAGGCCACGGGCCATTAGCTTTATATTTTCGGTTTTTGGGCTTTACTTCTAGACACTTTAATTATCCAATAAAATTGGAGCTAAGGCATGTACTAAATTTCAGTTTTTAATTCATAAAGGCATCATATAGAATTTATATCATATATAAATTATCAAATTATTAAGTTTTCCGGTATAAATGTTTAAACTCGACAAATGTTTTTCCAAAAATGCGACATGTTTTACTAAATCATCTTAGTGACAAGCCAGATCCGGTCGTGGTGTTTGGGCTGGGTTTGGGGTGTTACAAATTTGGTACATTATGAAAATGTATATAGTTAGAAATGACATGTATAGGCTAGTATTCGGTATAAGATGTTATATGAACTTAGCCATGGGATTTGGGTGGAGATGAGTTGGGATTATGCATTGTGATCTTGATATGTGAAGCATGTTTTGGCATGGTTAGTTGATTCATGAAATGGTTCAGCTTTTGAGTTAAGCAAATTAATGTATTATGCTTATGTTATAAATATTTGGGTCTTGGAAGTTGGCATAGTTGAAATTGGTATTAAATGTATTGATAGAATGGTTGTTTTGGTATGTTATTGGTTGTGAAATATGCATGAGAAGTGTTGGTAAATGTTGTATGTAGGTTTGCCCCAAGTGGGTGGCATTTTGGCCTTAAAAATGGCCTATAATGTCACACGATTGTGGCACACGGGCGTGCCTTGTGACCGTGGGGTAAAGTCTGTAGCTAGCATATGAGAACACGGTTGTGGCACACGAGCGTGCGTAGTGACCGTGGGGGCCAAGTCAGTATAGTCCATGGCCAGGGTACACGGGCGTGCTTGGTGGCCGTGGAAGTATAGTCAGAATAGACCAGGGGGAGGACACACAGGTGTGTCTAATAGCCGTGGGAGGCACAAGGCCTGCCCACATAGGCGTGTAAGCCCTGAAACTTAGAAAAGTTTTAATTTTCCATGAAACTTTGTATGTGTTTCGGTTTAGTCCCGACTTGGTTTATAAGCATATTTAATGTCACGTTGACCGTATTAAGGGACATTATGTTCGAGAATGATGAATGAATGTATGAATTTCTGTAAATGCTTTTTGATTTGTCTGGTAACACTTATAACCCTAACCTGGCAATGGACATGGGATATGGGCACTAGTGGCAACATCAATTTATACGCAACAGGTCCAACACGCTCGAGAATCTCAAGCAATCATCATCCTCAACTCGAAATTCAGAGTTTGAGTTCAAATCACACTGAGTTCGTTTCACTAGCTTTTCGTTATCAACTTTCTAAGCTTCACATATTTGTTGTAAAAATAACTGTTTCACTTTCAACTTAGCCAAAACTGAACCATCATCAGTCAAATCTAAAGGAGCATTCATAACATGTAATGTAAACAGTGATTTTCGACTCAGCGCATCAGCAAGAACATTTGCTTTACCCAGATGATAATATATCACAAGCTCGTAGTCTTTCAGCAGCTCTAACCATCTTCTCTGTCGCATATTCAAGTCTTTCTAAGCCATCAGGTACTTCAAACTTTTATGATCTGAAAACACATGGCATTTCTCACCGAAAAGATAATGACGCCAAATCTTTAATGCAAACACAATCACAGCTAACTCAAGATCATGTGTCGGATAATTCTTTTCATGCGGCTTTAATTGTCTCGAGGCATAAGCTATAACTTTGCCTTCCTACATCAGAACACATTGCAGACCATTCAACGAAGCATCACTGTATATCACAAATTTTTTACCCGATTCCGATTGTACCAAAACTGGAGCTTCAGTCAACAAAATTTTCAACTGATCAAAGCTTTTCTAACATTTATCGGACCATTCAAATTTCACATCTATCTGAAGAAATCAAGTTAACAGAGTAGCAATCATCGAGAAGCCTTTTACGAACCGACGATAATAACCAGCAAGTCCCAAAAAGCTACGGACTTCAGACACATTCTTCAGAGGTTTCCACTCCAGAATAGCAGAAATCTTTCTCGGATCAACTCGTATTCTAGAGGCTGATACAATATGTCCCTAAAAACTAACTTCTCGCAACCAAAATTCATTTACTGAACTTTGCATACAAATGCTTATCTCGCAGAGTTTGCAAAACAATTCTCAAATGCTCAGCATGCTCAATCTTATCACGTGAATAAATCAAGACGTCGTCAATGAATACAACAACAATTTGATCTAAGTACGGTCTGAAAATTTTGTTCATCAAATCCATGAAAATAGCAGGAGCATTTGTTGGTCCAAAAGGCATAACTAAAAACTCATAATGTCTGTACCTCGTTCTGAAAGCAGTTCTCGGAATATCTGAATCTTTTACTCGAAACTGATAATACCCCGATATCAGATCTATCTTTGAAAACACAGTGGCTCCTTTAAGCTGATCAAACAAATCATCAATTCTAGGCAGATGATATTTATTCTTTATTGTCACTTTGTTAAATTGATGATAATCAATGCATATTCTCATCGTGCCATCTTTCTTTTTCACAAACAGAGCAGGAGCACCCCAAGGTGAGAAACTTGGTCTTGCGAATCCTCTATCGGTCAATTCTTGCCACTGTGACTTTAACTCTTTTCACTCTGTCGGTGGCATTCCATACGGAGCTATCAAAATAGGAGTTGTTCCCGGTAACATATCAATACCAAAACATACCTTAATCTATTCAAAATGTGTTCCAAAATTCAAGAGAGCTTAAACCTTTATTCTTCCTCTTATTTTCGGTGGTGGATGGACATAAAATGATGTATACAATTATTTTATTTTATGTTTTAATTAACTTATCAATTCATTTACTAATTTACCCTTATAAACTTTATTATAAAACCATATGACAATAGTCCTTAACAGTCCATCCTTAAGTATAGTGGCCAATTTACAACATAAGACCTCATATATAGAAAGATGATAAACCGTAATCCCACATTTAGTACATTTTTGGATGATTTAAGCCTTGAATTATGGAATTTGGTGCTCTTAATCATTTGTTTTCATGTTTTATAATTAGGAAAGCACCGGAGCCTAAAATGGAGTAAATGGGCCATATCACGAAATCAACACGGCCTGGGCCCAAGCCATACGGCTGTGCCACCTTAACAGACCCGAACACGGCCTGGCCACGATTCACACGAGCGTGTGCCATGGGCGTGTCCCTATCGTGACAAAGAAGAGTTTCATTTGGATTAGGGTACCTATAGGCAAAGAAAGCCATTCCAAAAGCCTATATAAACACCCTAGAGGCCAACCTTCAAGAGAGTCCAGTTAGGTGTCCAGTTAGACCGAAGGGCCGAGCCAGAGAGGCCAGAATTGTGGGATTTACTCGAAGAAAGCCAGTTGATTCATATCAAGAAGCCGGAGTTAAACTCAAAATAGAGGATCTTCTCTTCAATTCCTTCAGGGGGTTTTACGGTTTTTCTTATGTTTTGTTTTATGTTTTCTTCTGAGATGTATTATTTTATCATTATGAACTAAACCCCTCAAATACCTGAGGGGGATGAAACCTAAGACGGATCTTGTTATTGTTTTCTGAACTATATGATAAATACTTGATTTGTTCTTAATTATGTGTTATTAATTCTTGTTTTGATATTTCAGGATATTGATTCAAGTATTGATGTGCTTAGGCAGTGGAGCAAAAGTCCCTGTTTAAGAGTAGATCTACCATAATTAAGCGAAGTTGATCGCAACCCTAAAAATAGGATGACGAAAATCTACTGGATTAGGGTCTAACCTAATATGGGAGTCCATAGATCGAGTTAATGCAATTCTAGGGGTTTTAATTAGAAAGAGATTTCAATTAATCAACCTAGGGTTGGACGTTAGTGGCCTCGAAAGAGGTATTAATATAAATTAGGGAATCTTATGGATCAAGTCAAGTGAATAAATCGCCTGGTTCGGAGTTAGATAATAAGTGAAGTCTAGGTGGATTCTTCCTCGGGTATTGTCTGAATCAATTGGTTTTTTTTCCCCACAAGTATTTCCCCAATTCATTCTCTTTGTCTTAGCATATTTAGCTTAATAGTTAGTTAATTTTAGATTAATTAATAATTCTTTTAATTCTTAGGCTAAATAATAAAAAAATTTAGTATTAGTACATTTGGTTCCTTTGGGTTCGTCAACCCGGTCTTGCCACTTAGCTATACTACTATTCGGTAGGTGCACTTGCCTCTCTCGTTGTCATAGTTAGTTTCTAGGCTCGATCATTCTCTTTATAAATTTTTAAGACTCTGACACACGATCAAGTTTTTTGCACCGTTGCCGGGGAACTAAAATATTAAGAAAACTCAATTTTTATTACTTAAGCCATTTACTATTTTTGCAATTTATTTTTTTTATTTTTCTTTTAACTTTACTAATTTTTTCTTCTTTTATTTGTTCCTAGCAGGTACCTCTAGTTTATGACTAGAAGGAACCAGACAGGACCCCTAATTTACGACAGTGATACTGAAGGTACTGTTCGCAGAAATCGTAGAGAGATAAGGTGAAGCTTAAGTTACATACAAGAAGAGCAACAGAACGAAATTAACACTACTGAAGAGATGGCTGAAAATAATCTGCTACCTCCAGATATGGTTGAAAATCATGCTTCTCGAACTATGTATGATTATGCTAAACCTAATTTAACAGGAACTGAGTCAAGTATTGGTAGACCTACTATTGCTGCAAATAATTTTGAACTGAAACCTTACACAATTCAGATGATACAAGAGTTTGTTCAGTTTGATGGTTTGCAGGATAAGGATCCTAACACACACTTAGCAAATTTTCTTGAATTCGGTGATACCTTCAAAATAAATGGCGTTTCTGATGATGCCATTTGTCTTCGGTTGTTTCCCTTTTCTTTGAGGAATAAAGCCAAACAGTGGTTGCATTCTCTTCCACGAGGATCAATCACTACATGGGATCAAATGACTGAAAATTTTTTATTAAAATATTTTCTGCCTGATATAACGGCCAAATTAAGGAATGATATCTCTTCTTTTGTACAGATGGATGTAGAAACACTATACGATGCATGGGAGAGATACAAAGATCTATTGAGAAGGTGTCCACACCATGTATTACCCTTGTGGCTACAGGTCCAAACTTTTTACAATGGTGTAAACCCTTCAACCAGGCAATTAATTGATTCAGCCACCGGTGGAACCCTGAATAATAAAACACCTGAGGCTGCCTACGAATTCATTGAAGAGATGTCACTGAACAACTATCAGTGGCAAGTCACAAGGACAAAGCCAGCAAAAGCAGCCAGTGTTTTCAACCTCGACGCAGTAACCATGCTATCAAACCAGGTAGAAATATTAAATAAAAAGATTGATAGCGTATGTGATTCATTGTAGGTACATCCAGTCATGCAGCGCGATACGAATAGAGGAGGGATGAGCAATACAGAATATCCACCTTACAACCCGAGCGCTGAGAACGAGCAAGTTCACTATATGGGTAACAATTTTAAATCTCAAAATAACACATATAGTAATACTTATAATCCACGTTGGAGGAACCACCCCAATTTTTCATGGGGTGGTCAAGGAATTTAGAGACAACAACCCCCTCCAAACTTCCAACAACAGCCTACCCACAGGAAAAGAAACCGACCCTTGAGGAGATGCTGTCAAAATTTATAGCGGTGTCAGAAACACATTTTCAAAACACCGAAACAACACTTAAAAATCAACAGGCATCGATTCAAGGGATCGAGAACCAATTAGGACAACTTGCCAAGATTATCTCAGAACGACCACAAGGTAGCTTGCCAAGCAACACTAAGACTAACCCAAAGGAGCAACCTCAAGCTATAACAACTCAAGATAGTGTAGGGTTAGATGAGCCTAAATTAAGCCAAGAGAATTCAGTAGAGAACGGTAAGGTCGAGGTAAGTCACGAGAAGCCAAAACCAGTAATTAAAGAGTACCAACCTTGTATACCGGTAATTACAGACGAACAATTCGGTAAATTTTTTAAACTTTTAAAGAAATTACATATTAACTTATCGTTTCTTGAAGCTCTTTCGCAGATGCCAGACTCAAGCAAATGCTTAAAAGAGATGTTAACAAACAAGCGGAAGATAGACGAGGAATCGCATGTGGAACTGAACACAATGTGCTCAGCAATGTTGCAAAACAAACTACCACGAAAATTAAAAGATCCAGGGAGTTTTACAATTCCATGTTTAATTGGTAGTTTATCTATTGATAACGCTTTAGCTGATTTAGGGGCAAGCATAAACGTTATGCCTTATAAATTATTTAAACAACTAGGTCTAGGGAAACCCAAACAAACTAGGATGAGCATTCAATTAGCTGATAAAACTATTAGAATTCCTAGGGGTATAATTGAAGATGTTCTTGTAAAAATTGATAAATTTGTATTCCCAGTAGACTTTGTCATCTTAGAAATGGATGAGGACAATAATACCCCCTTAATTTTAGGAAGACCCTTTTTAGCAACTGATAGGACTAAAATTGATGTCAGCGCAGGTGAACTCATACTTTGTGTAGGTGACGAATCAATCAGTCTCCAGGCTCTTGACTCAGCTAGGACATCGAGTAATCAAGGTGAGAAAATTAATTTTATTAATGACCATTCGGTTAAACCTTCTTTTTAGGAAACACCATGGAACAACCCAACTGAGCCAGATCCTAGATCTCATGCCAACGAGCAAATAACTCATGAGGAACGAAGGCTTCAGATCGATGAACTAGACGAGTGGAAGACACACTTCAAGGAGAAATCAGAAATACACAAATCAGAACCAACGCCATTCCATGGGACAAGCAATTTCAAGATCGGAGATCATGTATTGATAGATAAGATAGACTCTCGAATACCTCTTCCTGACTCTGATACAAACAAAGAAATCTCTTTTAAGGTAATCAATGTTTTCCCATACGGAACAGTCGAGGTAAGTAATCTTCGGCACTTTTAAAGTAAACGCTACTCAACTCGAATTACATACTGATAATAGGACCGATAGCATGAGGAAGGACTTTCAACTCCTGAAACCACCCTGAATGTGCGAATGAGAGGTAAGTCTAGCTTAAGACTATAAACGAACGCTTCTCGGGAGGCAACCTGAGCACTAACGCCATTAATCTTTACATTTTTTATTGTTTCTTTAATTTTTCCTTTTTAGCACCTAACTATAGACTAACCAAGTGCAGATTTCCATACCAAACGGTCATGGCCGTGACCGTGTAGATACTATGAATGTACGTACTGATATGGCAGAGATAGTATGACACAGGACGAAAAATATCTTCAAACCACGGGGCCCAACTGAACCCCAAGACCGTGCGATGCGCCTGTGGCCGACACTGTTTTAGCAAAACAAGCGTGGCGACCTGCACATGAGCGTGGGAGAAACGAACGGAGCATAACACGATCGTGCGACACGGCCGTGTGATTCGACACGCCCATGGTACAAGGGCGTGGGGATGTACCATACCTGAAAGTTTTATTTAAACCACCTCTCTCTCCTTCTTACCTACTCCTCACCCTTCTTCTTCCTTTACACTCCCCTTCTTTTTCATTCTCATTCTGCTTCATTCCCCCTAACTTTAGATCTAACCACATCCATATCGAAGAAACGGAAGGATCCTAGCACAGTCTCCCTCTGTGAGACCGGTCTATATAAGTTCATGCCGACTGTTTCATTAACTCGACAGGAAAAGGACCTTTGAGTCCATTTAACTTTTCTCTTTAGTTTCCCTTCTCCTTTATTTTCCTTTTCTTTATTTTCCTTTTACTTAGTTTAATCTATTCTATTTCATTTTCTTTTATTTAGGTTCTAAAGGCTGCTAGGGAATCACCACGACCATGACCATAGCCAGCCCACCGCAGCCTTAGAAAGCACACCCACCTCCCGAACCATCTAACAATAAGGACTCTTCGGCCCATTAATCTTTTCTTTTAATTTTATTGTACTTTCTATTTTCGTTCTCTTTATCTTTCTTGTCTTTAAATATATATATTTAGTATATTTTGAATTATTATTATTTCCTGGCTAATTCTTCACGGGCTTCCCAATTTCTTCATCTAGCGCGGAGATTGTCAGCGGCCACCACACTACGACACTCCCAACTCAAGGAAGCCATCCAAATTCAGGAAGTTTCACCTCTCCCTTTCTCCTATATTTCATATATATCTTTGTACATTGAGGGCAATGTACATATTAAGTGTGGAGGTGAATATTTATTTCAAGAAAGTGCCAACTTTCTGCATTATTCTCAAATCCCTGAATGATATCTTGTCTTTAAGTAATTTTCTCATATTACTACTAGAATGAAATTTCCTGTGATTTATGATTTTTATTGATATGTTTTGAATTAAATCATTGATAATTGTGCAGTGATGATTTAAGCTTTAGGAGACTAGAGAATTAAGCATGATGAGTCTATTTTCAAAAATTAAAATTTTGTTAGGTTGTCTACCTGAATCTAATTATTACCTTGAAGTTTGAAATTTGCAAAGTTGATATCAAACACCCATAATTTTTGTGAGATTTTGAGCCTTTTAGAGCATACATTCTTTTGTGCTCACCTTGTGATTATGAGTGTGTCAACATTGAGCTGTTATTCTAGAACTTGCTTCGATTATACATGTCGAGACCATATTAATTGATTTGATATACTGAGATGATAAAGGCACTTAGGATTTAACCCACTCACTCTACTAAAAGCCTACCCTCACAATTAACCCCTAGTGAACCCCTTTGATCCTAACAACCCTTTTTATTTACTCATCCACTAATATTAACCCTAAACCCAGTCTGTATTTGTTATCACCATTCCTTTTGACCACCTTTATATCGAGATTTGACTTGATCAGTTGCCTAACTATAATCTTTATTTCAGTAGTTAAATTCATCCTTTAAATTCATCGAAGTATATTTATTAGTTATATTTAATAGAGCTTACATGTTTAAATTCCACATCTTGAAAAAAAGCTCGTATTATTAGTATTACAAATTTTTATTTGATGTAATTATTCAGGATTAGTTCATTTTTCTAGTTAGGTAAATTGTCAATTCAATCTCGATTCTAACCCTCTAATTCAACTTTTATCCACACCTTTAACCCAAGCCCCATTACAACCCTTTTTAAAGACCTTTTGATTTGTGTATCATCTCATTTTACAGTGGTAGAGATTTGATTTTCATGCAAGCCTATGGGATTAACTTTTCATGTTCGACCTTTGAGTGCTTAATTTTGAACCTTAAACACTTTGACTGATTTGAGTGAATCTTTAGTGAGGATGTCAACTCTTGTCGATTTTGAATTAAGGGTAATTATTTAGATAAAAGGAAAACACCCATGTTTTCATGCTACAAAAACCATGACTTTGATTGTTTGAATCTTTGAGACCCTGTACTTAAATTATAAATGTATGAATTATCTTTGAATTATGATGAAACACTGTTGATGAATATTATGAATCAAGGAAGTTCATTTTAATTGTGAGTTGAGAATTTTGCTAGAGGACAAGAAAATGCTTAAGTGTGGGTGTAACACCCCAAACCCGGCCTAGACGTTATGGCCGGATCTAGCATGTCACATCAAAAGGTAGTTGAAAATCTAAGCGATCGATAAAATGTTGCATCTCTTTGAGAAACTCCAAGTTTCGTTGCTTGTTTGTAAAAACACGACTTTCTTAATGTCCATTTTTACAAAGTTGTTATTATTTTGAAAAACAGTTTTTGTTGTGAAAATCAAACTTGAATAGTTGTGGAAACGTGATATTTTAGAAAATGATTATTAATGTTGTAAGAAAACCTCATGTTTATAGATTTAATCGTTTATAGTTTGAAAATACTGAAATGAAAGTTTAAAGAAATATAAATCCTAGAGGCCTTATTACAAAATATTAAACCCAAATAAAAAAATAATCTTAAAAATGAAGCAAAATGGAAATTTACTAAAGTTTGCGAGCAATGTCTCCGATGTATGGCCTCCACCTAGTCATCCACGGCTCCAAATCCTCTACCGCTGGGAATTACCTGCAAGGTTAAGGGAAAAGGGGTGAGTTACAAGAACTCAGTGTGTAATCCCCTAAACCGACATTAACTGGGCCCGAGCCCAAAATACATCAACCTGGGCCTAAGCCCTATAATCATGGTAATACAATGATGGGATGCAAAGAATGTAATGCAACCCAACCCAATCCAACCAAACACACCCCCATAGTCAACCCACCCCGCCAAACACACCAATATTACAAACAAGCTGCTAATCACAGAATATTTGTGGCTGAGCCACTAGAGTCATACTTATGTAAATATATATATATATATATATATATATATATTGTGGCTATGCCACCAGGCTACACTGCTCTTCAATCATTAACCCACCCCATGCAATATGATAAAATGCAATATATAGGTCAACATATAAAAGTGTAATGTAAACATACACACGTTATTTGACAACACTGAGGGTAAAACGGTCATTCAACCCATCGAGGGTATTTTAGTAATTTCGCAACCTAGGGGTATTTCAGTAAATTACCCTCTGAGGGCATTTTAGTAATTTCACCTTTAATGGCCTTTCGAAGGCCTACTGTCGCATCGAGTGATTCGGGACCCTTTTTGGTTCTTTAGAGAACTATTGGGCCTAAAATCCATTTTAGGCCCAAACGGGCCCACATGCTCGTGTGGTCCATAACGCATGGTTTCGGAATCAGATTTGCATATTTCACATTCGGGCCTATCATTTGTTACAAATTCAGTCATTTTTCCCAAGTGGGCCGGTGAGCCAGTTAGGCCCATTTAGCCCGATTCGGCCCGATTAGGCCCGTTACAGCCTCGGCATTGCGAGAGTGTTCGGGACACTCTCAATGACTTAGCGTCACGATTCGTATCTCGATTTACCACTACAAGCATTCGCACGCTCGATTAGTCACAGTTACCGGCTTTTCAGCTTTTCGGCTTTTGGCCGTTTTACAGAACATCACAGGCAATCATCGAAGTGGGTGTAAGATTACACACCTGATTTGGATTTCCTAAAGAACCACTCTTTCTTGCGCCCTAAAATAAAACCGATCAAAAGTTAGCCTCGACTTCTTAAAAGATTCCATAAGCCTAAAAGTATTAACTCACTCGAGTCACTTACCATAACCGTAATCTTCCCTACAAGGTTCTAAAATCCGGCCTTGCACCTTGGCTATTGCAACGAGTTCCTAATAAGTAAATAAGTGACGTACCAAAGGGGTTAGCCTTAATCCAATATTCGGCCCCTCCACAAGAGCAGGAAGTTGATATCATCACCACAAAATAGAATCACCTGAATGACACTAAACATCGAAATAAAAGAGTAAAATCTTACCACCAATATCCGGCCTAAACACCCACTTACCAATCAACTTCCAAAACCAAGGCTAAGAGAATGATAAGTAGCTGCAAAGGATGACTTGATTCGGCCCTTACCAAAAGAGAACAATAGGAGTTTAAATAAAAGCAAGTGGTTAAGTTCGACTTAGCCAAAAGGTAAGAGTTTTGACTTAGCCACGTCAAGAGAAGAAAGAACGAACGACATGAAAGAGGGAGAAGGAAACCTTACCTTAATTTCAAGGATGAGCCGAATGAGATAACAAGATTCGGCACTAGCAGCAAGACAAATAGATCAAGGTTTGGCTATGGAGACTACACCGAAAAGAAAACCAATCAAAGAACACAAGCTATCAAAGAACACAAACCGAAATGGTAGCTGTAGGAGAGGTTCGGCTAAGGAAGAAAAAGGGTTAGAAAAGAATTCGACTATTGATGTTTTGGCAATCACAAATGAAAGAAGAAGAAAAGAAAGTGCTTGAAAAGAAAAGAGAAGGAGTCAATAGGCAAGTTAGAGTTTCGGCAAAAAGAAAAAAATGCAACCAAAAGAACCAAAATGTTTAGTAAAGAAAAGTGACCACAATGCTAAAATTGCTTAGGAAAGCTAAAGAGAATTCGGCACTTTCTCCACACTTGACCGAATATGCTACCTAGCATCCCCCTCAACCAAAATTCTTCCTCTCACAATCCCACTCCCACACATCCCACGATTTTCTCCATGAATCTCTCCCTACTTCACTCTCCAACACTCATTCAAACTAATTTGACTGAGTCATCAACTTCCTTGCAGAGTCCAAGCTGAACTCTACTACCTCCACCTGCTTGGCACAAAATAAAAACTACCAATTACTACCTGTGGGATTCAAACTCTCCCCCTCATGCTCCCTTTGTGACACCACACCACTAGGCCATATACTCATCTTTTGTTATCAAAATACAACCAATTACACTTAAGTCTTGCCTCCACTAGCTCACCTCACCAAAGTGCCCAAACCCAAAATTTCACCAAGACTTGGGCTCGAACCCGAGCCTCCCTAGGACCCCCGAACACACCCAAATAACAAAGCTTATCAAGCACAACACATGCAATAACACAAAAATGCCCGACCCCTATTTTTAGGATGTTACAGTGGGGGTATTTGACAAATCGTAATATAAACATATTTTAATCCCACACTTAGCACATTTTTGGATGATTTAAGCCTTGAATTATGGAATTTGGTGCTCTTAATCCTTTTTTTTCATGTTTTATACTTAGGAAAGCACCGGATGATGAAAAGAACGAGAAACGGGCCTAAAATGGAGTAAATGGGCCATATCACAAAATCAACACGGCCTGGGCCCAAGCCATACGGCCGTGCCACCTTAACAGACCCAAACACGGCCTGGCCACGATTAACACGGTGTGTGCCATGGGCGTGTCCCTTCCGTGACAAAGAAGAGTTTCATTCGGATTAGGGTACTTAGAGGCAAAGAAAACCATTCCAAATGCCTATATAAACATCCTAGAGGCCAACCTTCAAGAGAGTCCAGTTAGGTGTCCAGTTAGGCCGAAGAGCCGAGCCAGAGAGGCTAGAATTGTGGGATTTACTCAAAGAAAGCTAGTTGATTCATCTCAAGAAGTCGGAGTTATACTCAAAACAAAGGATCTTCTCTTCAATTCCTTCAGGGGTTTTAGGGTTTTTCTTATGTTTTGTTTTATATTTTCTTCTGAGATGTATTCTTTTATCATTATGAACTAAACCCCTCAAATACCTGAGGGGGATGAAACCTAAGATGGATCTTGCTATTGTTTTCTTAACTATATGATAAATACTTGATTTGTTCTTAATTATGTGTTATTAATTCTTGTTTTGATATTTCGGGATATTGATTCAAGTATTGATGTGCTTAGGCAGTGGAGCAAAAGTCCCTGTTTAAGAGTAGATCTAGTATAATTAAGCGGAGTTGATCGCAACCCTAGAAATAGGATGACGAAAATCTACCGGATTAGGGTCAAACCTAATATGGGAGTCCATAGATCGAGTTAATACAATTCTAGGGGTTTTAATTAGAAAGAGATTTCAATTAATCAACCTAGGGTTAGACGTTAGTAGCCTCGAAAGAGGTATTAATATAAATTAGGGAATCTTACGGATCAAGTCAAGTGAATAAATCGTCTGGTTCGGAGTTAGATAACAAGAGAAGTCTAGGTGGATTCTTCCTCGGGTATTGTCTTAATCAATTGGTTTTTTTTCCCACAAGTATTTCCCCAATTCATTCTCTTTGTCTTAGCATCTTTAGCTTAATAGTTAGTTAATTTTAGATTAATTAATAATTCCTTTAATTCTTTGGCTAAATAATAAAAAGAAATTTAGTATTAGTACTTTTGTTTCCTTTGGGTTCGACAATCCGTCTTGCCAGTTAGCTATACTACTGTTCGAAAGGTGCACTTGCCTCCATCGTTGTCATAGTTAGTTTCTAGGCTCGATCATTCTCTTTATAAATTTCTAAGACTCTAACACACGATCAAAAGACACATCAATTAAGCACTTAACAAATAGAAGGCTACTTTTATGTTTTATGCGATTTAGTCCTTTTATCAAAATAAGCACACAAACGGCAAAAATTAATTTGTAGAAATTTCACACATACTAATTCACATACTGTGGACACGAAAAATAATATTAAAATATTTTTAAATCGGATTTGTGGTCCCAAAACCACTATTCTGACTAGGGTCTAAACCGGATTATTACAGATTTATAATACCATATTTAAGTCATTAAAACACCACACTATTCAATTTAATCCCAAAAATGCCTTATGGAAAAAATTAAATTTTTGCCCCTAACTTTTCAACTTTTTACATTTTAGTCTCTAGGCTCGTAAAATGAATATATTCAATTTCTTTAAAACCCAAGCCTAGTCGAACCATTTTCATTCTCATAACAGCCCACATTTTCCATTTATTCACATTTTTATACTCATTTTATAGACTTTTACAAATAAGTCTTTTTTGACATTTTTACCGAAAATCACTTAGGAAAAGTCATTTAACAAACAACAAACATGCATTTTCTACCATCAAGCATCAAAATACATACGTTTTCAACATGGGTAAAATTTTAAACTTCACCTTTCTTTCAAATCAGTCCTTGAAATAGCTAAATCAAGCTACAACAATCTCAAAAATAAAAAAATTGTTAAGAACGGACTTACAATCGAGCTTGGAAGCTTAGCAAACCTTAGCTATGTCTTCTCCTTGTGAAATTCAGCCATGGGGGATGAAAATAGAAAGATGAACATCTTTTATTTGTCAAATTTTGTCTTTATTAACCAAATGACCAAACTACCCTTAATGAAAAACTTCAAAATTTCACCTAACCATGTCCATCTTTGTCCACTCTAAAGTATAATGGTCTAATTACCATTTAATAACCTCCAATTTGAATCTCATAGCATTTAAACACCTCTAGCTTCTAGAACACACATTTTGCATTTATTACAATTTAGTCCTTTTAGTTAAATTGAATGATCAAACGTCAAAATTTCTAAACGACAATTTCATGAAATTATTCCATAAAACTGTAGACCATAAAATAATAATAATAATTTTTTCTTTGTCAGATTTGTGGTCTCGAAACCCCTATTCCGATTAGACCTAAAATCGAGTTGTTACACGATGGCTGAGCTGTAAAATTATTAAACTCATTAGTAGTAAAGTTTTTAAGCATTGATAATATTGAGGATACCTGATATGCAATTGAATTGAAAGCATCCACTTCATGTACTCCAGCGACTCGTCTTCCTAACGTTGTTCGATTGGTTGACCATTGATTGTTGTTTCTGGCAATCCTATCAATGATTTCATAAGCCTTGTTATAAGACTTAGAAAGGAGAGCACCATTAGCAGGAGCGTCTACTACCATCCTCGTGTGAACATTCAGACCGTTATAGATCATCTCTAATTTGATGCAATGAGGGATTCCGTGGTGAAGGAGTATTTGTAATAGTTCTTTAAACCTCTCCCATGCCTCATACAAGGTCTCATCATCTAATTGTTGGAAGGTAGTAATCTGGCTACTCAACTTAGCATTCTTTCCATGTGGGAAGTACTTCACAAGAAATCTTTCTGCTAACTCTTGCCATGTGATAATAGAATTTGGTGGCAATGAGTTCAACCATGCTTGAGCTATCCCTTAGCGAATATGGGAACAACTTTAATCGTACTGCATCGTCTAGCTTGAAAGAATCGCTCACCTCCATAAACAGTCTTAAGTGAAGGTGAGGATCTTCGATAGGCATTCCACTAAATTAGCCCACTGTCTGAAGCATTTGAAACATAATTGGCTTTAGCTCGAACTGTTGTGCCTAGATTTTGAGTCTCCTAATGCCCAAATTAAGATCATGAAACACTGGCATGGCATAAGGTCTTAGAGTTTTATCCCTACCATTAGTAATAAGGATAGGATTTTGAGCAGGGTTTGCTCCGTTTCTTTGATTCAGATTTTCGAAGTTCATCTTTTCAGTCCTTCTTTGAGATGCATGTCTTCTTCATTGTCGAAAAGTTCTTTCAATTTCAAGATCTATGGGGAGTAAATCGATAATTTGATCAATACTCATAAACAAGTGAAACAATCATAGAAAATCTAACTAAGTTAAAATTGAACCAAAAAAATAATCCAAAATGAAAAATTAACAAATTCACAAATAATGACTTTTAAAGCAATCCCCAACAACAGCGCCAAAACTTGGAACGATGGAAATGTGCAAGTGTACACAATTGCAACATGTAATAAAGTGACAAGAAAATGCCGAGTTATCGTACCCACAGGGACTGTGTAAGAAAATATTTATAAAATTCAATTAAAAACACTTTGTTGAAGGAAAATTGCTTGTTTTGAAAAAGGGTTTAATAAAACTAGATTTTAACTAAGTAAATTAACTAGGAAAATTAAAAAGGTAAAAAATTCCAATGCACGATTTCTGAAAAAACAAGTTTAATCAATATGACATAATTGTGTTAGATCAATTCCAATTCTTAACTTAATATTACTAAAACAATATTCATGTTCTTACGAATAAATTCACGACAACTTGGAAATTTGTTAACTATATAGCACGTACAGACTTACAAAATTAACTAATCTCTTGAACATATTACTATGCCAATTCAAAAAATTAATCAATTTTAATAAGCAAGTAATTAAGTGAAGTAAATATACATTCCTACATTGAAACAGTTTAATCACAATAATCTTGCAAGTTATGTGAGGCTAATGTATCATGTAATACTGTCGCTAATTTAACCCTCAACTACCTTAGAAGATTAAACATGCATTGACTAAGTATTGTGTCAATTAGTTACAATTTCAATACGATTAATAATTAATTCATTAGTTACCTTACAATTGTAATGCAAGTAGAACATAATCATGGTTTTACTTAATCAAACAATTTACCAAGACCTATAACAACACAAACATGATTTTAATAACTTAAGTAGACAAAATGCAATCAATCAAACACTAAATAAGTTTAAGTTGTATTAATTAAAATAACAACATAACAAATATCCATAGACATGTTCATAACAACAACAAGAAAAGTTAAATGATAGGAAACTAGAATCAAATCCGGTGTTTCTCCGAAGCTAGACTAGTTTTCTCCTCTCCTTCTTCGCTTGTTCTGTTGAACTGAGGCTTCTATAAGCACTTGAATGCTGCTACCCAAGGTGGAACAAAGGCTCTTTTCCAAGAGGGAAATCAGCAAAGGAAAATAGAAGGGAAAAAAGGGAAACAAAAAGAGAAAGTGAGTGAAAGAGGGAGAGATGTGTGAGATGAGAGGTGTGTTGAATGAATAGGTGAAAGGGGGTATTCATAGGTGGGAGTGGCTGCTAAAACTAGCAAATAATTAGCAGCCACACACTCTGTAACAGCTCGGTTTAGACCCTAGTTGAAACAATGGTTTTGTGACCACAATTTCAAGGTCAGAAAAATATTTTAATATTATTTTTAGTGTTTACAGTATGTGATTACGCATGTGTGAAAATTCTATGTGAAAATTTTATCGTTTGTGTGTCGATTTGTGAAAAAAGACTTAATTACGTAAAATGCAAAAGTTGTGTGCTAATTGTTAAAGTGTTTAATTGCCATGGCTTATTAAATGAAAGGTCCTTATGTTGTAATTAGATCTTTGATAGTGGAAATAGTCATAAATGGGCATATATTAGGTGGTTATATTAAGGGTAAATTTGTAAAATGGTTATTAATGTTAATATTTATAAAAAAACAAAAATTAGCTCCATTATCGTCATCCATAACTGAATATCAAGAGAAGAAGAAGAAGAAAATGTTATTTTAGGTTTCGGTTAGCATATAGCTTGATTGAGATAAAGAAAAGAGAGATTTGGATCAAGATCGAGGCAAAGACAAAGTGCTCGATTGATCGACTTGTTTCGTTATTTCTAAGTCCGATGTAAGTTCGTCTATAATACGAATTGTTTAAATCATGTTCATGTGTTATGCAATGAATGAATATGTGGTTGATGAATTAGTAATGTTATATGTGGATTTGAGAGATGTGGCACTAAGTGTGCGTAAATAGTTTGATATAGTGGTGAACGGCTCTATGTGTGGGAAATAAAGAAAGTATCGACTATATTGATTGGCACTGTGTGCGCGATACCGAGTCAAATTCGATTTAATGCAAAGGCACTAAGTGTGCGATGATATTAAAGCTTAGGCTAATAACTTGGCACTAAGTGTGCGAGTAAATCGAATGATTAATGAAGATTGAACAAATTGTGGTACTGAGCATTAAGTAGCAAAAGTCATCGTTAATTAAGTGTTAACACAAGTATGTACGGAACCTATGTGGCTGATGATATTGTATATGGATAAATGGATGATTATGTGAGTAATGACCATAAATGAGATTGTATATCATTGTGAATTGAACCATGTGATAGTCTATTTTATATATTGAAATTGATTTGTTAAGTTAAATGTGTTATATGACGAACTTACTAAGCTTTTAAGCTTACTATGTGAAGTGTTTCTCTGTTTTACAGTGTCATTAAAGCTAGCTCGGATCTAGGGATCATCACGACTCAATCACACTATCGGCTATCTATTTTGGTACTTTTGGAAGTTGTAAATTTTAGTATATGGCATGTATAGGCTAGTAATTATGGTATGTTTTGAGATGTATAGATCTTGTCATGTGATATGGCTTGATAGATGAATGATCTTCATTTATGTCTTGGATATGTGAGAATGATGGTTATAATGTGTTTATGTGACTTTGTGTGAATGACCTTTATGATATGTTTTGATGATATGGAGGTAGTAAGTTTCATGCTATGAATTGGTAAGGATTGAGTGATGTATGGATTATATAATTTTGATGTGAATTTGATATTTTGGGATTGGTATGTTTGAGTTGGAATTGAGTGTGGAAATAAATGATATAGTTGAAGGTTATAAGGTGCATATTTTGGTATGTTTTGAATGCATTTGGGGTATGAATTTAGTATATTTTGATGCTTGTAGGTGTGATCCAAAGTTGGGTGGAAATTTGGCCTTGCAAATGGCCTATAATTGCCTACACGGTTGTGCACAAGGGCATGTGTCTCGACCGTGTCCCTTAAGTTTGTATTTCGAAACAAGTTAGACTCGCATACGGGCCAAACACACGGGCGTGTGACAGGCCGTGTGAAATAAGTTAGTGTCGACCACGAGTTAAGCACACGGACGTGTCTTCGGCCCTGTGGACAATTTAGTAGGTATGCCCTCTTTTGCTACGGCTTGGACACACGGGTGTGTCTGAGGCCGTGTGAGGCACACGGTCTACCCACACGGGCGTGTGACCTCTGTAGCTTTGAAAATGTTATGTTTTTGGAAAAATTTTGTATAGCTCAGTTTAGTCCCGACCCCTTCTTAATGCATGTTTAAAGTCTCGTAGACCTTATTAAGGGACTTAGCAACGTTGATTGATTATGATTTAATGTTGTGTGAACTATGAAGGTTATAGGTTTTGATTTGATCAGTAATACCTTATAACCCTAGTCCGGCGACAGATTCGGGATAGGGGTGGTACATTTTATTGGTATCAGAGCTACGGTTCAATTTATTCTAGGAATAACATAGCCTGTGCGAGTCTAGCTATACATGCCATATATATGCCTATGATAGTGTGATGATTCCTAATAGTTACAAATGTGTTTTTATAAAGGAAACGGATCCCGATAGAGCAGTAGCTGATGACGTCGAAAGTAATGCGCCTGCTCCCGCTCAAGGGATAGCGTCGGCTGAATCAAGGCCGATAGCTAGTAGTCATGAGGGAGAGGCAAAGCAAGCCTTCTTCCAAATGATGAGTGAGTGGTTTACGGAGTTCGTTCGAGCAAATCCGGCTGCTCAACAACCTCCACCCAAGCAAGTACCTATAGTGCCACAAGCTTCAGACCCGATTCAGTTGAGTAAACTTCCTGTAGATAAAATTTGAAAGTACGAGACCGAAGAGTTCAGGGCCACAGTTGATGATGATGCTGAGCAAGCTGAATTCTGGCTTGAGAATACCGTAAGAGTGTTTGAGAATACCCAAATTTTGGGACTAGAAGAATTGGGCCTTGGGCATGGGAGCGTTTAAAATTTTTGAGAACAAGAGAACAGCACAATTGCATGTTAGATCTGCTGGGTGAGTGATTTTGGATGGTTAAGGGGCTTCTATGAAGTCTTGGGTTCAAGCCATGTCATATGGAAAATTTTAACTTTAGCATTAGGGGAACCATGACTCCTGGTTTTAAGCCTTTTAAATAATTTTAAAAGAGACACAAAAGAGCCTGTGGTGTTGTGGCAAGGTGGCGTCACAAGTGTGGCAAGGAGGTCAAAGGTTCAAGTCTCACTGCATGCAAATGGGATAATCTATTTTGCTCATAAGTGGGCAAGAGTTGGTGTTGGATTTGAACTCTGTGTTGGAGAGTTTTAATGGGTCAAATAAGTGATTTAAGGAGCGGATCATGAGGAAATTAAGGAGGGGGTAATGGAGAGGTAAGGGGAGAAAATCAAGGGAAGTTGGTGCCAAAATAGGGTCCTTGCTCTTGGAAATTCGGCTATGTGTTGTAGGGATGCCATTTTTCTTTTAGCCATTTCGACTTTTGGCTCATTTTGTTCGATTTGAAATAGTGATGTGGGTAGTGGCTGATTTTATTCTAGTCATTCTTTTCATTTTAGTTCATTTTACCTTTTGCCAAAATCGAGCAATATCCCTTTTCTCTGCTATTTTCTTTGCAACAATTGTTGCTTGTGCTGTTTCTTCATTTATTCTCCTCCTCTTGGCACTTTTCTACTCTTCTTGTTTCTCAATTTGACCGAACCAATTCCTTCTCTCCCTCTTTTCTTACTCATTCGAAGTTCTTCTTCTCACTTATCTAAAACTGAATTATCCTTCTCTCTATTTCTTTTTCTACAACTTTTCATCTCTGTCAACCTTGAGTATTCTTTCTTGATCTAGAATTAGGTCGAATATTAGTTATATTTTCTTCTTCTTCTTTTCTGTTTTGGTCGACATTTGATTGTTGTACTTGACCGATTCTCTTCCTCTCCATCTGCTTTAATCCGCATCATCAAAGCCTCTGAAGAGCCTAATCTGTTCTTCTCTTGAAGGTTGTCTGGGTGCAATTTATTCATTGGTCGGTTGTTAGGGGTAAGTGGTTTGTGCTTTCAATCATTGATCGAATGCTAGTTCTCTTGTTGGCCTCATGTTTTCCTAAGGTTAGTATTTGATTAACCTTGGTTATTGGATATTGATACTTAATAATGGTTGTGGTACAAATAAACCACAAGGAGGTGAGATTGATTCATAATCAAATGGCTTAGGAAGTATAAGCCGATTCAATTAAGGTAAGTATTAGTCTTGGGTTCGGCTTCTGTAGGCTTGTTAAATCTTATTAATGGAATGGCTAACCTTAATCGAATATAGGTTCTACGCTCGTAGGCTACTGCGTTTTTCTCCAACAAGGTGGGTACACACACCACTCCAATTGTAGATTGGCAAATGCCGAAATGCCAAAATACCGAAAAGTAGGAAATATGACGATTGAGGCCACATGGGCATGCGAATGCTCGTGTGGTGAACCGAGCCCATAAAACATGGGCATTTAACTATAGAGGCCACCATGAGCGATCTCATGGGCTTAGGCCATTTTGGGCCACGTTGGGCCGAAATGGGCCGTGTGGGCCCAATGGGCTTGTAGGCCCTACACGGGCAAATATCAAGGACATGTGGAAATTATTAGACCCGACTGTGTCGTTCACATGGCTAAGGTTGTTTCTGGGCTTACCGGGCCACACGGGTATGTGGGCCCACATGGGCCTCGTAATGGGCCTTGGGCCCATTCACACTGTTGATTGTTAAGGTAGAATGAACGAAATACCCCCATAGGGTAAATGACCGAGATACCCCCATAGGGTAAAATGACTGTTATGCCCCTGAAGGGCAAAATGACTAAAATGCCCCTACATGTTATATGATTATTATTGTATGCCATTTATGGTATGTTTGCATTCATGTGATATTAGGTTGCATGGGGGATGGGATCATTGATTTGGAGGAAGTATATGATTTGTTAGGGTCACATGGTCGCTTGACGACTGTGGATCCACCGATGGCTTTAAGCCAATTATGAGACTGGCAGCTCTGTTGCAATATTGGTTTGTGCCGCAACCAGTGCTACATAAGGAGCGTAGGGAGATGGGTGGGTCAATTTAATCCCCACAAGAGTGTAGGGTTGGACGGGATTCGGAGTGTAGGGTTGGTTTGGTATTTGTGCATTGCATGATCTGATTTGATTGAGATATTGGCTCCGGCCCATCTGAGGCTATTATGGGCTAAGGCACAAATGCCACCGTTATTGTAATGGGCTTAGGCCCGGATTGATGTGATGCATGCTTTATGATCGATGAGGGTTGTACATACTGAGTTTTCGTAAACTCACCCCCCTCTTTTTAATTTTTCAGGTAATCCTCAATAAGCGGTTCGACGTACTGGACGACTCGGAGGCGGCCACACTACGAACAGTTGTATTTTCGTGTTTTTAATTTACGTTATTTTTAATTATGTTTTCTTTAAATTGGGTTTTGTTGTAATAAGGCCTTTCTCTGGTTTTGTTTTAAATTTGGGATTTTAATGATTGTGATTTTTATCTGCTAGAAGTAGAACTCAGTTTTCCAAAACAATAACATTTTCAAACATTATGTTTTGCAACTCAATTTTAAATATCACGTTTTTGTAAATCATTTTTTTAAATTAAGCTTCCGCAACAAGTAAGGTTTTAAGGGCAATAACATTTTAAAAGGGAACAACTTTTAATAAACCACGATTGAAAATAAACAAATGCAAACTGAGGTTTTGTACCAGTTTTAAAGGGCAAGAAGTTTTAAATTTCAAGAAGTGTTTTCAATCAAAACATGGTTTTCTAAAAACACTTCAATATGACATGCCAGATTCGACCCTAACGTCTAGGTCGGGTTTGGGGTGTTACACCTGATGAATGTTTAAAATGTGCTATTTCATTGTTGAGAGATACGACATATCATTGGTGGAAAACATTAATATATGTGGTTCCAAGATAACGAATCATCTGGGATTTCTTTCAAGTTAAATTTCGGAATAAGTATATCAGTCAACGATTTTTAGACCAGAAACGTAAAGAGTTCTTGGAGATGAAACAAGGCCGTATGTCTATTACGGAATATGAAGGAGAATTTGTGAGATTGAGCCATTATGCGTGAGAATGTGTTTCAACAGAAACTACTATGTGTAAATCATTCATCAAAGGTTTGAATGAAGACATTAAATTTTTTGTTGGAATTCTTGATTTAAATGAATTTGTAGTATTTGTTGAAAGAGCCTGCAAAGCTGAGGAGCTTAGTAAAGAAAAGAAGAAAGCGGATTCAAAGGTTAGAGACGAAAGAAAAAGGTTGATGAGTAAGTCGTATCATTCCTCGTCAAAGAGATTCGGAGATGCAAATAATCATTCTAATGTTTCGTTTGGACATTCAAGTAGAGATCGTGTGAAATGGAATACTGGTCCTAAAACTCAAACTCCAATTGAATCGAGTGTTGGAAGTGTCAAAAGCAACAAGCCTGAGTGTAGACAGTGTGAGAGACGTCATATCGGAGAATGCTGGGGAAGTATAATAACAGAGCTTGTTACAAATGTGGATCACGAGATCACTTTATTCAAGATTGTCCAGAGTTAGCTGAGAAAGATAATGTTCAGAGTGTGAAGCCGAATAACACGACGGCTAGGGGTAGACCACCTAGAAACACTGGAAATATGAGTGGTAGTCAGAGAGGAACAATGGATACATTTGTGAGATCTGAGGCGAGAGCACCTGCCTGAGCTTACACAATTCACACTCGAGAAGAAGCATCATCTTGAGACATCATTACTGGTACTTTTACTCTTTTTTATACAGATGTGATTGCATTGATAGATCCAAGATCTACTCATTCATATGTGTGTGAACCTAGTATCCAGTAAAACTCTACCTGTTGAGTCTACTGAGTTTGTAATTAGAGTATCGAACCCCTTAGGCAAGTGTGTTCTGGTTGATAAACTATGCAAGAATTGTCCATTGATGTTTCAGGATATTTGTTTTCCGGCTAATATGATGTTACTACCCTTTGATGAATTTGATATAATTCTGGGTATGGATTGGTTAACGCTGCATAATGCTATTGTGAATTGCAAATGAAAAAGCATTGATTTGAGAAGTCAGAATGGTGAGATAGTTCGAATTGAATCCAGTGATTTGAATGGCCTACCAGCTGTAATATCCTCAATGAAAGCTTTAAATTATGTGAAAAAGGGATGTGAAACTTATCTTGCATACGTGATAGATACAAAAGTGACAGAAAAGAAAGTTGAAACCGTGCCTATAGTTTGCGAGTTTTTAGATGTGTTTCCTGAAGAATTATCGGGATTACCTCCGATACGAGAAGTCGAGTTTGGTATTGCCTTAGTGCCGGGAATAACTCCTATCTCAATAGCTCCGTATAGAATGGCACCAACAGAATTGAAAGAATTAAAGTATCAGTTGCAAGAGTTGACAGATAGTGGATTTGCACAATCGAGTTTCTCGCTCTGGGGTGCTCCTGTGTTGTTTGTGAAAAAAGAAAGATGGTACTATGAGGATGTGTATTGATTACCGACAATTGAATAAAGTGAAGATAAAGAATAAATATCTTCTACCGCATATTGATGACTTGTTTGATCAGTTAAAAGGATCTACAGTGTTTTCAAAAATATATTTGAGATCGGGATATTATCAGTTGAGAGTGAAAGAATCAGATGTGCCAAAAGCTGCTTTCAGAACGAGGAACAGACAATATGAATTTTTAGTTATGCCTTTCAAACTAACGAATGCTCCTACAGTATTTATGGATTTGATGAACCGAATATTCAGACCGTATTTCGATCGATTTGTCGTCGTTTTTATTGACGATATTTTGATTTATTCTTGTGATGGGATGCAACATGCCGAGCATTTGAGAATCGTGTTACAGACCCTGCGTGAGAAGCAATTGTATGCAAAGTTTAGCAAATGTGAGTTTTGGTCACGTGAGGTTGGTTTTCAGGGACATATAGTGTCAGCTGCGGGGATACGAGTTAATCCAAGCAAGATTTTAGCAATTTTAGATTGGAAAACTCTGAGAAATGTGTCTGAAGTTCGTAGTTTTCTGGGACTAGCGGGATACTATAGATGGTTTGTGAAAGGCTTCTCGATGATTGCAACTCCATTGACGAAATTGCTACAAAAAGATGTTAAATTTGAGTGGTCAAAAAATTGTCAGCAGAGTTTTGAACAGTTGAAAGCATTATTGACAGAAGCACCAGTGTTAGTTCAACCTGAATCGGGTAAAGAATTCATAGTTTACAGTGATGCATCGTTGAATGGTTTAGGTTGTGTATTGATGCAAGAAGGCAAAGTTATAGACTATGCTTCGAGATAGTTAAAACCGCATGAAAAGAACTACCCGACTCATGATCTTGAATTAGCAGCTATTGTATTTGCATTGAAGATTTGTCGTCACTACTTGTTTGGTGAGAAGTGTCATATTTATACTGATCACAAGAGCTTGAAATATTTTGATGACTTAAAAAGAATTGAATTTGAGACAGCGAAGATGGTTAGGATTACTAAAAGACTATGAATACTCAAATAGATCTAATGTTGTTGCTGACGCTTTAAGTTGAAAGTCTTTATTTGCTTTGCGAGCAATGAGTACTCAAATAAATCTGTGTGATGATGATTCGGTTTTGGCTGAGTTGAAAGTGAAGCCAATGTTTATACG
Organism: Gossypium australe; assembly: GCA_005393395.2. Classification (NCBI taxonomy): domain Eukaryota; kingdom Viridiplantae; phylum Streptophyta; class Magnoliopsida; order Malvales; family Malvaceae; genus Gossypium; species Gossypium australe. The sequence goes on from CM016617.1 coordinate 60,078,122, forward strand.
TCAGATTTGTAATGCCCAGAAAAGTGATGATGAGATGATGACAAAACGAGCTCAGTGTAGTTTGAATTCTGAATTTCTCGGAAGACAAATCTGATCTCGGAATCTCAAACAACCATTACTATCAACTTGATTTAGACGAGGCTCATAATAGTCGTTTTTCTATTCATTCAAGAAGTACGAAAATGTACAATGATCTGGAACAGTTTTATTGGTGGCATAGTATGAAACGGGATATCTCAAAGTTTGTTTTGAGATGTTTAGTTTGTCAGCAAATCAAAGCTGAACACCAGGTTGCATCTGATTTGTTACAACCAATCATGATTCCTGAGTGGAAATGGGAGAGAATCACAATGGACTTTGTGTCGGGGTTGCCTTTATCTCCGAAAAAGAAAGACGCAATTTGGGTGGTAGTTGACAGATTGACGAAATCATCTCATTTTATTATGGTGAGAACAGATTATTTGCTTGATAAGTTAGCCGAATTGTATTTTTTTGAGATTATGAGATTGCACGGGGAACCATTATCTATTATGTCTGACAGAGATCCGAGGTTTACTTTGTGGTTTTGAAAGAAACTACAAGAGGCTCGGGGTACGAAGCTGCATTTCAGTACTGCATTTTATCCGCAAATGGATGGTCAATCCGAGCGGATCATTCAGATTCTCGAGGATATGTTGAGATGTTGTATTCTTGAGTTGGAAAGTACGTGGGAAAAGCAACTTCCGTTAATTGAATTCACGTATAATAATAGTTTTCAATAAAGCATTAAAATGGCACCGTATAAAGCTCTTTACGGTCGTAAATGCAGAACTCCATTGTATTGGACTGAGCTTTGTAAGAATAAGATTCACGGGGTCGATTTGATTAAAGAGACTGAACATAAAGTGAAAGTGATTCATGACAGTCTGAAAGCCACATCAGATCGTCAGAAGCCTTATGCAGATTTGAAAAGAAAAGATATTGAATTTGAGATTGGTGATAAAGTGTTTTTGAAAGTGTCTCCGTGGAAGAAAATACTTCGTTTTGGCAGAAAAGGCAAATTGAGTCCTAGGTTCATCGGGCTGTATGCGATTAATGAACGTATTGGGCTGGTTGCTTATAGATTATTGTTTCCACCTAAGCTAGAAAAGATTCATAATGTGTTTCACGTATGAATGCTTCGACGATATAGATCTGATCATCACATGTGATTGCTCCTACTGAAGTTGAGATTCAGTCTAATCTATCGTACAATGAAGAACCGATTCGAATTTTGGCACGTGAGATCAAAGAGTTGAGAAATAAGAAAATTTCTTTAGTGAAAGTATTGTGGCACAAACACGGAGTTGAAGAGGCTATGTGGGAGCCAGGAGATGTTATGAGAGAGAAATATCCGAATCTATTTACTGGTAAGATTTTCAGGGGCGAAAATCCCTAAGGGGGAGAGTTGTAATAGCCCAGTTTAGACCCTAGTCGGAATAGTGGTTTCGGGACCACAATTTCGAGGTCGAAAAAATATTTTAATATTGTTTTTAGTGTTTACAGTATGTGATTAAGCATGTGTGAAAATTCTATGTGAAAATTTTATCGTTTGTGTGTCGATTTGTGAAAAAGGACTTAATCGCGTAAAATGCAAAAGTTGTGTGCTAATTGTTAAAGTGTTTAATTGCCATGGCTTATTAAATGAAAGGTCCTTATGTTGTAATTAGACTTTTGATAGTGGAAATAGTCATAAATGGGCATATATTAGGTGATTATAAAATGGTTTCATTAAGGGTAAAATTGTAAAATGATTATTAATGTTAATATTAATAAAACAAAACAAAAATTAGCTCCATTATCATCATCCATAACCGAATATCAAGAGAAGAAGAAGAATAAAATGTTATGTTAGGTTTCGGCTAGCATATAGCTTGATTGAGATCAAGAAAAGAGATATTTGGACCGAGATTGAGGCAAAGACAAGTGCTCGATTGATCGATTTGTTTTGTTATTTCTACGTCCGAGGTAAGTTCGTGCATAATACGAATTGTTTAAATCATGTTCATGTGTTATGTAATGAATGAATATGTTGTTGATGACTTAGTAATGTTATATGTGGATTTGAGAGATGTGGCACTAAGTGTTCGTAAATAGAATTGACACAGCGGTGAACGACACTATGTGTGCGAAATAAAGAAAGTATCAACTATATTGATTGGCACTGTGTGTATGATACCGAGTCAAATTCAGTTTAATGTAAAGGCACTAAGTGCGCGATGATATTAAAGGTTCGACTTAGAAATTGGAACTAAGTGTGCGAGTAAATCGAATGATTAATGAAGGTTGAACGAATTGTGGTATTGAGCATTAAGTAGTAAAAGTGATCGTCAATTAAGTGTTAGCTCAGGTATGTACGAAACCTATATGGTTGATGATATCATATATGGATAAATGGATGATTATGTGAGTAATGACTATGAATGAGATTGTATATCATTGTGAATTGAACCATGTGATAGTCTATTTTATATATTGAAATTGATTTGTTGAGTTAAATGTGTTATATGACGAACTTACTAAGCTTGTAACACCCCTTACCCGTATTCTACGTAGGAACCGGGTACGAGGCGTTACCATACTTAACTCACACAATTACACAACTTTGGGCTATCAAACTCATTTCAAATTAAAGTTTTTCCATTAATATGTCTATCGTCCTTATAATGGACCTACGGGGCCCTAAACATGCTTCCAAAAGGTTTGGGAGATAATTTGGAAACTTTTACGCACTTGAGAAAATTATACCTAAACAGGGGCCACACGCCCGTGTGAAATGGGACATGCCTGTGTGGGCAGGACGTGTGGTCACACACGCCCATGTCCCTACCCCACATGGGATTTATTTTCATTTTGAACCTACTAGGGTTTCCACATGGCCAGACACACGCTCGTGGGCTTGGCCCGTGTGCTCCACACAGCCTAGACACGCTTGTGCCCTTTGCCTGTGTGTAAAAACTTGGGTATTCTGTTTGTGACATCAGCAACCTTTTAACGGTCACACGGCCTAGGCACATGCCCGTGTGGCTAGCCCGTGGTTGACTCTGACTTACAACACCAACATGCAGGGGACACACGGCCAAGCCACACACCCATAGGGCTGATCGTGTGTCACACACGGCCTAGACACACGCTCGTGTGCCTACTCTTGTGGACAAGAACAAGGCTATTTACCAAGCTCCTTTCACCCCTCTAGCTCACATAACATGGATCCATTCAAATATCATCAAACAACTCATATTTTACAATATAAACTTCCATGAATAACTATATCTTTTCATAAATAACAAGGTGAGCCATCAACCATGGCAACATACAAAATAGTTTATCTTAAAAAGGGGGCCAACACACTTTTGGCCAAAATAACAAAACAATCTAACTAGTCTAGCCCCTATACATGCCATACACAAAATCACTAAGTCTAGATATACCGAGGTGAGCTGATAGTGTGGGCGATCTTCTTGTTATCTACGTATCCTGGCTCGGCTCTTAAACTTTATAAAATAAGGGAAAAAAAGGGGAGTAAGCTTTAAGCTTAATAAGTTTACATGTAAACAAATGGCATTATAGTATGTGCTAAACATATAATAGCATTACGCTAAACAAAGGCAATCCACATTCACATTCATGCTTACTCATTTTATCCCATACCACATTCCAACCAAATCATAAGCTTAATGCATACATTCATTCACTTGCATCCCTGCACTTAACACCACAATTTCTCATGATACAACACATCATAATTTCTCGCTAATCCAACCACAATGCCAAATCACTCGGTGGTTTCGCACTTAGCCCACCATCAATCGTTAATAAGGTGGTATCGCACAAAGCCCACCAAAAAGGATAGTTACAGTGGTATCGCATGTAGCCCACTAAAGAATGATATAAATGATGGTATCGCACACAGCCCATCGTAGTTAGTTAATAAGGTGGTATAGCACTTAGCCCACCGACAAGTGTTGTTATTACACAATTACATACCTATTTCGTAATTCATATGATAATTATTCAATAACTACCAAATTCAATCGTGCCAGGTACCAATTAACAACAACAATGTGTATATGAAAATGCATCGTTTACACATAAACTTACCTCGTTACAAAATGCGTTAATTTGCGGTTTAATCCGAAACCTTACCTTTTCCTCGGTCAAGGTTAATTTCGTGCTCTTCTTGATCTATAACAACAAAATTTCATTCATTCAATCATTTCATGATCATAATACATCATAATCTCTACTTAGGCAAAAATGACCATTTTGCCCTTGTACTTTGGCAAAATTATGATTTTGCCCCTAGACTCTTAAATCATTTTTCATCACATTTTCTCATTAAACAAGCCTAACTAAACATTTAATACTCTTACAACTACTCATAATTCAATTATTTCATGCATTTAATACACATTTTCAACCTTTGCATTCAAGTCCTATTTAGGTGTTTTCATGCTAACACCTTTGACAAAAGTTGTTTCTCACCTCCCTAACATTCATTTTCTTCCACAAAAACTCAGCTAACAACATAACTACTCTCATGTCAAGTCCCTAGACTTTCAACCATATCTCAAATTAGTCCCCTCATTAGCTAGCTTAAGCTTTGGGGACTCTAAAAACACAAAAATCATCAATTAAAACCACCTAAATCACTTACTTGAATGAGAATTGAGTGGCTGAAAGTTTGAACCCCCAAGAGCTCTATTTTCTCTTCAAATTTTGGTGGAAAGAGATGAGTGAATAGTGAAAGATGATAGTTTTTCTTTTTACCATATTTTATTCATCTTTTCTCACCTAATTTCACCCAATTTGACCAAAAAATAAATGCTCTTGTCCCCCTATGCACATGGCCGGCCAACACATTCCAATTGGCCTGATTGCACTTTAAGGACCTCCAATTTAATATTCTATGGATATTTGACAACACTACGTTGAATAATAGAACTTTCGCACTTTATGTGATTTAGTCCTTTTTCATAATTAAGCATGAAATCATTAAAATTAAAGCACCAAAATTTTCACACAGCCATATTTTAATGCCATAACACATAAAATAACATCAAAATAATTTTCCCTAACGTCGGTTTAGTGGTCTTGAAACCATTGTTCTGACTAGCCCCAAAATCGGGCTATTACAAAGCTTTTAATCTTACTGTGTGAAGTGTTTCACTGTTTTACAGTGTCATTAAAGCTAGCTCGGATTCGGGGATCGTCAACGACTCAATCACACTATCGGCTATCTATTTTGGTACTTTTGTAAGTTGTAAATTTTGGTATATGGTATGTATAGGCTAGCAATTATGGTATGTTTTGAGATGTATAGATCTTGCCATGTGATATGGCTTGATAGATGAATGATCTTAATTTATGTCTTGGATATGTGAGAATGATGGTTATAATGTGTTTATGTGACTTTGTGTTAATGACCTTTATGATATGTTTTTATGATATGGAGGTAGAAAATTTCATGCTATGAATTGGTAAGGATTGAGTGATGTATGGACTATATAATTTTGATGTGAATTTGATATTTTGGGATTGGTATGTTTGAGTTGGAATTGAGTGTGGAAATAAATGATATAGTTGAAGGTTATAAGGTGCATATTTTGGTATGTTTTGAATGCATTTGGGGTATGAATTTAGTATGTTTTCATGCTTTTTGCTGTGATGCAAAGTTTGGTGGCAATTTGGCCTTGCAAATTGCCTATAATTGCCCACATGGTTGAGCACACGGGCGTGTTTCTTGACCGTGTCCCTCAAGTTTGTATTTTGAAACATGTCAAACTAGTACACGGGCCAGAAACATGGGCGTGTGATAGGCCGTGTGAAATAAGTCAGTGTCGACCACGGGTTAAGCACACGGGCGTGTCTTCGGCCGTATGGACAAGTCAATAGGTATAAGAGTTTTATGCATCAGCTTATAATTCTTATAATTATTAACAAAATTTTATGATGAAATGTAAGTAAGGTTGTTTTCGCAGATCGAAATCTCACTACCTATTTCAGTCTCCTACAGTCTCAGTTTCTCTAACTAAGGAGTTTCAATGTACTACTACTATCCCTAGTAGTTTCTCAGTATAATCATTTCAGTATATAACAGAATACAGTGTCAGAGAACTTACAGATTTGGTGCCAGAGACTCGGTGTACCACACTTTCAGTAACAACGTTACTTTCGAAACCAAGATTTAAACAGATCAGAAAATTTTCAAAACCCATTCCGCAGTTGAGTTTTATAATGGGGATCTGATACCACTAAATGTAACACCCCAAACCCGGCCTAAATGTTATGATCGAATTTGACGTGTCACATCAAAGTGTCATTTGGAAACCAGCTAGTTCAGAAAAAGCTCAATTCTAACATTTATTCCCTTCGAGACCTTTAGGGTAGTAAGTTCATAAACTCATTACTTCCTTGTTAATCAAATCATTTATTAAGCAGAATAAATTATCGTGAAAGCTCGTTCAAGTTGTCAATTTTTAGGTTTGAAACTTATTACCTATTGTTATACGCAAATTCTGCTAATGGCAAGTAGTCCTCCCAACTTCCTCGAAACTCAATCACACACCTTCTCAGCATATCCTCCAATACTTGAATTACCCTTTCCGACTGACCGTCTGTCTGAGGGTGAAATGCTGTACTGAAATCCAATCTCGTACCTAGCGCTTCATGCAGCTTCTTCTAGAAGCGAGACGTAAAACGAGGGTCTCTATCAAATATAATAGAAACCGGAACTCCATGCAACCTCACAATCTCTGCCACATACAACCTTGCCAATTTTTGGAATGAATAGTTGGTGTGCACCGGTATAAAATGGGCAGAATTAGTTAACCGATCCACAATAACCCACACAGAGTCCTTCTTAGCAGGCGTCAAGGGTAGCCCGCTAACGAAATCCATAGTAACCTGCTTTCACTTCCATAGTGGAATCTTAATTGGCTGAAGTAATCCTGATGGCAATTGGTGCTCTGTTTTCACTTGTTGACATACCAAACATTTGCTCACAAACTCCGTAACCTTGTGTTTCAATCCCGGCCACCAATAAAGCTCTCGTAAATCTCGGTACGTCTTGTTACCTCCGGGGTGTAGAGCATAGGAACTATTATGCGCTTCCCGTAGTATAGACTTCCTTAGCTCTTTGTCTCTTGGCACACAAATTCTACCACGGAAACACAACAACCCGTCACTATTTACTCCAAAATCCGTCGTTTCCCCCTTCTCAATTTGCTTGAATCGTGAATCCAAAGTCTCATCCAATGACTATTTCTCTTTAATCTGCTCAACCCATAGCGGCTTTACTTGCAACTCGGATAGCAAACTCCCGTCGTCATACAAACTCAACCGAGCAAACATTGCCCTCAGGTCCAACATAGCCTTACGGCTTAGCGCATCAGCCACCATATTTGCTTTGCCCGGGTGATATTCGATCGTGCAATCATAATCTTTTAACAGCTCAATCCATCTGCGCTGCCTCATGTTCAACTTCTTCTCTTCAGACTCTTGTGATCCGTATAGATGGTGCACTTCTATCCATACAGATAATGCCTCCAAATCTTAAGTGCGAACACTACTGCCCTCAATTCCTAATCGTGGGTTGGGTAATTTCCTTCATGAGTTTTAAGTTGGCGTGACGCATATGCAACCACCTTCCCTTCCTGCATCAAAACACAACCCAAGCCCACGTGTGACGCATTGCTATAAACCGTAAACTCCTTTCCTTGCTCTGGCTGAATCAGAACAGGGGCCTCTGTTAAGACCTTCTTAAGATTCTTGAAACTTTCTTGTTATTTATCAGTCCACACAAACGACACCCCTTTCCGTAGCAGCTTGGTCAAAGGTGCCGCGATTAAGGTAAACCCTTCAACAAATTGCCTATAGTACCCTGTCAGGCCTAGAAAACTCTGAATTTCTGACACCGTCTTAGGTCGTTTCCAATCCAATACTGCTTCCACCTTCCGGGGGTCAACTCTAATTCCCTCAACGGAGACCACATGTCCTAAGAAAGTGACTTCCCTTAGCCAGAATTTGTACTTGCTAAACTTAGCATAAAGTTGCTTCTCCCTTAGAATCTGTAATACAATCCTTAAGTGTGCATCATGGTCACCCTCCGTTCTCGAGTATACTAAGATGTCATCTATGGAAATTACTACGAACTGGTCTAGATACGGTTGAAAAACCAGGTTCATGAGATCCATAAAAGCAGCAGGTGCGTTTGTTAGCCCAAACGGCATTACCAAAAACTCGTAATGTCGATAACAAGTTCTGAAAGCTGTCTTATACACATCTGCTTCCTTAACCCTCAGTTGATGGTACCCTGAACTCAAATCAATCTTCGAGAAAACTGGAGCTCCTCTAAGTTGATCGAAAAGGTCATCTATCCTAGGCAGAGGGTACTTATTCTTAATGGTTAACTTGTTTATCTGCCTATAGTCATGCACATCCTCATAGACCCATCCTTCTTCTTCACGAATAATACCGGTGCTCCCCATGGAGACACACTTGGTCTAATAAATCCGCGATCTAATAACTCCTGAATCTGAGCCTTCAACTCCACTAGTTCCTTCGGTCCCATCCTATAGGGTGCGATGGACACTAGCGCCGTCCCCGGTAACAACTCTATTCCAAACTCCACCTCCCTACTGGGAAGTAATCCCAGCAACTCCTTCGGAAAAACATCAGGGAATTCTTTTACTGTTTTCAAATCCTTGGCAGTAATACTCTTAGGTTCCAAATCACTAATATAAGCTAAATAAGCTTCACAGCCCTTCCTCACCAACTTCTCTGCCTTTAAAACTGAAATCACGTTCGACAAGTAATCACATCGTTCCCCAATCACTGCCACTTTACCACCTTCCACAATTCTTAACACCATCCGCTTCATGGCACAATCTAGAGTTGCTTGGTGCCTCGTCAACCAATCCATGCCTAAGATGAGGTCGAACTCACCAAACGACAATTCCATCAAGTCTGCTAGGAAAATAACCCCCTGAAATACCAATGGTACCTTCCTAAACAGCTTACTAACTTTCACCGACTGCCCTAAAGGACTTAACACAATCATTTCATTCTAAATGGTTTCAAACTCAACCCCTACAATTTCAGTCCTATTGCATGCAATGTACAAATGTGTCGACCCCACATCAATTAGCGCAATATAAGGTCGCTCATAAATAAGGAACGTACCCGTTATCACATCTGGTGCATCACCTTTCTCTCTGTGACGAGCAGCATAAACCAACGCTGGCTGTCTCGCCTCTGCCTGCCTAGCACCTCTGCCCGGTGCTCCACGTCCTCGTCCTGCGCCATTGCCACCCCTGCTTGACCACGTCCCCTTGGTGGTTGTTGACCACCCCTCTGAGGCTGAAAATTACCTCAACCATCGGCTCGCTTCTGATATAGCCTTCTCGAGCACTCCCTAACCTTATGCTCTATAGATCTATAGCCCAAACATGCTCCCATCCTCTTCCAACATTCGCCCAGATGCCTTCTCCCACACTCAGCACAAAGTGGTATTCCGCTATTAGCAGCAGCAACAGGGGCCACAGCTCTAACCGGCTCAATCACTCTAGCCCTCCTCATGGGCCTCTGTCCGGCACAAAATTCCAAGAACCTCACAAAGGGATTCGGCACCCTCCTCTTATAGCCAACAGCCGAAACTCCCTTCCCCCAGAGTTCCATTCGGCCCCATCACTTCCACACTCCTCATCTCCTAACTTTTCTCTCTGATAATCCCTCCATCTCATTCGAATTTTCCTCCTCTATCAGCTCACAAGACCAAGTCAAACACTCCAACAAAAGAGTTCTAATTTCCCACAACTCTGGCCGTCTATTATGTAAAATAAACACTCCCAAAAGACCTTACCACTACTCGAACCTTGGACCTCTTCACGCCATCTTGTAGCCCCCAAGTGACGCCATCTTGCCATTGGGCCACAGCCCCACTTGTGTCCTATTTTCCTTTTAACCTGCTTAATAGGCCTAAAGCCTGAGGCTAGGGTCCACTAAAGTAAGAAAAATAAATTTTTCCTTATGGTCTCCCCTATCACTAAGGCTTCAAATAATCCCTATAATACCTTAAAATTAATATTCTAATTGCTGCACACATACATACTAACTTCAATGTACAGAAATTAGGGTTTCGGGGTTTTTGGGGCGTTACAACTGTGTCCCATCCCATGTTTGACCCCGTGTAACTCTCTAATTTGGGTCACACGGCCAACACAAACACCCGTGTGACTAGCCCGTGTACCCTAAAAATGGCCATACACGCCCGTGTGCCAAGCCGTGTCAAACCTGTACGGTATACTGACTTATACCACACGGCCAAGTCACATGCCCGTGTGTGAGGCCGTGTGGAGCATACTGACTTGATTTCTAAAACCACACCAAGGGACACACGGCCGTGTAACATAACCGTGTGTCATACACGGCTGAGACACACGTCTGTATCTCTGCCCATGTGGAAAAAAGTAGGCTATTTACCAAGCCATTTTGCCTCCCAAATTTGCATGTACCTAAACAATCCAAATGGTACCAATTCAAGACACAAATATGCAGCCAAACACCATTAACAATTGTTCAAATCATACCATTTCTTTACCATCAATGCAAATCACAAATATACCACAATTTACAACTAATTTCATAACTAATTCATATATACAAATCAATTAACAAAACCCTTCCAAACATACATTATCATGTACCAATTCACAAGCATATAGCTTTCCAATTATCAACCCTTTAACATTCAAAATACCTAATATCATTAAACATCATTCACCCTACCGTAATCTCACAAGATAAGTCAATTACCAAACCAAAAACAAAACCATTAGTAGATTTATAAACACGTTCAAATCAACAAAGATATGCCAACTTCCTTGGCTATATACAAACCAAACATAGATATTTATAAGCCAACTCAAATGGCTACATCATTTACCAAAATTGACTCAAAGTCCCTATACATGCCATATGACCCAAAACATAGGTGCAAAAGTACCAAAGTGTCAGGAAATAGTGTGATGAAGTCTCCGACAATCCCCGAACCTGAGCTAGCTTTGAAATCACTATAAAACATGGAAAAGGAACAAAGTAGCTTAGTAAGCTTTTATGTTAAAAATGAGCAAATATCACTATTCATTAATCATTCAAATAATAGAAAGCAATATACACAATTCTATTAAATCATAAAGCTATCAATGATCATTCACATAACTTACCAAGGAACTCATCAATTCCATAGTTTCAATACTCAATTCATTTCCGTACGTACCTATACAATCTTGTACCAATCTCATACTCAATTCATTTACCTGTTGAACCATTAGGAATAGGAGTCGGATACTCAAGGGTCTCACACGATAAGTACCTATACCATGGCCCGAAGCCAAATCAAGGTAACTTATATCCAAAGTTCTGATATCATGGCCAGAAGACAAATCAGCTGATATGCATGGCTCGAAGCCAAACCGATTTATCTCACACCCGAAGTGCTAAATCATGGCCCGAAGCCAACTCAAAGTATACCTAATGACATGTCACTAGTATCCTAAACTATTCTTAAGGTTCAATCGGTATTTCAATACCAAATCATAGTTGAATCACTTTCAATCTATCAAAGCATGTCTAATTTTTGTTTCCACAGTTCATGCAATATCAAAGCATTTAAACACAATCATAAATAAAGCTTATTGCGTACGAACTTACCTCGTTTGCTAAAACGGCGAATCTCATCAACTATTTCGTAATTTTGTTCTTTCCTCAATCTAAATCCGTATTTCTCCTCTCTTGATCTAAATATATTCAAAATTGACTCATTTAATCATTTATTTATTCAATTCAATCTAAAATACACATTTGAGCTAATTTACACATTAGCCTCTAAATGTTCACATTTTTACAATTTAGACCTTATTTAATAAAATCACAAATTCATGAAAGTCCAAATATACCCATGCTAGCCAAATTACCATAATGCCTTTAACAGCCCATATTTTTCATTTATTCACACATTTAACCACACATTTTCACATTTTCACAAATAAATCCCTATTTTGCATTTTTACTCAAAATCACTTTACAAAACTTGTATATCTATCAACAAGCATTCGTAATCGATCAAGAAATTTCAAAATACACATGTATTCATCAATGGCATCATTCAATATCTTTAACAATTTTGGAAAATAGTCCTTGGGCTAGCTAGTACTAGATGCAACGATCACCAAAACATAGAAATCATTAAAAACGGGACAAAAATCGTACCTTAATTGCCCAAAATAGCTTGGCTGAATGAAAGGAATGGAAATGGTTTTTTTCTAGCCCTAATTTTTGGTTGAGGGAGAAACTAAAAGATGATACATATTTTGATTTTATTTATTTTATCATTAATACATAATTTACTAAATTAACCTTGGTTTAAAACATTAAAATTCACTTGTTTTATGCCCATAAATGTCCATTACCTGTAATAATGGTTTAATAACAACATAAGGACTTTCACTTATATAATCCATAGCTAATAGATACTTTAATCTATTAGAACAACACTTTTACTCCTTACGCGATTTAGTAATTTTTACCGAATTTAGCATTCAAACAATAAAATTTCTTAACGAAATTTTCACACAAACATAATATCATGCTATAGACATTAAAATAATGTTTGACTTTGGATTCGTGGTCCCGATACCACTGTTTTGATTTGACCAAAAATGGGTTGTTACATTAAAGGTATCTAATTGCTATGAAATTTTAATTGGAAGTCCTTATGTAGTAATTTAGGGTGGAAAAAAATGGACATGGCTGGGTAAAATTTTAAAGTTATGCATTAGGGGTATTTTAGTAATTTGGTAAATAAAGATAAAATTTAGTAAATAAAAGTGTCCATCTTCTTCAAATTAGTCCCCCATAGTCGAAATTCTCAAGAAGCCATAGCTAGGGTTCTTGGCTAAGCTTTCAAGCTCGATTGTAAGTCTGTTCTTGTCCCGTTTCTAATGATTTCTATATTTTTAAGATCGTTGTAACTTCACCTGCCTATTCCAATGACTAATTTGAGAGAAAGTCAGAGTCTAGAATTTTACCCATGTTGAATATTCATGTATTTTGATGCTTGATGATAGAAAATGCATGTTTATAGTTAGTTATACAACATTTGTAAAGTGACTTTCAGTAAAAACATCAAATAGAGACTTATTTGTAAAAAGCTAATAAAATGTGTAGAAAAGTGTGAATAAATGAAAAATCTGGGTTGTTATGAGCACAAGTAATATTCGGCTAGGCTTTGGTTGTGATGAAATTGAATGAAATTCATTTTACGAGCCTAGGGACTAAATTGTAAAATGTTGAAATGTTAGGGGCAAAAATGTAATTTTTACCATAAGGTGTTTTTGGGATATATTGAATAATGTAATGATTAAATAAGTTAAATGTGGTATTATAGATCGGGGGAAAAATAAAGTAATTGACGAATAGATCTTTTACGCCGTTTTTGTAATCGAGGTAAGTTCATATGTTAAATAAGTATCTTTATAATTGTATTTTCAATACTTTAATATTGCATAAACTGTATGAGCTACTCTACGGACACGGTCGAAAATGATTCAACAAGCGAAAAATCCCGATTGAACCTTAGGAATAGATTAGGATACAAGTGACATGTCACTTGGGTATTATGTTATATGATCTGGGTGCTGGTCCTGTAGGTGGCTAAGTATTTCGGCATATGTTGCGGTTACTTGATAGCTTGTGTGAGTAGCTCTATGTAGCTACGTCTTGACTGACAGCTTGTGTGAGCAGACCCGCTGATGGCTCGAGAGCGAGCATATACATGTGTATTGATAAAGTGGTAGCAATGGCTACATATATGACACTTTGTGTGAGAGATTTCCCGGGTATCTGATATTATTCCAAGTGGTTCAACAGGTATGTCAAAGATGAGGATAAGTGTGAAATTATTACAAGACAGCACAGGTAGGTACGTAACACTTGTGATGGTTGAATTCACAAAATGGTGAATCCTTGGTAAAATGTGATTTAGTAAATTATGTCCATGAGATTTATTGCAAATAACATTATTTCATATTATGTCACTTGCATGGCAATGTATGGTAAAATCTGCTTATTTCTTGCATATGAACTTACTAAGCTATATAGCTTACTCCGTTTTATTTTTCCATGTTTCGGGTTGGAGATTGTCGGAGAATGCATCACACTATCAAACTGTCATTTTGGGTATCGATGATCTTAACATTTTGAGCATATGGCATGTATAGGTACTTGGTCATTTTGTTATATGTGTCATAGTGAATGTGGCCAAATGTATTGGCTTGTAATTGTCAAAGGCTTAATTTGGTTTTTGGCCATGTAAATTGGCTCATTTTGGTTAAATTGGTTGTAAGCCTATATATATATATATATATATATATATATACATATGCATGTATATGCCGACATCCTTGGTGATGTAGTTTATATTAATTCACTAAATGTTTATTGTGGCCTAATGACTTGTGGTGAATGGATGAGTTTGGTTCATTGGTATGTTTGATTTGGCATAATGAAATGTCATGAGCATGATAGATGATGGTATTGCTTTGACATGTATTAGCCATGATTGTGGATGTTTGTTTTGCGTAAGTATACCATGATTGATGCCATTGAATTTGCGTATGTGTATGTGCTAATGAGGGTGGCAAATGGCTTGGTAAATAGCCTTTATTTTGTCCACATGGGTAGGCACACGGGCGTGTGTCTCAGCCGTGTGAGGGACACAACCTCAAGCACGGGAATGTGTCCTAACCGTGTGAAGTCTGCACCTATTTATGAAAATTTAATTAACCACACGGCCTAGCACACGAGCGTGTGACTCGGCCGTGTGACTTCAAATTGTTCATGCCATACAAGTCAGAGAGTTACATGGGTTAGGGACATGGGCGTGTGTGATCACACGACCTGCCCACATGAACGTGTCCCAAACTACACAAGTGTGTGACCCCTGTACATGGCAAAAATTTTCTAAGTTTTGTAAAATTTCCTAAGTTCTCGGTTTAGTCCCAAACCACTTCCAAAACATGATTTGGGCCTTGCAGGCTCGTATTAGGGACTTTATGATTAAATACAAATAGTTTTAATTTGGATGCAAATTTATGACTCGGTTTGTATATTCGCTTGCGATGTAAGTTCAGTAATGCCTCATACCCTGTTCCGGCGTTGAATACGGGTAAGGGGTGTTACAAATGTGGCATGTCGTACTCTGGTCAGACCTTCCCAGCCAGATTTGGGGTGTTACATTTTTTATTTGACTAAGGGCATATTTAGGTTCATCTACTAATACGAGTGGTCTTTCTATTTATGATCTGGGTACATAATATTACTTAGTACAAGTTAAACATTAGACAAATAATGGGAAACATTTGCTTCTATTTTGCTTTGTGTGCAAAAACCATATGAGGAAAATTATACAAAGTATATTAATGTAATCAATGAATTTGTTTTATTAACCAATTTGTTCAAAAAAATTGCATGTTTACAAACGAATATACTACACTTAGGGCACCAGATCCAACAGTCTTTCAGTTGCCCTAGTGAAGTAGCTGAGTGATATTCTACATTCCAATGCTCTCCAAGGATTTAATTGATGTGCTTTATTTATGTAAAATTTCTTTAAGTTCTTTTCTACGTATGAGGAGTGTTGGATATGAATCCCACCTTTTAAATGCTTGATCTGTAGGCCGAGAAAAAACTTTGTTTTTTTTTTAGATCTTTCATCTCAAATTATTTCTCTAAAAAAATTATTGCAATTTGACTTTCTACAATGTTGGATCTGATGCCCTAAGTATAGTATATTCGTTTGTAAACTTGTAATTTTTTGAAACAAATAAGCTAATAAAATAATTCATGGATTAAATTTATATACTTTGTATAATGTCCTCATGTGGTTTTTGCATGCAAAGCAAAATAGAAATAAATATTGACTATTTGGTTGTCTAATGTTTACACTGATACTAAGCAGTATTATGCGATCGAATCGTAATATGAAAAGATTGCTTATATTACTAGATGAACTTTAACATGTCCTTAGTCTAATTGAAAATGAGCAAACCACTTGAGAGACTAATATACCGTCTATCAAGTCCAATTGGAAAGGTACCTTCTCTTGGTCATCAGTGTAACAACCCATTTTCAGTGGAACCGGAGTAGTGGTTTTGGGACCACAAATTTGATGTGTTAATGTCTATTTATTTATTATTTTAATATTTACAGCATGTTAGTAGTATCGTATAAAAATTTCATTAAAAAATTTCACCGTTTGCATGCTTAATTCGATAAAAAGGATTAAATTGCAAAAGGTGCAAAACATGAGTTCTATAAATTAAAAGAGTTATTAGCTATGAATTTAAATGGTTGGAGGTTTTATGTTTTAATTATACCATTGATATGGTTAATGGACAAAAATGGGCATGGTTTAGTTAATTTTTAAAGGTTAAAAACTATGGTTAAAATGGTAATTAGTAAAATAATCATAAAACAACTAATAGAAAATTTAGTGCTCATCTTCATGTGCTTTCTTCTACACCAAAATTAGGCTTGGAAAACCCCTTTTTTTGAGCTTGAAAGTTCGGTTGAGCTTTTGGGATTGCATGGTATGAATTTTAACTTAGTTTTTAATGATTTTTATGTTTTTGAAGTCGTTGTAGCTTAATCTAGCTAGCCTAGGGACTAATTTGCAAAACTGTTAAAAGTCTAGGGTGTTTCCATGAACGAAATCATGTAAATTTGATATTTCGTGGAAGAAAATGAATATATGTTGTTAGGTAAACAACTTTTGTAAAGTGAATTTTGTTGAAAATGTCAATTGGGGGTTAAACTAAAAAATGTGAAAAGTTCATGGTTTAAATTGTGAAATAATGAATTTTATGAGTTGATAGGGACCTATATGACATTCAGCTAGCTTGGTTTAGGGATGGATTTGCATGAATTTCATTTATTGAGCTTAGCGACTAAATTGAAAAGAAATCAAATGTGTAGGGGCAAAAGTGTAATTTTGCTAACATATGAATTTGGGTTGAATTGAATATAATAATTATTCAATTCATTGAATTTATTTATCTAGATCAAGATAGATCTCAACCGGATTTAAATCGAGGGAAAGCGAAAGTTGTGGATTAGTTGATCGTACTCCTTCGCAATAGTGCCAATGTAAGTTCATAGTAATTAAATTATATAATTTGATTTCCTTATGTATTTGTATTTTATAATCAAGTGGTTAATTATTATATAATTATACCTCTAATTGCACTTACGTGCCCCTGTTGTACTTCGGTACCCCTGATCCCACTTACATGCCCCTGTTGTATTTTGGTACCCCTGATCACACTTACATGCCCCTGTTGTACTTCGATACCCCTGATGGCACTTACGTGCCCCTATTGTACTTTGGTACCCCTAATGGCACTTACATGCCCCTGTTGTACTTTGGTACCTCTGATCGTACTTACGTGCCCCTGTTGTACTTCAGTACTCCTAATAGCACTTTCATGTCGTGGTTACGTTTTGGTAACATTTATTAAGTAAAATAGGGGTTCACTCATTTAATGTTAAGTTAAATAAATTGCTATGTACTTACTAAGTTTTATAAGCTTATACGGGTTTATGTGTCATTTTGTATATTACTTTTGCTGACTTGGGATGGATCAAAACTTCAGCTAACACTAACCATCATCGTTAGTAGCTTTTGAACTCTTTTGGGTTTGTGGCATGTATATGTAGCTATAAGTATATATGTATATGTGTCTAGTTGATTTTGGTATAAAAGTGAATCACTGAGTTGTGTGTTTGGACACTTTGTTTTCTAGGATGTACATATGTATCTTTTGACTTGATAAATTCGTATGAATGCAATCGCTTATGAATGGTTTAATGTTGATGAATTTAATTTGTTATGCTAGCAATTGTATTTCATTAGGTGGTTGAATAATGGAAGATGAAATGTTAGTAATGAATTTGCATATTATTTATGTCATGTGTCTTGTTTGGAAATGTAGTGAACTGGTACTTTGTTGCAAATGGCATATATGAATGTTAATGCTAGTAGTTGAATGGCTTGGTTAGCACCATTTGGTATGTTTTGGTCAGTAAATTAAATGGTATGTATAGATGTAAATATGTCTAGAAGTTAGTTGATTATTTTGGCCAAATTGAGTACATGTCGCTATAACACACCTTACCCGTATTCAACACCTGAATCGGATACGAGGCATTACCGAACTTAGCTTGCTTAAGCAAACAACATCGGGCCATAAAGTTTCATTCTAACTTAAAACTTTTCATTTATAATCATAACGTCCCTATGAATGGTCTACGAGACCTTAAACATACATTTGGAGTGATTCAGGACCAAACCGGAAACTTTTGTGCACCTAGAAAATTTTTGTTTAAATAGGGCCACACGCTTGTGTGGGCAGGCCGTGTGGTCACACATGCCCATGTTCCAAGTCCGTGTGGAATTTATTTCTCATTTCGAACTTACAGGGGTTTTCACACGATCGGACACACACCCGTGTCTTTGGCCCGTGTCCCTCACACAGCCTAGACACGCTCGTGTCCTCACCCGTGTGTGAAAAACTTGGGTATTTTGTTTATGACATCATCACCCCATGAATGTCACATGGCCAAGGCACCTGCCCGTGTCCTCTGGCCGTGTGGTGAATTAAATTCAAAATTTTAGGTGCAGACCTCACACGGCCTAGGCACACGCCCATGTCCATGGCCGTGTCTCCCACACGGTCGAGACACACGGCCATGTCTCTACCCATGTGTTTACTACTGAGCATACTGACTTGTAAACTAATAAACCATAAAAGTAACATATTTTAATCCCACATTCAGCATACTTTTGGATGATTTATCCCTTGGTTTATGTAAAAAGGTGCTCTTAATCCTTTCTTTCCATGATTTAGGCTCAGGAGAGCACCCAAGGATAGAAAGAATGGAAAACGGGCCCAAAACGGAGTAAATGGGCCATATCACGAAATCTACATGGCCTGGCCCAAATCCACTCGGTCGTGCCTCATTCAACAGGCTCGAACATGGCCTGGCCACGACTTACACGGGCATGTGCCATGGCCATGTCCTTGTCGCTGGAAATAAGAGTTTCACTCGGAAAAGGATACTTAGGGGCAAAGAGAGTGTGTTGACTTGTTCTTAATTATGTGTTCTTAATTCTTGTGTTGATATTTCCGGGATATTGATTCAAGTGTGATGTGCTTAGGTGGAGGAGCAAAAGTCCCTGCTTAAGAGTAGATCTAGCATAATTAAGCGAAGTTGATCGCACGCCTAGAGATAGGGTGACGAGATTTTGCCGGATTAGGGTGAAACCTAATATGGGAGTCCATAAATCGAGTTAATGCAATTCTAGGGGTTTTAATTAGAAAGAGATTTCAATGAATCAACCTAGGACTAGACGTTATTCGCCTTGAGAGAGGGTTTAATATAACTTAAGGAATCTTACGGATCAAGTCAAGTGAATAAATCGTCTGGTTCAGTGTTAAATAACAAGTGGAGTCTAGGTAGATTCTTCCTAAAGGTATTGTCTTAATCAACTGAGTTTTTCCAATAGTATTTCCCCAATTCATTCTTTTTGTCTTTGCGTCTTTAGCTTAGTAGTTAGTTAAATTTAGATTAAATAACAACTTCACTTATTTTAGGCTAGATAATAGAAAGAGAGTTAGTATTAGTACTTTTGGTTCCTTTGGGTTCGAAATTCCGGTCTTGCCTTAACTATACTACAGTTCGATAGGTGTGCTTGCCTCAAATCGTTGTCAGAGTTAGTTTCCAGGTTCCATCATTCTCATTATAAATTTAAAACTCTGAAATCGACGATCAAGTTTGTAATATCCAGGAATTAGGGGTTATCAAATTTTCGCTTGAATGTGTGCATTGTTTTGTTGTGTGCTCTTTGTTTGAGTTTTAAGGACTTCGGGAATTTTAGAATATAGGGGAATGCCTTAGAAAAATATTAGATTTTTAGTCTTAGCAGGGGAGCTAAACAAATTTGGCCTTAAGAGAATTATTTTGAGGTTTTAATCACAAGACAAGTCAATTGGTAAAGTGGTGATGGCGCATGGGTGAATGCATGAGGTGAGAGGTTCGAATCCCTTAGCTAGCAATTGGAAGGAATTTTAATTTTTGTTCTCTTTCCTATAGTGTCGGTCAAGCCTTATCTTGTATGGATGGACTCTTCTTTTATTTTTGGATAGTAGACCAAAGGGAAAAGGAAAGTTAGTAGTTAAGGTAAGGAATCAATATGTTATGGAATGTTTAGGGGACAAAAGGCTTGAAGAGTGGGTGATGTTTTGGAAGTTTTTCCATGGTCATTTGACCATGAACCTAGACGCATAAGGGGTTAAGGGGGTTGGTTTAATTGTGTTAGTAATTAGGGGTTGATAGGGAAGAAATGAGGAGGAAAAAGGGAGATTGTGTTGGCTTGTGAGTTGGCCGAATGTGGTATGGGTTTTGGGGGGTGTTAGTTGGCCAAAACTTTAAACAATTTGTGCATCTTTTTCCTTTTCTCCAAATTCTTTTCTCTTTAGCCAAAATTTTCATTTGCATTTGGTGAAAACTTTGTTTTGTTTTGGCTATCATATTTGACCAAATTGGTACTCTTTTTCTTCTTTTCCTCTCAAGTTTTTCTCTCTTTTTGGTACCAAAATATTACTACTTTTGAAGGCATTTTTCTTTCATCTTTTCTCACTTGACCATTACCAAAAACTCTTTCTTTGTTCAATTTCTTCCATAACCGAAACCCATTTATTCTCTTTTGATCATTTCTCCTTTTCTTTTTCTTTTCTATTCTCATCTAAAGCCGAAAGTTTCACTCCATTGACACCATTGAAACCGATTGCTTCTAAGCACTAAAAACCTATCATCTTTTTCATTTGAATCTATTTTTCTATTTCATATTGCTGAATTTTTGGAGTTTAGTGACCATTTGCATTTTGGTCTTTATTTGTTTCGGTAAGAATCTCTTTTAGACTAATTTCTTTACCTCTTTCTTTTTCTAACGATTGAAAAGCGAAACTCTAATTTCTTTTATTATCTTTGGCCGAAACTTGAAGGAAGTTCGGGGTTTCTTTGTAGCCAACGTTTAGAGGGGGATCATTCGGGATTTGAATAAACCAAGGTAACGAGATGATGATATTCGGCCAAAGGCCATATCTTTTTAGTGATAATCGATTTCTCACATAGTAATATGTAGGTATTGTCGACGTTGTAGGCAAGAGTCGGAAATCTTAAGTATTCTATCGCTTTCCGTGTTTACAAGGTGTGTAGCTTATACTAAAACTCTAATAGATTAATAGTATTGTTGATAAAAATGTGTGTTTATAAAGAAATATAAATGATTATGGCTTCGGGTACCATTCAATGGTACAGTGAATTCAGGTACGTTATTCCTTAGCATTTTGTATAAACTTTTAATATGAGACATATTCGATATTTGGTTATGATTTTGGGATAATGTACAAGGCATGATGTCTATATCATTAATAATGCTATAAGCATAAATATGAAATGTGTATGATTCCGTTATGATTTTGGGGATATATGGCATGATATTGAAATAATATGTTATTGCATGGGCATATGGGTGATATTGAAAGGGGAAGTGTTCCGGTGGTTTTTACCACATTATCCGGTGACTTCGGTCACGATATTATGAATCCGGTGACTCTGTCACAATTATCTGGTGGCTATGCCACAATTATAAGGGCGATGTGCATGTTGACTGCAGCAACTGCCTTCGATGGTGTGTAGCGGATGGAGGGTTGATTTTGTAATCCCCACGGTGTGATTGGTAGGTAGGGTGGTGTGTAGCGGATGGATATCTAAGTTGGGTTCGGGATTGCATTTCATTTTATATGTACATGTGATTTAATCAATTATTATTTGCTATATTATGGGCTTTATTGCTATAATCGATTGGACTTTTAGTGTATTGTTACACATTGAGTCTGTTGACTCACCCTTCAGTGGGATATCATTTCAGGTGATACACAATGATTTGGACTGGGTCAGCGAGGACTACATGGTGGCCATTGCTCAACTCAGTAATTGGGTTTTGTTTTTATTAAACTTATTACGTTTTTTTTTATATATTTTGGGATTTAATTTGGGATATGTTTTTGTAATAAGGCCGCCATTAGCTATGTTACTTTTACGTTTTAACTTTTATTCTGCTACGATCAATTTCAACTAAATAATTAAATATTTTCGATAATCGTATAAAAATGTTTTGACACCTAAATACTTATGGTTTTCAAAATAATAATAAGTTCTAAATTTAGATCTTCTTTGATAAATAAATTTTTAAAACATAAACTTAATAATTTTATAAATACAAAATTTAAGTTACAAAACGGTTTTTAACAATTTCGTACTTCAAATCTATTCTTTTATCCCAAAATCACATGTTTTTCCAAAACGACAAAAACGAGTTTTTATTGAGGAGCATACCAGATCCGGTCAGGTCTTGTGGGCCGGGTTTGGGGTGTTTCAACTTGGTATCAGAGCCCAGTTTTAAACACTCGGCCTTGGGTTTTGAAGTCCACAACGTTTTCAAAATTTGGCCCAAATGAATGTTTTGAAAATTTTTGGTTAAAAATGGTTTTATAGAAGCATGGCACCCGAGTTCTTGACCCAAGTCCGCCAGGTAAGTTCTTTTGTTGATAAATTTATGTTAGTATGTTAATGTATGATACTTTAGTTGATAAGCCTAAGGAAACTATATTTTAGAAACATGGACCCTAGGTATATGTGTACTTATACAAAAAAAAAATCATTGAATAAATCTCTATTGCATAAGACTTTCTTTAAACAAGAAGTGAAAAGACTTTAATGCATAAAATTTTCATAAAAACAGATAAGACACTAAGTAGACATGAGTTCTAGGGGACGTGGTCGTCGTGGACGCGGTAGAGGCAGAATGGCTGTGTCGGAACCAGTTAGGTCTGGTCAGGGTTCCGAAAATGAAGCTCCGCCACCAGCTGTTGGAGCGGAATTTCAAGAGCAAACTGGAGGAGATGGCACTGTATCGCAAGCTATGTTCTGAGTCCTAGAACGAGTAGCGGGAGCTAGTATGGGTAATAGAGCACGAAAGTCAGTGGCTGAGAGACTTAGATCTAACGGAGCAGAGGTTTTTAGGGGAGTATCTGGGGTAGCTCCGAATGTAGCGGAGTACTGGTTAGAAGCAGTCGAGAGGATCATGGACGATTTGGACTGCACTGCCGAAGAGAAGTTGAAAGGCGCTGTTTCGTTGCTTCGTGACGAGGCGTACCAGTGGTGGCTCACTGTCAAGGAGAATATTCCTGCGGATCGAGTGGATTGAGGGTATTTTAATGTTAAATTTGAAGGGAAATATGTCGGAGCTAGCTACATTGACTCTCAGAGAAAGGCGTTCCTGAATCTGGTACAAGGAAATAAGTCGATAGCTGAGTATGAAGCAGAGTTTCTGCGGTTAAGCAGTTATACCAGAGGGATTGTAGCTACTGATTATGAGCGGTGTGTCAGATTTGAGGATGGTTTGCGAGATGAGCTGCGAGTGTTGATTGCACCACATCGAGAGAGAGATTTTGCAGTTTTAGTGGATAGAGCGCGGATAGCTGAAGAAGTTAAGCGGACCGAGAGACAGAACAGAGATCGAGGTCAGAATAAGAATAAGAGGAGCTATGGGTCTTCAGGGTCATCCGGGAATTTCCAAAAGAAACCTAGAGTTGATGGGCCGCAAGTTCAGCAAGTTGCTACGGGAGGACAGTACCGTACTTGTGCTCAGTGTGGAAAGATGCACCCGGGAGAATGTTGGAAGAAGACAGGAGGATGTTTCAAGTGCGGATCCAAGGATCATATGATTAGGGATTGTCCATTGGATTCAAAGAGGAATCGTCCAGTAGGTCAGGGTTTTAATCAGGCTGGCAGAGGTGGACAGCAGCCGATGAGGGGTCGTGGTTCGAGTGGCAGAGGTAATGGTTCTGGTAGAGGTCGCGGGACTCCGGGCAGAGGCAGTGGTAGTACTGAGGCTAGACAGCCAGGTTTGGTGTATGCGGTTTGTCGGAGGGAAGATAGTGATGCACCTGATGTTATCACGGGTACATTTCTTATTTCTGGGTTGCCCTTTATTGCTTTGATAGATATAGGGTCAACTCATTCTTACATCACTAGTGAGGTATCTGGAACTCAACATGTGAACTCTGAGATTGTACCTAGGAAGATGACTGTACTTAGTCCTTTAGGACAGACTGTAGTAGTAGATAAGCTCTTTAAGGAGGTGCCTTTAGAAGTTCAAGGGACGCAATTTTCGACTAACTTAATGGAGTTGCCATTTGGAGAATTTAACTTGATCCTAGGCATGGATTGGCTAGTGAAGTATCGTGCGAATGTGGATTGTGCTGCTAAGTGGATGTCACTAAGATCTATGGATGATAAGGAAGTTGTGGTGATGGGCGAGAGACGAAATTACTTATCAAATGTAGTATCTGCTCTTAAGGCAGAAAAGATGGTTAGGAAAGGTTGTTTGGCTTTTCTTATGTTGGTCAGTGCCTTGGAGGCTAATGAGGCAACTGTTGAAGAGGTCAGGACTGTGAGAGAATTCGTGGATGTCTTTCCGGAAGAACTTCCAGGATTGCCTCTGGATCGTGAGGTGGAATCTGGGATTGACTTGTTGCCTGGAACGGCGCCAGTATCTATCGCTCCGTATAGAATGGCACCAAAGGAGTTGGTTGAGCTTAAGGCTCAAATTCAAGAGTTGCTTGATCGTGGGTTTATCCGACCTAGTGTCTCTCCATGGGGAGCACCGGTCTTGTTCGTGAAGAAGAAGGACGGGACTATGCGTATGTGCATAGATTATCGGCAGTTGAATAAGCTGACCATCAAGAACAAGTATCCTTTGCCGAGGATAGACGACTTGTTCGATCAGCTTAAGGGAGCTGCGGTATTCTCAAAGATAGATCTAAGGTCGGGGTATCATCAGCTTAAGGTGAAGGAAGCGGATATCCATAAGACAGCTTTCCGAACAAGATATGGGCATTATGAATTTTTGGTAATGCCGTTCGGATTGACGAACGCCCCAGCTGCGTTCATGGATATGATGAATCGGGTTTTTCAACCCTACTTGGATCAGTTTGTTGTTGTGTTCATAGACGACATTCTTGTGTATTCCAAGTCTGAGTTAGAGCATGATGAGCATCTTCGGATAGTGTTGCAAGTGCTAAGGGAGAAGAAGCTTTATGCCAAATTCAGCAAGTGCGAATTTTGGCTGAAAGAAGTTGCGTTTTTAGGTCATGTGGTGTCTGCGGAAGGAATAAGGGTGGATCCTCGGAAGATTGAGGCGGTGTTAGATTGGAAACCACCTAAGTCTATAGCTGAGGTTCGCAGTTTCTTGGGATTAGCGGGTTATTACAGAAGGTTCGTCGAAGGATTCTCCTCGATAGCGGCACCTTTGACGAAGTTGTTGAGAAAGGAGATACCTTTCGTGTGGTCAGATAAGCAGCAAGAGAGCTTTGAGAGGCTAAAGAGGGTTTTGACTGAAGCTCCGGTTTTGATTCAGCCTGAGGCAGGGAAGGACTTTGTGGTGTATTGTGATGCGTCTCACATTGGATTGGGATGTGTTCTGATGAAAGACGGGAAGGTGGTTGCATATGCGTCTCGGCAATTGAGGTCTCACGAGGTTAACTATCCGACGCATGACTTGGAGTTAGCAGCGGTAGTCTTTGCTCTTAAGGTGTGGAGGCATTATTTGTATGGAGAAAAATCAGTAATCTACACAGACCACAAGAGTCTTAAGTATCTGCTGACTCAGAAGGAGCTGAATTTGAGACAGCGAAGATGGGTGGAGTTGTTGAAAGACTATGATTGCTCTATAGAGTATCACCCGGGCAAGGCGAATGTCGTGGCAGATGCCCTAAGTTGGAAAGTAGTGTCGGATCTAAGGGCGATGTTCGCACATCTTAGTCTTTATGACGACGGAAGTTTGTTGGCGGAATTACAAGTAAAGCCGATGTGGTTGAGTCAGGTGAAAGAAAGACAGTTGGTAGATGATGATTTAAGTGTTAAGCTACGGCAAGTGCAAAATGGGGAGTTGGAAGATTATGGTGTTAACAGCGATGGAGTTTTGTGTTTTAAGGGTAAGGTCTATATGCCGAAGGATGAGGAGCTTAGGCTGAGAATTCTTCAGGAATCGCATGGTGGTCCTTATGCGATGCATCCGGGAGGTAGTAAGTTATACAGGGATCTTCGGGATCAATTTTGGTGGCTTGGTCTTAAGCGGGAAGTTACGGAGTTTGTGGGGAAGTGCTTAACGTGTCAGCAAGTTAAGGCTGAACACCAAGTTCCGTTCGGATTGCTTCAGCCGATAAAGATTCCGCAATGGAAGTGGGAGCGTATCACCATGGACTTTGTTAGTGGGCTTTCCCTTACGCCAACTAAGAAAGATTCAGTATGGGTGATAGTGGATCGATTGACGAAGTCTGCACATTTCATACCTGTGCGAGTTGATTACTCTTTGCAGAAATTGGTGAAATTGTATGTGGCAGAGATTGTAAGATTGCATGGAGTGCCGATGTCGATTATTTCGGATAGGGATCCAAGGTTTACGTCTCGATTTTGGAAAGCATTACATCAGGCTTTCGGCACCAGATTAGACTTCAGTACGGCATTTCGTCCACAGTCTGACGGCCAGTCTGAGCGAGTAATCCAAGTATTAGAGGACATGTTAAGAGGATGTGGAATAGATTTCAGAGGAAGCTGGGAAGAGTTTTTGCCTTTAGCTAAGTTTGCATACAACAACAGTTACCAAGCCAGTATTCGGATGGCACCGTATGAAGCACTATATGGACGGAAGTGTCGCACTCCTACGTGTTGGACAGAATTAGGGGAACGTCAGGTTTTGGGTCCAGAGATTGTGGCAGAATCCGAAGAAAAGGTTAAGGTAATTCGGGCACGGTTGAAGGAGGCATCTGATAGGCAAAAGTCGTACGCAGATCTGAAGCGAAAGGAAATAGAGTTTGTTGTGGGAGACCAAGTGCTCCTAAAGGTTTCGCCTTGGAAGAAGGTGATGAGATTTGGTCTCAAAGGAAAGTTAAGCCCCAGGTTTATAGGACCTTATCGGGTTTTGAAGCGGGTTGGACTAGTGGCATATCAGTTAGAGTTACCTTCGGAGTTGAAGCAAATGCAAGATGTGTTTCATGTTTAGATGTTACGTCGTTACCAGTCGGATCCATCTCATGTAGTGCCAGTTGAGGAGGTAGAACTGCAACCAGATTTGACCTATGAGGAGGAGCCGATTCAGATTCTAGATCGGGATGTGAAGGTGTTACGGAGGAAATCAGTTCCTCTCGTCAAAGTGTTATGGCGTAACCATGGATCGAAAGAAGCTTCCTGGGAGCCAGAGGAAACTATGCGACAGCAATACCCTTACTTATTCTTGTCAGGTAATTTCGAGGTCGATTTTTTTTTAGGAGGGTAGAACTGTAATATCCAGGAATTAGGGGTTATGAAATTTTCATTTGAATGTGTGCATTGTTTTGTTGTGTGCTCTTTGTATGAGTTTTAAGGACTTCGGGAATTTTAGAATATAGGGGAATGCCTTAGAAAAATATTAGATTTTTAGTCTTAGAAGGGGAGCTAACCAAGTTTGGCCTTAAGAGAATTAATTTGAGGTTTTAATCACAAGACAAGTCAATTGGTAAAGTGGTGATGGCGCATGGGTGAATGCATGAGGTGAGAGGTTCGAATCCCTTAGCTAGCAATTGGAAGGAATTTTAATTTTTGTTCTCTTTCCTATAGTGTCGGTCAAGCCTTATCTTGTATGGATGGACTCTTCTTTTATTTTTGGATAGTAGACCAAAGGGAAAAGGAAAGTTAGTAGTTAAGGTAAGGAATCAATATGTTATGGAATGTTTAGGAGACAAAAGGCTTGAAGAGTGGGTGATGTTTTGGAAGTTTTTCCATGGTCATTTGACCATGAACCTAGACGCATAAGGGGTTAAGGGGGTTGGTTTAATTGTGTTAGTAATTAGGGGTTGATAGGGAAGAAATGAGGAGGAAAAAGGGGGATTGTGTTGGCTTGTGAGTTGGCAGAATGTGGTATGGGTTTTGGGGGGTGTTAGTTGGCCAAAACTTTAAACAATTTGTGCATCTTTTTCCTTTTCTCCAAATTCGTTTCTCTTTAGCCGAAATTGTCATTTACATTTGGTGAAAACTTTGTTTTGTTTTAGCTATCATATTTGACCAAATTGGTACTCTTTTTCTTCTTTTCCTCTCAAGTTTTTCTCTCTTTTTGGTACCAAAATATTACTACTTTTGAAGGCATTTTTCTTTCATCTTTTCTCACTTGACCATTACCAAAAACTCTTTCTTTGTTCAATTTATTCCATAACCGAAACCCATTTATTCTCTTTTGATCATTTCTCCTTTTCTTTTTCTTTTCCATTCTCATCTAAAGCCGAAAGTTTCACTCCATTGACACTATTGAAACCGATTGCTTCTAAGCACTAAAAACCTATCATCTTTTTCATTTGAATCTATTTTTCTATTTCATATTGCCGAATTTTTGGAGTTTAGCGACCATTTGCATTTTGATTTTTATTTGTTTCGGTAAGAATCTCTTTTAGACTAATTTCTTTACCTCTTTCTTTTTCTAACGATTGAAAAGCGAAACTCAAATTTCTTTTATTATCTTTGGCCAAAACTTGAAGGAAGTTCGGGGTTTCTTTGTAGCCAACGTTTAGAGGGGGATCATTCGGGATTTGAATAAACGAAGGTAAGGAGATGATGATATTCGGCCAAAGGCCATATCTTTTTAGTGATAATCGATTTCTCACATAGTAATATGTAGGTATTGTCGACGTTGTAGGCAAGAGTCAGAAATCTTAAGTATTCTATCGCTTTCCGTGTTTACAATGTGTGTAGCTTATACTAAAACTCTAATAGATTAATAGTATTATTGATAAAAATGTGTGTTTATAAAGAAATATAAATGATTATCGCTTCGGGTACCATTCAATGGTGCAGTG
Source organism: Gossypium australe (assembly GCA_005393395.2). Classification (NCBI taxonomy): domain Eukaryota; kingdom Viridiplantae; phylum Streptophyta; class Magnoliopsida; order Malvales; family Malvaceae; genus Gossypium; species Gossypium australe. The sequence goes on from CM016617.1 coordinate 60,107,209, forward strand.
AATTCAGGTACGTTATTCCTTAGCATTTTGTATAAACTTTTAATATGAGAAATATTCGATATTTGGTTATGATTTTGGGATAATGTACAAGGCATGATGTCTATATCATTAATAATGCTATAAGCATAAATATGAAATGTGTATGATTCCGTTATGATTTTGGGGATATATGGCATGATATTGAAATAATATGTTATTGCATGGGCATATGGGTGATATTGAAAGGGGAAGTGTTCCGGTGGTTTTTACCACATTATCCGGTGACTTCGGTCACGATATTATGAATCCGGTGACTCTGTCACAATTATCTGGTGGCTATGCCACAATTATAAGGGCGATGTGCATGTTGACTGCAGCAACTGCCTTCGATGGTGTGTAGCGGATGGAGGGTTGATTTAGTAATCCACACGGTGTGATTGGTAGGTAGGGTGGTGTGTAGCGGATGGATATCTAAGTTGGGTTCGGGATTGCATTTCATTTTATATGTACATGTGATTTAATCAATTATTATTTGCTATATTATGGGCTTTATTGCTATGATCGATTGGACTTTTAGTGTATTGTTACACTTTGAGTCTATTGACTCACCCTTCAGTGGGATATCATTTCAGGTGATACACAATGATTTGGACCGGGTCAGCGAGGACTACGTGGTGGCCATTGCTCAACTCAGTAATTGGGTTTTTTTTTTTTTTATTAAACTTATTACATTTTTTTTATATATTTTGGGATTTAATTTGGGATATGTTTCTGTAATAAGGCCGCCATTAGCTATGTTACTTTTACGTTTTAACTTTTATTCTGCTACGATCAATTTCAACTAAATAATTAAATATTTTTGATAATCGTATAAAAATGTTTTGACACCTAAATACTTATGGTTTTCAAAATAATAATAAGTTCTAACTTTAGATCTTCTTTGATAAATAAATTTTTAAAACATAAACTTAATAATTTTATAAATACAAAATTTAAGTTACAAAACGGTTTTTAACAAGTTCGTACTTCAAATCTATTCTTTTATCCCAAAATCACATGTTTTTCCAAAACGACAAAAACGAGTTTTTATTGAGGAGCATACCAGATCCGGTCAGGTCTTGTGGGCCGGGTTTGGGGTGTTTCAAAGTTTTTGACGCCGTTGCCGGGGAACTAAAATATTGAGAAAGCTCTATTTTTCTTACTTTAGCCATTATTTTTATTTTCCGCAATTTACTTTTATTTTAAGTTAAATTTTGATTCTGCTAAATTTTCTTTCTTTCTTTTCCCTAGCATGTACCTCTAGTTTATGACTAGAAGGAACCCGAAAGGACCATTAGTATACGACAGTGATATTGAAGTTACCGCTCGCAGGAATCGCAAAGAAATTAGGCGAGCCCTAAACTACACAGAAGAAGAGCGAGAAGGCAGATCCAATCCTACTGAAGGGATGGACAAGAATACTCTACCACCATAAGATGTGGCAGAAAACAATGCTCCGCGTACTATGTATGATTATGCTAAACCTCATTTAACAGGAGGAAAATCGAGTATTGTTAGGCCTGTTATAGCTGCTAATAATTTTGAATTAAAGCCTAACACTATACAAATGATTCAACAATTTGTTCAATTTGATGGTTCACAGGACGAAGACCCAAATACTCATATAGCTAATTTTTTAGAGTTCTGGGATACCTTCAAAATAAATGGCATTTCTGATGATGCCATACGTCTTCGGTTATTTCCCTTTTCATTAAGGAATAAAGCCAAACAGTGGTTAAACTCGTTACCACGAGGGTCAATCACAACATGGGATCAAATGACTGAAAATTTTTTATTAAAATATTTCCCACCGGCCAAAACGGCCAAATTACGGAATGGTATCTCTTTTTTTGTGCAGATGGATTTAGAGACATTATATGACGCATTGGAGAGATACAAGGATCTCTTGAGAAGGTGTCCACACCATGGTTTACCCTTGTGGCTCCCAGTCCAAACTTTCTATAACGGTGTGAACCCCTCAACAAGGCAACTAATTGATTCAGCCGCCGATGGAACCCTGAACAACAGAACTCCTGAAGCAGCCTACGAGTTTATTGAAAAGATGTCACTGAATAACTTTCATAATGGTAGGTTACAAGGACAAAACCAACAAAATCAGCCGGAGCTTTCAACCTCGACGCAGTAACCATGCTATCAACAAAGGTAGAGATGATGAATAAAAAGCTTGATAGTTTGTGTTCTTCGCAGGTACATCCAGTAATGCAGTGCGACGCAAGTGGAACTGTGGCGAATCTTGAGTACCCACCCAACCAACCGGGCACAAAAAACGAACAGATGAACTATATAGGTAATAAATTTAGATCTAATAATAACCCGTATAGTAATACTTATAATTCAGGTTGGAGGAACCACGCAAATTTTTCATGGGGAGGTAAAGGAAATCAAAGAAATCAAAGACAAAAACCGCCTCAAAATTTCTAAAATCAGCCCTATCCACAGGAAAAGAGGCTGAACCTTTAAGAGATGCTGACAAAATTCATGGCAGCGACAGATACCCGTCTCCAACAAAATGAGACGACACTCGATAATCAACAGGTATCAATCAAAGGGATCGAGAGCCAAGTTAGGGAACTTACTAATTCAGTTGAACAACTTACTAAGATAGTTTCTGAAATTAAATCAGAGATTTTTTCTAAAGGAATCGAACAGGTAAAGGCAGTTGCACTGAGAAGTGGAAAGGAGGTAGTCGAACCAAAGAAAAAAATACCACACGAAGATAACAAAGCAAAGGATGAGGGAGTTGAGGATGTAACTCCAGTACACAACGAAAATAAACCACAAATCCCATATCTGGCAAAGTTGAAGAAAGACCGATTAGATGCCCAATACGTAAATTTCTTGAACTTTTCAAACAAATACATATTAACTTACCCTTTGTTGAAGCCATTTCGCAGATGCCAACGTACGCAAAATTCTTAAAAGAACTCCTGACGAATAAAAGGAAGCTTGAAGAAATATCAACAGTGGAGCTTAATGAAGAATGCTCAGCCATCCTCAAAAACAAGTTACCAACCAAATTGAAAGACCTAGGAAGTTTTACTATTCCCTGTTTAATTGGTAGTTTAAATATTAAGAAAGCATTAGCTGATCTAGGTGCCAGTATTAATTTAATGCCTTATAAAATGTTTAAACAACTAGATCTTGGGGAACCAAAACCCACTAGGATGAGTATTCAGTTAGCTGATAGATCTATTAAATATCCTAGAGGAGTTATCGAAGATGTCTTGGTAAAAATTGATAAATTTATTTTCCCTGTTGATTTTGTTGTGCTTGACATGGATGAGGACATTGAGGTTCCCTTAATTTTAAGGCGTCCTTTTTTAGCTACTACTAGGGCTGTTATCGATGTAGGTGACGGTAAACTTGCATTAAGGATAGGCGATGAGGAAATTATTTTTCAAATTTATGATGCCATGCGATATTCTAGAGAACAAGATGATTCCTGTTATTTTGTTGATACCACTGATCATATCATTCAAAACTCATTACAGGAAATTATACATGATGACACGATGGAACTGTGCCTGACTCAAGAAGAGGGGGAAGAAGATGAAGTCGATGAGCTGAATTTGAATACATCTTCATCTAGATATACGAAAGAAGAAAGCATTAAATTCAATGACGAACTAAAACAAAAACCCTCCATTGATGAGCCGCCCAAATTGGAATTGAAACAGTTGCCGAAACACATAGAATATGTATTCCTTGGGGAAAATTCTATGCTACCGGTAATTATCTCTTCAGAGCTAGAATGCAAGGAAAAAGAGGAGTTGATACAGGTACTAAGAGAACATAAAAGAGCCATAGCTTGGAAAATCTCTGACATTAAGGGAATAAGCCCATCGTTTTGCACCCACAAAATTTTAATGGAAGAGGAATACAAACCGTGTGTGCAACCTCAGAGACGGTTAAACCCTAATATGAAAAGGTAATTAAACTTCTAGATGCAGGAATAATCTATCCTATTTCTGACAGTACTTGGGTAAGTCCTGTGCATGTAGTTCCAAAGAAAGGAGGTATGACTGTGGTGCCCAACGAAAGGAACGAGTTGATTCCTACAAGAATAGTTACAGGTTGGAGAGTCTGTATAGACTATAGAAAACTAGACGACGCTACTAGAAAATATCACTTTCCTTTGCCCTTCATTGATCAAATGTTAGAAAGGTTATCTGGGCATATGTACTATTGCTTCCTAGATGGACTCTGGCTATTTCCAAATCCCAATAGCACCTGAAGATCAAGAGAAGACAACATTCACATGCCCTTACGGTAAGTTTGCTTATCGTAGAATGCCTTTTGGATTATGTAATGCTCCTGCTACTTTTCAGCGTTGCATGTTGGCAATCGACGAACTTGTGGAAGACATTATGGAGGTATTTATGGATGATTTCTCAGTATTCAGTAATTCTTTCCATCTTTGCCTTAAAAATTTAAAACGAGTTCTAATGACATGTGAGGAAGCAAACCTTGTTTTAAATTGGGAAAAATGTCACTTTATGGTTAGAGAAGGGATTGTGTTAGGACATAAGATTTCTAGTAAAGGGATTGAGGTAGATGATGCAAAGATTGAAATCTTAGAAAAATTACCTCCCCCTAGTTCAGTTAAGGCTATTAGAAGCTTTTTAGGACATGCAGGATTCTATAGAAGATTCATTAAAGATTTTTCAAAAATAGCTAAGCCTTTAAAAAAACTTACTAGAAAAAGATGTTCCTTTCAATTTCGATCTGGAACGTTTAGATGCATTCAATGTCCTTAAGGATAAACTAATAAATGCCCCGATTATAATTGCACTTGATTCAATGTGTGATGTGAGTGATTTTGCAGTAGGTGCAGTTCTGGGACAACGAAGAGACAAGCATTTTCAGCCAATTTATTATGCTAGCAGAACATTGACACCCGCACAAGAAAACTACACCACCACAGAGAAAGAATTACTAGCTGTAGTTTTTGCTTTTGACAAATTTAGGCAGTATTTAATACTATCTAAAGTTGTCGTTTACACTGACCATTCAGCTCTTTGTTATCTTTTAACTAAATCTGATGCAAAACCTCGACTCATACGATGGATTTTACTCTTACAGGAATTTGATTTGGAAATATAAGATAAGAAAGGAACTGAGAATCTTGCAGCAGATCACCTCTTTAGGCTTGAGAACCCACATATTGAAGAGCTCGATGAAAGTGAGATAAACGACTCATTTCCCGAGGAACAACTCTTTTCTATAACCCACTCTGAGGTACCATGGTTTGCAAATATTGCAAATTATTTAGCTGCTAACATCTTGCCAAAAGACTAACACATCACCGAAAGAAGCGATTCTTTGCTGATGCAAACTATTTTTGGGAAGATCCCTTTCTTTTCAGCATATGTATAGATCAGGTAATTCGAAGATGCGTTACAAAGGCGGAAGCAAGTAAAATCCTGGAACATTGCCATTTAAGACCTTCAGGAGGACACTACTGTGGCATTATGACAGCACATAAATACTCAAATCAGGTTTTTATTGGCCCACTCTATTCAAAGATGCCAACAGGTATGTCGCTTCGTGTGATAAATGCCAAAGAACAGGTAATGTTTCTAAATGTGATGAAATGCCTCAAACATATATGCTATCATAAATGCCAAAGAACAGGTAATGTTTCTAAACGTGATGAAATGCCTCAAACATATATGCTATCATGTGAAATATTTGATGTATGGGGTATTGATTTTATGGGTCCATTCCCTAGTTCATTTGGAAATAAATACATCCTAGTGGCAGTTGATTATATGTCAAAATGGGTGAAAGCCGAAGCTTTACCTACCAATGATGCTAGAGTAGTAGCTAAGTTTCTCAAGAAACTGTTCTCTCGATTTGGAACACCTAGAGCTATCATTAGTGATAGGGGAACTCATTTCTGTAATACTCAATTTGACAAAGTCTTAAAAAAAATATGGAGTACACCACAGGATAGCTACCCCATATCACCCTCAAACCAGTGGGGAAGTTGAAGTAGCAAACCGAGAACTTAAATGCATCCTAGAAAAAACGGTTGAATCAAACAGAAAAGAGTGGGCATTAAAAGTAGATGATGCCCTATGGGCCTATAGAACAACGTTTAAAACCCCTCTAGGAACATCCCCATACAAACTTGTCTATGGGAAAAGCTGTCATCTACCATTCGAGTTACAACACGAAGCTTTTTGGGCTATAAAATTTTTAAATTACGATCTTAAAGCTGCAGGAAAGAAAAGAATGATGCAGATGAATGAGCTAGACGAATGGAGAGTTGATGCCTACGAGAACTCGGAGCTATAGAAGGAGGCAACAAAGTGACGCCATGATGCTCGTCTAAAGAAATCGAAACAATTCGAAGTAGGGGACTTGGTCCTGCTATACAACTCAAGGCTTAAATTGTTTCCTGGGAAACTGAAATCAAGATGGTAAGGTCCATTCATGATTAAAACAATCTTTCCCTATGGCACAATCGAGGTAACACATCCTACTCAAGGCACTTTCAAGGTAAATGGTCACTGACTCAAAATCTATAATGGTGAAGATTTTAAGGATATGAGAGAGGAGCTTCAGCTCCGTGAACCTTCTTTTAGAAATGAAAACAGGGTAAGTCTAGCTTAAGACTTTAAATGAGCGCTTCTCGGGAGGCAACCCGAGCACTAATCTCACTAACATTAGATTCTTAATTTTTAGCATTTAATTCCATACTAATTAATCCAATAAAGCGCAGGTTTTAGACCACATGGTCTTGCACACAGGCATGCCCGTGGCCTTGTGGAAGCCAGGGGATGAACCACGGGCTCGCTAGTAACCGTGCACAACAAAGAAGAATTTTTTTCTCCTAACACAGGCTACGATAAAAATCCACGCCCGTGCTGACTTCCCGTGGACTATACTAACTTACCAAACACGAGCAAGACACGGCCGTGCCTTACAGCTGAGTGGATATAATGACTTGTCGAGCACGGGCTCAACATGCCCGTTCTAAACAACCGTGGGAAGAAGAACACGGGCGTGGCACCTTGACCACTGCCGTGGCTAAATACCCTGAACGCGCCTAAAATTCAAAATCACGAAAAACACGGGCTGATTAAAATCGAACACGGGAGTGGCCCCTGGCCGTGCTCTCACCCCTATTTAAGGAACTTAAATTCTCATCTTCCCTAAATCACAACCCTAACCGATTCTCTCAACCCCCCTCCTTCCTTAATCTGGCCACCATCCTAAAATCACCCCCATTTTGACCTCCATAACACCTTTCCTCTTTTAAAAAACAACCCACACAAAACGCCGCCACGCCAGTATTAACAGATCCCACGCCCTCGCCACAGCCGTGCTACCCAGAATTTTACAGCGCACGACCGTGCACCACTGTACACGCCCGTGCTCCGCCGTTCACGTTGCCACACACCCCAAAACACTGCTGGTCACTCTTCACTAGTTCATTTTCATCTATTTTAACTATTGTTTGATTAAAATTTCATGTTATTTAGTTTCTTTTTACTTTCAGTATTATTTAGTTCTATTTAGTTTTAGTATTATTTAGTTTTAAGTATAATCTCTTGATATTTAGAACTAATTTGATTGCTATATTTTTGCTTAAATTAGATCATTTTATCAATATAATTTCTCATGGCTGAAATGCTCTTATTTAGACTTTGAATATTTTGGGTATCGATCAAAATAAATGCTTTATTATCACTTGAATACCAAAATAAATGTCGTCATCTCGAGGGAAGAGAATAGCAGCCCCGAGCTTGAAAAAGCGAAAGGTACCCGGATCATCATCCGCAAGAGCATCCACTGAAGTGCGCCATCCGTTCCTTCAATTTCCTCCAGGGGTTCAAGAGGATCGTTATAAATTACTACGCACGCGACCCCTCGGCACGGGCAGATGTATCGACTGGGCTGCTTTAGAGCAGGTCCATCTTGTAACATCCCGAAATAGGGCCTAAACGGAATAGTGGTTGTGAAACCACAAATTTGAGATAGAAAACTTTATTTTGATTAATTTTTATGATTTACTAATTGATTGGATGCATGTGTTAGAGTATTGATAGAAAATTTTCTGAAATTCTTGTCTAATTTGCTTATTAGGGTTAAATTGTAAAAGTTGATAAATGAGAGTTCTATATACTAAAGAATTTAATTGAAGAGCATAATTGAAGTAGAGGTCCTTAAATGGTAATTATACCATTAGGCTTTCATGGACAAAAATGGACAAATATAGGTAGAAAGAACCAAAGTTTTTAAAGAAGGGTAATTTAGTCATTTGGTAATAAAAAGAAATTAAAAGGGAAAAAGATGGAAAAATATGCTCATCTTCTTCCTTAGGACGAAACTTCAAGGGGGGGACTCCATAGCTAGGGTTTCCAAGCTTCCAAGCTCCATAGTAAGTCAATCCAAGCCCCATTTTTCATGTTCTTTACGTTTTTGGAATCCCGGTAACTTGGTTTAGATTATTCTAGCAATAATTTAACTTAGGGTTCATATTTGGAAAAATACACATAGGTGAAATGTGTTTATTTTGATGTTTTATGATAGAATATGAAGGCTGAAATTATGTTAAACAACTTTTGCTAAGCGATTTTACATAATCGGTAAAAATATCTAATGTTCATAAGTACATGTTAGAGTGAGAATTTGATGTTGCCATAGAAGGGAAAAATGTTCAGCATGTCCTAAAATGTAAGAAAATAGGATGAAGTTTAATTTTCGAGCCTAGGGGCAAAATTGTAATTTTGTGAAAGTTAGGGGGCAAAAACGTAATTTTGCCATAATGTGATTTTTGGATTGAATTAAATAATGTAAATATTAAATAAGCTAAATGTGTTATTATAGATCGAGAAGAACGTGGAATCGATCTTGAACGATGGAAAGGAAAAGTTAAGGACTAAATTGCAAATTTCGCCATATTTTGCACCGAGGTAAGTAGTATGTAAATAATTCATTATTTTTATTGATGTTTTATATTTCAGCATGTTTAATGTATTGTATCTAATTTTTGGATCATAATTGACTATTGAAAGAATGAAATAAAGTGTTAAAAAGTGAGTTATTTCCCGTTTGAACCTCCGGAATCGAAAGATGTAATTGGCATGTAGCTAGGTCACATGAGTGGTACTAAGTGTAGGCCACTATGTGCACAAGAGAGCTACAAGAGATTTTGTATACGTAGCTAGGTCACATGTGTAGTACCGAGAGTACGCCATGTGTACAAGAAAGCTATATGTAGCTAGGTCACATGTGTGGTATATGGTGTGAGCCACTATGTGTACAAGGGAGCTACGAGAAGGCTAGGTCATATGAGTGGTGCTAAGTGAAGGCCACCATATGTACAAGAGAGCCAGAATTATGAGTACAATCGAGCTAGGTCACATGAGTGGGCTGTGTGCGAAACCACCGCATATTCGTTATTATTCCGAAGCGTTCAACGGGAAAACTGACTAAATGAAATTATGTGAGATGTTGTAGTGATAAGTATCTGTATATGTATGTATAATGTATGAGCAATATGCTCAATATGTAATTGGAAATTTGAATGATTGTTATAGGTAAGTAATGAATGCAACTAAAGTGAGAGAAAGCAAAATTTTACAATAAAATTGTTTTGGACAGCAGCAGTAAGGTGAATTTGAAAAATCACCAAAAATGGTAGAAATTGAATTATAAGTTGTATGAGACATTTATTTAAATATTATTGAGTCTATTTTTATACAAAAGAGACAAAAAAGGCAAAGGATTGGTATATTTTGAGATATTTAGATTTTTGTGAGACTAGTTCAGAGTGATTTCGAGATCCCCTGTTCTGACTTGGAAAAATTGTTGAAAATTGTAAAAAAATAATATTGGGACATAATTTATATGATTAGATTCCTTATTGAGTCTATTTTTAGAAGAAGCAAACTAGAACATCATTGAATTCTGTACAAAAGGATAATTAAATTTTACCAAAGAATGGTCGGAATTGTCGGACAGCAGAATAGGGGAGATTTTGAAGAATAAACTGTACTAATTGGATAAACCAAAAATTCCGAAACGTTTATGGTAAAAAGATATGTGAATCTAGTTTCAGGGAAAATTTATGGATCTTAATTTGGAGTTTCTAGCTCCAGATAAAAATAATTTAGTGACTATGACTCGAATAAACAGCTTGCTCCGAATTTGAATTAATAGTGACTTTGAATGTAGATATGATTGTGTTATCTTGTAAACATATTAAATCCATTATCTATTATTTATATACTTACTTACTAAGCTATATGCTTACTCTCTTTTTTTTTTCCTTGTTCTATAGTGTCATCAAGCTATCTTGGGATTCGGTGATCGTCGGAGATCCATCCACACTATCAGCCTTCTTTTGGTATTTTGAAAACAATATTTTGGGAATTATGGAATGTATAGAAGGCTTAATTGTTTTGTTATTTGTAATAACGAATGATTATTTTGCTTATGGGTATTGACGACTATCTATGGAAAAAGTTTTAAATTTATACGGATTTTACATTTTAAATTTTGTACAGTAGTATGAATCATGTCCGGTAATGCCTCGTACCCTGTTCTGGCGACGGACCTGGGTGAGGGGTGTTACACATCTTGACAGTGACATCTGGCCTCTCCTAACCACTGTTCTGTGGGGGCAATTCTTCAACATTGACGAGCCCACATACCTAGAGCCCACTTTGGAGCTCTGCTCAACATTTCAACTTAAAACAGTGATGAGCAAGTATGATGATTCGGGCACGATACAATTCCGTCTCGGCTGCACTATACGATAGCTAAACGTGCCATAGTTCGGAGCTACTTTAGGACTTTATAAAGACGACTTCGTAGCAGAGAATGGCCTTTCAGAGTTGCATCACCATATACATTTCAGCCCCACCCAATGTTGGCACAAGATAGCTACCTGCTCCTTCGATTATGACCCCAGTCGCTCAAAAGCGACGGCCTTGGCTCCGTCTTTGAGGTACGTACACGCTATTTTGGCTCATACTTTGACAGGTCGACGAGAGAGCACCGGCGTCATCAATACTCATGATGCCTATTATCTATGGTGCATGTCGGACGGACATGTTGTCGACCTAGCATATTTTATAGCCTGAGCTATTCAACATCAGATACTTCGGGCTCCTCGACACCGACGCACAAACATCCTCACTCAAACTGATAGGGCAGATGTACCCCAAGGTATCCAGACGATGCTGCACAGGAGGATGATCAAATATCGATGTGGGACCGATCCTACTCAATACCGACTAGCCCCATCCACTGACGAGGAGGAGCATAAGGACATTCATGATGATGTCCCACCACCACAGGAGGAACCATTCCCGAGCTAGTGGCCCTCCCATGCACCAGCTTAACTTTCGGGTATCTCTGCGCGCCTCACCCAGTTCGAGCAATACTGTACTCAGCAGTTCAATGACACCGCTTGACGCTTTGAAGGGATCGAGGCCACCCTTCAACAGATTTGTCATCACTTCCACATTTCTTCACTGACAGCACCGCAGGACCCAGCAGACGATGAGGACCTTTGAGTCCTTTTATTATCTTTATTTTTAGTTTTCTTTTCTTTATTTTAGTTCATAGCTTCAGTTTTTATTTAAAATTGTTGCCGTTTATATTTCAAACTTTTATTTCATTCATGATATCATTGGCTATCTAACCTTCGAGTATTGCTAACAAACACTTGTTTAATCATGCCACCGAGATATCTAACTGATGACTTCACAGTTTTAAGTGCACACTCCAAATAACGAACAAATCACCAAGGAGTAATTCAATACTACATAAGTCATCATCTTTTCACCTCCGACTCAAGGAATACATCCAGAATTCAGGAAGTGTCACTTTTTCCCCTCTCTTTTGATTATCTCCTAATTGCTATTATCTATCCTTGTACATTGAGTGCAATGTACATCTTAAGTGTGGGGTGGTAAAAGTGCCTAACTTTTTTCATTATTCTCAAATCCCTGAATTATATCTTGTTCTTAAGTAATTTCCTCATATTACTAATTACGATGAAATTTCTGATGATTTATGATTTTTATTGGTATGTTTTTAAAGTAAGCCATAGTTAATTGTGCATTGATGATTTAAATTTTAAGTACTAGAAAATTAAGCATGATAAGTCTATTTTTCAGAATCAAAATTTTTGCTAGGTTGTTAACCTAAATTTGAATATTACTTTGAAATTTGAAATTTACAAGGTTGATATCAAACACCCATAGTTTTCTATGAGATTTTGAACCTTATAGAGCATATATTCTTTTTCATGCTCACTTTATTGATTATGAGCGTATCAACTTTGAACTGTTATTCTAGAAATTGCTTCGATTATACATGTCAAGACCACACCTTTGATTTGATATACAGAGATAATAAAGGCAACCCACTCACTCCACTAAAAACCTACCTTCATAATTAACCCCTAGTGAACCCCGTTTAATCCTAACAACCCTTTTTATTGACTCACCCATTAATATTAACCCAAAACCCTTTGTATTTCTTATCACCATTCCTTTTTGACTACCCTTATATCGAGATTTGATTTGATTAATTACCTAATTATATTATTTCAGTAGCTGAATTTATTCTTTATTATTTGATTTGTTCTTAAAAAAAAGTATCGAAGTATATTCAGTATTAGTATTATGAAAAGTGAGCTTATACAGTTAAAGTTTATTTATCAAAAGAAAAGCTCGTATTATTAGGGTTATTACTTTTCAGAATATTATCGTCTCAGTATTTCTAGATAGGTAACTTGTCAATTAAATCTCAATTCTAACCTTCTATTTCAGCCTTTATCCACACCTTTAACCCTAGCCCCGTTATAACCCTGTTAAAGACCTTTTGATATGTTTTTCATCTCATTTTACAGTGGTGGAGATTTGTTTTTCAGGCAAGCCTATGTGATTAACTTTTGAGGTTCGACTTATGAGTGCTCTTTTCCCTGAACCTTAAACACTTTTTGAGTGAATTGGGTGAATCTTTTGTGAGGCTGTTAATCCTTGTCGGTTTTGAATTAAAGGTAATTATTTAGATAAGGGGAGACACCTATGTTTTCGTGATACAAATGTATGACTTATATTGTTTGAATCTTTAGGACTCTTTGAGTTACATTATCCATGTATAAATTATCAATGAATTATGATGAGACATTGCTAATAGGAATATTGAATCATGGAAAGTTCGTTTTAATTGTAAATTGAGAATTTTGCTTGAGGACAAGCAAAAGCTTAAGTGTGGGGTATGTGATAAACCGTAAAAGTAACATATTTTAATTCCACATTTAGCATACTTTTGGATGATTTATCCCTTGATTTATGTAAAAAGGTGCTCTTAATCCTTTATTTTCATGGTTTATACTCAAAAGAGCACCCAAGGGCGAAAAGAATGGAAAACGGGCCCAAAACGGAGTAAATGGGCCATATCACGAAATCCACATAGTCTTGCTCAAATCCACACAATCGTGCCTCATTCAACAGGCTCGAACACGGCCTGGCTAGGACTTACATGGGCGTGTGCCATGGCTGTGTCCCTGTCACTAGAAAGAAGAGTTTCACTCGGAAAAGGATACGTAGGGGCAAAGAAACCTATTCCGAAAGCCTATATAAACCCCCTAAGTATTACCTAAAAGAGGGCGTTTAGCTAGGCCTAGTAGCCAAGTCGAAAAGGTCAGATTTGTGGGAAACACTCGAAGATAGCCAGTTGATTCATCTCAAGAAGCCGGAATTATACTCAAGACGGTGGATCTCTCCTTCAATTCCTTCAAGGGGTTTTAGGGATTTCTTATGTTTTGTTTTATCTTTTCTTTTGAGATGTTTTCTTTTATTGTTATAAACTAAACCCTTCAGATACCTGAAAGGGATGAAACCTAAGACGGATCTTGTTATTGTTTTCTGAACTATATGATAAATATTTGACTTGATCTTAATTATGTGTTCTTAATTCTTGTGTTGATATTTTAGGGATATTGATTCAAGTGTGATGTGCTTAGGTGGAGGAGCAAAAGTCCCTGCTTAAGAGTAAATCTAGCATAATTAAGCGGAGTTGATCGCACGCCTAGAGATAGGGTGACGAGATTTTGCCGGATTAGGGTGAAACCTAATATGGGAGTCCATAGATTGAGTTAATGCGATTCTAGGAGTTTTAATTAGAAAGAGATTTCAATGAATCAACCTAGGGTTAGACGTTATTCGCCTTGAGAGAGAGTTTAATATAACTTAGGGAATCTTACGAATCAAGACAAGTGAATAAATCGTCTGGTTCAGTGTTAGATAACAAGTGAAGTGTAAGTGGATTCTTCCTAAGGGTATCGTCTTAATCAACTGAGTTTTTCCAACAGTATTTCCCCAATTCATTCTTTTTGTCTTTGCGTCTTTAGCTTAGTAGTTAGTTAAATTTAGATTAAATAACAACTTCACTTATTTTAGGCTAGATAGTAGAAAGAGATTAGTACTTTTGGTTCCTTTGGGTTCGACATTTCGGTCTTGCCTTAACTATACTACTGTTTGATAGGTGCACTTGCGTCAAATCATTGTCAGAGTTAGTTTCCAGGTTCGATCATTCTCATCATAAATTTAAAACTCTAAAATCGACGATCAAGTTTTTTATTACTTTAGCCATTATTTTTATTTTCCGCAATTTACTTTTATTTTAGGTTAAATTTTGGTATTGCTAAATTTTCTTTCTTTCTTTTCCCTAGCAGGTACCTCTCATTTATGACTAGAAGGAACCCGAAAAGACCATTAGTATACGATAGTGATATTGAAGCTACCACTCGCAGGAATCGCAGAGAAATTAGGCGAGCCCTAAATTTCACAGAAGAAGAGCGAGAAGGCAGATCCAATCCTACTGAAGGGATGGACGAGAATAATCCACCACCAAAAGATGTGGCAGAAAACAATGTTCCGCGTACTATGTATGATTATGCTAAACCTCAATTTACAGGAGCAAAATCGAGTATTGTTAGGCCTGCTATAGCTGCTAATAATTTTGAATTAAAGCCTAACACTATACAAATAATTCAACAATTTGTTCAATTTGATGGTTTACAGGACGAAGACCCAAATACTCATATAGCTAATTTTTTAGAGTTCTGTGATACCTTTAAAATAAATGATGCTTCTGATGATGTCATACGTCTTTGGTTATTTCCCTTTTCATTAAGGAATAAAGCCAAACAATGGTTAAACTCGTTACCACGAGGGTCAATCACTACATGGGATCAAATGACCGAAAATTTTTTATTAAAATATTTCCCACCGGCCAAAACGGCCAAATTACGGAATGATATCTCTTCTTTTGTGCAGATGGATTTAGAAACATTATACGATGCATTGGATACATACAAGGATCTCTTGAGAAGGTGTCTACACCATGGTTTACCCTTGTGGCTCCAAGTCCAGACTTTCTATAACGATGTGTACCCCTCAACGAGGCAATTAATCGATTTCAGCCGCCGGTGGAAGCTTGAACAACAGAACTCCTGAAGCAGCCTATGAGTTTATTGAAGAGATGTCACTGAATAACCATCAGTGGCAGGTTACAAGGATAAAACCAATAAAATCAGCCGGAGCTTTCAACCTCGACGCAGTAACCATGCTATCAACACGGGTAGAGATGATGAATAAAAGCTTGATAGTTTGAGTTCTTCGCAGGTACATCCAGTAATGTAGTGCGACGCAAGTGGAACTGTGTCGAATCCTGAGTACCCATCCTACCAACCGAGCACAGAATGCGAATAGATGAACTATATAGGTAATAATTTCAGATCTAATAATAATCCGTATAGTAATACTTATAATCCAGGTTAGAGGAACCACCCAAATATTTCATGGGGAGGTCAAGGAAATCAAGGAAATCAAAGACAACAACCTCCTCAAAATTTCCAAAATCAGCCCTATCCACAGGAAAAGAGGCCGAACCTTGATGAGATGCTGACAAAATTCATGGCAGCCACAGATAGCCGTCTCCAACAAACTAAGACGACACTCGATAATCAACAACCATCAATCAAAGGGATCGAGAGCCATGTTGGGAACTTACTAAGTCAGTTGGACAAATTACTAATGTAGTTTCTGAAATTCGATCAGAGATTTCCTAACGACCGCAAGGGCATCGACCAAGCAACACTGAAATAAACCCAAAGGAGCAAATCCAAGCCATCACAACTCATGATAGTATAGAGTTAGATGAACCCAATCCAATACAAGAAAACGAGGTAAAGAAAGGTGAAGTTGAGGTAACATAAGAAAAGCCAAAACCGGTAATCAAGAAGTACCAACCTTGTATTCCTTATCCCGAAGCGATGAAAAGAGACGATACAGAGGAGTAGTTCGGTAAGTTTCTTAAACTTTTAAAGAAATTACATATCAACTTACCTCTTCTTGAAGCTCTTTCACAGATGCCAGATTCGAGGAAATTTTTAAAACAACTATTGACGAACAAGCGTAAGTTAGACGAGGAGCCACATGTGGAATTAAACGTAATATGCTCAGCAATGTTACAGAATAGACTACCGCGAAAGCTAAAAGATCCAGTGAGTTTTACAATTCCATGTTTAATTGGTAGTTTAACTGTTGATAATGCCTTAGCTGGTTTAGGGGCAAGCATATATGTCATGCCTTATAAATTGTTTAAACGGCTAGGTCTAGGGAAACGCAAACAAACTAGGATGAGCATTCAATTAGCTGATAAAACTGTTAGAATTCCTAGGGGTATTATCGAAGATGTTCTTGTAAAAATTGATAAATTCGTATTCCCAGTAGACTTCGTCGTTTTACACATGGATGAGGACAACACGATCCCCCTAATTTTAGGAAAACCATTCTTAGCAACTGCCAGAACTAAAATCGATGTTGATGCAGGCAAACCTATACTTTCTGTAGGTGAGGAGACAGTCACTCTTCAAGCCCTTCGACTCAGCTAGAACATCAAGTAACCAAGGTGAGAATGTAAATTCTATTAATAACCATTCGATTAACCCTTCTTTTCAAGAAACACCACAAGGTTACAAACCTGAGCCGAATCATGGACCTCGTGCCAACAAGGAAGAATTATATGAGGAACGAAGCCTTAAGGTCGATAAATTAGAAGAGTGGAAGACACACTTTAAAGAGGAACCGGAACCACACCAAGTAAAACCGAAGGAGCCCCTAGAAGAGCTCATAGGAACAACAAACCACTTCAAAAATAGGAGACTAGGTACTGTTCGATAAAGCAGATCCTCGCATCATCACATCAGACTTGAACTCGAACGAAGAAATTCTTCTTGAGGTACACAATATCTTCCCATACGAAACAGTCGAGGTAAGCAATTCAACATTCGGCACTTTTTAGGTAAACGCTTCTTGACTTAAACTTTATAGTGAGAATAGAACTGATATCATGAAGGAAGATATTCAAACTTTTAAACCACCCTGATTTTTACAAATACGAGGAAAGTCTAGCTTAAGACTTTAAACGAGCATTTCTCAGGTGGCAACCCGAGCACTAACCCTATTTATTTTCGCAATGTTCTTATTTTCTTTTCTTTTTTTCTCTTAGTCTTAAACACCTAGCTTTAAACTAACCAAAAGTGCAGATTCCCAGGCCACACGGCCTTACACATGACCGTGGCCGTTTGGACCTCAAAAATCTCCGTACTAACATGGTAGGGATGGTACGAGTCAGAAAAAATAAATTTTCAGACTAACGGACTCAAACCACCACCGCACGGGCACCGACAAAACCCCACGACCGTGCGATGCTGCCGTGGTCGACATTGTTAAATTATACACGGGCGTGGTGACCTGAGCATGGGTGCGGGAGAAACGAATGAAGCCTACCACGGCCGTACGACATTACTGTGTGAGATGCCACGCCCACGAGACACAGGCGTGTGAATGTACCTGGTTTTAAAATCTATATAAACCACCCCTCCCTCCCTCTTCTCAACCACTTTCTCCCATTCCATCCTTCAAAATTTTCCCCCTCCATATTTCTCTTCTTCAATCCTTCCCTAATTCCCGATCCTCAAAAGCTCAATGTCGAAGAAACGGTAGAATCAAAGCACAGTCTCCCTCATGAAGACCGAACTACATAAGCTCATGCCGGCCGCTTCATCCACTCGACAAGCCAAGGGTCTTTGAGACCATTTATCTTTTGTTTTACTTTTATCTTCTCCTTTATCTTCCTTTTCTTTGACAATCTTATGCTTAATTTAATTTATTTTACATTAGTTTCTTAGTGTCAGGTTCAAAAGGCTACTTGGGAATCACGCCACTTCTGCCACTGCCAGCACCTCCGCAGCCTTAGAAGTCACACCCACCTCGCAAACCATCTACCAATAAGGATTCTCAAGCCCCTTTATCTTTTAGCCTTAGTTTATTTACATTTTTATCTTCTTTCTCTTTATCTTTCTTGTCTTTAATTATATATTTAGTTTATTTTAAATATGTCTTAATAATCCCAGGCTAATTCTCTACGAGCTCCCCAATTTCTTCATCTAGCACAGAACTCGGTAGCAGCAACCACACCTATCGACTTCCAACTCCGGGAAACCATCTAAATTCAGGAAGTTTCACCTATCCCTCTCTTAAATTACATATCTATGTTTGTACATTGAGGGCAATGTACATCTTAAGTGTGGGGGGTAAAAGTGCCTAACTTTTTTCATTATTCTCAAATCCCTGAATTATATATTGTTCTTAAGTAATTTCCTCATATTACTAATTAGGATGAAATTTCTGATGATTTATGATTTTTATAGATATGTTTTTGAAGTAAGCCATAGTTAACTGCGTATTGATGATTTAAATTTTAAGATACTAGAGAATCAAGCATGATAAGTCTATTTTTCAGAATCAAAATTTTTTCTAGGTTGTTAACCTAAATTTGAATATTACTATGAAATTTGAAATTTACAAGGTTGATATCAAACACCCATAATTTCCTGTAAGATTTGAACTTTATAGAGCATATATTCTTTTTTGTGCTCACTTTATTGATTATGAGTGTGTCAACATTGAACTGTTATTCTAGAACTTGCTTCGATTATACATGTCAAGACCACACCTTTGATTTGATATACAGAGATGATAAAGGCACCTAGGTTTTAACCCACTCGCTCCACTAAAAACCTACCTTCATAATTAACCCCTAGTGAACCCTGTTTAATCCTAACAACCCTTTTTATTGACTCACCCATTAATATTAACCCAAAACCTTTTGTATTTCTTATCACCATTCCTTTTTGACTACCCTTATATCGAGATTTGATTTGATTAATTACCTAATTGTATTATTTCAGTAGCTGAATTTATCCTTTATTATTTGAATTGTTCTTAAAAAAAAATCAAGGTATATTCAGTATTAGTATTATGAAAAGTGAGCTTATACAGTTAAAGTCTATTTATCAAACGAAAAGCTCGTATTATTAGGGTTATTACTTTTCAGTTGATATTATCGTCTCAGTATTTCTAGATAGGTAACTTGTCAATTCAATCTCGATTCTAACCTTCTATTTTAGCCTTTATCCACACCTTTAAACCTAGCCCCGTTACAACCCTGTTAAAGACCTTTTGATATGTTTATCATCTCATTTTACAGTGGTGGAGATTTGATTTTCAGGCAAGCCTATGGGATTAACTTTTCAGGTTCGACTTATGAGTGCTCTTTTCCCTGAACCTTAAACACTTTTTGAGTGAATTGAGTGAATCTTTTGTGAGGCTGTCAATCTTTGTCGGTTTTGAATTAAAGGTAATTATTTAGATAAGGGGAGACACCTACATTTTCGTGATACAAATGTATGACTTATGTTGTTTGAATCTTTAGGACTATTTGAGTTAAATTATCCATGTATAAATTATCTATGAATTATGATGAGACATTGCTAATAGGAATATTGAATCATGGAAAGTTCGTTTTAATTGTAAATTGAGAATTTTGCTTGAGGACAAGCAAAAGCTTAAGTGTGGGGGTATGTGATAAACCGTAAAAGTAACATATTTTAATCCCACATTTAGCATACTTTTGGATTATTTATCCCTTGATTTATGTAAAAGGTGCTCTTAATCCTTTCTTTTCATGTTTTATACTCAGGAGAGCATCCAAGGACGGAAAGAACGAAAACGGGCCCAAAACGGAGTAAATGGGCCATATCACGAAATCCACACGGCCTGGCCCAAATCCACACGAGCGTGCCTCATTCAACAAGCTTGAACACGGCCTGGCCACAACTTACACGGGCGTGTGGCATGGCCGTGTCCCTGTCGTTGGAGAGAAGAGTTGCACTCGGAAAAGGATACTTAGGGGCAAAGAAACCTATTTCAAAAGCCTATGTAAACCCCCTAAGTATTACTTAAAAGAGGGCGGTTAGCTAGGCCAATGAGCCAAGCCGAAAATGTCAGATTTGTAGGAAACACTCGAAGATAGCCATTTGATCCATCTCAAGAAGTCGGAATTATACTCAAGACGGCGGATCTCTCCTTCAATTCCTTCAGGGGGTTTTAGGGATTTCTTATGTTTTGTTTTATCTTTTATTTTGAGATGTTTTCTTTTATTCTTATGAACTAAACCCTTCAGATACCTGAAGGGGATGAAACCTAAGACGGATCTTGTTATTGTTTTCTGAACTATATGATAAATATTTGACTTGTTCTTAATTATGTGTTCTTAATTCTTGTGTTGATATTTCTGGGATATTGATTCAAGTGTGATGTGCTTAAGTGGGGGAGCAAAAGTCCCTGCTTAAGAGTAGATCTAGCATAATTAAGCGGAGTTGATCGCACGCCTAGAGATAGGGTGATGAGATTTTGCCAGATTAGGGTGAATCCTAATATGGGAGTCCATAGATCGAGTTAATGTGATTCTAGGGGTTTTAATTAGAAAGAGATTTCAATTAGTCAACCTAAGGTTAGACGTTTTTCGCTTCGAGAGAGGGTTTAATATAACTTAGGGAATCTTACGGATCAAGTCAAGTGAATAAATCGTCTGGTTCAGTGTTAGATAACAAGTGAAGTCTAGGTGGATTCTTCCTAAGGGTATCGTCTTAATCAACTGAGTTTTTCCAACAGTATTTCCCCAATTCATTCTTTTTGTCTTTGCATCTTTAGTTTAGTAGTTAGTTAAATTTAGATTAAATAACAACTTCACTTATTTTAGGCTAGATAATAGAAAGAGAGTGAGAATTAGTACTTTTGGTTCCTTTAGGTTCGACATTCCGGTCATGCCTTAACTATACTACTGTTCGGTAGGTGCGTTTGCCTCAAATCGTTGTCAGATTTAGTTTCCAGGTTCAATCATTCTCATTATAAATTTAAAAATCTGAAATCGACGATCATAAACCTAGCATGCAAGGGGACACACGGCCTAACCACATGCCCATGGGGCTGACCGTGTGTCACTCACGGCCTAGACACATGCCAGTGTGTCTACCCGTGTGGACATTTATAAGGCAATCTAGTAAGCTCAATGCCACCCTACAAGGCAAAAATACTTATACCAATTCAATTCAACATTTATCATAACCATTAAAAACTTCTAAATACTCATAATCAAGATATCATCATCATTGCATATAAATAACTTATCAAGTACTGGCCTATTCCCAATGGCCATTTACAAAATGAATTGGTCAGCATTAGTAGCCAACACTTTGGCTAACAAATATGACCTAACAAAAAGATCAAGTCCTATACATGCCATACTCAAAATAAATCTAGCTTTGTTAAACCAAAAAGGAGTCGATAGTGTGATCTCGAGCTCCAACGTCCCACGATCCCTAAATTATCTTGGCAATACTACAAGGAAAAGGGAAATGAGATGGGTAAGCATAAAGCTTATTAGGTTTGCATGAGATAAATAGCAACATAAAAACTCATAATTTTCTCTATTGATTGCACTAAATAAACACAAGTATTAAGCTCATAGCCATAACTTACTTATGCTTACTCTTACCGATTTCATACTAAGTTCCATATCGTAAACATTTCTCGTAAATTACTCACAAGTACTTGTATCACTTCATCACATAGCTTTAGCACTAATTTCATCTCTATACAAGCTCAACTATTTATCTCAACGAATCACTTGGACTACTCAAGGATACACAACAGTCCACATATACATAAACACAATGCCAATGCCATATCCCTGATATGGTCTTACATGGGGTCACAACTCGATGCGGATTCCATATCCCAGATATGGTCTTATACGGGATCTTATTTTAATGTCGATGCCATATCCCAGATATAGTCTTATACGAGTTTCATGTTCGATGCCAATGCCACATCCCAGATATGGTCTTACACAGGATCTCAACTCGGTGTCGATGCCATGTCCTAAACATGGTCTGAACGGATGGAGGGTTGACTTAGTAGTCCCCACGGTGCGCAGGTTGGTACGGGTGATGTGTAGCGGTTGGTAACTAGGCTTGGGTATGGGAATACATCATTAATTGTAATTTATGATATCTATGTGTATGATTTGTTATGCCTGAATCTGTTTGGACTTAGTGTTTGTGTACACATTGAGTCTGTTTGACTCACCCCGTCGTGGGAACATTTTTCAGGTGATGATCAGTAATGGACCGGGCCGGCAGGACCTTAGTGGTGGCCATGCCCAGCAAGAAATTTTATTATCTGAATATTTTATTTTATTTTAAGTACATTAAATTTATTTTGGGTTTGTTTTGATGTAATCAGGCCATAGTACGAACTATCTTATGCATACACGTTAATTATTCCAGTACGATACAAATCTTATCAAATCTAAAGTCAAATAATTTTTCTTAAAATAAACCTTCAAATATTACGACATCTAAATTCAAATGTTTTCAATTCATAGGTAAAATCTTTAAAACAAAAATCGGCATGTCTTTTAATATTAAAAGCAAAGTTTTAATAAAACCCTGACTTCAAAAGAATAAATTGGTTTTCAACTTGAGCCCAACCCAATTCGAGTTTTCTTCCAAAATCACTTAAAGTTTCCAAAGAACAAACGAATTTGAACCGGTTTTCTTAAGGAACATACCAAATCTGGTCGAGGCTCGTGCGCCGGGTTTGGGGTGTTTCATTGATGATCTTATTCTCTCATTCATTAAAGTCCAACCGGGACTTTCACATTACAATTCTCATCATTTTCTCATCCGACATCATAACTCAAATTCATCGAATATTTTACAACATTACTAATATCAAACATTTAGAAACTTTATAAAATGATGTTGAATTTATTGCACACAAACTTACCTCGATATCAAAATAGGCTAAATTGCCTATCTAATCTGACACCTTGCCCTTTCCTCGGTCGAGGTTAATTCTTTGTTCTTCTTGATCTATAATAGCAAATTAGCTTATTTTATCACCACATTAATAAATACATTTCAATAAACATGATTTTGGCAAAATTACCATTTTGCCCTTAACCTTCCATAAAATGACCATTTTACCCCTAGGCTCGTAATTCGATTCTAATCGAATTTCCTCCTTTTACAAGCCTAGGTGAACATTTATTACTCTTACGGCAACCATCAAAACTCATTATTTCACACATTTACCTCTTATTTTACAACTTTTACACAAAGGTCCTATTAGGTGTTTTCATGAAAACACCCTTCACAAAAGTTGTTTATCTAACAACTAAGACTCATTTCCCTCCATAAAAGCTCAGCAAACAACATAAACTCTCTCATGGTAACACCTTAAACTTTCAACCATTTTGTAAAATAGTCCCCTCTTTAGCTAGCTTAAGCTTTAGGGGTTACAAAAGTACAAATATTATTAATAAATGATCACTAAACCAATAACTTGTAAGGAGAAAAGCTTGCTGAAATTTTTGAGCTCTCAAACCCTTATTTTGCTGCTATTTTTTTGTGGAAGAAGATGAGTGAATAGAAGTATATCATCTTTTCTTTATTTTATTTTATTTCATCAATTTAATCTACCTACTACACCAACTATGACCAATTTTGACTTCTTTGTCCCCTATGGCCGACCACCCTATGTATAAGGGCCTATTTGCACTTTAAAGGCCTCCAATTAGTATTCTATGGGTATTATGCACCTTTAGCTTATAAAATAGAACTTTCACACTTTATACGATTTAGTCATTTTTTGCAATTGAGCATGAAATCACTAAAATGAAAGAACCAAAATTTTCATGTACTGTTGTAATCATACTATAACTCATAAAATAACATTAAAAAAATTTTCTCTGACCTCGGATTAGTGGTCCCTATACCACTGTTCCGACTAGCCCCTAAATCAGGCTGTTAGAATTCTCCCCTTAAAGGATTTTAGTCCCCGAAAATCTTGCCGGTGAAAAGGTTGGGATACTGGTTTCTCATAGCCTCCTCGGGCTCCCAAGTAGCCTCTTCTACTCCATGTCTTTTCCATAATACTTTAACAAGGGCTACACTTTTGTTTCTCAACTGTTTGACTTCTCGTGCCAAAATCTTGACTGGCTCTTCGCCATAAGTCATGTCCGGTTGAATTTCTACCTTTGATGGTACAATCCCATGCGAAGGGTCTGAACGGTATCGGTGTAACATGGACACATGGAAAACATCATGAATCTTTTCTAGTTCAGGTGGCAAGGCCAAACGATAAGCTACCGGTCCTGTCTTCTCGGTAATTTCATAAGGTTCGATAAAACACGGACTCAATATGCCTTTCTGGCCAAATCTGAGGACTTTTCTCCTTGATGATACTTTCAGAAACACTTTATCACCTACTTGGAACTCAATATCTTTCCTTTTCAAATCCGAATAGGACTTTTGTCTATTTGAGGCTGCTTTTAGACGTTCACGTATCACTTTTCTCTTCTCTTCAGTTTCTCTAACTAAATCGACCTCGTGAATTTGATTCTCTCTGAGTTCTGTCCAATACAGGGGCGTTCGGCACTTATGCCCGTACAATGCCTCATAAGGCTCCATCTTCAAACTTGACTGAAAGCTGTTATTGTAGGCAAACTCCACCAGCGGTAAGTATTTATCCCAATTGCCTTAGAGCTCCATAACACAACATCGAAGCATATCTTTAACTATTTGTATTACTCTCTCCGACTGCCCGTCGGTTTGCGGATGGAAAGCTGTACTATAGCTAAATTTTGTGCCTAAGGCCTCTTGCAGCTTTTTCTAGAATCGTGACGTAAATCTCGAATCTCTATCTGAAATAATCGACAACGGTACCCCGTGAAGTCTTACTATTTCTGCCACATAGAAATCCGCCAACTTATCAAGCGAGTAGTTGACTTGCACTGGTATGAAATGGGCTAACTTCATGAGTCTATCAACCACGACCTACAACAACATCTTTCTTTTTCAGCATCAACCCGCCACGAAGTCCATAGTAATACGATCCCATTTCCACTCGAAAGCTGTAATAGGCTAAAGTAGACCCGAAGGTACTCGACACGAACTCGGAAATGCCTTTCTTCATACACAGCCACCAATACCACTTCCTCAAGTCATTATACATCTTCGTGCTACCTAGATGTACCAACAAACATCCATTATGCGCTTCATGCAGAATTTTCCGAATAAGTTCATCATCTCTGGGTACATAGACCATACCTCGGAACATCAGACATCCATTGGGACTTATC
Organism: Gossypium australe; assembly: GCA_005393395.2. Taxonomy (NCBI): domain Eukaryota; kingdom Viridiplantae; phylum Streptophyta; class Magnoliopsida; order Malvales; family Malvaceae; genus Gossypium; species Gossypium australe. The sequence goes on from CM016617.1 coordinate 60,132,838, forward strand.
CGAAAGTCCGATTCAACCTTTAACTCACATTGAACTCTTTTAGGCTTTAATTCATCGTCACTTTTCTGAGCTTCAAAAATTTCTTCGAGAAACATTAATCTAGCTCTTAACTCGATTAGAATAGAACCATAATTTGAGAAAGCTATCCATGTATTCATGGCTCTTAGCGCAAACAGGGATTTCATGCTCAAGGCATCAGCGACCACGTTCGCCTTTCTTGGATGGTAGTCAATTACTAACTCGTAATCTTTTATCAACTCTAACCATCTCCGTTGCCTAAGGTGCAACTCTTTTTGAGTCATCAAGTACTTTAGGCTTTTATGATCCATAAACACCCGGCATTTCTCACCATACAAATGGTGTCACCAAATCTTTAGTGCAAAAAACATTTGCAGCTAACTCCAAGTCGTGTGTCGGATAATTCTTCTCGTGCTACCACCTTGCCCTTTTCCATGAGTACACAACCTAACCCATTCAGGGGCGCATCACTGTAAACCACGAATTCTTTTCCCGGCTTCAGTTGCATTAAAATAGGGGCCTCAGTCAACAACGCCTTCAATTTCTCAAAACTCTGTTGGCACTTTTTTGACCAATCAAACTTCACATCTTTTTGAAATAGCCTCGTCATCGGAGTAGCTATCACGGAAAACCACTTGACAAATCGCCTATAGTAGCCAGCTAGGCCCAGAAAAATCCTCACCTCAGTTACGTTCCTTCGCTCTTTCCATTCAACAATTGCTGAAATCTCACTCGGGTCGACTCTAATTCCATCTCCCAAGACAATATACCCCAAAAATCCAACTTTCTTCAGCCAAAATTCACTTTTACTAAACTTGACATATAATTGTTTATCTCTCAAAATTTACAAAACTGTTCTCAAATGTGTGGCTGCTCGTTCTCATCCTGAGAGTAGATCAATATATCATCGATAAAGACTACCACAAATTTATCCAAATACAACCAAAAAATATGATTCATCAAATCCGTGAAAACTGTAAGGGCATTTGTTAAACCAAAAGGCATGACCAAAAATTCATAGTAGCCATACCTTGTCCGAAATGCGGTTTTCGACACATTTGAGTCCTTGACTCTGAACTGATAATATCCAGACCTTAAGTCTATTTTAGAGAACACAGTGGCTCCTTTCAATTGATCAAGCAAATCATCGATTCTTGGCAACGGGTACTTGTTCTTCACGGTTACCTTAGTAAGCTACCGATAATCTATACATATCCTCATGGAACCATTTTTCTTCTTCACAAATAATATGGGAGCACCCCACGGAGAATAACTTGGTCTTCCGAAGCCTTTATCCGTTAACTCTTGCAACTGTACCTTTAGTTCTTTTAGCTCGGTTGGAGCCATTCTGTATGGAGCAATAGAAATGGGGCAGTACCAGGAGCTAACTCGATCCCAAATTCGATTTCTCTAACCAGAGGTAGCCCTGACAATTCCTCTGGGAAAACGTTTGGATATTCACATACTATGGGCACTGATTCAATACTTAACTCAATCTATCTAGTATTCATCACAAAGGCAATGTAAGCTTCGTACCCTTTTCTTAAATACTTCTGAGTTGACAAGGAAGATATTAATACTATCAATCTGCCTTGCTCCTCTGATTCAACACAAATAAGATCCCCACTTTCATATTTCAGCTCAATCCTTCCACAATTCACTATCACATCATGAGTGATAACCAATCCATCCCAAGGATGACATCAAATTCATCAAATGGTAATAGCATGAGATTAGCAGGAAAATAATGACCCTTAACCATCAAAGGGCAACCTTTGCATACTCTATCGACCAACACATACTTGCCTAGGGGATTTGACACTCTTATCACAAATTCAGTAGACTATACAGGCATACTCATGCTAGAGACTAATTTCATGCAAATATACGAGTGGGTAGACCCTGGATCAATTAAAGCTACAACATGAATATCATAGAGAGAAAATGTACCTGTGATCACGTCGGGGGAGGATGCCTCTTCGCGAGCACAAATGGCATATTTTCTCATCAGTGCTCTACCCTCAACTCTTGCAGTCTACTCTCTAGAAAGATTCTTGCAACTCATTTCATTTCTCGAGTTTCTCTGTGGTCTTCCTCTAGCAGTACTTCCCAGTCTTGTATTCTGAGGTTTCTCATTCTCACCCGCCTCAAAGAAATCTCTGATAAAATGGTCCAGAGATCCACACTTGAAACAAGCTTTCTCATTTGCTCGACACTAACCGAAGTGGTGTCTGCCACACTGTGGACATTTCGGACTTCTTGGCCGAGCATTGCCAACACTAGCAACTGATGTGGTCTGACCTTTAGACCCCGAGAATTGTTTGACCTTACTTCTGTTTGGAAACCTGGCTGAAGTGGCTGATCGAGTAGCGAAATCCCTTGACTTCTTAGATGAGGACTGAAATGACTTACTCAATTGCCTCTTTCTCAAGTCACGGGACTCAATCTCAGCTTTTCTTTTCTCTTTGGCCAACTCCTCGGCCTTACAGGCTCTATCTACCAACACCACAAATTCTTTAAAGTTCGAAGACTCCAACATATAAACAGATATCCTCATTTAACCCGTCCTCGAACCTTTTGTACATGATAGCCTTGGTAGACACGCACTCCCGGGCATACTTACTAAGCCTTACAAATTCACGTTCGTATTCAGTCATCGTCATTTAGCCCAGCTTTAGCTCTAAGAACTCTTTTCTATTCTGGTCAATGAATCTTTGACTATTATACTTCTTCCGGAACTCCTCTTGGAAGAATTCTCAATTAACTCTCTCCCCTGGTAACACCGATACAAGGGTGTTCCACCACAGATAGGCCGAATCTCTCAAGAGAGATACCACACACTTCATTCACTCTTCAGGCATGCATGACAACTCATCGAATACCCTGATGGTATTCTCAAGCCAGAATTCTACCCTTTCCGGGTCATCATCTTTACTAGCTCAAAATTCATTGGCTCCTTGTTTCTAGATTTTATCAACCTGAGGCTTCTCTCCTCTTACTACTTCTACCATTTGAGGATCTACAAGAGCGGGCTGAGGAATAGGTGGGGTGGAGGGGGTTGAGCATTAGGATTTGCTCGAATGTACTCGGTGTGCCAATTGCTCATCATATGGAGGAAGGCTTCTCGAGCCTCTTCTCCCTAACCCAAAGTCTCGGGTCTACTCTCTATTGGCGTGGTCCCCTACGCGGGAGCCGACGCATTGCTTGCAGCATCGTCAGCTGCAACTCAGTCAGGATCAGGATCCATTTACTATATGAAATCAGAATTCAAATCGTCAAGAGTTGTCACACTATCATTGCAGAAATACTCTTACGTACGGCATGTATAACTAGACTCATACCTGCACTATGTTAGTCCGAGAATTGATTCAGCCATAGCTCTGATACCACTAAATGTAACACCCCTTACCCGTATTGAACGCCTGAATCGGATACGAGCATTACTGAACTTAGCTTGCTTAAGCACACAACATCGGGCCATCAAGTTTCATTCTAACTTAAAACTTTTCATTTATAATCATAACATCCCTGTCAAGGGTCCACGAGACCTTAAACATACATTTGGAATGATTCAGGACCAAACCGGAAACTTTTACGCACCTAGAAAATTTTTGTTTAAACGGGGCCACACGCCCGTGTAAAATGAAACACACCCGTATGGGCAGGCCGTATGGTCACACACGCCCATGATCCTAGTCCATGTGGAATTTATTTCTCATTTCGAACTTACAAGGGTTTCCACACGGCCGGACACACACCCGTGTCCCTCACACTGCCTAAACACGCTCATGTCCTCACCCGTGTGTGAAAAACTTGGGTATTCTGTTTATGACGTCATCACCCCATGAATGTCACACGGCCAAGGCACACGCTTGTGTCCTCCGACCGTGTGGTGAATTAAATTCCAAATTTTAGGTGCAGACTTCACACGGCCTGGGGAGACACCCATGTCCATGGCCGTGTCTCCCACACAGTCGAGACACACAGTCGTGTCTCTACCCGTGTGTTTACTACTAAGCATACTAACTTGTAAACCTAGCATGCAAGGAGACACACGGCCTAGCCACACGCCCATGGCGTTGACCGTGTGTCACACAGGGCCTAGACACACGCCCGTGTGTCTACCCGTGTGGACATTTATAAGGCTATCTACTATGCCCAATGCCACCCTACAAGGCAAACATACTTATACCAATTCAATTCAACTTTTATCATAACCATTAAACACTTCTAAAAACTCATAATCAAGACATCCACACAAACATATACTTCGTGAATTCCATCATCATCATTGCATATAAATAACTTATCAAGTATTGGCCTATTGCCAATGGCCATTTACAAAATGAATTGGTCAGGATCAGTAGCCAACACTTTGGCTAACAAATATGAACTAACAAAAAGATCAAGTCCTATACATGCCATACTCAAAATAAATCTAGCTTTATTATACCAAAAAAGAGTCGATAGTGTGATCTCGAGCTCCGACATCCCACGATCCCTGAATTATCTTGGCAATACTACAAGGAAAAGGGAAATGAGATGGGTAAGCATAAAGCTTCGTAAGTTTGCATGAGATAAATAGCAACATAAAAACTCATAATATCCTCTATTGATTGCATTAAATAAACACAAGTCTTAAGCTCATAGCCATAACTTACTTATGCTTACTTTTCCCAATTGCATACTAAGCTCTATATCGTAAACATATCTCGTGAATTACTCACAAGTAGCTGTATCACTTCATCAAATATCTTTAGCACTAATTTCATCTCTATACAAGCTCAAGTATTTATCTCAACGAGTCACTTGGACTACTCAAGGATACACAATAGTCCACATTACATAAACACAATGCCAATGCCATATCCCCAATATGGTCTTACATGGGGTCACATCTTGATGCCGATGCCCTATCCCAGATATGGTCTTATAGGGGATCTTATTTTAATGTCGATGCCATATCCCAAATATGGTCTTCTACGAGTTTCATGTTCGATGCTGATGCCACATCCCATATATGGTCTTACACAGGATCTCAACTCGGTGTTGAGGCCATGTCTCAGACATGGTCTTATATGGAACCTTACAAATATCATTCCTCGATGATCTTATTCTCTCATTATTAAAGTCCAACCGGAACTTTCACATTACAATTCTTATCATTTTCTCATTCGACTTGATAACTCAAATTCATAGCATATTTTACAAGATCACTAATATCAAACATTTAGAAACTTTAAAACATGATGTTGAATTTATTGCACACAAACTTACCTCGATATCAAAATAGGCTAACTTGCCGATCTAATCTGACACCTTGCCCTTTCCTCGATCGAGGTTAATTTTTTGTTCTTCTTGGTCTATAATAGAAAATTAGCTCATTTTATCACCACATTAATAAATACATTTTAATAAACATAATTTTGGCAAAATACCATTTTGCCCTTAACCTTCCATAAAATGACCATTTTACCCCTAGGCTCGTAATTCGATTCTAATCGAATTTCCTCCTTTTACAAGCCTAGGTGAACATTTATTACTCTTACAGCAACCATCAAAACTCATTATTTTACACATTTACCTCTTATTTTACAACCTTTACAAAAAGGTCCTATTAGGTGATTTCATGAAAACGCCCTTCACAAAAGTTGTTTATCTAACAACTAAGACTCATTTCCCTCCATAAAAACTCAGAAAACAACATAAACTCTCTCATGGTAACACCTTAAAGTTTCAACCATTTTGTAAAGTAGTCCCCTCTTTAGCTAGCTTAAGCTTTAGTGGTTTCAAAAGTACAAATATTATCAAGAAATGATCACTAAAACACTTGTAAGGAGAAAAGCTTGATGAAATTTTTGAGCTCTCAAAACCTTATTTTTCTACTAGTTTTCAAAGGAAGAAGATGAGTGAATAGAAGGATATCATCTTTTCTTTATTTTATTCTATTTCATTTATTTAATCCACCTACTACACCAACTTTGACTAATTTTGACTACTTTGTCCCCTATGGCCGGCCACCCTATATCTAAGGGTCTATTTGCACCTCAAAGGCCTCCAATTAGTATTCGATGGCTATTGGGCACCTTTAGCATATAAAGTAGAACTTTCGCAGTTTATGCGATTTAGTCTTTTTTTGCAATTGAGCATGCAATAGCTAAAATTAAAGCACCAATATTTTCATGTACTCTTGTAATCATTCTATAACTCATAAAATAACATTAAAATAATTTTCTATTACCTCAGATTAGTAGTATCGAGATCGCTATTCTGACTAGCCCCTAGATCAGGCTGTTACAGTAGTACATGTTTTGATGTAGTCATTGAGGTGCCTTTGGGCATATTGGTTGTTTGTTATTATATCACATGTATATACCTAGAATATGCTTGATTTCGGTACCCTGTTCTGGCTGGTAATTGTGTGCAAATGTGCTTGTAGGTACATTTTTTGTTGGGTGAGAAAATGGCTTGGAAATGACCTACTTTTCGTCCACATAGGCATGTGTCTCAGCTGTGTGTGACACATGGCCAGATAACACAGTTCTGTGTCCCCTATAGCTTTCAAAGGGTTACAAGTCAGTCTATTACACGGCCTAGCACACAGCCTAGCACATGGGCGTTTGAGGTTATTTCGTAAGGTACACGGCCTGGCACAATGGCGTGTGGCTTGGTTTAGTTTTAATATTATTATCAAAATGATTTGAAATATTTGAAATTTTTTATTTTTTTCTTTGAGAACTCTGATAATGCTTCGTAACCCTATTCCTGTAACAACCCGATTTAGGGGCTAGTCAGAATAGTGATCTCGGGATCACTAATCTGAGATTTGAGAAATTTATTTTCATGTGATTTTATGAATTATTGTATGATTGTATAAGTACATGAGAATTTTTGTATTTTAATTTTAGTGATTTCATGTTTAATCGCGAAAAAGGACTAAATCGCATAAAGTACAAAAGTTCTATTCTATAAGCTAAAGGTATCAAATAGCCATAGACTGATAATTGAATGTCTTTAAAAGACAATTAGACGTCCAATATTTTCTTGGCCAGCCATAGACTATATAGGAGACAAAGATGGACAAAATTGGTCAAAGTTGTTGATAGTAGGTGGATTAAATTGAGAGTTAATATTAAAATAAAGAAAAGATGATGTCCATCTTTCTTGTTCATCTCTTCCACCAAAATTTTCAAGCAAAATAGAGGTTGAAAGCTTCAAAAATTTTAGCACACTCATCTTTTCTCTAGTAAGTGTTCTAGTGATCTTTTTTTAAAAATAGTTATACTTTTGAGACCCCTAAAGATTAAGCTTTCAAATGATAGGACTATTGTGCAATATTGTGAAAACTTTAAGGTTTTTCCATGAGAGCTATCATTGTTATTTGCTACTTTTTATGGAAGAATTTGAGTCTTAGTTGTTAGATGATCAACTTTTATGAAAGGTGTTGTCTTGAAAACTCCTAATTGAACATTGATGAAAAGGTTATAAATTTGTAGTAAGTATGTGAAATTTAGAGTTTTGATGATAGCTATAAGAGTATTAAATGTTCACCTAGGCTTGTTGAAGGTAGAAATGTGATTAGAATTAATTTCCGAGCCTAGGGGCAAAATGGTCATTTTACTAAAGTCTAGGGGCAAAATTGTAATTTTGTCAAAACATGAATTATGAGTCAATTTAGTCAATATGTGAATTTAACAAGTGAAATTGTTACTATAGACCAAGAACGCGAAGCCCGAGTCGAAACCGAGGCAAAAACCAAGCCAATGACTAACTTATATCTCTACATACATTTTGAATACCGAGGTAAGTTTGTATGAATTAAAGTTTTACGTGTATTCTCATTCAATTATTTATTATGTTGTATAATGAGTATTATTTCTATGAAGTAAACTTATTAACATTATGATGAGAAAAGTAAATGAGAATATGTATGAGAAAGTCTCGGTTGAAGTCTCGGAATAATAAGGATACTATTATCACAACATGTGATAAGGAAAGTCCGTGTCAGACCATGTCAAGACATGGCATTTGCATAAGGCAAGGATATCATGTAAGTCCATGACAAGTCATGGCATTGAAAAGTTATTATGAGGCAAAGGTCCCATGTAAGTCCAAGCCAAGGCTTGGCATTGGTTAACTCATAAGGAAAAGATGTCATGTAAGTCCATGTCAAGACATGGCATTGATAAGATTCATAAGGCAAGGATACCATATAAGCCCATGTCAAGACATGGCAATGGTAAGTTTCCAAAGGAAACACATAAGGAAGGTCTCGTGTAAGACCATGTCTGGGACATGGCATCGACACCGACTAAGGGATCCTATGTAAGACCATATCTGGGATATGGTATTGGCATCATGAGGCGATCCCATGTAAGACCATGTTTGGGACATGGCATTGGCATCGAGATACATATTTGATGAGATTGATTAGCCTCAATTATTTCGGGAAATTCAATTGGTAAAAGAGCTACATATGAAAGAGGCAACAAGAAAGTCAAGTAAGTGAAGATAGTACTAAGTTAAATCATACAAGGTTAGTATAAAGCATTTTTCATGTTAGTAGAAAGATGGAAGTTGAGTTTACTTTTGCATCAGCAAAATGTACTAATCTATGTGATCAAGTGACACATGTACCATGATTATAACGCAAGTATGAAATTATTATGTATCATGCGAGGAGTAAGTAAGCCATGCACTTGAGTTTTATGTTGTTCTTAACTAGAAATGGATGAGCTATAATGAGTTAATGCCTTGCTATATGAGTTTCATGCAAACTTACTAAGCTATATACTTACTTCTATCCCTTCTTCTTTCCTCGCAGTCTTACCAAGCTAACTCGTGGATCATTGATGTCAGAGCTCGGAGCACACTATCAATCACTATTTTGGTATAGCCAAGTTGTTTTTATTAAGTATGGCATGTATAGGAATTATTTCATCTTGATGTAAGTCCTAAGAGGGGCCAAAGTGTTGGCAATTAATGTTATTATTCTTTTTGTATATGGCTAAAGAGATTGGCCAATATTTACAAAGTTTATACATCAATTGATGATGAGCTATGCATTGTTATTCATGTTTTTGATGAAATATTTGAGTGGTTGTATTGAGTATATGAATGATCTTGATTTCAGGGTGGCAATTGGCTTGGAAAATAGCCTTTAAGTGTCCACACGGGTAGTCACATAGGCGTGTGTCTAGGCTATGTGTGACACACAGTCAACCCATATGGGTGTGCTAATAGGCCGTGTGTCCCCTACATGTTAGTGTTTTAAGTCAATGTCGACCACGGGCTAGCCACACGGGCATGTGCCTAGGCCATGTGCTCCTTAAGGGGTTGATGATGTCACAAACAGAATACCCCTAGGTTTTCACATGGGTGAGGACACGGGCGTGTCTAGGCCTTGTGAATGACACGAGCCATTGACACGGGCGTGTGTCAAGCCATGTGAAAACCCCTGTAGGTTGTAATAAAAAATTGTACACAGGCTACGGACATGGGCGTGTGAGACCACACGGCCTGCCCACATGAGCGTGTCCCAGGTCACAAGGGCGTGTGACCCTTGTTTAGACAAAAATTTTCGAAGAGAGTAAAAGTTTCCGGTTGATCTCCAAAACCATCGGGATGTATGGTTATGGCCTCGTAGGACCATGAGATGAATGTCATGGCCACGGAAAGAAAGTTTTTAAATCGAAACAAAATTTCACAGCTCGTTAATACATGTTTAAGTAAGGTGAAGGATACTATTGCCTCCTATCCGGTCTCGGCATCGGACATGGGTAAGGGGTATTACATTTAGTGGTATCAGAGCTACGATTTAGTCGATTCTAGGACTAGCGTAGCGTATGTATGAGTTTAGCTATACATGCCATACATAAGAGTATTTTCATAATGATAGTGTGACGACTCCTGACGACTTAAATTGTATTCTCATATAGTAAATGGATCTCGAAAGAGCTGTGGCGGATGATGTAGAAATTAACGTGCCAGCTCTCACTGAAGGGACGGTGCCGAATGAGGATGAGAATAGACCCACTACGGTGAGTTAGAGAGGAGGAGAAGAGGATAGAGAACCTTTCTCCACATGATGAATACATGGTACACGGAGTTCGTTCGTACGAACCCAAATGCACAACCCTCTCCACCCTCGCCTAGTCCTCAACCTACCTCTGTAGCCCCTCAAGTGGTAGAAGTAGTAATAAGAGAAAAACCTCCGATTGATAGGATCTAGAAACAAGGAGCAGAGTAATTCCAGGCTAGTAAAGATGACTTGGGAACCCTGGAAGTGGAGCAAGCAGTAAAGGTAACCCTAGAGAGCAAGCTGCGAGACCTGAGGGTAGGGCGCCTGCAAGGACTTATGCTATTCACGCTCGCGAAGAGGCATATTCTCCTGATGTTATTACGGGTACCTTTTCTCTTCATGATACTAAAGTTATTGCTTTAATAGATCTCGGATCTACCAACTCATATATTTGCATGAAATTAGTATCTAGTATGAGTATGCCTATAGAGTCCACAAAGTTTGTGATAAAGGTGTCTAATCCACTAGGCAAAACTGTTTTAGTTGATAAAGTATGCAAAGATTGTCCTTTGATGATTAGGGGTTATTACTTTAAGGACAACCTTATGTTATTACCATTTAATGAATTTAACATTATTCTTGGTATGAACTGGTTAACCACTCACGATGTGATAGTAAATTGTGGAAAGAAATATATTGAGTTGAGATGTGAAAACGGGGATATCCTTCATATTGAATCAGATGAACAAGACAGGTTGCCGGTAGTGATTTCTCACATGACGGCTCAGAGGTATGTAAGAAAAGGGTATGAGGCGTATCTTGCCTTTGTGATGAATGCCAAGGAAACTGAGTTAAAGATTGAGGCAGTGTTGATAGTATGTGAATAGCTAGATGTTTTCCCCGAGGAATTGCCAGGATTGCCTCCGGTTAGAGTGGTTGAATTTGGCATCGAGTTAGCTCCCGGTACTGTACTAATATCAATTGCTCCTTATAGGATGGCTCCAACTGAGTTGAAAGAATTAAAGGCACAGTTGCAAGATTTAACGGACAAAGGTTTTACCAGACCGAGTTGTTCTCCATGGAGTGCTCCAATGCTATTTGTGAAAAAGAAAGATGGCTCTATGAGATTGTGCATAGATTACCGACAACTCAATAGGGTAACAGTGAAGAGCAAGTATCCATTGCCAAGAATCGACGATTTGTTCGACCAATTGAAGGGAGCCATTGTGTTCTCCAAGATAGACTTGAGGTCTGGATACTATCAGTTGAGAGTAAAGGACTCCGTTGTGTCTAAGACGACTTTTCGAACGAGGTATGGGCATTATGAATTTTTAGTCATGCCCTTTGGTTTGACCAATGCTCCTGCGGTGTTCATGGATCTTATGAATTGCATCTTTAGGCCATACCACGATAAGTTTTTGGTCATTTTTATTGACGACATATTGATTTATTCTTGAGATAAGACGGAGCATGCCGAGCATCTATGGACGGTTTTACAGATTCTACGAGAAAATTAGTTGTATGCCAAGTTCAGCAAAAGAGAATTTTGGCTCAAGGAAGTTGGATTTTTGGGACATATTGTCTCGGGAGATAGAGTCCGAGTTGACCCAAGTAAGATTTCGGCTATTGTTGACTGGAAACCGCCGAAGAATATATCTGAGGTTAGAAGTTTTCTAGGCCTAGCTAGCTATTATAAACAATTTGTCAAGGAGTTTTCCATGATTGCGACTCCGATGACGAAACTGTTATAGAAAAATGTGAAGTTTGAGTGGACAGAAAAATGCCAACAAAGTTTCGAGAAATTGAAGTCATTATTGACAGAAGCTCCATCTCTAGTACAACCCGAGTCAGGAACAGAATTTTTGATCTACATCAATGCATCCTTAAATGGATTAGGCTGTGTACTTATGCAAGAAGGTAATGCAATAGCATATTCCTCTAGACATGTAACACCCCAAACCTGGTCAAAACACTACGACCGAATCCGGCATGTCACATGGAAGGATCGTTTTTGATAAAACCAGTTGTTGACTTAAATCGCAAAGAAAACGCTTTGTTTTATGGAAACCGAAGTTGGGTTGAATTAATTGCTGAAACCGTTTCGAAATTCGCTTTAAAGAAAATCAAGTTACCCGATGGTAAAGTTTTGGAAAAATCTCGAAAATCCATAAAGGTTTGGGAAAACATTCATTTTATTGACTCTTTTCCATTTTAATCATACTTTAATGCTTAACACAGATTCAAAGGTATTCAACGAAATAAATAATCCCGAAATAAAAATTTAGATGGCCTTATTACAACCAAAAACTAAATTTAGTGAAAATCTAAATCCGAAATAGTAATTTAAAACAAAACCAGAAGTATCGCACATGGCCACCTCGAGCCCGTCCCGGCTCCACATCCGCGTACTATGAATCATCTGTAAAAAGTAAAGGGAGAGGTGAGTCACCGAGACTCAGTGTATAAATCCCCATCCCGAACATATAAGCCCGTACAAAGTTTCATAAGTGAATATGTATATCATGCACCCCAAAACCTAGCCATTCAAAACTCCTGAATCTACCCCGTGTGGTCAAAACCACTGGTGGTCAAAACCATTGGTGACCGAGGTCACAAATAATGTATGTGTGGTCAAAACCACTGGTGACCGAGGTCACAAATAATATATGTGTGGGGCCAACCCACATTGTGGTCAAAACCACTGGTGACAATCCCGTATCGATATGTGGGGCCAACCCACCGTGGTCAAACCACTGGGACGAGTCACAAAGATAGATGTATGTGGTACCAAACCACTGGTGGTCAAAACCACTGAGACTTAGTCACAATAATATAGTAAGCGGGGCCAACTCACTGTGTGGTCAAAACCACTGGTGACAGTCTAAAATTATATCTTCCCCCTCCTCTCATCACCCATTTTTATGAAAATGCTTTTCATGGCTAAATAATCATGCTTAATATTCAGGAATAACATAACATGGCATAAGCAACCCTATCCGAGGCATTTATCACTAGCCAAATCAAAATGGACTTACCCGGAGTCCTCGCTCATACCCACAAGGGTAACACATCGTAACACATAGATTTCTGCCATTATTCCAGCTTTTGACAAATCACAAAATAATAACATATTAATCTACGAAGTGTGTAAGAGTTACACACCTGATTACTCGTAATACGACGCTCTCTACGTCGACACTGTCGTTAACTGACACTACCGCTATATGTCTACTGCTTTGCTCAGATGACGGCGCACACCAGGTGGCCAATCACGAATAGCCGACACAGCCCTCTTCTTAAACTTAGGGGCTGGGGTCTCAGATCTAACTCCTCCTAACGCTTGTCTGGCATTAGAGTCCATGAACACCTTTGGTCACTCAATGGGGATAACACACAGAAAAACGACAAATAGATATTTAACCCGAATGAATAGATACCTTACCTAGATCGACAAATCCCAAAAGATCCGAGCAAATCCCGAGAATCCAAACGCTTGCGTCACCCCCTTCCTATATTCGGCCAAACATAACACTATAAGCAAATAGCCATTCGGCTTTGGTCAAGAAATCCCGAAAGAGATAACGCAAAATACAAGGGATCGCTTCCCTTACCTTAACTCAACAGATTCGACCAACCCCTAACAAGAATTGGCAACACTAGAGTAGAAGAGGGCTCGAAAGAGAAGCCGAAAGAAAGAAGACACGAAAGTCAGAGAGATTCGCAAGCACAAAATGAAAACACTCAAGAAGAACACTGAGTTTCGATCTTACTAAAAGAAAACCAAAAGAAAGCAAGAATACCATATTGGGGTGATTCGACTAAGGAAGAAAACTTACCAAGGAAGAATGTTTATGATGTTTCGCTCTTGAACCGAAAGAAATGGAGAGGAGAAGATAGTTTTGGCATAAAACTGATGAAGAGAAGAGGTGATTTCGGCTCTTAGGGAGATTGATAAAAATATGAGAGTGTAACTAGGGTATTCGGCTATCACAGAATGTAGATGAAAAGAGAAAGAATGATGAGTACTAGATGCGGCTATGACAAAGAGGAGAAAAGAGGAGAAGGTTCAAGTAATTCAGCACAAGAGATATTGAGAGAAGAAAAGAAGTCAAATGAAAGGGAAAAGGAGTGTTGATTTCGGTTTTTGAACCAAGATGGAGAAAAAGAGTAGAGGAAATTCGGCTTTGACTTTTGAGAGAAAGAAAATGAAGAAACAACACAAAAGAAATGGGAGAAAAGAGTTCTGAATGCCCCCTACTAACCGAATATACACAATTCACCAAAGCCAAAACCACATTCGGCCACCTACCTCACTTAGCACTCAAAACCAAAAAATGGAAGAAACCCACACCCAAGTTTCGGCACACCCCTAAACACCCAAGAATCGAATGCTCCTCTTGCCCAAAACACCTTCAAAATTCGGTTAACCACACCCCCCTTCTGAAACCCTTCTTTTCCTCCTTGTTTTTCTCCTAACCACTTATTCAAATCCATTTGAATGTTTCAAATGCCTAAATATTCTCTTCTCCACCAATTCGAACGTATTGACCCCTTCAACACATATCCACCAGTGCCCATCCTAAGTGCAACTCTTCTTTGTCCTGGCGTCAAAAAGAATGCCCAAAAGGAGATTCCTGCAGCTCGAACCAAGGCCCCTTCTGCTCCCTGTGGCGTCACTCCCCTTGTACTTAAGTGGCGCCTCCCTTGCCACTTTACCACTGGGATTCTTGTGTCAGAACTTGCTAACAATTATCCTTAACACCTAACTCCTTCAGCTTCCCCTTCCAAGTACCCAAAAATGAAATTTTTGCTATGACCCTAGCCTATCCCAGGCTCAAGCCTAGACCCTAAAATAGTCTAAACTAACATGACATCCATACCATAATCATGCAAATAGATAAAATGCAAAGACCCCGATTTAAGGATGTTACAGTTCTACCCCCTTAAAATAATTTCGGCCCCGAAATTACCTGGTCTAAAGAGTTGAGGGTATTGCTTCTGCATCACATCCTCTGGCTCCCACGTGGCCTCTTCAGTTCCGTGATTCCGCCATAACACCTTCACTAAAGGAACTGACTTCCTACACAAAACTTTGACATCCCGATCCAGAATCTGCACCGGCTCCTCCTCAAAAGACAAATCCGGACTCACCTCAATCTCCTCTACTGGAACAACATGCGATGGATCTGATCGATGGCGTCTAAGCATTGAAACATGGAACACGTCATGGATCTAACTCAATTCTGCTGGCAACTCGAGCTGATAAGCTACTAGTCCCACACGCTTCAACACCTTATACGGCCCGATGAACCTATGGCTCAGCTTGCCCTTCCGACCAAAACTCAACACCTTCTTCCACGGCGACACCTTCAGAAAAACTTTGTCACCCAGTGCAAACTCCATATCCCTCCGCTTGAGATCGGCATAAGATTTCTATCTATCCGAAGCCTCCTTCAGACGAGCCCGAATCAGCTTAACCTTATCTTCTGTTTCTGCAACCAACTATGGACCCAACAACTGACGCTCATCCAACTCTGTCCAACACGTAGGAGTGCGACACTTCTGCCCATACAGCGCTTCATACGGTGCCATCTGGATACTTGCCTGATAACTGTTGTTGTACGCGAACTCTGCCAACGGTAGAAATTCTTCCCAACTACCTCTGAAATCCAAAACACAACCCCTCAGCATGTCTTCTAAAATTTGAATTACCCTCTCTGACTGCCCATCTGACTGCGGATGAAACGTCGTACTGAAATCCAGCCTTGTACCCAAAGCCTGATGCAATGCTCTCCAGAATCTTGACGTGAACCTAGGATCTCTATCCGAGATAATCGACACTAGCACTCCATGTAGTCTCACGATTTCTGCCACATACAACTTAGCCAACCTTTGAAGCGAGTAATCAACCCGAACTGGTATAAAATAAGCAGACTTAGTCAGACGATCAACAATCACCCAGACCGAATCTTTCTTGCTAGGCGTGACGGGTAGCCCGCTGACAAAATCCATCGTAATTCTCTCCCACTTCCACTGCGGAATCTTAATCGGCTGTAACAGACCCGAAGGTAACTGATGTTCAGCTTTGACTTGCTAACACGTCAGACACTTACAAATTCCATTACCTCTCGCTTCAGACCCGGCCACCAAAACTGTTCCCTCAAATCTTGGTACATTTTACTACCTCCAGGATGCATAGCGTATGGGCTGCTATAAGCTTCCTGAAGAATCTCCTATCTTAACTCCGTATTTCTTGGCATACAAACTTTCCCTTGGAAACATAACACCCTATCACTACTCAAGCTATAACCCTCCAATCCACCATTCTGCACTTGCAAACACCGAGCACTTAAAACTTCATCCACTAGCTGTTTCTCATTAACCTGATTTACCCACGTCGGCTTCACTTGTAATTTCGCTAACAGACTTCCGTCATCATACAGACTAAGATGAGCAAACATTTCTCTCAAGTCTGCTACCACCTTGCGGCTCAACGCGTCAGCCACTACGTTAGCCTTACCCGGATGATATTCAATGAACAGTCGTAATCCTTTAACAACTCGATCCACCTTCGCTGCCTCAAATTCAACTCCTTCTGAGTCAAGAGGTACTTCAAAATTTTGTGGTCCGTGTAGACTATAAACTTCTCCTCATACAAGTAATGCCTCCAAATTTTCAGAGCGAAAACCACTGCAGCCAACTCCAGATCATGCGTCGTAATTCACTTCGTGAGGTCTCAATTGACGAGAAGCATATGCAACTACTTTCCCTTCTTGCATCAGCATGCATCCTAACCCGGTATGCGACGCATCACAATATACTATAAACTCTTTCCCTGCTTCAGGTTGAATCAAAACTGGAGCTTCTGTCCAAATCTTCTTTAACTTCTCAAAACTTTATTGTTCCTTGTCTGACCACACAAACGGTACCTCTTTCCTCAGCAACTTAGTCAATGGTGCTGCAATCAAAGAAAACCCTTCCACAAACCTTCTGCAATAACCCGCTAAACCCAAAAAACTCCGAATCTTTGCTACAGACTTAGGTGGTCTCCAATCCAATACTGCCTCAATCTTCCGAGGATCTACCCTAATCCCCTCAGCCGACACCACATGACCCAAGAAAGTTACCTCCTTTAATCAGAACTCGCATTTACTAAACTTTGCGAACAACTACTTCTCCCTCAGAGTCTGTAAAACCATACGTAGATGCGCATCATGTTCCTCTTCCGATTTCGAGTACATCAAAATGTCGTCTATAAACACCACGATGAATCGGTCTAAGTACAGCTGAAACACCCGATTCATCATGTCCATGAATGCTGCCGGCGCGTTAGTCAACCCAAACGGCATTACCAAGAACTCGTAATGCCCATAACGAGTGCGAAACGCCATCTTATGGATATCGGCCTCCTTTACCTTAAGCTGGTGATACCCTGACCTCAGATCAATCTTGGAGAAAACGGATGCACCCTTAAGTTGATCGAACAGATCGTCTATCCTCGGCAATGGATACTTGTTCTTAATCATCAACTTATTCAGCTGACGATAATCTATACACATCCGCATTGTTCCATCTTTCTTCTTAACAAAAAGCACAGGCGCTCCCCACGGCGAAACACTCGGTCGGATAAAACCTCGATCCAGCAACTCCTGAATCTGTGCTTTCAACTCCACTAATTCCTTTGGTGCCATTCTGTACGGGGCAATCGATACTGGCGCGGTTCCCGGTAACAAGTCTATTCCAAACTCAACTTCGCGTTCCGGAGGGAGACCCGGAAGCTCTTCTGGAAATACATCGGTAAATTCCTTCACCCTTCGAACATTTCCTACCGTTGCTTCCTTCACCTCAAATGCACAAACATGTACCATAAACGCCTCACACCACTTTCTCACCATTTTCTCAGCCTTCAGAGCGGATACTACATTGGATAGGTAATTCCTTCTATTACCTATCATCACCACCTCTTCACCCTCAACAATTCTCAACACCATACGCTTAGCCGCACAATCCAAACTTGCCTGATACTTCACTAGCCAGTCCATCCCTAAGATGAAATCGAACTCCCCAAATGGCATTTCCATCAGATTAGCCAAAAACACTATCCCTTGGAGTTTTAGGGGTACATCCCTATATAGTTCATTTACTTCTACAGAGTGACCTAGAGGGCTAATTACAGTCATCTCCCTAGAAGAAATCTCATAAGCTAAGTCCATAGTTCCCACTATACTACTAGCAACATAGGAGTGTGTCGATCCAACATCTATCAACGCAGTATAAGGCAATCCAAAAATTAAGAACGTACCGGTTATGACGTCCGGTGCGTCGCCCTCCTCTCGATGCCTCGCAGCATAGACCAACCCCGGCTGTCTTGCATCAGCATTCCCAGCACCTCAGCCTGGTGCTCCACGACCTCGACCAGAACCATTACCACCCCTGACTGAACCTCGACCTCTCTGCTGTTACTGTCCACCGCTTCTAAACTGAGCACGCCCTTGACCCTCAGACTGAATCTTGGCTAACTTACGCGGACAATCCCTGACTCGATGATTCATCAACGTACACTCAAAGCACCCTCTGTTACCAGTCCAACACTCCCCTGCATGAGACTAACCACATCGAGCACGCCGTGGCGGCCATTGAGTAGTAGCAGCAGGCCTTGCATTTTGACTTTGTCCACCAAACCTAACCCTTTTCTGAGAATTTCCAGCAGACCCTGATGGCCCAAAGCTTCTCTTGTTTCTATTCCTATCCCAGTTCTGCCTCGTGGACTCTTTCACCCCCGGCAATCTTGGCCTTCTCCACAAGAACGGCAAATTCCCTCTCTCGCTGAGGAGCGATCAACAACCGCAACTCTGACACAGCGCTCGTGTTTTGTAGCCATGATACCCCTAGCATAACGACTCAACCGAAGGAACTCCGTCTCATACTCCGATACTGACTTATTCCTCTGAACCAGATTCAGGAACGCCTTGCGCTGCGCATCAATATAAGTGGACCCAATGTACTTCCTTTGATAAGCTACCTTAAAGAAATCCCAATTGATGTCATCAGCTATTGCACCATCCCGGACCGTGAGCCACCACTGATAAGATTCATCCCGGAGAAGAGACACTATCCCCTTCAACTTCTCCTCAGCCGTAAAGTCCAAATCGTCCATTATACGTTCAGTCGCCTCCAGCCAGTACTCAGCTGTATTGGGAGCCATACCTGAGACACCCCCGAATACCTCTGCCCCATTGGCTCGGATTCGTTCAGACACAAATTTCTGAGCCCCTGTACCTCCACCTACTCTCTCCAGAACCCGCAGCATCGCCTGTGACACCGCGTCATCACCACCCGTCTGATCCTGAAACTCAGCACCCACAGCTGGCGGCGGTGGTACCTCATTCTCTGACCCATGCCCAGACCCCACTGGTTCAAACACAGTCATCCTACCCCTACCACGTCCACGCGTATTACGTCCACGTCCTCGAGTGCTCATGTCTACTGTTCACGATCTAATCTGATTTAAGAATTTTATGCATTAGGTTTATTCCACTGTTATTACAGCACAGTTTTATGAACAGTTTATTATAAGGGTTGTTCTCGTAAGTTCACATAATCCTACAAGTTTCAGTCTCTAAAGTACATTCCTATTTTTAGCATTAATATCACAGCCATTTAAACCATAAAAACAACAGTTCAGGAACTTACCTTCGCGGATCGGTGCTGAAGACTCAGGTGCCATGCTTTTCAAAACATGCAGTTTCCTTCAAAATCATTTCGTAAACCCTTTATTGAAAATGTTTTGGGCCTCGGGCCCACAGCCGAGCTTTTGAACCAGGCTCTGATACCAAAATTGTAGCACCCCAAACCCGGTCAAAACACTACAACCGAATCCAGCATGTCACAGGGAAGGATCGTTTTTGATAAAAACCAGTTGTTGACTTAAATCGCAAAGAAAATGTTTTATTTTATGGAAACCGAAGTTGGGTTGAATTAATTACTGAAACCGTTTCTAAATTCGTTTTAAAGAAAATCGAGTTAACTTGTTGATGTTATAAGTTTGCTATTTACCCGATGGTAAAGTTTTGGAAAAATCTCGAAAATCCATAAAGGTTTGGGAAAACATTCATTTTATTGACTCTTTTCCATTTTAATCATACTTTAATGCTTAACACAGATTCAAAGGTATTCAACAAAATAAATAATCCTGAAATAAAAATTTAGATGGCCTTATTACAACCAAAAACTAAATTTAGTGAAAATCTAAAACTGAAATAGTAATTTAAAACAAAACCAGAAGTATCGCGCATGGCCACCTCGAGTCCGTCCCGGCTCCACATCCGCGTACTATGAATCATCTGTAAAAAGTAAAGGGAGAGGTGAGTCACTGAGACTCAGTGTATAAATCCCCATCCCGAAGACATAAGCCCTTACAGAGTTTTATAAGTGAATATGTATAGTATGCACCCCAAAACCTAGCCATCCGAAACTCCTGAATCTACCCCGTGTGGTCAAAACCACTGGTGGTCAAAACCACTAGTGACCGAGGTCACAAATAATGTATGTGTGGTCAAAACCACTGGTGACCGAGGTCATAAATAATATATGTGTGGGGCCAACCCACATTATGGTCAAAACCACTGGTGACAATCCCGTATCGATATGTGGGGCAATTGGGTATATGAAGTATTTGAGTGGTTGGATTGAGTATATGAATGATCTTGATTTCAGGGTGGCAATTGTCTCGGAAAATAGCCTTTAAGTGTCCACAGGGGTAGTCACACGGGCGTGTGTCAAGGCCGTGTGTGACACACGATCAACCCATATGGGTGTGCTAATAGGTCGTGTTCCCCTACATGTCAGTGTTTTAAGTCAGTGTAGACCACGGGCTAGCCACGCGGGCATGTGCCTAGGCCATGTGCTCCTTAAGGGGTTGATGACGTCACAAACAGAACACCCCTAGTTTTCCACACGGGTGAGGACACGGGCGTGTCTAGGCCGTGTGAAAGACATGAGCCATTGACACGGGCATGTGTCAAGCCATGTGAAAACCCTTGTAGGTTGTAATAAAAAAAATTGTACACGGGCTAGGGACATGGGCGTGTGACACCACATGGCCTGCCCACACGGGCATTTCCCAGGTCACATGGGCTTGTGACCCCTGTTTAGAGAAAAATTTTCAAAGAGAGTAAAAGTTTTCGGTTGATCTCCGAAACCATCAGGATGTATGGTTATGGCCTCGTAGGCCCATGAGATGAATGTCATGGCCACGAAAAGAAAGTTTTTAAATTGGAACGAAATTTTATAGCCCGTTAATACATGTTTAAGTAAGGTGAAGGATAGTAATGCCTCGTATCTGGTCCCGGCATTGGACATGTGTAAGGGGTGTTACAGTTCCGGTAATGGATATTGGTCAGGGGTGTTACAATCAGAGCAGATAACTCCTAGAAGATAGAGACATAGATGTGATTGACTGGACTGACAGTACATTAGACTAGACCAAAAGAAAATATATATTGAATTTTTTTTTTTTGGATTTATTCACTTGTGACGCTCAAAGTGTAACATAACTTAAACCTGAGTGGATGATGGACTATGTATGCATAACTCGTATACTTTGATGTAAGTAAAAGTCTGAGTTGAAATAAATAAAGAATATAAACTGGTGCATTGGGTATATGACCTCTGTAATATGTAGCATAATTCACAATAGTATAATTCATAGCCCAAGGCTCGGGTAAATGATATCTTCTCATTGGCATTACGTGATAGATGAAAAGTAAACATGACTACGGGTCGTTTGTCTTTGTGATGAATGGATTTATTACTATTTGATAGTAATTGACTTTTCATGAATAAAGATGTAATGGTTACCATGAGATAAAATAGGATCATATTGGGAGAGCGAAATTATCCTAAAGAGATTAAGGATATCCTATAAGGGTAACACAAATATGACGAGGTCATTGGACAGGGCACTGATCGAGATGCTTTCATAATGGTACGTTATTAGGGAGAGTTCAGTAATGATACTATAGTGGAATGACTTCAAGACTAAATAAGTTTATAATTAATAGGCGAAAAACTAGAACTTAACTATAAATCCTTTGAGCCCTAATTACATATGTCCAATCAGTCCATCTACTAGTTCGTTGAAACCATAAACAAATCGCATGTTGAATCAAATGAATAGAAATGAACAGAAATGGTATAGTTGGAGAAATGGGTAACATTCATAAATGAATGTGGTTTTCTTACTAAATGGAAATGACCTGGAAAAATAAATTTATGATTTTTTGAATTATTAATTAATTAATTGATGTTAAAAAATGGAGTTAAATTAATTGGTCATTGTGAATATGTTAAATGTAGAAATATTAAATATATTTTATCATAGATTATTTTATGATAACGTGTGTAACACCCTTAACCCGTATTCATCACCGAAATAGGGTTACAGAGCATTACCAGACTTAACAATTAAACAATCATACATCTCTCATACATTTTTCATATCCAATAAAATGCATTCACAATCAAACATATTGTCCCTAATACGAGCCCTCGAGGGTCAAATCAAACATTAAAAGTGATTCGGGACTAAATCAAGAAATTAGGAAAATTTTTGGAAAAAGCATAAACAATTTTCAAAGTACAGGGGACACACACTCGTGTGGTCCAACCGTGTGTCTCATACGACCAAAGACGCGCTTGTGTCACAGGCCGTGTGTTACCCGTATTCAACTCCGAAATAGGGTTATAGAATGTAACATCCCCAAACCTGGCCCACGAGCCCTGACCGGATCTGGTTATGTCACTGCGGAAAGACAGTTGAAAAACTTTTTGACTCTAGAATAAAGTATGAAAATTTGTCTACTTTTGAAAACCATGTCCATTTAAAATAATATGAAAAACCTAGTGTTATAAAATGTCTGAATTAAAACTTTATTATGCATATATATAATTTGAATAAACAGGTTGTTGAGAATAAAGTCATTTTCATATAGTAATTTAGGTTAATCAAGCCATAATTAAAATAATACCAAAACAATAGTAAGGCCCTTATTACAACCCAATATTTAAACAAAATACTTAATATCGAAAGTGCATAAAATAATCAAAATATCTTCTTCTGCATAGGCCACCTTGTGTCGTCTCCGGACCCGGTCCAACTTACGCATCACCTGAAAATGTTAAAGGAAAAAGGTGAGTCACCAAGGCTCAGTGTGCAACCCTTTTTCCCGGTTTATCCAAAACATCATACCCAAATCATATTCAAGTTTAACATGCACAAGTTTCAATATGCACCCAGCCTAGCCATCCAAACACCTTTCTCTACCCCGTGTGGTACCAAACCACTGGTGGTGCCAAACCACTGGTGACTTAAAGTCACGATATCCATCATATTGTGGTGCCAAACCACTAGTGACCCGAAGTCACAAATCAAATGATGGGGCCAACCCATCGTGTGATACCAAATCACTGGCGTCAATCCCATAATATCATCTGTGGGGGCCAACCCACTGTGGTGCTAAGCCACTGGGACGAGACGCTATGAGGTGCCAAACCTCTGGTGTCCGAGGACACGAATGTGATACCAAATCACTAGAGGTACCAAACCTCTGGTGTCCGAAGACACGATATCAAGCTTCCCCCTCCACTCGTTTAACCCACCAAGTTATGATATGCATTTAAACAGAATTCATGCCAACCATGTTTAATTAATAACGTACACTGGATTTATCATCAACCACATAATATATGCCACATATGCCCAATATGTCATGCTTCCCAAAAGCATCATAAAGAAAGCTCAAATTGACAGAGACTTACCTGAATCCATGCTTATACCCTTAGGGTATTAGATCCACATCCACATAAAGCCGGTTTAGCAGACACAACTTATATTAGCACATTAATACACAAATAACAGGAAAAATAGTGCGATAATTACGCACCTTAACACTTGAAGTTCTAAACTTTCGATCCCTACGCTATCGCTAAGCGAGACTATAGCTATCTGCCTATAGCTTTCTCCTGCTGATGGCCCACACCCCGGTGGCCAATCTCGAACCGCTGAGACAGCTCTCTTCTTGAACTTCGGGATAGGGGCCTTCCCTTGCCCTCCTTGACTGGTATTCGCCTCCATCAAAATGCTTAATCAGATAAACCGGTTAAACCTCCTCATCATAAACTAAGTATCGAAACTTACTAAAATATTCCTTACCAACAAACTTGAATCCCGAAGGCTACTAAATGCCTCTGCGAACACTGACTAACGACTCCCGAAAAGGTCTCCTGTATTAGGCTCTGCCTCCCCCTACAATCGGCCTTAGCACATAATAGAGAAAACTCAGGGCCATTCGGCCAAGACATAAAGCCTAAAACAAAGAAAAGATCGCACCCTTACCTTGCTAACCACTCCCTTTAGTTCTCACCAAGAATCGGCCACCACAAGTACTAAGGTTCGGCTTCAGGGACATGCAAACAAAGCAGAGAGAATGGGAGAATGAATGATTCGGCAATGACTCCTAGATGGGGTTGGGATATTCGGCAATGACAAGTTTTAAAGGTGATTTCGGCTTAAGCAGTGTTTAAAAGAAAGGTGTGAAGGAAGAGGGAAATGGGTACACAAAAGGTTATGTCCACTTTCGGTTTTGGCTACCAAGAAATAAAGGAAAGAAGAGGGTTTCTTTGACCTAAATTCGGCAAGAGACTAAGGGAAGAATAAGTGAAGAAAAAGGGAAGAACAACTTTCGGCAAGGGAGAAAACAAATGGGGAAAAAGGGTGGCCAAAAGGGTGAGCACCCCTACTTATACCACTAAGGTTTCGGCACACACCTAAGCACACACCACCAAGCCGAAAATACCCTCCCCAAGCTCCCCAAAACCGGCCACTAGCTCCCCCTCCTCCTAAATCCCAAGATTCCCTCCTAAACTTCCTCCCTAACACTCATTCAAAAAGTTTGAATGAGTCAACCTATATCCTACCTTCCCAGCCGAATTTCAAAAAGAGAAGACCAAGTCTTCCTCATCCTTTGAAGAGCCTTCTAGCCGTCCAACACCTCTCCTCCATGACGCCAAAAAAAACAAACCACAATGCGGCCCTTGCAACTCGAACACTGGCCCCCCTTGCACCTTGAGGCGTCACCTTCCAAAGCTTAAAGTAGCACCTCCCTTGCCACTCTACCAAAGCAGTTCTTGAGTCTAAACCTCCCAAACATTTCTCTTAAGACACCTCTAGCCAAGCTCCCCTTCTTATCACTAAAACTCAAAAATTCCTAAGGCATCTCTTACCTTCTAGGGTTCTCCAAACCCCCTAAAACCTCGTCCAAGCACACAATAAGCCTCTCTTCACTTGAGTTAAGCACTAAATGCATAACCCCTAGAACCAGGGTGTTACATAGAACATTACCAGAACTATAAAATAATTAAACATTTGTTTCACCTACAATTTCCACATCCATACAAACGGCATTCACAATAAACCATGTTGTCCCTATTATGAGCCTACAAGGCCCAAAACATGTATTCGAGAAGGTTCTGGACTAAACCGATATCTTAAGAAATTTTTACAAAACTTAGAAAATTTCCAAAATATAGGGGACACATGCTCGTGTGGCCCAGCCGTGTGTCTCACACGGCGAAAGACACGCCCATGTCACAGGCTATGTGGACATTCAAAATGGGATCATATGGTCATGCCCCCGCCCGTGTCCGACCCCATGTAACTCTCTAGCTTGGGTCACACGGCCAACACACACGTGTGGCCAACCTGTGTGCCCTAAAGATGGCCACACACACCGGTGTACCAGGCCTGTGCTAGGCCATGCCAAACCTGTAGGGTATACTGACTTATACCACACGGCCAAGTCACACGCCCGTGTGTGTGGCCGTGTGGAGCATGTTGATTTGATTTCTATTTCAACACTAGGGAACACATGGCCGTGTAACCTTGTAACACCCCAAACCCAGCCCAAACGCTACGACCAGATCTGGCATGTTACGGGTTGAATGTTAAAATCAAAGTTCTTTATTTGCTTTTAAGAGAGCACATAACCTTAACTTTGTTGGTTTTGGAAATCTCAGCTTGATTAATCAAGTATTCGTTAACTTAGGTTTTCTTCTCAAAAACATTTCGTTACGTTAAGCGTGTTTGAAATTCCCATTTCATTACTTATAGTAAGTAAGTCTTTGAAAATAAATTTAAAGCATAAATATTAACACATATAAATCGATAACCTAAGCTATGGGCCTTATTACATAAACATTTCCAAAATTAAAACTTAAAGAAAAACCGAAAAAAATACTTTAAGAAAATAAAGACTTGATGGCCCCTCGAGTCCGCCTCGGCTCCCATGTCCACGATCTACTGCTCATCTGAAAAAGTCAAGGAAATAAAAGGGTGAGTCACCAAGACTCAGTGTGCAAATCCCGAAAACACATAAAAGGCTTGAGGCCCACAAACACATTATGGGCGTTGGCCCATACACAAAGGCAATAAAATATTTACATGCAACATGGCCCAACCCAGCCTAATAGTCCATCCTCTACACACCAGCCCTTACCAGCCATCACACCTCGGGGATTTCTACAATTAACCCACCAACCGCTACACACCATATCGACAGTCATGCTGCCTATTCCTAATAATCAGGAATAAATTTAACCTGGCTTAGCCACCGATCACTAAGTGACCTAACTTTACAATTCGTGGTTTAACCACCGATCACCAAGTGACCTATTAACATGCTCTTCCCGCTCATCATATTTATCCCATCCCATGCAAAGATCCATGCAGAATCAAAACAATATACTACCTAAAAGATCACAGACTATCACATACATCGATACACATAGAGAGGTTTCTATGATTACGTACCTGGCATCCCTTGCCTACCCTTTCCGGGTAATTCGACTGTCTATACAGCCTTTCTTTCCGGCTTTTAGTCCATAACATGCATAGTAAAGATTAGTTAGTGTGATAGAGATATACACACCTGATTACAGTCAAGACGAGACCTTCTATGTCGACACTATCAGAAACCGATACGACTGCTACCAGTCTAAGGTTTTGTTCTGACGCTGGTCCATAACCCGGTGGCCAATCCCGAACTGATGACACCGCTCGTTTCTTAAACTTAGGGATTGGTTGTACAGATCCAATCCCCTCATTCGCCTGATCGACATGTGATTCCATCAAAAGACCTTATCAGTTGCCACCATCACAACATTTGGTTGTTAATCCATATCATAAAGTTAAGATTATAACCACGATGAACGAACCTAACGAAAATCTAAAGAGAACCCCTTACCTTGAAATCCCAAAAAGAGGTATGAGACTTAGAGACTAGCGGTTTCCAGCTTTTGGAATCTAAATGATTCGATCTACTCTATTTTCCCGAAATGTCGCCCAACAAGAAAACATCAAACCATTAATCAAACGTCAACCTTACCAATCCCAATAGCCTTTCGGCTTTAGCTTCCAAAACCGAAAGAGAAAGTGAAGAGAAGAAGATCGGCACTTACCCTATCACAGGAGATTCGACTACTCCTAGAAGATTTCGGCTTTTTGCGAAAATCTAAAAATTGAAGATGATAGGAAGAAATCTATGTAGATTCAGCTTTTAGTGAAGAGATCGGCAAAAGGGAATAGGAGGTATTCGGCTATGGAGATGAGAAGAAAGTTCAGAGTTTCAGCTTTTTAATGGAAAGATGTTGAGAAGAATTGGGTGGTTTCAGCTTTGTAGAAGAAAACAGAAAAAGAATAATAGACTTTCGGCTTTTGCATAGAAGTGAAGATGAGATAATAGGTTTAGGGATTTCGGCTTTTGCAGAGAATGGGAGAATATAGAAACCCTAATGTCGAAATTGAAGAAGAGAGTGGAAGAATAAAACCCTAATGTCGAAAATAAAAAGGTATTCCCCTCACTTAAACAAAATTTCGGCACCTACTACCTAAAAACTTGAAAATGCCCCTTTTTAACACTAAAACTAAGCTACTAATCAAGGGAAATTTCGGCACCCCTTAGCCATATTAAAACCGATTCCTCCTTCCCCTCAGTGTTGGACTTTTGGCCACCACTGTGACCAACAGATAAATCTTAAATTTCCTCCCTTATCATTATCTGATCTCTCATCCACAAGTGCCCCAGATAACACCACCTCTTCCTTCCTTTATCTGCCACCTTGTCAGCCATATTATCCACATTATCCCACTCATTAAATCTCCCTATTTTTAAGCCTTATTGCCGTCCCACTCTTTCCATTTAAATGCCGAAAATTAGCTAAAATTTAATTAAAAGAATTGGGTGTCATGCACTTGAATTTGGGCCTCCTCAGTTGACGCCACTTCCCTACTCTTTAAGTGGCGCCACTTTGCCATTGGGCCACAAGCCCATTTGTGTCTTAAAACACAGATAACATCTTTTAAGCCTTATCCTAACTGGCCTTCCACTAGAGTGCCCAAGCAGAAAATTTTAACTAAGGCCTCGGCCCATCCTTGAGCCCAATCTGAACCCCTTAACATTCTATTTAACACATTATACGTAACACATAACAAATGCAAAGGCCCATTAATTCAGGATGTTACAGTTCTACCCCCTTAAAGGAATTTCGACCTCGAAATTACCTGGTCAGAATAGATGCGGGAACTGCTGCCGCACCGTCTCCTCTGGTTCCCATGTAGCTTCCTCAGAACTGTGATTCCGCCATAGGACCTTAACCAACGGAACCATCTTCCTTTGCAACACTTTGACATCACGATCTAGGATTTCCACTGGTTCCTCTTCAAAGGATAGGTCGGGTCTTACCTCGATATCTTCCACTGGCACCACATAGGATGGATCCGAACGATATCGTCTCAACATAGAGACATGAAACACATTGTGAATCTGGCTTAGTTCAGAAGGTAGCTCTAGCTGATAAGCTACTGGTCCCACTCGTTTCAACACCCGATAAGGTCCGATAAATCTGGGACTTAATTTACATTTCCGTCCGAACCTCAGTACTTTCTTCCATGGCGACACCTTTAAGAACACCTTGTCACCTACTGCAAATTCTATGTCCTTACGCTTCAGGTCAGCATAGGACTTCTGCCTGTCCGACGCTTCCTTTAATCGAGCCTGGATTAACTCAACCTTCTCCTCAGTCTCGGTAACCAACTCCAGACCCAAAATCTGGCGTTCCCCTAATTCCGTCCAACAAGTCGGAGTATGACACTTCCGCCCGTACAATGCTTCGTAGGGCGCCATCTGAATGCTAGACTGGTAACTGTTATTGTACGCAAACTCCGCCAACGGTAAGAACTCTTCCCAACTACCCCTGAAATCCATGACACAACCCCTTAACATGTCCTCTAAGATCTGAATTACTCGCTTAGACTGACCATCGGTCTGAGGATGGAACGCTGTACTGAAATCCAACTTCGTACCCAACACTTGATGCAATGCCTTCCACATCGTGATGTGAACCTAGGGTCCCTGTCCGATATGATTGATACTGGTACTCTATGCAACCTCACTACCTCCGCTATGTATAGCTTAGCCAATTTCTGCAAAGAGTAATCGACCCACACTAGTATGAAATGAGCAAACTTCGTCAGGCGATCAACAATCACCCAAACTGAATCTTTCTTAGTAGGCGTAAGGGGTAACCCACTAACAAAGTCTATTGTGATCCTTTCCCACTTCCATTGTGGAATCTTCACCGGCTGCAACATTCCTGATGGTAACTGATGTTCCCCCTTTACCTGCTGGCAGGTCAAACACTTCCCCACAAATTCAGTCACCTCTCGTTTTAAGCCCGACCACCAAAATTGTTCTGGCAAATCCTGATACATCTTACTCCCTCCAGGGTGCATAGCGTATGGACTACCATGCACTTCTTGCAAAATCCTACGCCTCAACTCAAGATCTTTCGGCATACACACTCTCCCTTGAAAACATAATAACCCTTCCTCATTCACACTAAATTCTGGTGATCCATCTCCTGGTCCTACTGAAAATTTCCCCTTTAGCAACTCATCAGTCTGCTGCTTCTCCTTAACCTGATTGACCCATGAGGGTTTCACTTGAAGTTCGGCTAATAACCTCCCATCATCGTATAAACTGAGGTGAGCAAACATTGCTCTCAGGTCAGAGATTACTTTACGACTTAAAGCATCCGCCACCACGTTAGCTTTACCCGGATGATATTCGATCGAGCAGTCATAATCCTTTAACAACTCGATCCACCTTATTTGCCTTAGATTCAACTCCTTCTAGGTAAACAGATATTTTAAGCTCTTATGATCGGTATAAATGACAGATTTCTCCCCGTACAGGTAATGTCTCCAGATCTTCAAAGCAAAAACCACCGCCGCCAACTCCAAATCATAGGTGGGATAATTTGCTTCGTGCGGTCTTAACTGCCGAGATGCATACGCAATAACCTTTCCATCCTGCATCAATACGTATCCCAGTCTCGTGTGTGAAGCATTACAGTAAATCACGAATTCCTTCCCAGCCTTCGGCTGAATCAATACCGAAGCCTCCGCTAAAATCCTTTTTAATTTCTCGAAACTCTCTTGCTACTTACTAGACCAAACAAGCGGAACCCCTTTCCGTAACAACTTAGTCAATGGTGCCGCAATTAAAGAAAATCCTTCCACAAACCTTCTGTAATACCCGGCTAAACCAAGAAAACTCCGAATTTCTGCTACCGATTTAGGCGGCTTCCAATCCAACACCGCTTTAATTTTCCGAGGGTCAACCCTAATCCCCTCTACCGACACAACATGCCCTAGAAAAGTAACTTCACTTAGCCAGAATTCGTACTTACTGAATTTGGCATACAACTGCTTCTCCCTCAAAGTCTGCAAAACCACCCGCAGATGTGAGTCATGCTCATTCTCCGATCTCGAGTAAACCAGGATGTCATCTATAAATACTACGACAAACCGATCCAGGTAGGGTTGGAACACTCGGTTCATCATGTCCATAAACGCTGCCGGCGCGTTGGTCAATCCAAATGGCATCACCATAAATTCGTAGTGACCATATCGAGTCCTAAAAGCCGTCTTATGAATATCCACCTCCTTGACCTTAAGCTGATGGTACCCTGACCTCAGATCTATCTTCGAAAAGATTGAGACCCCCTTCAACTGATCGAACAAGTCGTCGATCCTCGGCAATGGGTATTTATTCTTGATGGTCAACTTATTCAGCTGGCGATAATCAATGCACATACGCATTGATCCATCCTTCTTCTTAACGAATAACACCGGTGCTCCCCAAGGCGACACCCTTGGTCGAATAAACCCTCTATCCAGCAACTCCTGAATCTGCACTTTCAATTCCACCAACTTCTTCGGCGCCATTCTATACAGAGCAATAGATACCGATGCTGTTCCCGGAAGAAGATCGATACCAAACTCCACTTCATGATCCACGGGTAATCTCGGAAGCTCTTCTGGGAAAACATCAGGAAATTCCTTCACCGTCCTAACGTCCCCAACAGTTAGTTCCTTGGCTTCCAAAGCCCGAACAAACATTAAAGTTGCCTCGTATCCTTTTCTCACCATCCTTTCTGCTCTTAGGGCAGTCACCACATTTGACAAACAGTTCCCCCTTTCACCTATCACCAACACTTGGCCACCCTCGGGGGTTTTTAACACCAAACGCTTGGCTGCACAATCTACAGTGGCTTGATACCTCACTAGCCAATCCATGCCTAAGATTAAGTCAAACTCCCCGAACGGTAACTCCATCAGATCAGTCAGGCAAACTATTCCCTGAACTTCTAATGGTACCTCCCTATAAAGCTTATTCACCACCACTGAGTGTCCTAATGGGCTAACTACAGTCATCTCCTTAGAGGAAATCTCAGAATCTACGCTTAAAGTTCCAGACACCTTACTAGCAACATATGAATGCGTCGACCCAATGTCAATCAATGCAGTGTAAGGCAAGCCAAAAATTAAAAATGTACCGGTTATGACATCCGGTGCGTCAGCCTCCTCTCGACGTCTGACAGAATAAACTAACCCCGGCTGTCTCGCCTCAGTGTTTCCTGCCCCTTGGCTTGGTGCTCCACGACCTCAACCGAAACCGTTACCACCTCTGGATGGACCACGACCTCTCTGTGGCTGTTGACCACCTCTTCCTGGCTGAGCATTCCCTCAACCTGTGGCCCCTTCACTGCCCCGTTGCTGCGGACAGTTTCTAACTTGATGGTCCGTAGATCTACACCTAAAGCACTTCCCACTGCCTGCCCAACACTCACCTGCATGGAATTTACCACATCGAGCACACTTCTGTGTCTGACTAGCAGCAGCAGGTCTCTTATTCCGACTCGATCCATCTGACCTAGGCCTTTTCGAAGTACGCCCGGTTGCCCCTGACAATCCAAAATTCCTTTTTCCTCCACCCCTATCTCTATCTCGATTCAGTTTTTCTGTCCGCTTAACCTCCTCTGCTATCTTAGCTTTTTCCACAAGCACAGCAAATTCCCTCTCCCGTTGTGGTGCTATCAATACACGCAGATCATCCCTCAGACCATCTTCAAGTCGAACACAACGTTCATGGTCTGTGGCCACCATCCCTCGAGCATAACGGCTAAGACGTAAGAATTCTGCCTCATACGCAGCCACCGACCTACTTCCTTGAACCAGATTCAAAAATGCTCTGCGCTGCGTATCCACATAACTCCTCCCGATGTACTTACTTTGAAACGCCGTTTTGAAGAAATCCCAGGTGATACGATCAGCCACCGAACCATCCTTAACCGTAAGCCACCATTGATACGCTTCGTCCCGTAGGAGAGATACAACCCCTTTCAGCTTTTCCTCCTCCGTGAAATCCAGATCATCCATTATACGCTCCACCACCTCCAACCAATACTCGGCTGTACTTGGGGCTATACCAGAAATTCCCCTAAACACTTCTGCCCCATTAGCTCTAAGTCGCTCCGACATAGATTTTCGGGCTCCTGTACACATGCCTACCCAAGCAACCCTCTCTAAAACCCTTAACATCGTCTGAGATACCGCATCATCTCTGGCCGTCTGATCCTGAAATTTGGCTTCCGCAGCTGGTGGAACTGGCATCTCGTTTCCTGACCCATGGCCAAATCCTACTGGTTCCGACACGGCCATCCTACCCCTACCACGGCCACGTGGCGGACGTCCTCGACCCCTTGTACTCATTCTACCGATTCGCGTTTATCTGATTAGAAATTTTATGAATTATTAATTTCTTTCACTAATTAACCACGAGCAATCATATGGACAGTAGTTTCAAGAGCAGTTCTTTCAAATTCGAAATTATATCTACAGGTTTCAATCTCAAGTTTGTATCTCCTAGTTCTATGAACTACCTACATTCAACCGTCATACATCAACATACAAGTAGCATCCATGAACTTACATTCATCACATAAGGATATTTTCGTCATTTCACTACCCAGAGGTATTTCCGTAATTTTTTTTCCTACAAGGTATTTTGTAATTTCACAAAATAGGTCTTGGTAATCTTTTCCCGAAATAGGGGTTATTTGGTATTCTCGAAATGCAGGGGTATTTTGAATTTTTTTAAAACGAGGTTATTTCGGTAATTTCTCAAATTTTGATAATTTCGTAAATCTAGGGTTTTTCGGGTAAATTTGCAAAACATGGATAATTTATAAAACCAAGGGTGCTTTGGAAATTTTACAAATTTTGGTAGTTTTACAAATCCAGAGTATTTTGGGAAATTTTCACAAATTAGGGGTATTTCAGAAATTTTACAAAACTTGGGGGTACTTTGGTAGTTTTGCGAAATAGGGTGGCCGGTCCCTTTCGGGTTTTAATTATAAATTTTGGCCCGTCAACAAATCCGCATGGCTAAGGTGAACAATCACTACGCACCAAGTAGGATTCCAGCAAAGAGGAGGTGTGTCTCTAGGACCGCTTAAGTACCAAGCTCTCCCTAAATCCAATCCTAGACATGCGTATGCCTGTTACCACACCCTAACCCAGCGACTTGTTTACGGACATGTTTCATTAGATTAAGTCTTATGGTTTTTAAAAAGTTGTTTAAACTAAGCCTAAAGTCCATTGATGCCTAACATACTAGTCTATGTCCATCAAGCCCATCAAACCCAACATGCATATCACATCAAGAGTTAGAATACTTACCTGCGTGGATCGGGTGCCAGTAGACTCGAAGGCCATATCTCAACCCAAAGCATTTTTTTTCTCAAATTCACATTAATTTTACAAAACACTACTAGACCCATTTCACAGCCCGAGTTTTGCAACCGAGCTCTAAGACCAAAATGTAACACCACAAACCCGGCCCAAACGCTACGACCAGATCTGGCATGTTACGGGTTGCATGTTAAAATCAAAGTTCTTTATTTGCTTTTAAGAGAGCACGTAAACTTAACTTTGTTGGTTTTGGAAATCTCAGCTTGATTAATCAAGTATTCGTTAACTTAGGTTTTCTTTTCAAAAACATTTCGCTACGTTAAGCGTGTTTGAAATTCCCATTTCATTACTTATAGTAAGTAAGTCTTTGAAAATAAATTTAAAGTATAAACACTAACACATATAAATCGATAACCTAAGCTATGGGCCTTATTACATAAACATTCCCAAAATTAAAACTTAAAGAAAAACCGAAAAAAATACTTTAAGAAAATAAAGACTTGATGGCCCCTCGAGTCCGCCTCGGTTCCCATGTCCACGATCTACTGCTCATCTGAAAAAGTCAGGGAAATAAAAGGGTGAGTCACCAAGACCCAGTGTGCAAATCCCGAAAACACATAAAAGGCTTGAGGCCCATAAACACATTATGGACGTTGGCCCATACACAAAGGCAACAAAATATGTACACGCAATATGGCCCGACACAGCTTAATAGTCCATCCTCTACACACCAGCCCTTACCAGCCATCACACCTCGGGGATTTCTACAATCAACCCACCAACCGCTACACACCATATCGACAGTCATGCTGCCTATTCCTAATAATCAGGAATAAATTTAACGTGGCTTAGCCACTGATCACTAAGTGACCTAACTTTACAATTCGTGGTTTAATCACCGATCACCAAGTGACCTATTAACATGCTCTTCCCCCTCATCATATTTACCCCATCCCATGCATACATCCATGCAGAATCAAAACAATATACTACCTAAAAGATCACAGACTATCACATACATCGATATACATAGAGAGGTTTCTATGATTACGTACCTGGCATCCCTTGCCTACCCTTTCCGGGTAATTCGACTGTCTATACAGCCTTTCTTTCCGGCTTTTAGCCCATAACATGCATAATACAGATTAGTTAGTGTGATAGAGATCTACACACCTGATTACAGTCAAGACGAGACCTTCTATGTCGATACTATCAGAAATGATACGACTGCTATCTGTCTAAGGTTTTGTTCTGATGCCGGTCCACAACCCGGTGGCCAATCCTAAACTGCTGACACCGCTCGTTTCTTAAACTTAGGGATTGGTTTTACAGATCCAATCCCCTCATTCGCCTGATCGACATGTGATTCCATCAAAAGACCTTATCAGTTGCCACCATCACAACATTTGGTTGTTAATCCATATCATAAAGTTAAGATTATAACCACGATGAACGAACCTAACAAAAATCTAAAGAGAGCCCCTTACCTTGAAATCCCGAAAAAAGGTATGAGACTTAGAGACTAGCGGTTTCCAGCTTTTGGAATCTAAATGATTTGATCTACTCTGTTTTCCCGAAATGTCGCCCAACAAGAAAACATCAAACCATTAATCAAACGTCAACCTTACCAATCCCAATAGCCTTTCGACTTTAGCTTCCAAAATCGAAAGAGAAAGTGAAGAGAAGAAGATCGGCACTTACCCTATCAGAGGAGATTCGGCTACTCCTAGAAGATTTCGGCTTTTTGCAAAAATCTAAAAAGCGAAGATGATAGGAAGAAATCTATGTAGATTCGTCTTTTAGTGAAGAGATCGGCAAAAGGGAATAGGAGGTATTCGGCTATGGAGATGAGAAGAAAGTTCAGAGTTTCGGCTTTTTATTGGAAAGATGTTGGGAAGAATTGGGTGGTTTCAGCTTTGTAGAAGAAAACAGAAAAAGAATAATAGACTTTCGGCTTTTGCATAGAAGTGAAGATGAGATAATAGGCTTAGGGATTTCGGCTTTTACAGAGAATGGGAGAATAGAGAAACCCTAATGTCGAAATTGAAGAAGAGAGTGGAAGAATAAAACCCTAATGCCGAAAATAAAAAGGTATTCCCCTCACTTAAACAAAATTTCAGCACCTACTACCTAAAAACCCGAAAATGCCACTTTTTAACACTAAAACTAAGCTACTAATCAAGGGAAATTTCGGCACCCCTTAGCCATATTAAAACCGATTCCTCCTTCCCCTCAGTGTTGGAATTTCAGCCACCACTGTGACCAGCAGATAAATCCTAAATTTCCTCCCTTATCATTATCTGATCTCTCATCCACAAGTGCCCCAGATAACACCACCTCTTCCTTCCTTTATCTGCCACCTTGTCAGCCATATTATCCACATTATCCCACTCATTAAATCTCCCTATTTTTAAGCCTTATTGCCGTCCCACTCTTTCCATTTAAATGCCGAAAATTAGCTAAAATTTAATTAAAAGAATTGGGTGTCATGCACTTGAATTTGGGCCTCCTCAGTTGACGCCACTTCCCTACTCTTTAAGTGGCGCCACTTTGCCACTGGGCCAAGCCCATTTGTGTCATAAAACACAGATAACATCTTTTAAGCCTTATCCTAACTGGCCTTCCACTAGAGTGCCCAAGTAGAAAATTTTAACTAAGGCCTCGGCCCAACCTTGAGCCCAATCTGAACCCCTTAACATTCTAATTAACACATTATACGTAACAAATAACAAATGCAAAGGCCCATTAATTCAGGATGTTACAAACCTGACCATGTGTCACACACTGTTGAGACACACGCCAGTGTCTTTGCCGGTGTGGACAAAAAT
This sequence comes from Gossypium australe, assembly GCA_005393395.2. Taxonomy (NCBI): domain Eukaryota; kingdom Viridiplantae; phylum Streptophyta; class Magnoliopsida; order Malvales; family Malvaceae; genus Gossypium; species Gossypium australe. The sequence continues at coordinate 60,169,856 of CM016617.1, forward strand.
AGGGTTTTTACCAAGTCATTTTGTCACCCAATTTGCATGTAGCTACACCAACTCAATTGGCACCAAAACATAGCATATATCAGCATTTAAACTAACCAATTCAAGCCGAATTCATGCTAATTCTTTACCACCATTCACAACACACACAAGTCACAAAAATAGACCATTCTATTTATACCAAAATCACATATATAATTCAACTATTTAAACAATACAAACATGCATCATTATGCTCAAACTCACAAGCATATATCTTCCCTAATATCAATCATTTAACATCCACCATACCTATAATCCATAAGCATCATATATCCGTCAATAGAAGCTCACAACATAAGCCATGTACACATATATACATATAACCAAACCAAACAAATTAAGCCAATTCTCATGGCTATATACAAAACCAAACTCATAATATTTACAAGTCATTTCAAATGACCAAATTCATTAGCAACACATACACCAAAATGACCAAAGCCTCTATACATGCCATATACTCAAAATATTTAAGTGCAAAGGTACCAAGTGATAGTTGGATAGTGTGATGAAGTCTCCAACGATTCCCAAATCCGAGCTAGCTTGATTTCACTATAAAACACGGGAAAATAAACAAAGTATGCTATATAGCTTAGTAAGCTCATATGATTAATAAGTATAATTTGCCAATTCATTCACCATTTAAAGAACATAAGTAAATATAAGTACTAATTCAATTCAACAATTTGCACATTGCCATAATTCTATTTATCATGTATAATTTCATCAACTTTCACTTACTTTTCATATCAAGTTATCAATTATCACTTGTCAAAATTATCACGAGTACTTGAACTGATCCGTATCATTGCTCACATCCTTTTACCATCATCTTTTCCCGTTGAACCATTCGAAATAATATCAGATACTCAGGAATCTCGCACCAAAGAGCCACATACGAAGCCAAAGCTATCTCAATCTCATATCACACATATGCTCACTCTCGAGCTATTAATGAGCCTGCTCACACAAGCTGTTGGTCAAGACGTAGCTACACGTTGCTCCTCACACAAGTTGTTAAGTAACCATAACACATACTGGTATACTCAGCCATCGGTAGGACGTATAGGACCAGCAGCCCAATCACATAATCACAATAACCCCTAATGACATGTCACTAGTATCCTATCTATTCCTATGGTTCAACCGAGATTCTCACAGCGTCAATGCTTTTTTGATAGATTCTGTAGTGTTGTAATATCAAAATTATCATATTTAAGCATATAAACACATATAACATTAAGCTTATTAATCATACAAACTTACTACGATTGTAAAATAGACGAAATGGATCTACTAGTCAATTACTTTGTTTTTCCCCTGATCCAGATCCGAACTTCATTTTTCTTGATCTATATAAAGTCAAATTTAGCTTATTCAATCATCACTTTATTCAATTTAATCCACATTCACATTACGACAAAATTACACTTTTGCCCCTAATATTTCAATTTCTTTACAAATTAGTCCTTATCTCATAAAAGTACAATTTCATGCAATTCCACCTAAACCCATGCTAGCCAAATTACAAATAGGTCCCTAGCAGACCCTATTTTCCATTTATTTCATATTTTAACCACAAAGTTTCCACATTTCCCAATTTAATCCCTAATTTGCATTTTCACTAAAAATCACTTAACAAAACTTGTATAACTATCATCAAACATTCATAATCTATCATCAATCATTAAAGCTCATACATATTCATCAATGGCAACATCCTAAACCTTTAATAGTTTTGTAAATTAGTCTCTGGGCTAGCTAGATTAAGCTGCAATGATCTCAAAGACATAGAAATCATTAAAATACGGGACAAAAATGAACTTACAATTAAACTAGCAAGTGACCAAAAGCTTTAAGCTATTTTAATGGCTTTCTCCAACCCTAAATTCGGCTAAGAAGATGAGAATGAAAATAAATGGCCTTTTTGTTTTATTCATTTACCATTTAATTATATAATTACTAAATTAACCTTAATTATAAATTATTAAAAACACTTAAAAAATGTCCATAATTGTCCACTTCACCAACCAATGGTCTAATTACCATAGCTATTATACACCTTTAACTAATAGAACACAAGTTTTACACCTTATGCTATTTAGTCCTTTTATCAAATTAAACACACAAGCGATAAAATTTCTAAACGAAACTTTCACACAATTATTCTATCATACTATAAACATTAAAATATTATGTAACACCCCAAACCCGGCCCACGAGCCACGGCCGAATTTAGAATGCCACTGTGAAAAACGTTTGAAAAATATTTTGACTCATAAACTGAATCATGAAAGTTTGTTGTTGTTGATAAATCATTTCGTATTTAAAACTTTAAGTAAAACTTTGATGTTACAAATTCTTCGGTTAAAAACTTTATCATATATTTTAAAAGGAAAGTTATTCAAAATAAAACATTTCAGATATTAATATAATCGACAATCCAACTTAAAACATAATAAAAATCCTTAAATACTTTAGGAGGCCCTTATTACAACAAATAAGTACTGAAACATAAATTGTGTAAAGAAAATCCTCTTCTGCATGGGCCACCTCGTATCCACTCCAACCCGGTCCAAGCTTTATGCATCACCTGTAAGGTTTGAGAAAAATTGGGTGAGTCACTCAGACTCAGTGCATAGTTATTTCACATGTCTCCACATATGGGCTTGGCCCATATCCACACAGTCCACATACATAAATATGCAACATGAAGCCCAACCCAACCTAGTGTCCATCCATTACACCTACCTTGGCAGACCTGCTGCCCAAGGCCGTGGCTAAGCCACCGATCACTTAAGTGACCCCACATGTCAATATCCACGAGGTGACTTGAGGTCATCCTCAATCCACGGTGGTGCACACAGTTATCATCCGCTAGGAGGTGGCACATAGCCAACACTCCACCTTGATGAAGCACATAGCTAACACCAAGCGCCAATGTAGCACAAGGCTAACATCAGACCACGTACATAATGTACACCTTGTCCTTCAATATTCATGTCCCAAGCCCCTATGCATAGATATAACATGACAAAAATATCATTTAATAGAGTATATAACACACGCTCATCACCATTTCACATATTCATTAGTGATCATTTAATATCATAAAGTACTGACCTGATTATTCGATCACCCACCATGGGTATCCACCATCTTAGCCCTTATTTCGGCTACCATTCACATCATATCACACATATATAACAACATACACACATAAACAATCAAGAGAACAGTGCAATAACTACACACCTTGTAAACACGATGAACGCCAGAATACTCAAGATTTCCAGCTTTTGCTTACAACACCGACAGTACCTTGAAGAATCAAATCCCAAAAGAAACTCCTTTGATGCTCCTTAACTTTGGCACTATCGTTGCTTACCACTAACGATCAACTTCCCGAAATCACCTTCCACACCATCAAAACCGATCGAAATAGCTAGCACCTTTCAAATGATGGTTGTACATTCGGCTATGGCTCAAAGTGGAGATGAAAAAGAAAAGAAAATAAGGGCTTATAGGGTTCGGCTATGGCTCTCCAAAGAAGATGAAATATTCGGTTATCTCAAGGGTATTTCGGCTAACAAAAGAACAAGTTTAGAGTTAGAGAAGAGAAGAATGGAAGAATGATAGAGGCTTAGGAGGATTTGGCAATGGTGAACAATGGTGGAGAGATTTCGGCTTCAAGAATGTGTGAAGAAGAAAAAGGGAAAGAGAGTCTATAGGGTTCGACTTTGGGCAAAGGAAATGGGAAGAAGAAAAGATACAAAATGCACATATGGCGATTTCAACATTCGGTTTTGGCTTCAAAGAGAAGAGAGGAAAAGAAGAAAAAGAGAATACCAATATGGTCAAAGAAATGATAGCCAAAACAAAAACAAAGTTTCCACCTAAAGCCAATAACACATTCGGCTAAGGAGAATAATTTTGGAGAAGAGGGAAAAAGATGCACAAAATGACAAGAATTTGGCCAACTATCCTCCCCCTAATCCCATACAATATTTGGCCAATCCCCCCTTAGCCATCTATGCGTCCACATTCATGGCCAAAATGACCATAAAAATATTTCCAAAACATCACCCATACATCAAGCCTTATGTCCCCTTATCCTTCCATAACACCTTGATTCCATACTTTAACTAATAACTTGCCTTATTCCCTTAGTCTACTATCCATAAATGATAAAGTCCAACCTTATCTTAATTAGAGTTGACCGACACATGCCATACACATGCAAAAATAAAAGTCACCTTATTGCCATCCATGTGATTCGAACCTAAGACCATTAATACACTCCACACTCCACTTGCCACTTTACCAATTGACTCCTTGTGATTAAAACCTCAAACTAATTTTCTTAAGGCCAATTTTGCTTAGCTCCCCTTCTAAGACTAAAAATCTAATATTTTTCTAAAGCATTCCCTTACATTTTAAAATTATAAAAACCCTTAAAACATATCCAAACACACACTAAGCCCAATATCACTTGAATTATGCATAAACGCATAACCCCTAAATCTAGGATATTACAGGTCTACCCTGCTTAAAAATAATTTCGTCCTCGAAATTACTTACTAACGAACAATCGTACATCCTAACTCACCACACTACGCTACTACTGCGCACTCTGATCTTAATAAAACTAACATACTTTCTACTAAATCTTGGAATCCCTGACCAGACCCAACTGGTTCCGTCACAGCCATTCTGCCTCTACCACGTCCTCGCACATTATGACTACGTCCCCTAGAGCTCATGTCTACGATCATGCTTTAGTCTGATTTAAGAAATTTTATGCATTAGTTTTTGTTCCACTGTTTATCCGCGAACAATTTTATGAAAAGAGCTTAATAGTAGTTCTTTCGATCAATCAAAGTTTCAAGTCTTCTACCTTAATTCACAGAAACACATCCATTCAGTAGTATCTACCATACACATTCACTCTTCAAACATTTTTGTCTGTTCCTATCCTAGGGGTATTTTCTTCATTTGTCCTACAGGGGTATTTTAGTAATAAATCGGGGTTAATTTGAAAATCTTTACAAATCAAAGGCATTCCAAAATATACAAATCTCGAGGTTATTTTGAAAATTCTACCAAATCAATGGTATTGCAGAAATTTCGGAAATCGGGGTTATTTTGGTAATTTTGGAAGTCAGTGGCATTTTAGTAAATTTTCCCAAATCAGGGTATCTTGATATTTTGAAAACTAGAGATTTTGGTATTTTTGTAAAGTAAGAATATTTTAACAAAAGTTGAGGGTAGTATAGTAATTTTACAACCAGGGGTATTTTAGTAATTTTACCCGCCAGGGGTATTTGGGTAATTTAGTAAACCGGGAATTTTTCGAAAAATTTTTCCAATAATAGTTTATACAAATCAGAGGGGTGATTTTGGTGATTTAAAAAAAACTAAGGGTTTTATAAAACAGTTGTGGCTAGTCCTTTTCGGGTTTTAATTACCGAGTTTAGCCCGTGAATAAGACCTCTTGGTTAGGGTGAACCGTTACTACGCACCAGGTAGGATTCGAGTGGAGAGGAGGTGAGTCACTAGGACTGCTTAAATACCGAGCTCCCACCGAAACCAATCCTAGACATGCGCACAATGGTTGCCACACCCTAACTCGGCGACTTACTCATAGGTTTGTTTAATTAGGCTTTAAAATTTTATGCAATTCTGTGTTGGAGTAAGCTAATCCTAAAGTTCAATAACTTAATATACTAATCTACGTTCCCATCATACCCACATACCAATCATATAATAATTCACACAACAATTAGAGGTACTTACCTGGTGGACTTCGGGTCAGAGATACAGGTGCCATGCCAGAATCAACCTGAAAACTTCATGAAAGCCTATATTTTTTAAAAGCCCATCTTAAGAAAATGTTTTTGGGCCCAAAACCTCAAAGCCGAGTTTTGAACCAGGCTCTGATACCAAGTTGTAACGCCCCAAACCCGGCCCACGTGTAATACCCCTTACCCGAAACCCTTGCCGGAATCGAGTACGTGGCATTACTAGACTTGACTATTAACTCGGGGTGTAAGATTTTAAAGCTGTCCAACTGCATCATGCTGACTAAATCGACCATAACTCGAGTTTCAAAACTCGAAATTTAGATCCGTAAATTTTCCTTGAAACTAGACTCATATAACTTTTCACCATAATTTTTCCAGAATTTTTCATGAGGCCAATTAGTACAATTTATTCATCAAAGTTACCCTTATTACACTACTTGACAATTCTGACCTGTCTCTACAAAATACAGTTATCTCATTGCACAAATTTCCTATAATGTCCTTGTTTATACCAATGAAAAATAGAATCATTAAGGGTTCTACACATATAACCATGCTTCTTAATTATTTTTTTACAATTTTTGACAATTTTTCCAAAACAGAACAGTGACTCCCGAATTCATTCAGGGCAGGTCTCGCTGAAACTTAATTATCTCATAATATATAAATCTTTTGCCTACCCTGTTTCTTTCATGTAAAAATAGACACAATGAGGTTTAATTTCATATCTCATTCACCTTCTAATTCAGTATATCCTATTTTTGGTGATTTTTCTAACTCACATCACTACTGCTACTACAAGCTGTTTTGTTGCATTTTATGAAAGACTAGCTTCTAACCGAACCTACCTACATCCCTAATTCAAGGATTCATTTCGTATACAAACATTTCCTTAACAAAAACGATTATACTTTGATTAAGAATGCATAAACATTTCCATCATGAACCAACATACATATCAAGACACAACAGCGTACTTAACTAAAAATTTAGCCATATTCGCATGGCTATTATGTACATGAACCTTAAGATTTCATCAAACAAAGACCAAGTCTTTCCTATACATGCCTTCGTTTAAAACCAAAATGAAAGAGTACCCAAAATGTAGATTGATAGTGTGAGCGACTTTCCGAACGATCCCGATGAGCTTGTAGCTTGCACCTAATCTATAAAACAGAGGAAACATTTCACATGATAAGCTTGCTAGCTTAGTAAGTCTCAAGCACATATAATTGTAATGAACATACATGTAAACATTTTAAATCTCCAAGCTTATAATATTGAACATAAATATTTCAATATATATAATACATATATCCGAATACTAGTGACACACTTGATTTAAATATTATCACTATGTTATCATGAACATGTACATTATCAAATCACATAAATATCATATTATATCACAAATTCCAAATCACAAGAACCAACCTTAGGCATTTATCTTCTATATCTACTTATATACATATGCAAAACACTTCTGACTCTTTCACCATTGACCTTTCCATTTTATAACCGAGTTTTTCACTATGACATACATATATATCTATATATATATATATCCCAACTTCACATATAAGTAACGTACATACACATTAATGATAAGTTCAACATTATAAAATAAAGCACTTATGGAATTGTCCATTTCATCACATCGTATTTATTCAAAACGATAAGAAATTTGTTCACTTCATTCCTTACTAACATAGTAGGCTAACGCTTACCCGGGCTTTTAGCACATAGCATTATATGTGACTCACCTCGTTTGATTCTCGGATTTTTTTTTATTTATAGCAATTCACCGGCATTAAGCCTGCTGGACCCGAAGTCTGAAGTTTGAACACCGGCATTAAGCCTGCTAGGCAATAAACCCGAAATAACTCACCGGCACAAGGCCTGCTAGGCTCGAAGCCTGAATATAACTCACCGGCATAAGGCCTGCTAGGCTCGAAGCCTGAATATAACTCACCGGCACAAGGCCTGCTAGGCTCGAAGCCCGAATATCATATCAATAATTCATCAAATCCCCATCTTAACGTTCACATTATTACCAATTTATGTACATAAACCACAATCACTTATCATATCACAAGTATTAGTTTTCATTTCAAATTCCAAAACACATTTAGTCTAATATTGGACCTTAACATTTGGCTATCATCTATTTCAATACTCAATTAAATCAAATAATATTATTTAACATGTTCATAATTATTTCTTACATGTACTTAAACTTAAGAACTTACCTCGATAGTTGACCAATTTCGCCTTCCCCCGATCCAAACTCTTTTCTTTTTGTTCTTGATCTAAATAAATTCAAATTAAGCTCATTCATCATCTTAACATTCAATTTAATCCGAAAACATATAATTGAGCAATTTACAATTTATCTTTGATTTGTCTAAATTAATTGGACAGCAAAATACAACATTAACACACAGTATTTAATCAACAATAGCAAGAAACATAATCAATATGTCCTGATTTGTACAGCATAAACACATTAACAATACATCATAGATAAGGCTCTTAAACAACATAAACGACAGTGCATTAGATTAAGTTCAGACACAATTACTCAGCTTAGATTGGGGTAATTTGGACACAATAAACTCCAACCATCATACACCATTACTTGTAACATTTAACCCTCATAAACTCTTTAAATTTTCACATGTAAACATTTTAAATGGCATTTTCAAACAGCAACATTTTCATTCATTTATACAACATTATTTACATTCAATTTACTTATTAATGCAACATATATTAATTACCAATTACATTCCTCAGCAACTTAATTTGGCATCAATTCAGACATCATTAATTAACATTATTGAAACCGTTTCTCCTATTGTAATTAATTGTCCAACAGCAGCCCAAACAACATAAATATACAGCTATTGAACACCATTTAACCAGCACATTAACTGACACACAGACATAAATTATGCAACATTTACTTTACTTTTATTCTCATCCAACAGCTTCATAAATGGCTGCTTTAACCCTTTAACAATCAGGTTTAGACACCATAAATTGCAACTAAATAAACATAATTAATTTGGCACATCAAATGGCATTCGGTCATACATCTACAACATTGAATTAGTCTTCTTTTATCATCCCGGCTGCATTAATGATAGCATTAAACACTCCCATTCACAGATTTCAGACATAATAAATACATCACTACTTTTTTTTCATTTCCATCCATACCAGTTGAACCACACAAGAAAGTAAAAAAAAAAAAAAAACATTATCAGCAAAAATAGTATCAAGGCTCTTGCTACCACATTTAAGAAATTCATGCACTAATAATCCATGCATCTAAGCAATTTAACATTTTCAGCCAAGCTTTACCGTCCATCATCCATTAAAATATCCTTGAAAAGCAACTATGATCCAGAGAAGAGCTTTGAGAAATTACCAAATCATTTGAAGAATATGCTCCTAGACGAGCTAAAATTAAAATTTATCTCCACATGCAATCGGTTTTGAGGTCTCTCCCTCCCTTCGAAAAACACCAAGGGAAGAAAAGTAGAAAAAAATGAATCCCCTCTCTTTTCTTTTGTTTTCGACGATGAAGAAGATAATGGGATGAATTAACATGTTTTCTTTATTTTATTATTATTATATCACATATATTATAATATAACATGCTTTTTTTTTAACTTAATTATATAATATATAAAACATGTTATCATGAAATTAAGAACCACATGCCGTCCACTACATAATAGTTGGTAAATTTACCACTTAAGTCCACATATAAAAGAGATCAAAACAATTAAACCACTCAATTAATAAAAGGCTACTTTTTACCACTTATGTAATTTGATCCTTTTTCTTAAATTAAACATACAAACAGTCAAATAAATTCACGAAATTTTAACACATGCTCAATCATATATATTTAACACGAAAAATAATATTAAAATATTTTTTTGACTAGAATTCGTGGTCCCGAAACTACATTTCTGATCAGGGCTAAAATCAGGCTATTACAACTCTCTCCCCCTTAAGGGATTTTCGTCCCCGAAAATCTTACCAGTGAATAAATGTGGGTAACGTTCTTTCATTGATTCCTCAGTTTCCCAAGTTGCTTCCTCAACCCTGTGCTTATGCCATATAACTTTAACCAACAAGATTTTCTTATTTCGCAACTCTTTCATTTCACCAGCTAATATGCAAATCGGTTCTTCCTCACAAGTCAAGTCGGGTTGAATTTCAATCTCTGATGGACTGATCACACGAAAAGTATCGAATCGGTATCGTCGAAGCATCGATACATGAAAGACATTATGAATCTTGTTTAGCTCAGATGACAACCTAATTCTGTACGCAACCTGCCCAATACGCTCAATAACTTCATACGGCCCAATGAATCGCGGAATTAGTTTTCCTTTACGACCAAATCTAAGTATCTTTTTCCACGGTGAGACTTTCAAAAATACTCGGTCACCCTATCTGGAACTCTATATCTTTACGTTTCAAGTCTGCAAACGAAATCTGACGATCTGAGGCGGCTTTCAAACTTTCTCGGATTACTTTTACTTTCTGCTCAGTCTCTCTTATTAAATCAACCCCGTGTATCTTGCTTTTAACTCGGCTATAATCGAACCATCACCAGTCACAACCATATGTGCATTCAACGCACGAAGAGCAAGCAGTGATTTCTGACTTAAGGCATCCGCAACAACATTGGCTTTTCCCGGATGGTAATCAATTACTAATTCATAGTCTTTCAATAGTTCTAACCATCTGTGTTGTCTCAAGTTCAAACCTTTTTGAGTCATCAAATACTTCAGACTTTTGTTATCCGAATAAACATGACATTTCTCGCCAAATAATTAATGACGCCAAATTTTCAATGCGAATATAATGGCTGCTAGTTCTAGATCATGAGTCGGATAATTTTTCTCATGCGGCTTCAATTATCTCGAAGCGTAGGCTATCACCTTGTCTTCTTGCATTAAAACACAACCCAAACCATTCAAAGAAGCATCGCTATACACGACAAATTCTTTACCCAATTCAGGCTGAATTAACATTGGAGCTTCGGTCAAAAGGGCTTTCAACTGATCGAAGCTTTTCTGATACTTTTTCGACCACTCAAACTTGACATCTTTCTGTAATAGCATTGTCAACGGGGTAGCTATTATAGAAAAACCTTTCACAAATCGTCGGTAATAACCCACAAGTCCCAGAAAGCTTCTAATTTCAGAAACATTCTTTGGTGGTCTCCAATCAAGAATAGCTGTTATTCTGTTTGGGTCAACACGAATACCTGATACTGAAACGACGTGACCCAAAAGCTAACTTCCTTCATCCAGAATTCACACTTACTAAAATTTACGTACAACTGTTTATCTCGCAAAGTTTGTAGCGCCAATCTCAAATGCTCGGCATGCTCAATTTCATCTTTGAAATAGATCAGTATATCATCAATAAACACTACTACAAACCGATCCAAAAACTGTCTGAACATTCGATTCATCAGATCCATAAAAACAACAGGTGCATTAGTAAGTCCAAAAGGCATAACCCGAAACTCAGAATGTCCATACCTCATCCGGAATGCAGTCTTTGGCACATCTGTATCTCTGAATCGCAACTGATAATAACCCGATCTCAAATCTATCTTCGAAAATACTGAAGCCCCTTTCAACTGGTCAAACAAGTCATCAATCTGGGGTAACGGATACTTATTCTTTATAGTCACCTTATTCAGCTGTCGATAATCAATACACATTTGCATCGTTCCATCTTTCTTTTTCACAAAAAGAACTGGTGTACCCCAATGAGAGAAACACGGGTGTGCAAAACCCTTATCTGTCAATTCTTGCAACTGTGCTTTCAACTCTTTCAACTCAGTAGGTGCCACTCGATATGGAGCTATCGAGATCAGAGTCGTCCCCGGTATTAATTCAATGCCAAACTCAATCTCTCGAATAAAATAGTCTGACGACCCACATTTAAAACACAACCGATCGCGGAATCTACAACTCCCAGAATGTCATTTTCTACAACGCTTGCACTCGACCCGGTCCTGTCGCACATTACCAACACTAGCCATCGAAGTGGCTCGGGAACTCACTGGAGGTCGATCTCGTCTAGGCAGGTCTAAAGTAGTTTTATGTCGGCTGATGTCATCTCTAAACTTTCCTAGGTGCTGAATGAAAAATCTTACTCGATGATCTCTTACGAGTATCTCTAGCTTCTATTTCAGCCTTTCTTTTCTCTTTCCCGATTTCTTCAGCTTTACAAGCTCGCTCGACTAGAACCACAAACTCTTTGATCTCAAGAATGCCCACAAGTAACTTTATATCTTCATTCAGGCCGTCTTCAAATCTTTCGCACATGATGGTTTCAGTTGATACACATTCTCGAGCCTATCGGCTCAATCTAACAAACTTTCATTCATATTTAGTTACAGTCATGCAGCCCTGTTTTAGTTCCAGAAATTCTTTCTGTTTCTGGTCGATGAACCTCTGGCTGATATATTTCTTGCGGAATTTATTCTAGAAGAAATACCACGTCACTTTTTCTTTCGAAACCATCGATACTAGTGTAGTCCACCAATGTTATGCAGTGTCCCGAAGTAAAGATATAGCACACTTCAAGTATTCATCTAGAGTACAGGATAGCTCATCAAGTACCTAAATAGTGTTATCGAGCCACATCTCGGCTCGCTCTGCGTCATCATCATTATTAGCTGTGAATTCTTCGGCCCCGTATTTTTGGATTTTATCAACAGGAGGCTTACTAGATCTCATCGGATCTGTCATTGAAGTTGCTGTGGTTACCAGAGTTGGATTATTCGGAGGTAGAGGTTGTTGTACAGCCGGATTATTCTGAACAAACTGGGTAAACCATTCAATAATCATTTGGTAGAAGGCTTGTTTAGCCTCCCCTCGTGGCTACCCGAAACTAGTCGAGAGTCTACTGGCGCTGATCTGCGTGCACGGTCAGGCGCTACACTCTCTACATCATCCGCTACGGCTCTATCGGGCTCAGGATCCATTTACAATATAAAACACAGTTCGAAATGTCAGAAGTCACCACACTATCAAATATATACAATAAAGGTATGTATAGCTAGACTCACACGCGCTACGGTAGTCCTAGAATCAACTAAACCGTAAGCTCTGATACCAATCAAATGTAACCCTTACCCGAAACCCTTTCCGGAATCGAGTACGTGGCATTACTAGACTTGACTATTAACTCGGGGTGTAAGATTTTAAAGCTGTCCAACTGCGTCATGCTGACTAAATCGACCATAACTCGAGTTTCAAAACTCAAAATTTAGATCCGTAAATTTTCCATGAAACTAGACTCATATAACTTTTCACCATAATTTTTCCAGAATTTTTCATGTGGCCAATTAGTACAATTTATTCATCAAAGTTACCCTTATTACACTGCTTGACAATTCTGACCTGTCTCTACAAAATACAGTTATCTCATTGCACAAATTTCCTATAATTTTCTTGTTTATACCAATGCAAAATAGAATCATTAAGGGTTCTACACATATAACCATGCTTCTTAATTATTTTTTTACAGTTTTTGACAATTTTTCCAAAACAGAACAGTGACTCCCGAATTCATTCAGGGCAGGTCTCACTGAAACTTAATTATCTCATAATATATAAATCTTTTGCCTACCCTGTTTCTTTCATGTAAAAATAGACACAATGAGGTTTAATTTCATATCTCATTCACCTTCTAATTCAATATATCCTATTTTTGGTGATTTTTCTAACTCACATCACTACTACTACTACAAGCTGTTTTGTTGCATTTTATGAAAGACTAGCTTCTAACCGAACCTACCTACATCCCTAATTCAAGGATTCATTTCGTATACAAACATTTCCTTAACAAAAACAATTATACTTTGATTAAGAATGCATAAACATTGCCATCATGAACCAACATACATATCAAGACACAACAGCGTACTTAACTAAAAATTTAGCCATATTCGCATGGCTATTATATACATGAACCTTAAGATTTCATCAAACAAAGACCAAGTCTTTCCTATGCATGCCTTCGTTTAAAACCAAAATGAAAGAGTACCCAAAATGTAGATTGATAGTGTGAGCGACTTTCCGAACGATCCCGATGAGCTTGTAGCTTGCATGTGAGCGACTTTCCGAACGATCCCGATGAGCTTGTAGCTTGCACCTAATCTATAAAACAGAGGAAACATTTCACATGATAAGCTTGCTAGCTTAGTAAGTCTCAAGCACATATAATTGTAATGAACATACATGTAAACATTTTAAATCTCCAAGCTTATAATATTGAACATAAATATTTCAATATATATATAATACATATATCCGAATACTAGTGACACACTTGATTTAAATATTATCACTATGTTATCATGAACATGTACATTATCAAATCACATAAATATCATATTATATCACAAATTCCAAATCACAAGAACCAACCTTAGGCATTTATCTTCTATATCTACTTATATACATATGCAAAACACTTCTGACTCTTTCACCATTGACCTTTCCATTTTATAACCGAGTTTTTCACTATGACATACATATATATATATATATATATATATATATATCCCAACTTCACATATAAGTAACGTACATACACATTAATGATAAGTTCAACATTATAAAATAAAGCACTTATGGAATTGTCCATTTCATCACATCGTATTTATTCAAAACGATAAGAAATTTGTTCACTTCATTCCTTACTAACATAGTAGGCTAACTCTTACCCGCGCTTTTAGCACATAGCATTATATGTGACTCACCTCGTTTGATTCTCGGATTTTTTTTATAGCAATTCACCGGCATTAAGCCTGCTGGACCCGAAGTCTGAGGTTTGAACACCGGCATTAAGCCTGCTAGGCAATAAGCCCGAAATAACTCACCGGCACAAGGCCTGCTAGGCTCGAAGCCTGAATATAACTCACCGGCACAAGGCCTGCTAGGCTCAAAGGCTGAATATAACTCACCGGCACAAGGCCTGCTAGGCTCGAAGCCTGAATATAACTCACCGGCACAAGGCCTGCTAGGCTCGAAGCCTGAATATAACTCACCGGCACAAGGCCTGCTAGGCTCGAAGGCTGAATATAACTCACCGGCACAAGGCCTGCTAGGCTCGAAGCCCAAATATCATATCAATAATTCATCAAATCCCCATCTTAACATTCACATTATTACCAATTTATGTACATAAACCACAATCACTTATCATATCACAAGTATTAGTTTTCATTTCAAATTCCAAAACACATTTAGTCCAATATTGGACCTTAACATTTGGCTATCATCTATTTCAATACTCAATTAAATCAAATAATATTATTTAACATGTTCATAATTATTTCTTACATGTACTTAAACTTAAGAACTTCCCTCGATAGTTGACCAATTTCGCCTTCCCCCGATCCAAACTCTTTTCTTTTTGTTCTTGATCTAAATAAATTCAAATTAAGCTCATTCATCATCTTAACATTCAATTTAATCCGAAAACATATAATTGAGCAATTTACAATTTATCTTTGATTTGTCTAAATTAATTGGACAGCAAAATACAACATTAACACACAGTATTTAATCAACAATAGCAAGAAACATAATCAATATGTCCTGATTTGTACAGCATAAACACATTAACAATACATCATAGATAAGGCTCTTAAACAACATAAACGACAGTGCATTAGATTAAGTTCAGACACAATTACTCAGCTTAGATTGGGGTAATTTGGACACAATAAACTCCAACCATCATACATCATTACTTGTAACATTTAACCCTCATAAACTCTTTAAATTTTCACATGTAAACATTTTAAATGGCATTTTCAAACAGCAACATTTTCATTCATTTAGACAACATTATTTACATTCAATTTACTTATTAATGCAGCATATATTAATTACCAATTACATTCCTCAGCAACTTAATTTGGCATCAATTCAGACATCATTAATTAACATTATTGAAACCGTTTCTCCTATTGTAATTAATTGTCCAACAGCAGCCCAAACAACATAAATATACAGCTATTGAACACCATTTAACCAGCACATTAACTGACACACAGACATAAATTATGCAACATTTACTTTACTTTTATTCTCATCCAACAGCTTCATAAATGGCTGCTTTAACCCTTTAACAATCAGGTTTAGACACCATAAATTGCAACTAAATAAACATCATTAATTTGGCACATCAAATGGCATTCGGTCATACATCTACAACATTGAATTAGTCTTCTTTTATCATCCCGGCTGCATTAGTGATAGCATTAAACACTCCCATTCACAGATTTCAGACATAATTAATACATCACTATTTTTTTTTCATTTCCATCCATACCAGTTGAACCACACAAGAAAGTAAAAAAAAAAACATTATCAGCAAAAATACTATCAAGGCTCTTGCTACCACATTTAAGAAATTCATGCACTAATAATCCATGCATCTAAGCAATTTAACATTTTCAGCCAAGCTTTACCGTCCATCATCCATTAAAATATCCTTGAAAAGCAACTATGATCCAGAGAAGAGCTTTGAGAAATTACCAAATCATTTGAAGAATATGCTCCTAGACGAGCTAAAATTAAAATTTATCTCCACATGCAATCGGTTTTGAGGTCTCTCCCTCCCTTCGAAAAACACCAAGGGAAGAAAAGTAGAAAAAAATGAATCCCCTCTCTTTTCTTTTGTTTTCGACGATGAAGAAGATAATGGGATGAATTAACATGTTTTCTTTATTTTATTATTATTATATCACATATATTATAATATAACATGCTTTTTTTAACTTAATTATATAATATATAAAACATGTTATCATGAAATTAATAACCACATGCCGTCCACTACATAATAGTTGGTAAATTTACCACTTAAGTCCACATATAAAAGAGATCAAAACAATTAAACCACTCAATTAATAAAAGGCTACTTTTTACCACTTATGTAATTTGATCCTTTTTCTAAAATTAAACATACAAACAGTCAAATAAATTCACGAAATTTTAACACATGCTCAATCATATATATTTAACACGAAAAATAATATTAAAATATTTTTTTGACTAGAATTCGTGGTCCCGAAACCACATTTCTGATCAGGGCTAAAATTAGGCTGTTACACCACGAGCCACGGACGAATTCAGAATGCCACTGCGGAAAACGTTTGAAAAATATTTTGACTCATAAACTAAATCATGAAAGTTTGTTGTTGTTGATAAATCATTTCGTATTTAAAACTTTAAGTAAAACTTTGATGTTACAAATTCTTCGGTTAAAAAACTTTATCATATATTTTAAAAGGAAAGTTATTAAAAATAAACCATTTTCAGATATTAATATAATCGATAATCCAACTTAAAACATAATAAAAATCCTTAAATACTTTAGGAGGCCCTTATTACAATAAATAAATACTGAAACATAAATTGTATAAAGAAAATCCTATTCTGCATGGGCCACCTCGTATCCACTCCAACCCGGTCCAAGGTTTATGCATCACTTGTAAGGTTTGAGAAAAATTGGGTGAGTCACTCAACTCAGTGCATAGTTATTTCACATGTCTCCACATATGGGCTTGGCCCATATCCACACAGTCCACATACATAAATATGCAACATGAAGCCCAACCCAACCTAGTGTCCATCCATTACACCTACCTTGGCAGACCTGCTGCCCAAGGCTTTGGCTAAGCCACCGATCACCTAAGTGACCCCACATGTCAATATCCACGAGGTGACTCGAGGTCATCCTCAATCCACGGTGATGCACACAGCTATCATCCGCCAGGAGGTGGCACATAGCCAACACTCCACCTTGATGAAGCGCATAGCTAACACCAAGCGCCAATGTAGCACAAGGCTAACATCAGACCACGTACAAAATGTACACCCTGTCCTTCAATATTCATGTCCCAAGCCCCCATGCATAGATATAACATGACAAAATATCATTTAATAGAGTATATAACACACGCTCATCACCATTTCACATATTCATCAGTGATCATTTAATATCATAAAGTACTGACCTGATTATTCGATCACCCACCATGGGTATCCACCATCTTAGCCCTTATTTCGGCTACCATTCACATCATATCACACATATATAACAACATACACACATAAACAATCAAGAGAACAGTGCAATAACTACACACCTTTTAAACACGATGAACGACAGAATACTCAAGATTTTCGGCTTTTGCTTACAACACCGACAGTACCTTGAAAAATCGAATCCCAAAAGAAACTCCTTTGATGCTCCTTAACGTTGGCACTATCGTTGCTTGCCACTAACGATCAACTTCCCGAAATCACCTTCCACACCATCAAAACCGATCGAAATAGCTAGCACCTTTCAAATGATGGTTGTACATTCGGATATGGCTCAAAGTGGAGATGAAAAAGAAAAGAAAATAAGGGCTTATAGGGTTCGGCTATGGCTCTCCAAAGAAGATGAAATATTCGGTTATCTCAAGGGTATTTCGGCTAACAAAAGAACAAGTTTAGAGTTAGAGAAGAGAAGAATGGAAGAATGATAGAGGCTTAGGAGGATTTGGCAATGGTGAACAATGGTGGAGAGATTTCGGCTTCAAGAATGTGTGAAGAAGAAAAAAGGAAGGAGAGTCTATAGGTTTGGGCAAAGGAAATGGGAAGAAGAAAAGATACAAAATGCACATATGGCCATTTCAACATTCGGTTTTGGCTTCAAAGAGAAGAGAGGAAAAGAAGAAAAATAGAATACCAATATGGTCAAAGAAATGATAGCCAAAACAAAAACAAAGTTTCCACCTAAAGCCAATAACACATTCGGTTAAGGAGAATAATTTTGGAGAAGAGGGAAAAAGATGCACAAAATGACAAGAATTTGGCCAACTATCCTCCCCCTAATCCCATACAATATTTGGCCAATCCCCCCTTAGCCATCTATGCGTCCACATTCATGGTCAAAATGACCATAAAAATATTTTCAAAACATCACCCATACATCAAGCCTTATGTCCCCTTATCCTTCCATAACACCTTGATTCCATACCTTAACTAATAACTTGCCTTATTCCCTTAGTCTACTATCCATAAATGATAAAGTCCAACCTTATCTTAATTAGAGTTGACTAACACATGCCATACACATGCAAAAATAGAAGTCACCTTATTGCCATCCATGGGATTCGAACCTAAGACCATTAATACACTCCACACTCCACTTGCCACTTTACCAATTGACTCCTTGTGATTAAAACCTCAAACTAATTTTCTTAAGGCCAATTTTGCTTAGCTCCCCTTCTAAGACTAAAAATCTAATATTTTTCTAAAGCATTCCCGTACATTCTAAAATTCTAAAAACCCTTAAAACATATCCAAACACACACTAAGCCCACTATCACTTGAATTATGCATAAACGCATAACCCCTAAATCTAGGATATTACAGTTCTACCCTCCTTAAAAATAATTTCGTCCTCGAAATTACTTACTAACAAACAATTGTACATCCTAACTCACCACACTACGCTACTGCTGCACACTCTGATCTTAATAAAACTAACATACTTTCTACTAAATCTTGGAATCCCTGACCAGACCCAACTGGTTCCGTCACAGCCATTCTGCCTCTACCACGTCCTCGCACATTACGACTACGTCCCTTAGAGCTCATGTCTACGATCATGCTTTAGTCTGATTTAAGAAATTTTATGCATTAGTCTTTGTTCCACTGTTTATCCGCGAACAATTTTATGAAAAGAGCTTAATAGTAGTTCTTTCGATCAATCAAAGTTTCAAGTCTTCTACCTTAATTCATAGAAACACATCCATTCAGTAGTATCTACCATACACATTCACTCTTCAAATATTTTTGTCTGTTCCTATCCTAGGGGTATTTTCGTCATTTGTCCTACAGGGGTATTTTAGTAATAAATCGGGGTTAATTTGAAAATCTTTACAAATCAAAGGCATTCCAAAATATACAAATCTCGAGGTTATTTTGAAAATTCTACCAAATCAATGGTATTGCAGAAATTTCAGAAATCGGGGTTATTTTGGTAATTTTGGAAGTCAGTGGCATTTTAGTAAATTTTCCCAAATCAGGGTATCTTGATATTTTTGAAAACTAGAGATTTTGGTATTTTTGTAAAGTAAGAATATTTTAACAAAAGTTGAGGGTAGTATAGTAATTTTACAACCAGGGGTATTTTAGTAATTTTACCCGCCAGGGGTATTTGGGTAATTTAGTAAACCGGGAATTTTTCGAAAAATTTTTCCAATAATAGTTTATACAAATCAGAGGGGTGATTTTGGTGATTTAAAAAAAACTAAGGGTTTTATAAAACAGTTGTGGCTAGTCCCTTTCGGGTTTTAATTACCGAGTTTAGCCCGTGAATAAGTCCTCTTGGTTAGGGTGAACCGTTACTACGCACCAGGTAGGATTCGAGTGGAGAGGAGGTGAGTCACTAGGACTGCTTAAATACCGAGCTCACACCAAAACCAATCCTAGACATGCGCATAATGGTTGCCACACCCTAACTCGGTGACTTACTCATAGGTTTGTTTAATTAGGCTTTAAAATTTTATGCAATTCTGTGTTGGAGTAAGCTAATCCTAAAGTTCAATAACTTAATATACTAATCTACGTTCCCATCATACCCACATACCAATCATATAATAATTCACACAACAATTAGAGGTACTTACCTGGTGGACTTCGGGTCGGAGATTCAGGTGCCATGCCAGAATCAACCTGAAAACTTCATGAAAACCTATATTTTTTAAAAGCCCATCTTAAGAAAATGTTTTTGGGCCCAAAACCCTCAAAGCCGAGTTTTGAACCAGGCTCTGATACCAAGTTGTAACGCCACAAACCCGGCCCACGAGCCACGGTCGAATTCAGAATGCCACTGCGGAAAACGTTTGAAAAATATTTTGACTCATAAACTAAATCATGAAAGTTTGTTGTTGTTGATAAATCATTTCGTATTTAAAACTTTAAGTAAAACTTTGATGTTACAAATTCTTCGGTTAAAAACTTTATCATATATTTTAAAAGGAAAGTTATTAAAAATAAACCATTTTCAGATATTAATATAATCGACATTCCAACTTAAAACATAATAAAAATCCTTAAATACTTTAGGAGGCCCTTATTACAATAAATAAATACTGAAACATAAATTGTATAAAGAAAATCCTCTTCTGCATGGGCCACCTCGTATCCACTCCAACCCGGTCCAAGCTTTATGCATCACTTGTAAGGTTTGAGAAAAATTGGGTGAGTCACTCAGACTCAGTGCATAGTTATTTCACATGTCTCCACATATGGGCTTGGCCCATATCCACACAGTACACATACATAAATATGCAACATGAAGCCCAACCCAACCTAGTGTCCATCCATTACACCTACCTTGGCAGACCTGCTGCCTAAGGCCGTGGCTAAGCCACCGATCACCTAAGTGACCCCACATGTCAATATCCACGAGGTGGCTCAAGGTCATCCTCAATCCACGGTGATGCACACAGCTATCATCCGTCAGGAGGTGGCACATAGCCAACACTCCACCTTGATGAAGCACATAGCTAACACCAAGCGCCAATGTAGCACAAGGCTAACATCAAGCCACGTACATAATGTACACCCTGTCCTTCAATATTCATGTCCCAAGCCCCCATGCATAGATATAACATGACAAAAATATCATTTAATAGAGTATATAACACACTCTCATCACCATTTCACATATTCATCAGTGATCATTTAATATCATAAAGTACTGACCTGATTATTCGATCACCCACCATGGGTATCCACCATCTTAGCCCTTATTTCGGCTACCATTCACATCATATCACACATATATAACAACATACACACATAAACAATCAAGAGAACAGTACAATAACTACACACCTTGTAAACACGATGAACGACAGAATACTCAAGATTTCCGGCTTTTGCTTACAACACCGACAGTACCTTGAAGAATGGAATCCCAAAAGAAACTCCTTTGATGCTCCTTAACGTTGGCACTATCGTTGCTTACCACTAACGATCAACTTCCCGAAATCACCTTCCACACCATCAAAACCGATCGAAATAGCTAGCACCTTTCAAATGATGGTTGTACATTCGGCTATGGCTCAAAGTGGAGATGAAAAAGAAAAGAAAATAAGGGCTTATAGGGTTCGGCTATGGCTCTCCAAAGAAGATGAAATATTCGGTTATCTCAAGGGTATTTCGTCTAACAAAAGAACAAGTTTAGAGTTAGAGAAGAGAAGAATGGAAGAATGATAGAGGCTTAGGAGGATTTGGTAATGGTGAACAATGGTGGAGAGATTTCGGCTTCAAGAATGTGTGAAGAAGAAAAAAGGAAAGAGAGTCTATAGGTTTGGGCAAAGGAAATGGGAAGAAAAAAAGATACAAAATGCACATATGGCCATTTCAACATTCGGTTTTGGATTCAAAGAGAATAGAGGAAAAGAAGAAAAAGAGAATACCAATATGGTCAAAGAAATGATAGCCAAAACAAAAATAAAGTTTCCACCTAAAGCCAATAACACATTCGGCTAAGGAGAATAATTTTGGAGAAGAGGGAAAAAGATGCACAAAATGACAAGAATTTGGCTAACTATCCTCCCCCTAATCCCATACAATATTTGGCCAATCCCCCCTTAGCCATCTATGCATCCACATTCATGGTCAAAATGACCATAAAAATATTTCCAAAACATCACCCATACATCAAGCCTTATGTCCCCTTATCCTTCCATAACACCTTGATTCCATACCTTAACTAATAATTTGCCTTATTCCCTTAGTCTACTATCCATAAATGATAAAGTCCAACCTTATCTTAATTAGAGTTGATCGACACATGCCATACACATGCAAAAATAAAAGTCACCTTATTGCCATCCATGGGATTCGAACCTAAGACCATTAATACACTCCACACTCCACTTGCCACTTTACCAATTGACTCCTTGTGATTAAAACCTCAAACTAATTTTCTTAAGGCCAATTTTGCTTAGCTCCCCTTCTAAGACTAAAAATCTAATATTTTTCTAAAGCATACCCTTACATTCTAAAATTCTAAAAACCCTTAAAACATATCCAAACACACACTAAGCCCACTATCACTTGAATTATGCATAAACGCATAACCCCTAAATCTAGGATATTACATATTAAGAAAACAATTATTTTGACTTCAAATTTGTGGTTCCAAAACCACTGCTCCGACTTGACTAATAATGGGTTGTTACAGTGTAGACATTCGAAATGAGATCACATAGCCGTGTCTGACCTCATGTAACTCCCTGACTTGGGTCTCACGGCCAACCACACGCCCGTGTGACTAGCCCGTGTACCCTTCAAAATGGCCTCACACGTCTGTGTGTCAGGCCGTGTGCTAGGTCGTGCTAAAACTATAAGGTATATTAACTTATAACACACGACCAAGTCACACGCTCGTGTGCTAAGCTGTATGGAGCTACTTACTTGGTTTCTAATTATGTACCAGGGGACACACGACCGTGTCACCAAACCGTGTGTCACACACGGCTGAGACACACGCCCGTGTGGACAAAAATAGGCTATTTTCCAAGCCACCTTTTTCACCCAAACTTGCATCAACCTAAACATGTCAAAAGGCATAAAAGCTAGCATCAATAGACAATTAAACCAATTTCAACCAAGCCTAAATCATGTTATTCCAATACCAACAACTATAATGCTAATAACATTATATTTTCCCAATTCAAAACATACCAAAAATGCTTCCAAAGTATACCTAAATGGTTAATTACCTGTTTTAGACTTTGTGCCTAACTTAGCATACATGCTCATCTCAATTCCAACCATTTACTATACAAGATATCAATCCACAACAAGACATTCCCAAATCTATTATACACCATAAGTCAAAAGGCAGTTTTCACACACACACACACACACATATATATATATATATTCATCACCAAGTATACCAAAATAAGCCAAATCACATGGCTATACACATAACCAAAATCATACATCATTTACATGCCAAATCAAATGGCTATCAACATTACAAACATATAAGCCATATTGACCACAACTCTTATACATGCCATATAACCAGATGCACAAGTTCAAAAGTACCAAAATGACAGCTTGATAGTGTGATGAGATCTCCGGCAACTCCAAATCCGAGCAAGCTTCGAAATCACTATAAAACACGTAAAAGTAAACAAAGTAAGCTATAAAGCTTCGTAAGCTCATATGATTAATAAATATAACTTACCATTCATTCATAAATTAAGTTATCTATCATAAAATACTGTAATTTAACTTAACCACAAAGCATATATATGTTCATCCACATAGTAGATCATGTAACTCATAAACATTATAGATTTTAAGGCTTATACGGTTTACGTACATACCTGCACTGATATGTATCAATATTTTACCCTTTCATATCTTCAATATACCCATTGAACTAGTTGGAATAATATCGGGTACTCGGGAATCTCACACCCTAAGTGCCAATACATGGTCAAAACTGTAACAGCCCATTTTTAGATAAATCAGAATAGTAGTTTTGGGACCACAAATTTGAGGTCAAAATATTTATTTTATTATTAAATCATGGTCTACAGCATGATAGTATGATTGTGTAAAAATTTCGTTAAGAAATTTTATTGTTTTCATGCTTAATTCGATAAAAGGACTATTAGTTTAAAAGTTGAGTTCTATTAGTTGAAGGTGTCTAATAGCTATAAAACTTTAAAGTGGAGGTCCTTATGTGGTAATTAGACCATTAGTGTGTTAGTGGACATTTATGAGATTGGTTTATTTGAAATTTGTAATAGTTTATAAGGTTATAATAGTAAATTAATTAATATAGATTAATTAAATGAAACAAAACAATATATCATCTTTTTATTCATCATCTTCAACCGAAATTAGGCCATAAGGAATCCATTTTTAAGCTTCAACATTAGTTCTTCACTCCTAGCCTTGCATGTGAGTACTTTTCGTCCCTTTTTTTAATGATTTCTATGTTTTCGAAGTAATTGTAGCTTAATCTAGCTAGTCCAGGGATTAATTTGTGAAACTTTTACAAGTCTAGGGTTTTACCATTGATTAATATGTATGTGTTTTGATGTTTGATAATAGAAAATGGATCATTGTTGTTAGATAAACAACATTTGTTAAGTGACTTTTGATAAAATTTTCAATTAGGGATTAAATTGAGAAATGTGATACATTGTGTGGTAAATGTGTGAAATAATGAAAAGCATGGTTGCTATGAATATAGTTGAAATTCGGCTAGCATGGGTGTATACTCAATTGCATGATTTTGCATTTATATGAGCTAAGGACTAATTTGTAAAGAAGTCTAAAGTTTGGGGGAAAAAGTGTAAAATTGCCTTAATATGAAATTTGTATTAAATTGAATAGAATGATAATTAAATAAGTTAAATTTAATTATATATATATATCAAGAAATGCGAAGTTCGGAATTAGATCGAGGGAAAAATAAAATAGTGGATTGATAGCTCAATTCTCTCCGTATAAATACGAGGTAAGTTCGTATGTTAATAAGCATTAATGTAATTGTGTTTTAAATGCTTAATTGTATTGTTAATGAATACGACCTTACAGAATTTTTTGACGAAGATTCGGCAATGTTAAATCCCAGTTGAACCTTAGGAATAGATAAGATACAAATGGCATGTCATTAGGGGTTATAGTGTTTGGGTGCTGGTTCGTACGTTCTACCGGTGGCTGAGTTTTCCAGTATGTGTTGTGGATTCTCATCAGCTTGTGTGAGCAGCACTGTGTTGCTATGTCTTAACAGTCAGCTTGTGTGAGCAGACCCGTTGATAGCTCAAGAGTGAGCATTATATGAGATATGAGATTGAGATGGCTGCGGCCATGTATTGTCGCTTAGGGTGCGAGATTCCTGAGTATCCGATATTATTCCAAATGTTTCAATAGGTATATTAAAGATATGAAAGGGTAAGATATTGATACGTACCAGTACAAGTATGCACATAAATTATATAAGCATTGAATCTATGAAGTTTGTGAGTACATGATTTATTATGTGGATGAACTCATATTAGCCTTGTGATTATGTTAAATTGTAGTGTTTTATGATAGATAACTTAATTTGTGAATGAATGATAAGTTATATTTATTAATCATACGAGCTTACTAAGATTTATAGTTTACTCTGTTTACTTTTTCATGTTTTATAGTGATTTTGGAGTTTTCTCGGATTGGGAGTTGTTGGAGATCTCATCACACTGTCCAGCTGTCATTTTGGTACTTTTGAACTTGTGTACTTGGTTATATGACATGTATAGGAGTTGTGGTCATTATGGCCTATGTGTTGTAATGTATATAGCCAATTGACTTGGCTTCTAAATGATGTATGTTTTGGTTATGTGTATAGCCATGTGATTTGGCTTGTTTTGGTATACTTGGTGATGAATATATATGTGCAAATGGCCTTTTGATTTATGGTGTATAATTGATTTTGGAATGTCTTGTTGTGGATTGTTATCTTGTATAGCAAATGGTTGGAATTGAGATGGGCATGTATGCTAAGTTAGGCACAAAGTCTAAAATAGGTAATTGACCATTTAGGTATACTTTGGAAGCATTTTTGGTATGTTTTGAATTGGCAAAATATAATGTTCTGAACATTATAGTTGTTGGTATTAAAATAGCATGCTTTAGGCTTGGTTTAGATTTGTTTGATTGCCTCTTGATGCTAGGTTTTCTGCCATTTGACATGTTTAGGTATGCAAGTTTAGGTGAGAAAGGTGGCTTGGAAAAATAGCATATTTTTGTCCACATGGGCAGAGACACGGGCGTGTGTCTCAGTCGTGTGTGACACACGGTTGGGTGACACGCCCGAGTGTCCTCTACCTCATAATTAGAAACCAAGTCAGTATGCTCCACACGGCCAGCGCACGGGCATGTGACTTGGCCGTGTGGCATAAGTTAGTATACCATACAGTTTTGGCACTGCCTAGCACACGGCCTGACACACGGGCGTGTGAGGCCATTTCAAAGGGTACACGGGCTAGTCACACAGGCATGTGGTTGGCCGTGCCAGGCCACATGGGTGTGTGTCCCTTGTACTTTAAAAATTTTCCATGTTTTCCAAAATTTTTCCTAAGTTATCGGTTTAGTCCTGAACCACTTCTAATGTTTGATTTGAGCCTCGAGGGCTCGTAATAGGGACAAATATAATTGTATGTAAATGACATTTATTTCGATATGAAAAATGTATGAGAAATGTATGTTTATTTATGTAATAAGTCTGGTAGTGCTCTGTAAGCCTATTCCGACGATGAATACAAGTTAGGGGTGTTACAGAAACCATATCAATCCCATATCTCATATAATGCTCACTCTCGAGCTATCAATGGGTCTGCTCACACAAGCTGACAATCAAAACATAACTACAAGGTGCTGCACACACAAGTTGACGAGAATCCGCAACACATGCCGGAAAACTCAGCCACCGGTAGAACGTACTCACCAGAACCCAAATACAATAACCCCTAATGACATATCATTTGTATCCTATCTATTCCTAAGGTTCAACCGGTATTTCGCATTCTCGAATCTCGTTGAACATTTCTGTAAGGCTGTATTCATTAACAATACAAATATAAATCAATTAAAACACAATTACATTAATTCTTATTAACATAAGAACTTACCTCGGATTTTATATGGAGAGAATCGAGCTATCTATTCGCTATTTTGGTTTTTCGCCGATCTAATTCCAAACTTCGCTTTACTTGATCTATATATTATCAAATTTAACTTATTTAATTATCATTCTATTCAATTTAATCCAAACTTCATATTATGGCAATTTTACACTTTTGCCCCTAAACTTTAGACTTCTTTACAATTTAGTCCTTCGCTCATAAAAATGCAAATTCATGCAATTAAGTCCACACCCATGCTAGCCGAATTTCATCTATACTCATAGCAGCCCATATTTTTCTTTTTTTACACATTTACCACACAATTTATCACATTTCTCAATTTAATCCCTAATTGACAATTTTATCAAAAATCACTTAAGAAATTTTGTTTACCTAACAACAACTACTCATTTTCTATCATCAAACACTAAAAAACATATATATTCATCAATGGTAAAACCTTAGACTTTTAATAGTTTCACAAATTAGTCCCTGAGCCAGCTAGATTAAGCTACAACGACTCCAAAAACATAGAAATTATTAAAAACGGGACAAAAATCACTCACCAATCAAGCATTAAAGTAGCCGAACCCTAGCAAGCTCCCATGGCTTCTTATTCTTTGAATTTTCGATGGTGAACAACAAGGATGGTGATAGCTTTTCATTTTGTTTTAACTTATTTTATCATTATTAACCAAATTACAAAATTAACATTTATAAACATTAATTATTTCACTAAATGCCAAGCCATTATCATCCACTAACTCATTAATGGGATAATTACCACTTAAAGGCCTCCAATTTAAATTTTTATAGCTATTAGACACATTTAGCTATTAGAACACAACTTTTACACTTTACGCGATTTAGTCCTTTTTATCAAATTGTGCATTTTCATGATAAAATTTCTCAATGAAATTTTTACACAATCATACTATCATTCTGTAGGCTTAAAAATAATAATAAAATAAACATTTTGACCTAATATTTGTTGTCCCAAAACCACTGTTCCGATTTGACTAAAAACAGGTTGTTACAACTCTCCCCCCTTAGGAATTTTCGTCTGCAAAAATCTTACCAGAAAATAGGTTAGAGTATTGTTTTCTCATAGCTTCCTTGGGTTCCCATGTAGCTTGTTCAACACCGCGACATTTCCATAAAACCTTCACTAAAGCTATGCTTTTATTTCTCAATTCTTTCTCGAGCCAGAATTCTGATTGGTTCTTCACTATGCGACATAAAGCTAGTCGATACATTATGAATCTTTTCCAACTTTAACGGTAAAGCTAGTCGATATGCCACTGGCCTATTCTTTCCATAATCTCATACGGCCCGAGAAATCGCGAACTCAATTTTCCTTTGCGACCAAATCGAAGAATCTTCCTCCATGGCGATACTTTCAAAAACACTTTGTCGCCTATTTGAAATTCAATGTCTTTACGTTTCAAATTCGCATATGATTTTTGTCGATCTAAAGCTGCTTTCAAACTATCGTGAATTATTTTCACTTTCTCTTCAGTCTCTCTAACCAAATCAACCATGTGAATCTTTTTCTCACTAAGCTCGGTCCAGTACAATGGAGTTCAGCATTTACAACCATATAAAGCTTCATATTGTGCCATCTTTATGCTCGATTGAAAACTATTGTTATATGCGAATTCAACCAACGGTAAATATTTTTCCCAGTTGCCTTCAAACTCTAAAATACAGCAACGAAGCATATCTTCGAGAATCTGTATCACTCTCTCAGGCTGACAGTCCCGAAGGCACTTGATGTTTGGCTTTAACTTGATGTTAGGCTATTTTCTAAGCCACCTTTCTCACCCAAACTTCCATCAACCTAAACATGTCAAATGGGATAAAACCTAACATCAATAGGCAATTAAACCAATCTCAACTAAGCCTAAATCATGCTAGTCCGATGCCAACAACTACAATGCTAATAACATTATATTTTGCCAATTCAAAACATACCAAAAATGCTTCCAAAGTATACCAAAATGGCCAATTACCTATTTTAGACTTTGTGCCTAACTTAGCGTACATACTCATCTTAATTCCAACCATTTTCTATACAAGATATCAATCCACAACAACACATTCCCAAATCAATTATACACCATAAATCAAAAGGCCATTTGCACACAAGTATACCAAAATAAGCCAAATCACATGGCTATACACACAACCAAAATCATATATCATTTACAAACCAAATCAAATGGCTATCAACATTACAAACATATAAGCCATATTGACCAAAACTCCTATACATGCCATATAACCAGATACAGAAGTTCAAAAGTACCAAAATGACAGCTTGATAGTGTGATGAGATCTCCGACAACTCCCAATCCGAGCAAGCTTTGAAATCACTATAAATGTAACACCCCTAACCCGTATCCGTCGCCAGACTAGGGTTACGAGGCATTACCGAAAAAGACACAACCCAAAACAGGCATATAATTAATTTTTTTTAAAATTTATATATGTATTGAATCATCTGAGCAGAGTAAGTTGCATATTTTGCCAATACAAATTTCATACCTCAATAACAGAGCCAAAATCTATTACATTAAAACTAAACACATATATCAAATTTATAACATAATCAATCATTCATAATTAGCATCATTAATCTAACCATTTTATTAAAATCTTAATAAATAAACATCACTTTGAAACACACATATATATATGGTATTCGAACATTGTATCATTGAAACTAAATGGCATCAACCACATTATGTATAATATTCGACCATACTTAATATCTCCCATACAACTAATTCTAATATATTCATCATCACTTTATTACACAAATTTAAGTCCATGACAAATCATAAACAAATCTTTAAATAACCATACCAATATATTATTAAAACACATCCGAATATATATATGCAAATATATTTATAATCTCTTAGTTAAATTTCTAAGCCAAATGCATAAACATATACTTGCATGATTCTTCTATTCGAATAGCTGACCCATATAAAACCAATTTAATCATTAACATGCCCATCATTTCACAAACCATAAATACATATAATTTTCACAAATTCATAAACAAATCATAAAACCAAATTCATATGTATTACATGCATTCATCCATTATAATATCACAACATTGCCGTATACATATATACATTAAACTTATCATTTCAATTCCAATTATCGAGACTTGATGGTCAATATGAACACATACCTAATTTTTATAATCAAACATATATATATATATATATATACATCATCAAAAACCAAATCACAACTTATTATCTTACATACTTACCTATACTTAATTACATATACATTTTATTAAACACCATTCAATTAATACCTATATACATATTCAAAGATACATTCAACCATAGTTCATTTAGTAAAAAAATTAACTTTACATAATGCATATCATCATTTAATAGCAACCAAATTGTCAACATATACATTTAGTTGAAATTCATATATTAACTAGTTCAACTCACCATACCAAACATATCCAAGTTCAATACTTATAGCTTCAAAATATATCCCATACTTACCTATTATGCACATTTATCATAATCAAATAAGCATAAGTATAAACCTACTTTCTAAGACCATTTCCAAACACAAACTCATAAACCAAGTCAATCATAAAAAAGATAAGCCATCTTTACATGGCTATTATTTACATTCAAAATACATAACTCATATTCAACCTTTTACTATGCTATACATGCCATATATTCAAAATTAACATAGCCAAAATACCAAAGAAAGTTGTCGATAGTGTGATAGTCCTACTGACGATCCCCGATCTCGTAACATATCTCAAATCTATAAAACAAAAATAGACAGAGAAACACAAAGTAAGCTATTTAAGCTTAGTAAGTCAATAGCAGGGTAAAGTCAATTATCTTAGCAAAATCATATATACAAAGTTATATCAAGTATTGATTTATACATAATCACAAGTAATTACTCAAATCTTAATATCAAAGACACATAATATACCCTTTTGGCTGAATACACATAGTTAAAGCTTATACACAATTCACATATTTACACATTAACTTCTGTACAATATAATAAACATATAACTTACCTTTCATTTGTTAACACAGTGTATATATGTATCTGAGTTCTTTTAATTCATATATCACATTGGCCTTCACTTACACATGCCCATTGAACCATTCGGAATTCAAAAGGATACGCGGATAGTTGGAAGCTCGTACAATGCCAAGGTCCCAGACGTGGTCTTACATGTAATCACATATCGATGCCACTGTCCCAGACAGGGTCTTACACGTAAACACTAATCGATGCCGACGTCCCAGACGTGGTCTTACACGATAACACATACTGGATATCCTATGTCATGACATATGTATCCTATGTATTCCTAAGGTTTGTACGGGGCTTACAAATGTCGAATCACAATCGAATTAAGCTCGAAAGATAGTAAAATATCATTAATCACATTCGGCCTTAGCAAATTGTAACTCAAATATTTCAAGTCATTACTTAACAAATACAGATTCATAGTTATAACAAAATTTAAATGCTTTGTAACAGTTCGGTTTAAACCCTAGTCGGAACAATGGTTTCGGGACTACAAATCTGAGTCAGTAAAATATTATAATATTATTTTCTGTGCCTATTGTAAATGATTAAGCATGTGTTTTAGTTTCGTAAGTTAATTTGTCCATCTGTATGCTTAATTTGATAAATGGATTAAATTGCATTGAATGCAAAATTTGTATGCTTTATGAAAAAGACACCTATTTGAGATGGCTTTGAAATGGGAAGCCCTTAATAGGTAAATAACCCATTAATAAGATGAATGGGTGGTAATGGTCAAGAATGACCTTGCATTTTATGTTGTATATATTTATTAGTAAAGGTTAAATTTGAAAAATGATAATTAAGTCATTATTTCATGAAACATAAAAGAAATAAGCATGATAATGGACTTTATTCATCCATCTATCACCAAAATTATAAAAGAAGAAGAAAAGAGAAAGCAAAGCTAGGTTTCAACTTTTGTCTTTCTTGATTGAGGTATGAGTTTTGCTTGGTTTTTGATAATTTTTACGTTTTTGTAATCGTTGCTTCGTATGCTATAAAACCCATGTTGTAATTTGAAGAACTGATGATGTTTGTGTGATGTGCCATTGATAAAATGGTGAGCTTTGTGATGAGTATTGGTGTTAAATGAATGATATGTGTTTAATGAACATGTTTTGTTTTTGAATTTTTGGTGAATTTTGCTAAATAGGGCTAAATTGAGAAAATGAAATTTTGAAGGACTAATTTGAAACACCCCAAACCCGGCCAACAAGCCTCGACCAGATCTGGTATGTTCCTCGAGTAAAACAGTTCAAATTCGTTTGTTCTTTGAAAAGAAAATTTTGAGGGTTTGAATTGGGAAGTCTGGGTTTTAATAAAACTTTAATTACGTACTTTTGGAAATAACAAGTTAAAAAGTATTTGCCGAGATTTTAAGGTTTACCTTTAATTTTGAAAACCATTTGTGATTAAGTGTCAAATATGTAGAATTTCTTTTGAAAACATTACTTAAACTTTGAATTGTCAAAACTCGTATCGTACTGAATTAAATAACATGCATGCATAAAACAGTTCAATACTACTGGCCTTATTACATCAAAACAAAACCCAAAATAAATTCAAAGTACTTAACATAAAAAGTCCAAATAAAATAGATTTCGTGCTGAGCATGGCCACCACTAAGCTCCTGCCGACCCGGTCCATCACTGAGCGTCACCTGAAAAATATCCCACAACGGGGTGAGTCAACAGACTCAGTGTGTATAACCACTTACTCTAAGTCCTAACGATTCAAGCATGTCAGATCATACATATTCATATAGCAATTAATCATGATGATGCAAACCCAAACCCAATCTTATATACCATTTGCTACACATCACCCATACCAGCCATCACACCGCAGGGACTACTAAGTCAACCCTCCATCCGCTATACACCATCGAAGGCAGTCGCTGCAGTCGACTGGCACATCGCCCTTATAAATTTATTGTGGCATCACCACCAGATAATATTTTTGTGACATGAGTCACCACATTCAGATTACGTGACATAAGTCACCACATTCAGATATTGTGGTATAAAACCACCAGATCACTTCCCCTTAATATAACACCCATATGCCCCATATATCATACATATCATGCAAATATTATGCCTTATGCCTTGTTCACATTCTTATAGTTTCACATATGTGTCATAACAAATCATATTATACTCATAGTAGGAGTAAGTAAATGTACCTGAGTACTTTGTACCATTGCATGGTACTCTAGCCATATCTTTCATATTCTTATTAACACATGCATTACAATAATACCATAATTCTATTAAGACTAAGGGTAGGGCTACACACCTGATTTACTTAGCGAATTCACTGAAATCCCGAAGAATCCCGATCTAATGCTCTAGATCCTTAATTCCTACATTCGGCCAATACTAAGTATTTTTGTAAAAAGCCTATTCGGCTATAAGATCAAATCCCGAAGGAGTTATCGCAACCAAAGTCTTACCTTGCTGCCGATTTGATTACTAATCAAATCCCGAAATTCCGTGATATTTCTTCCTTGCAATCGGCCAACACTAGATCATTGGACTTGGTTAGTTTCGGCTTTTGAACAAATAAGAAACATATCTGAATCACTAATTAGGGCCTTGGCCGAATGTCAGATTCACTTACCTTGTGATTTTAAATCCCGAAAAGTAATCTCTTGGCTATGAAGATGTCAAAACCTACAGGGTACATGTTAGATCCACTTCTAACATTTAATCATAGTAACTGGCCCTTGGCCGAATATCACATAACTTACCTTTGATCTTAAAAGAATCTCGAAAGATCCCCTATTAAAATCGGCTACAATAGAAATCCCGAAGCTCCTTCACTTTTCAGCCAAAAAGCAATAATGGGATTAGTTCTTCAGTTTCGGCAGAAAGAAAAAGAGAGGAAACCGAATAGCATTTGATTTTACCCTTACTACAGAAATTGACAGCACCTTTGCCTGACACCACAGAGAGATTCGGCTTTGAAGAACACTAGGGAGATTCGGCTTTTGATGCTAGAGATAAAAAGTGAGAAGGGGAAGAAGTAAGCTAGGAGAATTCGGCAATGATGAAGATTGGTAGGGAGGTTTCGGCCTTCTTGAAGATGGGAGGGTAAGTTTCGGGTTTGAGGGAGTGAGTGAAAAAGAAATATGATGCGAAAGAAGAAAGGAGAAGATTCTCAAATGGTTCCAAACTTTCGGCTTTGGTCTATAGAGAAAATGGTGAAAATTTCGGCACTTCACTAGAGAAAGAAAGGAGAACCGAAAAGAACCTCTAAACCTCTCTTTAGGAATTCGGATATGACCCAAAATTGATCACCAAAGAGTCCCTTGGCCGGCCACACACATCCCCTTATCAACTTCCTCATTTTTCTCTTTATCACCTACTTAAGATAATAAAAATAAATCCACCTTTATCTCTTATCTTAGTCGAATTTTACAAGGAGTAATCCTCATCTAGATGAAGTCCCCATGCCATCCATCACTGCTCATCCATGCAGCAAAATAAAATTCTTTTATTTGCTTCCCTTGTGACTCGAACCCAAACCCTTGCACCTTGCATATGGCGTCACTTACTAGGCCTTAAGTGGCGCCTTGCAGCCACTTTAACAAGCCCATTTTTATGTCATAAATCCCCTACATATTTTCTTAAGGCCTATCAGGCTTAGCTCCCCTTAAAGACTTAAAAAATCGAATAATTTCTAAGGCACTTACCTACACTCTAAGGTTCACAGAATTCACAAAACACATTCATAACATACAAAGGCATGCCACTTCATATAATTTAGTATTAATGCATAAGCTCTAATCCAGGATATTACATAATTTGTAAAATAAATGAAATGTATGTACTTGAATGAGATACATGCATATTCGGCTAAGCATGGGTATATGGTAATTTTGTGAATTTTTTGATTTTGTGAAATACGGACTAAAATGTCCAAATATGAAAATGTGAGAGCTAAATTGCAAATTGCCCCAAACTTTTATTTTGCATAGAACTGAATGATTTGATGAATGAATCGGTTAAATCTGTATATGTTAAGATCAAGAATCGAAGAAAATAGATTTAGATCGGGGAAAGTCGAAAATCATTGAATAACCACACGTTTCCATTAAACCGAACTCGAGGTAAGTCAATATACAAATAAGTGTATTTGCATTGAACTATTTGTGTATATACGGAATTTGAATTGCTATGAATATCCATTGAGATGGAATGTATGTGAAATTCGAGTTACAAATAAGTTGGCAAGTTGATAACGTCCGAGAAGTCCCGTTTGAACCTAAGGATAGATAGGATAGTATATGTCATGACATAGGTGTCTAATATGTGATATCATGTAAGACCACGTCTTGGACGTTGGCATTGATTCGAGTTTTCGTGTACGACCACTTTCAGGACGTTGGCATTGATATGAGATTTACGTGTAAGACCATGTCTGGGACATTGGCATCGTATTGATTCATGTAAGACCCTTTCTTGGACAGTGGCATCGATATCAGGTTACATGTAAGACAACGT
The DNA here is from genome assembly GCA_005393395.2 of Gossypium australe. NCBI lineage: Eukaryota > Viridiplantae > Streptophyta > Magnoliopsida > Malvales > Malvaceae > Gossypium > Gossypium australe. The sequence continues at coordinate 60,206,092 of CM016617.1, forward strand.
CAGGGATGTTGGCATTGTACAATTATTCCGAGCACTCTGAGTATCCTATTTAGTTTCGAACAGTTCAACGGGCAAATCCGAGAAATGAATGACTATGTGAGTTGTATATCTGTTTCAAGTATGTTTGAAAAGTACATGATAAACCATAATTTACACATACTTTAACCCCATGCTTGGCTTAATTTTGGATGGATTTTCATTAAATTTGATGAATTCGATGCTCCTAATCCCTTACTTTCATGTTTTATACCCAGGAGAGCTTAGAGAGTTGAAAAGATCGAGAAACGGGCCAAAATGGGACAAAACGGGACTACATCAGAAATCACACGGCCTGGACTATTGTCCACGGGCAGATCACACGGTCGTGTGTGGCGAGCAGAATCAAGCACAGCCGAACGAGTCCTCCACGGGCGTGTCACACGGGCGTGTCACTACCGATCCTAGGTTTAATTCTATTCAGAAAAGGCTACTTGTAGGCCAAGAAAGGCATTCCAAAGCCTATATAAACACCTTAGGGGGCAACCTAAAAGGGGCGTCGAGTGGACACCGAGTAGAACGTAGAAAATACTCCAAGACAGCCGTCGGGAATAGCTTAGGAGAAGGATCCCCATCAAGACTGAAGATCTCCCATCAAGTTCTTTAGAAGTTTTTGGGTTTTCTTATGTTTTGTTGTTTTTCCTATTTTAAGATGTTTCCCTCTATTAGTATGAACTAAATCCCTTAATGTAACATCCTAAAATTGGGCCTAGTAGGATTGGGCCCAATGGGCCTTAGGTGTAGTAGCGTTTAAAATTTTTGGAGAACAGGAGATCGGCTTAAATGCAAGTTGGACCTATTAGATAAGTGATTTTGGAAGGTTAGAGGGCTTCTATGAAGTCCCAGCATCGAACTTTGGCTTTGAAGAAATTTTGGTTTTAGGTGAAAAAACCCTAGGAGTTGGTAGGTAAGCCTTAAGAATAAAATGTGGAGAAAATGACACAAGTGGAGTGTATGGTGTAGTGGCAAAGTGACGCCACTTAGGGAGCAAGGGAGTGATGCCACAAGGAAGGAAGGAGGTCCAAGGTTCAAGTCTTGGCTTTTGCATTTTGGTTTTCTTTTTACTTGGACCTTAGAATTTGGCTATAGATTTATATTTAGTTTAAGACACAAGAGGAGCTTGTGGCCAAGTGGTTAGCGGCGTGGATTATGCTACAGGGGAGCCTGGGTTCAAATCTCATGAGAAGCAAGGGAGTATTTATTTTGCGGATTGGGCGGCAATAGTTTCAATTGAATTTAAACTCTACTGACAAACGGATCCTACATCGGAAAGATACAAAGAAGGAAGGTGAAGAGCTAGCTATATAAAGAGCATTCCAGGAGGAGTGTTAACATACCTTGGTGGGCGTTTGGGCACAGGAGTGGTCGCAGCGTGGTTTAACACCTGATTCCTATCAGGTGTGTACTTCCCTACTCTAGCTGTAGAGCGGCAAATGCCGAAGTACCGGTCACGGCAATAGTAGCCACACGAGTGTGCGAGCGCACGTGTGGGGCTTCGACGTGATAGTTGAGGCCATCAGTAGTGTTCTTGTGGGTTGAGGCTGCTTGGGCCACGATGGGTCGAAGTGGGCCCAATGGGTCGTGGGCCCATATGAGTAAATTGTATGAATATTTAGTATATAGTGAACTAGACTAGGTGGAACTTATATACATGGCTAGATTTGTGTTAGGTGGGCCACACGAGCGTGTGGGCCCGAGTGGGTCAAAATCGAGTTTTAGGCCCAATAGTCTGGTACGATCGAAAATGGTAGCTGAGTCGCTCAGGGCGACATTAGGCCTTCGGAAAGGCCATTGCAGGTGCAAAATTATGAAAATACCCTTGGTGGGTAAATTACGAAAATACCCTTGGTAGGTAAAATTACTATTATACCCTTAGAGGTTGGTTAGCTTGAATATGTTGTATTATGTCTATCTGATTATGATGGTAATTCGTCTCATACGTTATCTGATATATGATTTGCATACATGTCATACTGCATACACAAATTATTATATTATGCTGCATGTGCATGGGGTTCGGGATATATTGAATAAGGGGAAGTGTGTACATTTATGTACGTTGATTGATGATGGCCCTTAGCCTCATCGTGGATTGATGATGACCTTGAGTCTCATCGTGGATTAATGATGGCCTCGAGCCTCATTGTACATTTATGTGCGTGGATTGATGATGACCTTGAGTCTCATCGTGGATATTTGTGATTTAATCACGTGGATCAGTGGCTATACCACTAAGTGGACTTTGAGCAGTGTACTGCCAAAGAGGTGTGTAGCGGATGGAGGGTCGATTTAGTAATCTTCTGGTGTGTGGTGGATGGATATACGGGTGGTGTGTAGCGGTTGGATACTAGGCTGGGTTGGGTTAACATTTTGCATCATTATGCGTGGTATGTGGTTTATGTGGATTTGGGCCAAGCCCATTTGTGGAATCATGTGGATTAATTGCATTGCACTCATTATTGATATGCCATGACATTGGGCTAACATATTACTGTGGGCTTAGGCCCAGTTATCGTGGTAAGGGGAATTGCACACTGAGTCTCGATGACTCACCCCTTTGTTTAAACTTTGCAGGTAATCATTAGATCGCAAATTTGGGAGCTGAGGCGGACTCGAGGTGGCCATGCTCAAGATTGCGTTTCTTTCATTTTAAATGGTTACTTTGGGCTTATTTCATTTTATTTTAAGTTTGGGATTCTGTTATGTAATAAGGCCTATGGTTTTATTTGATTTTAGCCTTTAACTTGGTTACTGCTTATTATTGTTAAATGTTTAATTCGGGATTTTCCTAAAATGTTAATAAACCGTTTCTTATTCAAAACTTACTTAAACTCAATTTTTCACAACAAATATAAAGAATACGAACTTTTTAACGAACGCACAGTTTTTAGACATTCCTTTCATGTGACATGCCAGATTCGGTCGTAACGTCTAGGCCAGGTTTGGGGTGTTACACTTAAATACCTAAGGTGATGAAACCTAAGACAGATCTTATTATTATCTGATTTATAAGATAAATACTTGTTCTTATTCTTAATTGTGAGTTCTTATTCTTGTTTTGATAATTCAGGTTATTGATTCAAGCCGAATGTGTTCATTCAGAGGAGCAAAAGTCCCTGTTTAAGAGAAGATCAACACAATTAAGCGGAGTTGATTGCAACCCTAGAAATAGGGCGATGAAAATCTGCTAGATTAGAGTCAAATATAATAAGTGAATCCATAGATCGAGTTAATGCGACAATAGGGGTTTTAATTAGAAAGAGATTTCAATTAATCAACCTAAAGTCAGTTGTTTTTAGTCTTGAAAGAGATATTAACATAAATCAGGGATTTCTACGGATTAAGTCAAGTGAATAAATCATATGAATCAAAAGTAATAAGTGAAGTCTAGGTGGATTCTTCCTTAGGTATTGCCTTTATCATATAAGTTGTCTAAAAAGTATTTTCCTATTTCTTTCTTTGTCACATTTTAATTAATTAGTTTTAGTTTAAAACATAAATCATTCCAATTCTTAGGCTAGATAATAGAAAGATAGTAATTACTAGTACTCTTGGTCCTTGTGGATACGATATTACTGGTCTTACCATAACTATACTATTGAATGATAGGTGCGCTTGCCTTTATTGTGATCATAGTTAGTTTTAGACACATCAAGTTTTTGGCGCCGTTGCCGGGGACTAAGTTATTAGGAACACTAAAATTTTATTACTTTAGCCATTTTATTTATTTGCAATTTATGTTTTTATTTTAACTTTGCTAATTTTTCTTTTATTTGCTTTTAGCAGGTAATTTTAGTTTATGACTAGAAGAAACCTGTCAAGGCCCTTGATTTTTGACAGTGAGATAGAACATACCGCTTGCAGAAACCAAAGAGAAATAAGGCGAAGCCTACAATACATAGAAGAAGAGCAAGAAGACGAAACCAATACTATCGAAGAGATGGCTGATAATAATCCGCTACCTCCTGTGGTTGTCGCAAACCCGATGAATCAAAATCCTATTTCTTGTACTATGTATGATTATGCTAAACACTAAACAGATGATTCAACAGTTTGTTCAGTTTGATGGTCTGCAGGATGGGGATCCAAACAATCACTTGGCAAATTTTTGGGATTTTTGCGATACTTTCAAAATTAATGGCATTTCTAATGATGCCATTCGCCATCGGTTGTTTCCCTTCTCACTGAGGAACAAAGCTAAACAATGGTTGAACCCATTACCACGAGGATCAATTACTACATGGAACCAAATGACCCAAAAAATTTTACTTAAATATTTTCCGCCGACTAAAATGGCTAAATTGAGGAATGATATTTGTGCAGATGGATCTAGAAACACTCTACGATGAATGAGAGAGATATAAGAATCTATTGAGAAGATGCCCTCCCCATGGGTTACCTTTGAGGCTACAGGTTCAAACCTTTTACAATGGTGTGAACCCCTCAACTAGGCAGTTGTGTAACACCCTACACCCGGCCTAGACGATATGACCAGATCTAACGTGCCACATCAATGTGATGTTCGGAAACCATAAGTTCATTGGAAAATCCCTTTTATGGATCTAACTTTCCACTCTTTAAAAATTCCGATTTACGTTGTTAATTGACAAAACAAATTTGCTCAAAGTCCTTCCTTTACAAAAATTATTACCATTGTTAAAACCTTGTTTATTGCAGAAGTTTATTTGAAACCGTTACGGGAACGTGTTATTTTGAAAACAATGGAAAATTGTTTTAAAGGAAACACATGTTTAATAAATTAGCAGTTTGTAACTAAAGGCATACCAATTAAAAGTTCAAAATAAAATCCCAAAGGCCTTGTTACAAAAATTTTAATCCAATAATTAAAATAAATAAAGATAAAATTACTAAGTTCAATTTTCAAATATGTCGATCGTGTGCCCACCTCTAAGTCCCTCACAGCTCCAAATCCTCTACAACTGGGGATCACCTGCACAGTTAAAAGAAAGGGTGAGTTACGAGAACTTAGTGTGTAATCCCCTATTACGGTCACCGTCTAGGCCCGAGCCCATGCGGTATCAGTCTGGGCCTAAGCCCTACTAGGTAACAATCTAGGCCTAAGCACTATATCATATCAATGCGATGAACATGCAACCTAACCTAATCCAACCAAGCTCTCCACCCATAGCAACAATCTATCCATGTGGGGACCGAGTCAACCCACCCAACCAACTATCCAGTAATGCAGCCAAGCTGCTAATAACGGTAATCGTGGCTGAGCCACAAGAATTAAAACACGTGGCGGTGCCACTATAACGGTACTTCCTCCAATCAGAAAATCTGAACCCAATGCACTATGTTATGAATGCAGTGTATCACAATCATGTACAGTTATAAAACATCATACATACATCATTTAACTATCACTAAGGGTATAACGGTCATTTAGGGGTAAAATGATAATTTTGCCTATCGGAGGTATTTCGGTAATGTACCCATCAAGGGCAGTTTGGTAATTTTACCCGCCAAGGGTAATACGGTAATTTTACCCATATAACGGCCTTTCCGAAGGCCCTCTGTCACCTCGAGCGACACATGTTCCATTCCTGGTCAAAACGGTGCAATTGGGCCTAAAATCCTATTATGGCCCAAACGTGCCCACACGCTCGTGTGGCCCAAACAACCCATTTTCAGTCTCAGTTCTGTGGACTTCGCAGCCGCATCAATCATCTGACACTTACCACGGATTTAGCCCCTGTAGGTCCATTAACCCATTGGGCCCACTTAGCCCACTTCGGCTCGACGAGGCCCATTACAACCTCAGTCCTACGAGAGAGTTTGAGACACTCCCAACAGTCTATCACCAATACTATTGACTCGGTTTATCTCTACGAGCGCTCGCACGCTCGAGAGATCTCAGTTGTCGATACACCGACTTTCCGGTGTTTCGGCTTTTCGTAGATTCACAGAACATAGCATATCAGGATGAACAGTGGTGTGAGATTACACACCTGTTATAGGTTGTAGGTTGAAGCTCCCAGGATTGACCACCTATGAAAACAACAGTTCCGATCAATTAGCCTCAACCCTTGCTAAGACATCTCCATAAAATTGAAACTGTTAAATCAATCTACACTACTTACCACCAAACAAGAGATCCCCTGCAAGGGAGGGATAATCGGCCCAACACTTTGGCTAAGAATGACGAGTCCCTAGAACATTCGATGAAAAAGAAGGTGTTAGCGATAAATATCTCCATGGTAACAGGGATGGAAGCCCCTGTGGGTCCATTAACCCATTGGGCCCACTTAGCCCACTTCGGCTCAACGAGGCCCATTACAGCCTCAGTCCCACAAGAGAGTTTGAGACACTCCCAACAGTCTATCACCAACACTATTGACTCGGTTTATCTCTACGAGCGCTTGTACGCTGGAGAGATCTCAGTTGTCGGTACTCCAGCTTTTCGGTGTTTCGGCTTTAGTAGATTCACAGAATATAGCGTATCAGGATGAACAGTGGTGTGAGATTACACACCTGTTATAGGTTGTAGGTTGAAGCTCCTAAGATTGAGCACCTATGAAAACAACAGTTCCGATCAATTAGCCTCAACCCTTGCTAAGGCATCTTCATAAAATTTAAACCGTTTAATCAATCTACAGTACTTACCACCAAACAAGAGATCTCCTGCAAGGGAGGGATAATCGGCCCAACACTTTGGCTAAGAATGACGAGTCCCTAGAACATTCGATGAAAAAGAAGGTATTAGCGATAAATATCTCCATGGTAACAGGGATGAAAGCCTTTTTGGCCAAAGAAAACACAACGAAACAAAAAGAACACCAACCCCAGATTCGGCTGTAGTCACACTTACCAACCACTTTCCGAAATTGGAAGGCTGAACGAACGGGAAGAAAAGAATATTCGGCCCTCAAAGATTTGGCCTACCCACGGATCAAGGCTTAAAGTTGGCTAGTTTCGCAAGGTAAAGTGAAGATTGAGATGGAAGAATAGTTATGAGTTTGGCCACAGAAGAACCGAAAGAAGAAAAAGATTTCGGTAGAAAAAGGGCAGCAACCGCGAGATAAAGATGGAAAAGAAGAAAAGAAGGTGGGAGAGGAGAGGCTTAACCGTTCAACAATGGCCAAACAATGAAGAAAAATAGAAGATTGGGGAAAGAAATGATTTCGGCAGAGGTCAAAAGATGAGAAGAAGCAACCAAAATAAACCCAAAATGTCACCCCAAAAAGAAACTCAAAAGGAGCACTTCAAAAACAAAGAGAGGTTTCAGTTTCTACACTTACTCCAAATGACCGAAAATGCTACCAATGACCCCTCTTCAGCCGAAATTCTCACTTAGCTAGACTCCCACTTTTGGCCACACTCCCACACACATCACCTCCTTGATTTTCTCCATTTTATCCTCCTACTATTGCTCTCCTCCATCCATTTGAATTATTTAACCAAGTCTCCACTCCCGTTGAAGAGTATGATCCAAACTCTGCTTCCTCCCCTTTCAAGTCACAAAATAAAAGCCTCTATTTGCAACTTGTGGGATTTGAACCCCACTCTACAAGCCTTCCCAAAGACGCCAGTGCCACTGAGCTACAAGCTCATCTTGTGTCATCTTAACGCGCACCATTTTACTTAAGTTCTACTTCCAACAGCCCTTTCCACTAAAGGGCCAAAATTTAAAATTTTTCTAAGGCTCAGACTCGAACCCAGGCCTCCCTAGAACCTCCAAATACACTCAAATAGCTAGCTGAGCAAGCACAATATGAAGTTATGCAAAAATTACAACCCGTAATTTTTGGGACGTTTCAACTCTACCCCCTTAAAGAAATTTCAGCTTCGAAATTTACCTGATCAAAAGAGATGAGGATATTGCTGTCGCATAGCCTCCTTAGGCTCCCACGTGGCTTTCTCTGAATCGTGATTACACCACAGCACCTTGACTAACAAAATAGACTTCCTTCTTAGCACCTTAACATCACGATCCAATATCTACACCAGTTCTTCCTCAAAAGCCAGATCAGGTCTTACCTCGATCTCCTCTACAGGCACTATATGTGAGGGATCAGAACGGTATCGCCTCAGCATAGAAATGTGAAACACGTTATGAATACGATTTAACTCAGCTAGTAGTTCCAGCTGATAGGCAACCAGTCCCATACGTTCTAATATCCGGTAAGGTCCAATGAATCTAGGGTTCAACTTGCCTTTTCGATCAAATCTCAGAATCTTCTTCCATGGTGATACCTTTAGAAAAACATAATCTCCCACTACAAACTCAATCTCTTTACACTTTAAATCAGCATACGACTTTTTCCTATCAAATACTACTTTTAACCGATTACAGATCAATTTCACTTTCTCCTCAATTTTAGAGACTAGTTCTGGACCCAACAGTCGTCGCTCGCCCAATTCTGTACAACAAGTAGGGGTACGACACCTACGACCATATAATGCCTCTATGGTGCCATCTTAATACTGGATTGGTAGCTGTTGTTATAAGCAAATTCCGCTAAGGGCAGATAGTCTTCCCAACAGCCCTCGAAAACAATCACACAATTTCTCAACATGTCCTCCAGAATCTGTATTCCCTCTCCGACTAACCATCAGTCTACGGATGAAATGCTGTGCTGAAATCCAACCTTGTACCCAAAGCTTTGTGTAACACTCTCTAGAATCATGATGTGAATCCAGGGTCCCTGTCCGAGATAATAGACACTGGTACCCCATGTAACCTTATAATTTCCGCCACATATAACTTGGCCAACATTTGCAACGAGTAATCAGTGCGAACCGGTATGAAGTGGGCGAACTTTGTCAGTCGATTAATGATAACCCATACCGAATCCTTTTTAGTAGGCATCAGGGGTAGCCCACTAACAAAATCCATGGTCACCCTTTCCCACTTCCAAAGTGGAATTTTAACAGGTTGCAACAATCCAGAAGGCAGTTGATGCTCAGCCTTCACTTGCTGGCATGTCAAACACTTACTTACAAAGTCGGTAATCTCACACTTAAGCCCTGGCCACCAATTCAATTCACGTAGATCTTGGCATAACTTGTTTCCACCGGGATGCATAGCGTATGGGCTACTATACGCCTCCCGCAGAATAGACTGCCTTAACTTAGGATCCCATGGTACACAGACTCTCCCACGGAAGCATAACACTCCCTCAGTATTCAGCCCAAAATCCACAGTCTCTCCCTTCTTCACCAGTTGAAAACAAGGAATCAATGATTCATCCCGCAACTGCTTCCCTTTAATTTTACCAATCCAAGTCGGTTTCACCTGAAGCTCTGCTAACAAACTACCGTCCTCAAATAGGCTGAGACGAGCGAACATTGCTCTTCAATCAAATACAACCATACAGCTCAATGCGTCTGCTACTATGTTGGCTTTCCACGGATGATACTCGATCAAACAATCATAATTCTTAAACAGCTCTATCCATCTTCGTTGCCTAAGATTCAACTCCTTCTAAGTAAGGAGGTACTTGAGACTTTTATGGTCGGTAAAAATGATCGACTTCTCCCCGTACAAGTAGTGTCTCCAAATCTTTCGTGTAAATACCACTGCAACTAATTCCAAGTCATGAGTGGGATAATTCACCTTGTGCGGCCTAAGCTGACGGGACGCATAAGCCACCACCTTACCCTCTTGCATCAGCACACAACCCAAACCCATGTCCGATGCATTACAGTAGACAATGAATTCCTTTCCAGCCTCTGGCTGAATTAATACCGGGGCTTCAGTCAGAATCTTCTTCAGTTTCTCAAAACTCTCCTGTTGTTTATCAGTCCAAACAAATGGTACTCCTTTACGCAGTAACTTAGTTAGGGGTGCAGCAATCAGTGAAAACCCCTCCACGAACCGTCTGTAATACCCGGCCAGACCTAGAAAACTTCAAATCTCAGATACCGACTTCGGTGGCTTCCAATCTAATATGGCCTCAACTTTTCGAGGATCAACCCTAATCCCCTCGGCAGATATGACATGACCCAAGAATGTCACCTCTTGCAGCCAAAACTCGCACTTGCTGAGTTTGGCATAAAGCTATTTTTCTCTCAATATCTGCAGAACAACCTGGAGATGTGAATCAGGCTCCTCCTCAGTGTTTCACTAACCAATCCATGCCCAAAATGAGATCGAACTCATCAAACGGCAGTTCCATCAAATCCGCCGGAAAGACAACCCCTTGGACCTTTAGGGGCACATCGCTAAATAGTTTATTCACTCTAATCGACTGCCCCAGTGGACTAACCACTGACAGTTCCCTATCAGCAAGTTCAAACGGTATACCCAATGTTCCTGACATAGTACATGCAACATACGAGTGCATAGACCCAATATCAATTAAAGCTGTATATGGTACATCATGAATGAGAAACGTACCAGTTATGACGTCAAGTGCGTCGCCATCCTCCCGATGTCGAGCAGCATAAACCAACCCTGGCTGTCTCGCCTCTATATTACCAGCACCTCTACTCGGTGCTCCACGACCTCGTCCTAACCCATTTCCCCCTCTGGGTAGACCACGGCCTCTCGGCGGCTGCTGACCACCTCTCCCTGGCTGCACATAGCCCTGACCTGCAGCTTGCATCTAAATGGGCCTTTGAGGACAGTCTCTGAACAGATGATCCTTGGACCCACATCTAAAACACCCCTATTTCTTTTCCAGCACTCTTCCGAATGAAGTCTCCAACACTCAACGCAAGGCTGCGGTCGTCTAGCAACAACAGGAACCCCAGCTCGGGCTGGCTCATCAAACTTAGGCCTCTTCTTAGGCCCACCAGAAGAACTTGAGGGCCCAAAATCCCTCTTATTTCTGCCCATTTCCTTCTCACGGTTTTGAAGCTCGATGCGCTTCACATCCTCAGCAATTTTTGCTTTCTCAAACAGGACAGCAAAGTCCCTTTCCCTCTACGAGGCTATCAGTACCCGCAACTCATCCCGAAGGCCATCCTCAAACCACACGCAGCGCTCATAATCAGTCACGACTATGCCCCGGGCATACCGGCTTAACCGTAGGAACTTTGCCTCATACTCCGCTATGGACTTATTCCCCTGAACCAGATTCAAAAATTCCTTTATCCGAGTATCCACATAACTTGCCCCAACATATTTCCCTTGGAAGGCTACCTTAAAGAAATCCCATGTCACACGGTCAGCCTGCGTGCCTTCCCTCACTGTAAGCCACCATTGGTATGCCTTATCTCACAATAGGGACACTGCTTCTTTCAGCTTTTGCTCCACCGTGCAATCAAGGTCATCCATGATTCGCTCAACCGCCTCCAACCAATATTCGGCTTCATTCGGGGCTACACCAGAGATGCCCCTGAAGATTTCTGCCCCGTTTGACCGGAGTCACTCAGAAATTGACCCTCGAGCTCGCTCTAACAACCCTTTCTAGAACCCGTAGCATCACTTGGGACAGAGCATCATCCCCACCGACTCGATCATGAGACCCCGTCTCTATCACTGGTGATGCCGGTGCTTCCCTTTCAAGCATATGTCCGATGCTGAGGACCCAGCCCTAGCGCCCCGGCCTCTACCACGGCCTCGTATACTCCTTCCGCGACCTCTTGTACTCATATTGATGTAGCGTATTAATCTATTTTAAGAGTTTTATGAATCAGTTTATAGTTCTCATTAACAAATGTTTTATGAAAACAGTAATAAGAGTTGTTTTCGCAGGTCGAGTTTACTACAATTTCAGTCTCTTATAGTCTCAGTCTCCCTAACTAAGGAGTTTCAATATACTACTATCCCTAGTATTTTCATAGTATAGTCATATCAGCACATAACAAAGTATAGAGTCAAGAAACTTACGGATTTGGCGCCGGAGACTTGGTGTGCCACACTTTCAGTAACACTATCACTTTCCAACCAAAATTTTAACAGTTAAGAAAAATTTTAAAACCCATTCCACAATTGAGCTTTGCAACCTGGCTCTGATACCCTTAAAGGTAACACCCTACACCCGGCCTAGACGATATGACCTGATATAACGTGCCACATCAAAGTGATGTTTGGAAACCGTAAGTTCATTGGAAAAACCCTTTCATGGATCCAACTTTCCACTCTTTAAAAATCCCGATTTACGTTGTTAATTGACAAAACAAATTTGTTCAAAGTCCGTCCTTTACAAAAATTATTATCATTGTTAAAACCTTGTTTATTGTAGAAGTTTATTTGAAACCGTTGCAGAAATGTGTTATTCTGAAAACAAGGTAAAATTGTTTTAAAGGAAACCCCTGTTTAATAAATTAGCAGTTTGTAACTAAAGGCGTACCAAATAAAAGTTAAAAAGAAAATCCCCAAGGCCTTGTTACAAAAATTTTAATCCAATAATTAAAATAAAATAAAGATAAAATTACTAAGTTAAATTTTCAAACATGTCGGTCGTGTGGCCAACTCTGAGTCCCTTGCAGCTCCAAATCCTCAACGACTGGGGATCACCTGCACGGTTAAAAGAAAGGGTGAGTTATGAGAACTCAGTGTGTAATCCCCTATTACGGTCACCGTCTGGGCTTGAGACTATGCGGTACCAATCTGGGCCTAAGCCCTACTCGGTAACAATCTAGGCCTAAGCCCTATATCATATCAATGCGATGAACATGCAACCCAACCCAATCCAGCCAAACTCTCCACCCGTACCAACCATCTATCCATGTGGGGACCGAGTCAACCCACCCAACCAACTATCCAGTAATGCAGCCAAGCTGGTAATAATGGTAATCGTGGCTGAGCCACTAGAATCAGAACACGTGGCAGTGCCACTATAACGATACTTCCTTCAATTAGAAAATTCCAACCCAATGCACTATGTTATGAATGCAGTGTATCACAATCATATAGAGTTATAAAACATCATACAAACATCATTTAAGTGTCACTAAGGGTGTAACGGTCATTTAGGGGTAAAACGGTAATTTCGCCCCTCGGGGTATTTCGGTAATGTACCCATCAAAGGTAGTTCGGTAATTTTACCCACCAAGGGTAATTCAGTAATTTTACCCCTATAATGGCCTTTTTGAAGGCCTACTATCACCTCGAGCTGCACAGGTTCCATTTCTGGTCAAAACAGTGCAATTGGGCCTAAAATCCCATTGTGGCCCAAACGGGCCCACACGCTCGTGTGCCCAAACAACCCATTTTCAGTCTCAGTCCTGCAGACTTTGCAGCCGCATCAATCGTCTGGCACTTACCCCAGACTTCACCCCTGTGGGCCCATTAACCCATTGGGCCCACTAAGCCCACTTCGGCTCAACAAGGGCCATTACACCCTCAGTCCCACGAGAGAGTTTGAGACACTCCCAACAGTCAATCGCCAACACTATTGACTCGGTTTATCTCTATGAGCGCTCGCACGCTTGGGAGACCTCAGTTGCTGATACTTTGGCTTTTCGCTATTTCGGCTTTTAGCCGATTCACAGAACGTAGCGTATCAGGATGAACAGTGGTGTGAGATTACACACCTGTTATGGGTTGCAGGTTGAAGCTCCCAAGATTGAGCACCTATGAAAACAACAGTTCTGATCAATTAGCCTCAACTGTTGCTAAGACATCTCCACAAAATTGAAACCTTTAAATCAATCTACAGTACTTACCACCAAATAAGAGATCTCCTGCAAGGGAGGGAGAATCAACCCAACACTTTGGCTAAGAATGACGAGTCCCTAGAACATTCGATGAAAAAAAAGGTGTTAGCGATATATATCTCCATGTTAACAGGGATGAAAGCCTTTTTGGCCAAAGAAAACACAACGAAACAAAAAGAACACCAATCCCAGATTCGGCTATAGTCGCACTTACCAACCACTTTTTGAGTTTTAAAGGCTGAACGAACGGGAAGAAAAGAATATTCGGTCCTCAAAGATTCGGCCTACCCATGGATCAAGGCTTAAAGTTGGCTAGTTTCGCAAGCTAAAGAGAAGATAGAGATGGAAGAATCATTATGAGTTCGGCCAAAGAAGAACTAAAAGAAGAAAAAGATTTCGGTAGAAAAAGGGCAGCAACCGCGAGATAAAGATGGAAAAGAAGAAAAATAGAAGATTGGGGAAAGAAATGATTTCAGCAGAGGTCAAAAGATGAGAAGAAGCAACCAAAATAAACCCGAAATGTCACCCCAAAAAGAAACCCGAAAGGAGCACTTCAAAAACAAAGAGAGGTTTCGGTTTCTACACTTACTCCAAATGACTTAAAATGCTACCAATGACCCCTCTTCAGCCGAAATTCTCACTTTGCTAGACTCCCACTTTCAGCCAACACTCCCACACACATCACCTCCTTGATTTTCTCCATTTTTTCCTCCTACTATTGCTCTCCTCCATCCAATTGAATTATTTGACCAAGTCTCCACTCCCCTTGAAGAGTTTGATTCGAACTCTGGTTCCTCTCCTCTCAAGTCATAAAATAAAAGCCTCTATTTGCAACTTGTGGGATTCAAACCCCACTCTCCAAGCCTTCCAAAAGACGCCACTGCCACTGAGCTACAAGCTCATCTTGTGCCATCTTAACGCGCACCATTTTACTTAAGTCCTACTTCCAACAACCCTCTTCACTAAAAGGCCAAGAACTAAAATTTTTCCAAGGCTTAGACTCGAACCCAGGCCTCTCTAGAAACCCCAAATACACTCAAATATCCAGCAGAGCAAGCACAACATGAAATTATGCAAAAATTACAACCCCTAATTTTTGGGATGTTACAACTTGGTTGATTTAGCCGCCAGTGGAACCCTAAATAACAGGACCCCTGAAGCGGCCTATGAGTTTATAGGGGAGATGGCACTGAAGAACTATCAGTGGCAAGTTATGAGAACAAAGCTTACAAAAGCCGCCAGTGTTTTCAATCTCGATGCAGTGACCATGCTATCAAATCAGGTAGAACTGTTAAATAAAAAGATTGATAGTTTATATGGTTCTTCGCAGGTACACCCAATGATGCAGTGTGATACAAATGGAGGAGGGATGAATAATACGAAATATCCATCCTACAATCCTAGCATAGAGAGTGAACAGATGAGCTATATGGGTAACAATTCTAGACGTCAAAATATCCCTTATAGTAACACTTACAATCTAGGTTGGAGGAACCACCCAAACTTTTCATGGGGTGGCCAAGGAAATCAAAGACAACAACCCCCTTCATGCTTTCAACAGTAACCCTACCCACAAGAGAAAAAGCTGAACCTTGAGGAGATGCTAACAAAATTTATTGTGGTGTCAGAAACCCGTTTCCAAAACACCAAAACAGCACTCAAAAATCAGTAAGCATCAATTCAAGGGCTCGAGAACCAATTAGGACAACTTGCTAAGCTCATATCTGAACGGCGACAAGGTAGCTTGCCAAGCAACACTGAAACTAACCCAAAGGACCAAATTCATGCCATTATTGCTCATGATAGTGAAGGGCTAGATGAGCCAAAATTAAGGCAAGAGAATGTTATAGAAGAAGGTAAGGTTGAGATAAGCAATGAAAAACCAAAACTGGTAAGTACAGAATACCAACCTCGTGTGCCATATCCCAATGCGACAAAGAAAGACCGCACAGATGAACAATTCGGTAAATTTCTTAAACTCCTAAAAAAATTACATATTAACTTACCATTTATTGAAGCTCTTTCACAGATGCCCAATTCAAAAAAAATTAAAAGAGCTTTTGACAAACAAACGGAAGTTAGACGAGGCGTCGCATGTGGAGCTAAATGTAGTGTGCTCAGCAATCTTACAAAATAGACTACCACAAAAGTTAAAAGATCCAAGGAGTTTTACGATTCCTTGCTTAATTGGTAGTTTATCTATTAATAATGCTTTAGCAGATTTAGGGGAAGCATAAATGTTATGCCTTATAAAATGTTTAAATATCTAGGTCTTGGGAAACCCAAACAAACTAGGATGATCATTCAATTGGCTGAGAAAACTATTAGAGTTCCTAGGGGTATAATCGATGATGTACTAGTAAAAATTAATAAATTCATATTCCTAGTAGACTTTGTTGTTTTAGAGATGGATAAGGACAATAATTTTCCTTTAATTTTAGGAAGACCCTTTTTAGCAACCGCTAAAACTAGAATTGATGTTGGTACAGGTGAACTCACACTTCATGTAGGTGACGAAACGATCACTCTTCAGTCTCTTGACTCGGCTAGGACATCGAGTGATAAAGGTAAGAACATAAACTCTATTAATAACCAATTGGTTCAACCCTCTTTTTAGGAAGCACCACGAAATTATATAACTGAGCCAGATCCTAGACCTCGTGCTAACGAAGAAATAACTCATGAGGATCGAAGGCTTCAGATCGATAAACTAGACTAGTGGAAGACACATGTCAAGGAGAAACCAAGAACACACAAAGCAAAATCGAGGCAACTTCATAACGAACTTAAAGACGAAGCAAACTATTTAAAGGTTGGAGACTGAGTTTTAAAGGATAATACAGATCCTCGTGTTTCCACTTCTGAACCTAATGGAATAACTCCTTTCACGGTACTTAATACTTTCCCATACGGTACAGTCGAGGTAAACCATTCTCAATTTTGCACATTCAAGGTAAATCGTACTCGTCTAAAACCTTATGTTAATACAATTGATAGCAAGAATGAGGAGTTTCAACTCCTCAAACCACCATGATTATGCGAATGAATGGTAAGTCTAGCTTAAGACTTTAAACGAGCACTTCTCGGGAGGCAACCCGAGTACTAACCCTATTAATTTTCATCTTTTTTATTTTTAGCAACTAACTAAAAACTATCCAAATTAATGAAGCACAAGTTTCCCTACCACACGGCCTTGCACACGAGCGTGGCCGTGGCCGTGGCCGTGTGGACACCACGAATATGCATTTCAGTGTAGCAGAGACCATGCAAAAAAAGGATGAAAATTCCCCAAACCACGGGCGGCGATAAAATGCCATGGCCGCACGATACGGCCGTGGACGACACTGAGAAAGTAACAGGGGCGTGCGACACGCCCGTGTCCCTAGGCCGTGGTCGACACTGATTAAGCAACATGGGTGTGGAACCTCTACACAGGTGTGGGAGAAACGAACGAGGCACCACATGGCCGTGCGATATGGCCCTGCCACATAACACGCCAATGGCACACGGCTGTGGGCCAAGACCATGTGCCCCAATCTCTATTTAAACCTCTTTTTCTATTCATTTTCTTCCCCAAATCCCTTCCTCCCCAACCCTAGCCACCACACCAACCACCATCCTAGCCACCGACGGTCCTTCTTTTCCCCTTATTTTTAAATTCATCTCTTTTCCATTATTTATCTTCATTTTCCTTATTATGCTATTCTTATTCTTCATACCATTTAGATTTAGCTAAAGGTACCATAAGTTCATGACGGCTGCTTCATCGACTCGACAGGTCAGTTTCAATAGGTTCAAGGCACTATTAAGGAAGGACTACACCACCAGAGTATCCTCCCTGTAACGCCCTGAATTTAGGCCCAGTAGAATTAGGCCTATTGGGCCTTGGACATAGGAGCGTTTAAAATTTTTGTGAATAAGAGAACGGCACTAACCAAGTTGTAACGCCCCAAAAATCCCGAAGCTTTAAATTTCCGTGCACTGAGGTTGGTATGTAGGAGTAGCACTTAGAATATTAATTTTAAGGTATTATCGAGATTATTTGAAGCCTTAGAGATAGGGAACACCCTAGGGAAAAATTTATTTTTGTTGCTTCAGTGGACCCTAGTCCCAGGCATTAGGCCTTTTAAGCAGATTAAGAGAAAATAGAACACAAATGGGCTTGTGGTCCAGAGGCAAGTGGCGTCACTTGAGGAGCTATAAGGTGGCATGTTATCAGCTGAGGAGGTCCAAGGTTCGAGCATTAGAAGAGGTATTTTTGGAGTGCTTTATTTTGCATAGGTGGACGACCAGAGTTTTGTTGAATATGAAATCTTGCGTTGGAGTGTTTGAGTGGTAAGGGGAACTGATAATGGAGGAAAATTTGGATAAGGCTAGGGTATTATCAGGAGAAAAGTTAGAAGATGAGGAGAAGGAGGAATTGGTGCCGAATGAGACTGTGGGGTAAGGAGTATTCGGCTGGTGCCTATAAAAGGAGAAGGTTGAATGTCTTTTGAGGGTTCTTTGAGTTCCAATAGCTTTTTCCTTGCTTCTCAATCGATTTCTTTTGTGCCGAATCACCATCATCTATTTGTGCCGAATTCTTTTGAAGGGCTCTTTCGCTTTTCAATACTTTTCCCTTCTCTCCCATTCTATTTTTCCATAGTCGAATTCTCTCATTGCCAAGTTACCACCATCTTTTCCTTGCTAATAGTGCCGAATCTTTATGGTTGTTCCTCCATCACAAACTGATTGTTACCCACTCTCAGTCAAGTGTTAAAAGTCGGATCTAGTTAATAGTTGTCTAGGCCACCGGATCAAAAAGGGATTTGGTAAGTACTCAGTTAACCTCTTTTGTACCTTTTGTTAAAAGTTGAAGGGATATCTAACTTCTCATTGTTTTTAATCATGTATTAACAAGGGTAAGGTTCAGAGATTGCAACTGTGGTAAGGATCATTAGCAAAGTGCAAGAGTACTCAACTCGATTATGGTTTAAGTAAGTGGTTGAATGTGTATGATCTATAGGGGTGACTTGTGTGGATCATGAGTCACTCGAATTATTGATGGTGTATGTGTGAGTGTAAATCTAGGGGATACTCCTGATTAGTAGCTAAGGAAGGGCTATTAGAACTTGGTGGTACACGGTACAGTTACGGAAAGGCTTCGGCTTTTGGTAAATGTTTTGATTTAGTGATTGATTGAAGGTTGGTTCGTTGTAGGTTCGAGGCTAAGGATAGTATAGCACGTCACAGTAACAAGGTGTGTACAAACACTACACGCACACGATATCGGTAATGCCAGAAAGCCGAAAAGTCAGAAGTGGCTAAATGGGCCCGATAGGCCCTGAGGCTAAGATTGATGAAATTGTTTGGTTGGTTATACGAATTGAGTTCGTCATGCATGTTACATGATCTGGAATTGATTTGGACCTAATAGGCCATATGGATGAGATTTGGGCCTAATGGGCCGTAAGGATGTGATTTGGGCTTGATGTGCTTTATGGGGACATAAACAAGTATGCTAGGGTTTAATGGACTTTAGGCCTAGTTCTAAACAACTCTTAAACTGCATAAAACTTAATCTAATAATTAAACATGTCTGTGGACAAGTCGCTGGGTTAGAGTGTGGCAATGGACATATGCATGTCTAGGATTGGATATAGGGAGAGCTTGGTACTTAAGCGGTTCTAACGACCCACCTCCTCTTCTCTGGAATCCTACCTGGTGCATAGTTTTTGTTCACTTTAGCCACAAGGACTTGTTAATGGGCAAAAGTTCATAACTAAAACCCGAGAGGGACCAAATACCCCTGATTTGAAAATTACCAAAATATACTTAGATTTGTAAGATTACTAAAATACCCCTGATTTGTAAAATTGCCAAAATACCCTTGAATTGCGGAGTTACCAAAATATCCCTGATTTATAAAATTTCCAAAATACCCCTATTTTGCAAAATTACCTAAATACCCCTGTAGAGTAGATTTACGGAAATACCCTTGGGTAGTGAAATGACTAAAATACCCCTAAGTGCCGAATGTGTGAAAATGTGTATGTTGCATTCATGAAATATATGTTGCACTTGGGTGGGTTTTGATGATACGGAGGAAGATTTGAGGATCGCATAGTTGCTTGACGATCGTGGATCCACCGGTGGCTTTAAGCCCATAATAGCAGCTTTGCTGCAACGTTTGAGTAGTGCCGCTATTGGTGCTACCTTTGGTGTGTAGGGATGGGTGGGTAGATATTTATATCCCCAAAGGTGTGCAGGGTTGGAAGGGAAATGGTGCGAACGGCTGGATTTGGGCTGGGTGCATTGCATTAATGTGATTCTGATGTGGTATGAGGTCATTGTGGGCTAAGGCCCAAGACCACTGATTTTGATAGGGATTAAGCCAAATGTAATATTTGTATGTTGATTTGATTGCCAAGGTTCGTACACACCGAGTTTCAAAACTCACACCCTTTTTATTAAATGTTTCAGGTGACCCTCAGTAGACGGCTCGACGTGGGAGAGGACTCGGAGATGGCCACACTACAAGCTACTTAGAAGTTTTTGCTTATTTGATTTCGAATGACTTATTGTCAATTATTTCGTTTGTAATAAGGCCTTGTATCTTCAATTTGATTTTACGTTTGAGTTTCCTTATGTTTTCAACTGTTTAATTGTTAGACTTGAATAAATTTCTAAAAGTTTAAACACGATTTTCAAAATACTTAAAAACATGGTCTTTTATCATTACTTAACAAGATGTCCAGGATTTTTGGGTTTTTAGGCCTTAAATTTTAACTTAGCAAAAATTCTTTTGAGTGTTGCCTTTGATGTGTCATTCTTGGATTCGGCCATAACGTCTGTGCCGGGTTTGGGCTATTACATTTAGTGGTATCAGAGCCCGGTTACAAAGCTCAGGCTGTGAAATGGGCCTTAGATTTTGGTTTTTAAAACAAGTAGGTTAAAAAGTTTTGGCAAGATTCTTGAAGTGTGGTTCACCGAGCCCTCGACGTCAAGCCAAGCAAGTTTTCTGTGTTTACCTTTGTTTAAAGTACAAAACTATATCTAGTTATTGGGCTACTTTAAAATAGGCTTTTAGAGACTAAAGCCCGTAGGAAACTTAAGCCTGTAGTGGGTTCACGACCGCGAAATAACCTTAGAAAATTGTTACTTACATAAGGTATGCGTTTTAAATAGTGGGATTACGAACTAATTTCATAAGATTTTAATTTAGAAATACGGAACGATGAGCGCTAGAAAAGGTGGAAGAGGCGGCTGGGTCATCGGCGTCGGGCCATATACCCAACGTTGGAGTAGGGGAGGCTCTGGCCTCACCAGTAGCTAAAACGAGACCATATGAACGGGCTGCCGCTACAGAAGATGCAGTATTACAGGTCATGTTAAGGATTTTAGAAAGGATTGTAGAAATTGTAACCTATCTGCTATGATAGGTGGATGTTTTGGATGTGTGTTAAAGACGTTGGGATCAGAGTGCGCAGCGGTAGCGTAGTGGGGTAGTTGTTACACGACTACCCTATTAGTTGGAAATTTCAAGGACGAAATTTCTTTAAGGGGGTATATTTGTAACGCCTCAAATTTGGGCCTAGTAGAACTGGGCCTATTGGGCCTTGGGCATAAGAGCGTTTAAAATTTTTGAGAACAAGAGAATGGCACTAACCAAGTTGTAACGCCCCAAAAATCTCGAAGCTCTAAATTTTCGTGCACTGAGGTTGGTATGTAAGAGTAGCACTTAGAATATTAATTTTAAGGTATTATCGAGATTATTTGAAGCGTTAGAGATAGGGAAGACCATAGGGAAAAATTTATTTTTCTTGCATCAGTGGACCCTAGTCTCAAACATTAGGCCTCTTATGCATATAAAAGAAAATAGGACACAAATGGGCTTGTGGTCCAGTGGCAAGTGGTGTCACTTGGGGAGCTATAAGGTGGCGTGTTGTCAGCTGAGGATGTCCAAGGTTCGACCATTAAGAGAGGTATTTTTGGAGTGTTTTATTTTGCATAAGTGGACGACCAGAGTTGTGTTGAATATGGACTCTTGCGTTGGAGTGTTTGAGTGGTAAAGGGAACTGGTAATGGAGGAAAATTAGGATAAGGCTAAGGTGTTATCAGGAGAAAAGTTAGAAGATGAGGAGAGGGAGGAGTTGGTGCCGAAAGGACTATGGGGAAAGGAGTATTCGGCTAGTGCCTACAAAAGGAGAGGGCCGAATGTCTTTAAAGGGTTCTTTAAGTTCCAATAGTTTTTTTCCTTGCTTCTCAATCAGTTTCTTTTGTGCCGAATCACCATCATCTCTTTGTGCTGAATTTTTTTGAAGGGCTCTTTCAGTTTCAATACTTTTCTCTTCTCTCCCATTCTATTTTTCCATAGCTGAATTCTCTCATTGCTAAGTTACCACCATCTTTTCCTTGCTAATAGTGCCGAATCTTTATGGTTGTTCCTCGATCACAAACCGATTGTTACCCACTCTCAGTCAAGTGTTAAAAGCCGGATCTAGTTAATAGCTGTCTAGGCCGCTGGATCAAGAAGGGATTTGGTAAGTACTCGATTAACCTCTTTTGTACATTTCGTTAATAGTCGAAGGGCTATCTAACTTCTCATTGTTGTTAATCATGTATTAACAAGGGTAAGGTTCAGAGATCGCAACTGTGGTAAGGATCATTAGCAAAGCGTAAGTGTACTCAACTCGATTATGGTTTAAGTGAGTGGCCGAATGTGTATGATCCATAGGGGTGACTTGTGTGGATCACGAGTCACTCGAATTATTGATGGTGTATGTGTGAGTGCAGATCTAGGGGATACAAGTAAGGGCTATTAGAACCCGGTGGCACACTGTAAGGTTACGGTAAGGCTTCAACTTTTGGTAAATGTTTTGATTTAGTGATTGATTGAAGGTTGGTTGATTGTAGGTTCGAGGCTAAGGATAGTATAGCACACCATAGTAACCAGGTGGGTACAAACACTACACACACACGATATCGGCAATGCCAAAAAGACGAAAAGACGGAAGTGGCTAAATGGGCCCGGTGGGCCCTAAGGCTAAGTTTGATGAAATTGTTTGGTTAGTTATACGAATTGATTTAGTCATGCATGTTACATGATCTGGAATTGATTTGGGCCTAATAGGCCATATGGATGAGATTTAGGTCTAATGGGCCCTAAGGATGTGATTTGGGCTTGATGGGCTTTACGGTGACATAGACAAGTATGCTACGGTTTAATGGACTTTAGGTCTAGTTCTGAAAAACTCTTGAACCTCATAAAAATTAATCTAATAATTAAACATGATCGTGGACAAGTCGCTGGGTTAGAGTGTGGAAATGGACATATGCATGGATTTAGGGAGAGCTTGGTACTTAAGCGGTTCTAACGACCCACCTCCTCTTCTCTGGAATCCTACCTGATGCATACTGCTTGTTCACTTTAGCCGCAAGGACTTGTTAATGGGTGAAAGTTCATAAGTAAAACTCGAGAGGGACCAAATACCCCTGATTTGAAAATTACCAAAATATCCTTAGATTTGCAAATTACTAAAATACCCCTGATTTGTAAAATTGCCAGAATACCCTTGAATTGTGGAGTTACCAAAATATCCTTGATTTACAAAATTTCCAAAATACCCCTATTTTGCAAAATTACCTAAATACCCCTATAGAGTAGATTTACAGAAATACCCTTGTGTAGTGAAATGACTAAAATACCCCTAAGTGCCGAATGTGTGAAAATATGTATGTTGCATTCATGAAATATATGTTGCACTTGGGTGGGTTTTGATGATACGGAGGAAGATTTGAGGATCGCATAGTTGCTTAACGACCGTGGATCCACCGGTGGCTTTAAGCCCATAATAGCAGCTTTGCTGCAACGTTGGAGTAGTGCTGCTGTTGGTGCTATCTTTGGTGTGCAGGGATGGGTGGGTAGATATTTATATCCCCACAGGTGTGTAGGTTTGGAAGGGAAATGGTGTGGAGGGCTGGATTTGGGCTGGGTGCATTGCATTCATGTGATTCTGATCTGGTATGAGGTCATTGTGGGCTAAGGCCCAAGACCACTGATTTTGATAGGGCTTAAGCCCAATGTGATATTTGTATGTTGATTTGATTGCCAAGGTTCGTACACACTGAGTTTCAAAACTCACACCCTTTTTATTAAATGTTTCAGGTGACCCTCAGTAGACGGCTCGACGTGGGAGAGGACTCGGAGATAGCCACACTATAAGTTACTTAGAAGTTTTTGCTTATTTGATTTCGAATGACTTATTGTCAATTATTTCATTTGTAATAAGGCCTTGTATCTCCAATTTGATTTTACTTTAGAGTTTCCTTATATTTTCAACTGTTTAATTGTTAGACTTGAATAAATTTCTAAAAGTTTAAACATGATTTTTGAAATACTTAAAAATATGGGATTTTATCATTACTTAACAAGATGTCAAGGATTTTTGGGCTTTTAGGCCTTAAATTTTAACTTAGCAAAAATTGTTTTAAGTTGTGCCTTTAATGTAACATTCCTGGATTCAGCCACAACGTCTGGGCCGGGTTTGGGGGTGTGACACTCCCACCGTTCACCTCTTCCTAATTCATCATGCTTATTTTTAAGGAGTTCATCCATAATTCAGGAAGTTTCACTTCTCCCCCTATCTTACAATTTTCTATATTGTCGATATCTATTTTGTACATTGAGAACAATGTACATCTTAAGTGTAGAGAGGTGCCAACAATATTGAATTATGCCTTCTTCTTAAGTAATTTTCTCATATTATTATTGAATGAAACTTCTATTGTTTTATGATTTTCATTGATATGTTTCGGATTAAGTCATAGGTAATTATGCATTGATGGTTTAAACTTTAAGACATTAGAGAATCAAGCATGATAAGTCTATTTTCCGTAATTAAATTTTTTTTAGGTTGTCTCCCTAAAGTTAAATATTACTTTTAAGTATGAAATTTGCAAGGTTGACATCAAAAAACCATAATTTTTGTGAGATTTTGAGCCTTTTAGAGCATATATTCTTCTTGCTCACTTTATCGATTATGAGTGTGTCAACATTGATTTGTTATCCTAGGACTTGCTTCAATTATACATATCGAGATCACACCCTTGATTTGATATACTGAGATGATAAAGGCACCTAGGTTTTAACCCACTTACTTCATAAAAACCATACCTTCATAATTAACCCCTAGTGAACCCCTCTGATCCAATTAAACTATTCTGGGTTCACCTTTAATATTAACCCAAGACCCATTCTTTTTGATTCATTCAGAATTTTCCCTCTTGTTTTAACCCTTTTTGTCGAGATCTAATGTGAGCAGTTGCCTAACTATTTTTTTATTTCAGTTGATAAATTCTATCTTATTATTTTATGTTCTTGTTCTTAAAAAAAAATTGGAAATTTATTCTTTATTAGTGTTATGAGTTTAAACTGTCAATTTCACATCTTTAGAAGAGGCTCGTGTATTGGTGATAAGTTTTCAATCAATGTAATTATACAGTATTAGTTATTTTTCTAATTAGGTAAATAGTCAATTCAATCTCGATTCTAACCCTCTAATTCAGCCTTTATCCACACCTTTAACCCAATCCCCATTACAACCCTTTTAAGACCTTTTGATTTGTGTATCATCTCATTTTATAGTGGTGGAGATTTGATTTTCATGCAAGCCTATGGGATTAACTTTTCATGTTTGACTCTTGAGTGCTTAATTTGAACCTTAAAACACTTTGAGTGATTTGAGTGAATCTTTAGTAAGGATGTCAATTCTTGTCGATTTCTAATGAAAAGGTGATAATTTAGGTAAGGGGAAACACCAATGTTTTCGTGCTATAAAAATTTATGACTTAGATTGTTTGAATCTTTAGGTCTCTTTTAGTTAAATTATCAAAGTATGAATTATCTATGAATTATGATAAGACATTATTGATGTAGATTATAAATTGAGGAAGTTAATTTTAATTGTGAGTTGAGGATTTTGCTTGAGGATAAGCAAAGGATTAAGTTTGGGGATATTTGATAAACCATAATTTACACATATTTTAACCCCATGCTTGGCTTAATTTTGGATGAATTTTCATTAGATTTGATGAATTCGATGCTCCTAATCCCTTAATTTCATGTTTTATACTCAGGAGAGCTTAGGGAGTCAAAAAGATCGAGAAACAGGCCAAAACGGGACAAAACGGGCATACATCAGAAATCACACGGCCTGGACTATCATCCACGGGTAGATCACACGGCCGTGTGTGGCGAGCAAAATCGAGCACGGTCGAAGGATTCCACCATGGACGTGCCACACAGGCGTGTCCCTGCCAACCCTAGGTTTAATTCTATTCGAAAAAGGCTACTTGTGGGCCAAGAAAGGCATTCCAAAGCCGATATAAACACCCTAGGGGGCAACCTAAAAGGGGACGTCGAGTGGACGCCTAGTAGAAGGCAGAAAATACTCCAAGATAGTCGTCGAGAACAACTTAGGAGAAGGATCCCCATCAAGACTGAAGATCTCCCATCAAGTGTTTTAGAAGTTTTGGGGTTTTCTTATGTTTGTTTGTTTTTCCTATTTTAAGATGTTTCCCTCTATTAGTATGAACTAAATCCCTTAAATACCTAAGGGGATGAAACCTAAGATAGATCTTATTATTATTTGATTTATAAGATAAATACTTGTTCTTATTCTTAATTGTGAGTTCGTATTCTTTTTTTGATAATTCAGGTTATTGATTCAAGCCGAATGTGCTTATTCAGAGGAGCAAAAGTCTCTGTTTAAGAGAAGATCAACACAATTAAGTGGAGTTGATTGCAACCCTAGAAATAGGGCGACGAAAATCTGCCGGATTAGAGTCAAATCTAATAAGGGAATCCATAGATCGAGTTAATACGACAATAGGGGTTTTAATTAGAAAGAGATTTCAATTAATCAACCTAGAGTCAGTTGTTTTTAGTCTTGAAAGAGATATTAACATAAATCAGGGATTTCTATGGATTAACTCAAGTGAATAAATCATATGTGTCAAAAGTAATAAGTGACGTCTAGGTGGATTCTTCCTTAGGTATTGCATTTATCATATAAGTTGTCTAAAAAGTATTTTCCTAATTCTTTCTTTGTCACGTTTTAATTAATTACTTTTAGTTTAAAACAAAAATCATTCCAATTCTTAGGCTAGATAATAGAAAGATAGTAATTACTAGTACTCTTGGTCCTTGTGGATATGATATTACCGGTCTTACCATAACTATACTATTGAACGATAGGTACGCTTGCCTTTATTGTGATCATAGTTAGTTTTAGACACATTAGTACACTATGTGTATATAAAAGGTAAGTGTCTATATGAACTTACTATGATAAATATGTTTATAGACGTGATGAGATAAAATGTGAAGATGTGCTTGAATGAGCTATGTGTATATGAGATATTTGAGTTGGAGAATATGGTAAGATATGGCTAAGTAAATGAACCAAAGAATATATGTGATGAATTTGCTATGAGAACCATTAATGTCATTGTATCAACATTGTTATATGCATTTTATGCTAAGTTTATTTGTATATGGCTTACGAAGCTTTTGAAAGCATACTCTGTGTGTGTTTGCTCTCTTTTATAGATCGTCAAAGCTACTGAAGGCTCGGGGACCATCAAGTATTGTCATCACAATACTCAAACTCATTTTGGTACTTTAGAAATGTGTATAAAGTTAAATATGGCATGTATAGGCTAGTCATTTTGGCTTATGTTTGAAAATGTGTATAAATAGCCATGAGATGTGGCTAGATAAATGTTGGTAATAGGCATGAGTGAATATGATAAATGATGCATGATTTGGTATGGCTCGATAGTGAATGAAATGGCCAAGGTTATGGTAAGCATATGAATGCATTATGAGTATGTGTGCTTGAACAAAGGAATGATTATATGAAAGGTAAATGTAGACGAACCATGCTTGGATGTATATGTACTTTAGTTGTGCAAATTGGCATGATTGGAAATGAGATTGGATGTAAAGATTTGTTGATTAGTTTGACATGTTTTTGGATGTCAATTGTGCATGAAATGAATTGGTATATTGCTTGTAAGGTTGACCCAAGTGTGGGTGGCATTTTGGCCTTGCGAATGGCCTATTTTGCATACACGACCATGGCACACGGGCGTGCCTGGTGGCAATGTGAATAAGTCAGTAGCTAGCCTAATTATACACCGCCAGGACACATGGGTGTGTCTGGTAGCCGTGGGAGGCACACGGCCTGCCTACACGGGTGTGTGACCTCTGTAACTTAGAAAAGTTTTTAAATTTCTGAGAAATCCCATATGTGTTTGGTTTAGTCCCGACCATATTCTAAAGCATGATTAAGGTCTTGTCGACCTATAAAAGGGACATTTTGATTGCGATTGATGAATTGTATTATGAAAAATTTGTAAAAGTTTTCGATATGTCCGGTAATGCCTTTAACCCTAGTCCGGCGACAGATACGGATTAGGGGTGTTACATGCTTATTGACTTACCTCGGATGTCGTCGACTGTTAAACCGGCTACTCAACCACTTTTGTCTTTCCCCAATCCAAATCTGATTTCTATAATTCTTGATCTAAACATATTCAAATTAAGCTTATTTAAACACCATTCCATTCAATTTAGCCTAAAAACACATAAATGGGCAAATTACAATTTTACCACTAACATTTCACACTTTTTACAATTTAGTCCTTTTTGCACAAAACACAAAATACACAAAATTTGACTACACTCCTTTAGGGCCGAATATTCCTAGTGTTCTTACAAGCCCACACATTTCATTTATTTCACATTTTAGTCCCTCAAAAATTTATTTTTGCAATTTAGTCCAAATTACTCAATTTCATCAAAAATTCAAAGACAAAACTTGTTAATCTAACACATATATTTCATATTTCATCATCAAACATCAAACATCAAAAACCACAAGGTACTATCAATGGAAAAACACAAAATCATCATCACAAACAAAAATTAAGACATGGGTTTTGTTCATCTCTAAGCAACGATCTCAAAAACGTAAAAATTATCAAAAACCGAACAAAAACGAACCTTTAATTAGGCTTGGAGATGGCCGAACCTAGCTAGGTTTTAATTCCTTTCTTCTTCTTAACTTTCAGCAGCAAGAAGATGAACACAAAATGTTATTTCATGACTTTGTTTTTTTTATTATTAACTTAATAATAAATTACTTAAATAACCGTTATATTTTAATATATAAAACAATAATAATGAGGTTAATCTTGACATATGCCATCCAATAACTTTTAAAATGGGCTAATTTCCCTTTAAGAACCTCACATTAAAAAGCCACTATCAAATTAGCACTTACACTTTAATTTGTAACTTTTACATTTTACGCGATTAAGTCATTTTATTTAATCAGGTACCTAAACGAAAAAATTAAGTCAGGAAAATTTAACACCAACAAATTCACACATAATAAACACGAGAAAATAATTTTAAAATATTTTTCAGAATCAGATTTGTGGTCCCGAAACCACTTTTTCGATTAGGGTCAAAATCGGGTTGTTATAATAAAACATGGAAAAGTAAACAAAGTAAGCTATAAAACTTAGTAAGCTCGTATGATTAATAAATATAACTTACCATTCATTCACAAATTAAGTTATCTATCATAAAATATTGTAATTTAAATTAATCACAAAGCATATATATGTTCATCCACAAAGTAGATCATGTAACTGACAAACTTCATAGATTTCAAGGCTTATACGGTTTACGTACATACCTGCACTGATACGTATCAATCTTTTACCCTTACATATCTTCAATATACCCGTTGAACCATTTGGAATAATATTGGATACTCGAGAATATCTCACCCTAAGTGCCAATACATGGTCGAAACCATCTTAATCTCATATATCATATAATGCTCACTCTTGAGCTATCAATGGGTCTGCTCACACAAGCTGACGGTCAAGACGTAACTACACGGTGTTGCTCACAGAAGCTGATGAGAATCCCCATCACATGCCAAAAACTCATCCACTGATAGAACGTACGGACCAGCACCCAAACATAATAACCCCTAATGACATGTCATTTGTATCCTATCTATTCCTAAGGTTCAACTGGGATTTCACATTGCCGAATCTTCATCGAACATTTTTGTAAGGCCGTATTCATTAACAATGCAATTATAAAGCATTTAAAACACAATTACATTAATGCTTATTAACATACGAACTTACCTTAGATTTTATATGGAGAGAATCGAGCTAGCAATCCACTATTTTGTTTTTCCCCCGATCTAATTCTGAACTTCACTTTTCTTGATCTATATATAATCAAATCTAACTTATTTAATTATCATTCTATTCAATTTAATCCAAATTTCATATTATTGCAATTTTACACTTTTGCCCCTAAACTTTGGACTTCTTTACAATTTAGTCCTTATCTCATAAAAATGCAAATTCATGCAATTAAGTCCACACCCATGCCAGCCGAATTTCATCTATACTCATAGCAGCCCATATTTTTCATTTTTTCACGCATTTACCACACAATTTATCACATTTCTCAATTTAATCTTTAATTGACAATTTTATCAAAAATCACTTAACAAATGTTGTTTATCTAACAACAGCCACCCGTTTTCTATCATCAAACATCAAAACACATATATATTCATCAATCATAAAACCCTATACTTTTAACATTTTCACAAATTAGCCCCTGGGCTAGCTAGATTAAGCTACAACGACTCCAAAAACAGAGAAATCATTAAAAACGGGATAAAAATCACTCACCAATTAAGCATTAAAATAGCCAAACCCTAGCAAGCTCCCATGGCCTCTTATTCTTTGAATTTTCGGTGGTGAACAAAAAGGAAGATGATAACTTTTCATTTTGTTTTAACTTATTTTTATCATTATTAACCAAATTACAAAATTAACCTTTATAAACATTAATTATTTCACTAAATGCCAAGTCATTATCATCCACTAACTCATTAATGGGCTAATTACCACTTAAGGACCTCCACTTTAAAGTTTTATAGCTATTAGACACCTTTGGCTATTAGAACACAATTTTTACACTTTACGTGATTTAGTCCTCTTTATCAAATTGAGCATTCAAACGATAAAATTTCTCAACGAAATTTTTACACAATCATACTATCATGCTATGGACTTCAAAATTTTCATAAAATAAATATTTCGACCTCAGATTTGTGGTCCTAAAACCACTGTTCTGATTTGACTAAAAATAGGTTGTTACAAAGTTGCCATAATTTTAACAAAATTAGAATTAGATTAAGAAAATTATTTAATTGGAGAATTAATTAATTTATGATGTTTCTTTTGGGTAATAGAAAAACATGTATTGGGTTGGATTGAATTATAAAGTGATTGGTTACAAGTTTAGGAAGCACTTATAAGTGAACCCGATATGGGAGAGGCCCAAAAGCCCCTTATATTAATACATGGGACGATACAACCCTGGGATATTTAACTAGGGTTGCAGCCTCACTGTAACAACCCGGTTGTGACCCTAGTCAGAACAGTGGTTTCTACACCACAAATCTGAGGTTGGAACAATATTCAAATATTATTTTTTTGGTGTGTATTATATGTGATATAGTCTGTGTGAAAATTTTGTGTGATAATTTTATCAACTATGTGTTGAATTATGAAAAAAGGACTTAATCGCATAAAGTGTAAAAGTTGTGTGCTGATTTATAAGTGCTTATTTTTGTTGGCTTTTTAAGGTGGAGGCCTTATGTTGTTATTAATCCATTTTTAAGATAGTTGATGGTTAAATGACAAGATAACAATAATGTTAATTTGTCTTTTATGGTAATAAAAAGGTTAATATTGGAATTTGATTATTAGTGATATTGTTATAAAACAAAGGCATGAAAATTAGCTAATATACTCATCTTTTGTGCCGAAAAATCAAGGAAAGAAAAAGGAAGAAGAACACTTAGGTTTCGGTTGATTTTAAGCTCAATCAAGGTATGTTTTGAGCTCGATTTTTTATAATTTCTATGTTTTCGTAATCGTTGCTTCGTGCTCTAGCTAGCCCATGTAATAATTTTGTGAATTGATGATGTTTATGAAATGTGCCATTGATGAAATAGTGAGCTTTGTGATGAATATTGGTGTTAAATGAAAGATATGTGTTTAATGAACATGTTTTGTTCTTGAATTTTTGATGAATTTAGCTAATTAGGGATAAATCGAGAAAATAGTATTTTGAGGGGTTAAATTGTGAAATAAATGAAATAATTGGGCTTGTATGAGTATAGTGAAAAATCGACTAGGCATGGGTACAAGCAACTTATGTGTATTTGATGATTTTGTGAATTAGGGACTAAAGTGTCGAAATGTAAAAATGTGAGGGCTATTATGTAAAATGCCCTAAATATGTGTGTTTAGACTAAAATGAATGATTTGGGGATTGAATGGATTGAATTTGAATGTGTATAGATCAAGAGAGAAGAGGTTCGGATCGAGATCGAGGCATAGATAAAGTGCTCGATTAATTGATCGTTTTCGTATTTCGACATTCGAGGTAAGTTCGGATATAGTACAAGTTGTTAATTTATGTTCTATGTGATGTGAGTTGAATGATTATCTGTAAAACTATGAGGTTAGAAATGCTATGTGCTGAATTGGAATAGAAGGCACTAAGTGTGCGAAATTTAGAAACTGGATAGAAATGATTGGCACTGTGTGTGCGAGTTGATAGAAGCTTCGACTTATTAAATTGGCACTGTGTGTGCGATACCGATATAAGCTTGGTTTAACGTATTGGCACTGAGTTTGTGATGACAAATACGTTTTGTATACAAATTGGCACTAAGTGTGCGAACAAAGCAAGAGAATAGCAAAGATTGATCGATATGTAAAGTCGAGTGGTTGAGTAGAATGGTTGATGACTAACTAAGTGTTAGCAAAGGTATGTATAAAACCTATGTGGTTGATGAAATTAAATGTAGATGAATGGAATGCTATGTGAGTATTGGATATGGTTGGATTTGTGTGACATTGGTGAATTATCTATGTGATGGTTTAATGTGTATACTGATTTGATTCGATGAATTTGTTGTACTGTATTTCGAACTTACTAAGCTTTGGAAAGCTTACTGTGTGATTGTTTCTCTGTTTTACAGTGTCAGTAAAGCTAGCTCGAATTCTCTATCACACTATCGGCAATCTTTTTTTGGTACTTTTGGAAAGATGTATATAGATGAAATATGGCATGTATAGGCTAGAAGTTATGGTATGTTTTGTGATGTTTAACCCTTGCCATGTGATTTGGCTTGGAAGTGGGATAATGTTGAGTTTATGAAGGAGTTATGAAAATGGTATAATTCATGATTGTGTGGTTGATAAAAAGATGTGGTTTGAAGATGGTTTATGATATGGATTATATGATGTTTGAATTACATATGTTTTGAAATGTATAATTATCACTTTGAATTACTTTAGTTGTGATGATAATGAGCATGGAAGTAAACGATTTAGTTGGTGATTGAATAATACATGAAATGGTATGTTTGAATGTATTTGAAAGCATGAATTGGTATTGTATTGATGCTTGTAGGTATGATCCTATTTTGGGTGGCAATTTGGCCATGCAAATGCCCTGTTTTGCCTACACAGTTATGGCACACAGGCGTGCCTAATGACCGTGGGATAAAGTCAGTAGTTAGCCCAAGTATGCACGACCACGGTATACGGATGTGCCCAATAGTCGTGTGAGTAAGTCAGTATATTGCCTAAGAGTCCACGGCCATAACACACGGGTGTGCCTGGTGGCCATGTGGAAAAGTCAGAATACATGCTCTGTTTTGGCACGGCCTGGACACATGGGTGTGTCTGGTGATCGTGTGAGGCACATGGCCTGATTGCACGGGCGTGTGACCTCAATAGTTTTAAAGAATATTTGAAATTTTGAATTTTAAAGAATATTTGAAATTTTGAAAACTTTCATTAGTGTTTAGTTTAGTCCCAACCCCTAACACGTGTTTACGGTCTCAGAGACCTAAATGAAGGACTGTATGTTCGTATTTGAGTATGTATGATTGATGATAGACATTGTGTCATGGAATGGATGTGAAATATTGTAATTGTTCGGTAACGCCTCTTAACCCTATTCCGGCAACGGTCTCGGGTTAGGGGTCTTACACCCACTCTCTCCTAGTTGAATGAGAATTTTGTTTTTCTATTGAAATAAACTTCTACTAATTCAACAAGGGTTTCACTTCTTTTTTCTTATAAATAGATGGCACCGGTAGGGCCAAACACAAAACTTTGAGATATTTTTATTCTGCCCAAAAATAGTGAGAATTTATTTTCTACATATATATTCTTTCTGAAGTAACAACTCTGCCAGTTTCTATTAAAGAGGGATTTTTTCTTTCCTACTAAAAGTAAAGTAAATAATTTTTAGTTTTGTGTTTAATTCGAATTCGTTCAAACCCACAGAAGGCTGTTCGATTGAAAGTCGGGAATGATAAGGATCTGTCTAGCTGAAAATAGAGGTACGATTTCGGAAAAAAATTTACTTCTATAAATATCACAAATCAGTTTGGTTTTCAAAATTTTAATATTCCGCCGTGTAAGAAAATCATTTTCAAATTGGATTTTTTCCAACATACAAGAGTTTCAATAATATTTAAATTGTCAACATAAACATCAATTATAACGATTTTTGATCTAGTTCTTTTTATTAAAACAGATGACACATTAGATCAATTTTATAACTTTCCTTTAACAAATACTCAAATGATTGTACAACATACATCTAGATTGTTTTAATCCATATGAGGATTTCTATAATTTGATTGAACATTTTTCCAAATTAACCTTGCATCCTTCTAAGATCTTATATCCTTCATGGATATTGATATGAATTTCACTATCAAAAGAACTATAAAAATAGACTATAACAACATCAGTTAGATGTATATCAGGATTTTCATGTACTGCCAGATGGATAAGATATCTAAATGTGATTGCATCAACCACAGAAGAGTAAGTCACTTCATAATCAATACCTAACCTTTGTGAAAACTCTTGTGCTACAAGTCGTTCTTTATATGTCACGACTTCATTTTTCTCATTTTGATTTCATAAAAAATACTCACTTGTATCACACAGGTTTGACAACTTTAGGTGTTTGGACTAGAGGTCCAAAAATCTCATGTTTAGTACTTGAGTTCAATTCTGCTTGAATCGTGTCTTTCCAATTTGACCAATCTTCTCTATTTCTACATTCTTAAATAGATGTAGGTTCAAGATCCTTATTTTTCTATTTCAGCAACAATATTATAAGCAAAAATTTTATCGACGCTATAATTTTTATTCTATTTTTTTCTGTAGTGACATAACTTATCGAGATCTCTTCATTTGGGCTATTTTTATATACTTAAACTGTTTCTAGGGCTTTCCAATCAGTTATGTCTTTGGCCTCTTCTTGGGCACTCACCTCTACAATATGACCATTTAGAACATTTACTTCATTCATTTTATGAGGATTTTACCTTTGGAATCGATTGGTCTACCACACTTTAAGCATGGCTTACTTTAATTTGAACAAGTAGATTTTTCTACAATAACATAAGTACAAGTTGGAGCATTTTCAGCTAGTACATGAGATTTAGTATCTGTTTTAAGGTTAATTGAAGCATCTAATAGTTGATCTACAGTATTTTGCAAATAAATTATCTTCTGAACTTCTAGTTCACATTAATTTGTTCGAGGATCTAAATGAGACAATAATGATGCATCCCATGTAATACCTTTTACCAACTATTTATTTTCTCCCTTTAATGTAGGGAGCATTATTTCATCAAAATGAATATCGGCAAACCAATTCATGAATAGGTTTCCTATCATTGGTTCATTATAGAAGGGGATTTATAACCAATATATATTCCTAACATTCTTTGAGGATCCATCTTTGTGCATTATGGTGGAGTAATTGGAACATATATTACATCCTAAACTACTCCGCAATTTTTCCTTTTCCTTGGTTATTGTCTTTTTGACTCGGTTCTTGATCTATATAGTAATTAAATTTAACTTATTAAATTCACATTAATTATCAAACTTTTTCTATGCATGTGACCCTTACGTTTTTATTATTTACACATTTTTCCTAAAATTTTACATTTCATACAATTTAGTCCCTAACCCAAAATTCCAAATTTAACAATTTTCCATGCTAGTCGAATTTCATTCTAAACTAGTACAATCCCTAATTATTCATAATTCCCAAAATTTCCAGTTAAATTTTAATATTTTATCAATTTAATCTTTTAACTAAAAACTAACAAAAATCACTTTACAAAATAATCTCAATCAACAACCAATACTACAAATTTACTATTTAACATTAAGAATTACAAAGAATCATCAATGTCAAAATATGAAATCCTTAACAGTTTCAAAAACGAAGCTACGAGTTAATTGGACCTAGTTGCAACGATCTAAAAAACATAAACATTACAAGAAACAGGTTTAAAACGGGGCTTACATGCAAGAAATTCGGGATGATCAAACATTAAGCTCCAAAAATTAAGATTTCCCTCTTGATTTTCAGTGGAAGATGTAAGAGTATGCCCAAAGATCAATCATGAGATGGTTGTAATAACATACTTAATTTACCATGTTTATTAATATAAAGCGTTGTCATTATTATTTCAGTTTTTCTTTCTGTGTGTATAGATAAACTGTTTTATAATAATGTCCTGAGAATAATATGATTATTCTTAAAAGATCCTTAGTCGAGTATTATTGTTGACTAGGACAATAATAATGCATTAAGACTAACATGTAGTTGATTGATGATAAAGAGTTGTCATTGATATGGAGTGTCAAAATCAATGCATGAATATGTGTGTTAGAGAACAACATATTGGATTGACCCGCTATGAGTATGTTTCTTGGATTATTATGTAATTGTCACAACATTACTCATAGTGATTAATATGTATATGATCCTCAGACTTGAGATCATTATTATCCCAGCATCGTGAGTTGTATATTTTGATACAGTCAAACGTACACCGTAACAGGTTGTTCTATAAAGGCTGATGTTGGATATACCACAATCTATGTAGAGGGATATGGTTGATCAATAAAGGATAAGTACCTCCTACGTAATAGGATTAATATCTTAGGCCACTTGATTGAGTGAGACTAGAAATGCATGGCCATGCTCAAATAAGTTGATATGAGATGTCATACTAATTTGTATATCATAGTCTACTCAAGATATCAAGAAACATGGGATGGACTATGCAAGTGTGACTATCCCATGACTTGTATCCGTTCCAGAGATAAAGGACTTAAGGATTAATGCATGAAAGGTTAATCACGAAAGGTTATGTCGAATCATGACTTCTTGTAACTTAGGTAGCAATGATGCATTGCTAGATGCCACTCATTGTCTGTGACAATAGAATCATTCTAGTATTACTGCTAACGTTGCAAGAACCTACAGGGTCACACCCTATGGTTGAAATGAACGGAATATAATATAGTTGGTATTGTACTTGGTTGTCACATAAATTAAATTAATTAAAGAATTAATTTAATTGGGCAATCAAATATTGAACATATTATATGTACAAGGATGTTGTACACATAATGATAACATAATTTTATTAATATATGAATTTGATTCATATATAAATTTAAATAAATATAGTTTACCGGAATCCTTATTATAATCAATGTAATTATAATTTTTGGTTAAAAACTTTATTGTATTTATTTAATCTTGTAATACATTCAAGAGATACCAATTATAAAAGGCCCAATTAAGAGGATACCTATTATAAAAGGCCCAATGAGAAAGGCACCCATTATAAAAGGTATTAAAAGGAGACAAAACAAAACATGAAAACCCTAAGTGATTGCTTGTTAGGTCTAGCAGCCGTCAAGCAAATAAGCCTCCAAAATAGTTTTGGAGATTTCTTCCGTTCATAGTCAAACCGGGTGGATTACGTAGAGGCCGACATCGGAAAAGGTTGAGGCTTGATTCGACAGTAGATCAAAACTCTTGCTGCCAAGGCGTCGCTGTCTACTCAGTTCAAAGTTTTGGTAATTTTGAAACCTTTATTTCACCCCGATTCGTTCCTCACACATGGATCCATGATTTGGATCGCCGGATCTAATTTTATTTTGCTGCGCCATGGGGTACCGGCGTTCCAACAGAAGAACCCTTAGAGAACATGATGTAAATTTTATTTTTAGTATTCTTTAGTTTAATTTTACTTAATTATAATTTTACCCTTTTTAACAAACATACATTTTAACAATATAAAATCCCTTAACCGTCCATATATATTCACTATGGTCTGATTACTACATAAGTTCTCTATCGTTTGATAATTAAGCCATCAAATCATTACAATTCAATTATGATTAGATTTTATGACTTTTACAAATTAGTCATTTTTCTTAAATTAACTATGTAAATAATAAAATCAGCTGACCAAATCTTAATACGACAATCACACAACCCTAAAAATATTAAATACCTATAAATTACGAGCTTATTAGCCAAAATTATGGTCTCAAAACCATTATTTCCAACACCACTAAAAAGTGGGATATTACAACTCTCCGCCCTAAAGAAATAATTGTCCTCGAAAATCTTACTGGAGAAAAGGTTTGGATATTGGGATTTCATGGTTTCTTCTGTTTCCCGTATAGATTTATCTACCCCATGACGATGTCATAAGACTTTAACTAGTGGCACAGATTTATTTCTCAACTCTTTTATTTCCTAAGCTAATATTTCCCGAGCTAAAATCTTAACAGGCTCCTCATCATAAGTCAAATTGGGTTGTATTTAAATTTCATTCGTAGTCAAAACATGTGACAAGTTATAACGGTAACGGTGAAGCATTGAGACGTGAAATACATTATGGATTCTATCGAGTTCTAGAGGGAGTTTCAAACGATAAGCCATAGGTCCGATTCTTTCTAAAACTCCGTACGATCCGATAAATCTTGGAGTGAGTTTTTCCTTTCTGCCAAAATGCAACACTTTCTTCCAAGGTGAGACTTTCAAAAAAAAACTTTCTCACCAACAGAAAATTCTATATCTTTACGTTTCAAATTGGCATAGGATTTTTGACGATTAGATGCAGCTGTCAAATTGTCACAAATGATTCTAACTTTATCTTCAACTTCTTGTTCCAAATCAACCCCAGCTAGCTTTTTTTCATTTAATTCAGCCCATTACAATGGACTTCAACATTTTTGGCCATATAAAGCCTCGTACAGTTCCATTTTTATGCTTGATTGATAACTGTTATTATAGGCAAATTTAGCTAACGGTAAGTACTGTTCCCAACAACCTTCAAACTCAATAATACAGCACCGCAACATATCTTCTAAAATCTATATTACTCACTCAGATTGACCATCTATTTGCGGATGAAAAGTGGTACTAAAATTAATCTGGAAGCCAAAGATTTGTGTAATTTACCCCCAAATCTAGAAATAAACCTCAGATCACGATAGAATATTATTGACAGAGGAATGTCGTGCAATCTCACAATTTCTACAGCATATAACTTTGCCAACTTCTCGAGTGAATATTTAGATTTAACATGTATAAAGTGAGCAGATTTCGTCAATCTATCAACTATAACCCAGATTGAGAATTTTTTGTTTGGAGTCAATGGTAACCTTGAAACAAAATCCATAGTGATCCGCTCCCATTTCTACTCGGGAATCATTACAGGTTGTAATAAACCTGACGAAACCTGATGTTATGCTTTCTGTAACACCCCTTACCCGCATTCAACACCGGAACAGGGTACGAGACATTACCGGACATACACACAAGCAAACATACATTTTCGAGTCATAAATTTCCATCCAAATTAAAAACTTTTGATACAAATTCATATCGTCCTTAAAACGAGCCTACGAGGCTCAATACATGTTTTGGAAGTGGTTCGAGACTAAACCTAGAACTTCAAAAATTTTTACAAAACTTAGAAAATTTTCATGTTACAGGGCTCACACGCCCGTATGGTCCAAGGCACACGCACCTGTGACCCTTAGACACGCCCCATGCTACAGGCCGTGTTCAAAAATGGGTGCTCTCTGACTTATGCCACACGGCCGCGCCACAAGCCCGTGTGCTAGGCCGTTTGGTTGATTTAATTTCCATAAATTTTCATAAAATAGGTGCAGACTTCACATGGCCGAGACACACACTCGTGTCCAGGGCTGTGTAGCACACACGGTCCAGACACATGCCCATGTCCATGGCCGTGTAGCACACACAGTCGAGACACATGCCCGTGTCTCTGCCTGTGTGCTTAATTCTGGACATTCAGTTTTGCATCAATTAAGGTGCAGGGGACACAGGGCCAAAACACATGCCCATGGGGCAGACACATGGCCTAAGCACACGCCCGTGTGGACAACAATAAGGCTGTAACACCCCTAACCCATATCTGTCGCCGAACTAGGGTTAAGAGGCATTATCGGACATATCAGAACATTTTACACTCATTTCACAATATCAATCGTACAACTTCATTTCATAATAATTCATACACATATAGTCCCTTTAGAAAGTCTATGAGACCTTAATCATGCTTTAGAGAAGGTTTGGGACTAAACCGATCTCATACGGAACTTTGCGGAACTTAGAAAATTTTTCTTTCAAACATGCCCATGTGGCTAGGTAGTGAGCCTCACATGGCCATGCCTTGGACCATGTCCCAGCCAATGTGCAGAACTGATTTAAATCACACGGCCTGTCACAAGGCCGTGTGTCTGGCCCATGTGCAACACTAATTTGAGTCACACGGCCTGTCACACACCCATGTGTATGGCTCGTGTGCAATTCTGACTAACTTCAAATTGGGATAGTGAAGCACACGGTCAGTACACATGCCTGTGTGCTCAACCGTATGGGCAATTATAGGCCATTTGCAAGGCGAATTGCCACCCATTTTGGGTCATACCTACATGCATCAATCAAGCATCATTTTATGTCCAAAAACAACCAAACATATAAAAAATATATACACAATTGGACCTATATCAACATATTTCACTACTATATACAAATCCATCCAAAACATACCAATTTCCATATACGAACCTGTCATAAAAAAACATACTAACTTTTGCATCACATAACATGAACTATATTCACCCATAATCACATTCATTACCAAGCCATATCACATGGCTATATATACATGTCCAAAAACATATCTTAACATTTCTAGCCTATACATGCCATACTTCAATATGTACATTTTCAAAAGGTACGAAAATGTAGTTTGATAATGTGGTTGTAACACCCCCAAACCCGGCCCATTCACTACGACCGAATCTGGTTATGTCACTGCGGAAAGACGGGTGAAAAATAATTTTGACTCTAGAGATAAAACATGAAAGTATACTAACTTTTAAAATTCCATGTCTATTTGATGTTGAATGTAAACTTGGATATTATTCTAATGTCCAAAATTGAACCTTAGTGAATATGTATAAAACCCATTTTTGAATAAATAAGTTGTTAAAATTTAATTCATCTTCACATAGCATTCCATTTAACCAAGCAAAAATAAAAATACTTATAAATAATTCCAAAAATAAATTAAAGACCCTTGTTACATCCTTTATTTAAAACCAAGTATTTAATATAAACATAACAAAAAACATCTTCTTCGGCATGGGCCACCTTGCATCCTCTCCGAACCCGGTCCAACTTTACGCATCACCTGAAATGGTTAAGAAAATAGGGTGAGTCGACTGACTCAGTGCATAATCACAACACTTATTTCCACACGTATGGGCTTGGCCCAATACCATACTAATCTCATATCAAGCCATGCAAATATGCATATCAGCCCAACCTACAATTCAACCGTAACACCAACCTTAGCAGACTCCCCCTGCCTAAGGCCGTGGCTAATCCACCACTGATCACATCGTGATCCATTGATCTCACCTTGGCTAACTCGCTGCTCAAGGCCGTGGCTGAGCCACCGATCAATCAAAGTGATCCCAACATCATACTCCGTCTACGGTGATGCACATAGCCATCAACTGCCGAGATGGGCACTGAGCCACACCTCCCTTGAGGTAGCACACAGCTCACCATCAAGCGCTAATGTAGCCCGAGCTAACATTAGACCACGTACATCCATGTACACTCCTTCATCCATCGATCAAATCCACCTCCCATGTATGTATGTAAAAATGTAGCATGTCAGATCATAACAAAAGAGTAGGCATCACATGTTAATTACCATATCATGTATATATATCATAAATAACTTAATATCAAAGACTTTACTCACCTGATGTCCAATTACCCAAAATAAGCATTCACCACTCAAGCCATTATAATCGGCTACCACACATCATGCATATGTATAAGCATTAGCAAGCAAATAACTGAGAAATAGTGCGATGATTACGCACCTAATTGATACAACCGATCCACTCTCGAAACGCTACTTAATGCTTCTGCAAACGCTGACTATACCACTCCAAAGAAAGTCTCCTGCGTTAGGCTCTTCTCCCCTACAATCGGCCTTAGCATCATATACTTAACAACCTTAGACATAATCGAATACCAAATACATAACTTACCAAAATAAACCCTTACCACCACTTACCAAGTCGACTGCTAACAAACGGAGGCTTGACTGACTACTTCAACCCCAGAGTACCTTTAACAACGATTGCAACCGGAAACCCAACGAGATCTATGCTAATATTCGGCCAAGGTGCTACCAAATTGAAGGAAGGAAATTCGGCACAAAGGTGGGGTGTAGATTCGGTTAGCAATGAAAGAAAATCAATGGAAAGGAGGTAAGAGTTTCGGCCAAAGGTTTGAGAAGAGGAAAGAAAGGTATGGGTGGTGTACTTTCGGTTTAGCACAAAATGGAAGAGAAGAGAGATGAAAGGGTGAGTGATTCGGCCAAGGATCCAAAGAAGAGAAAGAGGGAAGATAGCAATGGAGGTTTCAGCTTAGGAGAAATGGGAAGAACAAATGGAGAATTTGTGAAGCAAAATTCGGCAAGAAAGCAAATGGGAAAAAGCCAAAAAGATGAGCACCTCCCCCTATTTATACTACTAAAATCGGCACCCACCTAACACCCTCCAAAAACCCAAAAATGCCCTCCCCTAGCTCCCCAAAACCGGCTACTACTCAACCCCTCACAAAAATCCCAAGATTTTCTCCTATTTTCACTCTACACCCATCATTCAAACTATTTCAAATTCAAACCACCTCAAGTCTTCTCTTAGCCATTCATTCAAAAAGGTTTGAACAAGTCAAAAACCTCCTTTTAAGGTGCCAAAACTGAAACCAACTCTCCCCCCTTGCTCATGACGCAAAAACAAATCAAAATACTGCCTTTGCAGCTCGAACCTGAGACCCCTTCCCCCTGCAAGTGGCGTCACTTCTCCATGTTCTAAGTGGCGCCTCCCTTGCCACTCTGCCAAGCCATTCCTTGTGTCATATCCTCACCAAAATTTCTCTTAAGACCCAACTTTGCCAAGCTCCCTTTTTATCCACTAAAAACTAAAAATTTCCTAAGGCATTCCACCACCACCTAGGGTTCTCAGGACCCCTAAAACTCACCCAACCACACACTGAAGTGTGCCAACACCTGAACTATGCACCAAATGCCTAACCCCTAGAACCAGGGTGTTACAGTGGTGATTATCCTCGATGATCCCCGAGCTTCCAGTAGCTTCAATAATCTATAAAACAATGCAAACATACACAAAGTAAGCTTCCAAAAGCTTAGTAATCCATATACAAATAAACTTACAACATAATCAATTATAAACTATTTCATTCATATGAACTATGGCATAACACAATAGCAAATTCTTATTTATCATCTAGCTCAATTGTTCATAACCACTTGCTTATAATCATACCACATTTTCATTTAGCTCACATATCAAATGTTCATATTCATACTTACCTTCCATTGCCAAATTTCATATACATATATACGTACCGGAATTTCAATGCACATTCATATACTCAGTCATTTCTCGGAATGCCCGTTGAACCGTTCGGAATCCATAGGATACTCGGATATCTCTAAAAGCTTGTACAATGCCAACGTCTCAGACGTGGTCTTACATAAAATCAAATATCAATGCCACTGTTCCAGATAGGGTCTTACACGAGATCATATATGATGCCAATATCCAAGACATGGTCTTACACGTAAATCACAAATCGAAGCCAACGTCCCAGACGTGGTCTTACACGATAACAAATATCGGAACCCTATGTCATGACATATGTATCCTAACTATTCCTAAGGTTCGTACTGGACTTTTCGAACATTGACACATTGTCGAAACTTTCTCGGATTTCACATAAGCATCTTCCATAGTCATTCATCACAATTCAATTTCATATAAGCATGAATAAATCAACTCAAACACATTTATTTGTATATAGATGTACCTCTTACGAATTCAGATGGTAATAAACGATTACTTGACCACTTTAGATTTCCCCCGATCTAATTTCGTTTTCTTTGGTTATTGATCTAAACACATTCAAATTTAACTCTTTTATTCACCAAATCATTCAATTCAATCCATATACACATATTTAGGATATTTTACAAATTAGCCCTCACATTTTCACATTTTGACATTTAAGTCCCTAATTCACAAAATCATAAAATACACAAAATTTCATTTTACCCATGCTAGGCTGAATGCTAATACACTTCATATAAGCCCATATATTTCATTTATTTCACATTTTAGTCCCTCAATTTTTCATTTTCACAATTTAGCCCATTATGCTCAAATTTATCAAAAATCCAAATACAACACATGTTAATCCAACAAATATCTTTCATTTTTCATTAACTAACATTACAAAGCACACAATATCATCAATGGAATAACTTAAAA
The DNA here is from genome assembly GCA_005393395.2 of Gossypium australe. NCBI lineage: Eukaryota > Viridiplantae > Streptophyta > Magnoliopsida > Malvales > Malvaceae > Gossypium > Gossypium australe. The sequence goes on from CM016617.1 coordinate 60,250,633, forward strand.
TTATCATCAAATTCTAAAATTGAGACATGGGCTAGGTAATATACGAAGCAACAATCTCAAAAACATAGAAATTATCAAAAACTGAACAACTATCATACCTTAATCAAAGAAAACCAAGGTCGAACCTAGCTTTCTCTTTTTCTTTCTTTTTCTTTTGTATTTTCGGTCATGAAAGATGAATGTGCATGGCATTTTAAATTTGGTTTTATTTTATTACATATTAATATACTTTTTACCATAATTACCTTAATGAATTAATTAGAAAACCATATACAAAAACCCATAACCGTCCACTACATTGTTCCATTATCAAATATCCATTTAAGGACTTCACATAAAGAAAGACACATCAATTCGGCTATTATTCAAATAGAAGGACAATTTTGCATTTTCTGTGATTTAGTTCTTTTTGAAAATTAAGCACACAAACGATCAAATTTTTATACGAAACTTTCACACATGCTTAATCACATACTGTAAACACGAAAAATAATATTAAAATGTTTTTCTTACTCGGATTTGTGGTCCAAAAACCACTATTCTGACTACGGTATAAATCGGGCTGTTACAATTCTCCCCCTTAGGGATTTTCGTCCCCAAAAATCTTACCGTTGAACAGATTCAGATGTTGCTCTCTCATAGCATCTTCGAGTTCCCACGTAGCTTCTTCGATCCTGTGTCAATGCCATAATATTTTTACTAACAGAATTTTCTTATTTCGTAATTCTTTAACCTCACGAGTTAAGATACAGATCGATTTTTCTTTATAAGTCATATCAGACTGAACCTCTATCTCAGATGGAGAAATTACATGCGAGGAATCGGATCTGTATCGTCGAAGCATCGATACATGAAACACATTACGAATCTTTTCTAACATAGGTGGTAGCGACAATCTATACGCAACTGGCCCAATACACTCAATGATCTCATACGATCCAATGAATCTCGGACTCAATTTACCCTTTTTACCGAATCAGAGTATTTTCTTCAATGAAGACACTTTCAAAAACACTTTATCTCCGATCTCAAACTCAATATCTTTTCGTTTCAAATTTGTGTATGATTTCTGTCAATCAGACGCTGCTTTCAGACTATCACAGATTGCTTTCACTTTCTACTCAGTCTCTTTTATCAAGTCAACCCTGTGAACCTTATGTTCGCTGAGCTCTAACCAATACAAAGGTGTTCGGCATTTCCTACCACATAAGGTTTCATACGGTGCCATTTTAATGCTCGATTGAAAACTATTATTATATGTGAATTCAATCAATGGCAAATACTGCTCCCACGTACCTTCAAACTCAAGAATGCAACATCTTAACATATCTTCGAGTATCTAAATAATCCGTTCATATTGACCATCTGTCTGTGGATGAAAAGCAATACTGAAATGCATTTTCGTACCTAAAGCCCTTTGCAATTTCTTCTAAAGCCGTGAAGTAAACCTCAGATCCCTGTTAGACACAATAGATAGTTGCACCCCGTGCAATCTCACAATATCAAAAATGTATAACTTAGCTAACTTGTCAAGCGAATAATTTGTTTTTACTGGAATAAAAGGAGCTGATTTTGTCAATCTATTAACTATAACCCAAATTGCATTCTTTCTTCCTCGGAGTGAAAGGCAAACCGGGAACAAAATCCATGGTCACTTTATCCCATTTCCACCCAGGAATCATAATCGGTTGTAATAAACCAGATGGCACTTGATGTTCAGCTTTAACTTGTTGATAGATAAAACATTTAGAAACAAAATCAGAGATATCTCTTTTCATTCCAGGCCACTAGTAAAGTTGTTTCAAATCATTGTACATCTTTGTACTTCCCGGATGAACAGATAAGCGACTGCTATGTGCTTCTTTCAAAATCAACTGAATCAACTCTGGATTTCTCAAAACACAAATCCGATCTCGGAATCTCAGACAATCATCAACATTAACTCAAAATTCAGAATCAGAATTCAAATCACACTGAGCTTGTTTCACTAACATTTCATTATCAACTTTCTGAGCATCACAAATCTATTGTCAGAACAACGGTCTCGCTTTTAATTCGGCCAAAACTGAACCATCATCAAACAGAGCTAAATGAGCGTTCATTGCTCGTAGCACAAAAGTAATTTCTGACTCAGAGCATCCGCAACAACATTTGCTTTACCCGGATGATAATCCATCACAAGCTCGTAGTCTTTTAACAGTTCTAGCCATCTTCTGTGATGCAAATTCAAATCTTTCTAAGTCATCAGATATTTCAAACTTTTATGATCTGAATACACATGACATTTTTCATCGAAAAGATAGTGGCGCCAAATTTTTAGTGTGTAACACCCCAAACCCGGCCTAGAAGTTAGGCCCGAATCTGGCGTGTCACATTGGAGTGTTTTTTTTTTTTCAAACCCAGGTTTTCATTGAACAACCCTTCTTACAATTAGAACTTTTTGCTATTTAAAACCTCAGATTTTGTTTGCTTGTTTTTAAAACGAGGTTTATTAAAAGCCATTCTCATGTAAAACGTTGTCACCTTTAAAACTTTATTTGTTGCGAAAGCTTAATTTAAAACTGTCGCGGAAACGTGATGTTTTGAAAAACAGTGTGTTGTTTTGGTGTTCTACTTCTAGCAATTATAAACCTATAAATAAGATTCCAAATTTAAAACCCAGAAATTAGAAAGGCCTTATTACAACCCAAAAATAATAAATAAGGTAAATAAAATCCAAAGTAAGTTTAAATGTGTGGCCATCTCCAAGTCCCTTACAGCTCTCAACCGTCTATGTATGGGGATTACCTGTACAGTTAAACAATTGGGTGAGTTTGTGAATACTCAGTGTGCACCCCAAATAAAACAGCGATCAATCAGAATAGTTTGGGCCTGGGCCCATCTCAGAAGTAGTGTCCAACTGGGCCTAAGCCCATTACAGAACAGATGCAGTGTAGGCCTTAGCCCTAAACAAAACAGAATCAGAATGATCAAGCATGCAAAAACCCTATCCATCCAGCCTGTACACACCAGCTTGGTCCAACCCTACACACCATGCGGGGATACAATATCAACCTACCCATCACTACACACCACATAATAGTACCGATGCGGCACTAAACAGAATTTACAGCAGAGCTGCTAGAACGGTAGGCTAATAGCCATCAGAGATACGCAACAGTGCTGCCAAAACAGAATACTTCCTCCAATCACATAACCCAACCCCATGTTATGTAGCATACACTAGTGGCATGCTATTAAATGTTATCATGGATGTAGACAGAATAAATGTACATATACAAATCATCTCATGGCATACATAGTCATCCATGTATCCTATCGAGTCAAAACTGACATTTTTCCCATGAAGGGTATTTCGGTAATTTTGCAAATCGATGGTATTTCGGTAATTTCACAAACTGGGGTAATTCGATAATTTCACAAACCGGGGTAATTCAGTAATTTTGCAAATCGGGGGTAATTCGATAATTTTGCAAACCGAGGGTATTTCGATAATTTTACAAACCAGGGGTAATTCGGTAGCTTTGCAAATCGAGGGTATTTAGGTAATTTTTGCAATTCAGGGGTATTTCAGTAATTTCAAAAATCAGGGTCTCAGCGACCCAACAGAAGGTCCACCGTCACCTCGAGCGACTTAAGTACCCTAAACGGCGACAACTGTGTAAATGGGCCTAAGGCCCATTACTCGGCCCAAGTGGGCCCACACACTTGTGTGGCCCAACTAGCCTAAAAATAGCCTCGGCTATACGAACAACACAGTTCAAACCAATAGAAACCATATAACATGCATTTTATCCGTGTGGGGCCCACCAGCCCATTGCGCCCACACGACCCATTTCCGCCCCAACGCGGCCCAAAGCGACCTAAGCCCATGAGAACACTCATGGTGGCCTCAACCATCTTACGCCCATATTCATGGACTCGGTCCACCACACGTGCGATTGCACGCTCGTGTGGCATTATTCGCCGGTATTTCGGCTTTTAGGCACTTTGTCGATCTACGATCAGAAGGAGTGTGGTTACACAAACTCTATCGGCTTTCTCGCCAACTATCGAATACATGGTACTATTACAGACCTTTAGCTTATCAGCCGACTATCAGCTACAGGGTAAATTACACACCTATTTATGAACATGTGCAGTCAGTCCGCAAGCACTCCAACCCTAGATTCGAACATAAACTACCATCAGTCATCTTTACCACAAGATCCATAATCTTATTTGTTATAACACTTTTAATCTAGATTAGTAATAAAACTTGCCTTGATTGATAAAGGTGCTAGCCACCTAACAATGCTGATGAAGGTTAACTACATTCTCCTTGCCGAAAATCTGCGTTACAGCTGGATTATTTAGTCACATAGCTTAAATCCATATGAAAGCTTATTGCAACCGCAACAACTTAGATTTGATTACTGGGACCAATTGAACGACTTACCAAAAGTAGACAAAGAATGAGTAGCAGCAGAAATCGACTCACCAAAAATGCACCCTCAAACCAAAGCACGAGATGGTGATCTAATCCCCACAATTAGAACAACAGTGAAAAACAGGTGTAATGGAATACTTGGCCAATTACCATAAAACAAAGGTAATATTTGGCCACTATGAGGAAAAAACAAATAGGACGAGAAGAGGAAGAAAGGTAAATGAAGAGGGAGGAAGGAAAGTGAGTCTGGCTAGGATTATGAGAGAAGAAGGAGAGAAAAGAATGGAAATAAAGTTGCTCGAAAGACAAGCCAATTGATAGGAAGAATAGGCCAAAAGGGAACAGCAAGATACGACTTGCCACAAAAGGGAGAGCTAAGAAAATAAATAGAACCCAAAAGAAAATGCCTATTCAGCCGAGGGGAAAAATGTGTAAAATAAAGAAAAGCACCACAATCCTGAAACAAAGACTGCCAAAATTGAATACTGAGCATTCGACATTTTCCTTACCCCAAATGGCATACCAAATGATTCCCAAACCAAACCCAAAGCTCCCATAGATTCCTCATTCGGTTACAACACACCAACTTTGAATTTCCTTGATTTTCTCCAATTATCACTCCATAATCCACTCTTTGAATCCCTCACTTAACCAATTCAAACTCTCCAACACAGAGTTCAAATCTAACACAAACTCTGGCCCACACACGAGTAAAATAAATAATCCTATTTGCATGCAGTGAGACTTGAACCACTGTTCTCCTTGCCACACCTAAGATGCCACAACCATTCCACCACAGGCTCTCTTTGTGTCTCTTTTTAATCACAATTACTTAAAAGCCTTAATACCAGGAGTCAGGGTTCCCCTAATGCGAAAAATAAAAATTTTCCATATAACATGGCTTGGACCCAGGACTTCATAGAAGCCCCTTAACCTTCCAAAATCACTCACCCAACAGATCTAACATGCAATTGTGTCGTTCTCTTGTTCTCAAAAATTTTAAACACTCCCATGCCCAAGGCCCAATTCTTCTAGGCCCAAAATTTGGGGCGTTACATAGTGCAAACACGATCACAGCTAATTCAAGGTCCTGCGTCAGATAATTTTTTCATCCAATTTCAATTGTCTCGAGGCATAAGCTATAACTTTGTCTTCCTGCATTAAGACACAACCCAGACCGTTTAACGAAGCATCACTATATATCACAAACTCTTTACCGAATTCTGGTTGTACTAGCACTAAAGCTTCAGTCAATAGGACTTTCAACTGATCAAAGCTTTTCTGACACTTTTTGGACCATTCAAATTTCACATCTTTCTGAAGCAATCTCGTCAACGGAGTTGAAATCATCAAAAATTCTTTTACAAATCGTCGATAATAACTAGCAAGTCCCAAAAAACTACGAACTTTAGATACATTTTCCAGAGGCTTCCAGTCCAAAATAGTTGAGATCTTGCTCGGATCAATTCGTATACTAGATGCTGATACAATATGACCCAGAAAACTGACTTCATGTAACTAGAACTCATGTTTACTAGATTTAGCAAATAACTGCTTAACACACAGAGTTTGTAGCACAACTCTCAAATGTTCGACATGCTCAATTTCATAACGTGAATAAATCAAAATGTCGTCAATGAATACAACAACAAATCAATCTAAATATGGTCTAAAAATTCTGTTCATCAAGTCCATAAAGATAGCAGGAGCATTTGTTAATTCGAAAGGCATAACTAAAAATTCATAATGTCCGTACCTCATTCTGAAAGCAGTTTTCGGAATGTTTGAATCTTTTACTCGCAGCTGATAGTTTCTCGATCTCATATCTATCTTTGAAAACACAGAATCTCCTTTCAACTAATCAAACAAATCATCAATTCTGGGCAGAGGATATTTATTCTTAATGGTCACTTTGTTTAACTGATAGTAATCAATGCACATTCTCATCGTGCCATCTTTCTTTTTCACAAATAGAACGGGAGCACCCCAAGGTGAGAAACTCGGTCGTGCAAATTCTCTATCGGTAAATTCTTGCAACTGAGACTTCAATTCTTTCAATTCTATCGGAGCCATTCTATATGGAGCTATTTAGATAGAAGTCATCCCCGGCATTAACTCAATGCCAAACTCAACTTCTCGTATCAGAGGTAATCCCGGTAATTCTTCAGGAAACACATCAGGGAACTCACAAACCACAGACGCATATTCAACTTTCTTTTCTGTCACTTTTGCATCAATCACATATGCAAGATAGGTTTCGCAACCCTTTTTCACATAACTCTGAGCTTTCATTATTAATATCATAGCCGGTAACCCATTCAAATCACTAGATTCAATTTGAACTATCTCATCATTCTTACATCTCAAATCAATATTCTTTCGTTTCAGTTCACAATAGCATCATGTAAAGTTAGCCAATCCATACCCATGATTATATCAAATTCATCAAAGGTAATAACATCATATCAGCCGGAAAACAGATATCTAGAAACATCAACGGACAATTCTTGCACATTTTGTCAAGCAAGACACTTTTGCCTAAGAGGTTCGATACTCTAATTACAAATTTAGTAGACTCTATAGGCAAAGTCTTACTGGATACTAAGTTCATGCATATATATATGAATGAGTTGATCATGGGTCTATCAATGCAATCACAGAAGTATCATAAAAAGTAAAAGTACCAGCAATGACATCTGGAAACGAAGCTTCCTCATGCACTCGAATAGCATAAGCTCTAGCAGGCGCTCTCGCTTCAGATCTCGCAGCGGCATCTTTTGTAGCTCTCTGGCTGCCACTCATATTTCTCATGTTTCTGGAAGGTCAACCCCTAATTGAAATGTTATTCAACTTCGAATTTTGTAAATCTCTTGCTCAACTGACTCGGGACAGTCTCGGACAAAATGATCTAATGATCCACATTTAAAGCAAGCTTGGTCATTCAATCAACAATTGTCCAGATGTCTTTTACCACAATGTCTACACTCGGGCCACTCAGATCTGACATTTCCAGCACTAGCTATCGAAGTAGCTGGAGCTCTGAAGCTTGAATGTGATCTAGTATGATCTCTGCTCGAGTGTCCCACATTAGCCTTTGAACGGCTATACTCATCTCAGAATTTCTTTGATGCAAATTGAAATGGTTTACTTGAAGATCTCTTTCTCACATCTCTAGTTTCTGACTCAGCTTTTCTTTTCTCTTTCCCAAGTCTTCAACTTTACACGCTCGATCAACCAACACAACGAATCCTTTTATTTCCAAAATTCTAATTAACAAACGGATATCTTCATTCAAGCCATCTTCAAACCTTTTACACATTATTGCCTCAGTGAAGACACATTCTCGTGCATACTGACTCAATCTCACAAATTCCTGCTCGTATTCTGTAACAGACATACGGCCCTGTTTTAATTCAAGAAACTCTTTTTGCTTTTGATCAATGAATCTCTGACTAATGTATTTCTTCCGAAATTTTGATTGAAAGAAATCCCATGTGATTCATTCTTTTAGAACAATAGAAATCAAAGTTTTCCACCATTGGTAAGCTGCATCCCTCAACAAAGAAACAGTACATTTCACACATTCATCAGGGGTACACGACATTTCATCAAATACTCGAATTGTATTCTCAAGCCAAAACTCAACTCTCTCAGCATCATCATCATTAGTAGCCTTGAACTCTTCAGCCCCATATTTACGGATTTTATCGACTGGAGGCTTCTTCAACAGATTTGGATTCCCGGAGGTATAACATGAGTTTGAGGAGGATTAGGTGGGGGCGGAGGTTGGGAAATAGCCGGATTTGCTCTAATATATTGAGTGAACCACTCATTCATCATTTGGAAGAAGGCTTGTTTAGCCTCTCCTTCCCGACAGCTTGTAATCGGTCTAGAATCAGATGGCGCTGTCCCTTGAGCGGGAGTAGGTGCAATACTTTCTACATAGTCAGCTACGGCTCGTTCGAGATCCATTTACTATACGAAAAACACATTTTATCTGTCAAGATTCATCACACTATCACAATTCGTATATATGGCATGTATAGCTAGATTCTCACACGCTATGTTAGTCCTAGAATCAACTAAATCGTAGCTCTGATACCAATAAAATGTAACACCCCTAACCCGTATCCGTCATCGAACTAGGGTTAAAAGGAATTACCGGACATATCAGAACATTTTACACTCATTTCATAATATCAATCATACAACTTCATTTCATAATAATTCATACACATATAGTCCCTTTAGAAAGTCTATGACACCTTAACCATGCTTTAGAGAAGGTTCGGGACTAAACCGATCTCATACAGAACTTTGCGGGACTTAGAATTTTTTTCTTTCAGAACAGGGCACACGCCCATGTGGCTAGGTCGTGCGCCTCAGACAGCCGTGCCTTGGACCATGTCTTAGCCCGTGTGCAAAATTGAGTTAAATCACATGGCCTGTCACACGCCCGTGTGTCTGGCCCGTGTGCAGCACTGACTTTAGTCACACGGCCTGTCACACACCTGTGTGTCTAGCTCGTGCGCAATTCTGACTAACTACAAATTGGGACGCTGAAGGACACAGCCAGTGTGTGCTCAACCGTGTGGGCAATTATAGGCCATTTGCAAGGCCAAATTGCCACCCATTTTGGGTCATACCTACATGCATCAATCAAGAATCATTTTATGTACCAAAAACAGCCAATCATATAAAAAATATATACACAATTTGACCCATATCAACATCATTCACTACTTTATACAAATCCATCCAAAACATACCAATTTCCATATACTAACCTCTCATAAAAACATACTAACTTTTGCATCACATAACATGAACTATATTCACCCATAATCACATTCATTATCAAGCCATATCACATGGCTATAAATACATTTCCAAAAACATATCTTAACATTTCTAGCCTATACATGCCATACTTCAACATGTACATTTTCAAAAGGTACCAAAATGTAGTTTGATAGTGTGGTGATGATCCTCGACGATCCTCGAGCTTCCAGTAGCTTCGATAATCTATAAAACAACGCAAACATACACAAAGTAAGCTTCCAAAAGCTTAGTAAGCCATATACAAATAAACTTACCACATAATCATTTATGAACTATTTCATTCATATGAACTATGACATAACATAATAGCAAATTCTTATTTATCATCTAGCTCAATTGTTCATAACCACCTGCTTATAATCATACCGCATTTTCATGTAGCTCACATATCAAATGTTCATTTTCATACTTACCTTCCATTGCCAAACTTCATATACATACATACGTACCGAAATTTGGATGCACATTCGTATACTCATTCATTTCTCAGAATGCCCATTGAACCTTTTGAAATCCATAAGGATACTCGGATATCTCTAAAAGCTCGTACAACGCCAACATCCCAGACGTGGTCTTACATGTAATCAAATATCGATGCCACTATGCCAGACAGGGTCTTACACAAAATCATATATAATGCTAATGTCCCAGACATTTTCTTACACGTAAATCACAAACCGATGCCAATGTCCCAGATGTGATCTTACACGATAACACATATTGGAATCCTATTGTAACACCCCTTACACGTATTCAACGCCAGAATAGGGTACAAAGGCATTACCAGACTTAACTTGCTTGAACATACAACCTTTGGGCTATAAAATTTGTTCCAATTAAAAAAAAAATTCATCTACAATCGTAACGTCCCTATCATGGGTTACGAGACCCGTTACATATTCTCGGGATGTTAAGGGACCATACCAGAACTTTTAAACACTTAGAAAATTTTGACATAAAACAGGGCCACACGCCCGTGTTCTTGGCCCCTTTGCTCCACACGGCCTTGACACGCCTGTGTCCTCACCCGTGTGTAAAAACCTGAGTATTCTGTTTGTGACATCAGCAACCTCATAAGGGTCACACGGCCCAGCCACATGCCTGTCTGGCCAGCCCGTGGTCGACAATGACTTATAACACTAACTTGCAGGGGACACACGGCCTATTAACACACCCATGGGGTTGACCGTGTGACACACACGGCCTAGACACACGCCCGTGTGTCTACCCGTGTGGACAATTAGAAGGCTACTCTCCATGCCAATAGCCACCCTGAAACATAAGCACACATATACCAACACAAGCGACCCATAACATGGCAATAACACACTATGAAGGATCACTAAACATCATTTGCATAAACTTTCACTTCATAAAACTCGTTACCATTAAAATATGAAACTTGATAAATATCGGCCAATTCTTAATGACCATATACAAAATAACTAAGTCCCTATACATGCCCTAGACTCGAAAGGTTTTGCATTCACTTATACGTAACATGATAGCTTGATAGTGTGATAGCATCTCCGGCGATCTCCAACCCGAGCTAGTATAAAACCCTACATGATATGAGAAATGAAGGGGAGTAAGCTATAAAGCTTAGTAAGTATGTATGTAAATAATAAACAATTTATCACCATACTTTTAAAAATCCTTATTTTGAGTTCTCAAGATAATGCCATCATTATTGCATAATCTTTCTCAATTCACTTATATTCATCTTGAGCTATCTACTTAAGTTACAGTCACTAAATTATTTTTATCCGGAGCTATGGAACTCCAAATTAAGATCCGCTAATTTTACTTGAAACTAGACTCACATATCTTCTTACCATAAAATTTCCAGAATTTTTGGTTTAGCCAATTAGTACAGTTTATTCTTTAAATTCTCCCCTATTTTGTTGTCTGATAGTTCTAACCCCTCTTCACTAAAAATAAATTTTCTTATGGTACAAAACTCGAATGATGTTCCCGTTTGTTTCTCTTGCATATAGACTCATTAATAAATTCAGGCATATAAATTTTACCTCTTGATTATTTTTGTAAAATTTTTAATGAATTTACCAAGTCAAAAAAGGGGATTCCAAAATCATTTTGACCCAGTCTCACTAAAATCCAAATATCTCATTATATGAAATTCTTTTGATTATTCTGTTTCTTTTGTACAAAAATAGATGAATTTTCAAATTGATACAACTACTGCTGTCCAAACTGTTTTGTTGCTAACTTTACTCTATCATGTTTTCTTTTATTAGTTCTCATTTACACACTTATAATACTAAAGCATATCCATAGTTAGCCATGCCAATAGCTAGTCATCATCAAATATTTACAAGCCATTCATTGGCCCATTCAACTCACACATCAACAACAATATAAGTCTCAAATTCTTTAGCTTACTTACTCATACTTGTTCTTACTCATCATATGTTACATAATAATTTCGTACCTGTATTATAATCATGGTACCTGTATCACTTAATCACGTACATTAGTACATTTTGCTAATGCAAACATAAACTCAATCCTCATCCTTCTTAACTTGAATAATGCTCTTAATCAACTTGAGTAACTTGACTTGCTAATATCGTTACTTGATTAACATTCTTGTACCTTTTTCATGCTTTACTCTTTTGCCTGATGAATTAGTCGGAATAACGGAGGATGCTCAATCTCATCATACATGGGTCTCGATGCCAATGCCATCTCCCAGAATGGTTTTACACAAGACCTTCCTTGTGTGTTTCCTTTGGAAACTTACCACTGCCATGTCTTGGCATGGTCTTACGTGATATCCTTGCCTCATGAAACTTGTCAATGCCATGTCTTGACATGGACTTACATTATATCTTTGCCTTAGGAACTCACAAATGCCATGCCTTGGCTTGGACTTACATGGGATCTTTGCCTTATAATATCTTATCAATGCCATGTCTTGACAGGACTTACATAATTTCCTTGCCTTAATGCCGATGCCATGTCTTGACATGGTCTTATACGAGCTTTCATTGTCTCATGTTGTGAATTAGGCATCCTCAATATTCCAAACTTCAACCGAGACTTTCTTTTTGCTTATTCTCATTAATTTCTTGTTTAAACATTATTAAACAACCTCATGGGAATAATGTCCAATAAATAACATAATAAGTAAGTTAATAAAAATACTTATAAAGCCTTAAATTCATACAAACTTACCTCGGTACTCAAAATGTGTGTGGATGCTCGATTTAGTCCAACACTTTATCCTTGCCTCGGTTTCGGTCTGGGCTGCGTTTTTCTTGGTCTATAATAACAATTTTACTTGTTTAATACTCACATTAATTAAATTGACTCATAATTCATACTTTGACAAAATTATGATTTTGCCCTAAACTTTCACATAATTACAATTTTGCCCCAAGGCTCGTAAAATGATTTTCATTCAACTTTCTTGTATTTCAAGCCTAGCCGAATCATTTTCTTAACTACAACTGCCCCTAATTTTCACTATTTCACTCATGTATGACCAATTTCATAATTTTTGCAATTTGGTCCTATTATGCATTTTTCATGAAAATCACTTAAAAAAAGATGTTTATCATACATCAAACCTTTATATTCTTCCATAAATCATCAAAACACATGCATGTCATACATGGGTAAATTTTTGAACAAAAACCCTAGCTCAAAATAATGGTAGAAATAGCTAAACCGAGTTACGAGAATCTCAAAAATGTAAATAACATAAAAAACGGGGCTTGAATGCATTTACTATTGAGCTTGAAAGCTTGAAAACCCTAGCCATGGCTTCCTCCATGCTAAATTCGACCATGGAAGAAGATGGACAAAGGTTTTTGGCTTTTATTTTGTCTTTTAGTCCATTTAATTACCGAATTACCAAAATGCCCCTAACTTAAAAATATCCTATTTCACTTATGTAATGACCATTTTTGTCCAACAATTTAACCAATGGTCTAATTGCCATTTAAGGACCTCCAATTTAAAATTTCATAGAAATGGGACACTTCTAACATGTAGAACTCAACTTTTACACTATTTACAATTTAGTCCTTTTGACTAAATTGAGTGCCCAAACGTCAAAATTTTCACGTAATTTTTTCGTGAAATCGTAAACCATAAAAATATAATAAAAATAACATTTTCCTCAACGTATTTATGGCCCCAAAATTACTATTCCGACTAAGCCCAAAATTGGGCTGTTACACCTATGTCATGACATGTATCCTAACTATTCCTAAGGTTCGAACGAGACTTTTCGAACGTTGACACATTGTCGAAAGTTTCTCGGATTTAACATATACATCTTACATAGTCATTCATCACAATTCAATTTCATATAAGCATGAATAAATCAACTCAAACACATTTATTTGTATATAGACTTACCTCGTACGAATTCAGATAGAAATAAACGATTACTCGACCACTTTAGATTTCCCCCGATCTAATTCTGTTTTCATTGGTTCTTGATCTAAACACATTCAAATTTAACTCTTTTATTCACCAAATCATTCAATTCAATCCATATAAACATATTTAGGGTATTTTATAAATTAGCCCTCACATTTTCACATTTTGACATTTAAGTCCCTAATTCACAAATTCATAAAATACACAAAATATCATTTTACCCATGCTAAGCTGAATGTTAATACACTTCATATAAGCCCATATATTTCATTTATTTCACATTTTAGTCCCTCAATTTCTCATTTTCATAATTTAGCCCATTATGCTCAAATTCATCAAAAATCCAAATACAAAACATGTTAACCCAACAAATATATTTTATTTTTCATCAACTAACATCACAAAGCTCACAATATCATCAATGGCATAACTCAAAATTATCATCAAATCCTAAAATTGAGACATGGGCTAGGTAATATACGAAGTAACGATCTCAAAAACATAGAAATTATCAAAAATCGAACAACTATCATACCTTAATCAAAGAAAACCAAGGCCGAACCTAGCTTTCTCTTTTTCTTTCTTTTTGTTTTTTTATTTTTGGTCATAAAAGATGAATATGCATTGCATTTTAAGTTTGGTTTTATTTTATTACATATTAATTATACTTTTTACCATAATAACCTTAATGAATTAATTAGAAAACCATAGACAAAAGCCCATAACTGTCCACTACATTGTTCCATGGTCAAATATCCATTTAAGGACTTCACATAAAGAAAGACACATCAATTCGGCTATTATTTAAATAGAAGGACAATTTTGCATTTTTCGCGATTTAGTCTTTTTTGAAATTTAAGCACACAAATGATCAAATTTTTATACGAAACTTTCACACATGCTTAATCACATACTGTAGACACGGAAGATAATATTAAAATATTTTTTTGACTAGGATTTGTGGTCCTGAAACCTCTATTCTGACTAGGGTATAAACCAGACCGTTACAAAGGATATTTACCAAGCCATTTTTCCACCCTTACTTGTACATACATACACAACATCGTATTACACCAATCAGCCACAATCAAGACATCAACACATCATTCACATGCAACCATCTATCATGCACAAACATCAAATGCTTATCAACTCAAATCATGTAAATTCCCACATCCATGAAAGGCATCATCATATAACTTACTTATACCAACATTAGCCAATTTCAATGGCCATTTACAAAATGAACTTTCAACCATTATAAGCCAACATATTTGGCCAAATCGATTATGACACATAACAAAATGACCAAGTCCCCTATACATGCCATGACTCCAAATGCTAAATTCATTGGTACCCAAAATAATTGTTGTAGATAGTGTGTATGGATCTCCGACAAATCTCCAATCCCGAGCTAGCTTGGTTACACTATAAGATAAAGGAAAGGAAGGGGAGTAAGCTTTATAGCTTAGTAAGTTCACATGCAAATAATAAGCAACATTAAACAACATTAAACATGAATATCATACAATTAGTATAACACAAGTTACATAATTGTCATCATAGGTTCATAAACATAACTTAATCATTCTTAACCTTACCAAGTGTTCATCACATACCGAGCTCATTCTTATGAGTTTTTCGTACATACCTGTACCAACTCGTAACATATCCTACTCTTTCTCGTCTTTGACATACCCGTTGAACACTTGGAATACTAATCGGATACGCGAAAAGTCTTGCATGTAACACCCCTTACCCGTATTCAATGTTGGAACAGGGTACGAGGCATTACCGGACTTATCTAACTTGAACATGCAACTTTGGGTTGTAAAATTTCATCCCAACTTAAAACTTTCCATTCACATTCAAAACATCTTCATTAATGGCATACAAGGCCTTAAACATGCGCTGGATCTCGGAAATCAACCGGGAACTTTTATAAAATTAGTAAAATTTTGCCTTAGTAGGGCCACACGCCCGTGTGAAATGGGACACGCCCGTGTAGGCAGGCCGTGTGGCCAGAGACGCCCATGTCCCTAGCCCGTATGGAATTTATTTTCCTTTCGAACCTACAGGGGTTTTTACACGGCCGGTTACACGCCCGTATCCTTGGCCCGTGTCCTCCACACGGCCTAGACACGCCCGTGTCCTCACCCATGTGTGAAAACCTGGGTATTCTATTTGTGACGTCAGCAACCTCATAAGGGGCACACGGCCTAGGCACATGCCCGTGTGTCTAGCCCTTGGTCGACACTGACTTGCAACACTAACATACAGGGGACACACAGCCTGGTCACACACTTATGGGACTGACCGTGTGTCACACACGGCCTAGACACACGCCCGTGTGCCTACCCGTGTGGACAAGAACAAGGCTATTTCCCAAGCACTTTTTACCACCCTAACTCATACAACAACAACCTGTAAGAGTATGCCCAAAGATCAATCATGAGATGGTTGTAATAACATACTTAATTTACCATGTTTATTAATATAAAGCGTTGTCATTATTATTTTGTTTTTCTTTCTGTGTGTATAGAAAACTGTTTTATAATAATGTCCTGAGAATAATATGATTATTCTTAAAAGATCCTTAGTCGAGTATTATTGTTGACTAGGACAATAATAATGCATTAAGACTAACATGTAGTTGATTGATGATAAAGAGTTGTCATTGATATGGAGTGTCAAAATCAATGCATGAATATGTGTGTTAGAGAACAACATATTGGATTGACCCGCTATGAGTATGTTTCTTGGATTATTATGTAATTGTCACAACATTACTCATAGTGATTAATATGTATATGATCCTCAGACTTGAGATCATTATTATCCCAGCATCGTGAGTTGTATTTTGATACAGTCAAACGTACACCGTAACAGGTTGTTCTATAAAGGCTGATGTTGGATTTACCACAATCTATGTAGAGGGATATGGTTGATCAATAAAGGATAAGTCCCTCCTACATAATAGGAGTAATATCTTAGGCCACTTGATTGAGTGAGACTAGAAATGCATGGCCATGCTCAAATAAGTTGATATGAGATGTCATACTAATTTGTATATCATAGTCTACTCAAGATATCAAGAAACATGGGATGGATTATGCAAGTGTGACTATCCCATGACTTGTATCCGTTACAGAGATAAAGGACTTAAGGATTAATGCATGAAAGGTTAATCACGAAAGGTTATGTCGAATCATGACTTCTTGTAACTTAGGTAGCAATGATGCATTGCTAGATGCCACTTATTGTCTGTGACAATAGAATCGTTCTAGTATTACTGCTAACGTTGCAAGAACCTACAGGGTCACACCCTATGGTTGAAATGAATGGAATAAAATATAGTTGGTATTGTGCTTGGTTGTCACATAAATTAAATTAATTAAAGAATTAATTTAATTGGGCAATCAAATATTGAACATATTATATGTACAAGGATGTTGTACACATAATGATAACATAATTTTATTAATATATGAATTTGATTCATATATAAATTTAAATAAATATAGTTTACCGGAATCCTTATTATAATTAATGTAATTGTAATTTTCAGATATAATTAATGTAATTATAATTTTCGTTTAAAAAACTTTATTGTATTTATTTAATCTTGTAATACATTCAAGACATACCAATTATAAAAGGCCCAATTAAGAGGATACCTATTATAAAAGGCCCAATGAGAAAGGCACCCATTATAAAAGGTATTAAAAGGAGACAAAACGAAATATGAAAACCCTAAGTGATTGCTTGTTAGGTATAGCAACCGTCAAGCAAATAAGCCTCCAAAACAGTTTTGGAGATTTCTTCCGTTCATAGTTAAACCGGGTGGATTACGTAGAGGCCGACATCGGAAAAGGTTGAGGCTTGATTCGACAGTAGATCAAAACTCTTGTTGCCAAGGCGTCGCTGTCTACTCAGATTGAAGTTTTGGTAATTTCGAAACCTTTATTTCACCCCGATTCGTTCCTCACACATGGATCCATGATTTGGATCGCCGGATCTAATTTTATTCTGCTGCGCCATGGGGTACCGGCGTTCCAACACAACCACATTCAACCATTACTCAATCATCCAATCAAACATCATACACAAACATGAATAACTTTAATTTTTCATATATATAATGATAATGAGCCATTAAATATGGTCGTTTACAAAAGTGTTCATCTTTAAAGGAGCCAACACACTTGGCTAAAACAACAAAACATTTCACTATGTCTAGCCCCTATACATGCCATACTCAAAATGCTAAGTCTAATATACTGAGATGAGCTGATAGTGTGGATGATCTTCAGATTATCTTCATATCCCGAACCGGCTCTTTGACACTATAAAATAAGAGAAAAGAAATGGAGTAAGCTTTAAGCTTAGTAAGTTTACATGTAAATAATAAGCATCATAACATATGCTAAACAATTAATAACATTACATACTAAGCAAGAACAATTCACATTTCCATAATCATGCTTACTCATCTCATCTCTTACCACATTCCAACGACATAACAATTATATTGCTTACAATTACTTGTACACATTCCTTGCACTCATCACCATAAAGCAACATGAACATTTACTTATACAATTTCTCAATGAATCCCTCAGAATGATACTAAGTACCCGGTGGTTTCACACACAACCCACCAATAGTTAATAATAGGGTGGTATCGCACTTAGCTCACCAACTAGAATATTTACGGTGCTTTCGCACATAGCCCACTAAATGACAATATAAACGATGGTATCGCACACAGCCCACCAAAAAGGATAATTACGGTGGTATCGCACACAACCCACCAAATAATTAGTACGAACATTTTTCCACACGTACATATCCATTCCGAGGTTTATACAAGAATTACACACTATCTATCAATTTCAATCAATCTCAATCATAATTGATCTCATTCATACAATGCAGCAATAAGTAACAACATATGTATTAAAGATTATCATTTACACATAAACTTACCTCGGTGCAAAATGTATTAATCGACGGTTTAGTCCGTCACCTTGCCTTCTCCTTGGTCAAGGTTGTTTTCACGCTCTTCTTGATCTATAATAATAAAATTTACTCATTCAATCACTTTATAATTCATGATACATCAAAATTTCTACTTAGGCAAAAATGAACATTTTGTCCTTATACTTTGGTAAAATTACAATTTTGCCCCTAGGCTCGTAAATCATTTTTCATCATATTTTCTCATTAAACAAGCCTAGATGAACATTTGTTTCTCTTGCAACAACTCACAAAACCAATTATTTCATGCATTTATTACACAATTTCAACCTTTACAAATATGTTCTATTTAGGTGTTTTCATGATAACACCTTTCACAAAAGTTGTTCCTTAACTCACTAACATTCATTTTCTTCCATAAAAACTTAGCAAACAACATAAACACTCTCATGACAAGTCCATAAACTTTCAACCATTTTGCAAATTAGTCCCCTTGTAACAGTGTGGTTTAGACCATAGTCGGAACAGTGGTTTCGGGACCACAAATCTGAGTTAGAATAATATTTTAATATTATTTTTTGTGCCTGTGGTATGTGATTTAG
This sequence comes from Gossypium australe, assembly GCA_005393395.2. Classification (NCBI taxonomy): domain Eukaryota; kingdom Viridiplantae; phylum Streptophyta; class Magnoliopsida; order Malvales; family Malvaceae; genus Gossypium; species Gossypium australe. The sequence goes on from CM016617.1 coordinate 60,269,899, forward strand.
CATGTACGAAGGTTTCGTGAATTAATTTGTCTGTTTGTGTGCCTAATTTGAGCAAAGAACTAAATCGCGTAAATCGTAAAAGTAGCTTTCTATTTGATTAATGGCCTAATTGATGTGGCTTTTAAATGAGGAGGCCTTATGAGGCAATTAAACCATTTTAAAAGTTAGTGGATGGTATTGTACATTAATGGCCTTGAATTTTATATGTTTTATATGTTTATTCATAAGATTAATTTGGTAAAAGAATTAATATATATGTTAAAATAAAATAAACATAAAACATGGCCATTATTCATCCCATTTGGCTAAATATAGCAAGGAAAGAAAAGAATAAAAATGTTCTTAGGTTTTGGCTAGCTTTTGGCTCAAATGTTTTTGATCGGTTTTTGATAATTTCTAAATTTTCGTAATCGATGCTTTGTATACTTCAAAACCCATGCTTCAATTTTGTGAATTGATGAATATTTTGTAATGTGCCATTGATGAACATATGAATTTTTGGATGTTTGAGGATGAAATATGAAAGATATGTGTTTGATTAACATAGTTTGTATTTGAGTTTTTGGTGATTTTGAGTATTTTGGATTAATTGAGAAAATGAAAATTTGAAGGAATAAATTGTGAAATAAATAAAATGTGTGGATTTGTACAAGCATGATTGATATTCGGCCAAGCATAAGTATCATGAAATTTGGTATATTTTGTGATTTTGTAAAATAAGGACTAAATTGTCCAAATGTGAAAATATGAGGGCTAATTTGTAAATTGCCCTAAATATGTGTTTTTGGATTGAATTGAATGAGTTGATGAATAAGGATTAAATTTGAATATCTATAGATCAAAACCCGAAGAAAACGAACTTAGATTGCAGGAAATCGAAAGTAATCGAGTAGCCGCTTCTGTTTCTGTTAAACCGAACTCGAGGTAAGTCGATATACAAATAAATGTGTTGAATTTAGTTATTTATGTACCTATGAAATTTAGATTTCTACGAATTATACTCGAGATGTTATGTCTATGAAATCCGAGAATGTGTTGACAAGGTATCAATGTTCGAGAAGTCCCATCTGAACCTAGGAATAGGTAGGATTGCATATGTCATGACATAGGTGTCCGATATGTGATATCATGTAAGACCACGTCTGGGACGTTGGCATTGATTCGAGATTTCATGTAAGACCACGTTCGGGATGTTGGCATCGATATGAGATTTACGTGTAAGACCATGTCTGGGACATTGGCATCGTATTGATTTGTGTAAGACCCTGTCTGGGACAGTGGCATCGATATTTTGTTACATGTAAGACCACATCTGGAACGTTGGCATTGTACGACTATTCCAAGCACTCTGAGTATCATATTTAGTTCCGAACGGTTCAACAGGCAAGTTCGAGAAATGAATGACTATGTGAGTTGTACATCCGTTTCAGGTACGTTGATATGTATGCTTTGTATAAGCATGAAAGGTGAGTAAGTATGTGCATTGATGCAAAGGAACATTTGAGAAATATGTATGTTTGAGATATGAGCAAATGAGATGTTTGAGATATGATGAATTGGTAAGCAATGGCAAACCAAGTGAGCCAAAGAGATATCCATGTGTTTTGAAATGAATATATGTTTTTGAATCTAAATTGCTATGTTTATGAATGATTTTGTGATAAGTTTATTTGTATATGCCTTACTAAGCTTTCGAAAGCTTACTTGTGTGTGTTTACTCTATTTTATAGATCGTCAAGGCTACTGAAGGCTCGAGAACCGTCGAGGATCATCACCACACTATCAAACTCAACTTTGGTACTTGTGAATGTGTATATAGCTAAATATGGCATGTATAGGCTAGTTGTTTTGGAACATGTATGAGATGTGTAAATAGCCATGTGCTGTGGCTAGATAAATGTTGGTAATATGCATAAGTTATTATGGTATATGAAGTATGTTTTGGTATGGCTTGATGGCAATAAAATGGTCTTACAAATGGTAAGATTATTAATGGATTGATGCCATAGTGATTTAGTGAAATTGTGGATGAATCATGCTTGGTTTTACATGTGATTTAGTTGTGCAATTTGGAATACAAGTTGTCATGTTCAGAAATGTAATTGATTGGGATGATAGGTTGAACATTTGATATGATTTTGGTTGTCAATTGTGTATAAGATACTGCTTGTTTGAGCTTGTAGGGATGACCCTTGTGTGGGTGGCAATTTGGCCTTGAAAATGGCCTATAATTGCCCACATGGTTGAGCACAAGGGCGTGTGGCTCAACCCTCTCCCACGTGGTTGAAATTCAAGCAAGTCAGGTTCGACCACGGGCTGGACACACGGGCGTGTGACTGGCCGTGTGGTGCAAGTCAGTAGCGACCACGGGTGAGGCACACGGGCGTGTCCACAGCCGTGTGGACAAGTCAGTATGTATGCCCTGTTTTGACACGGCTTAGACACACGGGCGTGTCTGAGGCCGTGGGAGGCACACAGCTTGCCCACACGGGCGTGTGACCTCTATAACTTAGAAAAAATTTTAAATTTCTGAGAATTCCCGTATGTGTTTGGTTTAGTCCCGGGCCTATTCTAAAGCACGTTTAAGGTCACGTTGACCTATTAAAGGGACTCTTTGATTGCATTTGATGTAATATATCATTTAATGTCCGTAAAAGATTCCAATTGTTCGGTAATGCCTCTTAACCCTAAACCGACGATGGTTACGGATTAGGGGTGTTACACCCCTCATTAGCTAGCTTAAGATTTGGGGTTCCAAAAGTACAAAAATTATCAAGAAAGACCTCTAAAATCACATACTTGTAAGAGAAAAGCTTGGCTGAAGTTTGGACTCCAAAATCCTCTAATTTCCTTCAATTTTCGATGGAGAAGAAGCATGAATAGTGAAAGATGATATCTCTTTCATTTATCTTATTTTATTCATTTTTTTATCACCTAATTTCACCAAATTTTGTCCAAACTTTAATGCCCTTGTCTCCTTGTCTCTACGGCCAGCCAATACACCCTTAATGGCCTAATTGCACTTTAAGGACCTCAAATTTAATATTTTATGGCTATTAGACACCTCTACCTTGTATAATAGAACTTTCGCACTCTATGCGATTTAGTCCTTTTTCACAATTAAGCATACAATTGCTAAAATTAACGCACAAAAATTTTCATACATCCTTATAAACATGATATAACACATAAAATATTATCAAAATAATTTTCTTCAAACTCAGATTAGCGATCTCGAAACCATTGTTTCGACTAGCCCCAAAATTTGGCTGTTACATTGAGCATAGGTGCCACATACGTAGCCAATGCTACCTCATATCTCATAACACATAGGGGCTAGCTCTCGAGCTAATCATGGGCCTGCTCACACAAGTTGTTAGCCAAGATGTAACTATGCAGTGCTGCTCATGTAACGCCCCAAATTTGGGCCTAGTAGAATTGGGCCTATTGGGTCTCATAAAATTTTTAAGTGAGCAAGAAAATGACAAATGACATGATGACTTTAAAGGTTTAAGGAATTTGGAGTGTCTAGGTGTGTTGGAGAAGCTTTGGGTTTGAGTTTTGTGGTGGATGATTCTTAATTTATTAATTAAGGAATCAGGGTTGTGAATAGTGGGCTTTTAAATAAAAAAATTAGTGAAAAATGGCACAAAGAAGCCTGTGGTGAAGTGGTTAAGTGACGCCACTAGGTTGTAAAGAGGTGGCGACATATGCATGCAGGAAGGTTTGAGGTTCGAGTGCTAGCTTAGTTTTATTTTAGAGTTTAATTTTAGGCTTCTAAAAGGCTGGAAGTGGCGTGTAGAGGGACTCTAAGGAGAAGTGATCAGTAGAGAGAATTTAGGAGAAGGATAAGGAAGATATCATGGAGAAAAATTAGGAGATGAGCAGTGAATGAAGTGCTGCAGAATTGGACTCTAGGGGTGGCTAAGTTTCGGCTATAGGCTATATAAATGTGTGTGTGCCGAATCTGGGGTCCTAGGTAATGCCGAATTTTCCATTCTTTCTCTTTTCTTTGCCGAAACCTTATTTTTTCACAATAAAAAATACCTTGCCTTGTTACCGAAATCTCCTAAAGTCGAATCCCTTTGTGCCGCATTCTTTTAAAGGGCTCTTTCGGTTTTCAATACTTTTCTGTTCTCTTCCATAGCCGAATTCTCTCATTGCTGAAATATCATCATCTTCTATTGCCGAAATCCCTATTAGTGTCGAATATTTGTTGTTTTCCTCCATCACAAATCGATTGTTATCTACTATTAGTCAAGGTTAAAAGCTGAATCTCGTTCAGTAGCTATCTAGGCGGCAGGATCTAAAGTGGGTTCGATAAGTGTTCAATTAACCCCTTAGTGTGTTTTGTTACAATCTGAAGGGCTATCTAACTTCTCATTATCGTTAATCTTGTATTAACAAGGGTAAGGTTCAGAGATCGCAAGTGTGGTAACGATCATTAGCAAAGTGTAAGTATAGTCAACTCGATTATGGTTTAAGTAAATGGCCGAATGTGAGTATGATCTATAAGGGTGACTTGTGTGGATTATGAGTCACTCGGAGTTTGATGGTGTATGTGTGAGTACGTGTAACACCCCAAATCCAGCCCATGCGTTAAGGCTAGATCTGACATGTCACATGAGAAAAATACATTTAAGTTTTTTTTTTATTCTTACGTAAATAGATATTGATTTAAAATCAAGTAAAACAATTTCGATTTAAAATTCTTGACAAAGTATTACTGAAATCGAAGATTGATTGATAAAACGATAAATTTGAATTAATGATTTTACAAACCATGTCATTTGAAAATGTTGATGAAAATTTAAGAGAAAATTTCTGAGTTAAAAATATTTATATAAGTTTATTATAAAAACCATTGTGTATCCATTTTAGAAAAACTTTGTTAAAGTTTTTAGAAAAATATCATTTAAGTACTTAGAGCAAAATTAAAATATACGTCAAACATAAAACAAAATAAAATAATCCAGAGGCCTTATTACAACCTTAACTCAAAATAGTAAAGTAATTTAGTATGCTAAAAAGAAATCCAAAATCCAAATATAACCGTTTTTGTTGTATGGCCTCCACCGAGTCATCCATGGCCCAAGTCCCATTCACTGAGCATTTCCTGAAAGAAATAAGGAAACGGGGTGAGTTACTAGAACTCAGTGTATAACCCCCTTACCGTTGTCCACTGTGCCTGAAAACCATTTAGCAATATTTTGGGCCTAAGCCCCTTTTTACATAATAATGTATCAAACATATCATATGAATGTAATGCAATCCCAAACCAACCTAATTATCCATCCGCTACACACCACTTGTACCATCACCTGTGGGAATCAAGTCAACGCACCCCGCCAACACACCAATCGCAGGCATTATGCCATTTATAACAAATTTAATTGTGGACAAGCCACCAGAATCACAGAGTATCATAATATCAAATATATTTGTGGCAGTGCCACTGTAATTTCTTCTCCTCAACATTTTCACAACCCATGCAAAATCATGTAAATGCATCATACATAGCTAATCATGATATTTACAAATATAACAACAATAACTAATTCAGACAAAAGTTCAGTCCATTTACACTTTGCAAATTCGGCCCTTTAAGGCAATTTATCAAATCGGCCCATTAAGCAATATATCAATTCGGCCCATTAAGCAATATATCAATTCGGCCCATTAGGGGCATTTTCATAATTCGCACAATGATATTGCCGATTTTGTCAATTTTATCAAAATAATAAATATCTTAGGCCAATTTTTCCGGTTTACGCCCTATTACAATTTTAGTAATAGCGATTTATTTCCAATATGATATCAATCTTAGAATCCACGAAAAACGATGTGAGATTACACACCTGATTACGGTAAGTACTAGACTTTCTTGATCTTCGACACCTAAGATATCATAATGCTCGATTAGTCGACATACGCGATTTAATTAATCGACTTTAAAATAAACGATCTAAAGTTTTTACCCTTGGAATCGTGAACGACCACGATTTGTCGATTTTCTCCGGATGACGGTCCACAACCCGGTGGAAAATCCCGAAGCGCCGAAACTGCCCTTTGTTTGAATTTAGGAGTAGGGATCGCAAATCCGCTCCTTTTGCGATCTCCAATCGCTATCCTTTTCAATTCGATATTGCTTGTCTCCATTGAAAACAAATCTTAGTCAAAACCTATGTTGTGTTGATATGAGCAATTGATTAAGGAGAAAGGTCAGCTTACCACTAGAATCGTATGATCAACAAGTCGATCAATTGAGCGATTTAGACCCTATCAACAATATCAATTAGCCAACCTTTAATCTGATTAACACAATAACCAAATGGAGATATCAAATGGACTATGAAAGAACTTCCTTACCCTAATCGATGATGATCCCGTTTCTCACGATTGTCCTATGACTTGAGATGATTAGGCGATGTTGTGGTATTCGGCCTCCCTCTATATCACTACGAAGAAAAATACTGATCACCACATGAGAGTGATGGAGAGAGATATTTCGATAGAGAAATAAAGTAGAATAATCGAATGGTGATGATCTCATATATTCGGCTAGTAAGAAAATAACAATGAAATGAAAAGAGGGGTAATAAGTCACTTACCAACTTGGTCAAAAAGAGATTGTCCACGACAAAAAGAAAAGAAGAAGTGAAGATATGGGATGATACTAAATTCGACTTTGGAGGAAAATCAAACAAGAAGATGTGATCTTAAAGTGATGTCGATTTTAGAGAAGAGAAAAGATTGAAGAAATCATTAAAAGAAAAGAATGAAAGGGTGGATGGATGCTAGATGATTCGGCTATCAAGGGAAGGTGAGCAAGAGATGAATGTTTCGACCAAACAAAAGAGAAGAAATGCACAAATGTGTTAGGAGGTTTCAGCAAAGAAGAAAGAAAAGAAGAAAAAAAATTAAAACTCACTAAATGTTTGAGGATTCGGCAATGAGAGTAGCAATTTGGAGAAAATGACACAAAAGGTTGCAAGTAGAAATTTTGGCCAAAACAAGCACCAAAGTTTTTACTAAAAGACAAAGAAAATTTGGCTATGCCCTCTCTATGCCAAAACCGTCCATGCCTTGGCCAATAGGTCAAAATTTGCCAACTAAAACTTTCCAAAACACCACCCTTGAAAATGGCCAACATGTTCCCTATACTTTCCCTTTTCTTTTGATTTCTTTCCCCACCTTCATCCTTTCCTAATTTCCTTAGCCACCTTGCCAAAATTAAAAAGTCCACCTTGCCTTATTTACTAGCTTGGCCGACACTTAGGGAAATGATACAAAAATAATAGTCAAAAATTGTACATTATGGGATTTGAATTTCCTCCCTCAAAGTCCATCATGTGGCGCCATATCCTTTTTACCAATTGCTTATTCATGCAAGCATATTACTCATTTATTTCTATAAGCCTTGAAGCTACTTACCAACTCTCCTTAATAGACTTAAACACAATTTTTACTAGGGCCCAAATAAACCCGAGCCTTTTCGGAACCCCTAACATGCACCATTAATATTTTATCTAGCTTAACACAAGCAATAATGCAACAATTAAAATTCCAAATTTTGGGATGTTACAATTCTACCCCCTTAAAGAAAATTTCGTCCTCGAAATTTACCTGATTAAAAGAGGTGACGATATTGCTGCCGAATCGCGTCCTCAGGCTCCCATGTAGGTTCCTCCGCTCCGTGATTGCGCCATAATACTTTGACTATCGGTACTGACTTCCTTCTCAACACCTTAACGTCCCGATCTGAAATTTGCACTGGCTCCTCTTCGAAAGACAAGTCAGGTCTTAACTCAACTTCCTCTACCGGTACTATATGAGACGGATCCGATCGATTACGCCTTAACATTGAGACATGAAACACACTATGTATCTGATTCAACTCTGGAGGTAACTCAAGCTGATAAGCCACTGGCCCAACACGCTTCAATACACGATATGGTTCGATGAACCTAAGGCTCAACTTGCCCTTCCGTCCAAATCTAAAGATCGTCTTCCAAGGTCAGACCTTTAGAAAAACCTGATCTCCAACCGGAAACTCAATATCCTTACGCTTCAGATCCACATACGATTTTTGTCTATCCGAAGCTTCCTTTAACCGTGCCTGAATTACCTTTACTTTTTCCTCCGTCTCTGATATCAGCTCAGGACCCAATAACTGTCGCTCCCCCAGTTCAGTCCAACAAGTAGGAGTGCAACACCTACGACCATACAACGCCTCGTAGAGTGCCATCTGGATGCTGGATTGATAGCTGTTGTTGTATACAAACTCTGCCAACGGTAAGAAATCCTCCCAACTACCCCTGAAGTCGATCACACAGCCCCTTAATATGTCTTCCAGAATTTGGATTACTCTTTCCGACTGACCATCTATCTGAGGACGAAATGCCGTGCTGAAATATAACTTGGTTCCCAAAGCTTCATGTAAAGCTTTCCAAAACCGGGATGCAAACCTAGGATCCCTGTCCGATATAATAGACATTGGTACCCCATGTAACCTCACGATCTCTGTTACATACAACTTGGCCAACTTCTGCAATGAGTAATCCGTACAAACATGTAAGAAATGAGCAGTCTTCGTCATCCGATCCACTATTACCCAGACGGAATCTTTCTTAGTAGGCGATAAGGGAAACCCACTAACAAAGTCCATCGCTATCCTTTCCTATTTCCATAATGGAATTTTCACCGGTTGTAGCAATCCCGACGGCAATTGATGTTCCACCTTCACTTGTTGACATGTCAAGCACTTACTCATGAAATCAGTAACCTCTCATTTCAATCCTGGCCACCAATATTGCTCACGAAGGTCTCTATAAATTTTATTTCCCCCGGGGTGCATAGCATACGGACTACTATGCGCCTCACACAGAATCATCTGTCTCAATTCCGAATCTTTGGGCATACAAATTCTTTCGTGGAAACACAATATTCCATCAGTATTCAATCCAAAATCCCCTATCACACCACCTTCCACTTGCTGAAGTAAGGAACCCAACCTTTCGTCTAATAACTACATTTCCTTAATCTGGCTTACCCACGTAGGCTTCACCTGAAGTTCGACTAGTAGACTACCATCTACATACAGGCTGAGATGAGAGAACATCACTCTCAAATCTGATATCACCTTACGACTCAACGCATCTACCACCACGTTAGCCTTTTCGGGATGATACTCGATTGAAAAGTCATAATCTTTCAATAGTTCTATCCAGCTCCGCTGTCTTAAGTTCAACTCCTTTTGGGTATGAAGGTACTTTAGACTCTTATGATCCGTATAGATAATAGATTTCTCACCGTAAAGATAGTGTCTCCAAATCTTTAGAACAAACACCACTGCAGCTAACTCCAAATCATGGGTGGGATAATTCACTTCGTGCGGCCTTAACTGGCGAGATGCATAGGCCACCACTTTTCCACCTTGCATCAACACACATCCCAAGCCCATGTGTGACGCATCACAGTAAACAATAAACTCTTTTCCAACCTTAGGTTGAATCAATACTGGCGCTTCCGTCAAAATCTTCTTCAATTTCTCAAAGCTCTCTTGCTGCTGATCTGACCACACAAATGGTACTCCCTTGTGCAACAGCTTAGTTAGGGGTGTAGCAATCAACAAAAGCCCCTCAACGAAACGCCTGTAATAACCAACCAACCCTAGGAAACTCCAAATTTCGGCCAGTGACTTCGGTGGTTTCCAATCCAACACAGCCTCTACCTTCTGGGGATCAACTCTAATTCCTTCGGCAGACACAACATACCCCAAAAAGGTCACTTCCTTCAGCCAAAATTCACACTTACTGAATTTGGCATAAAGTTGCTTTTCCCGTAATATCTGCAATACTACCCACAGATGTGAATCATGCTATTCTTCATTCTTCGAGTATACCAAGATGTCATCTATGAATATCACCAGAAACCGATCTAAATAGGGTTGGAAGACCCGGTTCATCATGTCCATAAATGCAGCTGGTGCATTAGTTAACCCAAACGGCATCACCAAGAACTCATAATGCCCATAACGAGTTCGAAATGCAGTCTTACGAATATCTGCCTCCTTAACCTTAAGTTGGTAATAACCCGATCTCAAATATATCTTCGAGAAAATGAAGCTCATCGCAGTTGATCAAACAGATCGTTGATTCTCAGCAACAGATACCTATTCTTGATCGTCAACTTATTTAACTGTCTATAATCGATGCACATACGCATCGACCCATCCTTCTTCTTGACGAATAAGACCGACGGTCACCACGGTGACACACTCGGTCAAACAAATCCCCAATCCAACAACTCCTGAATTTGAGCTTTCAGCTTCGCTAACTTTTTCGGCGCCATTCTATAAGGAGCAATGGACACCGGAGCCATTCCTGGCAATAACTCAATGCCAAACTCTACCTCCCGACCCAGAGGCAATCCTAGGAGTTCCTCGGGAAAGACGTCCGAAAACTCTTTCACCGTTCTAACACTTTCCACCGATAATTCCTTAGCATCGAAAGCACTAATGAAAGCTAGGAAAGCTCCACACCCCTTTCTCACCAACTTTTCTGCCTTTAAAGCAGATACCACATTAGATAGATAGTTTCTTCTTTCACCTATCATCGTTACTTCTTTATCCTCCGAAGTTCTTAGTATCATCTGCTTTGCAACACAATCCAAGTTTGCACGGTGTTTCACCAACCAGGCCATGCCCAAAATAAGGTCGAACTCGCCAAATGGCAATTCCATCAAATCCGCCAAAAATATTTCCCCCTGAAATTTCTAAGGGCACATTCCTAAACAACTTATTTACTATCACCGACTGTCCTAAAGGACTAATTATAGTTGTTTCTCTAGCAGTGATCTCAGATTTAATGTTCAGATTTCCAGATACAGCACAAGCAATATACAAATGGGTGGATCCGATATCTATTAAAGCAGAAACAGGTACATCGAATATGAAGAACGTACCAGTTATTACATCACGTGCATCGTCATCCTCTCGGCGTCTGACCGTATAGACCAACCCTGGCTGCCTCACCTCCGCGTTACCCCTATTACCAGTACCTCTACCCGGTGCACCCTGACCTCGTCCTACGCCATTACCACCTCGACTTGGCCCACGGCCTCTCGGTGGCTGTTGAGCGCCTCTAGCTGGCTGTGCATCATAGTTACGAACATCCTGAGTCTGAGCAGTCTGTCGAAGGAAATTTTTAAGGTGATGGTCCTTGGAACCACATTTGAAGCAACCACCGGTTTTCTTCCAGCATTCACTCGAGTGTCATTTTCTGCAATCCACACATGGCTGTATCTGATTGGTAGCAGCTGGTACTCTAGCTCGAGCTGGCTCCTCATTCCTGGGCCTCTTCTGAAACCCTCTAGCAGGACTTGAGTACCTAAAGTCCTGCTTGCTCCTGCCCCTATCCTTGTCTCGATTTTGTCGTTCTGAGTGTTTAGCCTCTTCAGCTATCTTGGCTTTCTCCACCAGTGTGGCAAAATTCCTCTCCTTTTGTGGGGCTATTAGTACCCGCAACTCATCATGCAGCCCGTCCTCAAAACGCACATAGCGTTCGTAGCCAGTTGGCACTATACCCCGGGCATACCGACTCAGACGCAGAAATTTCGCCTCGTAAGCTGCCACAGTCTTACCTCCTTGGACCAGATTTAGGAATTCCTTCCTTCGAGCATACACATAGCTAGCCCCGACATACTTTCCCTGGAATGACATCTTAAAGAAATCCCAGGTAATATGATCGGCCTGAGTGCCTTCCCAAACCGTGAGCCACCATTGATACGCCTCGTCTCTCAATAAGGACACAGCTCCTTTCAGTTTCTGCTCGGTGATGCAATCCAGATTGTCCATGATCCGCTCCACAGCCTTAAGCCAGTACTCCGCTACATTTGGGGCTACACCCGAGATACCCCTAAAAACCTCAGCACCATTTGATCTGAGTCGTTCCGAAATTGACCCACGAGCTGCCGGCACAGATCTTGCCCCAGCAACCCTTTCCAAGACTCGCAACATTGCTTGAGACAGAGCGTCGTCCTCCCTCATACGATCATGTGACCCAGCTTTAGTCACAGGTGACATAGGTGCGTCCATTTCCGGTACATGTCCGGACGCCTCAGACACAACTCTAGCACCTCGGCCTCTACCACGGCCATGTCTACCGCGTCCACGTCATCTAGTGCTCATATTGGCTAATTCGATTTAATCTGATTACGAGTCTTATGAATCAGTATACTATTTTAGTGTTTATTAAATAATATTTTATGAAGTATAAGAAGTAAAGTCGTTTTCGCAAGCGCATCCTATAGTCTCAATCTCTATAGTTTCAACACCTAAAACTAAAAGTTCTAGAGTATTCCTATAGTTATATCACAATAATCATAATCATACAATAATAACATATACTTACTTGACTTGGTGCCGGATACCCGTGGTGCCATACTTCTTTTAAAACATGCATTTTAAATTTAAAATTCAAAACAGCTTTGGAAAACGTTTTTGAACCCAAGCCACAGCCGAGTTTTGAACTGGGCTTTGATACCATAAAATGTAACACCCCAAACTCGGCCCATGCATTAAGGTCAGATCTGACATGTCACATGAGAAAATTACATTTAAGTATTTTTTTATTCGTACGTAAATAGATATTGATTTAAAATCAAGTAAAACAATTTCGATTTAAAATTCTTGACAAAGTATTACTGAAATCGAAGATTGATTGATAAATCGATAAATTTGAATTAATGATTTTACAAACCATGTCATTTGAAAATGTTGATGAAAATTTAAGAGAAAATTTCCGAGTTAAAAATATTTATATAAGTTTATTATAAAAACCATTGTGTATCCATTTTAGAAAAACTTTGTTTAAGTTTTTAGAAAAATCTCATTTAAGTACTTAGAGCAAAATTAAAATATACGTCAAACATAAAACAAAATAAAATAATCCAGAGGCCTTATTACAACCTTAACTCAAAATAGTAAAGCAATTAAGTGTACTAAAAAGAAATCCAAAATCCAAATATAGCCGTTTTTGTAGTATGGCCTCCATCGAGTCATCCGTGGCCCAAGTCCCCGTCACTGATCATTACTTGAAAGGAATAAGGAAACAGGGTGAGTTACTAGAACTCAGTGTATAACCCCCTTACCGTTGTCCACTGGGCCTGAAACCCATTTAGCAATATTTTGGGCCTAAGCCCCTTTTTACATAATAATGTATCAAACATATCATATGAATGTAATGCAATCCCAAACCAACCTAATTATCCATCCGCTACACACCACTCGTACCATCACCTGTGGGGATCAAGTCAACGCACCCCACCAACACACCAATCGCAGGCATTATGCCATTTATAACAAATTTAATTGTGGACAAGCCACCAGAATCACAGAGTATCATAATATCAAATATATTTGTGGCAATGCCACCGGAATTTCTTCTCTTCAACATTTTCCCAACCCATGCAAAATCATGTAAATGCATCATACATAGAAAATCATGATATTTACAAATATAACAACAATAATTAATTCAGACAAAAGTTCGGTCCATTTACACTTTGCAAATTCGGCCCTTTAAGGCAATTTATCAAATCGGCCCATTAAGCAATATACCATTTACACTTTGCAAATTCGGCCCTTTAAGGCAATTTATCAAATCGTCCCATTAAGAAATATATCAATTCGGCCCATTAGGGGCATTTTCGTAATTCACAGAATGATATTACCTATTTTGTCAATTTTATCAAAATAATATATATCTTAGGCCAATTTTTCCGGTTTACGCCTTATTACGATTTTAGTCATAGCGATTTATTTTCAATATGATATCAATCTTAAAATCCACGGAAAACGGTGTGAGATTACACACCTGATTACGGTAAGTACTAGACTTTCTTGATCTTCGACACCTAAGATATCATAACGCTCGATTAGTCGACATACACGATTTAATTAATCGACTTTAAAATAACGATCTAAATTTTTACCCTTGGAATCGTGAACGACCACGATTTGTCAATTTTCTCCGGATGACGGTCCACAACCCGGTGGAAAATCCCGAAACGCTGAAACTGCCCTTTGTTTGAATTTAGGAGTAGGGATCGCAAATCCGCTCCATTTGCGATCTCCAATCGCCATCCCTTTCGATTCGATATTGCTTGTCTCCCTTGAAAACAAATCTTAGTCAAAACTTATGTTGCGTTGATATGAACGATTAACTAAGGGGAAAGGTCGGCTTACCACTAGAATCATATGATCAACAAGTCGATCGATCGAGCGATTTAGACCCTATCAACAATATCAATTAGCCAACCTTTAATCCGATTAACAAAATAACCAAATGGAGATATCGAATGGACTATGAAAGAACTTCCTTACCCTAATCGATGATGATCCCGTTTCTCACGATTGTCCTATGACTTGAGATGATTAGGCGATGTTGTGGTATTCGGCCTCCCTCAATATCACTACGAAGAAAAATATTGATCACCATATGAGAGTGATGGAAAGAGATATTTCGATAGAGAAACAAAGTAGAATAACCAAATGGTGATGATCTCATATATTCGGCTAGTAAGAAAATAACAATGAAATGAAAAGAGGGATAATAAGTCACTTACCAACTCGGTCAAAAATAGATTGTCCACGACAAAAAGAAAAGAAGAAGTGAAGATATGGGATGATACTAAATTTGGCTTTGGAGGAAAATCAAACAAGAAGATGTGACCTTAAAGTGATGCCGATTTTAGAGAAGAGAAAAGATTGAAGAAATCGTTAAAAGAAAAGAATGAAAGGATGGATGGATGCTAGATGATTCGGCTATCAAGGGAAGGTGAGAAAGATATGAACGTTTCGACCAAACAGAATAGAAGAAATGTACAAATGTGCTAGGAGGTTTCGGCAAAGAAGAAAGAAAAGAAGAAAAAAAATTAAAACTCACTAAATATTTGAGGATTCGGCAATGAGAATAGCAATTTGGAGAAAATGACACAAAAGGTTGCAAGTAGAAATTTTGGCCAAAACAAGGACCAAAGTTTTTACTAAAAGACAAAGAAAATTTGGCTATGCCCTCTCTATGCCAAAACCGTCCATGCCTTGCCCAATAGGTCAAAATTTGCCAACTAAAACTTTCCAAAACACCACCCTTGAAAATGGCCAACATGTTCCCTATACTTTCCTTTTCCTTTTGATTTCTTTCCCCACCTTCATCCTTTCCTAATTTCCTTAGCCACCTTGCCAAAATTAAAAAGTCCACCTTGCCTTATTTACTAGCTTGGCCGACACTTAGGGAAAGGATACAAAAATAATAGTCAAAAATTGTACATTATGGGATTTGAACCTCCTCCCTCAAAGTCCATCATGTGGCGCCATATCCTTTTTACCAATTGCTCATTTATGCAAGCACATTACTCATTTATTTCTATAAGCCTTGAAGCTACTTACCAGCTCTCCTTAATAGAGTTAAGCACAAAATTTTTACTAGGGCCCAAATAAACCCGAGCCTTCTCGGAACCCCTAACATGCACCATTAATATTTTATCTAGCTTAACACAAGCAATAATGCAACAATTAAAATTCCAAATTTTGGGATGTTACAGTGCAAATCTAGGGGATACTCGTGATTAGTAGCTAAGGAAGGGCTATTAGAACCCGGTGGCACACGGTAAGGTTACAGTAAGGCTTTAGCTTTGTGTAAATATTTTGATTAAATATGGCTGATTGATTGAAGGTTGGTTGGTTGTAGGTTCAAGACCAAGGATAGCATAGCACATCGCAGTAACCATGTGTGTACAAATACTACATGCACATGATATCGGTAATGTCGGAAAGCCGAAAAGTCGAAAGTGGCTAAATGGGCCATGTGGGCCCTGAGGCTAAGTTTGATGAAATTGATTGATTTGGTTATATGAATTGAGTTAGTCATGCATGTTACATGATCTGGAATTGTTTTGGGCCTAATAGGCCATATGAATGAGATCTGGGCCTAATGGGCCATAAGGATGTGATTTGGGCTTAATAGGCTATATGAACATGAAATGGGCTTCATGGGCTTCATGGAGACGTAGACAAGTATGCTAGGGTTTAATGGACTTTAGGCCTAGTTCTGAACAACTCTTAAACCGCATAAGACTTAATCTAATAATTAAACATGTTCGTGGGCAAGTCGCTGGGTTAGAGTGTGGCAATGGACATATGCATGTCTAGGATTCGATCTAGGGAGAGCTTGGTACTTAAGCGGTCCTAGTGGCCCACCTCCTCTTCTCTGGAGTCCTACCTGGTGCGTAGTGTCTGTTCACTTTAGCCGCAAGGACTTGTTAATGGGCCAAAGTTCATAACTGAAACCCGAGAGGGACCAAAATACCCTTGATTTGAAAATTACCAAATACCCTTAGTTTGAAAATTACCAACATATCCTTAGATTTGCAAAATTACTAAAATACCCCTAATTTAAAAATTACCAAAACACCCTTAGTTTGAAAATTTCCAAAATACCCTTAGATTTACAAAATTTCTAAAATACCTCTGATTTTGTAAAATTACTAGAATACCCATGATTTGCAGAATTACCAAAATATCCCTAATTTACAAAATTTCCAAAACACCCATGTTTTGCAAAATTACCTAAATACCCATGTCGGGTAGAATTACGAAAATACCCTGGGTAGTGAAATGACTAAAATACCCCAAAGTGCTTAATGTGTAAAATTGTGTATGTTGCATCCATGAAATATATCTTGCACTTGGGTGGGTTTTGATGATACGGAGGAGGATTTGAGGATGGCATAGTCGCTTGACGACCGTGGATCCACTGATGGCTTTAAGCCCATTATAGCAACTTTGCTGCAACGTTTGAGTAGTGCCGCTGCTGATGCTACCTTTGGAGTGTAGGGATGGGTGGGTTGATATTTATATCCCCACAGGAGTGTAGGGTTGGAAGGGAAATGGAGTGCAGGGTTGGATTTGCATTCATGTGATACTGATGTGATATGAGGTCATTGTGGGCTAAGGCCCAAGACCACCATTTTTGATAGGGCTTAGGCCCAATGTAATAATTGTATGTTGATTGGATTACCAAGGGTCGTACACACTGAGTTTCGAAACTCACCCCCTTTTTATTAAATGTTTCAGGTGATCCTCAGTAAATGGCTCGACATGGGAGAGGACTCGGAGATGGCCACACTACAAGATACTTAGGAGTTTTGTTTATTTGTTTTAAAGGACATGATTTTAATTACTTTATTTTCGCTGGTTGTAATAAGGCCTTGTACTCTGATTTGACTTTGGATTTTGTGTTTTGTTATCATTGTTGAACTGTTTACTTAATTGTTAAACTTAAATAAATTTTCTTGAACATGGTTTTCAAAATACCTAAAAATATGGGCTTTTGTCATTACTTAACAAGATTCAAGGATTTTGGGCTTTTAGGCCTTAATTTTTAACTTAGCAAGATCGTTTTGAATTATGCCTTTGATGTGACATTTCCAGATTCGGCCATGATGTCCGGGCCGGGTCTGGGGGTGTTACAGCTCACACAAGCTGTCAGGCATCCGTAACACATGCCAAACTACCCAGCCACTGGTAGATGTACGAGCCCGGCATTTGGGTCACATAAATCACATATATCACGTGGTTTCCTAGTGACATGTCACTCGTATCCTAATCTATTCCTAAGGTTCAAACGAGATTTCTCACTTGTCATTTTGCCGTCGAACGTATCCACATTGTCATTTATACAATTCATGCATAATAAAACATATAAAAATACAAATATAACATTGCCTAACTATTCTGACTAGACCCAAAATTGGGGTGTTATATTTTCACCTACTGACAAATCAAACATCTAATTACGAACTTTGTGATCTCTCGTTTCATACCATTGCACCAATAGTTTTGCTTCAGGTCATTATACATTTTGCTACTCCAATGATGTATCGAAAAAACACTATTGTGAGCTTAATTTAACAAATTTTGTCTTAATTTAGAATCTTTTGGTACACAAAGACATCTACGAAAATATAAACAATCATCGATTCCAATATCAAAATCAATTGTCTGCTTGTTTTTCACAGCTTCACTTTTCATTAAAAATTCAAAGTCATTCTTTTGAAGTTCTTGAATCTCTGACAAGAATACCAGCCTCACTTTCAACTCAGCCAAAATGGAACCATCACAATTCGTCGATAAGCTTGCATTCAAAGTTCTCAAGGAAAACAAAGATTTACGACTCAACGCATCGGCTAAAACATTAGCTTTCCCGGTATGGTAATCAAATCCTAACTCATAATCTTTTAATAATTCGAGCCACCTTCATTGTTGCAAGTTAAAATCCTTCTGAGTCATAACATATTTTAGGCTTTTATGATTAGTAAAAACGTGACATTTCTCACTATATAAATAGTGTCGCCAGATCTTTAATGCAAACACAATTGTAGCAAGTTCCAAATCATGTGTTGGATAATTCCATTCATGAGGTTTTAATTACCTCGAGGCGTAAGCAATCACTTTCCCGTTTTGCATCAAAACACAACATAAACCACAAAGAGACGCATAGTAATAAATAGTAAACTCTTTTCCGGTTTCAGGTTGAGCCAGCACTGGAGCTTCAGTCAACATATTCTTCAATAGATCAAAGTTATTCTTATACCAGTCCGGTTTTGACCCTAGTCGGAACAGTGGTTTCGGGACCACAAATCTGAGTTAGAAAAATATTTTAATATTATTTTCCGTGCCTATGATATGTGATTAAGCATGTGTTAAAGTTCTATGAATTAATTTGTTCGTTTGCATGCTTAATTTGATAAAAGGGACTTAATTGTGAAAGATGCTAAATTAGCATGCTATATGTTAAGTGTACTTATGTGTTGTGACTTTATTAATATGAAGTCCTTATAATGTTATTAAGCCATTTTTAAGTTAGTGGACAATTATGTCCATGAATTAAAATGTTTTCATCAATATATCATTAAGGGTAGCATGATAATGGCCATATTCATCATCTTTGGCCGAATGTTCAAAGAAAAAGAAAAGAAATAAACCAAGCTAGGTTTTGGTTTTGCTCAAGCTAAATTTAAGGTATGTTTTTCTTCGGTTTTTGATAATTTTTACGTTTTTGCAATCGTTGATTCGAATACTTTGAATCCCATGCTTAAATTTTGAGAATTGATGATGTTTTTGAAATATGCCATTGATGAACACATGAGTTTTGTGATGTTTGATAGTGAAATATGAAAGATATGTGTTTGATTATCATAGTTCGTCTTTGGAATTTTGTTGAATTTGATTAATTTGGAGTAAATTGAAAGAATAATATCTTGAGGGACTAAATTGTGAAATAAATAAAATGTATGGGTTGATATGATCATAGTGTAAATTCGACCAAGAATGGGTATAAGCAAATTTGGTGTATTTTGTGATTTTGTGAAATAGGGACTAAAATGTCCAAATGTGAAAATGTAAGGACTAATTTGTAAATTGCCCTAAATATGTGTTTTTAGATTGAATTGAATGAGTTGTTGAATAAATGGATTAAATTTGAATATGTATAGATCAAGAACTGAAGAAGACGGACTTAGATCGCGGAAAGGCGAAAGTTGTCAAATAACCGAATCCAATCAAATATCTGAATCCGAGGTAAGTCGATATACAAAGAAATGTATTTGAATTGAATTATTTGTACATATATGAAATGTAAATTTCTATGAATATCCATTGAGATGGAATGTATATGAAATTCAGGTTTATGTATATATATCGATAAGTTATCAGTGTCTGAGAAGTCCCGTTTGAACCTAGGAATAGATAGGGTTGCATATGTCATGACATAGGTGTTCGATATGTGATATCATGTAAGACCACATTTGGGACGTTGGCATCAATCTGAGATTTATGAGTAAGACCATGTCTGGGACATTGGCATCGTATTGATTCGTGTAAGACCCTATCTGGGACAGTGGCATCGATATCTAGATACATGTAAGACCACGTCTGGGACGTTGGCATTGTAGGACATTCCGAGCATTCTGAGTATCCTATTAGATTTCGAGCGGTTCAACGGGCAAGTCTGAGAAGTGAACAACTTTGTGATTTGTGTATCCGTTTCAGGTGTGTTTGAAAAGTACACTATGTGTGTATGAAAGGTAAGTGTTTATATGAACTTACTAAGGTGAATATGTGTATTGAAATGATGAGATAATATGTGAATATATGCTTGAAGGAGCTATGTGTATATGTGATATTTGAGTTGAAGAATGTGGCAAGTTATGGCTAAGCAAATGAGCCAAAGAATATGTGATGAATTTGCAATGAGAAATATTAATATCATTGTATCAATGTGGTTATGTGCATTTTATGCTAAGTTTATTTGTATATGGCTTATTAAGCTTTTGAAAGCTTACTTTGTGTGTGTTTGCTCTGTTTTATAGATCGTCAAAGCTACTGAAGGCTCGGGCACCATCGAGGATTGTCATCACACTACTCAATTATATTTTGGTACTTTGAAAATGTGTATATAGTTAATTATGGCATGTATAGGCTAGTTTGTTTTGGGGAAAATGTTTGAGATATGCAATCAACCATGTGATGTGGCTAGTTAAATGTTGGTATTATGCATGTGTGAATATGGTATATGATGTTAGTTTTGGTATGTTCTCATGTCTATAAAATGGTAAAGATCATGGTAAGCCTATTGATGCAATATGGATGTATATATGTTTGATCAATGAAATAGTTATATGATAGCAAATTGTGATTGAATCATGTTTGGTTATACATGTGTTTTGGTTATGCATATTGGCATGATTGGAAATGAGATTGAATGTGAAGATTTGTTGATTATTTGACATGTCTTTGGTTGTCAATTGTGCCTGAAATGGATTGGTATATTGCTTGTAGGGATGACCCTTATGTGGGTGGCAATTTGGCCTAGAAAATGGCCTATATTTGCCCACACGGTTGAGCACACAAGCGTGCAGCTCAACCGTGTCCCTCATGGTTGTAATTCAAAACAAGTCAGGATCGACCACGGACTGGACACATGGGCATGTAACTGGCCATGTGGTGCAAGTCAGGATCGACCACGGGTGAGGCACACGGGCGTGCCCACGGCTGTGTGGACAAGTCAGTATGTATGCCCTGTTTTGACACAGCTTAAACACACGGGCGTGTCTGAGGCCATGGGAGGCACACGGCTTGCTCACATGGGAGTGTGACCTCTGTAACTTAGAAAATTTTTTAAATTTCTGAGAATTTCCGTATGTGTTCAGCTTAGTCCTGGCTTATTATAGAGCATTCTTAAGGTCTCATTGACCTATATAAGGGACACTATGATTGCATTGGATGAATTATATTATGAAATGTCCATAAAAGATTTTGTTTGTTCGGTAATTCCTCTTAACCCTAATCCGACGACGGATATGGGTTAGGGGTGTTACAATTTTGACATTTATCAGACCAGACAAATTTAACATCGTTTTGCAATAACTTTGTCATCGGAGTTGCTAAAATAGAGAAGTTTTTAACAAAACGCTGATAAAAACCCGCTAGACCCAAAAAGTTGCGCACCTCAATAATATTCTTCGAAACTTTTCAATCAACAATTGTCGATATTTTATTCAGATCAACCCAGATATCGTTAGTGGAGATTACCTGACCTAGAAATCCAACCTCCCGTAACCAAAATTCACATTCAGTGAATTTCACATAAAGTTGTTTTTCACTCAGAGTTTGCAACACAATTCTAAAATGCTCAACATGATCTGACTTGTTTATCGAATATATTAAGATATCATCAATGAATACCACAACAAACCGATCTAAATACGGCTAAAATACCCAATTCATCAAGTCCATAAGTGCAACAACAACATTAGTCAAACCAAACAACATTACTAAAAACTCAATGTCCGTATCGAGTTCTAAATGTAGTCTTAAGTACATCAAGATTTTTAACTCGCAACTGCTAATTTCTGGATCAGAAATCAATTTTTGAAAACACTGTAGCTCCTTTTAACTGATCGAACAAATCATTAATGCGTGGTAACGAATATTTATTCTTGATGGTAACATGATTTAGTTGCTTATATCCTATGCATGATCTCATCAAACCATCTTTCTTTTACACAAACAAAAATGATGCACCCCAATGCGACACACTCGGTCGAATGAAACCACAGTCTAACAATTCCTGCAACTGTGCTTTCAACTCTTTCAACTCAGTAGGAGCCATTCTGTACAGAGTTATTGAAATTAGAGTTGTTCCCAACACAAGTTCTACTACAAATTCAACTTCTCTACTCACTAGCAATTCTTCAGGGAAAACATCAGTAACTTGCTTAACTGTACAAACTTCCCTTCATACTCGACTACTGATCGATTCCCTTGTTTCAATTCAAGAAACTCTTTATTTTTCTTGTCAAGATACAATCGGCTAACATATTTCTTCCTGATTTCTGTCTGAAAGAAGTTCCAGTTAATACGATCATTAGAAGTCATTGTGGTTAAAGTATCCCACCACAAGTATGCTTCACTTTTTAATAACAAAACGACACATCTTAAGCAATCTTTAGGTGTACACATCAATTCTATGAAAACTCTCTCCGTATTCTCTAACCAGTATTCAGTTTTTAAAAGATCATCATCGATCTTACCCCTAAATTCTTTAGCTCCACATTTCTAAATGTTATCAACTGAAGAGCGAAGAACTACAGTAGGCATAGGGTTTTACGGACATGGAGTTTCCGAAGGAGGCATTGTAAGGGGTGGAGGATGCGATGTCACAACGTTGGCTCGATTAGACTCGTTAAACCACTGATTCATCATGTCATAAAATACACTTTTCATTTCATCACCAAAAGATTACAGAACTGACGCACTTTGACTTGCTTCCTGGTTGGAAGCTTAAACATTACTTTCAGCTTCATTAACTACGACCTAGTTTGATTCGACCGACATCTTTTACCTATAAGAAAATACGTTGTTAGAACAAATGAAAAGCATCACACTATCGCAATCATATGTGGCATGCATATTCTAGACTCATTACACGCTACATTAGTTTTAGAATTGACTAGACCGTAGCTCTGATACCACTAAATGTAACACCCTTATCTTATCTCCATTGCCAGATTAGAGTCACGGAGTATTACACAGCAAAATAGAACATTTAACTTCACAACAATAATAATTATATAAATTAAATTCTAACATATAACAATTGAATCTAATCTTAGGAAAAATAAACTCATGGGCCTTAAATTGAGTCTACGGAGCCCTAAAAATAGTTTGGAAACAATCTGGGATCAAATCGAAACAAAACAAAAGTTCTGGAAAAAACATGAAAATTTGGAAGACAAGGGTCACACGACCGTGAGACATAGCCCAGACCATGTGAACATTCAAAGTCTGGACACACGGTCTTGCCCTAGCCCGTGTGTCTACCCATGTGTATATTTGAAATAGGGCAAAATAAGAACCCATTGCAAAAACTCGTTACAAAAAGAAGAGAAATTGATGGTGAACCTTGATGGCCTGGGTGATGGCACACAAAGGAAATAAGAAATAAATTTGAAGAGAAAATAGAAGAGGAATAAGGTGAACAGCTAGGGTAGGGAAAAAATAGACATACAGGCTGAAAAATATAAGAAAAAGTTGTATTTATACTTAGAGTTCAAGGCTTGGGTGGTAAAAAATAAGCAAAAAGAGAAATTTTAGCAAAACTTGAGCTATTTTGTAAGGGAAAGGAATCTAACTTTAGACCTTAATCTAACTTCCATGCTTTCTCATATTTCTTTTAACCATTGGGCTATTTCCTCGTTCTTGAAATAATTTTTTAATATTTATTTTAAAAACAAGGCATGTTACATACTAGGGTTTGATGCAAAATTTGTAAAATTATAAAAATTGTACGAGATGAGGGATTTGAACTTGGGTTTCAAGGAACGTTTCACTAACACTTAACCAACGAACCAATACCTCATTTATTTCCTAAAAATGCATAGATAATCTAAAAAATTAGGGCATAACCACTCTCTCTCGATTCTCAAACCTGATTCTACTAACCCCTGATTTTTGGGGTGTGACATTGTGCTTGTTATGTCACATCTTAGTTTTTTTGTTTAAGAAAATTGACATTTTCATAGGAAAACATTCGCAGTTCTTCTAATTCATCAAGTTGTAACATACATTTTTCTCCTGCGAGTTTTAAACCCAGATTAAGTTGCTTATGTAACACCCCAAACCCGGCCCATGCGTTTCGACCAGATTCGGCATGTTATCGAACACATAACACTCTATCGCATTTTGAAAACACAAGTTAAATTAATTAAATTTGAATAAGGGAGAGACTTTTTGAAAATAAACCTCGTTGTATTTTTATTAATAAATGTAAATAAACCTTGTGGTATATTCATAAGTTGCATAACATAGAAAACTCCTAAGTTGAATAAAAGCTAGAGGCCTTATTGCATAACTGTTCCTCAAATAACAATAAAACAAACTTAAAGAAGTTCTAAAGAAAATATAATTTTGTAGAAGTAGAACTTGATGGCCCCTCGAGTCCGTCTCGGCTCCCATGTCCACAATCTACTGCTCATCTGGAGAGTAGATAAAAGGAAAGCGTGAGTCACCAAGACTCAGTGTATAAATCTCAAAGCACACAACGACCTGAGCCTGCAACACATTATGGGCCCTGGCCCATAAGGCATCAATCATAATCATACATCAAAATAATAAATGATTAATAACCCATCCCATCCTAGGGTTCCATCCTCTACACACCAATCCGTACCAACCATCACACCGTGGAGATTTCTACAATCAACCCTCCATCCGCTACACACCATAACGACAGCCGAACTGCCTATTCCTGTTATTCATGAATCATTAGACGTGGCATAGCCACCAATCACAATGTGACCTAGCATTTATATTTGTGGGATTTCTACCACCGATCACTGCGTGACCTATCATACACTTCCCCTTCATCATATCAATATCCCATCCCATGCATACACACATAAAGAAAACATCATGCAGGCATATATATTTCTCGATACACATAGGGAGTTCTATGTTTACGTACCTGGCATCCTTGCCTAACCCTTTTAGGGTTCCATTCGACTGTCTATACAGCCTTATTCCGGCTTTTTAGCCCATATCATACATAAATAGATATACATACAAGTTTATTAGTAGTGTGTTAGAGATCTACACACCTGATTAATGTCGATACCCTTGCTAAACCGATCTACAACTTTGCTCAAAAAGCCGGAAAGATGTGAAAATAGGGCCTCTCCTATATTCGGCCATGGTTAGTGTTCTGCCCAATTTTATATATTTGAATAGCAGATCTTCTTACCTTAAAATCCTGAAATTGGAGACTAGCTATTTTCAGCTTTTAGATCTAGCTGACCAAGCTTCCTTCAAATCCCGAATTGCCGCCCAACATAGAACCATCAAACTATTAGCTTTTCGGCTTTTTGCCTTTCAAGAACCGGGAATAGATCATGAGAACTAATCAAAAATCGGCACTTACCTTATCACAGGAGGTTCAGCTAGCACTAGAGAGAGGATTCGATAATGCCAAAGGAAGTTTTAAATGCCGGAATAAATAGAACTAATTCTTAAATGGGATGAATAAAGAAAAACTATATAGTTTTTGGCTTTTAAAGAGAAATCGGCTCAAAGGGGTAAAAGAATGGAAAAGAAGTTTCGGCTATTTGAAGAATTTAAAGAAAAGAAATTGGAGAGGAAGAGGCTAGGGATTTTTGGCACAAGGAAAAAGAGAATTAGGGTTTTTCAATGTCAGAATCAAGGAGCTAACCCCCCTATTTATAGGAATTTCGACACCTCCTGTATAAAACTGAAAATGCCCTTCCTAATTAATTAAAATTCAAGATAAATGAAAGGGAAAATTCGGCACCCCTTTTGCCATGCAGTAGCTGAATTCCTTACTCTTCTAGGTGGTGGATTTTCGGCCATCACCTTCCTTATAGATAGGCTCCTATCTTTTCTCCTTTTTATCTTCTAAATTATCAATTATTAAATCCATATAAATCTCCTATTTTTAAGCCTTGTAGCCGTCCACCTCATTAAACCTAATTGCCGAAATTTAACTCACTCAAATTAAAAGATTTGGGCTTCATTAAACTTAAATTTTGGGCCCCTAAATGCCTTGTGTGTGGCGTCACTTCTAATTCCCTTACAGTGCCACTTATTGTTGGGCCACAAGCCCATGTTGGCATTTTAAACATAATTACCACCTTTTAACTCTTTAATGCCCAATCTAATAATTTAATCAAGGCCTTTGCCTAATCCTGAGCCCAATTTGGACCCCTATCACTTAAATTAACCTATTAAACTTACCCCTACACTAAATGCATAGGCCCATAAATTTAGGATGTTACAGCTTAAGATCCCAATAAGATCTATGCTCAAGCTCTAAAGGTAAATGGTATGCTTTCCCAAACACTAACCAATAAGGAGACATCCCGAAAGGAGGTTTGAATGTCATTCAATAAGCCTATAGAACTTCATTAAGTCTCTTAGGCCAATCTCTACTATTTGGACATACTACCTTTTCAAGTATACCTTTGATTTCTCTATTTGCTAACTAAGCTTGCCCATTCATCTACGGATGATAGGTTGTGACCACTTTGTGCTTCACATCATATTTTTCTAGTAGCCACTTTAACCATTTATTCATAGAGTGAGATCCTTCATCTCTAATTAAAACTCTTAGAGTCCCAAACTTGGTGAATATATGCTTATGTAAGAAGCACATGACTACCTTGGCATCATTGGTTGGATATGCCTTTACTACCACCTATTTTGATACATAATCAACTGCTACTAAGCTGTACCTATTACCATAAGAATGATTAAAAGGACATCACATCTCTTCACATAAGTTTATGCATATTTAAAAAACGTTGGCCAATAAAATCTGGCCTGTAATACTTCCATTAATGTGCGTAATCCTCAAAAATGTCCTCAACTCGGAGAAGAATAGAAATGATACAAAATTTTGGTTACATTATATAACTCTTCAAAAGTGTTATATTTAATTGCTTTAGACCTAGCTAATTGCTAGTACTTAAGTAGATTTTGTTGCATTCAAGGACATTTTAGTTAGCATTTTTAATATTGCATTAGGACTTGGACTGTGTTGGAATTGGGTCTTTTAATCGCTTACAATGGAGTTTTTTGTGCCATAAGACAAGGTTTTGGAACGTGGAAATAAAAGAGTGAAGTTTTGTCAGGGAAAAGTGCAGACAGTTTGTCAGCATAGATTTCGTAGCAATGCCGAGAAGACTAAGTTAACATTTTTGGCGCAGCAGTCCCAGTTCAAATTCAAACCTGTACAAGATAAATCCTGTAACACCCCTAACCCGTATCCATCGCTGGACTAGGGTTAAGAGCGTTACTGGACATATCAGAAACTTTTACGGACATTTAGTAAAACAATTCACCAATCACAATCGAAGTGTCCCATTTATAGGTCAACGAGACCTTAATCATACCTTAGAATAGGGTCGGGACTAAACTGAACACGTATGAAATTTCTCGAAAAAAATTCAAAACCTTTCTATATTACAGAGTTCACATGCCCATGTGGGCAGGCCGTGTGCCTTCCACGGCTACTAGACACACCCATGTGTCCTGGCCGTGCCAAATCAGAGGATGTATACTGACTTATCCACACGGTCACCAGACACACCCGTGTGCCATGGCCATGTAGAATTATGCTAGCTACTGACTTGATCACACGGCCACCATGCACGCCCGTAAGATTAGGCTAACTACTGACTTATTCACAAGGCTCCCGGGCAAACCCGTGTGCCACGACCGTGTATGCAAAATAGGCCATTTACAAGGCCGAAAATGCCAATTCATTTCAAGCACACTTTACATACTAAACATGGCAAATAAATCAACAAGTTCTCACCTTCAATCTTAATTCCATTCATCAGAATTTACACAACTAAAACACATATACATTTAAGCATGATTCATCTACATTTACCTTTCATATAATCATTCCTTTGCTTAAACATAGATACTCATAATTCATTCATATGACCATTTCATTAGCTATCAAGCCATACCAAACTATGCATCATAGAACATATTCACTCATGCATATTACCAACATTAAACTAGCCACATCTCATGGCTATTTATACACATTCCAAACATAATCCAAAATGACTAGTCTATACATGCCATATTTAGCTATACACATATTTTCGAAGTACCAAAACAAGTTTGAGGAGTGTGATGACAATCCTCGACGATCCCCGAGCCTTCAGTAGCTTTGACGATCTATAAAACAAAGCAAACACACACAGAGTAAGCTTTCAAAAGCTTAATAAGCCATATACAAATAAACTTATCATAAAATACAAATAAACTTATCATTAAATACACATAACCATATTGATATAATGTCATTTATAGTTCTCAAAGCAAATCCATCACATATTCTCTGGCTCACATGCTTAGCCATATCTTACCACATTCTTCAACTCAAGTATCACATATACACCTAGCTCATTCAAGCATATCTTCACATATTATCTCATCATTTCATTGCACATATTCATCCTAGTAAGTTCATATAAACACTTACCTTTCGTACACACTTAGTGTTCATATCAAACGTACCTGAAACGGATATACAAATCACATAGTCGTTCGTATCTTAGATTTGCCCGCTGAACCATTCGGAATCTTATTGTGATAGCCCGAAATAGGGCCTAATCGAAATAGTGGTTGCAAAACCACGAATCTGAGATATAAAAGTTTATTACGATTAATTATTATGATTTACCGAGTGATTAAATACATGTGTTAGAGTATTGATAAGAAATTTTATTAATTGCATGCTTAAATTGCCTATTAGGAATTGTTTGCAAAAGTTGCTAAATAGGGGTTCTAATTCATAGAGTACTTGATTGTAATGGGGGTTTGAAGTAGGAGTCCTTAAATGGTAATTAGACCATTATATTTCCACGGACAAAAATTGACATACATAGATAAAAATAACTAAATTTTTAATAAAGGGCATTTTAGTCATTTGGTATTAAAAAGAAATTAGAAAGGAAAAAGATGGCAAAATATGTCCATCTTCTTCATTAGGATGAAATTTCAAGGCTTCTCCATAGCTAGGGTTTGTTTCAAGCTTCCAAGCTCCATAGTAAGTGATTCCACACCCCGTTTTTAATGTTCTTTACGTTTTTGGAGTCCCGGTAACTTGATTTAGCTTATACTAGCAATAATTTAACCTAGGGTTCATATTTGGAAAAATACCCATAGGTGAAATGTGTTTATTTTGATTTTTTATGATATAATATGAGGTTTGAAATTATGTTAAACACCTTTTGCTAAGCGATTTTAAGTGAAAACGAGTAAAACGGCTTAATCGGTAAAAATACCTAATGTTCATAAGTACATGTTAGAGTGAGAATTTGATGTTGTAATAGAAGGGAAAAATGATCAGCATGTCATAAAACATAAGAATAAGGGATAAATTTTAATTTCTGAGCTTTGGGGCAAAAGTGTAAATATATGAAACTTTAGGGGCAAAAATGTAATTTTGCCAAAATATTGTGTATGAATTGTATTTGAATGGAATGTTGATAAATGTATTAAATTGTGCTAATATAGACCAAGAAAGAAGGAATAGTGAAGGTGATCGGGGATAAGAGAAGGTTATTGACTAATTTACGAAAATAGTCGTTTTGCATCCAAGGTAAGTTATGTGTAAATAATAGCAATATATTTTTATAAATTGTGAATTATATTTGATATGTGAATTAATATTGAATATGGAAGGAAAATTTTTTCATGAATTATTCAAGTGATAAAGTGTTTAAAATAAGTGTTAAGAGTAAATTCTCGGTTGAACTTAGGAATAGAAGTGGATACAAGTGATATATCACTAGAGATCAGTGTTATAGTGTTACAGTGAGTCCCGGGTGCTGGGTGATCTAGCATGTATTGCAGATAGCTGACAGCTTGTGTGAGCAGGCCCGTGGACATTTCCAGTGTTATTGATCAGTGGTAGCTTTGGCTACATTACAGTGGTAGCTTCGGCTACATTACAGTGGTAGCTTCTGCTATATATCAGTGGTAGCTTCGGCTACATATCAGTGTGGCACTTATGCGCTAATTCTCTATGTATCTGCGTATATTCCGAGTGTTCAACGAGATTTATAATAAATTAAAGTGAATATGAGATGAAGTGTGTATGCAGGTATAATTGAAAGAATGAGAATACGTGATAATGATTAAGTACTTAAATGTATGTGCAAGTGAACTGGTAAGATTGTACATGTGTAAGTGATAAAATTTGCTAAGAAGGATATTAATTAATTGTATGTGAAAATGTTAATTATTGATTGAGTGCTTATTGTTTACATGTAACTTACTAAGCTATTAGTAGCTTACTCGTTCTTTTCCTTTCCTTTGTTTTATAGTGTGTTGAACTTGGATTGGAGATCGTCGGAGCCTCGCATCACACTATCAAGCCTGACTTTGGTATATAAATGCTTTTGAAAATTTTTAAGTTATGGCATGTATAGGGATCGAATTATTTTGTATGGATACCTAAGTGATGTTTACTACAAAGAAAGTATGAAAAAGTAAAAAATTGTAATGAAACAGTTTTTGGACAACAGCAGTAACGTGATTTTGAAAAATCACCAAAAATAGGAGAAATAGAATTAAAAAGTGAATAAGATATATAATTAAATATTATTGTGTCTACTTTCATATGAAAGAAACAGTGTAAGCAAAGGAATTCTATATTCTGTGATATTTGAATTTTAGTGAGACAGGGTCAGAATGGTATTTGAAGTCCCCTGTTCAGACTTTAGAATAACATTTAAAATTGTACAAAAATAATTATGAGTTGTAATTTATATGTATAGATTCCTTAGTTAATCTACTTTTAGTAAAAATAAGTAGGAACAAACTATAAAAATTTTATAATGAGAAAATTGATTTTTAGTAAAGAGTGGTCAGAACCATTGGACTGTGAAATAAGGGAGACTTCAATGAATAAACTGTACTAATTTGCCAAACCAAAAATTCTAACAATTTTACAGTGAAAAGATATATGAGTCTAGTTTCAGGAAAAATTTACGGATCTAAATTTTGAGATTCGTAACTCAAGTTATAACTAAATTAATGACTATTGCGCAAATGGACAGATTTATTGTGAATGATGAAATAAATTATTTTTTTATACCCGAAGTAGTAAGATAAGTTAATTGCGCCTCGTGCTCGAATCCAGAAACAGCCTCGAGTGTGTGGTGTTGCACTAATAGGATACTCAGAGTGCTCAGAATAGTCGTACAATGCCAACGTCCCAGACGTGGTCTTACATGTAATCAGATATCGATGCCACTGTCCCAGACAGGGTCTTACACGAATCATTACGATGCCAATGTCCAAGACATGGTCTTACACGCAAATCTCATATCGGTGTCAATGTCCCAGACGTGGTCTTCAACGAAATCACGAATCAATGCCAATGTCCCAGACGTGGTATTACATGATATCACATAACGGACACCTATGTCATGACATACGTAATTCCTATCTATTCCTAGGTTCACACGGGACTTCTCGGACTTTAACATCTTGTCGACTTATTCGTAACTCGTATTTCATATACATTCCATCACAATGGATATTCATATTATTTCACATTCCATATATACATTAATAGTTCAATGCAAATACATTTATTTGTATATTGACTTACCCCGGATTCAGATATTCGTTCGGACTCGGTTATTCAACTACCTTCGCCTTCCTGCGATTTAAGTTCGTTTTCTTCGGTTCTTGATCTATACATATTCAAATTTAACCCTTTCATT
Source organism: Gossypium australe (assembly GCA_005393395.2). Taxonomy (NCBI): domain Eukaryota; kingdom Viridiplantae; phylum Streptophyta; class Magnoliopsida; order Malvales; family Malvaceae; genus Gossypium; species Gossypium australe. The sequence goes on from CM016617.1 coordinate 60,301,792, forward strand.
CATCAGCTTATTCAATTCAATCCAAAAACATACATTTAGGGCTATTTGCAACTTAGCCCTCACATTTGCACATTTTATCAATTTAGTCCATTTTTCACAAAAACATCAAATATACAAGATCACCATATACTCATGCTTAACCGAAAACACACTATGTTCATATCAATCCATACATTTTATTTATTTTACAATTTAGTCCTTCAAAATGCTATTTTCATAATTTAGCCCTAATTAGCTAAATTCATCAAAAATTCAAGAACAAAACATGTTCATTAAACACATATCTTCCATTTAACACCAACACTCATCACAAAGCTCACTATTTCATCAATGGCACATCTCATGAACATCATCAATTCTTCAAATTACAACATGGGCTTGATAATAGATTAAGCAACAATCTCAAAAACATAAAAATCATCAAAAACCAAAGCCAAAACATAATCAAAGCTTGCAAGTGCCGAAAATCAAAAGAACTAAACCCTTTCTTCTTTCTCTAATATTCGGTCAAAAGGTTAATGAATTAATGCCCATTTTCATGCTTTGTTTTTATCATAACACATTTCAATACATAAATGACATATTTAACCTTTTACTAAACATATATACATATAAACATTATGGGAATTTATGTCCTTTATCCATCGACTAACTTAATAGCGGTCTAATTGCCTCAACACATAGGTGCCTTAACAAATAGCATACAAATTTTGCATTTAATGCAATTTAATCCTCTTATCAAATTAAGCACACAAACTGATAAATTAACTTACGGAATTTTAACACATGCTTAATCACACATTAAAGGCACAAAAAATAATATTAAAATTTTATTCAGACTCAGATTTGTGGTCCCGAAACCACTGTTTCGTCTAGGGTCTAAACCGGACTGTTACAATTCTCCCCCCTTAGGGATTTTCGTCCACGAAAATCTTATCGTTAAACAGATTCGGATACTGTTGTTTCATTGAATCTTCAGGCTCCCACGTAGCCTCTACCATTTCGTGTCGATGCCACAATACTTTAACTAATGGAATTCTTTTGTCTCTTAATTCTTTCATTTCACGAGCTAAGATACGGATCGGTTTCTCTTCATAAGTCATATCAGATCAGATTTCAATCTCAGACGGAGCAATCACATGTGACGAATCAGATCGGTATCTACGGAGCATTGACATATGAAATACATTATGAATCTTTGCTAGCTCAGCGGCCAACAATAATCTATATGCAACTGGCCCAATACGTTCAATAATTTCATACGGTCTGATGAACCTCAGACTCAACTTGCCTTTATGTCTGAATCGGAGTACTTTCTTCCACGGAGACACTTTTAAGAAAACTTTGTCACCGATCTCAAATTTAATATCTTTTTGCATAAGACTTCTGACGATCAGATGCTGCTTTCAAACTATCTCGGATTACTTTTAGTTTTTGTTCTGTATCTTTTATCAAATCGACCCCGTGTAACTTATTTTCACTAAGCTCAATCAAGTACAAAGGTGTTCGACATTTACGTTCGTACAAAGCTTCATATGGTGCCATTTTGATACTCGACTAAAAACTATTATTATACGCAAATTCAATCAGTGGTAAGTACTGTCCCACGTACTGTTAAACTCAAAAACGCAGCATCTCAACATATCCTCGAGAATTTGAATAATCCGTTCAGACTGACCATCTGTTTGTGGATGAAAAGCGGTACTGAAATGCAGTTTCGTGCTTAAAGCTTCTTGTAATTTCTTCCATAATCGTGCTGTAAACCTCGGATCTCTATCAGACACAATGGAAAGTGGCACCCCATGCGATTTCACAATATTAGAAATATAATGTTCAGCTAACTTATCAAGTGAAAAAATCGATCGTACCGGAATAAAGTGGGCAGATTTCGTTAATCGATCAACTACTACCCAAATCGCATCTTTCTTTCTCGGACTCAGTGGCAATCCAGAAACAAAGTCCATCGTTACTCTATCCCATTTCCAATCAGGAAGCAGAATTGGTTGTAACAAACCAGATGGAACCTGATGTTCAACCTTAACTTGCTGACAGATTAAACATGTCGATACAAAGTCAGATATGTCTCGTTTCATACCAGACCACCAATAGTGTTGCTTCAGATCATGGTACATCTTTGTACTTCCTGGATGAGCATATGATCGACTGTTATGGGCTTCATTCAAAATCAACTGAATCAACTCTGAGTTTCTTGGAACACAAATTCGATCTCGGAATCTCAATCAATCATTATCATCTACACAAAATTCAGAATCTGAGTTTGAATTACACTGAGCTCGTTTCGCTATTATTTCATTATAAACTTTCTGAGCATCCCATATCTGTTGTAAAAACAACGGTTTTGCTTTCAATTCAGCTATCAGTGAACTATTATTAGACTGATCTAATTGAGCATTCAAAGCACGTAATGCAAACAATGATTTTCGACTCAAAGCACCAGCTACGATATTTGCTTTACAATCTATCACAAGCTCGTAGCCTTTCAATAGCTCTAACCATCTTCTTTGTCGTAGATTCAAATCTTTCTGAGTCATCAGATATTTCAGACTTTTATGATATGAAAACACGTGACATTTCTGACCACACAGATAATGACGCCAAATCTTCAAGGCAAACACAATAGCAGCTAATTCAAGATTGTGAGTCAGATAGTTCTTTTCATGCGGTTTTAATTGTCTCGAAGCATAAGCTACAACTTTTCCTTCTTGCATCAGAACACATCCCAGACCATTTAACAAAGCATCACTGTATATTACAAATTCTTTACCTGATTCACCTATACCAAAACTGGAGCTTCAGTTAAAAGAGTTTTCAATCAATCAAAAATTTTCTGGCATTTATCGGACCATTCATATCTCACATCTTTCTGAAGTAGTCTAGTCAGCGGAGTAGCTATTATCGAAAATCCTTTTACAAACCTTCGGTAATAACCAGCAAGTCCTTGAAAACTGCGGACTTCAGGTACATTCTTCGGAGGTTTCCATTCCAGAATAGCAAAAATTTTACTCGGATCAACTCGTATTCCTGATGCTGACACAATATGCCCTAGAAAACTAACTTCACATAACCAAAATTCACATTTACTGAATTTCGCATACAATTGCTTTTCTCTCAAAGTTTGCAACACGATTCTCAGATGTTCAGCATGCTCACTTTCATGCCGTGAATAAATCAAGATGTCGTCAATGAATGCAACAACAAATCGATCTAGGTACGGTCTAAAAATTTTGTTCATCAGATCCATAAAAATAGCAGGTGCATTCGTTAATCCGAAAGGCATAACTAAAAACTTGTAATGCTAGTACCTCGTTCTGAAAGCAGTTTTCGAAATGTCTTAATCTTTCACTCTCAATTGTCACTTTATTCAACTGACGATAATCAATGTACATTCTCATCATGCCATCTTTGTTTTTCACAAATAGAACAGGAGCACCCCAAGGTGAGAAACTCGGTCCTGCAAACCCCCTATCAGTTAACTCTTGCACCTGCAACTTTAACTCTTTCAATTCAGTTGGTACCATTCTATATAGAGCTATCGAAATAGGTGTCGTACCGGGCAACATATCAATACCAAATTCAACTTCACGTATCGAAGGCAATCTTGGCAATTCTTGAGGAAATACACCAGAAAACTCACACACAACTGGCACTGATTTAATTTTCTTTTCAGACACATTTGAATCAATCACATAAGCAAAATATGCCTTGTATCCCTTTTTCATATATCTTCAAGCTCTGAATACAGATATTACAGCAGGCAACCCATTCAAATCATTAGACTCAATACGAACTATTTCACCATTCGAACATCTCAAATTTAACCCATTCATTCATCAACTTATTCAATTCAATCCAAAAACATACATTTAGCGCTATTTGCAACTTAGCCCTCACATTTGCACATTTTATAAATTTAGTCCATTTTTTCACAAAACGTTAAATATACAAGATCACCATATACTCATGCTTAACCGAAAACACACTATGTTCATATCAATCCATACATTTCATTTATTTCACAATTTAGTCCTTCAAAATGCTATTTTCACAATTTAGCCCTAATTAGCTAAATTCATCAAAAATTCAAGAACAAAACATGTTCATTAAACACATATCTTCCATTTAACACCAACACTCATCACAAAGCTCACTATTTCATCAATGGCACATCTCATAAACATCATCAATTCTTCAAATTACAACATGGGCTTGATAATAGACTAAGCAAAAACCTCAAAAACATAAAAATTATCAAAAACCAAAGCCAAAACATACCTTAATCAAAGCTTGCAAGTGCCGAAAATCAAAAGAACTAAACCCTTTCTTCTTTCTCTAATATTTAGTCAAAAGATGAATGAATTAATGCCCATTTCCATGTTTTGGTTTTATCATAACACATTTCAATACATAAATGACATATTTATCGTTTTACTAAACATATATACATATAAACATTATGGGCATTTATGTCCTTTATCCATCCACTATTGGTCTAATTGCCTCATAAGGCCTCCACCTTTAAAAGCCACAACACATAGGTGCCTTAACAAATAGCATACAAATTTTGCATTTAATGCAATTTAATCCTCTTATCAAATTAAGCACAAAGACGGATAAATTAACTTACGTAATTTTAACACATTCTTAATCACATATTAAAGGCACAGAAAATAATATTAAAATTTTTTTCAGACTCAGATTTGTGGTCCCGAAACCATTGTTCCGAGTAGGGTCTAAATCAAACTGTTACAACTCCCCCTAAAAGAGGAGAAGATAATCACGAGCTATTAGCCGACCCTAGCCTAATTTATCTATAAAACTGATGAAGGGGACTTCACAAACGGTAGAAAAAAAGTGAGAGAGATCCTTAGGGGTGAATAAGGGTTCAACTGCGCAAAGGAAAGGAAGTTGAAGGGAGTCCTTCTTAGCCATCATATGATGTTTGCTGTCGAAGTGTGGACTGGGGAAGCGAAAGCTATTTCCCTAAGTTCTTCCGTTATTTCCATTAGTGTTCCTTCGAAAGATTGAATTGAACTAGTTGAGCACAATATAGATAATATTTTGGTTTGGAATTTTATTTCCCAGCCCATGAGCTAAATCTCATAGGGTTGGGATTACTTTCAATGAAACCTTAAACTATTTTTGTGGATGCAGTATATATCTAATTTACTTTACTGTTTCATTTGATTGTTCTTCTTTCTTAATTAAAATGGAAATGATCTCTAGACATAGAAGACAATTCGCATACTTATAAACTAATTCTAATTCCGAAAGGGTTGAATTGGCTGGATTAAAATTAAATGAAATGAACAAGTATTTGATAGACACTTGTAGTTGACTCTAGACATAGAGTCACGATCATATAGAAGGAACCCATGTAAGATATCTAAAAAGCCTATAGACACGGGAAGGTAACTTGAGTTTTTGTTTTCACTAGAGGCAGGCCATTTTAGAACTCTTCTGTGCAGTAAAGTAGATACGATTTTGCGAAGGCATTATTAATAATAAGGGTCGATTCTGGGTAGTCCCAACCTTCCAAGTCTGTATCGTATGTCCTTCATTCTTTACCATAGTATCTTTGCCAAATCATTAGTAGTTATTTATTTGTTCATTTACATAATATTCTCGTATTAATTTTCAAAATTACCATTACATTTCTACTCTTGTTTTTCCATAGCATTTCCAAGTATTCATTAATTCCACATATTGCATACATTATTATTCCTTTAATTGCCACTGCATACTTGCCATAGCTTTGTCATATCATTACTTTCATTTTATTATAATAACCTGACCACTTTTGTGCCTCAATCCATTCCTCGTGGGAATAATAATCACTCATCACTTTATTACTTGAACCGATGTGTATACTTGCACAAAATCACATATCATTTAACATGCGACACCTTACTTTTGGTGACGCATTTTCTTATCATCTAATCTATACAATGTTTGAACAAAAAAGGTTTCTCCCAGAAGCAGTGTCTTACATCACGTAGGAAATTTTTTCCTTTGTTGATAAGACATACTTGGAGGTTTTATTTCACTAACTAAGAAATTAGCATAATCAGCAAACCATGAGGGTTCATGAACTTTACTTACCTCAAAGATGTGCTCATTCGGAAAGGTTTCATTAAATAGAACAGAATACTAATTTACCTTATGTTGTTCTAGCCTTGACAGATGATCTGCCACTTGATTCTCAAATCCTTTCATGTCTTGGATCTCAAGATCAAATTCTTGGAGTAAGAGTACCCATTGAATTAATCTTGGCTTGTTACCTTTTTTCGTAAGCAAGTACTTTAATGATGAATGATCCGTAGAAATTGTAACCTTCGTACCTACAAGATAAGAACAAAATTTGTCAAAAGCAATAATAATAGTAAGTAGTTATATTTCAGTTATTGTATAATTCAACTGGGATCCTATCAAAGTTTGACTCACGTAATAGATCAGATGAAAAACTTTGTTTCTCCGTTGACCCATTAAAGTTTCTACTGCAAAGTCACTCGCATCACATATTAGCTTGAAAGGAGAACTTTAATTAGGTGTAACGATAATGGGTGCTAAAATCAACAGTTGTTTCAATTCATCAAAGGCTTTCAAACATTCTTCATTGAATTTGAATAAGGTATATAATGGTTGGAAATCTTTGAAAAATATTTAATGTATCTATGATAGAAACCTGCATTCCTTAAGAAACAACAAACACCTTTTACAGTCATTGGTGGTGGCAGCTTCTCTATTACATTGACTTTTACTTTATCCACTTCTATCCCTCTTCTTGATATTCTATGTCCTAACATGATACCTTCCCTAACCACGAAATGACTTTTTTCCCAATTAAGGACAAGGTTCGTCTCCTCACACCTTTTCAACACTTTGGTTAAGTTACACAGACAATTCTCATATGAACCACCAAAAATTGAAAAATCATCCATGAATACTCCCAAAAATTATTCAACCATGTCATTGAATATTGCCATCATGCACATTTGAAAAATTGCAAGTGCATTGAATAAACCAAAAGGCATTCGCAAAAAAGAAAATGCACCATAAAGATAAGTAAATGTGGTTTTATACTGGTATTTCGGTGGAGCAAATATTTGGTTATACCTTAAATAACCATTTAAGAAACAAAAATAGTTTCTACCTGTAAGTCTGCTGAGCGTTTGATCCATGAATGGTAATGAAAAATGATCCTTCCTAGTTGCTTTGTTTAGTTTCCTGTAATCCACGCAAATTCTCCAACCTGTAATTGTTCTTGTTGGAATAAACTCATTTTTCTCATTCTTCACAACTACTATTCTTCTCTTCTTGGGTGCGCATTGGACCTGTCTTACCCATGAGCTATCAAAGATGGGGTAAATAATTCCCACATCTAACCATTTGATAATTTCCTTCTTGACTACTTCCTTCATGATCGAATTAATAGTTTCTATTAATAGTTTGGGTGGTTCTTCAATTGACGTTTGGGTTGCGTGTATTTACGTGGTTCAAACTCCAATTCTTTGAATTGGGGTTGTGGAAAAAATCCCTTCGAATTGGCTTTCAATAAAGCAAATATTCTTCCTCTTCATCATCTATCGGTGGCTGAGACACTAACATACGTTCTAACGGGTCTTCTACAGAATCAAATACCCATTATGTAGAGACCAATGGCTCTAACTCAGACATCACAGAATAATCATCAACCACATTGGGAAATATCATGGCTTTGAGTACGTTGAAAATTCTCCTAATCATCTTGAACTCGTATAGTGAGTTCTCCTTTTTGCACATCTATTAACGTCCTTCTAGTTGGCAGAAAAGGACTCCCAAGGATGATTGGTACCTTTTTGTCTACTTCAAAATATAAGATAGTAAATTCAGCTAGAAAAATAAACTTATTACCAAAACTTCTTCAATTTTCCCTTTCGGATGTGCTAAAGAACTATCTTCCAGGTAAAGTGTCACTTTTGTTGGCCTAACTTGGCCTATCCCTAATTGCCTAAATATTGACATTGGCATTAGATTGATGCTCGATCCATAATCATAGAGAGCCATACCATAATAGGAATCTCTAATGCTACAAGTTATGGTAAAGCTTCTTCGATCTTTCATCTTATCAGGTAACTTGTTTTGTAAGAACGCGCTACATTCTTTTATCAATGCATCTATCTCAAATTCCCTAGACCTTTTATTTTTTCAAAAAATTCCTTTCATGAATTTAATGTAGTTGGGCATCTATTCTAGAGCATCCACTAATGGGATATTGATATGAAGATTTTTTAGAACATCGAAAAACTTCTTGAACTATACCTCTTCCTTTGCTACTGGAGTCTTTGAGGATATGTAGGTGGTGGGACCTTGGCTTTGACTAGACAACTTTTCCATGAAATTTTATCTATAGTTGACATAGATGTTGAATTATAAAGCATAATTGGATATGGGTTTACCTTATTAAGGTTTATCGAGTCTACCTTCTGTGGGGTAGGAATTTCAATGCTTGATTGATCTTTCTCTTTGTTCTTATCTTTAGCAGGCTAGACTTCAACCTCGACAATTTTTGGTTCCAACATCCTACCACTTCTCAAAGTGACAACTTTACAATGATCCTCACCCCAATTCCTTAGATTTTCAGTATCACTTGGAAAAGTACCTTGCGATCAACTTCTAAGCTCGTTGGCTAGCTACCCCACTTAGTTCTCTAGATTTTTCAATGTTGTAGGCAGACCTTGGATCAAGTTGTCTTTTTTTTTTTTCCAAGTAAGCTTTCAAAAAAAATTCTCTAGGCAATCTGAAAATTCAGTTACTAAATGTTTTTGAAATTGTCAGGAAAATCCTGATGGACAATTTGGTCGGGACTGTATAAAAGAGTTACTAGGACCAACCCCTTGGTTGCTCTTGGAGAAATTTGGATGATTTCGCCATGAAGGGTTGTAAAATTTTGATTAGTACCTGGATCATTCCTATTCTGGTTGGTTACTTATATAGTAGATAGGTTTTAGATTTGATGGGCAATTCTAAAACGTACGACCATCTCTACAGTAAACACATCAAATATTCTCGAATTGATTCAGCTGTTGTCCTACCATGTTAGTATTGAAACCATTATTAGTAAAATTCTTCGGCATATTGTTCGTAAAAGATGCCTGAGTTGCTAATAAAGTGAATGCATCAACTTCATGTACTCCTGCTACTCTTCTTCCTGTGACTGATTTATTGTTCGACCTTTGATAATTGTTGTTAGAAATTCTATCAAGAATCTCATAAGCCTTATTATATAATTTTGATAGAAGGGCTCCATCTGCTGGTGCATCTAGTATGTGTGTTAAGACCATTGTTGAAAGTGTAACACCGCAAACCCAGTCAACAAGCCACGACCGAATCTGGCATGTCACAGGGGAAAACGTTTTGAAGAAAAACGAGTTACTGATTAAATTTTGTGGAATAAACTCTTTGTTACTATGTGCTTGTAGAAAACAGGTGCATGATTAGTTAAAAACTGATAGTTTACTTTGAAATTTCGGAAATAAATTTTAAAACTTAGTTGCCGATTTTGTAAATTTTAAAAGAAACCCAAATGATTAATTTGAAAACCGTTTCTATTTGAATTTGGAAACCTAAGTGTGGAAACCGTTTGAGTTGTCGAAATCAATTAAGTTGTTAAATATTATCAAGTGATTTATATTACCCGATGGTAAAGTTTTGAAAACCATTGCGTTTTGTAGTTTAGAAAACTTTGCGCTCATTTTATTAATTTAACCATGTAGTTTATTACGCCATGTTTTAAACAAGTTCAAAGCATATAAATAATCCAAAAAAACATAATTTGAAAGGCCTTATTACAAATCCAAATAAAGATGAAAAACCGAATTAAATAAAATAAAGTACCCAAACTGAAGTCCGTGTAAAATCGAATTTTTATTGCATGGCCTCCTTGAGATCATCTGGCTCCTCATCCGCGATCTACAAATCACCTAAAAAGATAAGGGAGAAGGTGAGTCACCAAGACTCAGTGCATAAATCCTTCCCCCGGTTAATGCAACATTCTTACACAATTCATAACCAAGCAATATATATATAATGCACCCAACCTAACCATCCATAACTCCTTTTCTACCCTGTGTGGTACCAAACCACTGGTGGTGCCAAACCACTGGTGACCCAAAGTCACGAATAATCAAGTTGTGGGGCCAACCCACGTGTGATACCAAATCACTGGGAACGATCCCGTAATATCAAATGTGGGGCTAACCCACTGTGGTGCTAAGCCACTGGGACGAGTCGCTATGAGGTGCCAAACCTCTGGTGTCCCAAAGACACGAAATAATCTTGTGGTACCAAACCACTGGAGGTGTCAAACCTCTGGTGTCCCAAAGACACAGATATCAAATCCTTCCCCCTCCTCTCATATCACCCATACCAATGCAACATTTAAACAAATCATGCCATTATACTTTATTAGGAATCACTTAGCAAATATATCATAAATCGTATCATCATACATCATATTGCAAAAGTCATATCGAAACGGACTTACCCGATTCCTTGCTCATACCCTTACGGTATCATATCGAGATTTTTACAGTTTTCGGCTTTAAAACATGATCAAGTTATTAATATATTACCAAATTATAAAGTGTGTAAGTTACACACCTGTCACTAATGCAAGTTCTAAATCCTGAAGACCCGATCTATCGCACTAGATCTCCTTGCCCTACATTCGGCCAACAACAACCTTAGTCTCAAAAGCCTTCGGCTTTAAAAAAAATTAAAGAATAATGAACCAACATGAATCCTTACCACTTGACTTACCAACTTCGATTGCTAAAGAAATAGGGCTTAGATCGATTGCTTCCAAAGTCCCGAAGAGTCTAGAAGAAAATTGGTTCTTATGAATAGTTAGAACCTTGCTAACAAATGCCCAAAAATTCTACCTTTGCCCTCATGAAAAACAACATAGAAAAGAGAGAAGGAAGAAGGAAATTCGGCCAAGACACTTACCTATCTTCAAAACCGATTATAGGTGAACCCAAAGAAAATCTACCCTTGATGATAGTCGGTCAAGACAAAACAAAAAGAGAATAGGAAGTTTCGGCTATGGTTGTTTAGAGACAACAATTAGGATTCAACTAGAGTGGAGAAAGACAAAGGAAAAGAAAAGTGAAAATAGAAGAAGGAGGATTCGGAAATAGAAGAAAGAAGAGAAAGGAGAGAAGATAGAATGGGAGAGGGAGAACTCGGCAAATAGAAGGAAAAAGAAGATGATATGGTCTTTGAACAATTATGAAAAGAAAGAAAAGAGAGATGGGAAAAAAAAGATTCGGCCAAACATCTTGTTTGCCGAAAAAGAGAAGAGCACAAAGTGTTAAGTGTCGTTTCGGTTTCAAAGGAGAAATGAAAGAAAACAATTAGAATTTGGTTCAAGGATGAAAGCCAAAACAAAAACAAAATTGCACCTAATGTCCAAGACACATTCGGCTAAGGAGAAAGATTTTGCAGAAGAAAAGAAAAAAATGCAAAAGAAGCACAAAATGCTAAGAATTGACCAACTAATCCCCCCCAAATTCCTATCAACATTCGGCCAACCCCCCTAGCCACCCATGCCGTCCACATTCATTGTCAAACTTTCCACACAAAACTTTCCATAGCAAAACACCTTACATCCCCTTATCCTTCCATAACACCTTGATTCCATACCTTAACTAATAACTTGCCTTTTTCCCATAGTCTACTATCCAAAAATGAAAGAGAATCCATCCATACCAAATATAGAGTTTGACCAACACACTAGGAAAGAAAACAAAATAAAAGTCCATTCCAATTGCTAACCAAGGGATTCGAACCTAAGCCCCCTCACAAAGCTTGTGGCGTCACCTCCAAGGCTCTAAGTGGTGCCTCCTTGCCACTTTACCAAGCCAATTCTTGTGTCTTAATCTCCACATTAATTCCCTTAAGGCCTAGCTCCCTTAGCTCCTTTTAACTAAAGCTTAAAAATAAAAATTTTCCTACAGCTCGAGCCTACCCTTGGCTTATTCCTAAGCCCTAGAACATCTCACTTAACAACACGACAATCCGAACCCATGCAAAACAATACAATCACAAATAACCCCTAATTCAGGATATTACAATTCTACCCTCCTTAAAGAAATTTCGTCCTCGAAATTTCCAACTAACTAACAGTCGTGCATCCTCACTCACCACACTACGCTCTTGCTGCACACTCTGATCTTAATAAAACTACATACTTTCTATGAACAGCCTCAAAGTTCACACTCAAAGTTCTAGATACTTCACTAGCAATACAAGAATGAGTTGACCCTATATCTAACAAGGCAATAAAGGGTATTCCAGAAATAAGGAACGTACCCGTTATCACATCTGGCACATCTTCCTCCTCACGATGCCTGACTGCATAAACCAACCCTGGCTGTCTCGCATCTACACCCTCAGCACCTCTGCCTGATGCTCCACGACCTCAGCCAGAACCATCACCTCCTCTACCGTTACCACGATCCCTCTGCGGCGGCGGTCCCTCATTTCTGATTTGAGCACGACCCTGACCTTCAGACTGATTCCTGGCTAGCTTACGTGGACAGTCCCTCACACGATGATCCAGCGAGCCACATTCAAAGCATCCTTTGCCAACGGTCCAACATTCTCCCCAATGAGATTTTCCACATTGATTACACTGTGCTGGTCCCTGATTAGCAGCAACAGGCCTCCCCACCTGATTCAACCCACCATGCCTAGCCCTCTTCTGAGAATCTTCAGCTGACCCAGATGATCCAAAACTTCTCTTATGTCTATTCCTGTCGTGACCCTGCCTTACAGATTCCTTTATCCCTTCAGCTATCTTAGTCTTTTCAACTATCGCAGCAAACTCTTGCTCCTGATGTAGAGCAATCAGCAATCTCAGCTCGTCCCTCAATCCATCCTCGAACCGAACACATTGCTCGTGCTCCGAAGCCACGATACCTCCAGCATACCGGCTCAATCTTAAAAATTCTGCCTCATATTCTGATACGGACTTACTCCCCTGGACCAAACTCAGAAATGCCTTCCGCTGCGCATCAATGTAGCTAGCTCAAACATATTTCTTCTGATATGCTGCCTTAAAATAGTCCCAAGTGAGATCCTCCGCTGCAGTACTATTTCGCACCGTGAGCCACCACTGATATGACTCATCCCGAAGAAGCGACACTATCCCTTTCAGCTTTTCCTCAGCATTCAGATCCAAGTCATCCATGATTCGCTCCATCGCCTCTAACCAATACTCAGCTGTACTGGGAGCCACACCAGAAACACCTCAAAATACTTCAGCTCCATTGGCTCGGAGTCGCTCAGGTACAGATTTCCGAGCTCCCGCGCCTCCACCTACTCCAGCTACCCTCTCAAGAACTCGCAGCATCGCTTGAGACACTGCGTCATCCCCCGTTTGATCCTAATGCTCAACTCTAACCGCTGGTGGTGGGGGTGGTGGTACCTCATTTTCGGATCCTTGACCAGACCTCACTGGCTCAGACACAGTCATCCTACCTCGACCGCGTCCATGCATAACACGACCCCGACCTCGAGTGCTCATGTCTAAAGTCTCGACTTATCTGATTTAAAAGTTTTATGCATTAATCATTATTCCACTATCTTTAAAACACAGTTTTATGAATAATTTTTAATAAGAGGTTGTTTCGCGAGTACATCCAACCTATAGTTTTGGGTCTCTAGAGTAGTTCCTACTACTATACAGTCATACCATCATCATCATATCATCAAAATTAAGAGTTTGAAGTACTTACCTGGGCGGATCGGTGCCGGAGACTCGGTGCCATGCTTTTCAAACAAAAACATTTTAAGACCATACTTTAAAACATTTTGGGCCTCGAGCCCACAGCCGAGCCTTTGAACTTGGCTCTGATACCAATTTGTAACACCCCAAACCCGGTCAACACGCCACGACCGAATCTGGCATGTCACAGGGGAAAACGTTTTGAAGAAAAACGAGTTACTGATTAAATTTTGTGGGATAAACTCTTTGTTACTATGTGCTTGTAGAAAACAGGTGCATGATTAGTTAAAAACTGATAGTTTACTTTGAAATTCCGGAAATAAATTTTAAAACTTAGTTGCCGATTTTGTAAATTTTAAAAGAAACCCAAATGATTAATTTGAAAACCGTTTCTATTTGAATTTGGAAACCTAAGTGTGGAAACCGTTTGAGTTGTCGAAATCAATTAAGTTGTTAAATATTATCAAGTGATTTATATTACCCGATGGTAAAGTTTTGAAAACCATTGCATTTTGTAGTTTAGAAAACTTTGGGCTCATTTTATTAATTTAACCATGTAGTTTATTAAGCCATGTTTTAAACAAGTTCAAGCAGATAAATAATCCAAAAAACATAATTTGAAAGGCCTTATTACAAATCCAAATAAAGATGAAAAACCGAATTAAATAAAATAAAGTACCCAAACCGAAGTCCGTGTAAAATCGAATTCTTATTGTATGGCCTCCTTGAGATCATCCGGCTCCTCATCCGCGATCTACGAATCACCTAAAAAGATAAGGGAGAAGGTGAGACACCAGGACTCAGTGCATAAATCCTTCCCTCGGTTAATGCAACATTCTTACACAATTCATAACCAAGCAATATATATATATAATGCACCCAACCTAACCATCCATAACTCCTTTTCTACCCCGTGTGGTACCAAACCACTGGTGGTGCCAAACCACTGGTGACCCAAAGTCACGAATAATCAAGTTGTGGGGCCAACCCACGTGTGATACCAAATCACTGGCGACGATCCCGTAATATCAAATGTGGGGCCAACCCACTGTGGTGCTAAGCCACTGGGACGAGTCGCTATGAGGTGCCAAACCTTTGGTGTCCCAAAGACACGAAATAATCTTGTGGTACCAAACCACTGGAGGTGCCAAACCTCTGGTGTCCCAAAGACACGGATATCAAATCCTTCCCCCTCCTCTCATATCACCCATACCAATGCAACATTTAAACAAATCATGCCATTATACTTTATTAGGAATAACTTAGCAAATATATCATAAATCGTATCATCATGCATCATATTGCAAAAGTCATATCGAAACGGACTTACCCGATTCCTTGCTCATACCCTTACGGTATCATATCGAGATTTTTACAGTTTTCGGCTTTAAAACATGATCAAGTTATTAATATATTACCAAATTATAAAGTGTGTAAGTTACACACCTATCACTAACGCAACTTCTAAATCCTGAAGACCCAATCTACCGCACTAGATCTCCTTGCCCTACATTCAGCCAACATCAACCTTAGTCTCAAAAGCCTTCGGCTTTACAACAACTTAAAGAATAATGAACCAACATGAATCCTTACCACTTGACTTCAACTTCGATTGCTAAAGAAATAGGGCTTAGATCGATTGCTTCCAAAGTCCCGAAGAGTCTAGAAGAAAATCGGTTCCTATGAATAGTTAGAACCTTGCTAACAAATGCCCAAAAATTCGGCCTTTGCCCTCATGAAAAACAACATAGAAAAGAGAGAAGGGATAAGAAAATTCGGCCAAGGCACTTACCTATCTTCAAAACCGATTATAGGTGAACCTAAAGAAAATGAACCCTTGATGATATTCGGTCAAGACAAAACAAAAAGAGAATAGGAAGTTTCGGCTATGGTTGTTTAGAGACAACAATTAGGATTCGGCTAGAGTGGAGAAAGAGAAAGGAAAAGAAAAGTGAAAATAGAAGAAGGAGGATTCGGCAATAGAAGAAAGAAGAGAAAGGAGAGAAGATAGAATGGGAGAGGGAGAACTCGGCAAATAGAAGGAAAAAGAAGATGATATGGTCTTTGAACAATTATGAAAAGAAAGAAAAGAGAGATGGGAAAAAGAGATTCGGCCAAACACCTTGTTTGCCGAAAAAGAGAAGAGCACAAAGTGTTAAGTGTGGTTTCAGTTTCAAAGGAGAAATGAAAGAAAGCAATTAGAATTTGGTTCAAGGATGAAAGCCAAAACAAAAACAAAATTGCACCTAATGCCCAAGACACATTCGGCTAAGAAGGAAGATTTTAGAGAGGAAAAGAAAAAAAATGCAAAAGAAGCACAAAATGCTAAGAATTGACCAACTAATCCCCCCCAAATTCCTATCAACATTCGGCCAACCCCCCTAGCCACCCATGCCGTCCACATTCATTGTCAAACTTTCCACACAAAACTTTCCATAGCAAAACACCTTACATCCCCTTATCCTTCCATAACACCTTGATTCCATACCTTAACTAATAACTTGCCTTTTTCCCTTAGTCTACTATCCAAAAATGAAAGAGAATCCATCCATACCAAATATAGAGTTTGACCAACACACTAGGAAAGAAAACAAAATAAAAGTCCATTCCAATTGCTAACCAAGGGATTTGAACCTAAGCCTCCTCACAAAGCTTGTGGCGTCACCTCCAAGGCTCTAAGTGGTGCCTCCTTGCCACTTTACCAAGCCAATTCTTGTGTCTTAATCTCCACATTAATTCCCTTAAGGCCTAGCTCCCTTAGCTCCTTTTAACTAAAGCTTAAAAATAAAAATTTTCCTACAGCTCGAGCCTACCCTTGGCTTATTCCTAAGCCCTAGAACATCTCACTTAACAACACGACAATCCGAACTCATGCAAAACAATACAATCACAAATAACCCCTAATTCAGGATATTACAATTCTACCCTCCTTAAAGAAATTTCGTCCTCGAAATTTCCAACTAACTAACAGTCGTGCATCCTCACTCACCACACTACGCTCTTGCTGCACACCCTGATATTAATAAAACTAACATACTTTCTATGAACAGCCTCAAAGTTCACACTCAAAGTTCTAGATACTTCACTAGCAATACAAGAATGAGTTGACCCTATATCTAACAAGGCAATAAAGGGTATTCTGGAAATAAGGAACGTACCCGTTATCACATCTGGCACATCTTCCTCCTCACGATGCCTGACTGCATAAACCAACCCTGGCTGTCTCGCATCTACACCCTCAGCACCTCTGCCTGATGCTCCACGACCTCGGCCAGAACCATTACCTCCTCTACCGTTACCACGACCCCTCTGCGGTGGCGGCCCCTCATTTCTGATTTGAGCACGACCCTGACCTTCAGACTGATTCCTGGCTAGCTTACGTGGACAGTCCCTCACACGATGATCCAGCGAGTCACATTCAAAGCATCCTTTGCCAACGGTCCAACATTCTCCCCAATGAGATTTTCCACATTGATTACACTGTGCTGGTCCCTGATTAGCAGCAACAGGCCTCCCCACCTGATTCAACCCACCATGCCTAGCCCTCTTCTGAGAATCTTCAGCCGACCCAGATGATCCAAAACTTCTCTTATGTCTATTCCTGTCGTGACTCTGCCTTACAGATTCTTTTATCCCTTCAGCTATCTTAGTCTTTTCAACTAGCGCAGCAAACTCTCGCTCCTGATGTGGAGCAATCAGCAATCTCAGCTCGTCCCTCAATCCATCCTCGAACCGAACGCATCGCTCGTGCTCCGAAGCCACGATACCTCCAGCATACCGGCTCAATCTTAAAAATTCTGCCTCATATTCTGATACGGACTTACTCCCCTGGACCAAACTCAGAAATGCCTTCCGCTGCGCATCAATGTAGCTAGCTCCAACATATTTCTTTTGATATGCTGCCTTAAAATAGTCCCAAGTGAAATCCTCTGCTGCAGCACTATTCCGCATCGTGAGCCACCACTAATATGACTCATCCCAAAGAAGCGACACTATCCCTTTCAGCTTTTCCTCAGCATTCAGATCCAAGTCATCCATGATTGCTCCGTCGCCTCTAACCAATACTCAGCCGTACTGGGAGCCACACCAGAAACACCTCGAAATACTTCAGCTCCATTGGCTCGGAGTCACTCAGGTACAGATTTCCGAGCTCCCGCGCCTCCACCTACTCCAGGTACCCTCTCAAGAACTCGCAGCATCGCTTGAGACACTGCGTCATCCCCCGTTTGATCCTGATGCTCAACTCCAACCGCTGGTGGTGGGGGTGGTGGTACCTCATTTTCGGATCCTTGACCAGACCTCACTAGATCAGACACAGCCATCCTACCTCGACCGCGTCCATGCATAACACGACCCCGACCTCGAGTGCTCATGTCTAAAGTCTCGACTTATCTGATTTAAAAGTTTTATGCATTAATCATTATTCCACTATCTTTAAAACACAGTTTTATGAATAATTTTTAATAAGAGGTTGTTTCGCGAGTACATCCAACCTATAGTTTTGGGTCTCTAGAGTAGTTCCTACTACTATACAGTCATACCATCATCATCATATCATCAAAATCAACAGTTTGAAGTACTTACCTGGGCGGATCGGTGCCGGAGACTCAGTGCCATGCTTTTCAAACAAAAACATTTTAAGACCATACTTTAAAACATTTTGGGCCTCGAGTCCACAGCCGAGCCTTTGAACCTGGCTCTGATACCAATTTGTAACACCCCAAACCCAGTCAACACGCCACGACCGAATCTGGCATGTCACAGGGGAAAACATTCTGAAGAAAAACGAGTTACTGATTAAATTTTGTGGGATAAACTCTTTGTTACTATGTGCTTGTAGAAAACAGAAGCATGATTAGTTAAAAACTGATAGTTTACTTTGAAACTTCGGAAATAAATTTTAA
Source organism: Gossypium australe (assembly GCA_005393395.2). Lineage (NCBI taxonomy): Eukaryota > Viridiplantae > Streptophyta > Magnoliopsida > Malvales > Malvaceae > Gossypium > Gossypium australe. The sequence goes on from CM016617.1 coordinate 60,320,485, forward strand.
AACTTAGTTGCCAATTTTGTAAATTTTAAAAGAAACCCAAATGATTAATTTGAAAACCGTTTCTATTTGAATTTGGAAACCTAAGTGTGGAAACCGTTTGAGTTGTCGAAATCAATTAAGTTGTTAAATACTATCAAGTGATTTATATTACCCGATGGTAAAGTTTTGAAAACCATTGCGTTTTGTAGTTTAGAAAACTTTGCGCTCATTTTATTAATTTAACCATGTAGTTTATTAAGCCATGTTTTAAACAAGTTCAAAGCATATAAATAATACAAAAAACATAATTTGAAAGGCCTTATTACAAATCCAAATAAAGATGAAAAACCGAATTAAATAAAATAAAGTACCCAAACCGAAGTCCGTGTAAAATCGAATTCTTATTGCATGGCCTCCTTGAGATCATCCGGCTCCTCATCCGCGATCTACGAATCACCTGAAAAGATAAGGGAGAAGGTGAGTCACCAGGACTCAGTGCATAAATCCTTCCCCCGGTTAATGCAACATTCTTACACAATTCATAACCAAGCAATATATATATATAATGCACCCAACCATCCATAACTCCTTTTCTACCCCGTGTGGTACAAAACCACTGGTGGTGCCAAACCACTGGTGACCCAAAGTCACGAATAATCAAGTTGTGGGGCCAACCCACGTGTGATACCAAATCACTGGCGACGATCCCGTAATATCAAATGTGGGGCCAACCCACTGTGGTGCTAAGCCACTGGGACGAGTCGCTATGAGGTGCCAAACCTCTGGTGTCCCAAAGACACGAAATAATCTTGTGGTACCAAACCACTGGAGGTGCCAAACCTCTGGTGTCCCAAAGACACGGATATCAAATCCTTCCCCCTCCTCTCATATCACTCATACCAATGCAACATTTAAACAAATCATGCCATTATACTTTATTAGGAATCACTTAGCAAATATATCATAAATCGTATCATCATGCATCATATTGCAAAAGTCATATCGAAATGGACTTACCCGATTCATTGCTCATACACTTACGGTATCATATCGAGATTTTTACAGTTTTCGGCTTTAAAACATGATCAAGTTATTAATATATTACCAAATTATAAAGTGTGTAAGTTACACACCTGTCACTAACGCAACTTCTAAATCCTGAAGACCCAATCTACCGCACTAGATCTCTTTGCCCTACATTCGGCCAACAACAACCTTAGTTTCAAAAGCCTTCGGCTTTACAACAACTTAAAGAATAATAAACCAACATGAATCCTTACCACTTGACTTCAACTTCGATTGCTAAAGAAATAGGGCTTAGATCGATTGCTTCCAAAGTCCTGAAGAGTCTAGAAGAAAATCGGTTCCTATGAATAGTTAGAACCTTGCTAACAAATGCCCAAAAATTCGGCCTTTGCCCTCATGAAAAACAACATAGAAAAGAGAGAAGGAATAAGAAAATTCGGCCAAGACACTTACCTATCTTCAAAACCGATTATAGGTGAACCTAAAGAAAATCAACCCTTGATGATATTCGGTCAAGACAAAACAAAAAGAGAATAGGAAGTTTCGGCTATGGTTGTTTAGAGACAACAATTAGGATTCTGCTAGAGTGGAGAAAGAGAAAGGAAAAGAAAAGTGAAAATAGAAGAAGGAGGATTCGGCAATAGAAGAAAGAAGAGAAAGGAGAGAAGATAGAATGGGAGAGGGAGAACTCGGCAAATAAAAGGAAAAAGAAGATGATATGGTCTTTGAACAATTATGAAAAGAAAGAAAAGAGAGATGGGAAAAAGAGATTCGGCCAAACACCTTGTTTGCCGAAAAAGAGAAGAGCACAAAGTGTTAAGTGTGGTTTCAGTTTCAAAGGAGAAATGAAAGAAAGCAATTAGAATTTGGTTCAAGGATGAAAGCCAAAACAAAAACAAAATTGCACCTAATGTCCAAGACACATTCGGCTAAGGAGGAAGATTTTAGAGAGGAAAAGAAAAAAAATGCAAAAGAAGCACAAAATGCTAAGAATTGACCAACTAATCCCCCCAAATTCCTATCAACATTCGGCCAACCCCCCTAGCCACCCATGCCGTCCACATTCATTGTCAAACTTTCCACACAAAACTTTCCATAGCAAAACACCTTACATCCTCTTATCCTTCTATAACACCTTGATTCCATACCTTAACTAATAACTTGCCTTTTTCCCTTAGTCTACTATCCAAAAATGAAAGAGAATCCATCCATACCAAATATAGAGTTTGTCCAACACACTAGGAAAGAAAACAAAATAAAAGTCCATTCCAATTGCTAACCAAGGGATTCGAACCTAAGCCTCCTCACAAAGCTTGTGGCGTCACCTCCAAGGCTCTAAGTGGTGCCTCCTTGCCAGTTTACCAAGCCAATTCTTGTGCCTTAATCTCCACATTAATTCTCTTAAGGCCTAGCTCCCTTAGCTCCTTTTAACAAAAGCTTAAAAATAAAAATTTTCCTACAGCTCGAGCCTACCCTTGGCTTATTCCTAAGCCCTAGAACATCTCACTTAACAACACGACAATCCGAACTCATGCAAAACAATACAATCACAAATAACCCCTAATTCAGGATATTACAGAAAGTCTCCAACTGGATACAATACGGAATAACATGATGTGGAACTTTCGCAACAACACCTTGAAATGTTCCAATGCCTCATATTAGGATTCATCATCGCACTGTTGGATGTTGGAACGCCGATACCCCATGGCGCAGCAGAATAAAATTAGATCTAGCGATCCAAATAATGGATCCATGTGTGAGGAATGAATCGGGGTGAAATAAAGGTTTCGAAATTACCAAAACTTCAATCTAAGTAGACAGCGACGCCTTGGCAACAAGAGTTTTGATCAACTGTCGAATCAAGCCTCAACCTTTTCCGATGTCGGCCTCTACGTAATCCACCCGGTTTGACTATAAACGGAAGAAATCTCTAAAACTGTTTTGGAAGCTTATTTGCTTGACGGCTGCTAGACCTAACAAGCAATCACTTAGGGTTTTCATCTTGAGTTTTGTCTCCTTTTAATACCTTTTATAATGGGTGCCTTTCTCATTGGGCCTTTTATAATAGGTATCCTCTTAATTGGGCCTTTTATAATTGGTATATCTTGAATGTATTACAAGATTAAATAAATACAATAAAGTTTTTAACCGAAAATTATAATTACATTAATTATATCTGAAAATTATAATTACATTAATTATAATAAGGATTCCGGTAAACTATATTTATTTAAATTTATATATGAATCAAATTCATATATTAATAAAATTATGTTATCATTATGTGTACAACATCCTTGTACATATAATATGTTCAATATTTGATTGCCCAATTAAATTAATTCTTAATTTATGTGACAACCAAGCACAATACCAACTATATTTTATTCCGTTCATTTCAACCATAGGGTGTGACCCTGTAGGTTCTTGCAACGTTAGCAGTAATACTAGAACGATTCTATTGTCACAGACAATGAGTGGCATCTAGCAATGCATCATTGCTACCTAAGTTACAAGAAGTCATGATTCGACATAACCTTTCGTGATTAACCTTTCATGCATTAATCCTTAAGTCCTTTATCTCTGGAACGGATACAAGTCATGGGATAGTCACACTTGCATAGTCCATCACATGTTTCTTGATATCTTGAGTAGACTATGATATACAAATTAGTATGACATCTCATATCAACTTATTTGAGCATGGCCATGCATTTCTAGTCTCACTCAATCAAGTGGCCTAAGATATTACTCCTATTATGTAGGAGGGACTTATCCTTTATTGATCAACCATATCCCTCTACATAGATTGTGGTATATCCAACATCAGCTTTTATAGAACAACCTATTACGGTGTACGTTTGACTGTATCAAAATATACAACTCACAATGCTGGGATAATAATGATCTCAAGTCTGAGGATCATATACATATTAATCACTATGAGTAATGTTGTGACAATTACATAATAATCCAAGAAACATACTCATAGCGGGTCAATCCAATATGTTGTTCTCTAACACACATATTCATGCATTGATTTTGACACTCCATATCAATGACAACTCTTTATCATCAATCAACTACATGTTAGTCTTAATGCATTATTATTGTCCTAGTCAACAATAATACTCGACTAAGGATCTTTTAAGAATAATCATATTATTCTCAGGACATTATTATAAAACAGTTTATCTATACACACAGAAAGAAAAATTAAAAAAATAATGACAACGCTTTATATTAATAAACATGGTAAATTAAGTATGTTATTACAACCATCTCATGATTGATCTTTGGGCATACTCTTACAATCTCCCACTAGCACTAAGACCAATCACTCATATATCTAATACCAAGTGACTTAGTGTGACGATCATGCTTCTGCTGTGTCAGAGGCTTGGTCAGGGGATCAGCGATGTTATCATTTGAAGGTACTCTGCATATCTCTACATCCCCTCGATCGATAATCTCTCGAATAAGATGGTAGCATCTAAGTATATGTTTGGATCGCTGGTGAGATCTGGGTTCTTTAGCTTGTGCAATAGCTCCATTGTTATCACATCGGAGTTCTATAGCATCTGATATGCTAGGCACAACCCCTAGTCCAGTAATGAACTTCTTGATCCAAACTGCTTCTTTTGCTGCCTCACTGGCTGCAATATACTCGGCCTCTGTTGTAGAATCGGCTACTGTACTTTGCTTTGAACTCTTCCAGCTCACAGCACCACCATTAAGGCAAAACACAAAACCTGATTGCGATCGAGAATCATCCTTGTCGGTTTGGAAGCTGGCATCAGTGTAACCTTTTACACTTAACTCTTCCTCACCTCCATATAATAGGAACGTATCCTTAGTTCTTCTTAAGTACTTAAGGATACTCTTGACTGTGGTCCAGTGACCTTCACCGGGATCTACTTGATACCTGCTCGTCATACTTAAGGCATACGAGACATCTGGACGGGTACATAACATAGCATACATGATAGATCCAATAGCGGAAGCATATGGAATTTTACTCATACGTTCTCTCTCTTGTGGAGTTGAAGGACACATTTCCTTCGAGAGTGAAATACCATGTCTCATAGGTAGGAATCCTCTTTTAGATTCTTCCATACTGAACCTTTTCAGTACTTTATCTATGTATGTACTTTGGCTTAGACCTAGTAGTCGTCTTGATCTATCTCTATAGATCTTGACTCCTAAGATATAAGTGGCTTCGCCCAAGTCCTTCATAGAAAAACAACTTCTTAACCAAGTAGGTATGTCATTTCCCATGATAAGTATGTCATCCACATATAGTACCAAGAATGTGATAGTGCTCCCACTAACTTTCTTGTAAACACATGGTTCATCTTCATTTTTGACAAAACCAAACTCTTTGATTGCATCGTTAAAATGAATATTCCAACTTCGAGAAGCTTGCTTTAATCCATAAATGGATCTTTGTAGCTTACATATCTTTCTAGCATCCTTTGGATTTACAAAACCTTCAGGTTGTGTCATATACACATCCTCTTCAAGTTTCCCGTTAAGGAAAGCTGTTTTGACGTCCATCTGCCAGATTTCATAATCATGAAATGCAGCTATGGCGAGCAAGATCCTGATGGATTTAAACATAGCTACAGGAGAAAAGGTTTCATCATAGTCAACACCATGAATTTGGTGAAAACCTTTAGCGACTAATCGCCCTTTGTATGTTTGTACATTACCATCCATGTCTATTTTCTTTTTGAAAACCCATTTGCACCCTATAGGTTTAACCCCTTCGGGTGGGTCAATCAAAGCCCATACTTGGTTTTCATACATGGAATCCATCTCAGATCTCATGGCCTCAAGCCATTTCTCAGAGTCTGGGCTCGTCACCGCTTCTTGATAAGTCCTAGGCTCATCTTGATCTATAAGAAGAACGTCACCATGCGTTGTAATGAGAAATCCATATCTCTCAGGTGCACGGCGTTCTCTTAAAGATCTGCGCGGTGGTTGTGTTTCTATAGCAGTTGTTTGTTCCTCAATTTCTTGTGGAATTTGGTTTTGTTCAATCTCTGGTTCAGTGGTATCTTGTGATTCTTGAATTTCTTCAAGTTCAATCTTTCTCCCACTTCCTTTTCTAGAAGTAAATTCTTTCTCTAGGAAGACACCAGTCCGAGCAACAAAAATTTTGTTCTCAGTGGGATTAAAAAAATAATATCCTTTGGTTTCTTTTGGATACCCCACAAAAATACACTTATCAGATTTGGGTTCAAGCTTAGTAGACGTCTGACGTTTAACATAAGCTTCACAACCCCAAATTTTCATAAAAGACATACTAGGACGTTTCCCAGTCCATATCTCATATGGCGTCTTTTGAACCGATTTAGATGGAACACTATTTAGTGTGAAGGCAGCAGTCTCAAGTGCATGTCCCCAAAAGGAAGTCGGTAGATCAGCATGACTCATCATGGATCGAACCATGTCTAAGAAAGTTCGATTTCTTCTCTCAGATACTCCATTCCATTGAGGAGTACCAGGAGGAGTAAGTTGTGAGACAATCCCACATTCTTTCAAAACATCATCAAACTCTAGGCTCAAATACTCTCGACCTCGATCAGATCGAAGTGACTTGATAGTTTTGCCTAGTTGATTCTGTACTTCATTTTTAAATTCCTTAAACTTTTCAAGGGACTCAGACTTATGGCGCATGAGATAAACATACCCATATCTACTGAAATCATTAGTGAAAGTAATGAAGTAGTGAAATCCACCTCTGGCCTGTGTATTTATTGGTCCACATACATCAGAATGTATTAGGCCCAATAAATCACCAGCTCGTTCACCTTTTCCAGAAAAAGGAGATTTAGTCATTTTTCCCAATAAGCAAGATTCACATACTTCAAATTGTTCAAAAACAAATGAATTCAAGAGACCATCTCTATGGAGTTTGGATATCCGCTTCTCACTTACGTGGCCCAAACGACAACGCCAAAGATAAGTTTGATTTGAGTCATTTATTTTAGATCTTTTAGTATTTATGTTGTAAATGGGATTCGTTTGATCTAAAATATAGAGGCCATTAATCAATTGTGTCGAACCATAGAAAACATTATTGAGATAAAATGAACAACAATTATTCTTAATAATTATCTCAAAACCAATTTTGTCTAAACAAGAAATTGAAATAATGTTTTTAGTCAAACTGGGCACAAAATAACAATCCTCTAAACATAAATCAAGTCCACTAGGTAAAGATAAAGTATATGTTCCCACAGCTAATGCAGCAACTTTTGCTCCATTTCCAACTCGTAGGTCCACATCTCCTCTAGCCAAAGTCCTACTCCTTTGTAGTCCCTGTACAGAAGTACAAATATGAGAACCACAACCAGTATCTAATACCCAAGAAGTAGTAGTTGATAAATTAATATCAATAACATAAATACCTGAAGCAGACATTCCGCATGCTTTAGCCTTCTTGACTTCTTCAAGATAGGCAGGGCAGTTCCGTTTCCAATGTCCAGTCACACCACAATGAAAACAGTTTCCTTCCTTAGACACCCCACCATTAGGTTTCAGTGCAGCCTTTTCTTTTCCATATTTGGGCTTACCTTTGCCCTTGGGCTTTGTTTGAACTTTGGCCTTTCCCTTTCCCTTGTTATTACGGACCATCAGTATGGGCTTGGGTCCAACCTTTTTCAAGTTGCCTTCAGCAGTTCGTAACATACTGAGCAATTGTGGTAGAGTCTTGTCAATTTCATTCATATTGAAATTGAGGACAAACTGGCTGTAGCTATCCGGCAACGATTGTAAAATAACATCAGTGGCCAACTTTTGGCTCAATGGAAACCCAAGCTTAGACAGGCTTTCAATATAGCCAATCATCTTAAGGACATGAGGTCCTACTGGGCTTCCTTCAGCCAACTTACATTGGAATAAGGCCTTAGATATATCAAACCTCTCTTGCCGTGCTTGTCCCTGATAAGGTTCTTTCAGGTGCTCGATCATATCATAAGCAACCATGTCCTTATGTTGCTTCTGAAGTTCAGGATTCATAGTGGCAAGCATAAGACATCCAACATCTATCATGTCATCGAGATACTTCTTGTAAGCATCTCTATCAGTCCTCGAGGCATTAGCGGGTGGTTCATTAGGAAGTGGTTGTTCAATGACATATAATTTCCGTTCTTGTTTAAGGACAATCCTCAAGTTACGGAACCAATCAAGAAAATTCAAACCATTCAATTTGTCTTTCTCAAGGACCGATCGCAATGAGAGTGTGCTAGTGTTTGCAGCCATAATATATCTACAACAATTAAATATGCATGTGAGTAAATTTACCAATTTTATATCAATCATTAAAAAGACTTTATTAAATGATATTCCCACTATTTTATTTCAAAATTAATAACCCTCGTATATTAATTTCGGAAAAACTTTCTCAAAAGTATTTCTAGTAGGTTAAGGATCCATATTTCACCACCTCTTAAGTCAGCTTTGGCTTTACTCTTAGGATTATGGTTATTTAGCTAAGCAACATTTGCTAATTACATCATATGTAACTCCTAATATTTGGTGAACAACTCTTGTTCTAATCATCTTATGATTTATCCAATTTACTTGCCTCTAGGTTTCTAATCCTATTAGAGTAACCTAGTTAAGTCATTAACCAATTTTTTAACCAGCGAATATCACTTGTTTATTCTTCGCGTTTAACCAAGATAAATACTAGTACTTCGCTTTGGCAGAACCTACATAGTATTGATCGAGGCCTTAACGAGGGCAAAATTGGAAGGCCATGTTGACTTAATATTTAATAGAGGGATTTTATTAAGGTTGTTGCATCTCACCAATTATGGTCTACTTTAGCCCATTTAGTCTTCTAATCGATCTCATCAATTAATAGGGTTTATTATCAACAAGGTTTATTATCATCCATAGCATCTCATACATGAATAAATAAAGCAATAAATAAATGCAATAGTTATAGCCCATAAACTAAAGTGGTTCAACCCAAGCCAATGGGAAAACCAAAAGGAAACCTAAAGGTGTAAGCCCTTTCACAAGCTATCATTCACAATCATTGTCCCACCTTCCTTCTTGTTTGGCCCACAGCAACTCTTGCAAATTACAATATGCAGAAACTCGTTTTACATACGAGGGAATAAGATGAGAAGAGAAATACAAGAGAATAGTAGTAAGGCATGACACGCAGGCCGTATTTTAAAAAAAAATAGAACCTTTTATCGAATGGGTCATTGGGCTATAACTATGCATTTCAAACACAGTGCATGCCAAAAATAGCATACATAATTCAATTCTTTTTTTTGCTAAGGTGGATCATAAAATATCCTTTCAACCTTTTGTGGCCCATCGAGTTTATAAATTTCTTTTATTAACAAATTTTTATCAACAGAATCGTGTTTTTAGGATTTTAATCCTTGAGGTTTCATATCGGAACAACCCTTGTTCCACTAGCCAGTTAACACTTACTGGAAACTATAAATACCACCGCCGCATTATTACAGATTTGTTAACAGTAATAACATAAAATCGAATAGGCCACAACACCATGATTAACATTTAATCAATTATCAAAAGTAATAATTATCAGATTATGCTTAAACGATTTAAACAATCAAAAATATAATAAGATCAAAACATGTATCTCATACAATTGCATCACCCAAGTATTTAAACCCGAGTCCGTATCACACAAGTGGCTCTGATACCACTGTTGGAACGCCGGTACCCCATGGCGCAGCAGAATAAAATTAGATCCGGCGATCCAAATCATGGATCCATGTGTGAGGAACGAATCGGGGTGAAATAAAGGTTTCGAAATTACCAAAACTTCAATCTGAGTAGACAGCGACGCCTTGGCAACAAGAGTTTTGATCAACTGTCGAATCAAGCCTCAACCTTTTCCGATGTCGGCTTCTACGTAACCCACCCGGTTTGACTATGAACGGAAGAAATCTCCAAAACTGTTTTGGAAGCTTATTTGCTTGACGGCTGCTAGACCTAACAAGCAATCACTTAGGGTTTTCATCTTGAGTTTTGTCTCCTTTTAATACCTTTTATAATGGGTGCCTTTCTCATTGGGCCTTTTATAATAGGTATCCTCTTAATTGGGCCTTTTATAATTGGTATATCTTGAATGTATTACAAGATTAAATAAATATAATAAAGTTTTTAACCGAAAATTATAATTACATTAATTATATCTGAATATTATAATTACATTAATTATAATAAGGATTCCGGTAAACTATATTTATTTAAATTTATATATGAATCAAATTCATATGTTAATAAAATTATGTTATCATTATGTGTACAACATCCTTGTACATATAATATGTTCAATATTTGATTGCCCAATTAAATTAATTCTTTAATTAATTTAATTTATGTGATAACCAAGCACAATACCAACTATATTTTATTCCGTTCATTTCAACCATAGGGTGTGACCCTGTAGGTTCTTGCAACGTTAGCAGTAATACTAGAACGATTCTATTGTCACAGACAATGAGTGGCATCTAGCAATGCATCATTGCTACCTAAGTTACAAGAAGTCATGATTCGACATAACCTTTAGTGATTAACCTTTCATGCATTAATCCTTAAGTCCTTTATCTCTGGAACGGATACAAGTCATGGGATAGTCACACTTGCATAGTCCATCCCATGTTTCTTGATATCTTGAGTAGACTATGATATACAAATTAGTATGACATCTCATATCAACTTATTTGAGCATGGCCATGCATTTCTAGTCTCACTCAATCAAGTGGCCTAAGATATTACTCCTATTATGTAGGAGGGACTTATCCTTTATTGATCAACCATATCCCTCTACATAGATTGTGGTATATCCAACATCAACCTTTATAGAACAACCTGTTACGGTGTACGTTTGACTGTATCAAAATATACAACTCACGATGCTGGGATAATAATGATCTCAATTCTGAGGATCATATACATATTAATCACTATGAGTAATGTTGTGACAATTACATAATAATCCAAGAAACATACTCATAGCAGGTCAATCCAATATGTTGTTCTCTAACACACATATTCATGCATTGATTTTGACACTCCATATCAATGACAACTCTTTATCATCAATCAACTACATGTTAGTCTTAATGCATTATTATTGTCCTAGTCAACAATAATACTCGACTAAGGATCTTTTAAGAACAATCATATTATTCTCAGGACATTATTATAAAATAGTTTATCTATACACACAGAAAGAAAAATTGAAATAATAATGACAACGCTTTATATTAATAAACATGGTAAATTAAGTATGTTATTACAACCATCTCATGATTGATCTTTGGGCATACTCTTACATTGGAATGTGGTAATCACATTCCTAAGCTTGGTATTCTTACTTAGTGAAAAATACTTCATCTGGACTCGTTCAACCAAATCCTACCAAGTACTCACTAAACCAAGTGCTAAAAATTTAACCATGCTCATTCTTTGTCCCTCAATGAGAATGGAAATAATTTCAACCTCAGCTCGTCTTCTCTGACTCCTGCCAATTTAAATGAATCACTCACCTGCATAAATAATCGAAGGTGAAGGTGTGGATCTTCATTGGGCATCCCATTAAATATCCCTATTATTTGAAGCATTTGAAACATTACTAGTCTTAATTCAAATAGTTGTGCCTCAATATCGGGTCTTTCAATTCTTGGGTTGAACTCATGAAAGAGTGGTACAACATATTGATGGATAGCACGATCTCTGCCATCAACAACAAGGATTGGATTTCGAGTATTACTTGCTTTATCTTCTCTTTGATTAGGATTCATATCTATGATTCGTATATGGGTTGCTTATCTTCTTTTTTTGTCGAAAGGTACATTCTATTTCAGGGTCAATTGGCAACAGATCGATGATTCGGTCTATGTTCATAAACACCAGAAAAATAAAAGTAATAAATTAAATAAAAGTTAACAGAAAAATAAAAATAAGCCAAACTGTGAAATAAACTTCACAAATATTAACTAATGTAACACCACATTAGCCACCTAAGTGACTCTCCATCAACACCCAACCTAACCTCGAACACACCATAAGTTAAAACAGAAATATGCTTAAGTTATGCGACAAAATATCATAAAGGTACTTACCTTAAAACTGTAACATCCCCGTTTAGGGCCTAGTCAGAATAGTGGTGCGAGACCACAAATCCGAGGTCTATGTATGAGTTTTTGAGGTTTATGCTATGTTTGCGTGTTAGTGTGAAAGTTTCATGAAGCAATTTTGTGAAATTTCGGTTGAATTGTCCAAAAGGATTAAATTGAAAAAGTTACAAAATGTGAGATTCTAGAAGCTAATTGTGTGAAATGGCTTTAGAATATTAATTAGAGGTCCTTAAATAGTAATTTATTCTAATTTTTGGACAAAATTGAGCATTGATGAGTTAAAATAGAAAGTTTATAAAAAAGGGCATTTTGGTCATTTAACAATTAAATGATTAAAAAGGAGGAAAAGATGAAAAAATTCATTCATCTTCTTCTCCAAGGCTGCTAAAATTTTCAAGAGCCATTGTTAGGGTTCTTCAAATTTTTCAAGCTTGCTAATCAAGAAAGACGAAGCCCGGATCTAAACTGAGGCAAGAGCAATGTGGTGGACTAAATTGCATATTTTTATACTTTTGAGTATCGAGGTAAGTCTATGCTTAAACAATGCATTCATACTTACAATTTCTTAATGCTAGCTAGTGTGTAGCATGATTGAGAACCTATGTTGGATGAGTATGGTAGAAATTGTGAATGGATGAATGGTTAAGTAAGTAGATATGTGAATGTATGGTGAGAATGCTAAATGGTGGGCTAAGTGCGATACCTTCTTAATGCATATTGACGATAAGCTGGCTATGTGCGATGCTATCATTAGGTATATCGTCTAGTGGGCTACGTGCGAAACCACTATGAATACCTTTATGGTAGGCTAAGTGCGATACTACCTTATTAATTGATTGTGGTGGGCTAAGTGCGAAACCAGTGAGAAATTAGCGGTGTGGATTGGCTGTGTGGTTGTATTATTGAGTTAATTAGCTATGTGGATGAATTATCGAGAGTATCGATAAATAGTAAATGTTTTCTGATTGATAAAGTATGCAAGAAATGTCCGTTGATGTTTAGAGATGTTTGTTTTCTGGCTGATCTGATGCTATTACCATTTAATGAGTTCGACATAATTTTGGGTATGGACTGGTTGACATTACATGTTGCTGTTGTCAATTGTAAAAGAAAGATTATTGATTTGAGATGTCAGAATGATGAAATAGTTCAAATTGAATCTAATGATTTGAATGAGTTACCTGTTGTGATTTCTGTGCTAAAAGCTCAGAATTATTTGAGAAAGGGTTATGAATCTTATTTTGCTTATGTGATTGACTCGAAAGTAACTAAAAGGAAAGTTGAATCAGTTCCAGTTGTCTGTGAATTCCCTGATGTGTTTCCTGAAGAATTGCCAAGATTACCTCCGATACGTGAAGTTGAATTTGGTATTGATTTATTACCAGGAACGACTCCTATTTTGATAGCTTCGTATAGAATGGCACCGACAGAGTTAAAAGAGTTAAAGTCACAGTTGCAAGAATTGACCAATAGAGGTTTCGCAAGACCGAGTTTCTCACCTTGGGGTGCTCTTATTCTGTTTGTGAAAAAGAAAGATGGCACGATGAGAATGTGCATTGATTATCGTCAGTTGAACAAGGTGACTATAAAGAACAAATATCCACCGCCTAGAATCAATGATTTGTTTGATCAGTTAAAAGGAGCCACTGTGTTTTCAAAGATAGATCTGAGATTGGGGTATTATCAGTTGCGAGTAAAAGATTCAGATATTTCGAGAACTGTTTTCAAAATAAGGTACGGGCATTATGAGTTTTTAGTTATGCCTTTTGGACTAACAAATGCTCCTGCTGTTTTTATGGATTTGATGAACAGAATTTTCAGACCGTACTTAGATCGATTTGTTTTTGTGTTCATTGGTGACATTTTGATTTATTTGCGAGATGAGATTGAACATGTTGAGCATTTGAGAATCATTTTGCAAACTCTGCGGGATAAGCAATTGTATGAAAAGTTCAGTAAATGTGAATTCTGGTTGCGAGAAGTTAGTTTTCTGGGACATATTGTATCAGTCTCTGGAATACGGGTTGATCCGAGTAAGATTTCTACTATTCTGGAATGGAAACCTCCAAAAAATATATCTGAAGTTTGCAGTTTTCTGGGACTCGCTGGTTATTATCGACGATTTGTAAAAGGCGTCTCGATGATAGCTACTCCGTTGACTATATAGCTTAAGAAAGGTGTGAGATTTGAGTGGTCCGATAAATGTCAGAAACGCTTTGATCAACTGAAAACTTTGTTGATTGAAGCTCCAGTTTTGGTACAGCCAGAATCGGGTAAAGAATTCGTGATTTATAGTGATGCTTCATTGAATGGTCTGGGATGTATTTTGATGCAAGAAGGCAATATTATAGCTTATGCCTCGAGACAATTGAAGCTGTATGAAAAGAACTATCCGAGACACGATCTTGAGCTAGCTGCGATTGTGTTTGCGTTAAAGATTTGGCGCCTTTATCTTTTCGGTGAGAAATGCCACGTGTTTTCAGATAATAAAAGTTTAAAGTACCTGATGACTCAGAAAGACTTGAATTTGCGACATAGAAGATGGTTAGAGCTGTTGAAAGATTACGAGCTTGTGATTGATTATCATCCGGGTAAAGCAAACGTCATTGCTGATGCTTTGAGTAGGAAATCACTGTTTGCATTGCAAGCGATGAATGCTCATTTAGTTTTTTCTAATGATGGTTCAGTTTTAGCTGAGTTGAAAGTCAAGTCGTTGTTTTTACAACAAATATGTGATGCTCAGAAAGTTGATAATAAAATGATAGAGAAACGAGCTCAATGTGATTCGAACTTTAACTCTGAATTTCGAATTGATGTTGATGGTTGTTTAAGATTTCAAGATAGGATTTGTGTTTCGAGGAATCTAGAGTTGATTCAGCTAATTTTGAATGAAGCTCATAATAGTCGCCTATCTGTTCATCCGGGTAGTACAAAGATGTATCATGATTTGAAGCATCACTATTAGTGGTCTGGTATGAAAAGAGATATCTCAGATTTTGTCTCGAAATGTTTAGTCTGTTAGCAAGTTAATGCTGAACATCAGGCTCCATCTGGTTTGTTACAATTGATAATCATTCCCGAATGGAAATGGGACAGAGTGACAATGGATTTTGTTTTTGGGTTACCTTTGACTCCGAGAAAGAAAGATGCAATTTGGGTCGTAGTTGATCGATTGACGAAATCCACCCATTTTATTCCGGTACGATCCGATTATTCACTTGATAAGTTAGCTGAGCTTTACATTTCTGATATTGTGAGATTGCAGGAGTGCTGTTGTCTATTGTGTCTGAAAGAGATCCGAGGTTTACTTCACGATTATGGAAGAAACTGCAAGAAGCTTTAGGCACGAAATTGCATTTTAGTTCAGCTTTTCACCCGTAAATAGATGGCTAGTCTGAGCGGATCATTCAGATACTGGAGGATATGTTGAGATGCTGCATTCTTGAGTTTAATAGTACGTGGGAACAATATTTTCCATTGATTGAATTTGCATATAATAACAGTTTTTAGTCGAGCATCAAAATGGCATCTTATGAAGCTTTCTATGGACGCAAATGTCAGACACCTCTATATTGGGCTGAGCTCAATGAAAATAAGATACACGGGGTCGATTTGATAAAAGACACAGAACAGAAAGTGAAATTAATCTGTGACAGTTTGAAAGTAGCGTCTGATCGTCAGAAGTCTTATGCAGACTTAAAAGAAAAGATATTGAGTTTGATATCGGTGACAAAGTGTTCTTAAAAGTGTCTCCGTGGAATAAAGTACTCGGATTTGGACATAAAGGCAAATTGAGTCCGAGGTTTATCGGGCTGTATGAGATTATCGAGCGTGTTGGACCTGTTGCGTATAGATTGATGTTACCACCAGAGTTGGAAATGATACATAATGTATTTCAAGTATCAATTCTTCGTCAATACAGATCTGGTCCATCACATGTTATTACTCTGACTGAGATTGAAATCCAATCTGATATGACTTACGAAGAAGAACAGATCCGTATCTTAGCTCGTGAAGTGAAAGAGTCGAGAAATAAGAAAATTTCGTTAGTAAAAGTATTGTGGCATCCACACGGAGTGGAGGAGGCTACATGGGAGCTTGAAGATACAATAAGACAACAATACCCGGACCTCTTTAATGATAAGATTTTCGGGGACAAAAAATCCCTAAGGGGGGAGAATTGTAACAGTCCAGTTTAGACCTTAGTCAGAATAGTGGTTTTGGGACCACAAATCTGAGTCAGAAAAATATTTTAATAATATTTTCTGTGTTTGCAGTATGTGATTAAGCATGTGTGAAATTTTTGTGAATTAATTTATCAGTTTGTGTGTTTAATTTGGTAAAAGGATTAAATTGTAAGAAATGTAAAAGTTGCACTCTTTATGTTTAATATGCTAAATTGACATGTTTTATTAATGTGGAAATCCTTAAGTGGATAATATACCTTTGTTTATGCTAGTGGACATTTATGTCCATACTTTACATGATTTTTATATGGTTTACTAAAGGTTATTACGGTAAAATGTGTATTAATGTCATTTATAATAAAACAAAACAATAAACAAAGCATCATGTTCATCTTTTTTGTTTCGAAAATAAGAAAAGAGAAAGAGTTTTAGGCTTCCATGATATTCGGCCATTACAAGTCTTAATTCAAGGTTAGTTTTTATTCGGTTTTTTATAATTTCTACGTTTTTGTAATTGTTCCTTTGTATACTTCAAAACCCATGCTTCAATTTTATGAATTGATGAAAGTTTTGAAATGTGCCATTGATGGGCACATGAGTTTTGTAATGTTTGATGGTGAAAAATGAAATATATGTGTTAGATTAATATATTTTGTCTTTGGATTTTTAGTGAATTTTAGTATTTTGGAATTAATTGAGAAAATAATATTTCGAGGGACTAAATTGTGAAATAAATGAAAAATATGTGTAATATCCCGAAATTGGTCCTAGTAGGATGGGGCGATTGGACTTTGGGATTAGCAGAGTTTAAAACCTTTAAGAATAAGAAAATAGTGTTTTTGCAAATTGGATTTATTAGTTAAATGGATTTGGAAGGTTACGAGGTTTATATGAATTCTCGGGTTTATTTGGGTGCTTAGTATAGTTTTGTGAAGGCTTGGAATTATTAGCTAAGCTAGAATAATTTTAGTTTGAAAAATTTAGTGAAGTGGATTAGGTGAACTTGACACTTAAGTTAATTTAAGTGTTAAATTTAGCACATGAAGAATTAGTGGCAAGGTGGTTAAGATGCATGAAGAGTTACTTGAGGGAAGTGGTTCGAGTAGCATGTTTAGCATTTTGAAGACTTTATTTTTTTTATGTATCCTAGCATTAATGGACGGTCAAGCTTTACATATGGTAAGTTAGACTTTAAATTTTATGGCAAGTTGAATATTAGTTTAGGAAAGCTTGTATTTTGGGATAAGAATCTTGAGGTTTATGGAAGGATGGGGGGACATAAGGCTTGGCTTAAGGAAGTTGTTTTGGAAACTATTCCAAGGCCATTAGTGCATGAATGTGGACGGCATGTGTGGCTAGGGGGGTGGCCGAATGTTGATAGGAAGTTTGGGGGGGAATAGTTGGTCAACTTTAACATTTTGTGCACCTTTTTACATTTTTCTTTTCCTCTCCAAAAACTCCCTCTTTGGCCGATTGTACCTTAGACATTTTGTGCAATTTTGCTTTTGATTTAGCTCACATTTGTGTTTGAACCAAATACTATTTTGTTTTTAATTGTTCTTTCTCTCGTCAAGTGCATTCCTTCTTTCTTTTCTTTTTTGTGACCAAAACTACAAAACTATCAAAAGACCATTTCTTCACTTTTTCCCTTATTGCCGAATGCACTTGGACTCAAAGTTCTTCCTTGATTCATCTTCTATTCTCGAGAACCCGAAAACCAAACTCCTCATTTCTATTCATCTTTTCCTCTTTGCTTTCCACAAGAGACTTTCAACATTATTTTTCTCCCTAATTTTTCACCATAGCCGAATTCTCTAAGCATTCAACTCCGTCCATTTTGGCGTGATCTCTCTTCATCATTCATGTGCCGAAACCTTTCTCTTTGGGGTCTTGGAGCCGATTCTTTGATGGTGCTTTAGGAGTGGTGAACAACGTGTGGTAGTAAGTATATTTTCTTCCTTAGCAATCGGTTTTATTTATTTCTTCATGGGTGTGCCGAAATCAATGGATTAAGTCTTGGTTTTAGGCATGGCCGAATGTTCATAGTGCCATAAGAAGGTGTTCTTTTGTGTGTAGCTTAAGAAAGGGAACTCAGAGTGTGATTCGGGATTTGGTAGGAGACCAAATCGGCATTTAGGGAGAAGGAAGAACCACGTTTCGAGATCGTGTTAGATTCGAGCAGTTTGCGATTTCACTAATAGGCAGTGTGTAGTTAGCCTACCGTTTTCCGGGTATTTGTGTTATATGTGTATGTGTTAAATATGTGCTAACTAGTGCAATGGAAATTGTGATATGGATACCCTCAAGGGGTATGTCGATAATCCGGTAAGTACCAAATCTGATCAAATGTGATTACTATTATGAATATGTGATAATATGCTTGATGAACATGCTCATGCATCATTATATTATGTCATTATGGAATGTTGCATGTGCATGGGTTGGGTTATGATATGAAAGAAGGTACGGGTGTACTTCGAGTACGTGGTTTGATGTTAGCCTTGAGCTACATCGTGGATTGACGTTGACTAAGGTCACGTTGTGGATTAATTGCGATTTAGTTCGCGTGGTTTGATGAGTGGCTGTGTGCCTCATCGTGGTTGATATCGGCTATGTGCCATATCGTGGTTGATGAGTGACTTTGTGTCTCATCGTGGTTTTGGTGTTACCTACGACTACATCGTGGATTGGCGCTGACTGAGGTCGCGTTGTGGATTATTGTGCTTAATTGCACGTGGACGACATTGATTGCCTTTTGGAGTAAAAAGGAGAGGGTGATTTGATAATCCCCTGGTGTGTGGTGGCTGGATACGGGGGGGTGAGTAGTGGATGAACCCTAGGTTGGGTTGGGTGCATTTTGCATAATTTTAATGGATATGTGGATTAAGTGATTATATGGGCCAAGGCCCAATTACGGAAATGATGTGAGTAAGTTGTTCTACTATCTGAATTGTGATATGATATGTGGTTGTGGGCTAAGCCCACATGTGGGTGGATTTCAGTGGACTGATTACACACTGAGTCTGTGTGACTCACCCAATTTTTCTCAAACCTTTCAGGTGATGCTCGGACCGGGTTGGAGTGGATACGAGGTGGCCCATGCAGAAGATATTTTATTTGTTTCACACATTTTATTTATGAAAGGTTATTTATTGTAATAAGGGCCACTTTAAGTGTTTAAGGATTTTTATTATGTTTTAAGTTGGATTGTCGATTGTATTATATTATTATTTGAAGTTGTTTTATTTTAAACAACTTAATTTTATTTGGAACTTTAATTATACAATGTTTTATTAGAGACAATAAATTTTCATGTTTTCACCTTTAAGTCAAATATTTTTTTTTAAAAACTTTTTTCCGCAGTGGCATTTCAAATACGGTCATAGCAAATGGACCGGGTTTGGGGTGTTACAAATTGGTATCAGAGCTCGGTTCAAAACTTGGCTTTGAGGGTTTTGGGCCCAAAAACATTTTCTTAAGATGGGCTTTTCAAAAATATAGGTTTTCATAAATTTTTCAGGTTTATTCTGGCATGGCACCTGTATCTCCGACCCGAAGTCACCAGGTAAGTACCTCTATTTGTGGTGTGAATTATTATATGATTGGTATGTGGGCATAATTGGGCTCGTAGATTAGAATATTAGGGCTATTGAACCCTAGGACTAGTCTACTCAAACACAAGTGCATAAGACTTAAGGACTATCAAACAAACCTATGAGTAAGTCGCCGAGTTCGGGTGTGGCAACCATTGTGCGCATGTCTAGAATATTACTAAGATATTTGGAAAACTAAATTTTTATTAGTTTAGCCATTCTTACTTTTATTTGCAATTTATTCTTATTTTATTATTAACTTTGCTAATTTTTCTTTATTTGCTTCTGGCAGGTAATTCTAGTTTATGAATAGAAGGAACCCGTCAGGATCCTTGGTATTTAAGTAGTCCTAGCGACTCACCTCCTCTCCACTCGAATCCTACCTGGTGCGTAGTAACGGTTCACCTTAACCAAGAGGACTTATTCACGGGCTAAACCCGATAATGAAAACCCGAAAGGGACTAGCCATACTGTTTTATAAAAACCTTAGTTTTTAAAATCACTACATTACCCCTTTTGATTTGTAGCAAAATTTATTTTGAAATTTTTTTTCAAAAATGATTCCGATTTACAAAATTACCTAAATACCCCTAAGCGGTAAAATTACAAAAATTCCCTTGGTTTCTAAAAGTTTCAATACTACCCTTGATTTTAATAAAATTTTCTTACTTTGCAAAAGTATCCAAAAAAAAAAAAAAACCTTATTTTGCGAAATATCAAGATGCCTTGGAAAATTTATGAAATTACCCCTGATTGACAAAATTACCAAAATAACCCTGATTTTCAAAATTTCTACCATGGTTCTGATTTGGGAAAATTTTCGAAATACCCTCGAGTTTTGGAAAATTTCAAAGTGCTTTGATTTATTAAAATTTTTGGAATTGACCCTGAATTATTACCAAAAAACCCTTATAGGACGAATGATGAAGTTACCCCTGGGTTGGGAAGGACTGAAATGACCATAGAGGTGTAGTGAATGAATGTGTTTCTGCTTATGAATGTGAAGGTCACTCTCTGAATTAGAGTAGTGAACTTGAGCTGAACCTTTGTGTGATCGAAAGAACTATTTCTAAATACTTTATTTCATAAAAATTGTTTGCTGATAATAAGTGGAACAAAATTCTGATGCATAAAACTTCTTAATCAGATTAAATCGCGACGTTATAAATGAGTTCTAGGGGACGTGGTCGTCGTGGACGTAGTAGAGGTAGAATGGCAATATCGGAACCGGTAGGGTCTGGCCATGGGTCAGAAAATGAAGTACCGCCGCCAGCAGTGGACGCGGAGGATCAAGATCAGACAGGAGGCGATGACGCAGTATCGCGGGCCATGTTTCAAGTGCTCGAGCGAGTGGCAGGAGCTAGTGTAGGAAGCGGAGCTCGAAAGTCAGTGTTGGAACGACTCAAGTTGAACGGGGCTAAAGTTTTTAGAGGAATATCTGGAGTAGCTCCGAATGTGGCGGAGTATTGGATAGAAGCAGTCGAAAGAATAATGGACGATTTGGACTGTACCGATGAGGAAAAGCTGAAGGGTGCTGTTTCGTTGCTCCGGGACGAAGCTTATCGATGGTGGCTCACTGTCAGACAAGGTGTTCCGGCAGATCGATTGGATTGGGATTATTTTAAGGTTAAATTTGAAGGAGAGTACGTTGGAGCCAGTTACTTAGACTCGCAAAGAAAGGCGTTTCTCAACTTGGTGCAAGGAAGTAAGTCGGTAACAGAGTACGATGCGAAATTTGTGCGGTTAAGTCAGTACGCCAAAGGGATCGTGACCACTGATTATGAAAGGTGTGTCCGGTTCAAAGATGGGTTACGAGATGAGTTGTGAATGTTGATTGCTCCGCAAAGAGAAAAGGGACTTTGCTATTCTAGTGGAAAAAGCTCGGATCACTGAAGAAGTTAAGAGGACTGTAAGTGAGATCCGAGAAAAGGATAGGAATTGGAACAAGAGGAGTTTTGGCCCAGCAAAATCACTGGAAGACTTTCAGAAAAGACCGAGGGTCGAGAATTCTGTACGTGCACCTGTACCAGTTGCTGAGAATCGAAATCGTTTATGTGCTCAGTGTGGGAGAACTCACACAGGAGAGTGTTGGGGTAATAGTAAGGAATGTTTCCGGTGTGGATCTAAGGCTCATTTGGTTAAGAATTGTCCTCAGACAATGAAGGTTCGTGGTCCAAACCATGGAGGGAATGGTTCTGGCCGAGGTCGTGGAACCCCCGGCAGAGGTGTTGAAGGTTCGGATGTGGGACAACCAAGGATGTGATAGAGGGTAAGTTCCTTGTTTTGCTTTAGAGATAGCTCATTCTTGTGTTGCTAGTGAAGTGCTTGAAACCTTGGATGCGAACTTAGGAACTGTGCCTAGAAGATAAGATAGTTTTATTAAGATCAGAGTGCGCAGCATAAGCGTAGTGTGATGACTAGGATTGCATGACTGTTAGTTACTTGGAAATTTCGAGGACGAATTTTTTTTAAGGAGGGTAAAATTGTAATATCCCGAAATTGGGCCTAGTAGGATTGGGCCGATTGGACTTTGGGATTAGTCGAGTTTAAAACCTTTAAGAATAAGAAAATAGTGTTTTTGCAAATTGGATTTATTAGTTAAATGGATTTGGAAGGTTACGAGGTTTATATGAATTCTCGGGTTTATTTAGGTGCTTAGTATAGTTTTGTGAAGGCTTGGAATTATTAGCTAAGCTAGAATAATTTTAGTTTGAAAAATTTAGTGAAGTGGATTAGGTGAACTTGACACTTAAGTTAATTTAAGTGTTAAATTTAGCACATGAAGAATTAGTGGCAAGGTGGTTAAGATGCATGAAGAGTTACTTGAGGGAAGTGGTTCGAGTAGCATGTTTAGCATTTTGAAGACTTTATTTTTTTTATGTAACCTAGCATTAATGGACGGTCAAGCTTTACATATGGTAAGTTAGACTTTAGATTTTATGGCAAGTTGAATATTAGTTTAGGAAAGCTTGTATTTTGGGATAAGAATCTTGAGGTTTATGGAAGGATGGGGGGACATAAGGCTTGGCTTAAGGAAGTTGTTTTGGAAACTATTCCAAGGCCATTAGTGCATGAATGTGGACGGCATGTGTGGCTAGAGGGGGTGGCTGAATGTTGATAGGAAGTTTGGGGGGGAATAGTTGGTCAACTTTAACATTTTGTGCACCTTTTTACATTTTCTTTTCCTCTCCAAAAACTCCCTCTTTGGCCGATTGTACCTTAGACATTTTGTGCAATTTTGCTTTTGATTTAGCTATCATTTGTGTTTGAACCAAATACTATTTTGTTTTTAATTGTTCTTTCCCCCCTCAAGTGCATTCCTTCTTTCTTTTCTTTTTGTGACCAAAACTACAAAACTATCAAAAGACCATTTCTTCACTTTTTCCCTTATTGCCAAATGCACTTGGACTCAAAGTTCTTCCTTGATTCATCTTCTATTCTCGAGAACCCGAAAACCAAACTCCTCATTTCTATTCATCTTTTCCTCTTTGCTTTCCACAAGAGACTTTCAACATTATTTTTCTCCCTAATTTTTCACCATAGCCGAATTCTCTAAGCATTCAACTCCGTCCATTTTGGCGTGATCTCTCTTCATCATTCATGTGCCGAAACCTTTCTCTTTGGGGTCTTGGAGCCGATTCTTTGATGGTGCTTTAGGAGTGGTGAACAACGTGTGGTAGTAAGTATATTTTCTTCCTTAGCAATCGGTTTTATTTATTTCTTCATGGGTGTGCCGAAATCAATGGATTAAGTCTTGGTTTTAGGCATGGCCAAATGTTCATAGTGCCATAAGAAGGTGTTCTTTTGTGTGTAGCTTAAGGAAGGGAACTCAGAGTGTGATTCGGGATTTGGTAGGAGACCAAATCGGCATTTAGGGAGAAGGAAGAACCACGTTTCGAGATCGTGTTAGATTCGAGCAGTTCGGGATTTCACTAATAGGCAGGTGTGTAGTTAGCCTACCGTTTTCCGGGTATTTGTGTTATATGTGTATGTGTTAAATATGTGCTAACTAGTGCAATGGAAATTGTGATATGGATACCCTCAAGGGGTATGTCGATAATCCGGTAAGTACCAAATCTGATCAAATGTGATTACTATTATGAATATGTGATAATATGCTTGATGAACATGCTCATGCATCATTATATTATGTCATTATGGAATGTTGCATGTGCATGGGTTGGGTTATGATATGAAAGAAGGTACGGGTGTACTTCGAGTACGTGGTTTGATGTTAGCCTTGAGCTACATCGTGGATTGACGTTGACTAAGGTCACGTTGTGGATTAATTGCGATTTAGTTTGTGTGGTTTGATGAGTGGCTGTGTGCCTCATCGTGGTTGATATCGGCTATGTGCCATATCGTGGTTGATGAGTGACTTTGTGTCCCATCGTGGTTTTGGTGTTAGCTACGGCTACATCGTGGATTGGCGCTGACTGAGGTCGCGTTGTGGATTATTGTGCTTAATTGCACGTGGACGACATTGATTGCCTTTTGGAGTAAAAAGGAGAGGGTGATTTGATAATCCCCTGGTGTGTGGTGGCTGGATACGGAGGGGTGAGTAGTGGATGAACCCTAGGTTGGGTTGGGTGCATTTTGCATAATTTTAATGGATATGTGGATTTAGTGATTATATGGGCCAAGGCCCAATTATGGAAATGATGTGAGTAAGTTGTTCTACTATCTGAATTGTGATATGATATGTGGTTGTGGGCTAAGCCCACATGTGGGTGGATTTCAGTGGACTGATTACACACTGAGTCTGTGTGACTCACCCAATTTTTCTCAAACCTTTCAGGTGGTGCTCGGACCGGGTTGGAGTGGATACGAGGTGGCCCATGCAGAAGATATTTTATTTATTTCACACATTTTATTTATGAAAGGTTATTTGTTGTAATAAGGGCCACTTTAAGTGTTTAAAGATTTTTATTATGTTTTAAGTTGGATTGTCGATTGTATTATATTATTATTTGAAGTTGTTTTATTTTAAACAACTTAATTTTATTTGGAACATTAATTATACAATGTTTTATTAGAGACAATAAATTTTCATGTTTTCACCTTTAAGTCAAATATTTTTTTTTAAAAACATTTTTCCGCAGTGGCATTTCAAATTCGGTCATAGGAAATGGGCCGGGTTTGGGGTGTTACAATATGGGTTGCTAGGGACCTATAGAGAATTCGGCTAAGCATGGGTGTATTGAGATTTTGTGTATTTTTGATTTTGTAAAATAGGGACTACAATGTCAAAATGTGAAAATATGAGGGCTAATTTGTAAATTGCCCTAAATATGTGTTTTTGGGTTGAATTGAATGATTTAGTGAATAAATGGATTAAATTTGAATATGTATAGATCAAGAACCGAAGAAAATGGATTTAGATCGCGGAAAGTCGAAAGTAATTGAATAGCCAAATTCGATCGTTTACCTGAATCCGAGGTAAGTCGATATACAAATAAATGCATTTGAATTGAGCTAATTGTGCACATATGAAATTTAGCTTGTGTTGAATATTCTCGAGATGTTATGTACATGGAATTCGAGATAGTATCGACAGTGTATCTATGTTCGATAAGTCCTGTACGAACCTAGGAATAGATAGGATTACATATGTAATGAGATAGGTTTTCGATATGTGAGATCATGTAAGACTAGGACGTTGGCATTGATTCGAGATTTCGTGTAGGACCACGTCTGCGACGTTGGCATCGATATTTAAGTATATGTAAGACCACGTCTGACACATCGGCATTGTGCAATTATTCTAAGTACTCTGAGTATCCTATTTAGTTCCGAACGCTTCAACGGGCAAATCCAAGAAAAGAGAG
Organism: Gossypium australe; assembly: GCA_005393395.2. Lineage (NCBI taxonomy): Eukaryota > Viridiplantae > Streptophyta > Magnoliopsida > Malvales > Malvaceae > Gossypium > Gossypium australe. The sequence continues at coordinate 60,346,248 of CM016617.1, forward strand.
ACTATGTGAAATGTATAAACAATTCAGGTACGTTTGAAAAGTGGACTATGTATTTGTATGAAAAGGTAAGTGTTTATATGAGCTTACTAAAGTGAATATTTGTATAGATTTGATGAGATAATATATGATACATGATTGAATGAGCTATGAGTAAAGTGATACTTTGATCTATGAAAGGTGGGTAAGTAATGGCTAAACAAATTAACCAAAGGATATGTGATGAATTTGCAAATGAGAAACATTAATGTCATTGTGTCAATGTGGCTATGTGCATTTTATGTTATGTTTATTTGTATATGGCTTACTAAGCTTTTGAAAGCTTACTTTATGTGTGTTTACTCTGTTTTACAGATTGTCAAAGCTACGAAAAGCTCGGGAATCATCGAGGATCATCTCCACACTATCAAACACTATTTTGGTACACTTGAATGTGAATATAGTTTAATATGTATAGGCTAATTATTTTGGAATATGTTTGAGATATGTAATAGCCATGTGATATGGCTATATAAATGGTAGTTTTATGAATGAAGAGTCATGCTATATGATGCTTGGTTTTGGTATGGTTCTGGGGTTACGAAATGGTCAAGGTAATGGTAAGCTTATTGATGGAAAGTGAGTATATGTATTTGATGAATAATGATTATGTTGAAATGGTAAGTTTGTGAATGAATCATGTTTGTGTAAGAGTATGCCCAAAGATCAATCATGAGATGGTTGTAATAACATACTTAATTTACCATGTTTATTAATATAAAGCGTTGTCATTATTATTTCAGTTTTTCTTTCTGTGTGTATAGATAAACTGTTTTATAATAATATCCTGAGAATAATATGATTATTCTTAAAAGATCCTTAGTCGAGTATTATTGTTGACTAGGACAATAATAATGCATTAAGACTAACATGTAGTTGATTGATGATAAAGAGATGTCATTGATATGGAGTGTCAAAATCAATGCATGAATATGTGTGTTAGAGAACAACATATTGGATTGACCCGCTATGAGTATGTTTCTTGGATTATTATGTAATTGTCACAACATTACTCATAGTGATTAATATGTATATGATCCTCAGACTTGAGATCATTATTATCCCAGCATCGTGAGTTGTATATTTTGATACAGTCAAACGTACACCGTAACAGGTTGTTCTATAAAGGCTGATGTTGGATATACCACAATCTATGTAGAGGGATATGGTTGATCAATAAAGGATAAGTCCCTCCTACATAATAGGAGTAATATCTTAGGCCACTTGATTGAGTGAGACTAGAAATGCATGGCCATGCTCAAATAAGTTGATATGAAATGTCATACTAATTTGTATATCATAGTCTACTCAAGATATCAAGAAACATGGGATGGATTATGCAAGTGTGACTATCCCATGACTTGTATCCGTTCCAGAGATAAAGGACTTAAGGATTAATGCATGAAAGGTTAATCACGAAAGGTTATGTCGAATCATGACTTCTTGTAACTTAGGTAGCAATGATGCATTGCTAGATGCCACTCATTGTCTGTGACAATAGAATCGTTCTAGTATTACTGCTAACGTTGCAAGAACCTACAGGGTCACACCCTATGGTTGAAATGAACGGAATAAAATATAGTTGGTATTGTGCTTGGTTGTCACATAAATTAAATTAATTAAAGAATTAATTTAATTGGGCAATCAAAAATTGAACATATTATATGTACAAGGATGTTGTACACATAATGATAACATAATTTTATTAATATATGAATTTGATTCATATATAAATTTAAATAAATATAGTTTACCGGAATCCTTATTATAATTAATGTAATTATAATTTTCAGATATAATTAATGTAATTATAATTTTCGGTTAAAAACTTTATTGTATTTATTTAATCTTGTAATACATTCAAGACATACCAATTATAAAAGGCCCAATTAAGAGGATACCTATTATAAAAGGCCCAATGAGAAAGGCACCCATTATAAAAGGTATTAAAAGGAGACAAAACAAAATATGAAAACCCTAAGTGATTGCTTGTTAGGTCTAGCAGCCGTCAAGCAAATAAGCCTCCAAAACAGTTTTGGAGATTTCTTCCGTTCATAGTCAAACCGGGTGGATTACGTAGAGGCCGACATCGGAAAAGGTTGAGGCTTGATTCGACAGTAGATCAAAGCTCTTGTTGCCAAGGCGTCGCTGTCTACTCAGATTGAAGTTTTGGTAATTTTGAAACCTTTATTTCACCCCGATTCGTTCCTCACACATGGATCCATGATTTGGATCGCCGGATCTAATTTTATTCTGCTGCGCCATGGGGTACCGGCGTTCCATCAGTTTGGAAATGCTTGTGAATAAGTTGAGTTAAATGTTGCCTAAAATGGTATGCTTGAGATGCCTTTGAATGCTTGGAAAAGTTGGTTATTTTGGCATGAATTGAATTGGTATGTTGCATGTAGGAAAAACCCAATGTGTGGGTGGCATTTTGGCCTTCAAAATGGCCTATAATTGCCCACACGGTTGAGCACACGGGCGTGTGGCTCGACCGTGTCCTTCGAGGTTGCAATTCGAAACAAGTCAGACTCGACCACAGGCAAGACACACGGGCGTGTGACTGGCCGTGTGGATCAAGTCAGTAGCGACCACGGGCTGGACACATGGCTATGTGACTGGCCATGTGGTGCAAGTCAGTGACGACCACGGGTGAGGCACATGGGCATGTCCATGGCCGTGTGGACAAGTCAGTATGTATGCCTTGTTTTGACACGGCTTAAACACATAGGCGTGTCTGAGGCCGTGTGAGGCACACGGCCTGCCCACACGAGCGTGTGGCCTCTGTAACTTTGAAAAATTTTTAAATTTCTGAGAATTTCCGTATGTGTTCGGTTTCGTCCCGGCCCTATTCTAAAGCAAGTTTAAGGTCTCGAAGACCTGTTTAAGGGACACTTTGATGTGATTTGTCAAATTATGTTTTAAAATGTCCGTAAAAGTTTCCGATTGTTCAGTAATGCCTCTTAACCCTAGACTGGCGACGGATATGGGTTAGGGGTGTTACAGATAATTTAGATAGTCATAACGGTGTAAATGGGCCTAAGGCCCATTATTCGGCCCAAGTGGGCGCACACACTCGTGTGGCCCATTTCAGCCCAAATTCAGTCATAGCTATGCGAATGATATAGCCCAGTCTGGTATTTGCCACTTATCATGGATTTATTCCGTATGGGACCCACGGGCCTATTGGGCCCACACGGCCCATTTCAGCCAAACGAGGCCCGATACCAAGAGCACGAGAATGCTCGTGGTGGCCTCTATAGTATATCGCCCACAATTTGTGGGCTCAATTTACCACATAAGCAATCGCATGCTCGTGGGGCCTCAAATGCCGAAGTTTCGGCTTTTCGGCTCTTGTCGTTCTACAGTCAAAACAATGTGAATGCACTTAAACCATTTTGCAAAATCGTTCTAAGATCCATGAGCACTAAACCTTGTTTGAATGAGGGTGACTTTTTCCCGCTTAAACCATTGACGAAGGTTGATTTCAAGGTTCTTGGCCAAAAACCTGTATTACAACCTAATGTTGTTAACTATTATCATAAACGTCAATAACTTGAATCAAGCAGATAACAACTTACTGAGCATAGAACTAAGAATGGTAGATAGAAGTAATCGGTCTACACAAGCACCCCCAAACCCGAGGCAGGAGATGGTACAATCACACCCCTGGTAGTAATGGCAGAGACAATATGATGTTAGAGGGAAAAATATTTCGACAGAAAGTAGAGAAAGGGAAGAGACAATCGTGAATCTAAACAAAGATGGCGGCTACAGCAAGGTTTGGCCATAAATCAAGGATTCGACACCCGAAAAGAAAACCAAGTTACCTTAATCGAATGCAGCGAGAGAAATTTGACTACAAGAGAATTTGGCCAGCAATGTAGGAGGGAACTCTAAGAAAACAGAAGAAAGTAGAGAGGAAGGAAAGAAGCAAAATCGAAATAGTGAACAAGGGAGAAGCCAATACAAGAAGCAGAGAGAGAAAAGGCAACAAAAGCCAATTTTTGGCACCCATGGCATAAAGAAGCAAAACGCAAAAGAAAAAGAGCATACAAAACCGAAAATTTGAGAGAATAACAGCTCAGCCGAAAAGCTCCTGTGTACCTACTATGCAATTTCGGCACAACTCTATTACACTTCGAATTCCACTTTTTCCTCCCCTAAATCTCTCGTAAAATCCCTTCTTGAACCTCTCCATGACCCGTACACCATTCAAATCCTATTCAAACTCCCCTTAGCTGTGTTTCAGTCCAACTCTACTACCTACACAGCTCAAGCAGCAAAACAAATACCCCCTTGCGCAACCCAGGACTTGAACCTCAAACCTCTCAGCTACACAACACGCCACCTTGCCACTAGACCACAAGCTCTTCTTGTGTCATAAAACATGCATTAATATTTATAAGGCCTATATGCCAATGTCCATATTCATTTAAGAGAAAAACTAAAAATTTTGCAAAAGCCAAAACTTGAACCCAAGCTTCTCAAACACTCCCATACACACCCAAATCACCTAACCACTGACGTAGACATGTATTTGTGTCAGAACATGAAAAATTAAAGACCCTATATTTTTGGGGCATTACATCCTAGGCCCTATTCTAGGATGTTACATCTAAACAAAATAATAGTCCCTAAAAATGGCGCCAAAAACTTCTTTCGTAGAAATGTGTAAGTATACGCAATCGTTAATAAGTAAAAAAAGTGATAAGTATTGAGTAACGTCTCCACAGGGATTATATATGAAAAGTAGAATATTTATGGAATTAATATTCACAATTTGGTAAGGGGAAAATAATAAGAGGTGTTTTAAATCTACTGTCACTAAATTAAATCTAAAATATTATCAAGGTAAACAAAATATGATCACAGAATTAAAACAACAATCATAAGATTTACAACTATGACATGAAAGAGCCAGATTAATTACTTTTCTTTAAATTAATAATATTTACTAAAATGTTGACAATGTTACAATATATCCGTTGGCAAATCAATTATTTACTAACCTAAGCTAGATTTCTCCCAAAAGTGGTTATACAAGGTAATAGATATTGCTACATACCATTACAAATCTGATTATTAATCATTAAACAATCAAACATGCACCATTCAAATATTGTGTCTGTTAATTACCATCTTGTTGGAAGAAATAATTAATTCAAATGCTTTCTAAAACTTTATAATGCAAGAAGAACATACACGATTTTACTTGAATGAGTAAAAAAATGATACACTGAACATATCAACAAAGTAGAAATAGTATTAAATAAAGAATTGTAATAATCTAGCATCGAAAAAATTTAAGCCATAATATTTGAATTGAAAATAGAATAATAAAAAACAACCATGTTCATCAACTTCACAAAAGTAAAGAAAAAAAGAGAGAAGCTAGAGCCAATCGTGTGGATCTATTGACACGGTCGTGTTGCTCTTCCTTCATCCTTTTCTTATTCCAGTAATGCAAAATATCCTCCGGATTCTGGTTTGACAGTTCTCAAGTCTTCTTGTTTTTACTCTCTCAGATCTATGTTTTTTTTTCTTTTGAATGAAGAAGAAGAAAAATGATAGAAGGTTTGTGTGTGTGGCACGAATGAGGTTGGAAAAAAGATGAAAAGAATGGTGGAAATTTTTTAGGGTTCAGAGGATGGCTTCTTTTCAAGAGTTGGATGCCCCTTTGATGTGAAATGAGTGCTCCATTTATACTTGGAGTTCCCAACCATCATGGCTTAAAATAGAATTCAAAATCCTCATTTTTTCTCACTTGAGTGGTCGGCCCCTAGGAATAGGAAAGGATAGAGTCAAATTGCTATTTTTGGAGGAGAGGAGTTGGCGTCCCATTGAATTCCTCCTTCAGTGGTTGCTTGACTCCTTCTTTCAACGTGGAGTGTTAGGATGGAATAAGGCCAAGTCTCCCTAGCCATTGGCAGCTTGAAGCATCAATTGGGATTTCTTGTTGGGCTAATCGATTGGGTTTTTGCTCCTTTATGATTACATTTTTATGTTCAAGTCTTCCCAAGTTAGGCCTTAATTCATTCTGAGGTCCCAATGACAATTCTCGAGACTCTTAGAAAATTAACAACTCTACCCAATATGTGACTTTCCCCGGACTCTTCCCGAATGGACCCTCAAAACATATAAAAACATGGCATTTAGCATTAAATTTATTAAAATAACTTAAATTCATAATATAAAATAATTATTGCAAAACAATGAAAAAAAAACTATGAAAACATTAGAAATGACTCAAAATTTACATAAATAATAAGTTTTAAAGTACTTATGATAACTCTTTAAATTAGAATTATTAGTTGTCCTCTTTGAAGACAAAATATCTTGATATATTACATGATAATGCCTACCACAGAGGTCGTTCCAACTATACGATTATAAGGAAGTGCTACTTACTTTCAGGAAATTTCCTCACTGAAATTCACATGATAACGTCTACCTTAGGGCAGGTCCGTTTCATGCCATCACAAGAGACCATTTATGGAGGCCATATGTCTTATTTAGGGACCTTTTTCCACTCAATATTTTAAAAACATGCAAGGTTTTTAATGTTCGGTTTCAATTATGAATGATTAATATATGTATGAAAAGTGTTAACCCGTTTTTTAGTACTACCAAGAATGGTGGTTCCGAAACCCAATTTTTCAATAACCGGGTCTGTAAATATTATTATTTAATATTTCTGAGCCTATTATTTTATTATATTGAATTTTGGTCGAGTAATTTTATTGAACGTATGGTTAACTAAGGTACAAATATAATGACCCTAAAGTTAGTTGTGTCAAAAAATGAGGTATTAGGATCTTGTTTTTGTAAACCAAGCTCGTAAAATGAATTAGTAAGTAATTTTGTTGAATTAGTGACTAGTTATAGTAAGTAATTTTGTTGAATTAGTGACTAGTTAAGGTACAAAGTGTAAATTGTAAAAGTGGTAAAAGTTAATTGCAATTTATTTTTATCTATTCAATGGGGTAAATAATATTATACCTAGGGTCAAAGTGGAAATTAGACCATTTTCAATAGTAGTGGACAATTAGATGCTTATTTTGAGTGTTACATGTTATAAAGTTTAATTAAATTATATTTTATATGTTAATAATATTAGAAACAAAGTCATTATCTTTCATCTTTCATATTTACTTCTCTCCACCGTTTAGAAACCAAAAAGCTTAAGGAAGCCGTTGTTGTTAAGATTCAAGCTACGACCATTTGCATGACCAGGAATTGAGTAAATTGAAAGATAATAAAGAAAATGAGAAATTACAGATTAGTCCCACATACCTTATCGGTTTTTGTTTTTGCTAGGTAAGTTTATATGGTGTAATTATGCTTTGATCCTTATGTATATTAAATTGTGAAAGTTTATTTATAAGTTCTAGTGAACTTTGAATTGTTCAATTGAACATTAAAGGGTGAGATAAGAATTAAATTGAAAAAGGATAAATATGAACTTACATGATAGGAATTACCCTAACGAAACTTCATAAATGTATCATACACATGGTTAAAAGTTGATTTCTAATGATTCTCAGATCCAGCATTTGTTACAGACTTGATGATACATGTGACACAGGTTTAGTTCGTACGAGTAACTTGATGTCAATTTATACATTTAGCCCGGATGGGTAACCTTACATGTATGTTTATAGCCTTGGGCCAAGCTCTTTGATGTGTCGATAAATGTTTAGCCCGGACTGGCAGCCTGACACTAAGATATGTTTAGCTCGAAGAAGCAACCTAAGGTTGTTTTAAACATTCAGCCTGGACAGGTAACCCGACCTGTACATTATAGATTTGGACAAGCTATTTGACGTGTCTATAAAATTTTTAGCCCAAATGGGTAACTTGACACAAGCAAATATGTTTAGCTCAGATGAGCATCAAATGTTATTAGTACCTATGTATTCGAGTTCTTTTACGGTGTTTTATTAGGCAACTTATAAGATACAAAATGTGGAAATTGATCATGTAATGTGCTTAATGATCAAAGGTAGCAAAGTGGAGGGTTTAATGACAAATTGAGTATATAAATATGGTTGAGTTGAGATTAAATAAGATTTGGAAGATATGAAATGTTATGCTTGTACTTGATATCTTACATGATTGAATGTCAATCAAGCTCACATTGTTGTGATTATGTTTTGATGTGTTAGGTCAACTTGATTATACACATTAGTTTAACATATGTATTTGTTATATTAGGTAAATTAAATGTTTGTAACATATTTGCTTACTAAGCATTACTTACCATGTTGCTTTTCTTTTCCTATATATTTTGACTTGTGGAACGTGTCGACCGCATCCTCGAGGAGCATATACTATCCATCACCTGATTCGACAAACTTTTTATCGTTTAAACTTGACTATATGTGGAATGTACTTAGGGTTTTCATGTTACCTTGTAATGCTAATTTTGATTTGGAACTTGTTATTAAAGTTTTAATGTAATTGGAAAATGGTATATGTGCACAAGTATAATATGAATGTCGATATCTATTGTTGCATAATTGATCATGAATCGAATTGAAGAAATGAATGGTTAACTGCATGAAATGGTATAACTAGGTATGACGTGAATTGGTGCCAATTGTGGTATATTGGTTAGATGTTTAGAAGGATGATTACATGTTATGTTTTGGATTGTTTGAATGGTTGATAACTTGGAAGTTTAGTTGCATTTAGATAAATTATTAGGTAGATTATGGTGTTAAGCTATGTCATATTAGTTTAGTTGATGTTGGAATTGTATAAATGAGCGCTTGTGTATGTTTTGAGATTTTTTTTTTGTGTAGGTTTTAAGTGCGCCTAAGGCACCATTTAAGGTAAGGTTTGGTTTAGGCATGGAAAGTGGCCGAAATGAGAGAGTTTTGGAATTTTTGGCAACAAGGTATTGATATCCTAGGTAAAGGTATTGGTACTTTTTTTAGCTGATTTTCAAAACATCGAATGTCAATATGGTACCGATACTGGACTAAAATATCGATACTTTACAAGGGTTTGGATACTATTGAACTTATGTTTCTATGTTTTGCAAAATAGAATGTCAAAATGATATCAATATTAAATTAAGGTATTGATACATAATGATAAGTATTGGTACTTCAAGACTAGTATCGATACCTTTAAATTGAACTTGATTTTTAATGAAACATGGAACCTAAAAATTGCATTGGTACCTGGCCTTGGTATCAATACCTATACTCAGATTTTGAAAAGTTTGCAGTTGGTCCTCCTTCATGCTTGGGATAACTCAAGAGCTTTCATAAGCTCAATTCAGGCCTGATTTTATTTGGATATTATGTTATGCATGGAATTATGTCATATATCGGTGATGGAATGAATTAATTACTATGTGATCGTGTCAGTAAGTCTTAATATTTATATAATGACTGATCGAGCCTGGAAACTAACTATGACAACGAATAAGGCAAGCGCACCTATCGTTTGGTAGTATAGCTATGGCAAGACCAGAAATATCGTATCCTCAAGGACCAAAAGTACTAGTAATTACTATCTTTCTATTATTTAGCCTACGAATTAAGGGAATTATTGTTTAATCTAAAACTAACTAATTACTAAGCTAAAGATGCTAAGACACAGAGAATGAATTGGGAAAATACTTTTGGGAAAACCAGTTGATTAAGACAATACCCAAGGAAGAATCCACCTAGACTTCAATTGTTATTTAACTCTGAACCAGATGATTTATTCACTTGACTAGATCTGTAGGATTCCCTAATTTATATTAATACCTCTCTCGAAGCTACTAACGTCTAACCCTAGGTTGATTAATTGAAATATCTTTCTAATTAAAACCCCTAGAATTGCATTAACTCGATCTATGGACTCCCATATTAGGTTTGACCCTAATTCGGCAGATTTTTGTCGTCCTATCTCTAGGAGTGCGATCAACTCCGCTTAACTATGCTAGATCTACTCTTAAACAAGGAATTTTGCTCCACTGCCTAAGCACATCAATACTTGAATCAATATCCTAAAATATCAAAACAAGAATTAAGAACACATTATTAAGTACAAATCAAGTATTTATCATACAGTTCAGAAAACAATAACAAGATCCGTCTTAGGTTTCATCCCCCTCAGGTATTTGAGGGGTTTAGTTCATGTTCATAAAAGAATACATCTCAGAAGAAAGTATAAAACAAAACATAAGAAAAACCCTAAAACCCCCTGAAGAAAATTGAAGGGAAGATTTTTCGTCTTGAGTATGATTCCGGCTCCTTGAGATGAATCAACTGGCTGTCTTCGAGTAAATCCCACAATTTGACCCTCTCTGGCTTGGCTCCTCGGCCTACCTGAACGCCCCCCTTTTAAGTCACACTTAGGGTGTTTATATAGGCTTTCAGAATGTCTTTCTTTGCCCCTAAGTATCCTAATCTGAGTGGAATTAAAAAAAGTCACGGCAGGGACACGGCCGTGTGGCACACCCATGTAAATCGAGCTCAGGCTATGTTCGGGTCTGCTAAAGAGGCACCGTGTGGCTCGGGCCCAAGCCGTGTGAATTTCGTACTTTGGCCCATTGTCTCCGTTTATGGCCCATTTCTCGTTCTTTTCATCCTCCGATGCTCTCCTAAGTATAAAACATGAAATTAAAGGATTAGGAGCATCAAATTCTACAATTCAGGGAATAAATCATCCAAAAGTATGCTAAATGTGGAATTGAAATATGAACATATTATGGTTTATCAAATACCCCCACACTTAAGCATTTGTTTGTCCTCATGCAAAATTCTCAATTCTCAATTAAAATGAACTTCCTCAATTCATAATATTAATGAATAGTGTTTCATCATAATTCATAGATAATTTATACATTGATAATTTAAGTAGAAGGGTCCTAAAGATTCAAATAGTTAAAGTCATAGTTTTTATAGCACGAAAACTTAAGTGTTTCCCCTTACCTAAATAATCACCTTTAATTCAAAATCGACAAGAGTTGACATTCTCACTAAAGATTCACTCAAAGTGTTTAAGGTTTAAAATTAAGCACTTAAAAGTTGAACATGAAAAGTTAACCCCATAGGCTTGCATGAAAATCAAATCTCCACCACCATAGAATGAAATGATACACAGATCAAAAGGTCTTTTAATGGTTGTAACGGGGCTTTGGTTAAAGGTGTGGATAAAAGCTGAATTAAATGGTTAGTATCAAGATTGAATTGACAAATTATCTAACTTAGAAAGATGAACTAGGACTCCAATAATTACATCAATTAAAATTTTATAACACGAGCTTCTTCTCAATATATGAAATTTTAAACGTATAAGCTCAATTAACATAGAACTAATAATGGATATACTTTTTTTTAAGAACAAATCAAGTAAATAGATTTTAACAATTGAAATAGAGAATGTAGTTAGGCAATAGGTCAAATCAAATCTCGATATAAGGGTAGTCAAGAGAAATGGTGATAACAAATACAAGATGGGTTTTGGGTTAATATTAGTGGGTGAGTCAATAAACGGTTTGTTAAGATCAAAGGGGTTCACTAGGGGTTAATTATGAGGGTAGGCTTTTAGTGGAGTAAGTGGGTGATAAACCGTAATAGTAACATATTTTAATCCCACATTTAGCATGCTTTTGGATGATTTAAGCCTCGATTTATATAAAAGGTTCTCTTAATCCTTTCTTTTCATGTGTTATACTCAGGAAAGCACCCGAGGATAAAAAGAACGAGAAACGGCCCCAAAACGGAGCAAATTGGGCCAAGGTGGAAATTGACACGGCCTGGACTTACGCCCACACGGCCGTGCCTTGTTAATCATCTAGAACACAGCCTGACCCCCGATTTACACGGTCGTGCCTCATTAAAGAAATCCGAACACAGCCTAAAGACTAGTCACACAAGCGTGTGACATGGCCGTGTCCCTGTCGTGGCAATGAACAATTTCAATCGGTTTTGGGTACTTTGGGGCAAAGAAACACATTCCAAGAGCCTATATATACCCCCTAAGTTCATCCTTGAAGGGGGCGATTAGCTAGGCCAAGGAGCCAAGCCGGAAAGGTCAGATTTGTGGGAATCACTCGAAGATAGCCAGTTGATCCATCCCAAGAAGCCGAATTCTACTCAAGGTGGCAGATTTCTCCTGCAATTCCTTCAGGGAGTTTTAGGGATTTCTTATGTTTTTTTTTTATCTTTTCTCTTGAGATGTTTTCTTTATTTGTTATGAACTAAATCCTTCAGATACCTGAAGGGGATGAAACCTAGATGAATCTTGTTATTATTTTCTGAATTATATGATAATTACTTAGTTTGGTCTTAATTATGCAAGCTTAATCCAAATTTGATGTGCTTAGGTGGAGGAGGAATAGACCCTGCCTAAGAGAAGATCTAGCATAATTAAGCAGAGTTGGTCGCACGCCTAGAGATAGGGTGACGAGATTTTGCCGGATTAGCGTGAAACCTAATATGGGAGTCCATAGATCGATTTACTGCTATTCTAGGGGGTTATTAAGTGACAAAGAGATTTCTGTTAATTAACCTAGGGTTAGACGTTATTCGCGTTGAGAGAAGGTTTAATATGCGTTAGGGAGTCTTACGGATCAAGCTAAGTAAATAAATCGTATGGTTCAGCATTAAATAACAAGTGAAGTCTAGGTGGATTCTTTCTGAGGGTATCATCTTAATCAACTGAGTTTTTTCTAAAGTTATTTTCCCAATTCATCATTTTTGTCTTTGTGTCTATGGCTTAGTAATTAGTTTAGATTATATTAAAGCAACTTCACTTATTTTAGGCTAAATAATAAAAAGAAAGTTAGTATTAGCACTTTTAGTTCCTTTGGGTTTGATAGTCTGGTCTTGCCTAAGCTATACTACTGTTCGATAGGTACAGTTGCCTTCAATCATTGTCAGAGTTAGTTTCCAGGTTTGATCATTCTCTTTATAAATTTTAAAGCTCGACAGGCATACGATCAAGTTTTTGGCGCCGTTGCCGGGGAACTAAAATATTAAGAAAACTCTATTTTTATTACTTTAGCAATTTTTTTTATTTTTTTTCGCAATTTACTTTTATTTTTATTTTTAGATTAATTTTTTGATTTTGCTAAATTTTCTTTTCTTCTTCCTTTTCCCAACAGGTACCTCAAGTTTATGACTATAAGAGACCTGAGAGGACCACTAGTATACGATATTGAAATTGAAGCTACCTTTTGTAGGAATCGCAGAGAAATCAGGCGAGCCCTAAATTACACAGAAGAAAATCAAGAAGACAGATCCAATCCTACTGAAGGGATGGACGAGAATAATCCACAACCACATGATGTGGGAGAAAATAATGCTCCATGTACAATGTTTGATTATGCTAAACACATTTAACAGGAGCAGAATCGAGTATTGTTAGGCCTGCTATAGCTGCTAATAATTTTGAATTAAAGCCTAACACAATACAAATGATTCAAAAATTTGTTCAATTTGATGGTTTGCAGGACGAAGACACAAACACTCATATAGCTAATTTCTTAGAGTTCTGTGATACCTTTAAAATAAATGGCATTTCTGATGATGCCATACGTCTTCGGTTATTTCCCTTTTCATTAAGGAATAAAGCCAAACAGTGGTTGAACTCATTACCACGAGGGTCAATCACCACATGGGAGCAAATGACTGAAACGTTTTTATTGAAATATTTTCCACCGGCCAAAACGGCCAAATTACGAAATGATATCTCTTCTTTTGTGCAGATGGATTTAGAGACATTATACGACGCATGGGAGAGATACAAGAATCTCTTGAGAAGGTGTCCACACCATGGTTTACCCTTGTGGCTACAAGTCCAAACTTTTTATAACGGTGTAAACCCCTCAAAGAGGCAACTAATTGATTCAGCCGCCGGTGGAACCTTAAACAACAGAACTCCTAAAGTAGCCTATGAGTTCATTGAAGAAATGTCACTGAATAATTATCAGTGGCAAGTTACAAGGACTAAACCGACAAAATCAGCCAGGGTTGACAACATCGATGCAGTAACCATGTTATCAATGTAGGTAGAGATGATGAATAAAAAGCTTGATAGTTTGTGTTCTTTTTAGGCACACCCAAGCATGCAGTGCGATACAAGTGGAACTGCGGCGAATCCTGAGTACCCACCCTACCAACCAGGCGCAGAGAGCGAACAAATGAATTATATAGGTAATAATTTCAGATCCAATAATAATCCTTATGGTAATACTTACAATCCAAGTTGGAGGAACCACCCAAATTTTTCATGGGGAGGTCAAGGAAATCAAGGAAATCAAAGGCAACAACCTCCTCAAAATTTCCAAAATCAGCCATATCCGCAAGAGAAAAAGCCAAACCTCGAAGAGATTCTGACGAAGTTCATGGCAAGCACAGAAAATCGTCTCCAAGATACAGAGAAAACACTAAAAAATCAACAAACATCGATTGACGAGACCAAGAACCGAATCGGGGAACTTACTAAGTCAGTAGGGGAAGTCACTAAGGCAGTCGGACAACTTGCACAGTTAATGTCTGAATGACTGCAAGGACATCTACCAAGTAACACGGAGATTAATCCAAAGGAGCAAATTCAAGCCATCATAGCTCATGATAGTAAAGTGGTAGACAAACCAACTGAGGTGGACAAAGGTAAAATAGAGGTAACACAAGAAAAGCCAATACCGGTAATCAAGGAATACCAACCTCGCATACCTTACCCCGAAGCCATAAAAAGAGATGATACATAGGAACAGTTCGGTAAGTTTCTTAAACTTTTAAAGAAATTACATATTAACTTACCTCTTCTTGAAGCTTTTTTTCAGATGCCAGACTCGAGAAAATTTTTAAAACAGCTTTTGACGAACAAACGCAAATTAGACGAAGAGCCACATGCTCAGCAATGTTACAAAGTAGACTACCGTGGAAGCAAAAAGATCCAGGGAGTTTTACTATTCCATGTTTAATTGGTAGGTTAAATGTGGATAATGCGTTAGCTGATTTAGGGGCAAGTATAAATGTCATGCCTTACACATTGTTTAAACGACTAGGTCTAGGGAAGCCCAAACAAACTAGGATGAGTATTCAATTAGCTGATAGAACTGTTAGAATTCTTAGGTGCATTATCGAAGATGTTCTTGTCAAAATCGATAAATTCGTTTTCCGAGTTGATTTTGTTGTTTTAGACATGGATGAGGATAATTCAATCCCCTTAATTTTAGGAAGACCTTTCCTAGCAACTGTTAAAACTAAAATTGAAGTTGCCACCGGTGTAACATCCTTAAATCAGGGTCTCTGCATTTTGCTTGTGTTGCATGTGATGAATTGTTTATAATGTTGATTTAACATGTTTTGGGGTCTAGTTATAACCTTAGGTTAGGCCTGAGTTAGGGCCAAGAATTTTGTTTTAGCACTTGAGGAAATGGAGTTTAGGGAGTTAGGGGTTAAGAGAATTTATTGGGGGTTGTAGATGTAAGAATTGCCTTGGTAAAGTGGCAAGGAGGCGCCACTTAAGTCACAAGGGAGGTGACGCCACAGGAAGTAAGGAGGACCTTGGTTCGAGCTGCAGAAATTCCTTTCTGCTCATTTATTTTTGGCGCCACAGGCAAGCAGAGGTGTGCTCAGGTGGGACTCTCATGGATAGATGAAGATTGGGTCAACAAGTTTGAATGGATGGAAGGGAGAAAAATGTGGAGTTTGACTCATTCAAACCAATTTGAATGAGTGGATGGGAGAGCTTTGGAGAGGATGGCCAAATTTGAACTCTGGGGGGGAGAAAGTGTTCAGCCAAAATTGGTGTTTTGAGCTAAGCGGCAATTGGTTTTGGGGTCTTTTGGGTAGTGGCCGAATGTGCCTTGGGGGGGTCTCTCACCATTTGTGCCAAAACCGAAACATCAAGGTGCTTTGCTTTCTTCCTTTTCTTTTTGGCAAGCTTGTTTTGGCCGAAACTTTCTTTTGCAAGTCTTGCTAGGAGCCGAACTTGGTAGCTTTTCTCTCCTTTTCTTTTTGGGTTCATTCAGTGGAAACCGAAACTCAAACCCCTATATTCTTCTTCTCTTTTCGGTTCACCCTTGTTAGTCTTCTTCTTTGCCGAAATCATCTTGTGCATTTTCTTCTTTTGCTATTTGGTTCAAAGCCAAAATCAACACCCCTTTCTTCTGTCGACATCTTTCTTCTTTCAAATCCCCTTGTGCCGAAAGTTCATCTACTTTTCTTTATCGAATCCTCCTCAATCCCATTCCTTTCTTCTTCATCTCAAACATATTCAAAAGCCGAAACTTTGATCTAGTTCTCTCTTTGGTCGAATACTCTGACCATAAAACTCTCTACTTTTGCGTTTTCTCTCTTCACCATTAAAGTACCGAAACACCATCTCTGCTTTGGTTTTCAGAAGCCGAATCTTAATCTTAGTATGGGCCGACTCTTTGTAAAAGCCGAAGGGATCTATCATTAAGGTAAGGTTGCGACAACTCCTCTTCATTTTCGGGATTTATGCCATGGCCGAATGGCCCTATGATTCTTAATGTTGTGTTAAGGCCGATTGTAGGTAGGAGTGCAACCCGAATCAGTGGATCTTCGGGTTTTGATTGCTGGTCTAGGTAAGGTTTTAACATCTCAAGATTTATTTCTTAATTGATCAAAAGCCGAAGGCTAACCTTTGTGTGCTAGTGTTGGGCCAATTGCAAGGGGGGATTTATCACAAAGTTTCGGGATTTGGTTGGAAGCCAAATCGGCTTAAGGTAAGTGCTATAATTGGGCGACGCATCCTTCGGGATTTCTATTTGAACCAAATGGGATTTTTAGTCACTAGTTAGGTGTTGGCTGATTGTAGGAAAGGGAAACAATGTTTCGGGATTTCGCTAGATTCGAGTAGTTTCGGGATTCTTACTTAGATCTGTGATTAGACAGGTGTGTAAATGCTTACACACTTTATTAGTATAATGATGCTTGTTATGTTACTATATAACCTTCGGTATTAGTGACTTTGCCTTGTGGGCATGAGCTTGGATTCCGGGGAAGTCCCCTGTTATGTGATTTTTTTTTGCTATACATCATCATGACTTGTTAAATGCTATGCTATGCCTTAAATGCATGATAAATGATATTATGACACGTATGATATGAGCATCATGATGATGGGATTGATGAGAGGAGGGGGATGATTTATTTGGACTGTCACCAGTGGTTTTGACCACAGGATGGGTTGGCCCCATCAGTTGATTTGTGACTACGGTCACCAGTGGTTTTGACCACACTATTAGTATGATTTGTGACTAAGTCCCAGTGGTTTTGACCACCAGTGGTTTTGACCACACGATTGATATTTGTGACTACGGTCACCAGTGGTTTTGACCACACATGGATATTGTGACTCGTCCCAGTGGTTTGGTACCACAGTGGGTTGGCCCCACATGATATATTACGAGATTGTCATCAGTGGTTTTGACCACACGATGGGTTGGCCCCATCATCGATATATATATATTTGTGACTTCGGTCACCAGTGGTTTTGACCACACAGGGTAGTTAAAGGAGACAGGATGGATAGGTTATGGGGTGCATGATTTGCATGTTTTACTGATGATCTGTGTAAGTGCTTTAACTATCAGGTTGGGGGTTTATACACTGAGTCTCGGTGACTCACCCCTTCCCTTATATTTTGCAGATGAGGCATAGATCGCGGATATGGAGCCGGGGAGGACTCGAGGTGGCCATGCAAATTTGTTTTCGGGTTTTCGACTTTAACTTACTATTTTGGTTTATTTGATTTTCCTTAAGTTTGGTTTTGGTTTTGTAATAAGGCCGCTAAGTTTATTTCTGGGTTTTTATTATTACTCATTTTTATTCTGCTTATATTTTACATGTTGGATTTATGGATGTGATAAAAAAAATTAACCGGTAAAAAGCAAGGTTTTCTAAACTATATCCCTTCGGGTTTTCAACGTTACCATCGGGTCACAAAAGTTCATGACATAATAGGAGGTAACTTGAATGCTTTTACAAACTCTAAATCTTTCAAACAACTTCAAAGGCAAATGGTTAAACTCTTCGCACAACCGTTTTTAATAAGAAACAAGTGTTTTTTTCTAAAATTGGTATTAACAAATGGGTTTCCAAACATGTGTTTTTTTCCAAATTTCTAAGCGCCTACAAAACAATCTTAAGCAACACCAATTACTAAGTTTTCTAAACCTGTATACGATAAAAGAGTTTTCATATAATTTAACCGGCAACTTGTGTTTTCAAAATGTTTTCACTCCGTAACATACCAGATTCGGTCGTGGTGTGTTGACCGGGTTTGGGATGTTACAATTATGGTATCAGAGCCAGTTTCAACAGCTCGGCTGTGGGCCCGAGGCCCAAAAATGTTTTAAAAATGATTATGAAAGGCTTTTTATGGGAAAAGTATAGCGATGAAAGCATGGCACCGAGTCTCCGGCTCCAATCCGCCCAGGTAAGTACCTCAAACTGTTGCTTTTGATGATATGATTATATGATTGTGATGATTATGACATGACTGAATAGTAGTAGGAGCTACTCTAGAGACTCAAACTATAGGATGATGTGTACTCGCGAAAACAACCCCTTATTAAATTTTTCATAAGACTATGCTTTAACAGACAGTGGAATAAAAGTCTAACGCATAAAACTTTTAATCAGCTTGAATATATCGGTAGACATGAGTGCACGTGGACGTGGGCGTAACACTCGTGGACGAGGTAAGGGTAGGATGACGGTCTCGGAACCAGTAGGGTCCAGACATGGTTCGGAAAATGAGGTACCACCGCCGCCAGCTGTAGGCGCGGAATATCAGGATCAGACGGGTGGTAATGACGCAGTGTCACAGGCTGTACTGAGGGTGCTAGAAAGGGTTGCGAGTGCAGGAGTAGGAACTGGAGCTCGGAAATCTGTGACTGAGCGACTCAAGGCTAATGGTGCAGAGGTATTTAGAGGTGTATCTGGTGTGGCACCTAGTACAGCGGAATATTGGTTGGAGGTGACGGAACGCATCATGGATGACCTGGATTTTTTAGCTGAGGAAAAGCTGAAGGGCATAGTATCTCTGCTGCGAGATGAGTCATATCAGTGGTGGCTCACAGTTAGGGACGGAGCAATGGCAGATGATCTCACTTGGGAATTCTTTAGAACAACCTATCAGAGAAAGTACATAGGGGCTAGCTATGTTGATGCGTAGCGCAGGGCGTTCTTGAACTTGGTCCAGGGTAATAAGACTAGAGCAGGATATGAGGAAGAATTCCTTCGGTTGAGTCGGTATGCACGGGGTATTGTGGGCACAGAGCATGAGCGCTGTGTCAGATTCGAGGATGGACTGAGAGACGAGCTGAGGATGATAATTGCCCCACAGCAGGAACAAGAGTTTGTCGTTCTAGTGGAGAAAGCTAAGGTTGCTGAAGGGGTAAAACAATCTGTAAGGCGGAATCAGGATAGGGGTTGGAATAAAAGGAGTTCTGGCTCATCTGGGTTTTCTGGGAATCAGCAGAAAAGGGCGAGATATAGTGGGCCGAATCAAGCTGCTAGGTCTGCTGCTACTAATACTCAGTGGCCGCCGATGTGTGCTCGATGTGGAAAATCTCACACGGGAGAATGTTGGACTGGTAACAGGGGATGCTTTGAGTGTGGCTCGATGGGGCATCGAGTTAGGGATTGTCCACAGATATCAGCTAGACGGCAGTTTGAGGATCAGAATCGTACACAGTTTAGGAGGGATAATCAGCAGCCACAGAGGGGCCGTGGTTCAGTTAGGGGAGGTAATGGCTCTGGTAGAGGCCGTGGGGCACCGGGCAGATGTGCAGGTGGTGCAGAGGCGAGACAGCCTGGGTTGGTCTACGCTGCGAGGCGTCGAGAGGAGGGCGATGCACCGGACATCATAACAGGTACGTTCTTAATTTTTGGAATACCTTATAATGCTTTAATTGATGTCGGTTCGACGCACTCGTATGTTGCTAGTAGCATAATGGAAACCCTAAACTTAGACTCTGAGATTACTTCTAAGAAGATGACAGTGATAAGCCCTCTAGGTCACTCTATAGAAGTAAGTAAATTGTATAGGGATGTACCCCTAGAACTTCAAGGGGTCGTGTTTCTGGCTGACTTGATGGAACTGCCGTTTGGGGAGTTCGATCTGATTCTCGGGATGGATTGGCTAGTAAAGTATCAGGCTAGTTTGGATTGCGCAGCTAAGCGCATGGTGTTGAAGACCATGGATGGTGATGAGGTGGTGATGATAGGTAATAGGAGAGATTACTTATCCAATGTGGTTTCTGCACTGAAGGCTGAGAAAATGGTTAGGAAGGGTTGTGAAGCATTTTTGGTGCATGTTTGTACCTTAGAAGCTAAGGATGCAGCTGTGATGAATGTCTGAACCGTAGGGGAATTTGTTGATGTGTTTCTAGAAGAACTCCCGGGTATACCTCCTGACCGCGAGGTTGAGTTCGGTATAGACTTGTTACCCAGAATCGCGCCAGTATCTATTGCTCCATATAAGATGGCGCTGAAAGAATTAGTGGAGTTAAAGGCTCAGATTCAGGAGTTGCTGGACAGGGGTTTCATCCGGTCGAGTGTATCACCTTAGGGAGCTCCAGTGCTTTTTGTTAAGAAGAAGGATGGTACAATGCGGATGTGTATAGACTACCGCTAGCTGAACAAGTTGACAATCAAGAACAAGTATCCGTTGCCTAGGATTGACGACTTATTTGATCAACTCAAGGGTGCATCGGTTTTCTCTAAGATTGACCTTAGGTCGGGGTGTCATCAGCTCAAAGTGAAGGAGGCTGATATTTATAAGACGGCATTTTGTACTCGGTATGGGCATTACGAGTTTCTGGTAATGCCTTTCGGTTTGACCAATGCACCGACAGCGTTCATGGACATGATGAATCGGGTGTTTCAGCCGTATTTGGACCGGTTCATCGTAGTGTTTATAGACGACATTTTGGTGTACTCGAAATCTGAGGAGGAACATGACGCGCATCTTCGAGTAGTTCTGCAGATTCTAAGGGAGAAGCAGTTGTACGTCAAGTTTAGTAAATGTGAGTTCTGGCTTAAGAAGGTAACTTTCTTAGGTCATGTTGTATCAGCTGAGGGAATTAGGGTGGATCCTCGTAAGATTGAGGCAGTATTGGATTGGAAACCACCCAAGTCAGTTGCAGAGATTCGGAGTTTTCTGGGTTTGGCAAGATACTACAGAAGGTTTGTAAAAGGGTTTTCCTTGATTGCAGCGCCGTTAACTATGTTATTGAGAAAAGGGGTTCCGTTTGTATGGACCGAGAAACAACAAGAGAGTTTTGACGAGTTGAAGAGGATTCTGACTGAAGCTCCGGTCTTGATTCAGCCTGAGGCAGGGAAGGAATTCACAGTTTATTGTGATGCATCACATACTGGCTTAGGGTGTGCGCTAATGCAAGAGGGAAAGGTGGTCGTTTATGCGTCTCAGCAGTTGAGGCCTCATGAAGGTAACTATCCGACTCATGACTTGGAATTGGCTGCAGTGGTTTTTGCCTTGAAGATTTGGAGGCATTACTTGTATGGGGAGAAGTCGATAGTGTATACGGATTACAAGAGTCTGAAGTACCTCTTGACTCAGAAATATTTAAATTTGAGGCAGCGAAGGTGGATTGAATGGTTGAAAGATTACGACTGTTCGATTGAGTACCATCGGGTAAGGCTAACGTAGTAGCTGATGCGTTAAGCCGTAAGGTGGTAGCAGACTTGCGAGCGATGTTTGCTCACCTTAGTCTTTATGATGATGGGAGTCTTCTGGCAGAATTGCAAGTAAAGACGTCTTGGATTGATCAGGTTAAGGAGAAACAGGTGACAGATGAGGTTTTGGGTGCTCGAAGGTTGCAAGTACAGAATGGTGAGTCCGAAGGTTTCAGCTTGGGCAGTGATGGAGTATTGTGTTTTCAGGGGAAAGTATGCATGCCTAAGGATGTTGATTTGAGACAGCAGATTCTGCAGGAAGCTCATAGCAGCCCATACGCTATGCATCCTGGAGGCAGTAAGATGTATCGTGATTTAAGGGAACAGTTTTAGTGGCCAGGGCTTAAGCGGGAAGTAACAGAGTTTGTGGGCAAGTGTTTGACATGCCAGTAAGTTAAGGCTAAGCATCAGTTTCCATCAAGGCTATTGCAGCCGGAAAAGATCCTACAGTGGAAGTGGGAAAGGATTAGGATGGATTTCGTCAGTGGGCTTCCTCTTACGCCTAACAAGAAGGATTCAGTTTGGGTAGTAGTGGATCGTTTGACTAAGTCGGCTCATTTCATACTGGTGAGGGTTGATTATTCGCTTCAAAAATTAGCCAAGTTGTATGTGGCAGAGATAGTAAGGTTGCATGGAGTGCCAGTGTTCATTATTTCGGATAGGGATCCCAGGTTCATGTCGAGGTTTTGGAAAGCTTTGCATCAAGCTTTGGGTACAAGGCTAGATTTTAGCACGGCTTTTCATCCTCAGTCTGATGGACAGTCTGAGAGGGTAATCCAGATTCTGGAAGATATGTTAAGGGGCTGTGTTCTGGATTTCAGCAGTAGTTGGGAGGAGTATCTTCCATTGGCAGTGTTTGTTTATAACAATAGTTATCAAGCGAGTATTCAGATGGCACCATATGAGGCGCTATATGGACGGAAATGTCGTACTCCTACGGTTGGACAGAACTGGGTGAACGACAGATGTTGGGTCCAGAGTTAGTGGCATAAATAGAAGATAAGGTTAAGGTGATTCGGGCTCGTCTTAAGGGAGCGTCAGACAGGCAGAAATCCTATGCCGATCTTAAGCGCAGGGAGATTGAGTATGCAGTGGGTGATAAGGTTTTTCCGAAGGTATCGCCCTGGAAGAAAGTATTGAGATTTGGTTGGAAGGGCAAGCTAAGCCCTAGGTTTATCGGGCCGTATACAGTGTTGAGGCGAGTGGGACCGGTAGCTTATCAGCTTGAGTTGCCAGCAGAGTTGAGTCAGATTCACGACGTCTTTCATGTTTCCATGCTTAGGCGCTATCGATCAGATCCGTCACATGTGGTACCAGTTGAGGAGATAGAGGTGAGCCCTGATTTGTCTTTCGAGGAGGAACCAGTACGGATTTTGGATCGGGATGTTAAGTTCTGCGACGGGAGTCAGTTCCCTTGGTGAAAGTATTATGGCGGAACCATGGCACGGAGGAGGCCACATGGGAACCAGAGGATGTGGTGCGGCAGCAATACCCTCAACTCTTCTGACCAGGTAATTTCGAGGCCGAAATTATTTTTAAGAGGGGTAGAGCTGTAACATCCTTAAATTGGGGTCTCTGCATTTTGCTTGTGTTGCATGTGATGAATTGTTTATAATGTTGATTTAACATGTTTTGGGGTCTAGTTATAACCCTAGGTTATGCCTGAGTTAGGGCTAAGAATTTTGTTTTAGCACTCGAGGAAATAGAGTTTAGTGAGTTAGAGGTTAAGAGAATTTATTGGGGGTTGTAGACGCAAGAATTGCCTTGGTAAAGTGGCAAGGAGGCGCCACTTAAGTCACAAGGGAGGTGACGCCGCAAGAAGTAAGGAGGACCTTGGTTCGAGCTGTAGAAATCCCTTTCTGCTAATTTATTTTTGACGCCACAGGCAAGCAGAGGTGTGCTCAGGTGGGACTCGAATGGATAGATGAAGATTGGGTCAACAAGTTTGAATGGATGGAAGGGAGAAAAATGTGGAGTTTGACTCATTCAAACCAATTTGAATGAGTGGATGGGAGAGCTTTGTATAGGTTGGCCGAATTTGAACTCTGGGGGGGGAGAAAGTGTTCAGCCAAAATTGGTGTTTAGAGCTAAGGGGCAATCGGTTTTGGGGTCTTTTGGGTAGTGGCCGAATGTGCCTTGAGGGGTCTCTCACCATTTGTGCCAAAACCGAAACATCAAGGTGATTTGCTTTCTTCCTTTTCTTTTCGGCAAGCTTGTTTTGGCCGAATCTTTCTTTTGCAAGTCTTGCTAGGAGCCGAACTTGGTAGCTTTTCTCTCCTTTTCTTTTTGGGTTCATTCAGTGGAAACCGAAACTCAAACCCCTATCTTTTTCTTCTCTTTTCGGTTCACCCTTGTTAGTCTTCTTCTTTGCTGAAATCATCTTGTGCATTTTCTTCTTTTGCTATTTGGTTCAAAGCCGAAACCAACACCCCTTTCTTCTGTCGATATCTTTCTTCTTTCAAATCCCCTTGTGCCGAAAGTTCATCTACTTTTCTTTGCCGAATCCTCCTCAATCCCATTCCTTTCTTTTTCATCTCAAACATATTCAAAAGCCGAAACCTTGATCTAGTTCTTTCTTTGGCCGAATACGCTGACCATAAAACTCTCTACTTTTGCGTTTTCTCTCTTCACCATTAAAGTACCGAAACACCATCTCTGCTTTGGTTTTCAGAGGCCAAATCTTAATCTTAGTATGGGCCTACTCTTTGTAAAAGCCGAAGGGATCTATCATTAAGGTAAGGCTGCGACAACTCCTCTTCGTTTTCAGGATTTATGCTATGGCCGAATGGCCCTATGATTCTTAATGTTTTGTTAAGGCCGATTGTAGGTAGGAGTGCAACCCGAATCAGTGGATCTTCGGGATTTGATTGCTGGTCTAGGTAAGGTTTTAACATCTCAAGATTTATTTCTTAATTGATCAAAAGCCAAAGGCTAACCTTTGTGTGTGCTAGTGTTGGGTCGATTGCAAGGGGGGATTTATCACAAAGTTTCGGGATTTGGTTGGAAACCAAATCCGCTTAAGGTAAGTGCTATAATTGGGCGACGCATCCTAAGGGATTTCTATTTGAACCTAATGGGCTTTTTAGTCACTAATTAGGTGTTGGCCGATTGTAGGAAAGGGAAACAACATTTCGGGATTTCGCTAGATTCGAGTAGTTTCGGGATTCTTACTTAGATCTGCGATTAGACAGGTGTGTAAACGCTTACACACTTTATTAGTATAATGATGCTTATTATGTTACTGTATAACCTTCGGTATTAGTGACTTTGCCTTGTGGGCATGAGCTTGGATTCCGAGTAAGTCCCCTGTTATGTGATTTTTTTTTGCTATACATCATCATGACTTGTTAAATGCTATGCTATGCCTTAAATGCATGATACATGATATTATGACACGTATGATATGAGCATGATGATGATGGGATTGATGAGAGGAGGGGGATGATTTATTTGGACTGTCACCAGTGGTTTTGACCACAAGATTGGTTGGCCCCATCAGTTGATTTGTGACTATGGTCACCAGTGGTTTTGACCACACTATTAATATGATTTGTGACTAAGTCCCAGTGGTTTTGACCACCAGTGGTTTTGGCCACACGATTGATATTTGTGACTACGGTCACCAGTGGTTTTGACCACAAATGGATATTGTGACTCGTCCCAGTGGTTTGGTACCACAGTGGGTTGGCCCCACATGATATATTATGGGATTGTCATCAGTGGTTTTGACCACACGATGGGTTGGCCCCATCATCGATATATATATATATATATATATATATATTTGTGACTTCAGTCACCAGTGGTTTTGACCACCAGTGGTTTTGACCACACGGGGTAGTTAAAGGAGACTGGATGGATAGGTTATAGGGTGCATGATTTGCATGTTTTACTGATGATCTGTGTAAGTGCTTTAACTATCGGGTTGGGGATTTATACACTGAGTCTCGGTGACTCACCCATTCCCTTATATTTTGTAGATGAGGCATAGATCGCGGATATGGAGCCGGGGAGGACTCGAGGTGGCCATGCAAATTTGTTTTCGGGTTTTCGACTTTAACTTACTATTTCGGTTTATTTGATTTTCCTTAAGTTTGGTTTTGGTTTTGTCATAAGGCCGCTAAGTTTATTTTTGGGTTTTTATTATTACTCGTTTTTATTCTGCTTATATTTTACATGTTGGATTTATGGATGTGATAAAAAAAAATTAACCGGTAAAAAGCAAGGTTTTCTAAACTATATCCCTTCGGGTTTTCAACGTTACTATCGGGTCACAAAAGTTCATGACATAATAGGAGGTAACTTGAATGCTTTTACAAACTCTAAATCTTTCAAACAACTTCAAAGGCAAATGGTTAAACTCTTCGCACAACCGTTTTTAATAAGAAACAAGTGTTTTTTTCTAAAATTGGTATTAACAAATGGGTTTCCAAACATGTGTTTTTTTCCAAATTTCTAAGCGCCTACAAAACAATCTTAAGCAACACCAATTACTAAGTTTTCTAAACCTGTATACAATAAAAGAGTTTTCATATAATTTAACTGGCAACTTGTGTTTTCAAAATGTTTTCACTCTATAACATACCAGATTCAGTCGTGGTGTGTTGACCGGGTTTGGGGTGTTACAACAGGAGAACTCATACTTTGTGTAGGTGATGAATCAATCAGTCTTCAAGCTCTTGACTCGGTCAGGACAACAATCGATGTAGGTAAGAAAGACAATTCAGTTGATAATCAATTTTTACAACCTTCATCGCAGGAAGTACCACAAGGACACAAACCTGAGCCGAATCACGGACCTAATACCAACAAAGAGAATTTACATAAGGAACGAATTGATCAAACAAGTCATCCATCCTCGGCAATGGGTATTTGTTTTTGATCGTCAACTTGTTCAACTGACGGTAATCAATTCACATACGTATTGACCCATCCTTCTTCTTAACAAATAACACCGGCGCTCCCCAAGGCGATACACTCAGTCGAATAAATCCCCGATCTAACAGTTCCTGAATTGCACTTTCAACTCCTTCAACTCCTTCAGCGCCATCCTATACGGTGCGATGGACACAGGTGCTGCTCCCGGTAGAAGATCAATACCAAACTCCACCTCATGATCGGGGGGCAACCCCGGAAGCTCTTCCGAAAAAACATCAGAAAATTCCTTCACTGTTCGAACATCCTCCACAGTTGATTCCTTGACCCTCGAGAGTTCTTAACTTCATGCGCTTGGCTGTACAATCCAAATTTGCTTGATACTTTACCAGTCAGTCCATGCTTAAGATTAAATCAAACTCCTCGAACGGCAACTCCATCAATTCAACTGGAAAAACTACCCCTTGCACTTCTAGAGGTACATCTCTATAAAGTTTGTTCACCACTATAGTTTGTCCTAGCGGGCTAAGTACAGTCATCTCCCTAGGGGTAATCTCAGAGTCTAAACTTAAAGTTCTAGATACCACACTAGCAACATAAAAATGTGTCGACCCGATATCAATCAAAGCAGTATAAGGCAAACCATAAATAAGAAACGTACCGGTTATGACGCCCGGTGCATCACCCTCTTCTCAGCGTCTAGCTGCATAGACTAACCCTGACTGTCTCGCCTCGGTATTCTCAGCACCTTTGCCTGATGTTCCACGGGCCCGACCAAAACCATTACCTCTTCTGGGTGGACCACGACCCCTCTGTGGCTGCTGACCACCTCTACTCGGCTGAGCATAACCCTGACTTCCGGACCTTGCACCGTCCCGCTCTTATGGACAATCTCTAATCTGGTGATCAGCATATCCACACCTGAAACATCTTCTGTTACTCGTCCAACACTCCCCTAAATGGAATTTACCACATCGAGCACACCTCTGAGGCTGCCTAACAACAACAGGTCTCGCAACCCGACTTGGCCCATCCATCCTAGGTCTTTTCTGAAAACGCCTAGCTGACCCTGACGATCCAAAATTCCTTTTATTTCTTCCTCTATCTCTATCTCGACTCTACTTTTCCGACCGCTTCACTTCATCGGCTATCTTAGCCTTTTCCACCAAGAGAGCAAATTCCCTTTCTCGTTGTGGAGCTATCAGCACCCGTAAATCATCTCTCAACCCATCTTCAAAATGAACACAACGCTCATGGTCTGTGGCCACCATTCCTCGAGCATAGCGGCTAAGGCGTAAGAATTCTGCCTCATACTCAGCCACCGATTTGTTCCCCTGAACCAGACTCAGAAATGCCATGCGCTGTGCATCCACATAACTCGATCCAATGTACTTACTCTGGAACGATGACTTGAAGAAATCCCAGGTAATGCGGCCAGCCACTGTACCATCCCTGACCGTAACCCACCATTGATACGCCTCATCCCGCAGAAGAGACACAACCCCTTTCAATTTTTCCTCCTCCGTGAAATCGAGGTCATCCATTATACGCTCAACGGCCTCCAGCCAGTACTCAGCTACATTAGGGGCTACGCTAGTAACACCCCTGAACATTTCCGCTCCATAAGCTCGAAGTCGTTCTGACACCAATTTTCGAGCCCCTGTACCCAAGCCTGCCCCAGCAACTCTCTCCAAGACCCGTAACATTGCCTGAGACATTGCATCGTCTCCACCCGTTTGGTCCTGAAACTCTGCTTCCGCAGCTGGCGGTAGCGGCACCTCATTTCCTGACCCATGACCATACCCTACTGGTTCCGACACAGTAATCCTACCTCTACAACGTCCACGCACATTACGTCCACGTCCCCTAGTACTCATGACTACTGTCGCGTTTTAATCTGCTTAAAAGTTTTATGAGTTAGTATCTTTCACTGTTTAATACCGAGCAGTTTTATGAGAAATATCTTTAGAGAGTAGTTTTCGCAGAACACATCACAACCTAGAGGGTTCAGTCTCTAAAGTTTGAATCCCTAAGACTAACAAGCCTATTTCTTCAGGCTAACAATCATCCTATGCATGCACCATTAAATAGTTAGAACACTTACCTGGGTGGATCGGGTGCCGGTAGACTCAGATGCCATATTTCAATCAAAACATTCCTCCAATTAACTTTCACATTGGTTTTCTAAAATACCGTTGAACCCATTTCACAGCCCGGGCTTTGCAACCAAGCTCTGATACCAATATTGTAACACCCCAAACCCGACCAAACGTTACGACCGGATCCGGTATGTTACAAGGTGAAGTAAAAACGAAGTTTTGTTTGATTTAAGAAAAACCGTAGATTTGAAAATTTTTCCCGATTATGACGATGTCTTAAAAACAGTGATTTGATAGTTTAAGAAAATTTCAATTCGTGTTAAACAAATATTCATTATGTTCAGTGATACTTGGAATAAAACATCTGCTTTGAGTTACTCGTATTTTGAAAATCCCATTTTTCTTTTAATTTCGTGTTCAAATTTGCATAGTGTCAAGTGTTAAATAATCGATAAACAGATAAAATTAAAACCCAAACATCAATTTAGGAAGGCCTTATTATATCAAAAATCCCCAAATAAAATTAAGTTAAAGTAGTAAAAGTTTGCAAAAAGAAAAGACTTTATGGCCTCCACGAGTCCGCCTCGGCTCCCAAATCCACGGTCTACTGATTACCTGAAAAGTTAGGAAAAGGGTGAGTCACAGAAACTCAGTGTGTAAAACCATGAAAACACACAACACGGCCCACGGCCTACCACCTCATATTTAGCCCACACATGATATCATACACTACATGAATGCATCAAGCCCAGCCCAACCTAGTATTTTCCATCCTCTACACGCCATCTCGTACCAACCATCACACCGTGGGGATTTCTATAATCAACCATCCATCTGCTACATGCCGTCTCGACAGTCAAGCTGCCGGTTATAATAACGATCACTATGTGACCTTAAAATCCACTGTGGCTTAGCCACCGATCACCATGTGACCTCATAAATCATTTGTAGCAGAGCCACTGATCGCTATGTGACCTTATAATCAAATGTGGCAGAGCCACCGATCACTATGTGACCTTATCACTTCCCCTTTATCATCATTCCCATATCCCATGCACAACATATATGTCATAACAGATGTATTATGCTAATAACAAGGCAAAGAACTATCACATACATCCAACCTCATATTAATTCATTACAAACACGTACCTAGCACTCCCTGCCTTACCCACATGGGTATTTCGACTATACACACAGCCTTCTCTGGCTTTTCAACCCATACAATTAATAATAAAACAGTTAAAATAAAGTGTGCTAGGGTCTACACACCTGGTAACACGCAAGATAATACTCTCTATGTCGACTCTATTGGTAGCAGAAACGACTGCTATCTGCCTACAACTCTGCTCTGAAGCCGGCCCACAACCCGGTGGCCAATCTCGTACTGTTGACACGACACGTCTCTTAAACTTAGGGGCTGGGTTTACCGGTCCAACCCCTTCCTTTGCCTTCCTGGTACTTGATTCCATGGAATAGATCTTGGTCAGAAGACCAGGTTAAAACATCGAAGCAGGGAAACATAAGATTAACGTCCAATCAATATCACGATTTCTTACCTAAGTCGACAGGACCCGAAGGCTACTACTCTTGGATTTATGGATCACTGAAGTCACTAAACAAACCCCACATTAGAATCGGCCCTGCAAGCTACAAGTTAAAAAGGGGTGGCCTTATGGCCGAACAAGAAATATAAACCCCTTACCTTGATTGATCGGTTTCGATTGGCCCTGGGTACTCTTCCAACTGTTGACCAAAAGCAGAAAACACAAACACCAAGCCCCTCCTCTATCCGACCAACACACACATGGAACAGGATTAATATCTTTTGATTCAAACAATCAAAAAGAGAGAAGAGAGAGGAACGAAAAGAAAAGAAACACCTACCACAACTCAAGAGAAACAGATTGGAAAGGTTGAGTGAAGATGTGACGGTAACCTTCTATGGAAATTCGCCCAAGAGATGGGGTTTGAGAAGTAAGCAAAATGGAGAAGAAAAGAATTGCTTTGGCTTTTGCTGATGAAGTAATAAAAAGGGTTTCGGTTCAAAGTGATCAAGAGATAAGCAAAGAATATGCACAATAGGAAAAATAAAAGAGACTGAGAGAGAGAGTTGAGATTCGGCCTTCAAAAAAAGGATGAGTAAATGAGGTATAATGTAAAACAAATGACAAGAGGGTTCGGCTAGATCAGGGGTGATTGAGAAAAGGGATTCTGAAAGGCTCAAGAGATTTCGGCAGTACCAGAAAAAGAGAGAAAAGAAGGAGATATGATAGATGAACAATGGGAAAAATGAAATAAGAAAAGAAGAGTCAAGTAGGAGACAACAGGTTTTGATTTTGGCTTCAAAAGAGGAGGCCAGAAGATGGAATTTGGTTTGGCACCTATGGCATATAGGGATTTAGAACCCCCAAAAAAAAAGAATAAAGAAGCTTCCCGGGAACTTACCAAAATCGACACCCCCTCCTACTCTAATGACTGAATGTACCACAAGAGCAAAGAACAAAAACTAAGAACCCCTACCAACTTTCGACCACCAACCTTACCCACATCAAATCCCCCAAAATTCTCCTAACTTCACTCCTAATCACTCATTCAAAACGATTTGAATGATTCCAACTCCTTTATTTTCTCTCAACCACACATTCAAATATTATGACACAATCCACTCTCCCATCCTGAAGTGTCCCAGTCGACTTCTGCTTCTGTTCCCCTTGACGCCAAAAAGACTCCCAAAATGTGCTTCACGCAGCTTGAACCTGCTCCCTTCCAACTCCCTTGAGGCGTCACTACTTGCACCTTAAGTGGCGCCTCTTTGCCACTTTTACCACTTCAGTTCTTATGTCATCCAAATACAAACAATATCCCTTAAGTCCTACCTAAGCTAGCTAACCCTTGAAAGTGCCCAAAACTAAAATTTTGGCCAAGGTTTCGGCTTATCCCTGGGCCTTCCCGAAGACCCCAAACACACATAAACAACATACAGAGCATACCAAACGCATAGAAACAAGATAAATGCAGAGCCCCTAAACCCCGAATGTTACAAAACACATCAATACCACAATATGCCATTCAATTTCATACCAAACCTCATAATCTAAAATCATCAATATGACATTTCAAATTTTGCATCATTTAGCTTAATCTCACAAACATACCAAATTCAATTCTTAAACATTTAGCACCCCTAATTACCAACTATCAACAAGCATAACATATCCCTCATTAAACACATATCCAAAGCCATATGCACATATGTATACACAACCAAATCAACCAAATCAACCAAATTAAGCCAACTATCATGGCTATTTACAAAACCAACACACTTAACATTTACAAGCCAAATCAAATATCTAATTTCATTACCAAACAATAACCAAAATGACCAAAGTTCCTATACATGCCATATAACCCAAAAACATATATTCAAAAGTACCAAAGTGATAGTTGGATAGTGTGATGAAGTCTCCGACGATTTCTGAATCTAATCTAGCTTTGATTTCACTGTAAAACACGGAAAAAACAAACAAAGTAAGCTATATAGCTTAGTAAGCTCGTATGATAATAAACACAACTTAACAAAACATACCAAACAATAATTGAACATAACTATATACAATTCATATAAATACACAAACCTATCACATTTTAATTCACAAGGTTAGAATTGAACTTCACAAGTTTCTTCGATTCAAAGCTTATACGATTCATGTACATACCTGTACCATCTCGTATCAATCTCATACTCATTCATATCTTTGATATACCCATTGAACCATTCGGAATACTATCGGATACCCGAGAATCAGGAACCCTAAGTGCCACATATATAGCCGAAGCTATCTCAATCTCGTATCACATATAATGCTCACTCTCGAGCTATCAACGGGTCTGCTCACACAAGCTGACGGTCATGACGAAGCTACACTGTAACACCTCTCACTTGTATTCACGGTCAGAATAGGGTTACGACGTATTACCAATCAATACATATCATTTAACATACATAACTCATACATTTATGCATCCATTCTAATACACCATTGAATCATAATCACATTGTCCCTTATGAGGGCTTACGAGGCCTTAAACATGCTTTAGCAGTTGTTCGGGACTAAACCAATATCATACGAACATTTTGGACAACTTAGAAATTTTTCTAACATACAAGGGTCACACGCCTGTGTGAACAGGCCGTGTGCCTCACACGGCTCCAGACATGCCCGTGTCCCAGGTCGTGTGAAAACAAGGCATACATACTAACTTAGGTCACACGGCTGACCACATGTCCGTTTGTCTAGGCCATGTGCCCTTCAAAATGGCAACACATGCCCATGTGCCAGGCCGTGTGCTAGGCTGTGCCAATCCTGTAGGGTATACTGACTTATGCAAAATGGCCAAGTCACATGCCCGTGTGCTAGGCCGTGTGCCATTTAGGGGGTATACTTATTTGTGCCACACGGCCAATCATGCGCCCGTGTGTGAGGCCGTGTGGAGCATACTGACTTCAATTCAATTTCAACACCAAGGGACACACGACCGTGTAACATGACCGTGTGTCGCACACGGCTGAGACACACATCTGTGTCTATGCCCATGTGGACAAAAATAGGCCATTTGCAAGGCCAATTTGCCACCATTTTCTCATCCACACCTAACAGCCAAAATGGTACCATTTCATCGTACAATAGGCAGCCAAAATCATCATTCAAATGCATCATTTATACCATGTCCAATTCAACCAAATTCAATATTCAAGTCAATGAAAAATACATATTCACAATTTATATCATCAAGTATCCATTCACAAGCACGTGACTTCTCAAATTATCAACTTCAATCACACCATATAGATCATTTACCAAACTCAAAACATAACCATTTGAACATCTATAATACCTTAGCCACATTTATACCAAAACATACCAAAATAAGCTATCATTCATGGTTATATATACAAAGCAAACATATTCATTTACAAGCAAATCTCATGGTTATATTCACAACCAAATTACTACAACTAGTCTATACATGCCATATACCATATATACATAGCTTCAAAAGTACCAAAATAGATGATCGATAGTGCGATGAAGTCTCTGACGATTCTTGGATCCTAGCTAGTTTCGATTATCTATAAGATAGAGAAAGAACACACAAAGTAAGCTTTAAAAGCTTAGTAAGCCATATACGAATAAAATTACCACATGAATCAACATCATTTCCATCAATAGGCAAACTATGAGTAAGCACATATAAGCTCACAAACCTTTTCCAATGTATACATATTCAATATCATAAGAGAATTCATCAAATACTTCCCTTTTCAGTACTTGTAAGAATCTCGTACGTACTTGAGTCACTTAACTCAATCACACATTCTTTCTCAACTTGACTTTGCCCGTTGAACCTTTTGGAATTGTTAAGGATACTCGAAAATCACATATAGCTCGTACAGTGTCATATCCTAGATATGGTCTTACATGTTATCAAATATCGATGCGATAGCCCAGCTATGGTCTTAAACAAAACCAAATAACGATGCCAATGTCCCAGACATGGTCTTACACATAATCACATAATGATGCCTATGTCCCAGACATGGTCTTACACATAATCACATCTCGTTAATCCTAATGTCATGACATTCGTATCCTATACTATTCCGAAGGTTCGTATGGGACTTTCGGATATTGTAACCTTGTCGATTCTTGCTCGTATTTGATCATTCAACATTCATAGCAGTTCAATGACAATTAAACATATATAATTCAATTTAAAGTCAATTATATGCATATGAACTTACCTCTTATTCGGGATAAACGGATTAGATCTACTATTCGATAACCTTTGATTTTCCCCGATCTAAATTTGATTTCTTTGGTTCTTGATCTATATACATTCAAAATTAACTTATTTATTCATCAAATCATTCAATTCAGTCCACAAACACATATTTGGGCATTTTTACACTTTATCCCCTAAAGTTCAACATTTTTACAATTTAGTCCCTATTTGAAAAATACACAAAATTCACACAATTCAACATACTCATGCTTGGCCAAATTTCATATAAGTCCCTACCAGCCCAAAACTTTCATTTCTTTCACATTCATCCGCCCAATTTACACTTTTCATAATTAAAACCCTTTTTGACATTGTTGTCAAAAATCACTTTACAAAACATGTAAAACTATCGTCAAGCTTTCATATTTCATCATGAAACATTCAAAAGCTCAAGTACTGATCAATGGTACTTCACAAAATCATTAACAAATTCAAAAATTAAGGCATGGGCTAGCTAGAATACAAAGCAACGGTCTCAAAAACGTAAAAATCATCAAAAGCGGATAACAAATCGTACCTTAATTGATTGAATTAACCTAGCCGAATGAAAACCTAAAAATTTGGCTTTCTTCTTCTCTAACTTTCGGCGAACATGGAGAAAGATGGACAAAATTCCTTTTGTTTTATTAATATATCATTTAATAACTAAATACCAATTTTAACCTTTATAAATAAACATTTAAATCATCTAATATAAGGCCATCTATGTCAAATTCCACTATCAATGGTCTAATAACATCATAAGGACCTTTCATTTAATAAACCATACCTATATAACACCTTTATCAAGTAGAATGCAACTTTTGCATTTTACGCGATTCAGTCCTTTTATCAAATTAGACATCCAATCGATAAAATTAAATCACGAAACTTTCACACATACATGCTATCATGTTGTAAACACACAAAATAATATTAAAATAATTTTTTGACATTGGATTTGTGGTTCCGAAACCACTGTTCTGACTTAGCTAAAATCGGGCTAATACATACACAATGCTGCCCATGCAAGCTAATGAGTATATGCAACAAATGACGGATAACTGATAAACCAAAATAGTAACATATTTTAATCCTACATTTAGCATGCTTTTGGATGATTTAAGCCTTGAATTATGTAATTTGGTGCTTTTAATCCTTTGTTTAAATGTTTTATACTTAGAAAAGCACCGGATGATGAAAAGAACGGAAAACGGGCCCAAAACGGAGTCAATGGGCCATAGCACAAAATCCACACGGCATGGGCCCAAGACCACACGGTCGTGCCTCACTCAACAGTCTCGAACACGGCCTGGCCACGATTTACACGGGCGTGTGCCATGGGTGTGTCCCTACCGTGACAAAGAGAAATTTCACTCGGATTAGGATACTTAGGGGTGAAGAAACACATTCCGAAGCCTATATAAACACCCTAAGTATAACCTTCAGGAGGGGAGTGGACCCAAAGCCTTAGTCAAGGGGCGTCCAGCTAGGCCAAAGAGGGCAGATTTGTGGGAATTTACGTGAAGATAGCCAGTTAATTCATCTCAAGAAGCCGGGATTATACTCAAGACGGAGGATCCCTCCTTCAATTCCTTCAGGGGGTTTTAGGGATTTCTTATGTTTTGTTTTATCTTTTCTTCTGAGATGTTTTCTTTTATTGTTATGAACTAAACCCTCAAATACCTGAGGGGGATGAAACCTAAGATGAATCTTGTTATCATTTGCTGAACTATATGATAAATATTTGACTTGTTCTTAATTATTTGTTCTTAATTCTTGTGTTGATATTTTCGAGATATTAATTCAAGTGTGATGTGCTTAGGTGGAGGAGCAAAAGTACCTGCCTAAGAGTAGATCTAGCATAATTAAGCAGAGTTGATCGCACGCCTAGAGATAGGGTGACGAGATTTTTCCATATTAGGGTGAAACCTAAAATGGGAGTCCATAGATCAAGTTAATGCAATTCTAGGGATTTTAATTAGAAAGAGATTTCAATTAATCAACCTAGGGTTAGACGTTAGTCGCCTCGAGAGAGTGATTAATATACGTTAAGGAATCCTACGAATCAAGTCAAATGAATAAATCGTCTGGTTCAGAGTTATGTAACAAGTGAAGTCTAGGTGGATTCTTCCTTGGGCATCGTCTTAATTAATTGGTTTTTCCTAAAGTTATTTTCCCACTTCATTCTCTTTATCTTTGCATCTTTAGATTAGTTGATTAGTTAATTTAGGATTTGATAAACAATTCTCTTAATTCTTAAGCTAGATAATAAAAAGAGAGCTAGTATTAGTACTTTTAGTTCCTTTGGGTTCGACAATCCGGTCTTGCTTTAACTATACTATTGTTCGATAGGTGCTCTTGCCTCAAATCGTTGTCATAGTTAGTTTCCAGGTTTGATCATTCTTTATATAAATTTTAAGACTTTAACATCGCATAAAACAACGATCATGTTTTTGGCACTGTTGCCGCGGAACTAAAATATTAAGAAAGCTTAATTTTTATTACTTTAGCCATTTTTTTATTTTGCAATTTATTTTTTTTATTTTTAACTTTGCTAATGTTCTTTCTTTTGTTCCTTTCAGGCACCTCTAGTTTATGACTAGAAGGAACCCGACAGGACCCCTACTTTACGACAGTGATATTGAAGGTACCGTTCGCAGAAATTGCAGAGAAATAAGGCGAAGCTTAAACTACATAGAAGAAGAGCAAGAAGCCGAAATCAATACCACCAAAGAGATGGTTGAGAACAATCTGCTACCTCCAGAGATGGCCGAAAATAATGCTCCTCGAACTATGTATGATTATGCTAAACCTAGTTTAACAGGAACTGAGTCAAGTATTATTAGGCCTACTATTGCTGCAAATAATTTTGAACTGAAACCTAACACTATACAGATGATACAACAGTTTGTTCAGTTTGATGGTTTGCAGGATGAGGATCCTAACACACTTAGCGAATTTCCTAGAATTTTGGGACACTTTCAAGATAAATGGTGTTACTGATGATGCCATCCGGCTTCGATTATTTCCCTTTTCTTTGAGAAATAAAGCCAAACAGTGGTTGCATTCTCTTCCACGAGGGTCAATCACTACATGGGATCAAATGACAGAAAAATTTTTATTAAAATATTTCCACCAGCCAAAACAGCCAAGTTGAGGAATGGTATCTTTTTATTTGTGCAGGTGGATTTAAAGACACTTTATGATGCATGGGAGAGATACAAAGACTTGTTGAGGAGGTGCCCACACCACGGATTACCTTTGTGGCTACAGGTCCAAACTTTCTACAACGGTGTGAACCCTTCAACAAGGCAATTAATCGATTCAGCAGCCGGCGGAACCCTGAACAACAAAACTCCTGAAGCAGCCTACAAGTTTATAGTGGAGATGTCATTGAATAACTATCAGTGGTAAGTTACAGGGACAAGGCCAACCAAAGTAGTTGGAGTTTTCAACCTTGACGTAGTAACCTTACTATCAAATCAGGTAGAGATGTTACATAAAAAATTTGATGGTTTATACGGTTCTTCGGAGGCACATCCAGTTATGCAGTGCGACACAAGTGGAGGAGTGGCGAATCTTGAGTACCCACCCTACGGACAGGGTATGGAGAGCGAACAAATGAACTATATGGGTAACAATTTCCGATCTAATAATAACCCTTATAGTAATACTTATAATCAAGGTTGGAAGAACCACCCCAATTTCTCATGGGGTAGTCAAGGAAATCAAAGGCAACAACCATCCCAAAACTTTCAACAACAACCTTACCCACAGGAAAAGATGCCGAACCTTGAAGAGATGCTGACAAAATTTATAACAGCCTCAGAAAGACGTTTCCAGAATACTGAGACAACATTTAAAAATTAACAAGCATCGATTCAAAGAATCGAGAATTAGATAGGGCAACTTGCCAAGCATATCTCTGAAAGACCACAAGGAAGCCTACCGAGCAACACCGAGCCTAACCCAAAGGAGCAAATTCATGCCATAATAGCTCAAGATAGTGAAGGGTTAGACGAGCCCAATTTAAGGCAAAAGAATATGGTAGAAGAAAGTAAGGTTGAGGTAAAGCCAAAACTGGTAATCAAAGAGTACCAACCTCGCATACCATATCCCGAAGCGATAACGAAAGACAAGACAGAGGAACAGTTCGGTAAGTTTCTTAAACTTTTAAAGAAATTACATATTAACTTACCGTTCCTTGAAGCTCTTCCCCAGATGCTAGATTCTAGGAAATTTTTAAAGAAGCTATTGACAAACAAGCGAAAGATAGACGAGGAATCGCATGTGGAACTGAACACAGTGTGCTCAGCAATGTTGCAAAATAAACTACCACGGAAATTAAAAGATCTAGGGAGTTTTACAATTCCATGCTTAATTGGTAGTTTAACTATTGATAATACGTTAGCTGATTTAGGGTTAAGCATAAATGTCATGCCTTATAAAATGTTTAAACAACTAGGTCTAGGGAAGCCCAAACAAACTAGGATGAGCATTCAATTAGCTGATAAAACTGTTAGAATTCCTAGGGTATAATCGAAGATGTACTCGTGAAGATTGATAAATTCGTATTTCTAGTAGACTTTGCCGTTTTAGACATGGATGAGGACAACACGATCTCCCTAATTTTAGTAAGACCATTCTTAGCAACTGCCAAGACTAAAATTGATGTCGACGCAGGTGAACTCATACTCTGTGTAGGTGACAAGACAGTCACTCTTCAAGCTCTCGATTCAGCTAGGACATCGAATAGTCAAGGTGAGAAAGTAAATTCTATTGATAACCATTCGGTTAACCCTTCTTTTCAGGAAGCACCACAAAAGAACACAACTGATTCCGATCCTAGACCCCGTGCCAACACAGAAATAACTCATGAGGAACAAGGGATTCAGATTGATGAATTAGAAGAGTGGAAGACGCATTTCAAAGAAAAACTAGGTATAGTCGAAGCAGAACCAAAGCCACTCTACAAGATAGACAAGTTCAAAATTGGAGATCGAGTATTGATAGAAAAAGCAGATCTATGAATACCTCCTCCTAAACCTAACACAAACAAAGAAATCCCTTTTAAGGTAATCAACGTTTTCCCGTACGGAACAGCCGAGGTAAGTAATCCTATGTTTGGCACTTTGAAAATAAACACTACTCGTCTTAAACTTTATCATGATAATGGAACTGCTAGCATGAGGAAGAACTTTCAACTCCTCAAACCACCATGAATATGCGAATGAGAGGTAAGTCTAGCTTAAGACTATAAACGAGCGCTTCTCAGGAGGCAACCCGGGCACTAACCCATAAACTTCTACATTTTTTTATTTTATTTTTATTTTTATTTTTATTTTTATTTTATTATTTTATTCTTTTCTTTTAGCACCTAACTGCAAATCAACCAAGTGCAGATTTCCCAGCCACATGGCCTTGCACACGGCCGTGGCCATGGCTGTGTGGATACACCGAATCTTTGTACTGACATGGCAGAGATGGTACGAGTCAGAACGAATCATACCTTCGAGTCACGGACTCCAACTACCGTGCCACAACCGTGCGATGTGGTCGTGGCCGACACTGTTAGATCATACACGGGCGTGGAGACCTGAGCATAGGCGTGAAAGAAGCGAACAAAGCAAAACACGACCGTGCGATACGGCCGTGTGACTTACACGCCCATGGTACACAGGCGTGGAGACGTACTAGACCTGAAAATTCTATTTAACCCCCCCCATTTTCTTCTTACATACTCCCAATCTCCTTTCTCACATCCCATCCTTCAGATATGCCCCTCCCCATACTTTTCATCTTTAGTTATTACCCAAACCCTTCGGCTACACCACATCTATGTCAAAGAAGGGGAAGGACCCTAGCGCAGTCTCCCTTTGTGAGACCGATCTACATAAGTTCATGCCGGTCGCTTCATCCACTCGACAAACCGAGGATGTTTAAGGCCATTTAGTTTTTTTTATTTTCTCTTCTCCTTTATTTTCCCTTTTCTCTATTTTTCTATTACGTAGTTTAATCTATTTTATTTCATTTCCTTTGATTTAGGTTCTAAAGGCTGCTAGGGAATCACACCGGAACCACGACCACCACCCCATTACAGACTTAGAATTCACACCCACCTCCCGAACCATCCAACAATAAGGACTCTTCAGTCCATTTATTTTCTCTTTTAATTTTATTTTACTTTTTTTACTATTTCTCTTTATCTTTCTTGTCTTTAAATATATAATTAGTATAGTTTTAATTATTTTCATCATTTCTTGGCTAATTCTTTACGAGCTTCCCAATTTCTTCATCTAACGCAGAGATTGTGGACAGCCACACCAAGAGCCGCCCCCTCCGACTTATCTTTCACCTTCGAATCAAGTTTCTACACTTCTAATTTAAGGAATATATTCTGGGAGTTTCACTTCTACCCTTATCTTTTGATTTTTTTTTTACTACATTGTTATTATCTATCTTTGTACATTGAGGGCAATGTACATCTTAAGTGTGGGGGGTTAACTATAGTATTATTTGAAAATCCCTAAATTATGCCTTGTTCTAAAGTAATTTTTTTCATATTATGATTAGAATGAAATTTCCTTTGATTTATGATTTTTATTGATATGTCTTGGATTAAGTCATTGATAATTGTACATTCATGGTGTAAACTTTAGGAGAGTAGAGAATCAAGTATGATGAGTCTATTTTCAAAAATTAAAATTGTGTTAGGTTGTCTACCTGAATCTAATTATTATCTTGAAGTTTGAAATTTAGGAGGTTGATATCAAATACTCATAATTTTTTGTGAGATTTTGAGCCTTATAGAGCATATATTCTTTTTCTTGCTCACTTTTATTATGAGAATGTCAACATTGATTTGTTATTCTAGAACTTGCAATGATTATACATGTCGAGACCACACCTTTGATTTGATATACAAAGATGATAAAGGCACCTAGGTTTTAACCCACTCACTCCACTAAAAGACTACCTTCACAATTAACCCCTAGTGAACCCCGTTTAATCCTAACAACCCTTTTTATTGACTCACCTACTAATATTAACTCAAAACCCTTTGTATTTGTTATCACCATTCCTTGACTACCCTTTCTGTCGAGATTTGATTTGATCGGTTGCCTAATTATTTTATTAGTGGAATTCATCTTTTATTATGTAATTTGACTTGTTCTTAAAAAATCGAAGAATATTCACTATTAGTTTTGTGATTAGGCGAGCTTATACGTTCAATTCCAATTACTGAAGAAGAAGCTCATATCAGAATATTATTTATGTAATTATTATCAGTTCAATATCTCTAATTAGGTGATTTGTCAAGTCAATCTCGATTCTGACCCGCTAATTCAACCTTTATCCACACATTTAACCCAAGCACCGTTACAACCCTGTTAAAGACATTTTAATTTGTGTATCATCTCATATTATAGTGGTGGAGATTTGATTTTCATGCAAGCCTATGGGATTAACTCTTCATGTTCGACTTTTGAGTGCTTAATTTTGAACCGTAAACACTTTGAGTGATTTGAGTGAATCTTTAGTGAGGATGTCAACCCTTGTCAATTTTGAATCAAAGGCAATTAATTAGGTAAGGGGAAACACCTAACGTTTTTGGGCTATAAATATATGACTTCAATTGTTTCAATCTTTAAGACCCTTTGAGTTGAATTATCCATGTATGAATTATCTTTGAATTATGATGAAACATTATTAATGAATATTATGAATCGGGGAAGTTTTCTTTTAATGGTGACTTGAGAATTTTGCTTGAGGACAAGCAAAAGCTTAAGTGTGGGGGTATTTGATAAACCAAAATAGTAACATATTTTAATCCCACATTTAGCATGCTTTTGGATGATTTAAGCCTTGAATTATGTAATTTGGTGCTCTTAATCCTTTGTTTTCATGTTTTATACTCAGAAGAGCACCGGATGATGAAAAGAATGGAAAACGGGCCCAAAACGGAGTCAATAGGCCATATTACGAAATCCACACGGCCTGGGCCCAAGACCACATGGTCGTGCCTCACTCAACAGTCTCGAACATGGCCTGGCCACGATTTACACAAGCGTGTGCCATGGGTGTGTCCCTACCGTGACAAAGAGAAATTTCACTCGGATAAGGATACTTAGGGGCGAAGAAACACATTCCGAAGCCTATATAAACACCCTAAGTATAACCTTCAGGAGGGGAGGGGACCCAAGGTCTTAGTTAGAGGGCCTCCAGCTAGGCCAAAGAGGGCAGATTTGTGGGAATTTACGCGAAGATAGCCAGTTGATTCATCTCAAGAAGCCGGAATTATACTCAAGACGGAGGATCTCTCCTTCAATTCCTTCAGGGGGTTTTAGGGATTTCTTATGTTTTGTTTTATCTTTTCTTTTGAGATGTTTTCTTTTATTGTTATGAACTAAACCCTCAGATACCTGAGGGGGATGAAACCTAAGATGAATCTTGTTATCATTTGCTGAACTATATGATAAATATTTGACTTGTTCTTAATTATGTGTTCTTAATCCTTGTGTTGATATTTCTGGGATATTAATTCAAGTGTGATGTGCTTAGGTGGAGGAGCAAAAGTCCCTACCTAAGAGTAGATCTAGCATAATTAAGCGGAGTTGATCGCAGGCTTAGAGATAGGGTGACGAGATTTTGCCAGATTAGGGTGAAACCTAAACCATAGATCAAATTAATGCAATTCTAGCGGTTTTAATTAGAAGGAGATTTCAATTAATCAACCTAGGGTTAGACGTTTGTCGCCTCGAGAGAGGGATTAATATACGTTAGGGAATCCTACGGATCAAGTCAAATGAATAAATCGTCTGGTTCAGAGTTAGGTAACAAGTGAAGTCTAGGTGGATTCTT
This sequence comes from Gossypium australe, assembly GCA_005393395.2. Taxonomy (NCBI): domain Eukaryota; kingdom Viridiplantae; phylum Streptophyta; class Magnoliopsida; order Malvales; family Malvaceae; genus Gossypium; species Gossypium australe. Next base: position 60,389,644 of record CM016617.1, read on the forward strand.
CCTTGCGTATCGTCTTAATCAATTAGTTTTTCCTAAAGTTATTTTCCCAATTCATTCTCTTTGTCTTTTCATATTTAGATTAGTTGATTAGTTAATTTTAGATTAGATAAACAATTCTCTTAATTCTTAGGCTAGATAATAAAAAGAGAGCTAGTATTAGTACTTTTAGTTCCTTTGGGTTCGACAATCCGGTCTTGCCTTAACTATACTATTGTTCGATAGGTGCGCTTGCCTCAAATCGTTGTCATATTTAGTTTCCAGGTTCGATCGTTCTTTATATAAATTTTAAGACTTTGACATCGCATAAAACAACGATCAATAACTCAGCCACTGGTAGGACGTACGGACCAACACCCAAATCATATAACCCCTAATGACATGTCATTCGTATCCTAATCTATTCCTAAGGTTCAACCGGGAATTCACACTTGTCGAATTGTCGTAGAACATGCCCGTAGAGTCGTATTCACAATTTATGCAATATTATAGCATTTAAAACACAAATATAATCATGTTTAATACAGACGAACTTACATCGAATGCAAAAACAACGAAACAAGTCGACTAGTACAGAACCTTGTTCTTTCCCCAATCTAAATCCTTATTTCACTTTTCTTGATCTAAATGTAATCAAAATTAACTTATTAAATTATCACTCTATTCAATTTAGTCCAAAATACACATTAAGGAAACTTTACACTTTTGTCCCTAATAATTCCCATTTTTACAATTTAGTTCTTATTTCATAAAATCACAAATTCATGCAATTCAACCAAAACCATGCTATCCGAATTTCAATTAGGTCCCTAGCAGTCTATATTTTTCATTTATTTCACAATTTAACCACAAAATTTACACATTTCACAATTTAACCCCTAATTGACAATTTTGTCAAAAATCACTTTACAAATGTTATTTATCTAAGAAAAAGCATGCATTTTCTACCATTAAACATCAAAATACATCAACATTCATGAATGGCAAAACCCTAAACCTTTAAAAATTTTGCAAAATAGTCCCTGGGCTAGCTAGATTAAGTTGCAACGATTTCAAAAACATAGAAATCATTAAAAATCGAGTCAAAATCACTTACATGCTAACCAAGGAAGGTGCCGAATGTGTGGGCCCTAAATTGGAGTATTTTGTTCTTCAAATTCAGTTGAAGAAACCATTGAAGAAGATAATAAGATTATTTTACTTATTTTTACAATAACTTAATACATAAACTACTAATTTAACCTTAAATTAAAACATTTAAATTCACTTAAAAGATGTCCATAAAAGTCCACTAACTTTAACAACAGTATATTTACCACATAAGGACCTCCACTATTTAATTTCATAGCTATTAGACACCTTTAGCTAATAGAACACAAGTTTTACACTTTATGTGATTTAGTCCTTTTAATCAAATTAAGCACACAAACAATAAAATTTCTTAAAGAAAATTTCACACATACATAATATCATACTATAAACATTAAAATAATAATAAAATAATAATTTTGACTTTATATTTGTGGTCCCGAAACCACTATTCTGATTTGACTAAAAACGAGGTGTTACAACTCTCCTCCCCTTAGGAATTTTCATCCCCGAAAATCTTACCAGAAAAAAGGTTAGGGTACTATTTTCTCCTAGCTTCCTCGAGTTCCCACGTGGCTTCTTCAACACCGTGCCATTGCCACAAAACCTTTACCAAAGCTATGCATTTATTTCTCAACTCTTTAACCTCTTGAGCTAAAATTCTGACCGGTTCTTCGTTATATGTCAAATCAGGTTGAATTTCAATTTCTAACAGGGAAATTACATGTGATGGATCTGATCTATATCAGTCCAACATTGGCACATGAAACACATTATGGATCTCTTCTAATTCTAACCGTAAAGCTAACTGATATGGCACTGGCCCTATTCTTTTGATAATCTCATACGGCCCGATGAATCGCGGACTTAATTTGCCTTTGCGACCAAATCGAAGAATTTTCTTCAACAGAGATACTTTCATAAATACTTTGTCACCGATCTAAAATTCGATGTCTTTTCGTTTCAAATCCATGTATGATTTTTGTCGATCAGAAGCTACTTTTAAACTATCGTGAATTACTTTCACTTTATCTTCAGTCTCTTTGATTAAATCAACCCCGTGAATCATTTTGTCACTAAGCTTAGTCCAATACAATGGAGTTCGGCATTTGCGACCATACAAAGCTTCGTACGGTGCCATCTTTATGCTCGATTGAAAACAGTTATTATATGCGAATTCAACCAATGATAAATATTTCTCCCAGTTGCCTTCGAAATCTAAAACACAACAACAAAGCATATCTTTGAGAATTTGTATCACTTTCTCTGACTGATCATCAGTTTGGGGATGAAATACGGTACTAAAGTGTAATCGCGTATCTAAGGCTTCTTGCAATTTCTTCCAAAATCATGACGTAAACCTTAGATCCCTATCTGAAATAATAGAAACTGGAACCTCGAGCAATCTAACAATCTCAAAGATGTACAACTCAACTAGTCTATCAAGCGAATAGTCAGTATGTACCGGTATGAAATGTGCAAATTTTGTCAGTTGATCAACGATAACCCAAATAACATCTTTCTTTTTTAGAGACAGGGGTAATCCCGATACGAAGTCCATCTTCACTCTATCCCATTTCCACTCTAGTATCATCATAGCTTGTAGTAATCCCAAAGGCACTTGATGTTCAGCTTTAACTTGTTGACAAACAAAGCATCTCGACACAAACTCTGAAATGTCTCGCTTCATTCCTGACCACCAGTACAATTGTTTCAAATCAGTGTACATTTTAGTACTCCCCGGGTGAATCGATAAACAACTACTGTGTGCTTCGTGTAGAATTTTCTGAATAAGTTTAGAATTCTTTGGTACGCAAATTATATCTCGGAACATTAAAAAATCATCGAATCCAATCTGATAGTCTGACTCGCTAACTGACTCACATTGCACTCTTTTAGCTTGTAATTCGTTATCACATTTATGAGCTTTACAAATTTGTTGAAGAAATACCGATTTAGCTTTTAACTCAGCTAGAATCAAATTATCATCAAGCAAGGTTAGCTGTGTAATCATCGCTCGCAAAGCGTATAGTGATTTTCTACTCAAAGCATCCACGACTACATTCGCTTTTCCCAGATGATAATCAATCACTAACTCATAGTCTTTTAACAGCTCGAGCCATCTTCGTTGTCACAAATTCAAATCATTTTGAGTCATTAAATACTTTAAGCTATTGTGATCAGTAAAGGTGTGGCACTTTTCACCATATAAATGATGTCGCCATATTTTCAATGCAAATACTATAGCGACTAACTCTAAATCGTGCGTTGGATAATTCTTTTCATGTGATTTCAACTGTTTGGAAGCATAAGCTATCACTTTACTCTATTGCATTAAAACACAACCCAAACCATTCAATGACGCGTTGCTAAAAATCACAAATTCTTTACCCGACTCAGGTTGAACCAAAACTGGTGCCTCAGTTAACAATGCTTTCAACTATTCAAAGCTCTACTGACATTTTTTGGACCACTCGAAATTTACATCTTTCTGTAGCAACCTAGTCATCAGTGTGGCAATCATCGAGAATCCTTTAACAAAACATCGATAGTAGCCAGCTAATTTCAGAAAGCTTTGCACTTCAGACACATTTCTTGGTGGGTTCCAATCAACAACTGTAGAAATCTTGCTCGGGTCAACTCGTATATCTTCCACTGAAACAATATCTCCCAAAAATCCGACCTCTCGGAGCCAAAACTCATATTTACTGAATTTATCAAACAGTTGCTTATCTCTCAAAATGTGTAGCACAAACCTCAAATGCTCAGCATGCTCAGAGTCATCCCGTGAATAGATCAGAATGTCGTCAATGAATACAACCATAAATCTGTCTAAATACGGTCTAAAAATTCGATTCATCAAGTCCATAAAAACGACAGGAGCATTAGTTAATTCGAAAGGCATAATAAGAAATTTATAATGCCCGTACCTTGTTTTGAACGCAGTTTTCGACACATCTGAATCTTTAACTCGCAACTGATAATAGTCAGATCTCAAATCAATCTTCGAGAACACTATTGCTCCTTTCAACTGATCAAATAAATCATCAATTCTCGGTAAAGGATATTTGTTCTTTATCGTAACCTTGTTGAGTTGATGATAATCAATACAAAGTCTCATTGATCCCTCTTTCTTCTTTACGAACAACACTGGTGCACCGCAGGGCAAAAAACTAGGTCTACAAAAACCTCTATCTGTTAACTCTTGCAACTAAGCTTTCAATTCTTTTAATTCTGTCGGAGCCATTCTGTACGGAGCTATAGATATCGGTGATGTTCTCGGTACTAATTCAATAGCAAACTCGACCTCTTTGATCGGTGATAGCCCTTGTAATTCTTCTAAAAACACATCCAGATACTCACATACTACTGGCACTGATTCAATTTTTGATTCAGACACTTTTGTATCCAGTGCATAAGCAAGATAAGCTTCGCTACCTTTTCTCACACATTTTTGAGCTGACATAGACAAAATCACAACAAGCAATTTACTCGACTCATCTAATTCAATTTGAATGATTTCACTATTCTAACATTTCAATTCAATAGTCTTTAGTGTACAATTTACAACAGCATCATGTAGTGTCAACCAATCCATAGCCAGAATTACATCGAACTTATCAAATGGTGAAAGCATCAGATTTGCCAGAAAATAGTAATCTCGCGTCATTAAAGGGCGGTTCTTGCAAAATTTATCAACTAGGACATACCTGCCTAAGGGGTTCGACACTTTAATCACAAATTTGGTAGACTCAACAGGCAAACTCTTACTAGACACCAAATTCATACAAATATATGAATGAGTTGATCCAAGATCAATCAATGTAATAACATTAGTGTCATAGAGAGAAAATGTACCAGTGATAACATCAGGTGATGACGCATCTTCACGAGTGCGAATAGCGTAAGCTCTAGCAAGTGCTCTCACCTCAGATCTCACAGCGAAGTCCTTTTTCGTTCCTCTACAACTAGTCACATTCCCCGTGTAACACCCCTCACCCGTATTCAACGCCAGAATAGGGTTACAGAGCATTATCTGACTTACTATACAATTAAACACACATTTCACATATATTTTCAATTTTCATATAATTATCATTCAACATCATTCACATCATCCCTAATACGAGCCTACAAGGCCCAAAACATGCATTTGGGGTGGTTTGGGACTAAATCAATAACTCAAGAAATTTTTACAAAACTTAGAAAAAATTTCAAACTACAGGGACACACGCCCGTGTCATAAGCCGTGTGGACATTCAAAATGAGATCACATGGCCGTGTCCCAGCCCGTGTCTGACCCCGTGTAACTCCTTGACTTGGGTCACATGCCCGTGTGACTAGCCTGTGTGCCCTTTCGAAATGGCCCCACACGCTCATGTGCCAGGCCGTGTGCTAGGTCGTGCCAAACCTGTAGGGTATACTGACTTATGCCACACGGCCAAGTCACACACCCGTGTGCTAGGCTGTGTGGAGCATACTAACTTGATTTTTAATTCAACACCAGGGGACACACGGTCGTGTAACCTAACTGTGTGTCACAGACGGGGGAGACACACGCCCGCGTCTCTACCCGTGTAGACAAAAGTAGGCTATTTACCAAGTCATTTTGCCACCCAAATTTGTATACACCTACAGCAAACCAACTAGCACCAAAACAAGGCATAAATAGGCATTCAATCAACCTCAACCAAGCATCATTTATATTTCAATACCAACAAATACAAGGCACACAATATTACAATATGCCATTCTATTTATACCAAATTATCACATTCTTAAATCATCATTATTGTTACATTTCAAACATGCATTATTTTACCTATAATTCAAACATACCAAATCTCATATCTCAACCATTTAGTATCCCTAATTACCAATTATCATCAAGCATCACATATCCAAACTATATATCAAAATGACCATAATCCTATACATGCCATATATCCATAAACTTAGATTCAAAAGTACCAAAGTGATAGTTCGATAGTGTGATGAAGACTCCGACGATTCCAGAATCCGAGCTAGCTTTGATTTCACTATAAAACACGGAAAAATAAATAATGTAAGCTATAAAGCTTAGTAAGCTCGTACGAAATAAACTTAATTAATCATAAATAGACAAATCAAACAATTTAGTAAATCAACACATAGCTCATATTAGCTAACAAACCTTCCGCTTATTCAAGCATAAGATTAGATTGAAATTAACAAGTTTCTTCAATTCAAAGCTTATACGGTTCATGTGTATACCTGTACCACCTCTTATTAGTCTCATACTCATCCGTGTCTTTGATATACCCGTTTAACAATTCGAAATACTATCGGATACTCAAAATCTCGCACCCCAAGTGCCACATACATAGCCGAAGCTATCTCAATCTTGTATCACATATAATGCTCACTCTCGAGCTATTAACGGGTCTACCCACACAAGCTGATGGTCATGACGAAGCTACACGGTGCTGCTCACACAAGTTGACGTGTAACACTCCTTACCCGTGTTCTATACCGGAACCGGGCTCAAGGCGTTACCTTAATAAAATCCTCATGATCGCCACTTAGGCCCAACGTGACTACTCTCTCTAGTCACCTTAACAACCTCATTCTCGACCTACAAGGCCTCACTCATACCACGAGGACTCTCGAGACTATACTAGAACTTTTTCAAATCTTACAAATTTTCTCTTTTATACAGGGCTCACACGCCCGTGTAAAACGAGACACGCCCCTGTGTAGACACCCATGGACGACACTGACTTGAGTCACACGACCTGGACACACGCCCATATGGCTGGTCCGTGGTCACCTTTAATTATTACCAAGCGGCCTGGGCACGCCCGTGTGCTTCAATCGTGTGACAATTCAAATTCCAATTTCAAGATGCAGACTTCACACGGCCTGGTCACACACCTATGTGCTAGCCGTGCCTCCCACATGGTCTAGACACACGCCCGTGTGTCTACCCATGTGGACAATTATCAGGCTATCTATTAAGCCCTTTTTCACACTACATTGCATACATTCATATGCTATTTCAAATCAATCTCAAATCATCAACCAAAATACATGAATTAACACATTTTATTCATAAAAATGAAACCTTCCTCCCATACATGGGGTAGAACTATTTCTAGTACAATTCCAATCGACTCTTTTCATCATCTATATCTATATACAATCGTCTCATAACTCAATTAGGCCAACACATTTGGCACATTAACGATGACTTAATCAACCTTAGGTACTAGCCCTATACATGCCATGACTCATAAAGACTTGATACCTCATACCAAATGTCTGCTCGATAGTGTGAAAACATCTCTAGCGATCTCCAATTTGAGCTAGCTAAAATAACCTATAAGTGATGATAAAAGAAGAAAAGTAAGCAATAATGCTTAGTAAGTTCATCTACATAATCCGACAATTATTGATGTTCACTAAATAAACGTAACTACAGGGTAATATGTTGAGTTTTTCTCATTAGCCCATGGTTACTTACTCAATCATCCTTGAAGCTTACTCATTCTATCTCTTACCACATTCTTACCATGCCACAAGCCAATTTTCTCGTTTAAATAGCATACATTCCTGCATTGATCACACATGATCATATAAAACAACACATCAAGCATTTTCGATAAGGCATTCATTCTACTAATCTCTCGGTGGTTTCGCACTTAGCCCACCATCAACCTCTAATAAGGTGGTATCACACATAACCCACCAATCATTTACACTTATGGTGGTATCGCACTTAGCCCACCAAATGACTTTATAAGCGATGGTATCCCACACAGCCCATCGATTATTAGTTAATCAGGTGGTAACGCACACATCCCACCCATAATAATATGATTGATGGTATCGCACACAGCCCACCGATAATAATATGGTTGATGGTATTGCACACAGCCCATCATTCATAGTTAATCAAGTGGTAACGCACACAGCCCACTGACAATAATATGGTTGATGGTATCGCACACAGCCCATCATTCATAGTTAATCAGGTGGTAACACACACAGCCCACTGAAGATAATATGATTGATGGTATCGCACACAGCCCATCATTTATAGTTAATCAGGTTGTAACGCACACAGCCCACCGATAATAATATGGTTGATGGTATCGCACACAGCCCATCACTAACCATTAATAAGATGATATCATACATAGCTCACCGTTATTATACACTCATGGATAATTATCCTCATGTATTTCTCTATTTCAAATATTCTTTCTAGAGCATCCTCACTCACTACTATTTTTACTTAACTTTCTACGATACTCGTTCGAAATCACACAATGCATCCATAAATCTATCTCATACAATTAAGGTGCATTAATCACACTTAACCCAGTAAGGGTTCATCATATACTAAATTCATTTCAATTCAATTCTAACGTAAACTTGTGCTTCTCGTGGTACAACCACATACTTTCTCATTTTCGACATACCCGTTAAATCACTCAAATTATTAAATAACTCTCTTGAGTCTCATACATCTAGTGTCTCATTGACATCATACCCCAATAGGGTCTTACTTGCATTTACATATCGATGCCATGTCCCTGACATGGTCTTATATGAATTCTTACACCTAGGCCATATTCTGATATGGTCTTACTCGAGACTTTAACTATCATCAAATCATGCTATATACATTTCCCATTTCTCTTAGATTCAATTCTCTCTTCATCTCATCAAGATATATTTCATACATTCCTAGAATAAATAGACATTTCATACGACATTGGAGTATTAAATTAACTCACATGTAATTGCAACGTTTACACATGAACTTACCTCGATGTTGAAAGGGCCGTAAGAGACTTTTTTTTTACCCACATTTCTCTTTTCACCCGTTCTAGGTCCGAAACTCATTTTCTTTGATCTAGAACAATAAAGTTTATTGATTTAATCACTTATAAATCATAATACACCATAATCTACACTTTAGGCTAAATTACCATTTTGCCCCTACACTTTGGCAAAATTACGATTTTGCCCCTAGGCTCGTAAATAAATTTTCATCACATTTTCTTGTTAAACAAGCCTAGCTGAACATTTAATCCTCTTACAACTATCCACAATTCCATCTATTTCATATCTTAATGGACAAATTACAACTTTTGCATTTTAGTCCTAATTAGGTGTTTTTATGACAACACCTTTCACAAAAGTTGTTTCCCATCATCCTATCATTCATTTTCTTGCATAAAAACTCAGCAACCAGCATGAACTCTCTCATGGCAAGTCCCTAGACTTTCAACCATGTTGCAAAATAGTTCCCTCTTTAGGAAGCTTAAGCTTTGGGGACTCCAAAAGTACAAAAATTATCAAGAAAGATCATCAAAATCACTTACTTGTGAGGAGAAATGCTTGCTGAGTTTGAGCTTCAAAAACCCCATTCTTGTTGGTATTTTCGGTGGAAGAAGAGAAGAAATAAAAAGATGATAGCTTTTTGCTTATTTCATCTTATTTTATTTCTTTTTAATTACCTAACATGACCACATTTAATGCCTTTGTCCCCTTTGTCTTCCTTTGACCAGCCAAGCTAATTCCCATGACCTAATTGCATATTTGGGACCTCCAATTTATAAACCATGGCTATTTGGCGCCTCTAGCAAATAAAATAGAACTTTCGCACTTTATGCTATTTAGTCCTTTTTCACGATTTAGCTAGAATTCGCTAAAATTAAGGCACCAAAATTTTCATGCATCCTTATAAACATGTTATAACACATAACGTAACATGAAAATAATTTTATCTAACATCAAATTAGTGATTTCAAGATCACTGTTTCGACTAGCCCCTAAATCGGGCTGTTACATGACGACTATTTGTAGCAAATGTCAGATAACACAGCCACCGATAGGATGTACAGACCAGCACCCAAATCACATAACCACTAATGACATGTCATTCATATCCTAATCTATTCTACGGTTCAACAGGGAATTCACACCTGCCGAATCATCGTCGAACATGTCCATAGTGTCGTAATCACAATTTATGCCATATCAAAGCATTTAAAACACAAATATAACAATGTTTATTACGTATAAACTTACCTTGAATGCAAAAATGATGAAATAAGTCGATTAGTCCGAAACCTTGTTCTTTCCCCTATCTAAATTCGTATTTCGCTTTTCTTGATCTAAATGTAATTAAAATTAACTTATTTAATAATCTCTCTATTCAATTTAGTCCAAAATACACATTAAGGCACATTTACACTTTTGCCCCTAATATTTCACATTTTTACAATTTAGTCCCTATCTCATAAAAATAAAAATTCATGCAATTCAACCTAAACCCATGCTAGCCGATTTCAATTAGGTCCCTAGCAACCCAGATTTTTCACTTATTTCACAATTTAACCACAAAATTTTAACATTTCTTAATTAAATCCCTAAATGACAATTTTGTCAAAAATCACTTTACAAATGTTGTTTATCTAACAACAATCATGCATTTTTAATCATTAAATATCAAAATACACCAACATTCATCAATGGAAAATCCCTAAACCTTTAACATTTTCACAAAACAGTCCCTAGGCTAGCTAGATTAAGCTACAACGATATCAAAAACACAGAGATCATTAAAAACAGGACAAAAATCAAACCTAAATTAGCATGAGAAGCTTGGCCGAATGTAAACCTAACAATGGCTTCTTCTCCTTTCAATATTCGGTTGATGAACCATAATGATGATAACTTTAAATTTTTGTTTTACTAATTTAATAACATGTATTTAAAATTTACTAAAATAACTTTATTACAAACATTGAATATCATCCGTTTTATGTCCATCTATGTCCACTTATAATAATAATAATAGGCTAATTCCAACAAAATCCCTTAACTATTTAATTTCATAGCCATTTAATACCTTTAGCTAAAAAAACACCACTTTTGCACTTTACGCGATTTAGTCCTTTTTATCAAATTAAACACTCAAACGATAAAATTTCTTAACGACACTTTCACACAATCATATTATCATGCTGTAGACATTAAAATAATAATAAAATTAATTATTTTCACCTCAAATTTGTGACCCAAAACCGTGTCCCGATTTGACTAAAAATGGGTTGTTACAACTCTCCCCCTTAGGAATTTTCGTCCCCGAAAATCTTACCAGAAAAGAGGTTAGGGTACTATTTTCTCATAGCTTCCTCAGGTTCCCACGTAGCTTCTTCGACCCCGTGACGTTGCCACACAACTTTCACCAAAGCTATGTTCTTATTTCTCAATTCTTTAACCTCTCGAGCTAAAATTTTGATAGGTTCTTCATTATACGTCATATCAGGTTGAATTTCAATCTCTACGGAGAAATTACATGAGGTGGATCTGATCGATAACTTCATAACATCGACACATGAAACACATGATGAATCTTTTATAACTCTAACGGTAAAGCTAGCTGATATGCTACTGGCCCTATTCGTTCAATAATCTCATATTGCCTGATGAAACACGGACTCGGTTTGCCTTTGCAACCAAATCGGAGAATTTTCTTCCATGGAGATACTTTCAAAAATACTCTCTCACCGATCTGAATATCAATGTCTTTACGTTTCAAATCTGCAAATGATTTCTGCCGATCTGAAGCTACTTTCAAGCAGTCGCAAATTACTTTCACTTTCTCTTCGTCTCTCTAATCAAATCAACCCCGTGAATCTTTTTCTCACTAAGCTCGATCCAGTACAATGGAGTTCATCATTTTTGACCATACGATGCTTCATACGGTGCCATCTTTATGCTCAATTGAAAACTGTTGTTATACGCGAATTCAATCAGTGGCAAATATTTCTCCCAGTTGCCATCAAATTCTAAAACACAGCAACCAAGCATATCTTTGAGAATCTGAATTACTCTCTCAGACTGGCCATCGGTTTGGGGATGAAATGAAGTACTAAAGTACAACCGTGTACCTAAAGTTCTTGCAATTTCTTCCAAAATCACGACGTAAACCTTGGATCTCTATCTGATATAATAGAAACTGGCACCCTGTGCAATCTAACGATCTCAGATATGTACAATTCAGCAAATATATCAAGCGAAAAGTCTATATGTACCGAAATGAAATGTGCAGATTTCGTTAATCGATCAACGACAACCTAAATAGCATATTTCTTTTTCGAAGACAAGGGCAAACCCGATACGAAATCCATCGTAACTCTATCCCATTTCCACTCTGGTATCATTACAGGCTGTGATAATCCCAAAGGCACTTGATGCATGACTTTTACTTGTTGACAAACTAAACATCTCGATACAAACTCTGAAATTTCTCGTTTCATGCCTGACCACCAATATAATTGTTTCAAATCATTGTACATTTTAGTACTCCCCGGGTGAACAGATAAACAACCACTGTGTGCTTCGTGTAGAATTTTTTGAATAAGCTCGGAATTCTTTGGTACGCAAATTCTACCTCGGAACATTATACAATCATCAGATCCGATCTTATAATCTAGATTACTAGTCGACTCGCACTGTACTCTTTTAGCTTGTGACTCGTTATCACACTTTTGAGCTTCACAAATTTGTTGAAGAAATATCGGTCTAGCTTTTAACTCTGCTAGAATCGAACCATCATCAGATAAATATAACTGTGTATTCATCACTCACAAAGAAAATAATGATTTTCTACTCAGTGCATCTGCGACTACATTCGCTTTCCCCGGATGATAATCAATCACTAACTCATAGTCTTTCAACAACTCGAGCCATCTTCGTTGATGCAAATTCAAATATTTCCGAGTCATTATATACTTCAAACTCTTGTGATCAGTGAAGATATGACACTTTTCACCATATAAATGATGTCGCTAAATTTTCAATGCAAAAACAATAGCGGCCAATTCTAAATCGTGTGTCAGATAATTCTTTTCATGTGGTTTCAACTATTTGGAAGCATAAGCTATCAGTCACCCTGTTGCATCAAGACGTAACCGAAATCGTTCAATGAAGCGTCGCTAAAAATCACAAACTCTTTACTCAACTTAGGTTGAACTAAAATTGGTGTCTCAGTTAACAATGCTTTCAATTATTCATAACTCTGTTGACATTTCTCTGACCACTCGAATTTCACATCTTTTTGAAGTAATCTACTTATTGGTGTAGCAATCATCGAGAATCCCTTGACAAAATGTCGATAGTAACCAGCTAATCCCAGAAAGTTTCCAACTTCAGATACATTTCTCAGTGGTTTCTAGTCAACAACTGCTGAAATTTTGCTTGGATCAACTCGTATACCTTCTGATGATGCAATATGTCCCAAGAATTCTACTTCTCGGAGCCAAAACTCGCATATACTGAACTTAGCAAATAGTTGCTTATCTCTCAAGGTTTGTAACACAATCCTCAAATGCTCGGCATGCTCAGACTCATCTCGCGAATAGATCAGAATGTTGTCAATGAATACAACAACAAATTTGACTAAATAAGGTCTAAACTTTGATTCATCAAATCCATAAAAACTGCAAGAGTATTAGTTAATCCGAAAGGCATAACAAGAAATTCATAATGCCCGTACCTTGTTTTGAAAGCAGTTTTCGGCACATCAGAATCTTTCACTCGCAATTGATAGTAGCCAGATCTCAGATCAATTTTTGAAAACACTGTTGCTCCTTTCAACTGATCAAATAAATCATTAATACCTTTAGCTAATAAAACACCACTTTAGCACTTTACGTGATTTAGTCTTTTTTATCAAATTAAACACTCGAACAAAACAATTTCTGAACAAAACTTTCACACAATCATACTATCATGCTGTAGACATTATAATAATAATAAAACAATTATTTTGACCTCAGATTTGTGGTCCCAAAAAATGTGCTGTTACACCCTTCATTTCTAGGTGGTCTTCCTCTAGCAGATGTATTACTCGATCTTGCATTCTGAAATTTCTCTTTTTTTGTCTAACTCAGGATAATCCCGAATGAAGTGATCTTGCGAGCCACATTTGAAACAACATTTATTACTTATCCAGTAGTCTCCAAAATGTCGCCTCCCACAGCTTTAACACTCGGGTTTATTGTTTCTTACACTGCCAACACTCTACGTTGAAGTAGCTTGAGCTTTAGGACTTGAATATTACTTTCCACGATCTCTATGTCGATAGTCGATCGAAGCATTCGAACGAATGTACAAGTCTCTTGATTTCTTTGATGAAGATTGATATGGTTTACTCATCGATCTCTTTCTTAAATCTATAGCTTCAAAATCTTCCTTTCTCTTTTCTCTGCCAAGTTCTTCGACTTTACAAGCTCTGCCAACTAGCACCACAAATTCTTTTAATTCTAGAATCCTAAATAAAAATATGATGCACTTGTTTAACCCATCTTCAAATCTCTTACACATTATCGCCTCAGTTGAAACACATTCCCAAGCATATTACTGAGTCTCACAAACTCTCGCTCATACTCGGTTACAGACATACGGCCATGTTTCAGCTCCAGAAACTCTTTGCACTTATGATCAATAAATAGTTGACTAATGTATTTCTTTCTGAACTTGGCTTGAAAGAATTCCTAGGTAACTCTTTCTCTCGGTACCATAGATACTAAAGTATTCCACCACTGATACTATAACGCCCCAAAATATAGGGTCTTTAATTTTTCATGTTCTGACCAAATTGCCTGTTTTCTTCAATTGCTAAGTGTTTTGGGTGTGTTTTGGGGATTTTAAGAAGCCAAGGTTCAAGTATGGCCTTTGGAAAAATTTTGATTTTTGCTCTTTCGGAAACCTGGATGTTAGCTTAAAGGGCATATATATTAAGTGTGCTTGGCTTGTGACACAAGGAGTCTACTAGTACAGGTGGCAAGTGGCATGTGGAGTGTTCTAGTGATCTGAGGTTTGAATCCCATGGCATGCAATAAGGAGGTTTTATTTTATGTCTCTGTGGCGAGAAAGGTAGAGTTGGATTCAAACTCTGCAGAGGTGGTTGGAGACTTGGTCATCAAATTTGAATGGATTTGAATGGGAGGCTGGGAGCAAATCAAGGAGAAATCGATGGAGAGGTTGAAGGAGTTGGGATGTGTAAGAGTCATAGCCGAATTTGGGAGAGCTTGAGTAGGGGAATTTTGGCTAAGGGAGTTTCATTTATGCATTTTCGGCATTTGGGTGAGTGTACAAGCCGAATTTCCTCTCGGGTATTTTGGGTTTCTCTTTTGTTGCGTTTCGGGTTTTGCTCTCTGTGGCATCTCGTGCATCATTTTTAACCATTCGGGTCTTTCTCTCTTTAACTTTCTTTTTCTCTCGACTGCTATTCACTTTTGCCAAACACAATACGAATTGCCAATTGTCGAATTCTCCATTAAAGCCTTTCTTTCTTTCTCTCTGCCGAATTGGTAGTCTTCTTTTCTTTTACTTCCATTTCTTCTTCCTTTCCCAAATTTCGTCTTGCTTTCTTTGTTAGGTCGAATACTCATACCCTCTCCCTCTCAAATCTCTTTGTTCTTCTTAGTCCGAGCCGAATCTTCTTGGTGCACTACTGCCAAAATACGTTTGTTTATTGGTATTGGTAAGGGGGTACTACAACCACTCTGTTATTTCGTTCTTAGTCAGATTTCTTATGGCTTAATTAACAAGCTTTGGTTTTCCCTTCTTTTTCTCTTAGGGCCGAATGCATGGTTGACTTCTAACAACTTTTGATTTGCCGAATTGTGTTAGGAGGCAAAATTGCACTTGATCAGCAGGGAGGCGCTAGTATCAGTTAGTTCCAGCAAGGTGAGTGGTTGTGGTTTAAGTTAATAAAGGTGGTGGATTAAGATTATGCGTTAACCTTATTCGTTGTAAATCTGATACGATATTTTGGTTGATTATAAGATTCGGAGAGCATGGATCATGGCTAGTTTCGCGAACAGGTGCATAATCGTACACCCAATATTATTTTTGTCAAAACAACGGATGAAGGTGTGTATTCACATCCCTGTTTAATTGTGAATCGGTAAAAGCTGAAAAGTCGAAACTTCGGCATCTGAGGGTTCACAAGCGTGCGAGCGCTCGTAGGGATAAATCGATCCACAATCATTGGCGATAGACCATAGAGGCCGCCACGAACGTTCTCGTGGGCTTAGGTCGTAATGAGCCATGTTGGGCCGAAATGGGCCATGTAGGCCCAATGGGCTCATGGGCCCTACAGGGACGAAATCGACGGTAAGTGACTAATAATGGATTGGGCTATGAGGTTCGCGTAGTCGTGACAAAATGTGGGCTAAACGGGCCACACGAGCGTGTGGGCTGAACGGGCCAGACGAGCGTGTGGGCCCACTTTGGTCGGGTAACAGGCTTTGGGCCCAATTACACTGTTTTGGCCATATAGGTTATCTAAGTCGTTCGAGACGACTGTAGACCCTCTGAAGGGTCGTTATTAGTGTCGAGACCTCAAAAGTAGTAAACTTATCGAAATACCTTGTAACACCCCTAACCCGTATTCGTCACTAGATTAGGGTTAAAGGCGTTACCAGACAATCGGAAACTTTTACGAATATTTCATAATATACTTCATCAAACGCAATCAAAGTGTCCCTTTTACAGGTCAACGAGACCTTAATAATGCTTTAGGATAGGGTCGGGACTAAACCGAACACATATGAAATTTCTCAGAAACATAAAATTTTTTCTAAATTACAGAGGTCACACGCTCGTGTGGGCAGGCAGTGTGCCTCCCACGGCCTCAACACGCACGTGTGTTTAAGCCGTGTCAAAACAGGGCATACATACTGACTTGTCCACACGGTCGTGGACACGCCCGTGTGCGTCACCCGTGGTCGATCCTGACTTGCCCCACACGGCGAGTCACATGCCCGTGTGTCCAGCCCGTGGTCGAGCCTGACTTGACTTGAATTTCAACCATGAGGGACACGGTTGAGCCACACGCCCGTGTGCTCAACCGTGTGGGCAAATATAGGTCATTTTCGAGGCCAAAATGCCACCTACACTTGGGCCATCCCTACAAGCATAAACAAGCATATTTCTCAATACAATTGGCAGCCAAAAACACACCAAATGGTCATCATATTATCCCTTTGAATCTCATTTCTAAACATGCCAAATTGCACAATCAATTCACATGTAAATCCAAGCATAATTCATCCACCACTTCAGTAAATCAATATGGCGTCAATTCATCCATAAGCTTACCATTCAAGCCATAACAAAACATGCATCATATATCATATTCACTCATGCATAATACCAACATTTATCTAGCCAAATCACATAGCTATTTACATCTCAAACATATACCAAATGACTAGCCTATACATGCCATATTTAGTTATATACACATTCAAAAGTACCAAAGTTGAGTTTGATAGTGTGGTGATGATCCTTGATGATTCCCGAGCCTTTCGTAGCTTTGACGACCTATAAAACAGAGTAAACAAACACACAGAGTAAGCTTTCCGAAAGCTTAGTAAGCCATATACAAATAATCTTGGTATAAAACACATATAGCCACATAAATGCAATAACATTTACATTTCTCATTTGCAAATTCACAATATCATCCTTGGCTCATTATTTAGCCTTTTCTTACTTATATTCCACAACTCATATCTCACATTTGCTCATAACTCATTCAAGCATGAATACTACATATCATCTTATCATTTCAATACAATATTCACCTTAGTGAATTCATATAAAACTTACCTTTTTGTGCACATATATGGTGTACTCTTCAAACATACCTGAGTCATTATACATTTCATGTAGCCATTCACATCTCGGATTTGCCCGTTGAACTGTTTGGAATCTATTAAGATACTCAAAATGCTCGGAATAGTCATACAATGCCAACGTCTCAAATGTGGTCTTACATATAATCAGATTTCGATGCCACTGTCCCAGACAGGGTCTTACACGGATCAAATACGATGCCAATGTCCCAGACATGGTCTTCAATGTAAATCTCATATCGATGCCAACGTCCCAAATGTGGTCTTACACGAAATCTCGAATCAATGCCAACGTCC
Source organism: Gossypium australe (assembly GCA_005393395.2). Taxonomy (NCBI): domain Eukaryota; kingdom Viridiplantae; phylum Streptophyta; class Magnoliopsida; order Malvales; family Malvaceae; genus Gossypium; species Gossypium australe. Next base: position 60,407,736 of record CM016617.1, read on the forward strand.
CAGACGTGGTCTTACATGATATCACATATCGGACGCCTATGTCATGACATATGCAATCCTATCTATTCCTAAGTTCAGACGGGACTTCTCGGACACTGATAACTTGTCAATACATACATATAAACTCAGATTTCGTATACATTCTGTAATACCCTAGAATTAGGGGCTATGCATTTGGTGCATAATTTACGAGTTAGTAGGCTCTGTGTGTGGTTGAGTATGTTTTAAGGGTTTTTGGAACTCTAGTATGAAGGAGAATGCATGGGAAAAATATTGGATTTTAAGCTTTAAGGAGGAGCTAGGCTAAGGAGGCCTTAAAGGATTAAGTGGTGAAGGTTATGACATAAGAAATGCCTTGGTAAAGTGGCTGCAAGGCGCCACTTAGGGCCTTGGTGATGACGCCATGTGCAGTGGGCAAGGGCCTTGGTTCGAGTTGCAAAGGAAGCAAGTGGGAGCATTTTATTTTGCGTCAAGGTAGGGAGAGTGTTGGACGGCAATGGGATTTCAAATGGATGAGATAAGGCTTGTTCTTCTTTTAAAATTCGGCTATAAGGTAAGGGATAAAGGTTGGTTTATTTTTTTTATTTAGTTTAAATGGAAGGATAAGAGATTAAATAGGTGATTAGTAGAAGATAATGGATGTTTTATTTTATGTATTTAGAATGTGTGATAAGAAGATAAAGTAGGAGATTAATTTGGATTTTGATAAGAGGGAATGTGGTGGCCGAATATAGGACTTTAGAGGCTTGTATTTTCGGCTTTGAAGAGTGTTAAGGAGGGTGTGCCGAATTTGAGTTGTGAGCATTCATCTTTTTCTTTTTTTTTTAGTGCCTTGCCGAATCTCCTCTCTTCCTATTCTCTTTTCTTTCAAACCCAATTCATCACCTTTTCTTGATTTGTACCGAATGACCCTTTGTCATTGAAAACCTTAGCCGAATTGGTAGCCTTCTATGTTTCCTTTTTCTTGAGACCATTAAAGCCGAAATCTCTCTTAAACTTGCCATTGCCGAATTCTCTTAGCCACTTCTATACCTCTTTTTCTTCCATCTATATCTATTTTAAGTGATAGCCGAATGTTCCAGCACCATTTGAAAAGCCTAGCCGAATCTCAAAGTGCCTATTTTCTCTTCGTTGCCGCAAGCTTTAAAAGCCAAAACAGTTAGCCGAAATCTATTCTCTTTTGGTCTGCACAAGCAAACGTTGGTGGTAAGTACTTCTGTTAGTAAATGGTTTTATCTTCTTTTCATGGGGGTGCCGAAAGCAATGGTTAGGCCTTGGTCTAAGGATGGCCGAATGTCCTTTAAGGCCATAAGTGATGTGTTCTTTTGTGTATAGCCGAAGGAGGGGAGCAGTAAAGGAGTCTTGCAGGATTCGACTACTCAAGGTAAGGTGGCATAAGCATTCAGCCAAAGGCCATTCTCGTGGATTATTGCTTAAAGTCGATTCTAATAGTTGTTTAGCAGGGATTTCGACAACCCCATAGTCAAGAGGTGGTTCCCAGGATTTAGGTAAGTAGAGAAGGTGACTTGTGGTATTCGGCCATAGGCCATATGTTGGTTAAGTGTTGACCGATTTTGTCTACAATGATTTAGGGCCAAATTGTCAGAGGTTAGGACAAGTTTCGGGATTCAGATCATTGTGGTAAGAAGGTTAAGTTATAGTTTATTCGATTATAGATCTCGTGTATTGTGATTTAACCGAATGGTTCTGATTAAGTATTCTACGATGGACGCGAATGCCAGTCAAGGAGGACAAGGGCTAGTTCCTATCCCTAAGTTCAAGAAGAGATCCGTTTCTGCAGTTCGGGATTGGCCACCGGGGTATGGGCCAGCGTCAGAGCAGCAGAGTAGGCAGATAGCCCTAGTCTCGATTAGTGATAGCATCAGTATCGAAAGCGTAGTGCTTCAAGTTATCAGGTGTGTAGTCAGCCTACTGTTTTCCGGATGTATGTTATGTATGTGATCTGTGTATGTGTTATGTATGTGCTAACTAGTGCAGTGGAAATTGTGATATGGATACCCTCATGGAGTATGTCGATAATTCCGTAAGTACCAAATCTGATGAAATGTGATTGTTAATATGAATATGAGGTGATATGCTTGATGAACATGCTCATGCATTATTTTCATGACAATATTTTATGTCGCATGTGCATGGGTGGGATATGATTATGAAAGAAGGACAGGGTGTACTTCGAGTACGTGGTTGATATAGGCTATGTGCCATATCGTGGTTATTGATGGCTTTGTGCTCATCGTGGTTTCGATGTTAGCTTCGGCTACATCGTGGACTAACGCTGACTGAGGTCGCGTTGTGGATTATTTGCGATTAAGTTCGCGTGGACGGCTTTAATTGCCAAATGGATGTGTAGCGGTTGGAGGGTGATTTAGTAATCCCCTGGTGTGTGGTGGCTGGGTACGGGGGTGTGTAAAGGATGGACCCTAGGCTGGGTTGGGTGCATTGTGCATAAATCTGTCTACTATGTGAATTAATGTGAAAATGGGCCAAGCCCAATATGATATGTGGATTAATGTGGAAATGGGCCAAGCCCAATATGTGAAGTGGTTTCAATGTGGTAATGGGCCAAGCCCAGTATGTGGAAACAGGTGGTTAATTACATTATTATTCTAAATGTGGTATGAATATGGGCCAAGGCCAAACAAGTGAAATCATGTGAATAAGTGCATTGATATCTGATATGTGATGTGATAATGGGCTAAGCCCAATAAGTGATGCCATGTGAATTAATTGCATTATGATCTGAACTATGGTTAAATGTGTTGTGGGTTAAGCTTATGTGGGCCGGAATTCATTGGACTAATTGCACACTGAGTCTGTTTGACTCACCCAAATTTTTTCAACCTTACAGGTGATGCATAAAGCACGGACCGGGTTGGAGTGGATACGAGGTGGCCCATGTAGAAGAAGTTATTTATATTTGTTTACGTATTTTATATTTTTCAGTATTTGGATTAAGTATTTATTGTAATAAGGGCCTCCTAAAGTATTTAAGGATTTTTATGTCTTAAGTTGGATTGACGGTTCAAATTATTACTTGCAAATAGTTTATTTTAGCAATTATACATCTTAAAAATCCATAACGGTGTTTTAACTCCGGATATTTTATGAAAACAAAATTTGTAAACTGATTGGCAACTCAGTTGGCTTTTATAACTACGAAAATTTGTAAGTTTTCACTCACAGATAAAAATATTTTTCAAACGTTTTCCGCAGTGCAATTTCTGAATTCGGCCGTGGCTCGTGGGCCGGGTTTGGGGGTGTTACACATTCCGTCTTAATGGATATTCATGACATATCAATTTTCATATATGCACAATTAATTCAATTCGAATACATTTATTTGTATATCGACTTACCTTGAGTACTTGATTACTTTCGATTTCCCGCGATCTAAGTCTGTTTTCTTCGGTTCTTGATCTATACATATTCAAATTTAACCCTTTTATTCACTAATTCATCCAATTCAATCCAAATACACATATTTAGTGCAATTTGCAAATTAGCCCTCACATATTCACATATTGACATTTTAGTCCATATTACATAAAATCATAAAATACACCAAATTTGCTTACACCCATGCTTGGCCGAATATACAGTATGATCATATCAATCCATACATTTCATTTATTTCACAATTTAATTCCTCAAAATATTATTCAATTTCAACCAAATTACTCAAACTCATCAAAAACTCAAAGACAAACTATGTTAATCTATCAAATATATTTCATATTTCATCATCAAACATCATAAAACACATGATTTCATCAATGGAAATTTTCAAAAACATCATCAATTCTCAAAATTAAGGCATGGGTTTTGAAGTTTACGAAGCAACGATTATAGAAACGTAAAAATTATCAAAAATTGATCAAAAACACATACATGATTTATGCTTGAACCATGGCCGAATGAAACAAGCTCAAGTTCTTTCTTTTCTTTCAATATTCGGTCAAGAAGATGGTAAGAATAATGGCCATTTTTTGATGTTTTATTTGTTATAAACTTATTATTAATCTATTTACCTTATTAACCTTTCAATTTATATTAAAAACAAATATACATTAAGGGTATAACCGTCCATAACCACCCACTAACTTTAATAATGGCTTATTTGCCACATAAGGCCTCCCCATTTAAAAGCCATCTAAAATAGGTGTCTTTTCATAAAGCATGCAAATTTGGCATTCAATGCAATTTAATCCTTTCCTCAAATTGAGCATACAAACGGACAAATTAACTCACAGAAATTTCACACACACTAATTCACATATCAGAAGCACAAAAAATAATATAAAAATTATTATTCTAACTCGGATTATTACATACACTTGTAGGGTAGAATTATCGAAATACCCTTGTAGGGTAGAATTACCGAAATACTCTCGAAGGGTAGAATTACCGAAATACACTCGTAGGGTAGAATTACCGAAATACCCTCGTAGGGTAGAACTACTGAAATACCCTTGAAGGGTAGAATTATCGAAGTACCCTCGTAGGGTAGAATTACCTACATACCCTTGTAGAGTAGAATTACCGAAATATCCTTAAGGGGTGAAATTACTGTTTTACCCCTAACCGACGAAATGACCATTATACTCCTACTGGTAGTTTAGTTGATACGTGTATGCTATCTATATGACTGTTAATGAATATGACATACTGCATACACGTAATATTTATGACACGACATTCTACATTGGGGTTGAGATTCTGATTTGGAGGAAGTACTGTACTAGTGGCTCTATCATGTTTTTACTGTTCTAGTGGCTTCGCCACGTATTCTGATTTTAGTGGCTTGGCCATGTTTACTGTTATTAGTAGCTTTGCTATGTTACTATTAGCAGCTATGCTGTGATATTGGTGTGTTGGCTGGGTGGGTCGACTTAGTCCCCACATGGTGTGTTGGTTGGTATGGGTGGTGTGTTGGCTGATTTGGGTTGGGGTTGCATCACTGTTTTGTTCTGTTTTTATTTGGGCTTATACCCACACTATTACTGTATTGGACTAAGGCCCACACTGTACTGTTACTAAATAGGGCTCAGGCCCAGACTGTTACTGTATGATAGGGGATTACACACTGAGTTCTTGTAACTCACCCTTTTCTTTTAATTGTACAGGTAATCTCTATCGGTAGAGAATTTGGAGTTGCGAGGGATTCGAAGGTGGCCACATGTTCGCGAGTATTTTGATTTATACCTAGTTTTTTTCAAATTATTTATTTTGGGGAGATATTCGTGTAATAAGGCCATTTGAGGTTTTTAACTTTTATTTGGTTTTAACTTTATTACTTCAACCTGTTTGATTAGGAAACACGAGTTTTCAAAATAATAACTGTTTTGAAAGGGAATCATGCATTTCAAAATTAAATGGTTTATAATTAGAAAAGCTTCCACGGTTTTTTTTATCCAGATTAATAAATTTGTAATATATGATATGATCCACAAGTGATTAACCTGTTTTGACTTCACAACCCCAACATTTGCAATAGCAATTAGTTTTAAAAAGGATTTAAAACTTTAGTCATGAATTTTCATCGAACAGGTCGATTTTTAAATCAACACTTTGATGTGACACGTCAGATCCGGTCGTAACGTCTAGGCTGGGTTTGGGGTGTTACATTTAGTGGTATCAGAGCCAAGTTGCAAACTCGGCTGTGGAATGGGTTTTTGAAAATTTTCTAAGTCTGTCCAAATTCTGGTTTTAGAAAGTGAATTGAAAGCTTGTTACTAAAAGTGTGGCACACCGAGTCTCCGGTGCCAAATCTGTAAGTTCTTTGATAGTGTTTACTATTATAGATTGAAATGTTATACTGAGAAACTACTATAGATAGTAGTAATATGCCCAAACTCTTTTGCTAGGGTAACTGAGATTGTAGAAGACTGAACACTATAGTGAGATATCTCGATCTGCGAAAACAAAAACTTTAAATACTGATTATCATAAAACATCGGTTATTAATTACTGGAATTATGAACTGATTCATAAGAATTTTAAAATAGATAATACACTATATCGATATGAGCACAAGAGGTACTCGCGAAAGGGGTACACGAGGCCGCAGTAAAGGCCGAGGTACTAGGGCTGGGTCTTCAGCATTGGGTCACATGCCTGCTAGGGAGGCACCAGCCTCACCAGTAACGGAAATAGGGTCTCATGACCAAGCAATAGGGGATGATGCTCTATCCCAAGCAATGCTACGGGTTCTCGAAAGGGGTGCTGGAGCAAGTACTGGGTTAGTGGTTTGAGGGTCAATTTTTGAGCTACTCCGGTCAAATGGAGCAGAAATCTTTAGGGGTGTTTCTGGTGTAGCCTCAATGTGGCAGAATATTGGTTAGAGGCTACCGAGCGGATAATAGATGACCTTGGCTGTACTGTGGAGCAGAAATTAAAGGGAGCAATGTCCCTACTGCGAGACGAGGCATACCGGTGGTGGCTCACGATAAAAGAGGGTACACAGGCAGACCGTTTGACGTGGGATTTCTTCAAGACAGCCTTCCAAGGGAAGTATGTGGCCGCAAGTTATGTGGACGCCCGAAGAAAGAAATTTCTGAGTCTAACCCAAGGAAGTAAGACAGTGGTAGTATATGAGGCAGAATTCTTACGGTTAAGTCGTTATGCTCGCAGAACAGTCGTAACTGAGTATGAATGTTGTGTACAGTTCGAGGATGGCCTCTGGGATAAGTTACATGTGCTGATAGCTCCGCAGAGGGCGCGAGACTTTGTTGCCCTTGTTGAGAAAGCAAAAATTACTGAGGATGTGAAACGCTCTGAGTGCCAGAATTACGAGAAAGATAGGGGTAGAGTTAAAAGGGATTCAGGGCCCTCAGGTTATTCTGGAAGGCCTATAAAGAAGGTCAGGTTTGATGGGTCAGTCCGAGCAGTTCCTGTCACTATGGTTAGACTGTAGCCTTACGCAGATTGTGGGAGAGCTCACCAGGGTGAGTGCTGGAAATGAATTGGGGCGTGTTTCAGATGTGGGTCCATGGATCACCAGGTTAAGAACTGTACACAGAGGCCTATTCAGATGCAAGCCGCAGGTCAAGTCCATGTTCAGCCAGGGAGAGGTGGTCAGCAGCCACCGAGAGGCCGTGGTCAAGCTAGAGGAGGAAATGGTTTGGGAAGAGGTTGTGGAGCACAAGGCAGAGGTGCTGGTAACACAGAGCCAAAACAGCCAGGTTTGGTCTATGCTGCTCGTCGCCAAGAGGATGGCGACGCCCCGAACGTCATAACTGGTACGTTCCTAATTTATAATGTACCATACACTGCTTTAATTGACATTGGGTCTACACACTCGTATGTTGCATGCACTGTGTCTGGGATGCTGAGATTTCAATTTGAAATTACTGATAGGGAGATGACTATGTTAAGTCCACTGGAACAGTCGGTTAGGGTGAATAACTTGTTCAGAAACCTGCCCCTAGAGGTCTAAGGGGTTGTCTTTCCGGCAGATTTGATGGAACTGCCGTTTGGTGAATTCGATCTTATATTGGTCATGGATTGGCTAGTGAAACATCGTGCGAATTTGGATTGTGCTACTAAGCGTACGGTGTTGAAGTCTACTGAGGATGAGGAGGTGGTTGTGTTGGGGGAGCGAAGAGATTATCTGTCTAATGTAATCTTAGCATTAAAGGCCGAGAAATTAGTTCAGAAGGGTTGCGAGATGTTTTTAGCTTATGTCAGTAGTTCTGATTCTAAAAGTCCTTCTGTTGGAGATGTCAGAACTATTCAAGAGCTTCCAGATGTATTTCTTGAAGAGCTTCCTGGGTTGCCCTCAGACCATGAGGTCAATTTCAATATCGAACTCCTACTGGGAACAGCTCCGGTGTCTATCGTCCCTTATAGGATGGCACCGAAGGGGCTGGTGGAGTTAAAGGCTCAAATTCAAGAGCTACTGGACCGAGGGTTCATTCGGTCGAGTGTGTCTCCGTGGGGAGCACCAGTGTTATTCGTGAAGAAGAAATATGGATCTATAGGCATGTGCATCAATTATCGTCAACTGAACAAACAGATGATTAAGAACAAGTACCCATTACCGAGGATAGATGATTTGTTTGACCAGCTGCGAGGAGCTTCGATTATCTCCAAGATAGATCTTCGATCTGGGTACCATCAGCTAAAGGTCAAGGAAGCGGATGTGTATAAGACTGCGTTTAGGACTCGTTATGGTCATTAGGAGTTTCTAGTAATGCCGTTTAGGTTGACGAATGCACTAGCTGCTTTCATGGATATGATGAACCGAGTATTCCAGCCCTATTTGGATCGGTTCGTATTGGTGTTAATAGACGACATCCTAGTGCATTCCAGAACTGAGGAGGATCATGATGCACATCTTCGAATTGTTTTGCGAATTCTGAGGGAAAAGCAGCTATACGCAAAGTTCAACAAGTGTTAGTTCTGGTTGCGAGAAGTGACATTTCTGGGTCACGTGGTGTCTGCCGAAGGGATTAGGGTAGATCCTCAAATTTGAAGCCGTATTGAATTGGAAACCACCAAAGACTGTATCTGAGATTCGAAGCTTTCTGAGTCTGGCTGGATATTACAGACATTTTGTTGAGGGGTTTTCACTGATTACTGTACCTCTGACTAAGTTACTCCGTAAAGGGGTACCGTTTAATTAGACCGATAAGCAGCAAGAGAGTTTTGAGAAATAGAAGAAAGTTCTGACTGAAGCCCCGGTGTTAATACAGCCAGAGTCTGGGAAGGAATTCACTGTCTACAGTGTGCGTCGCACACTGGATTAAGTTGTGTGTTGATGTAAGAAGGTAAGGTGGTTGCATAAGTGTCTCGTCAGCTTAAGCCTCATAAGGTGAATTATCCCACTCACGACTTGGAGTTAGCTGCGGTGGCATTCGCACTAAAGATATGGAGGCATTACTTATACGGTGAGAAGTCTATTATTTACACAGATCATAAAAGCCTCAAGTACCTCCTTACTCAGAAGGAGTTAAATCTTAGGCAATGAAGATGGATAGAGTTGCTTAAGGATTATGATTGCTCGATTGAGTTCCATCCTGGTAAAGCTAACGTAGTAGCTGATGCACTGAGCCATAGGTTGTATCTGATTTGAGAGCAATGTTTTCTCGTCTCAACCTATTTAAAGATGGTAGTTTGTTGGCTGAACTCCAAGTGAAACCAACCTGGATTGAACAAATTAAGGGGAAGTAGTTGTTGGATGAGTCATTGGTTCCTCGTTTTCAATTGGTTGAGAAGAGGGAGACTGCAGATTTTGGGCTAAATAGTGAGGGAGTACTATGTTTCCGTGGGAGAGTTTGTATGCCGAGAGATTCTGATCTGAGGTAGTTCACAGGAGGCACATAGCATCCCTTATGATATGCATCCTGGTGAAAACAAGTTGTATTGAGAACTGCGTGAACTATACTGGTGGCCAGGTCTTAAGCGCGAGGTTACTGATTTCGTGGGTAAGTGTCTGACATGCCAGCAAATTAAGGCTGAGCACCAACTACCTTTTGGGTTACTGCAGCCAGTAAAGATTCCACTTTGGAATTGGGAGAGGGTAACCATGGACTTTGTAAGTGGGATACCCTTAATGCCGACGAAGACAAACTCGGTATGGGTTATTGTTGACCGACTAACTAAATTTGTCAACTTTATATCAGTCGCACTGATTATTCACTACAGAAGTTGGCTAAGTTATACATGGTTGAGATTGTAAGACTGCATGGGGTACCAAAGTCTATCATTTCGAACAGAAACCTTAAATTCACATCTCGATTCTGAAAAAAGTTACACGAGGCTTTGGGTACAAGGTTGGATTTCAGTACGTCATTTCATCCTCAGACTGACGGTCTGCCGGAGAGGGTGATCCAGATATTGGAGGACATGTGAAGAAGCTATGTAATTGATTTCAAAGGCAGTTGGGAAGACTACTTGCCGCTAGCAGAGTTCGCGTATAACAATAGCTACAAATCCAGTATTTAGATGGCACCGTACGAGGCATTATATGGTTGTAGTTGTCGCACCCCTACCTGTTGGACAGAACTTGGTGAGCGGCAAGTTTTGGGGCCAGAGCTAGTTTCCGAAACCGAAGAAAAACTAAAGTTGATTCGAGATCGGTTAAAGGAAGCATCTGATAGGTAGAAGTTGTATGTAGATTTAAAGCGTAAAGAGATAGAGAACTCCGTGGGGGATTATGTATTTTTGAAAGTCTCACCATGGAAGAAGATTTTGAGATTTGGACCTTACCGAATATTAAAGCGAGTGAGACCGGTTGCCTATCAGCTTGAGCTGCCTCCTGAGTTAAACTGGATACATGATGTGTTCCACGTCTCTATGCTAAGGCGATACCACTCTGATCCCTCACATATAGTGTCGGTGGAGGAGATTGAGGTTAGACCTGATCTGACTAGTTTCACGAACTAGATCTTGGCTAGTTTCACGAACAAGTGTGTAATCGTACACCCAATGTTGTTTCTATCAAAACGACGGATGAAGGTGTGTATTCACACCCTTAATTAATTGTGAATCGGCAAAAGCTGAAACTTTAGAATCTGAGGGTTCACGAGCGTACGAACGCTCATAGGGATAAATCGAGCCACAATCATTGGCGATAGACCGTAGAGGCCTCTACGAACATTCTCGTGGGCTTAGGTTATAATGGGCCTTGTGGGCCCAATAGGCTCATGGGCCCTACAGAGATGAAATCCATGGTAACTGACTAATAATGGATTGGGTTGCGAGGTTCACGTAGCCGTGACAAAATGTGGGATGAACGGGCCCACTTGAGCCGGGTAACGGGCCTTGGGCCTAATTACACTGTTTTCGCCATATAAGTTATCAGAGTCGTTTGAGACGACTGCAGACCCTCTGAAAGGTCATTATGAGTGCTGAGACCCCAAAAGTAGTAAAATTATCGAAATACCCTTGTAGGGTCAAATTACAAAAATACCCTTGTAGGGGAAAATTACCAAAATATCCTTGAAGGGTAGAATTACCAAAATACCCCAGAAGGGTAGAATTACTGAAATACCCTCGTAGGGTAGAATTACCGAAATACCCATGTAGAGTAGAATTATCGAAATACGCCTAAGGGGTGAAATTATCGTTTTACCCCTAACATATGAAATGACCATTGTACCTCTAGTGGCAGTTTAGTTGATGTACGTATGCTACCTATATGATTGTTTATGAATATGAAATACTGCATACACGTAATATTTATGACACGACATTCTGCATTGGGGTTGGGATTCTGATTTGGAGGAAGTACTGTACTAGTGGCTCTGGCACGTTTTTACTGTTCTAGTGGCTTCGCCACGTATTCTGATTTTAGTGGCTTGGCCATATTTATTGTTATTAGTAGCTTTGCTACGTTACTATTAGCAGTTATGCTGCGATATTGGTGTGTTGGCTGGGTGGGTCGACTTAGTCCCCACATGGTGTGTTGGTTGGTACGGGTGGTGTGTTGGCTAGTTTGGGGTGGGGTTGCATCACTGTTTTGTTCTGTTTTTATTTGGGCTTATACCCATACTGTTACTGTATTGGACTAAAGCCCATGCTGTACTGTTACTAAATAGGGCTCAGGCCCAGACTGTTACTGCATGATAGGGGATTACACACTGAGTTCTTGTAACTCACCCTTTTCTTTTAATTGTACAGGTAATCCCCATCCGTAGAGGATTTGGAGTTGCGAGGGACTCGGAGGTGGCCACATGTTCGCAAGTATTTTGATTTATACCTAGTTTTTTTAAAATTTTTTATTTTGGGGAGATATTTGTGTAATAAGGCCATTTGAGGTTTTCAACTTTTATTTGGTTTTAACTTTTTACTTCGACCCGCTAGATTAGGGAACACGAGTTTACAAAATAATAACTGTTTTCAAATGGAATCAAGCATTTCAAATTTAAATGGTTTATAATTAGAAAAGCTTCCGCGGTTTTTTTAATCCAGATTAATAAATCTGTAATATATGATATGATCCACAAGTGATTAACAAGTTTTGACTTCACAACCCCAACGTTTGCAATAACAATTAGTTTTAAAAAGGATTTAAAACTTTAGTCACGAATTTTCATCAACTGGCTATTTATTCAATCTTAAAAGTTCCACATCTTAAGGAGCTACAGGAGCAGGTTGGGGATTAGGTGGGGCGAGGGTTGTTGAGCAGCCAAATTTGTTCGAACAAACTCCGTAAGCCACTCATTCATCATCTGGAAGAAGGCTTCCTTAGCCTCTCCTCCCTCGCTACCTGTTACGGGTCTCGACTCGGATTTCGATACTCCGTGAACGGAGGCTGGCGCATTACTCTCAACATCATCAGCTATAGCTCGATCAGGATCCATTTACTATACAGAAACATGATTTAAATTGTTAGGAGATATCACACTATCACAGGTTATATATGGCATGTATAGCTAGACTCTCACATACTCTACGTTAGTCTGAGAATCGACTAAACCGTAGCTTTGATTCCAATAAATGTAACACCCCTCACCCATTTTCAACACCGGAATAGGATTATGGAGCATTACTAAACTTTATTATACAATTAAACAAACATTTTTCATACATTCATCATAAAAAAATAATCATCAATCAAATTCACTCACATTGTCCCTAATACGAACCTACGAGACCCAAAATATGCTTTAGGAGTAGTTCGGGACTAAATCAATAACTTAGGAAACGTTTAGAAAACTTATAAAATTCTTCAAGATACAGGGGACACACACCTGTATCGCCCGGCTGTCTCTCTCACATGGCCAAAGACATGTGCTAGGTCGTGCCAAACCTGTATGGTATACTGACTTATGCCACACGGCCAAGTCACACGCCCGTGTGCTAAGCCGTGTGGAGCATACCAACTTGATTTTTAATTCAATACCAAGGGACACACGGCCGTGTAACCTAACCGTGTGTCACAAACAGCTGAGACACACGCCCGTGTATCTGCCCGTGTGGACAAAAATAGGCTATTTACCAAGCCACACCCGCAAATTTGCATATTCCTAAACCAAACCAAATAGCAGAATTCATGGCATAAAAATGGGCATTCTATTAACCTCATTCAAGCATAATTCATACCATTTCTATACCAACCAATACAAAACAGATCAATACCACAATATGCCATTCAATTTCATACCAAAACTCATAATCTCAAATCATCAATATGACATTTCAAATTTTGCATCATTTAGCCTAATCTCATAAACATACCAAATTCAATTCTCAACAATTTCACACCCCTAATTACCAAATATCAACAAGCATAACATATCCATCATTAAACACATATCCAAAGCCATATGCACATATGTATACACAACCAAATCAACCAAATTAAGCCAACTCTTATGGCTATTTACAAAACCAAAACGTTTAACATTTACAAGCCATTTCAAATGACTAATTTCATTACCAAACCATAGCCAAAATGACAAAAGTTCCTATACATGTCATATATCCCGAAATCATAGATTCAAAAGTACCAAAATAATAGTAGGATAGTGTGATGAAGTCTCCGACAATTCCTGAATCCGAGCTAGCTTTGATTTCACTAAAAAACACGAAAAAATATTCCAACTTAATAAAATATTCCAATCAACAATTGAACATATCTATATACAATTCATATGAATACACAAACCTATCACATTTTAAATCACAAGGTTAGAATTGAACTTAACAAGTTTCTTCGATTCAAAGCTTATACGGTTCATGTACATACCTGTACCATCTCGCATCAATCTCATACTCATCCATATCTTTGATATACCTGTTGAACCATTGGGAATACTATCGGATACCCGGGAATCTCGCACCCTAAGTGCCACATATATAGCCGAAGCTATCTTAATCTCGTATCACATATAATGCTCACTCTCAAGCTATCAACAGGTCTACTCACACAAGCTGACGGTCATGAAAAAGCTACACGGTGCTGCTCATACAAGTTGATGAGTATCCACAACACATGCCGGATAACTCAGCTACCGATAGGATGTATGGAGCACGTAGCACGTAGAGCAAACAATGATTTCCGACTCAGAGCTTCCGCAACAACATTTTCTTTACCTGGATGATAATCTATCACAAGTTCGTAGTCTTTTAACAGTTCTAGCCATCTTTTCTGACTCAAATTCAAATCTTTCTAAGTCATCAGATATTTCAAACTTTTATGATCTAAATACACATGACATATTTCACCGAAAAGATAGTGGCGCCAAATTTTTAGTGTGTAACACCCCAAACCAGACCTAGAAGTTAGGACCGAATCTGGCGTGTCACATTGGAGTTTTTTTTTTTAAACCCAGGTTTTCATTGAACAACCCTTCTTACAATTAAAACTTTTTGCTATTTAAAACCTTAGATTTTGTTTTCTTGTTTTTAAAATGAGGTTTATTAAAAGTCATTCTCTTGTAAAATGTTGTTACCTTTAAAACTTTATTTGTTACGAAAGCTTAGTTTAAAACTGTTGCGGGAACATGATGTTTTGAAAAACAGTTGTTGTTTTGGTATTCTACTTTTAGCAATTATAAACCTATAAATAAGATTCCAAATTTAAAACCCAGAAATTAGAAAGGCCTTATTACAACCTAAAAATAATAAATATGGTAAATAAAATCCAAAGCAAGTTTAAATGTGTGGCCATCTCCAAGTCCATCGCGGCTCCGAACTATCTATGTATGGGGATTACCTGCATAGTTAAACAATAGTAAAAACTCAGTGTGCACCCCAAATAAAAACAGCTATCAATCAGAACAGTTTGGGCCTGGGCCCATCACAGAAGCAGTGTCCAACTAGGCCTAAGCCCATTACAGAACAGATGCAGTGTGGGCCTTAGCCCGAAACAAAATAGAATCTGAATGATCAACCATGCAAAAACCCTATCCATCCAGCCTTTACACACCAGCTCCGTCCAACCCTACACACCATGTGGGGATACAGTATCAACCCACCTATCCCTACACACCACATAATAGTACCGATGCGGCACTAAATAGAATTTGCAGCAGAGCTGCCAGAATGATAGGCTAATATCCATCAGAGATACGCAGCAGTGCTGCCAGAACAGAATACTTCCTCCAATCACATAACCCAACCCAATGTTATGCAACATACACCAGTGGCATGCTATTAAATTTTATCATACATGCAGACATAATAAATATACATATACAAATCATCTTATGCCATACATAGTCAACCATATATCCTATCAAGTCAAAACAGACATTTTACCCATGAGGGGTATTTAGGTAATTTCCCAAATTGGGGGTAATTCGGTAATTTTGCAATTGGGGGTATTTCGGTAATTTTTGCAAATTGAGGGTATCTAAGTAATTTTGCAAATTGGGGTAATTTTGTAATTTTACAAACTGGGGGTATTTTGGTAATTTTGCAAACTAGGGGTAATTCGGTTATTTTGCAAATCGGGGGTATTTCGGTAATCTTCGCAAATCAATGGTATTTCGATAATTTCACTAATCGGGGGTAGTTCGGTAATTTTACAAACTGGGGGTAATTCGATAGTTTTGCAAATCGGGGGTACTTCGGTAATTTTACAAACTAGGGGTAATTCGGTAATTTTGCAAACTAGGGGTATTTCGATAATTTTCACAAATCGAGGGTATTTCGATAATTTCACAAATTGGGGTCTCAGCGACCCAATAGAAGGTCCACCGTCACCTCGAACGACTTAAATACCCTAAACGGTCACAACAGTGTAAATGGGCCTAAGGCCC
This sequence comes from Gossypium australe, assembly GCA_005393395.2. Lineage (NCBI taxonomy): Eukaryota > Viridiplantae > Streptophyta > Magnoliopsida > Malvales > Malvaceae > Gossypium > Gossypium australe. The sequence continues at coordinate 60,423,467 of CM016617.1, forward strand.
ATTAGTCGGCCCAAGTGGGCCCACACGCTTGTGTGGCCTAACTAACCCAGAAATAGCCTCGGCTATACGAATAGCACAGTTCAAACCAATAGAAACCATATAACATGCATTTTATCCATGTGGGACCCACCAGCCCATTGGGCCCACACGGCCCATTTCGGCCCCAACGCGGCCCAAAGCGACATAAGCCCATGAGAACACTCAAGGTGGCCTCAACCATCTTACGCCCATATTCATGGGCTCGGTCCACCACACATGCGATCGCACGCTCGTGTGGCATCAGTCGCCGGTATTTTAGCTTTCGGCACTTTGTCCATCTACGATCAGAAGGAGTGTGGTTACACATACTCTATCGGCTTTCTCGCCAACTATCGAATACAGGGTACTGTTACACACCTTCTTCTTATCAATCGACTATCAGGTACAGGGTAAATTATACAGCTATTTACAAAAATGTAACACCCCAAACCCGGCCTAGAAGTTAGGCCCAAACCCGGCGTTTCACATTGGAGTGTTTTTTTTTCTGAAACCCAGGTTATCATTGAACAACCCCTCTTACAATTAGAACTTTTTTCTATTTAAAACCTTAGATTTTGTTTGCTGTTTTTAAAACGAGGTTTATTAAAAGTCATTCTCTTCTAAAACATTGTTACCTTTAAAACTTTATTTGTTGCGAAAGCTTAATTTAAAACTGTTACGGAAACGTGATGTTTTGAAAAATAGTTGTTGTTTTGGTGTTCTACTTCTAGCAATTATAAACCTATAAATAAGATGCCAAATTTAAAACATAGAATTTAGAAAGGCCTTATTACAACCCAAAAATAATAAATAAGGTAAATAAAATCCAAAGGAAGTTTAAATGTGTGGCCATCTCTAAGTCCTTCCCAACTCCAAAATGTATATGTATAGGGATTACCTGCACAGTTAAACAATTGGGTGAGTTTGCAAAAACCCAGTGTGCACCCCAAATAGAAATAGAGATCAATCAGAATAGTTTGGGCCTGGGCCCATCTCAGAAGCAGTGTCCAACTAAGCCTAAGCCCATTACAGAACAGATGCAGTGTGGGCCTTAGCCCTAAACAGAACAGAATCAGAATGATCAAGCATGCAAAAACCCTATCCATCCAGCCTCTACACACCAGCTCCGTCCAACCCGACATACCATGTGGGGATATAGTATCAACCCACCCATCCCTACACACCACATAATAGTACCGATGCAACACTAAACAAACTTGCAGGAAAGCTACCAGAACGGTAGGCTAATAGCCATCAAATATACGAAGCAGTGCTGCCAGAACAGAATACTTCCTCCAATCACATATCCCAACCCCATGTTATGCAACATACACTAGTGTCATGCTATTAAATTTTATCATGCATACAGACAGAATAAATATAAATATACAAATCATCTCATGACATACATAGTTATCCGTATATCCTATCGAGTCAAAACAGACATTTTACCCATGAGGGGTATTTAGTTAAATTTGTAAACCGGAGGTATTTCAGTAATTTCCCAAATCGAGGGTAATTCGGTAATTTTGTAAATTGGGGGTATTTCGATAATTTTTGCAAATCGGGGGTATTTCGATAATTTCGCAAACTAAGGTAATTCGGTAATTTTGCAAACTGAGGTAATTCGATAATTTTGCTAACCAGGGGTAATTCGATAATTTTGCAAATTGAGGGTATTTTGGTATTTTTTGCAAATCGGGGTATTTCAGTAATTTCACAAATCGGGGTCTGAGCGACCCAACAGAAGGCCCACCGTCGCCTCAAGCGACTTAAGTACCCTAAACGATCACAACGGTGTAAATGGGCCTAAGGCCCATTACTCTGCCCAAGTGGGCCCACACAATCGTATGGCCCAACTAGCCTAGAAATAGCCTCGGCTATACGAACAGCACAGTTCAAACCAATAGAAACCATATAACATGCATTTTATTCGTGTGGGGCCCACCAGCCCATTGGGCCCCCACGGCCCATTTCTGCCCCAACACGGCCGAAAGCGACCTAAGCCCATGAAAACACTCATGGTGGCCTCAACCATCTTACGCCCATATTTGTGGGCTCAGTCCACCACATGTGCGATCGCACGCTCGTGTGGCATCATTCGCCGATATTTTGTCTTTTCGGCACTTTGTTGATCTACGATCAGAAGGAGTATGGCTACACACACTCTATCGGCTTTCTCACCAACTATCGAATATAGGGTACTGTTACACACCTTCGGCTTATCAGCTGACTATCAGGTACAGGGTAAACTACACACCTATGTACGAAAATGTGCAGTCAGTCTGCAAGCACTCCAACCCTAGATTCAAACATAAACCACCATCAGTCCTTTTTACCATAAGATCCATAATCTTATTTGTTATAACAGTTTTAATCTAGATTAGTAATAAAACTTGCCTTGATTGATAAAGGTGCTAGCCCCCTAATAATGCTGATGAAGGTTAACTATAATCTCCTTGTCGAAAATCTGCATTACAGCCGAATTGTTTAGTCACATTGCTTAAATCCATATGAAAACTTATTGCAACCACAACACCTTTGATTTGATTACTTGGACCAATTGAACGACTTACCAACAGTAGACAAAGAGTGAGTAGCGACAGAAATCAACTCACCAAAAATGCACCCTTAAACCGAAGCACGAGATGGTGCTCTAATCCCCATAATCGGAACAACAAAGATAAACAGGTGTAATGGAATACTTGGTCGATTACCAGAAAACAAAGGTAATATTCGGCCACTATGAAGAAAAAACAAATGGGACGAGAAGAGGAAGAAAGGTAAATGAAGAGGGAGGAAGGAAAGTGAGTTCGGCTAGGATTATGAGAGGAGAAAGAGAGAAGAGAATGGAAATAAAGTTGCTCGAAAGACAAGCCAATTGATAGGAAGAATCAGCCAAAAGGGAAGAATAAGATTCAGCTTGCCACAAAAGGGAGAGTTGAGAAAACAAATAGAACCCAAAAGAAAATGCCTATTCGGCCAAGGGGAAAAATTTGTAAAATAAAGAAAAGCACCACAATCCTGAAACAAAGACCGCTGAAATTGAATACTGAGCATTCGACATTTTCCCTACCTCAAATGGCACCCCAAATGATTCCCAAATCGAACCCAAAGCTCCCATAGAGTTCTCATTCGGCTACAACACACCAACTTTGAATTTCCTTGATTTTCTCCAATTATCACTCCATAACCCACTCCTTGAATCCCTCACTTAACCAATTCAAACTCTCCAACACAGAATTCAAATCCAACATAAACTCTTGCCCACACACGAGTAAAATAAATAATCCCATTTGCATGTAGTGAGACTTGAACCACTGTTCTCCTTGCCACACCTGTGATGCCACAACCATTCCACCACAGGCTCTCTTTGTGTCTCTTTTTAATCACAATTACTTAAAAGGCTTAATACCAAGAGTCAGGGTTCCCCTAATGCTAAAAATAAAAATTTTCCATATGACATGGCTTGGACCCAAGACTTCATAGAAGCCCTTAACCTTCCAAAATCACTCACCCAACAGATCTAACATGCAATTGTGCCATTCTCTTGTTCTCAAAAATTTTAAACGCTCCAATGCCCAAGGCCCAATTCTTCTAGGCCCAAAATTCGGGGCATTACATAGTGCAAACATGATTGCAGCTAATTCAAGGTTGTGCGTCAGATAATTCTTTTCATGCGGTTTCAATTGTCTCGAGGCATAAGCTATAACTTTTCCTTCCTGCATCAAGATACAACCTAGACCATTTAACGAAGCATCACTGTACATCACAAATTCTTTACCGAATTCTGGTTGTACTAGCACTGGATCTTCAGTCAATAGGACCTTCAACTGATCAAAGCTTTTCTAATACTTTTTTGGACCAATCAAATTTCACATATTTCTGAAGCAATCTCGTCAACAGAATTGAAACCATCAAAAATCCTTTTACAAATCGTCGGTAATAACCAGCAAGTCCCAGAAAACTATGAACTTTAGATATATTTTTTGGAGGCTTCCAGTCCAAAATAGCTGAGATCTTGCTCGAATCAACTCGTATACCGGATGCTGATACAATATGACCTAGAAAATTGACTTCATGTAACCAGAACTCACATTTACTGGATTTAGCAAATAGCTGCTTAGCACGCAGCGTTTGTAGCACAACTCTCAAATGTTCGGCATGCTCAAGTTCATCACACGAATAAATCAAAATGTCGTCAATGAATACAATAACAAATCGATTTAATTATGGTCTGAAAATTCTGTTCATCAAGTCCATAAAGACAGCAGGAGCATTTGTTAATCCAAAAGGCATAACCAGAAATTCATAATGTTCGTACCTCATTCTGAAAGCAGTTTTCAGAAGGTCTGACTCTTTTACTCGCAGCTGATAGTATCTCGATCTTAGATCTATCTTTGAAAACACAGAAGCTCCTTTCAACTGATCAAACAAATCATCAATTGTGGGCAAAGGATATTTATTCTTAATGTCACTTTTTTTAACTGACAGTAATCAATGCACATTTTCATCGTGCGATCTTTCTTTTTAACAAACAGAACGGGAGCACCCCAAGGTGAGAAACTCGATCGTGCAAATCCTTTATCGGTCAATTCTTGCAACTGAGACTTCAATTCTTTCAATTCTGTCGGAGCCATTCTATACGGAGCTATTGAGATAGGAGTCATCCCCGGCATTAACTCAATGCCAAACTCAACTTCTCGTATCGGAGGTAATCACGATAATTCTTTAGGAAACACATCAGGGAACTCACAAACCACAGACACAGATTCAACTTTCTTTTCTGTCACTTTCGCATCAATTACATACGCAAGATAGGTTTTGCAACACTTTTTCACATAACTTTGAGTTTGCATTACTGATATCACAGCCGGTAACCCATTCAAATCACTGGATTCAATTCGAACTATCTCATTATTCTTACATCTCAAATCAATAGTCTTTCGTTTCAGTTCACAATATCATCATGTAAAGTTAGTCAATCCATACCCAGGATTATATCAAATTCATCAAAAGGTAATAACATTATATCAACCGGAAAACAGATATCTTGAAACATCAACGGACAATTCTTGCACACTTTGTCAACCGGGACACTTTTGCCTAAGGGGGATACTCTAATTACAAATTTAGTAGACTCTATAGGCAAAGTCTTACTGGATACTAAGTTCATGCATATATATGAATGAGTTGATCCGGGGTCTATCAATGCAATCACAGAAGTATCATAAAGAGTAAAAGTACTAGTAAGGACATCTGGAGACTAAGCTTCCTCACGAGCTCGAATAGCATAAGCTCTGGCAGGGGCTCTTGCTTCAGATCTCGTAGCTGCATCTTTTGTAGCTCTCTGGCTGCCACTTATATTTCTCGTATTTCTGAAAGGCCTACCCCTACCTGAAAAGTTATTCGACTTCGGATTCTATACAATCTCTTGCTCAACAAACTCGGGACAATCTCGGATAAAATGATCTAATGATCCACATTTAAAGCAAGCTCAGTCATTCAATCTACAATTGCCCAGATGTCTTTTACCATAATTTCTACACTCGGGTCGCTCAGATCTGACATGCCCAACACTAGCTATCGATGTAGCTGGAGCTCTAAAGCTAGAATGCGATCTAGTATGATCTCTACTCGAATGTCCCACATTAGCCTTTGAACGGCTATACTCATCTCGGAATTTCTTTGATGCAGATTGAAATGGTTTACTTGAAGATGTCTTTCTCACATCTCTAGCTTCTGACGTAGCTTTTCTTTTCTCTTTCCTAAGTTCTTCTACTTTACACGCTCGATCAACCAGCACAACGAATTCTTCTACTTCCAGAATTCCAACTAACAAACGGATATCTTCATTCAAGCCATCTTTGAACCTTTTACACATTTATTGACTCAGTGGAGACACATTCTCGTGCATACTGACTCAATCTCACAAATTCCCGCTCGTATTCTGTAACAGACATACGACTCTATTTTAGTTCAAGAAACTCTTTTCTCTTTTGATCAATGAATCCCTAACTAATGTATTTCTTTCAGAATTCGGATTGAAAGAAATCCCATGTAATTCATTCTTTTGGAACAACAGAAATCAAAGTTTTCCACCATTGGTAAGCTGCATCCCTCAACAAAGAAACAACACATTTCACACATTCATCAGGGGTACATGACATTTCATCAAATACTCGAATTGTACTCTCAAGCCAAAACTCAGCTCTCTCAGCATCATCATCATTAGTAGCCCTGAACTCTTCAGCCCCATATTTACGGATTTTATCAACCGGAGGCTTCTTTAAGAGATTTGGATTCATAACCAAAGGTATAACATGAGTCTGAGGAGGATTAGGTGGGGGCGGAGGTTGAGAAATAGTCAGATTTGCTCTAATATACTGAGTGAACCACTCATTCATCATTTGGAAGAAGGCTTGTTTAGCCTCTCCTTCCTGACAACTTGTAACCGGTCTAGAATCAGACGGCGATGTCCCTTGATCGGGAGCAGATGCATTACTTTCTACATCGTCAGCTACGGCTCGTTCAGGATCCATTTACTATACGAAAAACACATTTTATCTGTCAAGACTCATCACACTATCACAGTTCGTATATATGGAATGTATAGCTAGACTCTCACACGCTACGTTAGCCCTAGAATAAACTAAACCGTAGTTCTGATACCAACAAATTGTAACACCCCTAACCCGTATCCATCGCCGAACTAGGGTTAAGAGGCATTACCGGACATATCAGAACATTTTACACTCATTTCATAATATCAATCGTACAACTACATTTCATAATAATTCATACACATATAGTTCCTTTAGAAAGTCTATGAGACCTTAATCATGCTTTAGAGAAGGTTCGGGAATAAAACAATCTCATACGGAACTTTGCGGAACTTAGAAAATTTTTCTTTCAAAACAGGCACACGCCCATGTGGCTAGGTCGTGTGCCTCACACGGCCGTACCTTAGACCATGTCTCAGCCCGTGTGCAAAAATGATTTAAATCACACGGCCTATCACAAGCCCGTGTGTCTGGCCTGTGTGCAACACTGACTTGAGTCACACGGCCTATCACACACCCGTGTGTCTGGCTCATGTGCAATTCTGACTAACTTCAAATTAGGACATTGAAGGGCACAGTTAGTACACACGCCTGTGTGCTCAACTATGTGGGCAATTATAAGCCATTTGCAAGGCCAAATTGCCACCCATTTTTGGTCATACCTACATGCATCAATCAAGAATCATTTTATGTCCCAAAAATAGCCAAACATATCAAAAGTATATACACAATTTGACCCATATCAACATCATTCACTACTATATACAAATCCATCCAAAACATACCAATTTCCATATACTAACCTCTCATAAAAAACATATTAACTTTTGCATCACATAACATGAACTATATTCACCCATAATCACATTCATTACCAAGCCATTTCACATGGCTATAAATTCATGTCCAAAAACATATCTTAACATTTCTAGCCTATACATGCCATACTTCAATATGTACATTTTCAAAAGGTACCAAAATGTAGTTTGATAGTGTGGTGATGATCCTCGATGATTTCCGAGCTTCCAGTAGCTTTGATAATCTATAAAACAATGCAAACATACACAAAGTAAGCTTCCAAAAGCTTAGTAAGCCATATACAAATAAACTTACCACATAATCAATAATAAAATATTTCATTCATATGAACTATGGCATAACACAATAGCAAATTCTTATTTATCATCTAGCTCAATTATTCACAACCACTTGCTTATAATCATACCACATTTTCATGTAGCTCACATATCAAATGTTCATATTCATACTTACCTTCCATTGCCAAATTTCATATACATATATACGTCATGGAATTTGGATGCACATTCGTATACTCATTCATTTCTCGGAATGCCTGTTGAACCGTTCAGAATCCATAAGGATACTCGGATATCTCTAAAAGCTCGTACGACGCCAACGTCCCAGACGTGGTCTTACATGTAATCAAATATCGATGCCACTGTCCCAGACAGGGTCTTACATTGTAACACCCCTAGACCCAGCCCAGACGTTATGGCCGAATCTGGGAATGTCACATCAAAGGCATAATTCAAAACAATTTTGCTAAGTTAAAATTTAAAACCCAAAAGTCCAAAATCCTTGAGTCTTGTTAAGTAATGATAAAAGCCCATTTAATTATTTTAAGTATTCAGAAAACCATGTTTAAACATAAGAAATTTAGTCAGGTTTAATAATTAAGTAAATAGTTGAAACAACCTAACTCAAAATCCAAAGTCAAATCAGAGTACAAGGCCTTATTACATCCAACGAAAATAAAGTAACTAAAATCATGTCTTTTGAGACAAATAAATAAAACTTCTAAGTATCTTGTAGTGTGGCCATCTCCGAGTCCTCTCCCACGTCGAGCCGTTTACTGAGGATCAGCTAAAACATTTAATAAAAGGGGGTGAGATTCAAAACTCGGTGTGTACGACCCTTGGTAATCCAATCAACATACAATTATCACATTGGGCCTAAGCCCTATCAAAAACGGTGGTATTTGGCCTTAGCCCACAATGACCTGATATCACATCAGTATTACATGAATGCAATGCACCCACCCCAAATCCAACCCTGCACTCCATTTCCCTTCCAACCCTACACTCCTGTGGGGATATAAATATCAACCCACCCATCCCTACACTCCAAAGGTAGAACTAGTAGCGGCACTACCCAAACGCACGCAGCAGCAAAGCTACTATAATGGGCTTAAAGCCACCAGTGGATCCACGGTCGTCAAGCGACTATGCGATCCTCACATATCTTCCTCTGTATCATCAAACCCACCCAAATGCAACATATATTTCATGAATGCAACATACACAATTTCACACATTAAGCACTTAGGGGTATTTTAGTCATTTCACTACCTAGGGGTATTTTCGTAATTCTACCCTATAGGGGTATTTAGGTAATTTTGCAAAATAGGGGTATTTTGGAAATTTTGTAAATCAAGGATATTTTGGTAATTCTGCGAATCAAGGGTATTCTGGTAATTTTACAAATCAGGGGTATTTTAGTAATTTTACAAATTTAAGGATATTTTGGTAATTTTTGAATCAGGGGTATTTAGTCCCTCTCTGGTTTTAGTTATGAACTTTGGCCCATTAACAAATCCTTACGGCTAAAGTGAACAGACACTATGCACCAAGTAGGATTCAAAGAAGAGGAGGTGGGCCACTAGGACCGCTTAAGTACCAAGCTCTCCCTAGATCCAGTCCTAGACATGCATATGTCTGTTGCCACACTCTAACCTAGTGACTTGTCCACACACATGCTTAATTATTAGATTAAGTCTTATGCGATTTTAGAGTTGTTCAGAACTAGGCCTAAAGTCCATTAAACCCTAGCATATGTCTACGTCCCCATAAAGCCCATCAAGCCCATTTCACGTTCATATAACCCATTATACCCAAATCACATCCTTATGGCCCATTAGGCCCAGATCTCATTCATATGGCCTATTAGGCCCAAAACAATTCCAGATTATGTAACATGCATGACTAACTTATTTCATATAACCAAATCAATCAATTTCATCAAACTTAGCCTCAGGGCCCACCGGGCCCATTTAGCCACTTTCAGGTTTTCGGCTTTCCGGCATTGCCGATATCATGTGTGTGTAGTGTTTGTACACACCTGGTTACTGCGGCGTGCTATACTATCCTTAGCCTTGAACCTACAACCAACTAACCTCCAATCAAATCACACATACCTAATCAAGATATTTACCAAAAGCCGAAGCCTTACTGTATCCTTACCGTGTGCCACCGGGTTCTAATAGCCCTTCCTTAGCTACTAATCACGAGTCTCCCCTAGATATGCACCCACGCATACATTATCAAAATTCAAATGACTCATAATCCACACAAGTCACCCCTATAGATCATACTCATATTCAGCCATCTACTTAAACCATAATCGAGTTGAGTACACTTACACTTTGCTAACGATCCTCACCACGCTTGCGATCTCTAAACCTTACCCTTGTTAATACAAGATTAACGACAATGAGAAGTTAGATAGCCCTTCGGCTTTTAAGAAAACACACTAAAGGGTTCACTGAATACTTACCGAATCCACTTTTGATCCTGCGGCCTAGATAACTATTGAACGAGATTCGGCTTTTAACCTTGACTGATAGTAGGTAACAATCGATTTGTGATAGAGGAAAACAACAAGGATTTGGCACTAATGGGGATTTCGGCAAGAGAAGATGATGGTAAATCGGCAATAGAAGGGTTTGGCTAAGAGAGAATTCGGCAAAAAGGGATTCGGCTATAGGATATTTCGGCAATGGGAGAATTTGGCTATGGGAGGAACCAATTGAGGGGAAGAAAAGAAAGAAAAAGAATAATGGCAACTCAAGGAATCCTTCAAAACATTTGGCACTTACCTTTTATAGCCACAAGTTGAACATGCCTTCCCCCAGAGTCCCATTCGGCACCACCTCATCCACACTCCTCATCTCCTAATTTTTCTCCATGATATCTCCCTTATCCTTCTCCTAAATTCTCTCTACTGATCACTTCTCTTTAGAGTCCCTCTACACGCCACTTCCAGCCTTCTAGAAGTCTAAAATTAAACTCCAAAATAAAACTAAGCTAGCACTCAAACCTCAGACCTCCCTGCATGCATATGTCGGCACCTCCCTACACCCTAGTGGCGTCACTTAGCCACTTCACCACAGGCTTCTTTGTGCCATTTTTCACTTATTTTTATTTAAAAGCCCACTACTCACAACCCTGATTCCTTAATTAATTAAATTAAGAATCCTCCACCACAAAACTCGAACCCAGAGCTTCTCCAACACACCTAGACACTCCAAATTCATTAAACCCTTAAAGTCGTCACGTCATTTGTCAATTTCTTGCTCACTTAAAAATTTTATGAGACCCAAAGCCCAATAGGCCCAATTTTTCTAGGCCCAAATTCGGGGTGTTACATACACTAAATCATATATGATGCCAATGTCCCAGACATGGTCTTACACGTAAAACACAAATTGATGCCAACGTCCCAGACGTGGTCTTACACGATAACACATATCGGAACCCTATGTCATGACATATGTATCCTAACTATTCCTAAGGTTCGTACGGGACTTTTCGAACATTGACACATTGTCGAAACATTCTCGGATTTCAAATATACATCTTCCATAGTCATTCATCACAATTCAATTTCATATACGGATGAATAAATCAACTCAAACACATTTATTCGTATATAGACTTACCTTGTACGAATTCAGATGGAAATAAACGATTACTCGACCACTTTAGATTTCCCCTGATCTAATTCCATTTTATTTGGTTCTTGATCTAAACACATTCAAATTTAACTCTTTTATTCACCAAATCATTCAATTCAATCCATATGCACATATTTAGGGTATTTTACAAATTAGCCCTCACATTTTCACATTTTGACATTTAAGTCCCTAATTCACAAAATCATAAATTACACAAAATTTCATTTTGCCCATGCTAGGCCAAATGTTAATACACTTCATATAAGCCCATATATTTCATTTTTTTCACATTTTAGTCCCTCAATTTCTCATTTTCACAATTTAGCCCATTATGCTCAACTTCATCAAAAATACAAATACAAAACATGTTAACCCAATAAATATCTTTCATTTTTCATCAACTAACATCACAAAGCTCACAATATCATCAATGGAATAACTCAAAATTATCATCAAATTTTAAAATTGAGACATTGGCTAGGTAATATACGAAGCAACGATCTCAAAAACATAGAAATTATCAAAAACCGAACAACTATCATACCTTAATAAAAGAAAACCAAGGCCAAACCTAGCTTTCTCTTTTTCTTTCTTTTTCTTTTGTATTTTTGGTCATAAAAGATGAATATGCATGGCATTTTAAGTTTGGTTTTATTTTATTACATATTAATATACTTTTAACCATAATAACCTTAATGGATTAATTAGAAAACCATAGACAAAAACCCATAACCGTCCACTACATTGTTCCATGGTCAAATATCCATTTAAGGACTTCACATAAAGAAAGACACATCAATTTGACTATTATTCAAATAGAAGGACAATTTTTCATTTTTCGTGATTTAGACCTTTTTGAAATTTAAGCACACAAACGATCAAATTTTTATACAAAACTTTCACACATGCTTAATCACATACTGGAAACACAAAAAATAATATTAGAATATTTTTTTGACTCAGATTTGTGGTCCCGAAACCACTATTCCGACTAGGGTACAAACCGGACTGTTACAAAGGCTATTTACCAAGCCATTTTGCCACCCTTACTTGTACATACATACATAACATCATATTACACCAATCCAAGCATATTACATACAACCAATCAGCCACAATCAAGACACCAACACATCATTCACATGCAACCATCTATCATACACAAACATCACATGCTTATCAACTCAAATCATGTAAATTCCCACATCCATGAAAGGCATCATCATATAACTTACTTATACCAACATTAGCCAATTTCAAAGGCCATTTACAAAATGAACTTTCAACCATTATAAGCTAGCATATTTGACCAAATCGATTATGATACATAACAAAATGACCAAGTCCCCTATACATGCCATAACTTCGAATGCTAAATTCATTGGTACACAAAATAATTGTTGTAGATAGTGTGGATGGATCTCCGATAAATTTCCAATCCTGAGCTGGCTTGGTTACACTATAAGATAAAGGAAAGGAAAAGGAGTAAGCTTTATAGCTTAGTAAGTTCACATGCAAATAATAAGCAACATTAAACAACATTAAACATGAATATCATACAATTAGTATAACACAAGTTACATAATTGTCATCACAAGTTCATAAACATAACTTAATCATTCTTAATCTTACCAAGTGTTCATCACATACCGAGCTCATTCTTATGAGTTTTTCGTACATACCTGTACCAACTCGTAACATATCCTACTCTTTCTCGTCTTTGACATACCCGTTGAACACTTGGAATACTAATCAGATACACGAAAAGTCTTGCATGTAACAGCCATTGCCCATATTCAATGCCGGAACCGGGTACGAGGAATTACCGGACTTATCTCACTTGAACATGCAACTTTAGGCTATAAAATTTCATCCCAACTTAAAACTTTCCATTCACACTTAAAACATCTTCATTATGGGCCTACAAGGCCTTAAACATGCAAACAGTGGATCACAGAAATCAACCAGGAACTTTTATAAACTTAGGAAAATTTTACCTTAACAGGGCCATACTCCCGTGTGAAATTGGACACATCCGTGTGGGAAGGTCGTGTGGTCACACACGCCCATGTCCCTAGCTTGTGTGGAATTTATTTTCCTTTCGAACCTACAAGGGTTTTCACACGGCCGGTTATACGCCCATGTCCTTGGCCCGTGTCCTCCACATGGCCTAGACACGCCGGTGTCTTCACCCATGTGTGAAAACCTGGGTATTCTATTTGTGACGTCAACAACCTCATAAGGGGCACACGGGCTGGTCACACACCCATGGGACTGACCGTGTGTCACACACGACCTAGGCACACGCCCGTGTGCCTACCCATGCAGACAAGAACAAGGCTATTTGCCAAGCTCTTTTTACCACCCTAACTCATAGAACAACAATCACATTCAACCATTATTCAATCATCCAATCATACATCATACACAAATATGAATAACTTCATCTTTTCATATATATAATGATAATGAGCCATTAAATATAGCCATTTACAAAAGTGTTTATCTTTAAAGGAGCCAACACACTTGGCCAAAATAACAAAACATTTCACTATGTCTAGCCCCTATACATGCCATAGTCAAAATGCTAAGTCTAATATACCGAGATGAGCTGATAGTGTAGATGATCTTCAGATTATCTTCGTATCTCTAACCGACTCTTTGACACTATAAAATAAGTTTAAACTTAGTAAGTTTACATGTAAATAATAAGCATCATAACATATACTAAACAATTAATAACATTACATACTAAGTAAGAACAATTCACATTTCCATAATCATGCTTACTCATCTCATCTCCTACCATATTCCAACCACATAACAATTATATTGCTCACAATTACTTGTACATATTCCCTGCACTCATTACCACAAAGCAACATGAACATTTACTTATACAATTTCTCGATGAACCCCTCAGAATGATACTAAGTACCCGGTGGTTTTGCACATAGCCTCACCAAATGATAATACAAACGATGGTATCGAACACAACCCATCGTGAATAAGTAATAAGGTGGTATCGAACACAACCCACCAAAAAGGATAATTATGGTGGTATCGCACAAACCTACCAAATAATTATTACGGGCATTTTTTCGTACGTACATATATATTTCGAGGTTCATACAAGAATTACTCACTATCTATCAATTTCAATCAATCTCAATCATAATTGATCTCATTCATACAATGCACCAATAAGTAACAACATATGTATTAAAGATGTATCATTTACACATAAACTTACCTCGGTGCAAAATGTATTAATCGACAGTTTAGTCCGTAACCTTGCCTTTTCCTCGGTCAAGGTTGTTTCTGCGTTCTTCTTGATCTATAATAATAAAATTTACTCATTCACTCACTTTATAATTCATGATACATCAAAATTTCTACTTTGGCAAAAATGACCATTTTGCCCTTATACTTTGGCAAAATTACAATTTTGCCCCTACGCTTGTAAATCATTTTTAATCACATTTTCTCATTAAACAAGCCTAGCTGAACATTTATTTCTCTTACAACAACTTAAAAAACCAATTATTTCATGCATTTATTACACAATTTCAACCTTTACAAATAAGTCCTATTTCGGTGTTTTCATGATAACACCTTTCACAAAAGTTGTTCCTTAACTCACTAACATTCATTTTCTTCCATAAAAACTCAACAAACAACATAAACACTCTCATGGGAGATCCCTAAACTTTCACCATTTTGCAAATTAGTCCCCTCATTAGCTAGCTTAAGCTTTGGGGTTCCAAAAGTACAAAAATTATCAAGAAAGACCTCTAAAATCACTTACTTGCAAGAGAAAAGCTTGGCTGAAAGTTTGGACTCCAAAATCCTCTAATTTCCTTCAAATTTCAGTGGAGAAGATGTATGAATAGTGAAAGATGATATCTCTTTCATTTATCTTATTTTATTCATTTTTTATCACCCAATTTCACCAAAATTTGACCAAAATTTAATGCCTTTGTCTCCTTGTCTCTATGGCCGGCCAACACACCGTTAATGGCCTAATTGCACTTTAAGGACTTCCAATTTAATATTCTATGGCTATTAGACACCTCTACCTTGTATAATATAACTTTCGCGCTTTATGCAATTTAGTCCTTTTTTCACAATTAAGCATACAATTGCTAAAATTAAAGCACCAAAATTTTCATACATCCTTATAAACATGATATAACTCATAGAATAATTTCAAAATAATTTTCTTCAACCTCGGATTAGCGGTCCCAAAACCACTGTTTCGACTAGCCCCAAAATCGGGCCATTACATTGCACATAAGTGCCACATATGTAGCCAATGCAACCTCATATCTCACAACACATAGGGGCTCGCTCTCGAACTAATCACGGGCCTACTCACACAAGCTGTCAGTCAAGACGTAACTATGTAGTGCTGCTCACACAAGCTGTCAGGTATCTGCAATACATGCCAAACTACCCAGCCACTGGTAGACGTACGAGACCAGCATCCAGATCACATAAATCACATATATCAAATGGTTTCCTAGTGACATGTCACTCGTATCCTAATCTATTCCTAAGGTTCAAACGTGATTTCTCACTTGTCATTTAGCCGTTGAACGTATCCACATTGTCATTTATACAATTCATGCATAATAAAACTTATAAAAATACAAATATAACATTGCCTTTATTTACACATGAACTTACCTCGGTACAAAATAATAGAAAAGGATTTAATCGTCAATCACCTTATTCTTTCCCCGATCAAAGTCTGAACTTCATTTTTCTTGATCTATAATAGCAAATTTAGCTTATTTAATATTAACATTACTCAAATCAGTCCAAACATCAAATTATGGTAAAATTACCTTTTTACCCCTAAAGTTTTACATTTTTACAGATTAGTCCCTAGGCTCGTAAAATGAAATGTATTCAATTTCTTGATAACCCAAGCCTAGCCAAACCAGTTTCATGCTTATAGCAGCACACATTTTCCATTAAATCAGATTTTTTCTACACATTTTACAACTTTTTACAAATAGGTCATTTTAGGTATTTTCTTGAAAAATCACTTAGTAAAAGTTGTCTATCACACATCAAACATGCGTAACCTACTGTAACATCCTTATTTAGGGGCTCTTGCATTTTAATTGTTTGCATGTGAATGGTTTGAACATGATGATAGTTAGGGTGTTTTAGGGTCTGGGTATGAGCCAAGGGTAGGCTGGAACTATAGCAAAAATTTCTGTTTTGGGTACTTGGAAGGGAGAGCTGAGTGGGTTAGGGGATAAGAGAAATTAATGGGGTGTTTTGACACAAGAGTACCAGTGGTAAAGTGGCAAGGGAGGCACCACTGAGAGCTTGGAGAGATGACGCCACAAGGAGCTAGGGGAGCTTGTGTTCGAGCTGCGAAGATCCCCTTTCTGCTATTTATTTTTGACGCCAGGTTCAAGGGGGAGTTGTGCTCAGGATGGACTCTCTTGGATAAGTGTTGAAGGAGTCAACACATTTCAAACGAGTGGAGAAGATAAAATGGTGGAAGTTGACTCATTCAAATCGGTTTGAATGGGTGGACAGGAGGGAATTTAGGAGTTGGCCGAAACTTGAACACTGGTGAGTAAGAGGAATCGGTTTGGAGGCTTAGGAGGTGTGCCATTTTTCAATAGCTAGTTAGGGAGAGCATTTTCGGCTAGGCACTCTTTTGTGCACATTGTTGTGAGACCAAAATCGAAACCCCATAGCCTCTTGTCGATTTTCCTTTCAGTTATCTAAGACCGAATTGCATTGAACCTTGTGTCCATTTCTTTTTTCCTTTTGAAACCAAAACCGAAACCCTTTTTCCCTAAATCTCTTCTCATCTTTTGTTCTCTCTACTCCTATTGGGTTTGGCCGAAACTAACTCACCCTCCTCCTATTACTTTCTCACGTTTTCTTTTCATCATCTATTCAAACCAAATGCCCTCTTGAACCTTCCCACTTTTCCATTTCAATTTGGCCGAATCTTCTTTGATCTTCCACCATCAACTGTGTTGCAACCATATCGTTTTTCTTTCTCAAAGTCATAGCCGAATCTCAACCCTGTGGTAGCCGGAAGCTTTGTAGCCCAAACTCTCGTTGGACTCAAGATCTCTGTGGATTGTCGGCGATTAACCATTCACTTTCAATCGATTTCATTAATAGTGTAGTAAGTTTTCTTGTCGGCAATCAACTCTTATTGTGTTAGCCCCGAAGGCGGACACCCATGATTATTGATGTTTGGCTGAATGCAGGAAAGAGGGGTTGACGCCTTTTCGTGTAGAGTTTTTGGGATTTGTCGACTTAGGTGAGGGTTTTAACTTCGAGGTTCTAGTTCTTTATGATTTGATCCACTGCTTTAACCCAATTTAGTGATAAGGTTATTATGGATTCAAAGGCTAATCAAGCATTACGTGGGGTTAGATCTGAGACCCCAGCCCCTAAGTTCAAAAGGAGAGCAGTGTCGGCAGTTCGTGATTAGCCACCGGGCTGTGGACCGGCATCTGAGAAGGAGAGTAGACAAATAGCGGTAGTGTTGATTAACGACAGTACTGACGTGGAGAGTGTAGTTTTGCCCGTGATCAGATGTGTATCTCTTACACACTTCATATTTGATGTATAATATGTTAATAACTCAAACACTGTTAAAAGCCAGAATATGTGAGGATATCGATAAGTTACCCTTCTGATAGCTAATGATATTTCATATCTGATGAATGTATGTTGTGTTGCGGTATATTGTTAATTGATAAAGCATGTTAGTGTTGTATATGTAAGCATGTGAATTAAAGTGGGTGTTATGAGAGGAGCGGAAGATGGTAATTTGTGACTTTGGGTCACCAGTGGTTTGGCACCACCAGTGGTTTGGTACCACATATGATATTTGTGACTTTGGGTCACCAGTGGTTTGCCACCACCAGTGGTTTGGTACCACATATGATATTTGTTACTTTGGGTCACCAGTGGTTTGGCACCACATTAGATATTTTAGCGACTCGTCCCAGTGGTTTAATACAACAGTGGGTTGGCCCCACATATTACTCATGAAAGGGATTGTCGCCAGTGGTTTGGTACCACAAAATGGGTTGGCCCCACATACGGATAATTGTGACTTTGGGTCACCAGTGGTTTGGCACCACCAGTGGTTTGGTACCACATTTATACTTTGATCGTGACTTTGGGTCACCAGTGGTTTGGCACCACTAGTGGTTTGGTACCATACGGGGTAGATTATGGAGTTATGGATGGATAGGTTTGGGTTGCATGACATATTTACTTGATCATGAAACTGTGTAAGAGTGTTGCTACAATCGGGAGGGGGATTATACACTGAGTCTCGGTGACTCACCTCTTCCCTTATCTTTTGCAGATGATTAGTGGATCGCGGATGTGGAGCCGGGCGGACTCGAGGTGGGCATGCAAATTGCTTTCGGTTTTTGTTTGTTCACTATTTTGGGTACTTTATATTTTTAATTTGGTTTTATTTGGGTTTGTAATAAGGCCACTAATTAATATTTGGGTTATTTTATCTCGTTTAAATTGTTATGTTTTGCTTAAGTAAACTACTTGACATGTCTAAATAACCGGTGAATCAAAGTGTTCTAAATTACACATCTCACCGGATTTTCTAAACTTTACCATCGGGTAAGAATGAATAAGTGATGACAACAATCAGCTCAAACTCTTTTTTTTTTTTCAATTGAGCTACTTTAAGTCAAATGTTTTGAAAACGGTCTGTGTTTTGGGATATCCCTATAATCACATGGTTTTCCTAGGATAAACGATAACATGCAGTTTTCTCAAAGAGAAAGGGGTTCTTCTTTCACGAATTTTAAACATCCAACATATTTTCGAATGACGTTTCTTTCAAATTGAATCTACCCTTGTTTTGGTCAAAATACTTTACCCTGTGACATGCCGAATTCGGTCGTAGTGTATTGACCGGGTTGGGGGTGTTACAATTATGTTATCAGAGTCAAGTTCAAAAGCTCAGCTGTGGGCCCGAGGCCCAAAATGTTTTAAGAGTAGGATTTAAAAAGGTTTGGTTGGAAAATACATGGTCTGGAAAGCATGGCACCGAGTCTCCGGCACCGATCCGCCTAGGTAAGCACCCCTAACTGTTGTGTTTATATATACGATTGTGATGATAGTGATATGAATGATAGTACTAGTGGATTACCCTAGAGACTGAAACTCATAAGATTCTGTGAACTCGCGAAAAACAAAACCTCGTAATAGAACTGTTCATAAGACTGTGCTGCAATAACAGTGGAATAGGTCTAACGCATAAAACTTTTAAATCAGATAAATCGATAACGTTAGTCATGAGTACCCGAGGACGTGGTCGTAACACGCGTGGACGCGGTCGGGGTAGGATGACCGTGTCTGAACCAGTGAGGTCTGGTCAGGGGTCCAAAAATGAGGTACCACCATCACCAGCTACGGTCGCTGAGTTTCAGGATCAGACAGGTGATAATGCAGTGTCACAGGCAATGCTGCGAGTTCTAGAGAGGGTAGCTGGAGCAGGTGGAGGTACAGGAGCTCGAAAATCTGTGTCTGAGCGACTCCGAGCCAATGGAGCAGAGGTATTCCAGGGTGTTTCTGGTGTGGCTCCTAATACGGCTGAGTATTGGTTGGAGGCGAAAGAGTGTATCATGGACGATTTAGACTTTACGACTGATGAGAAGTTGAAGGGTATAGTGTCTCTTCTCCGGGATGAGTCATACCAGTGGTGGCTCACGGTTCGGGATGGTGTGACAGCTGATGATCTCACTTGGGACTATTTTAAGGTAGCTTATTAGAGGAAATCCATTGGGTCCAATTACATTGATGTACAAAGGAAGGCGTTTCTAAGGCTGGTTTAGGGGAGTAGGTCAGTATCTGAGTATGGCAGAATTCTTAAGGTTGAGCTGTTACGCTCTGGGTATCATGGCTACGAAACATGAGCGCTGTGTCAGGTTTGAAGACAGGCTGAGAGATGAATTGAGGTTGCTGATCGCTTCACAGCAAGAGAGGGAGTTTGCTGTGTTGGTAGAGAAGGCTATGATAGCCGAAGGGGTGAAGGAGTCTACAAAACAGAATCTGGACAGGAATAGACACAAGAGGAGTTTTGGATCGTCAGGATCGGCTAGAAATTCTCAATAAAGGGCTAGATATGGTGGGCCGAATCAATCTGTGAGGCCTATTGCTGCTACTCAGGGACCAGAGCAGTGTGCTCGATTCGGGAAATCTCATTGGGGGGAATGTTGGATCGGTGGCAGAGGATGCTTTGAGTGTGGGTCGTTGGATCATCGTGTAAGGGATTGTCCATGTAAGCTAGCCAGGATACAATCTGAGGATCTGGGCCGTGCTCAGTTCAGAAACGGTGGACAGCAACCGCAAAATGGTCGTGGTTCTGCCAGGGGAGGTAATGGTTCTAGTCGAGGCCGCGGAGCACCGGGCAGAGGTGTAGGCAATACTGAGGCAAGACAGCCTGGGTTAGTATATGCAGCGAGGCATCGAGAGGAGGGCGACGCACCGGACGTCATAACTGGTAAGTTTTTAATTTTTGGACTACCTTATACTACTTTGATAGATGTTGGTTCGACGCACTCGTATGTTGCCAGTAGGATAGTGGAAACCATGAACTTAGACATTGAGATTACTTCTAGGGAGATGACAGTAATTAGCCCTCTAGGTCACTTTGTAGAAGTGAATAAACTGTATAGGGATGTACCCCTAGAACTCCAAGGGGTAGTGTTCGTGGCTGATCTAATGGAACTACCGTTCAGGGAGTTCGATCTGATCCTTGGGATGGACTGGCTGGTGAAGTATCAAGCGAGTTTGGACTGCGCGGCTAAGTGCATGGTATTAAGAACAATAGAAGGTGAGGAAGTGGTAATGATAGGTAATAGAAGGGATTATCTATCTAGCATTGTATCGGCTCTGAAAGGCTGAGAAAATGGTTAGGAAGGGGTGTGAGGTGTTCATAGTTCATGTGTGTGCTTTGGAGGCCAAGGAATCAGCGGTAGGGAATGTCCGAACGGTGAAGGAATTTGTCGACATATTCCCAGACGAACTTCCGGGTCTGCCTCCGGATCGTGAAGTTGAATTTGGCATAGATCTGTTACCCGGAAAAGCGCCAGTGTCTATTGCCCCGTATAGGATGGTGCCAAAGGAATTGGTGGAACTGAAGGCGCAGATCCAAGGATTGTTGGACCGGGGTTTCATCCGGCCAAGTGTTTCACCTTGGGGAGCGCCTGTGCTTTTTTTTTAAGAAGAAAGATGGTACGATATGGATGTGTATAGACTACCGCCAGCTGAATAAGTTGACGATCAAGAACAAGTATCCGTTGCCGAGAATAGATGACTTTTTGATCAGCTTAAGGGGGCATCAGTCTTCTCTAAGATCGATGGTCGAGATACCATCAGCTTAAGGTAAAGGAGGCTGACATCCATAAAATGGCATTTCGCACTCGATATGGGCACTACGAGTTCTTGGTAATGCCGTTCGGGTTGACCAATGCGCCAGCAGCGTTCATGGATATGATGAACCGGGTGTTTTAGCCGTACTTGGACCAGTTCGTCGTGGTGTTTATAGAAGACATATTGGTGTACTCAAGATCTGAGGAGGATCATGATCCGTATCTACGGGTGGTTTTGCAGATTTTGAGGGAGAACCAGCTATTTGCCAAGTTTAGTAAGTGCGAGTTTTGGCTGAAGGAGGTGACTTTCGTGGGTCACGTGGTGTCAGTTGAGGGGATAAGGGTGGACCCTCGGAAGATTGAGGCAGTGTTGGATTGGAAACCGCCTAAGTCGGTAGCGGAAATTCGGAGTTTTCTGGGTCTGGCAGGGTATTACAGAATATTTGTGGAAGGGTTTTCTTTGATTGCAGGGCCGTTGACCAAGTTATTGAGAAAAGGGGTTCCATTTGTGTGGTCCGGTAAGCAACAGGAAAGTTTCGACAAGTTAAAGAGGATTCTGACAGAGGCTCCAGTCTTGATTCAACCCGAAGCAGGAAAAGAGTTTACGGTATATTGTGATGCATCGCATACTGGTTTGGATGTGTGCTGATGCAAGAAGGCAAAGTGGTGGCATATGCGTCTCGACAGTTGAGATCGCACGAAGTTAACTATCCAACGCATGATCTGGAGTTGGCTGCAGTGGTTTTCGCCCTGAAGATATGGAGGCATTATTTGTACGGGGAGAAGTCAATAGTCTACACGGATCACAAGAGTCTGAGGTATCTTTTGACTTAGAAGGACTTGAATTTGAGGCAACGGAGGTGGATCGAGTTGTTGAAGGACTATGACTGTTCAATTGATTATCATCCGGGCAAGGCCAATGTGGTGGCAGACGCGTTGAGCCATAAGGTAGTGTCAAACTTGAGAGCGATGGTTGCTCATCTCAGTTTGTATGACGACAGGAGTTTATTAGCGGAATTGCAGGTAAAGCCGACTTGGGTTGAGAAGGTCAAAGAGAAACAGCTAGTGGATGAGGGTCTGAATGCTCAGAGGTTGCAAGTGCAGAGTGGTGGATTGGAAGGATACAGCTTGACCAGTGATGGAGTGTTGTGTTTCCAAGGGAGAGTTTGTATGCCGAAGGACGTCGAGTTAAGGCAGAAGATTCTCCAGGAGGCACATAGCAGTCCATACGCTATGCATCTGTTGGGTAGCAAAATGTACCGAGATTTACGGGAGCAGTTTTGGTGGCCGAGTTTGAAACAGAAAGTAACTGAGTTTGTGGGTAAATGTCTGACGTGTCAGCAGGTCAAAGCTGAACACCAGTTACAGTCGGGTTTGCTTCAGCCAGTAAAGATTCCGTAGTGGAAGTGGGAAAGGATTACGATGTATTTTGTTAGTGGGCTACCCCTTACACCTAGCAAGAAGGACTCAGTCTGGGTGATTGTGGATCGTTTGACAAAATCAGCTCATTTTATACCAGTTCGGGTTGATTACTCGCTTCAAAAGTTAGCCAAGTTGTATGTGGCGGAGATAGTGAGGTTGCATGGAGTGCCGGTATCGATCATCTTGGATAGGGATCCCAGGTTCACATCGAGGTTTTGGAAAGCGTTGCATGAGGCACTATGTACGAGATTGGATTTCAGTACAGCATTTCATCCGCAGTCAGATGGGCAGTCAGAAAGGGTAATACAAATCCTAGAGGATATGTTGAGAGGTTGTGTCTTGGACTTCAGAGGCAGCTGGGAAGAATTTCTACCGCTGGAAGAATTCGCGTACAACAATAGCTACCAAGCAAGCATTAAGATGGCACCATATGAGGCGTTATATGGTCGGAAGTGTCGTACACCTACGTGCTAGACTGAGTTGGGTGAGCGTTAGATGTTGGGTCCGGAGTTGGTCGCTGAAACAGAGGAAAAGGTTAAGTTGATTCGAGCTCGTCTGAAGGAAGCTTCGGACAGGCAGAAGTCCTATGCCGATCTTAAGCGAAGGGATATAGAGTTTACTGTAGGTGACAGAGTTTTCCTGAAGGTCTCGCCGTGGAAGAAAGTGCTGAGGTTTGGTCGGAAAGGCAAGCTGAGCCCTAGGATTATTGGGCCGTTTAAGGTGTTGAAACGTGTGGGACCAGTGGCTTATCAGCTAGAGTTGCCAGCAGAATTGAGTCAGATACACGATGTATTTCATGTCTCCATGCTTAGGCGCTACCGGTCAGATCCGTCGCATGTTGTGTCGGTGGAAGAGATCGTGGTGAGCCCAGATTTGACCATAGAATAGGAACTAGTGCAGATTCTGGATCGGGACGTCAAGGTGCTACGTAAGAAGACGGTTCCATTGGTAAAGGTGTTATGGCGGAACCATGGTATGGAAGAGGCCACGTGGGAACCAGAGGATGTGATGCTGCAGCAATACCGTCAACTCTTTTGACCAGGTAATTTCGAGGCCGAAATTATTTTTAAAGGGGTAGAACTGTAACATCCTTATTTAGGAGCTCTTGCATTTTAATTGTTTGCATGTGAATGGCTTGAACATGATGATAGTTAGGGTGTTTTAGGGTCTGGGTATGAGCCAAGGGTAGGCCGGAACTATAGCAAAAATTTCTGTTTTGGGTACTTGGAAGGGAGAGCTGAGTAGGTTAGGGGATAAGAGAAATTAATGGGGTGTTTTGACACAAGAGTACCAGTGCTAAAGTGGCAAGGGAGGTGCCACTGAGAGCTTAAAGAGATGACGCCACAAGGAGCTAGGGGAGCTTGTGTTCGAGCTGCGAAGATCCCCTTTCTGCTATTTATTTTTGACGCCAGGTTCAAGAGGGAGTTGTGCTCAGGATGGACTCTCTTGGATAAGTGTTGAAGGAGTCAACACATTTCAAACGGGTGGAGAAGAGAAAATGGTGGAAGTTGACTCATTCAAATCGGTTTGAATGGGTGGACAGGAAGGAATTTAGGAGTTGGCCGAAACTTGAACACTGGAGAGTAAAAGGAATCAGTTTGGAGGCTTAGGAGGTGTGCCGATTTTCAGTAGCTAGTTAGGGAGAGCATTTCAGCTAGGCACTCTTTTGTGCACATTGTTGTGAGACCAAAATCGAAACCCCATAGCCTCTTGTCGATTTTCCTCTCAGTTATCTAAGACCGAATTGCATTGAACCTTGTGTGCATTTCTTTTTTCCTTTTGAAACCAAAACCAAAACCCTTTTTCCCTAAATCTCTTCTCATATTTTGTTCTCTCTACTCCTATTGGGTTTGGCCAAAACTAAGTCACCCTCCTCCCATTACTTTCTCACGTTTTCTTTTTTATCATCTATTCAAACCGAATGCCCTCTTGAACTTCCCACTTTTCCATTTCAATTTGGCCGAATCTTCTTTGATCTTCCACCATCAACTGTGTTGCAACCATATCGTTTTTCTTTCTCAAAGTCATAGCTGAATCTCAACCCTGTGGCAGCCGGAAGATTTGTCGCCCAAACTCTCGTTGGACTCAGGATCTCTGTGGATTGTCGCCGATTAACCATTCACTTTCAATTGATTTTGTTAATAGTGTGGTAAGTTTTCTTGTCGGCAATCAACTCTTATTGTGTTAGCGCCGAAGGCGGACACCTATGATTATTGATGTTTGGCCGAATGCAGGAAAGAGGGGTTGATGCCTTTTCGTGTAGAGTTTTCGGGATTTGTCGACTTAGGTGAGGGTTTTAACTTCGGGATTCTAGTTCATTATGATTTGATCCACTGCTTTAACCCAATTTAGTGATAAGGTTATTATGGATTCAAAGGCTAATCAAGCATTACGTGGGGTTAGATCTGAGACCCCAGCCCCTAAGTTCAAAAGGAGAGCAGTGTCGGTGGTTCGTGATTGGCCACCGGGCTGTAGACCGGCATCCGACTAGGAGAGTAGACAAATCGCGGTAGTGTTGATTAACGATAGTACCGACGTGGAGAGTGTAGTTTTGTGCGTGATCAGGTGTGTATCTCTTACACACTTCATATTCGATGTATAATATGTTAATAACTCAAACACTGTTAAAGCCGGAACATGTGAGGATATCGATAAGTTACCCTTATGGGTATGAGCGAGGACTTCGGGTAAGTCCGTTCTGATAGCTAATGATATTTGATATCTGATGAATGTATGTTGTGTTGCAGTATATTGTTAATTGATAAAGCATGTTAGTGTTGTATATGTAAGCATGTGAATTAAAGTGGGTGTTATGAAAGGAGGGGAAGATGGTAATTTGTGACTTTGGGTCACCAGTGGTTTGGCACCACCAGTGGTTTTGTACCACATATGATATTTGTGACTTTGGGTCACCAGTGGTTTGCCACCACATTGGATATTTTAGCGACTCGTCCCAGTGGTTTAATACCACAGTGGGTTGGCCCCACATATTACTCATGAAAGGGATTGTCGCCAGTGGTTTGGTACCACAAAGTGGGTTGGCCCCACATACGGATAATTGTGACTTTGGGTCACCATTGGTTTGGCACCACCAGTGATTTGGTACCACATTTATACTTTGATCGTGACTTTGGGTCACCAGTGGTTTGGCACCACCAGTGGTTTGGTACCACACGGGGTAGATTATGGAGTTATGGATGGATAGGTTTGGGTTGCATGACATATTTACTTGATCATGAAACTGTGTAAGAGTGTTGCTATAATCGGGAGGAGGATTATACACTAAGTCTCGGTGACTCACCTCTTCCCTTATCTTTTGTAGATGATTAGTGGATCGCGGATGTGGAGCCGGGCGGACTCGAGGTGGCCATGCAAATTGCTTTCGGTTTTTGTTTGTTCACTATTTTGGGTACTTTATATTTTTGATTTGGTTTTATTTGGGTTTGTAATAAGGCCACTAATTAATATTTGGGTTATTTTATCTCGTTCAAATTGTTATGTTTTGCTTAAGTAAACTACTTGAAAAGTCTAAATAACTGGTAAATCAAAGTGTTCTAAATTACACATCTCACCGGATTTTCTAAACATTACCATCAGGTAAGAATGAATAAGTGATGACAACAATCGGCTCAAACTCTTTTTTTTTTAAATTGAGCTACTTTAAGTCAAATGTTTTGAAAACGATTTTAACCTTACTCCTCAATAGCTTTGGGATATCCCTATAATCACATGGTTTTCCTAGGATAAATGATAACATGCAGTTTTCTCAAAGAGAAAGGGGTTCTTCTTTCACGAATTTTAAACATCTAACGTATTTTCGAATGGCGTTTCTTTCAAATCGAATCTACCCCTTGTTTTAGTCAAAATACTTTACCCTGTGACATGCCGAATTCGGTCGTAGTGTATTGACCGGGTTGGGGGTGTTAACCTACCATTAGGCATCAAAACACATACATGTATAACATGGGTCAAACCCTAGACATCAACCATAACTCAAATTAATGGTAGAAATAGATAGATGGGATGATAACGACTTCAAAAATGTAAAGAGCATTAAAAACAGGGCTAAGATGTACTTACAATCAAGCTTGGAAGTTGAACAAACCCTAGCTATGGTGACCTTCTAAATTTCGGTACATGGAGAAGAAGATGGACAAAAATTTTGGCTTTATTTTCCATTTTTTTTCGTTTATTTACCAAATGACCAAAATGCCCTTAATGCATAACTTTGAAATTTCACCTATTCATGTCCATTTTTGTCACTAACTTATCCAATGGTCTAATTACCAACTAAAGACCTCTAATTTAAAATCTCACAGCAATTGGACACCTTTAACAAGTAGAACTCAATTATTCTTTTTTATTAAATTAAGTGCCCAAACGTCAAAATTTTCGAACGAAATTTTCACGAAATCATTTCATAAAACTGTAAACCTTATAATTAAAATAAATTTTACTGCGTCCGATTTGTGGTCTTGAAACCACTGTTTCGACTAGACCCAAAATCGGCCTGTTACACTTTAATCTACTGACAAATCAAACATCTAATTACGAACTTTGTGATCTCTCGTTTCATACCATTGCACCAATAGCGTTGCTTCAGGTCATTATACATTTTGCTTCTCCCATGATGTATCGAATAAACACTATTGTGAGCTTCATTTAACAAATTTTGTCTTAATTTAGAATCTTTTGGTACACAAAGGCATCTACGAAAATATAAACAATCATCGGTTCCAATATCAAAATCAAATGTCTGCTTGTTTTTCACAGCTTCACTTTTCATTAAAAATTCAGAGTCGTTCTTTTGAAGTTCTTGAATCTCTGACAAGAATGCCAGTCTCACTTTCAACTCAGCCAAAATGGAACCATCGCAATCCATCGATAAGCTTGCATTCAAAGTTCTCAAGGAAAACAAAGATTTACGACTCAACGCATCGGCTAAAACGTTGGCTTTCTCGGTATGGTAATCAAATACTAACTCATAATCTTTTAAAAATTTGAGCCACCTTCATTGTTGCAAGTTAAAATCCTTCTTAGTCATAACATATTTGAGGCTTTTATGATCAGTAAAGACTTGACATTTCTCACTATATAAATAGTGTCGCCAGATCTTTAATGCAAACACAATTGCAGCAAGTTCCAAATCATGTG
The DNA here is from genome assembly GCA_005393395.2 of Gossypium australe. Taxonomy (NCBI): domain Eukaryota; kingdom Viridiplantae; phylum Streptophyta; class Magnoliopsida; order Malvales; family Malvaceae; genus Gossypium; species Gossypium australe. Next base: position 60,451,777 of record CM016617.1, read on the forward strand.
TTGGATAATTCCATTCATGAGGTTTTAATTGCCTCGAGGCGTAAGCAATCACTTTCCCATTTTGCATCAAAATAGAACATAAACCACAAAGAGACACATAGCAATAAACAGTAAACTCGTTTTTGATTTCAGGTTGAGCCAGCACTGGAGCTTCAGTCAACATATTCTTCAATGGATCAAAGTTATTCTTGTAACAGTCCGGTTTTGACCCTAGTCGGAACAGTGGTTTCGGGACCACAAATTCGAGTTAGAAAAATATTTTAATATTATTTTTCGTGCCTATGATATGTGATTAAGCATGTGTTAAAGTTCTGTGAATTAATTTGTTTGTTTGCATGCTTAATTTGATAAAAAGGACTTAATTGTGAAAGATTCTAAATTAGCATGCTATATGTTAAGTGTAGTTATGTGTTGTCTCTTTATTAATATGAAGTCCTTATAATGTTATTAAGCCATTTTTAAGTTAGTGGACAATTATGTCCATGAATTAAAATGTTTTCATCAATATATCATTAAGGGTAGCTTGGTAAAATGTTAATTAAGTTTAATTTAATATAACAAAAAGCATGATAATGTCCATATTCATCATGTTTGGCCGAATGTTCAAAGAAAAAGAAAAGAAATAAACCAAGCTAGGTTTTGGTTTTGCTCAAGCTAAATTTAAGGTATTTTTTGCTTCGGTTTTTGACAATTTTTACGTTTTCGCAATCGTTGCTTCGAATACTTTGAAACCCATGCTTAAATTTTGAGAATTGATGAACACATGAATTTTGTGATGTTTGATAGTGAAATATGCCAAATCTTTAATGCAAACACAACTGCAGCAAGTTTCAAATCATGTGTTGGATAATTCCATTCATGAGGTTTTAATTGCCTCGAGGCATAAGCAATCACTTTCCTATTTTGCATCAAACAAAACATAAACCACAAAGAGACGCATAGCAATAAACAGTAATCTCTTTTTCAGTTTTAGATTGAGTCAGCACTGGAGCTTCAGTCAACATATTCTTACAATGGATCAAAGCTATTCTGACATTTATCAGACCAGACAAATTTATCATCTTTTTGCAATAACTTTGTCATCAGAGTTGCTAAAATAGAGAAGTTTTTAACAACACGCTGATAATACCCCGCTAGACCCAAAAGGCTGCCTACCTTAATAATATTTTTTGGAACTTTTCAATCAACAATTGTCTATATTTTATTCAGATCAACCCAGATATCGTCAGTAGAGATTACGTGACCTAGAAGTCCAACCTCCCGTAACCAAAATTCGCATTCACTGAATTTCACATAAAGTTGTTTTCACTTAGAGTTTGCAACACAATTTTGAAATGCTCGACATGATCTGACTTGTTTATCGAATATATTAAGATATCATCAATGAATACCAAAACAAACCGATCTAAATACGGTTAAAATACCCAATTCATCAAGTTCATAAATGCAGCAACAACATTAGTCAAACCAAACAACATTACTAAAAACTCATAATGTCCGTATCGAGTTCTAAATGTAGTCTTAAGTACATCAAGATTTTTAACTCGCAACTGATAATATCCGGATCAGCAATCAATTTTTGAAAACACTGTAGCTCCTTTTAACTGATCAAACAAATCATCAATGCGTGGTAACGAATATTTATTCTTGATACTAACCTGATTTAGTTGCTTATATTCTATGCATGATCTCGTCAATCCATCTTTCTTTTTCACAAACAAAATTCGTGCACCCCAATGCGGCACACTCGGTCAAATGAAACCACAGTCTAACAATTCCTGCAACTGTGCTTTCAACTCTTTCAACTCAGTAGGAGCCATCTATACAGAGCTATTGAAATTAGAGTTGTTCCTAGCACAAGTTCTATTACAAATTCAACTTCTCTACTCAGTCCTAACCCTAGTAATTCTTCGGGGAAAACATCAGCAACTTGCTTAACTGTACAAACTTCCCTTCATACTTGACTACTGATCGATTCTCTTGTTTCAATTCAAGAAACTCTTTATTTTTCTTGTCAAGATACAATCGGCTAACATATTTCTTCCTGATTTCTGTCTGATAGAAGTCCCAGTTAATACGATCATTAGAAGTCATTGTGGTTAAATTATACCACCACAAGTATGCTTCACTTTTTAACAACAGAACGACACATCTTAAACAATATTTAGCTGTACACATCAATTCTATGAAAACTCTCTCTGTATTCTCTAATCAGTATTCAGTTTTGAAGGATCATCATCGATCTTACCCCTAAATTCTTTAGGTCCACATTTCTAAATTTTATCAACCGAAGAGCGAAGAACTACAGTAGGCACAGGGTTTTAAGGACATGGAGTTGCCGAAGGAGGCATTGTAAAGGGTGGAGGTTGCGAAGTCACAAGGATGGCTCGATTAGACTCATTGAACCACTGATTCATCATGTCATAAAATACACTTTTCATTTCGTCACCAAAAGATTACAGAACTGACGCACTTTGACTTGCTTCTGGGTTGGAAGCTTAAAAATTACTTTCAGCTTCATTAACTACGGCCCAGTTTGATTTGACCGAAATCTTTTACCTATAAGAAAATATGTTGTTAGAACGAATGAAAAGCATCACACTATCGCAATCATATATGGCATGCATATTCTAGACTCATTACGCGCTACATTAGTTCTAGAATTGACTAGACCGTAGCTCTGATACCACTAAATGTAACACCCTTATACTGTCTCCATTGCCATATTAGAGTGACGGAGTATTACAGAGCAAAACAGAACAGTTAACTTCACAACAAAAATAATTATATAAATTAAAGTCTAACAATAACAATTGAATCTAATCTTGGGAAAAATAAACTCATGGGTATTAAATCGAGTCTACATAGCCCTAAAAATAGTTTGGGAACAATCTGGGATCAAATCGAAACAAAACAAAAAATTTTGGGAAAAACATAAAAATTTGGAAAACAAGGGTCACACGACCGTGAGACATAGCCCAGACCATGTGAACATTCAAAGTCTGGACACACGGTCTTGCCCTAGCCTGTGTGTCTACCCATGTGTATATTTGAAATAGCACGAAACAAGAACCTATTGCAAAAACTCATTACAAAAAGAAGAGAAATTGATAGTGAACCTTGATGGCTTGGGTGGCGGCATACAAAGGAAGAAAGAAATAAAATTGAAGAGAAAATAGAAGAGGAAGAAGGTGAACGGCTAAGGTAGGGAAAAATTAACATACAGGCTGAAAAATATAAGAAAAATTTGTATTTATACTTAGAGTTCAAGGCTTGGGCGGCAAAAAATAAGGGGAAAGAGAAATTTTAGCAAAACTTGAGCTATTTTGCAAGGGAAAGGAATCGAACTTGAGACCTTAATCTAACTTCCATGCTTTCCCATATTTCTTTTAACCATTGGGTTTGATGCAAAATTTGTAAATTAATAAAAATTGTACGAGATGAGGGATTTGAACTTGGGTTTCAAGGAACGTTTCACTAACACTTAACCAACGAACCAATACCTCATTTATTTCCTAAAAATGCATAGATAATCTCAAAAATTAGGGCATGACCACTCTCTCTCGATGCACAAACCCGATTCTACTTACCCCCGATTTTTGGGGTGTGACATTGTGCTTGTTATGTCACATATTAGTTTTTTGTTTAAAAAAAGTGGAATTTTCATAGGAGAACATTCCAGTTCTTCTAATTCATCAAGTTGTAACATCTATTTTTCTCCTGCGAGGTTTAAGCCCAGATTAAGTTGCTTAAGATCCCAACAGGCTCTATGCTCAAGCTCTAAAAGGTAAATGGTATGCTTTCCCAAACACTAACCGATAGGGAGACATCCCTAAAGGAGGTTTGAATGTCATTCAATAAGCCTATAGAACTTCATTAAGTCTCTTAGACCAATCTCTACTATTTGGACATACTACCTTTTCAAGTACATCTTTGATTTCTCTATTTGCTAACTAAGCTTGCCCATTCGTCTACGGATGATAGGTTGTGACCACTTTCTGCTTCACATCATATTTTTCTAGTAGCCACTTTAACCATTTATTCATAGAGTGGGATCCTTCATCTCTAATTAAAACTCTTAGAGTCCAAAACTTGGTGAATATATGCTTATGTAAGAAGCACATGACTACCTTTGCATCATTGGTTGGATATGCCTTTGCTACCACCTATTTTGATACATAATTAATTGCTACTAAGGTGTACCTATTACCATAAGAAGGATTAAAAGTACATAAAAACTCAATACCCCATACATTAAAGAACTCTACCTTTAGGATATTACTTAAAGGCATATAATTCCTTTATGAGATATTTCCTACTCTTTGGCATTGATCACATCTCTTCACATAAGTTTATACATATTTAAATAAAGTTGGCCAATAAAATCTGGCCTGCAATATTTCCACTAATATGCGTAATCCTCCAAAATGTCCTCTACTAGGAGAAGAATGGAAATGATACAAAATTTTGGTTGCCTTATGATAACTCTTGAAAAGAGTTATATTTAATGCTTTTAGACCTAGCTAATTGCTAGTACTTAAGTAGATTCTGTTGCATTCAATGACATTTTAGTTAGCATTGTTAATATTGCATTAAGACTTGGACTGTGTTGGAATTAAGTGCTTTTAATCGCTTGCAGTGGAGTTTTTTGTGTCATAGGACAAGGTTTTGGAATGAGGAAATAAAGGAGTGAAGTTTTGTCAGGGCAAAGTGCAGATAGTTTGTCAGCACAGATGCCGTGGCAATGCCGAGAAGACTAAGTCAACATTTTTCGCACAGCAGTCCCAGTTCAAATTCAAACTTGTATTAGATAAATCCCCCTAAAAAGGAGAAGATAATCATGAGCTATTAGTCGACCCTAGCCCAATCTATCTATAAAACCGATGAAGGGGACCTCACAAATGGTGGAAAAAAGTGAGAGAGATCCTTAGGCGTGAATAAGGGTTCCACTGCGCAAATGAAAGGAAGTCGAAGGGAGTCCTTCTTAGCCATCACATGATGCTGTGCTGTCGAAGTGTGGACTGGGCAAGCGAAAGCTATTTCCTAAAATTCTTCCATTATTTTCATTAGTGTTCCTTCGAAAGATTGAATTGAAGTAGTTGAACACAATGTCAGATAATATTTTGGTTTGGAATTTTATTTCCCAGTCCATGAGCTAAATCTCATAGGGTTGGGATTACTTTCAATGAAACCTTAAACTATTTTTATGGATTCAGTATATATCTAATTTACTTTACTGTTTCATTTGATTGTTCTTATTTCTTAATTAAAATGGAAATGATCTCTAGACATAGAATACTATTCGCATACTTATAAACTGATTCTAATTCCGAAAGGGTTGGATTGGTTGGTTTAGAATTAAATGAAATGAACAAGTATTTGATAGACACTTGTAGTTGACTCTAGACATAGAGTCACGATCATATAGAAGGAACCCATCCAAGATACCTAAAAAGCCTATAGACACGGGAAGGTAAATTGAGGTTTTGCTTTCACTAGAGGCAGACCATTTTAGAACTCTTCTGTGTAGTAAAGTAGATACGATTTTGCCAAGGCATTATTGATAATAAGGGTCGATTCTGGGTCGTCCCGACCTTCCAATTCATTAGTAGTTATTTATTTGTTCATTTTCATAATATTCCCGTATTAATTTTCAAAATTACCATTACATTTCTACTCTTGTTTTGCCATAGCATTTCCAGGTATTCATTAATTCCACATATTGCATACATCATTATTTCTTTAATTGCCACTGCATACTTGCCATAGCTTTGTCATATCATTAATTTCATTTTATTATAATAACTTGACCACTTTTGTGCCTCAATTCTTTCCTCGTGGGAATAATAATCACTCATCACTTTATTACTTGAACCGATGTGTATACTTGCACAAAATCACATATCATTTTACACACGACACCTTACTTTTGGTGACACATTTTCTTATCATCTAATCTACACACTGTTTGAACAAAAAAGGTTTCTCCCAGAAGCAGTGTCTTACATCACGTAGGAAATTTTTTCCTTTGTTGATAAGACATACTTGGAGGTTTTATTTCAATAACTAATAAATTAGCATAATCAGCAAACCTTGAGGGTTCATGAACTTTACATACCTCAAAGATGTGCTCATTCAGGAAGGTTTCATTAATTGGAACAAAAGAGTAATTTACCTTATGTTGTTCTAGCCTTGACAGATGATCTGCCACTTGATTCTCAAATCCTTTCCTATCTTGGATCTCAAGATCAAATTCTTGGAGTAAGAGTACCCATCAAATTTATCTTGGCTTGTTATCTTTTTTCGTAAGCAAGTACTTTAATGATGAATGATCCGTAAAAATTGTAACCTTCGTACCTACAAGATAAGAACAAAATTTGTCAAAAGTAGTAACACTAGCAAGTAGTTATATTTTAGTTATTGTATAATTCAACTGGGATCCTGTCAAAGTTTGACTCACGTAATAGATCAGATGAAAAACTTTGTTTCTCCGTTGACCCATTAAAGTTTCTACTGCAAAGTCACTCGCATCACATATTAGCTTGAAGGGAGAACTCTAATTAGGTGTAATGATAATGGGTGCTAAAATCAACAGTTTTTTCAATTCATCAAAGGCTTTCAAACATTCTTCATTGAATTTGAACGTTGTATCCTTCTCTAACAAGGTACATAATGGTTGGAAATCTATGAAAAATTTTTAATGTCTCTATGATAGAAACTTGCATTCCTTAAGAGACAACAAACACCTTTTACAGTCATTGGTGGTGGCAGCTTCTCTATTACATCGACTTTTACTTTATCCACTTCTATCCCTCTTCTTGATATTCTATGTCCTAACACGATACCTTCCCTAACCATGAAATGACTTTTTTCCCAATTACGGACAAGGGTTGTCTCCTCACACCTTTTCAACACTTTGGTTAAGTTACTCAAACAATTCTCATATGAATCACCAAAAATTGAAAAGTCATCCATGAATACTTCCAAAAATTGTTCAACCACGTCAGTGAATATTGCCATCATGCATATTTGAAAATTTTCAAGTGCATTGCATAAACCAAAAGGCATTCGCAAAAAAAAAAAAAAGAAAATGCACCATAAAGATAAGTAAATGTGGTTTTATACTGGTCTTTTCGGTAGAGCAAATATTTGGTTGTACCTCAAATAACCATCTAAAAAGCAATAATAGTCTCTACCTGCAAGTCTGCTGAGCGTTTGATCCATGAATGGTAATGGAAAATGATCCTTCCTAGTTGCTTTGTTTAGTTTCCTGTAATCCACTCAAATTCTCCAACTCGTAACTGTTCTTGTTAGAATAAACTCATTTTTCTCATTCTTCACAACCACTATTCTTCCCTTCTTGGGTGCGCATAGGACCTGTCTTACCCATGAGCTATCAAAGATGGGGTAAATAATTCCCACATCTAACCATTTGATAATTTCCTTCTTGACTACTTCCTTTATGGCCGAATTAATAGTTTCTATTAATAGTTTGGGTGGTTCTTCAATTGACGTTTAGGTTGCATGTATTCACGTGGTTCAAACTCCAATTATTTGAATCGGGGTTGTGGAAAAAATCCCTTCGAATTGGCTTTCAACAAAGCAAATATTCTTCCTCTTCATCATCTATCGGTGGATGAGACACTAACATACGTTCTAATGGGTCTTCTATAGAATCAAATTCCCATTATGTAGAGACCAATAGCTCTAGCTTAGACATCACAGAATAATCATCAACCATATTGGGAAATATCATGGCTTTGAGTACATTAAAATTCTCCTGATCATCTTGAACTCGTATAGTGAGTTCTCTTTTTTGCACATCTATTAACGTTCTTCTAGTTGGTAGAAAAGGACTCCTGAGGATGATTGGTACCTTTTTTGTCTACTTCGAAATATAAGATAGTAAATTCAGCTAGAAAAATAAACTTATTACCAAAACTTCTTCAATTTTCTTGTTCGAGTGTGCTAAAGATCTATCTTCCAGGTAAAGTGTCACTTTTGTTGGCCTAACTTGACCTATCCCTAATTGCCTAAATATTGACATTGGCATTAGGTTGATGTTCGATCCTAAATCATAGAGAGACATACCATAATCGGAATCTATAATGCTACAAGTTATGGTAAAGCTTATTCGATCTTTCATCTTATGAGGTAACTTGTTTTGTAAGAGCGCGCTACATTCTTTTGTCAATGCATCTATCTCAAATTCCCCAGGCCTTTTATTTTTTTCAAAAACTGCCTTTCCTAAATTTAATGTAGTTGGGCATCTATTCTAGAGCATCCACTAATGGGATATTGATATGAAGATTTTTTAGAACATCCAAAAACTTCTTGAACTATACCTCTTCCTTTGCTACTGGAGTTTTTGAGGATATGGAGGTGGTGGGAACTTGGCTTTGACTAAACAACTTTTCCATGAAAATTTATTTGTATTTGACATAGATGTTGAATTATCAAGCATAATTGGTTATGGGTTTACCTCATTAGGGTTCATCGAGTCTACCTTCTGTGGGGTAGGAATTTCAACGCTTGATTGATCTTTCTCTTTGTTCTTATCTTTAGCAGGCTTGACTTCAACCTCGACAATTTTTGGTTCCAACATCCTACCACTTCTCAAAGTGACAACTTTACAATTCTCCTTACCCCAATTCCTTAGATTTTCAGTATCACTTGGCAAAGTACCTTGCGATCAACTTCTGAGCTCGTTGGCTAGCTACCCCACTTAGTTCTCTAGATTTTTCAATGTTGTAGGCAGACCTTGGATCAAGGTGTCATTCTTTTACAAGTAAGCTTTCAAAAACTTCTCTAGGCTATCTGAAAATTCAGTTACTAGAGGTTTTTGAAATTGTCGGGAAAATCCTGATAGACAATTTGGTCGGGACTGCATAAAAGAGTTACTAGGACCAACCCTTTGGTTGCTCTTGGAGAAATTTGGATGATTTTGCCATGAAGGGTTGTAAAAATTTGATTATGTACCTGGATCGTTCCTATTCTGGTTGGTTACTTATATATTATATGGGTTCTAGATTTGATGGGCAATTCTCAAACGTATGACCATCTCTACAGTAAACACATGAAATATTCTCGAATTGATTCAGCTGTTGTCTTGCCATGTTAGTATTGAAACTATTATTAATAAAATTCTTCAGCATATTGTTCATAAAAGATACCTGAGTTGCTAATAAACTGAATGCATCAACTTCATGTAATCCTGCTACTCTTCTTCCTGTGATTGATCTATTGTTTGACCATTGATAATTGTTGTTAGAAATTCTATCAAGAATCTCACAAGCCTTATTATATGATTTTGATAGAAGGGCTCCATTTGCTGATGCATCTAGTATGTGTGTTAAGACCATTGTTGAAAGTCTCCAATTGGATACAATACAAAATAACATGATGTGGAACTTCCGCAACAACACCTTGAAATGTTGCCATGCCTCATATTAGGATTCATCATTGCTGTTGGAATATGGTAATCACATTCCTAAGCTTGGCATTCTTACTTGGTGGAAAATACTTCATCTGGACTCGTTCAACCAAATCCTGCCAAGTACTCATTAAACCAAGTGGTAAAAATTTGACCATGCTCATTCTTTGTCACTCAACGAGAATGGAAATAATTTCAACTCAGCCCATCTTCTCTGACTCCTGCCAATTTAAATGAATCACTCATCTGCATAAATAATCTAAGGTGAAGGTGTGGATCTTCATTGGGCATCCCATTAAATTTCCCCATTGTTTTAAGCATTTGAAACATTACTAGTTTTAATTCAAACAGTTGTGCCTCAATATCGGGTCTTCCAATTCTTGGATTGAACTCATGAAAGAGTGGCACAACATATTAATGGACAGCATGATCTCTGCCATCAAAAACAAGGATTGGATTTCAAGTATTACTTGCTTCATCTTCTATTTGATTAGGATTCATATCTATGGTTCGTATCTGGGTTGCTTATCTTCTTTTTTGTTAAAAAGTACATTCTATTTCAGGGTCAATTGGCAACAGATCGATGATTCGGTCTATGTTCATAAAAACTAGAAAAATAAAAGTAATAAATTAAATAAAAATTAACAGAAAAATAAAAATTAACCAAACTGTGAAATAAACTTCACAAATATTGACTAATGTAAGACCACATTAGCCACCTAAGTGACTCTCCATCAACACCCATCCTAACCTCGAACACACCATAAGTTAAAACACAAAATATGCTTAAGTTATGCAACAAAATATCATTAAGGTACTTACCTTAAAACACTTAGCGTACTTGGTATTCTAGTTTAAGCAAACATTATACACATTCTCATCATCAAGGTTACCTCCTAAAGCAACTCGTACATTCTAAGGCTTCTCATAGTAAGACTCATTAAATAGGTTATGTTTTGTGAACTACCCCTATGTTTAGATTCGGCAAACTCGGTTCCTAGGGTTCCTCATATTCTGCATATCAAAATTCATTAATGGTTCACAAAACCAATTCGCCAATTGCTAGGGTTTGAACTTTGTACAGTTCGCCAACCTTGTCACTTCGCAACAACCTTGGTGAACTATAAATAAGTTTTCCAATTTTGTGTATTTTGTGCTGTTGCATATGGTGAACATTATGCTTAGGAAACTAATTGCTTAAATTTGAATTTGTAAAATAGGTAAACATTAATCAAACTTGGACTATATACTTATACTCAAAATTCATATGTGTTTATTGAGTATTTATCGGTTTGCAAATAAAAACATAAAGGTAAATATAAGAAAACATAAAATACTAAGTATTAGAACAATCGGAGAAGTTATCAGAAATATATATCTAAGCCGAAGTAGAATATCCTACATTGTCTTTAATCTAGAGTTTGCTTGTACTACATTTCCAGTTTTTATGCTCCACCTGGATCACTTGCCTCACTGCTACTCGTTATACGATTTAACTATCTACAATGTTAGGAAAAAATGTGTGTATGTAATGCCTTTAACCCGACCTAATTCACCAGATTAAGATCTTGGGTGTTACATTACTATTACAAATTTGTACATGCTTAAAACATAAAAATTTACAAAGAAATACATCTTATTAATAATACTTACCAAAAACGTTGCGTCTTAGCGAGCAACGTGTACAAAACTTACAAATATAATTACACATCACAATGCATTGCAATGTTTCTCCTTTATTCAACCTCTAAGTACTATAGCTGACTTCATTATTGACCAACATGGTCTATTCACTATATAAAGCTTACAAACCAATTTTTGAGACTTACAAAAATGTTTCTATAGGACTCGACACGCTGGTGCAGCCCGCACTCTGTATGCATGAGTGCCCTATTCGCCACTCCTCTAGCGTAGCCTTGACGTCATCCCTCTTGCGCTGCCTTTACTTGAGACATAAAACACAGTGGTGTAAGTTCAATAGAACTTGGTGAGAAAACCCTCTTTTACCTCAGCCCTTATTCAAGGATCTTATCATTTATTTCTCATTCATAACTTTGACCCAATCAATTGTACAGACTTCGCCATGACCTTTTATACTGGGTTTTCTTTCCGAGCTAATCCGCGCTTGCCAAGTCTCAAAATCCCATGTTCATCACTCATTTAGAGCTTGCTCATAGGTGTTGTCTTCAAATGGTCATCATGAGATCCATTCTTCATATTACATGGTGAATACGTCCTTTTCAAAGATAGCCATAGAGCATTCCTTTCTAACAAAGAGAGTCATAAAGGATTCCTTATAATAGAGATCGCAACAAAGGCATTCATTTAACTGAGATAGCCAAAAAAGCTTCTTTTTAACAGAGATCCCCACAAATGCTTCATTATAACAAAGATAGCCACAAATGCTCATTTATACGGAAATTGGTGTTTTTAAAAATAAGAATTTTCCTAAATTCACCATCGTGAGGTTTGGCCCTCATCATTTGTATTCACCGAATCGTCCTATATTTATTCCATATGATGCCATGGACCAGGCATGGTCTTACACTATATGGTCTTCAGAGTGCCATGGGCATGGACTTGTCCTTATTAGAGATTCATGTTTTTAGTCATGAAGGACCCCTTTATTCTGAGTTTCGTGTTTTAGTCCCAACAGACCCCTTTAGACAACTCTAGAGACAAACACATACTCATCATGTAGACTCATGCTTGACAGACTTATTCCTTTCAGACTTATTCATAACAGATGCATTCGTGGATCTAAACATGTAAAGCATTCCGCTAAAACTTAATGAAACGACTTTTCATGCAATGACTTACTCATGATAGACACTTTCTCGGCAGACTTATTCAAACAGTGACTAACTCATAACAGACATATATGAACACATACCGTTCCTTTCATTTTCAGAGTCATAGAGTCATGCTTTACTAGTTTTAGTTTCATACTTTAGTAAATTAGCACAGAAAAATCTAGGCTACAATATAAATGTAAGAGTTAGTCTAGATACTGATCTGTTAACCATAATAGCAGCTTAAGCTCCAATACTAAGTTCTTTTCAGATATTGTAATGAACACTACTTTGGTATGAATAAATCACTAATAAGCACAGATTGCCACATACTTTGGCACACTATAGCCTTTCTATTCATCTATTGTAACTATACAAGGTTCGCCATTCATTTTATGCGCCATCGAAATTTTGGGCGAATCCTTCCTAACCAGTCACACTTCTTTATCATTATGTGCCAAACTAGTGCTCGCCAACATCAAGGTGTCATAGGTGTGCTCAGAGGATTCTCATACTTAGTCTAGTTCTAACACTATACCTATTTGAAACTTATCTTATCCACCTTATTACCTATACAGTATCCAAACACTAAGGTTTCACCAAGCGAGGCGTTACAGTGTGAGCTCTTGCGAACTCACTGAATATACAGGAAATAATAACCATACAACACGCACAAAACATAAGTTAAACAAAAGCTTTGGCAAAGTCACAGAACTGCGAAAAGGGTTCACCATGTGAATACTTACTATCAGATAGCTTAAAAATAGTAAAAACATAGTATTTTGGAAATATACAAACTTATTAACATGTTCTTTTCCTGTTGGATAAGCGGATCTCCTTATAACACCTCAGAATGACTCAATGAGTCTTAACATGTTCCATAAGTGTAGCATAAAACTAAACACTCTCTAATCACACTGATAGATCCCATTGAATGGAGCTTAGCTCAACATTTCCTTATCTCTCCATCCTATCCCAGGACCTTTTGCCCAAATCACAAAACATAAGGTGAGTACTCACAATCCTATGGCATGCCATTATATCATGTCAAACAGAGAGCTAGCAAATCATGAGGAACTCACATATCACTGGTGATTAACAAAAACACATATTTAACATATTCAAAAAGCAGAGTTTAGAAAATACTTACACTCAGAACTTATGTTTAAAACCCTAAGCTCTTGATTAGCACTATGGCTCGAACATACATGTGGCGGTCCCTAAACACTCAATAATTTGTTGAAAGCTTTCAAACAAGCTTTGTTTTTCCTTTGTCTTTGCTTGTAGATGGTTTTGTTAGTTTCACAATTTCACAAACATATAAAAGTCACTAATAGAAAAAACACATTAAAACTCATTCATAAACACAAACGTACCTAGGTTCGCACATACTAGTAATTTGACGAACTTAGTCTCGAACCTTCTAAAAAAACAAAGTCTTACCATAAGTTGAAAAAGCTTAGTTCTAGGTAGAAACTTGACGATGGAGCAATTTGAAGGAATTTTATCATTAAAAAAAATATGGAAAGAACTCAATTTATAGGCACTAAGTGTTCTGAAGTACTTAGGATACATTGTCATAGTAGAAGTCAAAAATAGTTACGTGCATGGATGATGTTACGAAGAGAAAAGTAAGTTGGCTTTCTTAAATTTGGTATATTTACCCTTTGATTGCTTCTACTTTTGACTATTGGTCTAAAACAATGATTATAGCTTGCCAAGCCCACTAGCGACCTTAGTTCACCAGGCCCACTGACGATCGTAGTTCGCTAAATCCACTGGCAACCTCAGTTTCCCAGCCCTTAGGTGAACTCCAACTCACTAGGCCTATTGGTGTACACCAGCTTGCTGGGCTTACTGGCGATCATCAATTTCCCAAGCCTACTGGTGAATACAAACTCGCTAGGCCTACTGGAGAACACAAAGTTGCCAAATCTACTGGCGAACACCAATTCGCCAAACCTTCTAGCATACCTGCTTGCCAGACCTCAAACTCCTATGTAACACCCCAAATCCGGCCTAGACGTTATGACCAAATCTGACGTGTCACATCAAAGTAATTTCTGAAATTTGGACTTGTTGTTAAAAATCCATATTTTAGTTAAAACCCATTTAGTTTTTTATTAATTGCAAAAATTTGACAAATTAAGTTATTACAATTTGAAAACAGCTTATCAAAATAATTGCCATATTTCTTACCGTTGATTTCTTATACTGAATAAAACCGTGGAAGCTTATCTAACTAAAAAACTTGAAGTTTAAAATGCGTGTTTTTCTTGAAAATAATTGTGATTTTGAAAACCCTTTGGTGTCCGTTTGGCAGTATAAAACAAGAAATCAAAGCCCGATTAAAATTTTAATCCAAATACCGAAGGCCTTATTACATAATCAGTAGCCCAATATGAAAATTAAAATTAAGTAACTAAGTCTAAAGAAGAACATTAGCGATCATGCTGGGGATTACCTGTACAGTTAAAAAGAAGGGTGAGATTACGAGAACTCAGTGTGTAATCCCCTAACAGTCAATCAGTAACAATATATGCAGTATCAGTCTAGGCATGAGCCCTATTCAGTAACAGTACAGTGTGGGCCTTAGCCCATTCAGTAACAGTGTGGGCCTAAGCCCAATACAGTATTAGTACGATGCAAATATGCAACCCATCCCAATTTAGCCAACACACCACCCGTACCAACCAACACACCATGTGTGGATAAAATCGACCCACCCAGCCAGTACACCAATATCGCAGCATAACTGCCAGTAATAATAACACAACAGAGCTGCCAGTAACAGTATAGTGGCAATGCCACCAGTAACAGTGAATGCGGCAGAGCCACCAGTACAGTACTTCCTCCATATCGGAATCCCAACCCCATGCAGTATGTCATGTCATAAATAGTTCGTCCATGCAAAGTATCCTACTCAGTACAGTATGTCATGTCATAAATAGTTCGTGTCATGAAAATAATCATACACTCATCAGTCAATGTAATGCCCCGAATTTGGGCCTAGTAGAATTGGGAATATTGGGCTTTGGGTCTCATAAAATTTTTAAGTGAGCAAGAAAATGACAAATGACATGAAGACTTTAAAGGTTTAATGAATTCGGAGTGTCTAGGTGTGTTGGAGAAGCTCTGGGTTCAAGTTTTGTGGTGGAGTATTCTTAATTTAATTAATTAAGGAATCAAGGCTGTGAGTAGTGGGCTTTTAGATAAAAATAAGTGAAAATGGCACAAAGAAGCCTGTGGTGAAGTGGCTAGGTGACGCCACTAGGGTGTAGAGAGGTGGCGACATATGCATGCAGGAAGGTCTGAGGTTCGAGTGCTAGCTTAGCTTTATTTTGGAGTTTAATTTTTGGCTTCTAGAAGGCTAGAAGTGGTGTGTAGAGGGACTCTAAGGAGAAGTGATCAGTAGAGAGAATTTAGGAGAAGGATAATGGAGATATCATGGAGAAAAGTTAGGAGATGAGGAGTGTGGATGAGGTGGTGCCGAATGGGACACTAGGCGAAGGCATTTTTGGGTGTCGAATCCTTTGAAAGGTTCCTTGAGTTTCCATTATTCTTTTTCTTTCTTTCCTTCCTCTCAATCGGTTCCTGCCATAGCCAAACTCTCCCATTACCAAAATCTCCTAAAGCCAAATTTCTTTTTGTCGAATTCTCTCATAGCCAAACTCTTTTATTGCTGAAGTATCATCATCTTCTCTTTCTGAAATCCCTATTAGTGCCGAATCTTTGTTGTTTTTCTCCAACACAAATCGATTGTTATCTACTATCAGTCAAGGTTAAAAGCCGAATCTCGTTCAGTAGCTATCTAGGCCACAAGATCAAAGGTGGATTCGGTAAGTGTTCAGTTAACCCCCCTTAGTGTGCTTTGTTAAAAGCCGAAGGGCTATCTAACTTCTCATTGTCGTTAATCTTGTATTAACAAGGGTAAGGTTCAGAGATCGCAAGTGTGGTAAGGATCGTTAGCAAAGTGTAAGTGTACTCAACTTGATTATGGTTTAAGTAAATGGCCGAATGTCAGTATGATCTATAGGGGTGACTTGTGTGGATTAGAGTCACTCGAATTTTGATAATGTATGTGTGGGTGCAGATCTAGGGGATACTCGAGAATAGTAGCTAAGGAAGGGCTACTAGAACCTGTGGCGTACGGTAAGGATATGGTAAGGCTTCAGCTTTTGGTAAATGTTTTGATTAAGTATGGGTGGTTGATTGAAGGTTGGCTGGTTGTAGGTTCAAGGCT
This sequence comes from Gossypium australe, assembly GCA_005393395.2. NCBI lineage: Eukaryota > Viridiplantae > Streptophyta > Magnoliopsida > Malvales > Malvaceae > Gossypium > Gossypium australe. Next base: position 60,468,245 of record CM016617.1, read on the forward strand.
AAGGATAGTATAGCACATCGCAGTAACCATGTGTGTACAAACACTACAGACACATGATATCGGCAATGCCGAAAAGCTGAAAGTGGCTAAATGTGCTCGGTGGGCCCCGAGGCTAAGTTTGATGAAATTGATTTGGTTATATGAATTGAGTTAGTCATGCATGTTACATGATCTAGAATTGTTTGGGGGCTAATAGGCCATGTGAATGAGATCTGGGCCTAATGGGCCATAAGGATGTGATTTGGGCATAATGGGCTATATGAACGTGAAATGGGCTTGATGGGCTTTATGGGGACGTAGACAAGTATGCTAGGGTTTAATGGACTTTAGGCCTAGTTCTGAACAACTCTTAAATCGCATAAGACTTAATCTAACAATTAAACATGTCCGTGGACAAGTCGCTGGGTTAGAGTGTGGCAACGAACATATGCATGTATAGGATTGAATCTAGAGAGAGCTTGGTACTTAAGCGGTCCTAGTGGCCCACCTCCTCTACTCTGGAATCCTACCTGGTGCGTAGTGTCTGTTCACTTTATCCGCAAGGACTTGTTAATGGGCCAAAGTTCATAACTAGAATCCGTGATTTGCAAAATTACCAAAATACCCTTAGTTTGATAATTTCCAAAATATCCTTAGATTTGAAAAATTACCAAAATACCTTGATTTGCAGAATTACCAAAATATCCCTGATTTAAAAAATTTCCAAAATACCCCTATTTTGCAAAATTACCTAAATACCCCTGTAGAGTAGATTTACAGAAATACCCTTCGGTAGTGAAATGACTAAAATACCCCTAAGTGTCGAATGTGTGAAAATGTGTATGTTGCATTCATGAAATATATGTTGCACTTGGGTGGGTTTTGATGATACGAAGGAAGATTTGAGGATCACATAGTTGCTTGCCGACCGTGGATCCACCGGTGGCTTTAAGCCCAGTGCTACCTTTGGAGTGTAGGGATGGGTAGGTTGATATTTATATCCCCACAGGAATGTAGGGTTGGAAGGGAAATGGAGTGCAGGGTTGGATTTGGGATAGGTGCATTGCATTCATGTGATACTTATGTGATATGAGGTCATTGTGGGCTAAGGCCCAAGACCACCATTTTTGATAAGGCTTAGGCCCAATGTGATAATTGTATGTTGATTGGATTATCAAGGGTCGTACACACTGAGTTTCGAAACTCACCCCCTTTTTATTAAATGTTTCAGATGGTCCTCGGTAATCGGGTCGACGTGGGAGAAGACTCGGAGATGGCCACACTACAAGATACTTAGAAGTTTTATTTATATGTCTCAAAAGACATGATTTTAATTACTTTATTTCCGTTGGATGTAATAAGGCCTTGTACTCTGATTTGACTTTGGATTTTGAGTTTTGTTGTTTCAACTGTCTACTTAATTATTAAACCTGAGTAAATTTCTTATGTTTAAACATGGTTTTCGGAATACTTAAAATAATTAAATGGGCTTTTATCATTACTTAACAAGACTCAAGGATTTTGGGCTTTTGGGTTTTAAATTTTAACTTAGCAAAATCGTTTTGAATTATGCCTTTGGTGTGACATTCCCAGATTCGGCTATAACGTTTGGGTCGGGTCTGGGGATGTTACAGTCAACCTACCTCTAAGGGTAAAATGGTTATTTCCATCAAGTAGGGGTATAATAGTAATTTTACCTTTTAGGGGCATTTGGGTCACTTTACTTATTTTGGGGTCTCGGTGCAAATAACGACCTCTCTGAAGGTCTACAGTCACTTCGAGCGACATAGATAATGTAACAGTCTGGTTTAGACACTAGTCGGAATAGTGGTTTTGGGACCACAATCCGAGTCAGAAAAAATATTTTAATATTATTTTCTGTGTTTGCAGTACGTGATTAAGCATGTGTGAAATTTCTGTGAATTAATTTATCAATTTGTGTGTTTAATTTGGTAAAAAGGTTAAATTGTAAGAAATGTAAAAGTTGCACTCTCTATGTTTAGTATGCTAAATTGACATGTTTTATTAATGTAGAAGTCCTCAAGTGGATAATACACCTTTGTTTATGCTAGTGGACATTTATGTCCATACTTTACATGAATTTTATATGGTTTAATAAAGGTTATTATGGTAAAATGTGTATTAATGTCATTTATAATAAAACAAAACAATAAACAAAGCATTATTTTAACGACCCGAATTTGGGCCTAGTAGAATTGGGCCAATTGGGCCTTGGCCATGGGGGCGTTTAAAATTATTGAGAACAGGAGAACGGTACTAATGCAAGTTGGACCTATTAGGTGAGTGATTTTGGAAGGTTAGGAGGCTTCCATAAAGTCCCGGGATCAAACTTAGGCTTTAGGAAAATTTTGGTTTTAGGTGAATAAAACCCTAGGACTTGGTAGGTAGGCTTTAAGGATAAAATGTGGAGGAAAATGACACAAAAAGGACTGTGGTGTGGTGGCAAAGTTACACCACTTAGGGAGCAAGGGCGTGACGCCACTTAGGGAGCAAGGGCGTGACGCCACTTAGGGAGCAAGGGCGTGACGCCACAAGGAAGCAAGGGGGTCCAAGGTTCAAGCCTTGGCGCTGGCATTTCATTTTGATTTTCTTTTTAAATGAACTTAGACTTTGGCCATAGACTTATATTTAGTTGCGCATGTTTTAAGACAACAAGGAGTTAGTTGGTAAAGTGGCTAGCGGCGTGGATTATGTTACAAGGGAGCCTGGGTTCGAATCTCATGACAAGCAAGGGAGTATTTATTTTGGAGGGATTTAAACTCTACTGAAGGAGGGATCCCAAATCGCAAAGCTAGCAAGAGGGAAGGTGAGAAGCTGGCTATAAATGGATCTGTCTATGAGGAGAGGAAGCATACCTCGGTGGGCGTTTGGGCATAGGAGCCATTCGGAGCATGGATTAGCTTCAGACTCCTATCAGGTGTGTATTTCGCTCTACTCTAGCTGTAGAGCGACAAATGTCGAAATGCCGGTCACACGACAATGGTAGCCACACGAGCGTGCAAGTGCACGTGTGGGAGCTTCGACGCGATAGTCGAGGCCCTCATGAGTGTTCTCATGAGTCTAGGCTGCTTTGGGCAAAGTGGGCCCATATGAATAAATTGTATGATTGTGTAGTAGATATTGTATTAGACTATGTGAATCTCATATCTGTGGCTAGATTTGGGCTAAATGGACCACACGAGCGTGTGGGCCCATTTGGGCCGAGAATGAGCCCTAGGCCCATTCGCATCGTTATCTCTGTTTAGAATACCTTGGTTTACAAATTACCGAAATACCCCCGATTTGTGAAATTATCGAAGTACCCCTGGGTTGCAAAATTATCGAAAAACCCTGGGCTGCAAAATTACCGAAATACCCCTGGTTTGTAAAATTACCGAAATACCCCTGGGTTGAAAATTATCGAAATACCACTGGCTTGCAAAATTATTGAAATACCCCTGGGTTGCAAAATTACCGAAATACCCCTGGTTTGTAAAATTACCAAAATACCCCTAGTTTGTGAAATTAACAAAATACCCCTGGTTTGCAAAATTACCGAAATACCCCCGATTTGTGAAATTACCTAAATATCCTCGATTTGCAAAATTACCAAAATACCCTTGGTTTGCAAAATTACCGAAATACCCCTGATTGCAAAATTATCAAAATACCCTCAGTGTGTAATTACTGTTTTACCCCTAAACGACAAATGACCGTTGTACCCTCGTGGTAGTACTAGCGTGGAATGTGTTAATTGTGTGTTATGTATAGGTGAAGGCGCTAGTGATTATTTAGTACTCTACGTAGTCAGGTGTGTAATCTCACACCTTTTTTCGTTTGTTTCGTATTATTCTGTATGACGGCTAAAAGCCGAATTACCCATAATGGGTAAGCTATTGTGATACCCCTAGCAAGTGAACTGGGAATAACCTGGGTAGGTAAATTTAAGACTATATCTGTTTGGGTAGATTTAGTATGATTGTATGTGATCTGATTATTTGCTATGCTAGTACGTTCATGCATACACTATATTATTATGACATGATATGTTGCATGGGATTGGGATATTGATGATCGGGGAAGTGATTTCTGTGACTCTACCACATATTTCGGTGAATCTGTCACATTTTGTCCGGTGGCTATGCCACGTATATTTCGATAATTTGGTGGCTCTGCCATAATTTCGGCGATGAGCAGCGGGACTGCCATCGAGGTGTGTAGCGGATGGAGGGTTGATTGTAGAAATCCCCACAGGTGTGTTAGGCTGGTACGGGTGGTGTGTAACGGATGGATTATTAGGCTGGGCTGGGTTGCATTGCATACACTTATCTGCTTTACCGTGCTAAAAGGGCTCAGGCCCAGTTCGTTTCTGTATGGGCTTTGCCCAGTTTGTTTTCGTTAGGGCTAAGGCCCAGTTTGTCTCTGAATGGGCTCAGGCCCAATTAATGTCCGATTAGGTGAATTACACACTGAGTTCTCGTAACTCACCCCCTCTACTTAATCTTGCCGGTGATCCCCAGCATTGAGGATTTGGAGCCAAGGTGGACTCTGTGGTGGCCATACATCATTTCTTTAGTAAATCTCGTTTTACTTTACTTTAAATTTTTATTTCAATTTGGGTTTATGTTTGGTAATAAGGCCTTTGGTATTTTTTTTTGGTTTTAACTTTTAACTCGGTTTCTGCTTATTATTAAATGTTCAATACAGGATTTTCCTAAAACGTTAATACCAGTTGTTTTTCCAAAATGTTAACAAACAGTTTTCAAACTATAATTGATTAAACACTAGCTCGAAACAGTTTTCAAAGTATCACATGTTCGAAATTCACTAAAGCTGATTTCTGATATAAATAAGATTTTACCAACAATTCGAACTCAAATCTCCTAATAAAAGCAGTTTTCAAATTAATCGCAACTTTTCTAAAATGGACATGGAGTTAAACGAGTTTTTATAAACAAACACCTAAACTCGAAGTTTTAAAGAGAATACGAACATTTTAAAAAACATGCAACTTTCTTTAACAACCCTTCCATGTGACATGCCAGATTCGGTCATGACGTCTAGGCTGGGTTTGGGGTGTTATAATTATGTTCATCTTTTTGTACCAAAAATAAGAAAAGAGAAAGGGTTTTAGGCTTCCATGATATTTGTCCATTACAAGTCTTAATTTAAGGTTAGTTTTTATTCAATTTTTTATAATTTCTACGTTTTTGTAATCGTTGCTTTGTATACTTCAAAACCCATGCTTCGATTTTATGAATTGATGAAAGTTTTGAAATGTGCCATTGATGAACACATGAGTTTTGTAATGTTTTATGGTGAAAAATGAAATATATGTGTTAGATTAATATATTTTGTCTTTGGATTTTTAGTGAATTTGAGTATTTTGGACTCAATTGAGAAAATAATATTTTGAAGGACTAAATTCTGAAACAAATGAAAAATATGGGTTTCTAGGGACCTATAGAGAATTCAGCTAAGCATGGGTGTATTGAGATTTTGTGTATTTTGTGATTTTGTTAAATAGGGATTAAAATGTCAAAATGTGAAAATGTGAGGGCTAATTTGTAAATTACCCTAAATATGTGTTTTTGGATTGAATTGAATGATTTGGTGAATAAATGGATTAAATTTGAATATGTATAGATCAAGAACCAAAGAAAACGGATTTAGATCGCGGAAAGTCGAAAGTAATTGAATAGTCGAATCTGATCGTTTCCTTGAATCCGAGGTAAGTTGATATACAAATAAATGCATTTGAATTGAGTTAATTGTGCACATATAAAATTTAGTTAATTGTGCACATATAAAATTTAGGTTGTATTGAATATGCTCGAGATGTTATGTACATGGAATTCGAGATAGTACCGACAGTGTATCTATGTTTGAGAAGTCCCGTATGAATTTTCCCTAAGAATAGATAGGATTACATATGTCATGACATAGGTTTCCAATATGTGAGATCATGTAAGACCATGTCTGGGACATTGGCATCGTATTTGATTCGTGTAAGACCCTGTCTGGGACAGTGGCATCGATATCTGAGTACATGTAAGACCACGTCTGGGACGTTGGCATTGTACAATTATTTCGAGTACTCTAAGTATCCTATTTAGTTCCGAAAGGTTCAACAGGTAAATCTGAGGAAAGAGAGTCTATGTGAAATGTATAAACGATTCAGGTACGTTTAAAAAGTACACTATGTATGTTTATGAAAGGTAAGTGTTTATATGAGCTTACTAAAGTGAATATGTGTATAGATTTGATGAGATAATATATGATTCATGCTTGAATGAGCTATGAGTAAAGTGATACTTTGAGCTATGAAAGGTGGGTAAGTAATGGCTAAACAAATGAGCCAAAGGATATGTGATGAATTTGCAAATGAGAAATGTTAATGTCATTGTTTCAATGTGGCTATGTGCATTTTATGTTAAGTTTATTTGTATATGGCTTACTAAGCTTTTGAAACCTTACATTGTGTGTGTTTACTCTGTTTTACAAATCATCAAAGCTACGAAAGGCTCGAGAATCGTCGAGGATCATCCCCACATAATCAAACTCTATTTTGGTACTATTGAATGTGAATATAGTTTAATATGGCATGTATAGGCTAGTTATTTTGGAATATGTTTGAGATATGTAATAGCCACGTGATATGGCTAGATAAATGGTAGTGTTATGAATGAAGAGTCATATTATATGATGCTTGGTTTTGGCATGGTTCTATGGTTATGAAATGGTCAAGGTAATGGTACGCTTATTGATGCAAAGTGAGTATATGTGTTTGATAAATGATGATTATGTTGAAATGGTAAGTTTGCGAATGAGTCATGTTTGGAAATGCTTGTGAATAAGTTGAGTTAAATGTTGCCTAAAATGGTGTGCTTGAGATGCCTTTGAATGCTTGGAAAAGTTGGTTATTTTGGCATGAATTGAATTGGTATGTTGCTTGTAGGGTTAACCACATGTCTGGGTGGCATTTTGGCCTTGAAAATGGCCTATAATTGCCCACACGGTTGAGCACATGGCCGTGTGGCTCGACCGTGTCCTTCGAGGTTGCAATTCGAAACAAGTCAGACTCGACCATAGGCAAGACACACGAGCGTGTGACTGGCCATGTGGATCAAGCCAGTAGTGACCACAAGTTAGACACACGGGCGTGTGACTGCTCATATGGTTCAAGTCAGTGGCGACCACTGGCTAGACACACGGGCGTGTGACTGGCCGTGTGGTGCAAGTCAGTGACGACCACGATTGAGGCACATGGGCGTGTCCACGGTCGTGTGGACAAGTCAGTATGTATGCCCTGTTTTGACATGGCTTAGACACACGGGCGTGTCTGATGCCATGTGAGGCACACGACCTGCCCACACGAGCGTGTGACCTCTGTAACTTTGAAAAGTTTTTAAGTTTCTGAGAATTTTCATATGTGTTCGATTTAGTCCCAGTCCCTATTCTAAAGCATGTTTAAGGTCTCGAAGACCTATTTAAGGAGTACTTTCATGTGATTTGTCAAATTATGTTTTGAAATGTCCGTAAAAGTTTCTGATTGTCCAGTAATGCCTCTTAACCCTAGACCGGCGACGGATACAAGTTAGGGGTGTTAAAGATAATTTAGATGGTCATAATGGTGTAAACGGGCCCAAGGCCCATTATTCGGCCTAAATGGGCCCACACGCTCGTGTGGCCCATTTTAGTCACGGCTATGGGAATGATATAGCCCAGTCCAGTATTTGCCACTTATCATGGATTTATTTCGTGTGGGACCCACGAGCCCATTGGGCCCACACGGCCCATTTCAGCCAAACGAGTCCCATATCGACCCAAGAGCACGAGAATGCTCATGGTAGCCTCTACAGTCTATCACCCATGATTTGTGGGCTCGATTTACCACACGAGCGATCGCACGCTCGTGGGGCCTCAAATGCTGAAGTTTCAGCTTTTCGGCTTTTGCCGTTCTATAGTCAAAACAGTGTGAATATACACCCTACCGGCATCTGCGCCTATTATCGTTTGCAGGGTACAATCACACACCTGTTTTGCGAAACTGTGCTAAAGATCCGCGAGCACCAAACCTTGTTTGAATGAGGGTGACTTTAGCCTGCTTAAACCGTTGGCGAAGGTTCATTTCAAGGTTTTTGGCCAAAAACCTGTATTACAACCTAATCTTGTTAACTATTAACATAAATGTCAATAACTTGAATCAAGCGGATAACAACTTACCGAACGTAGAACTAAGAATGGTAGATAGAAGTAATCGGTCTACACAGGCACCACCTAAACCTGAGGCACAAGATGGTACAATCACACCCCTGGCAGTAACGGCAGAGACAAGATGATGTTAAAGGGAAAAATATTTCGACAGAAAGTAGAGAAAGGGAAGAGACAATCGTGAATCCAAACAGAGATGGAGGCTACAACAAGGTTCAGCCATAAGTCAAGGATTCGACACCCTAAAAGAAAACCAAGTTACCTTAATCGAATGTAGAGAGAGAAATTTGACTACAAGAGAATTTGACCAGCAATGTAGGAGGGAACTCTAAGAAAACCGAAGAAAGTAGAGAGGGAAGAAAGAAGCAAAATTGAAATAGTGAACAAGGGAGAAGCCAATATAAGAAGCAGAGAGAGAAAAGGCAACAAAAGCCAATTTCTGGCACCTACGGCATAAAGAACCAAAACGCAAAAGAAAAAGAGCATACAAAACTAAAAATTTGAGATAATAGCAGCTCAGTCGAAAAGCTCCTGTGTACCTACTATGCAATTTCGGCACAACTCTACTACACTTCAAATTCCACTTTTACCTCCCCTAAATCTCTCCTAAAATCCCTCCTTGAACCTCTCCATGACCCGTTCAAACACCATTCAAATCCTATTCAAGCTCCCCTTAGCTGTGTTTCAGTCCAACTCTACTACCTACACAGCTCAAGCAGCAAAATAAATACCCCCTTGCGCAACCTAGGACTTGAACCTCAGACCTCTCAGTTACACAACACGCCACCTTGCCACTAGACCACAAGCTCTTCTTGTGTCATAAAACATGCATTAATATTTATAAGGCCTATATGCCAATGTCCAGATTCATTTAAGAGAAACAGAAAATTTTGCAAAAGTCAAGACTTGAACACAGGCTTCTCAAACACTACCATGCACACCCAAATCACCTAACCACTGAAGCAGACATGTATTTGTGTTAGAACATGAAAAATTAAAGACCCTATATTTTTGGGGCGTTACATCCTAGGCCCTATTCTAGGATGTTACATCTAAAAAAAATAATAGTCCCTAAAAATGGCAGCAAAAACTTCTTTCGTAGAAATGTATAAGTATACACAACCGTTAATAAGTAATAAAGTGATAAGTATTGAGTATCGTCTCCACAGGGATTGTATATGAAAAGTAGAATATTTATGAAATTAATATTCACAATTTGGTAAGGGAAAAATAATAAGAGGTGATTTAAATCTACTGTCACTAAATTAAATCTTAAATATTATCAAGGTAAACAAAATATGATCACAGAATTAAAACAACAATCACAAGATTTACAACTATGACATGAAAGAGCCAGATTAATTAATTTTCTTTAAATTAGTAATATTTACAACAATGTTGACAATGTTACAGTATATCCGTTGGGAAATCAATTATTTACTAACCTAAGCTAGATTTCTCCCAAAAGTGGCTATGCAAGGTAATAGATATTTACATACCATTACAAATCTGATTATTAATCATTAAACAACCAAACATGCACCAGTCAAATATTGTGTCCATTAATTACCATCTTGTTGGATGAAATAATTAATTCAAATGCTTTCTAAAACTTTATAATGCAAGAAGAACATACACGATTTTACTTGAATGAGTAAAAAAAATGATACACTGAACATATCAACATAGTAGAAATAGTATTAAATAAAGAATTGTAATAATCTAGAATCGAAAAAATTTAAGCCATAATCTTTGAATTGGAAATAGAATAATAAAAAACAACCTTGTTTATCAACTTCACAAAAGTAAAGAAAAAAAGAGAGAAGCTAGAGCTAATTGTATGGATCTATTGACAACATCGTGTTGCTCTTCCTTCATCCTTTTCTAATTCCAATAATGCAAAATATCCTTCGGATTCTAGTTTGACAGTTCTCAAGTCTTCTTGGTTTTACTCTCTCAAATCTATGTTTTTTCTTTTGAATGAAGAAGAAAAAAAATGATAGAAGGTTTGTGTGTGTGGCATGAATGAGGTTGGAAAAAAGATGAAAAGAATGATGGAAATTTTTTAGGGTTCAGAGGATGACTTCTTCTCAAGAGTTGGATGCCCCTTTGATGTGAAATGAGTGCTCCATTTATACTTGGAGTTCCCAACCATCATGGCTAAAAATAGAATTCAAAATCCTTATTTTTTTCTCCCTTGATTGGCCGGCCCCTAGGAATAGGAAAGGACAAAGTCAAATTGCTATTTTGGGAGGAGAGGAGTTGGTGTCCAATTGAGTTCCTCCTTGAGTGGTTGCTTAACTCCTTCTTTCAACGTGGAGTGTTAGGATGGAATAAGACCAAGTCTCCCTAGCCGTTGGTAGCTTGAAGAATCAAATGGGCTTTCTTGTTGGGCCAATCGATTGGGTTTTTTTCTCCTTTATGATTGCATTTTTATGTTCAAGTCTTCCCAAGTTAGGCCTTAATTCATTCTCAGGTCCCAATCACGATTCTCGAGACTCTTATAAAATTAACAACTCTATCCAATATGTGATTTTTCCCGGACTCTTCCTTAATGCACCTTCAAAACATATAAAAACATGGTATTCAACATAAAATTTATTAAAATAATATAAATTCATAATATAAAATAGTTATTGCAAAATAATGAAAAAAACTATGAAAACATTAGAAATGACTCAAAATTTACATAAATTATATGTTTAAAAGTAATTAAGATAACTCTTTAAATTAGAATTATTTGTTGTCCTCGTTGAAGACAAAATATCTTCATATATTACATGATAATGCCTACCACAGAGGTCGTTCCAACTATACTATTATAAGAAAGTGCTGCTTACTTTCAAGAAATCTCCTCACTGAAATTCACATGATAACGTCTACCTTAGGGCAGGTCCATTTCATGCCATCACAAGAGACCGTTTATAGAGGCCATATGTCTTATTTAGGGACCTTTTCCCACTCAATATTTTAAAATATTTTAAAAACATGCAAGGTTTTTAATGTTCGGTTTCAATTATGAATGATCAATATATGCATGAAAAGTTTTAACCCGTTTTTTAGTACTACCGAGAATGGTGGTTCCGGAACCCAATTTTTTGATGATCAGGTCTGTAAATATTATTATTTAATATTTATGAGCCTATTATTTTATTATATTGAATTCTGGTCGAGTAATTTTATTGAACGGATAGTTAACTACGGTACAAATATAATAACCCTAAAGTTAGTGGTGTCGAAAAATGAGGTATTAGGATCTTGTTTTTGTAAACCAAGCACGTAAATTGAATTAGTAAGTAATTTTGTTGAATTAGTGACTAGTTAAGGTACAAAGTGTAAATTGTAAAAGTGAATGTACAAAGTGTAAATTGTAAAAGTGGTAAAAGTTAATCGCAATTTATTTTTATTTGTTCAACGGGGTAAATAATATTATACCTAGGGTCAAAGTGGAAATTAGACCATTTTCAATAGTAGTGGACAATTAGATGCTTATTTTGAGTGTTACATGTTAAAAAGTTTAATTTAATTATATTTTATATGTTAATAATATTAGAAACAAAGTCATTATCTTTCATCTTTCATATTTACTTCTCTCCATCGTTTAGAAACCAAAAAGCTTAAGGAAGCCGTTGTTAAGATTCAAGGTACGACCATCTGTATGACTAGGAATTTAGTGAATTGAAAGATAATAGAGAAAAGGAGAACTTACAAATTAGTCCCACATACCTTATCAGTTTTTGTTTTTGCTAGGTAAGTTTATATGGTCTAATTATGCTTTGATCCTTATGTATATTAAATTGTGAAAGTTTATTTATAAGTTATAGTGAACTTTGAATTGTTACAATTGAACACTAAAGGGTGAGATAAGAATTAAATTGAAAAGGGATAAATATGAACTTACATGATGGAAATTACCCTAATGAAACTTCATAAATGTATCATACACATGGTTAAAAGTTGATTTCTATTGATTTTGAGATCCAGCATTTGTTACAGATTTGATGATACATGTGACACAGGTTTAGTTTGTACGAGTGACTTGATGTCAATTTATACGTTTAGCCCGGATGGGTAACCTTACATGTATATTTATAGCCTTGGGCCAAGCTATTTGATGTGTCGATAAATGTTTAGCCCAGACTGGTAGCCTGACACTAAGATATGTTTAGCTCGAACAAGCAACCTAAGGTTGTTTTAAACGTTCAGCCTGGACAGGTAACCCGACCTGTACATTATAGCTTTAGCCAAGCTATTTGACGTGTCTATAAACTTTTTAGCCCAAATGGGTAAATTGACACAGGCAAATATGTTTAGCTCAGATGAGCATCAGATGTGATTAGTACCTGTGTTTCGAGTTTTTTTACGGTGTTTTATTAGGCAACTTATAAGATACAAAATGTGGAAATTGATCATGTAATGTGCTTAATGATCAAAGGTAGCAAAGTGGAGGGTTTAATGACAAATTGAGTATATAAATATGGTTGAGTTGAGATTAAACAGGATTTAGAAGATATGAATTGTTATGCTTGTACTTGATATCTTACATGATTGAATGTCAATCAAGCTCACATTGTTGTGATTATGTTTTGATGTGTTAGGTAAACTTGATTATACACATTAGTTTAACATATGTATTTGTTATATTAGGTAAATTAAATGTTTGTAACATATTTGCTTACTAAGCATTACTTACCACATTGCTTTTCTTTTCCTATATATTTTGACTTGTGGAACATGTCGATCGCATCCTCGAGGAGCATATACTATCCACCACTTGATTCGACAAACTTTTTATCGTTTAAACTTGACTATATGTGGCATGTACTTAGGGTTTTCATGTTACCTTGTAATGTTAATTTTGATTTGGAACTTGTTATTGAAGTTTTAATGTAATTGGAAAATGGTATATGTGCACAAGTATAATATGAATGTCGATATCTATTGTTGCATAATTGATCATGAATTGAATTGAAGAAATGAATGGTTAAGTGCATGAAATGGTATAACTAGGTATGACGTGAATTGGTGCCAATTGTGGCATATTGGTTAGATGTTTAGAAGGATGATTACATGTTATGTTTTGGATTGTTTGAATGGTTGATAACTTGGAAGTTTAGTTGCATTTATATAAATTATTTGGTAGATTATGGTGTTAAACTATGGCATATTATTTTAATTGATGTTGGAATTGTATAAATGAACGCTTGTATATGTTTATGAATTTTTTTGTATAGGTTTTAAGTGTGCCTAAGGCACCATTTAAGGTAAGGTTTGGTTTAGGCATGGAAAGGGCCCAAATGAGAGAGTTTTGAAGTTTTTGGCAACAAGGTATCGATATCCTAAGTAAAGGTATTGGTACTTTTTTTTAGCTGATTTTCAAAACATCGAATGTCAATATGGTACCGATACTGGACTAAAATATCGATACTTTACAAAGGTTTGGATACTATTGAACATATGTTTCTATGTTTTGCAAAATAGAATGTCAAAATGATATCGATATTAATTAAGGTATCGATACATAATGATAAGTATTGGTACTTCAATACTAGTATCGATACCTTTAAATTGAACTTGATTTATAATGAAACATGGAACCTAAAAATTGTATCGGTACCTGACCTTGGTATCGATACCTATACACAGATTTTGAAAAGTTTGCAGTTGGTCCTCCTTCATGCTTGGGATAACTCAAGAGCTTTCATAAGCACAATTCAGGCCTAATTTTGATTGGATATTATGTTATGTGTGGAATTATGTCATGAAACGGTGATGGAATGAATTAATTACTATGAATTGTATGTGGCTTGTTCCAGTAATGGTGGTAACATTCCATAGTTTGAGTCCAACGATTTGATCGAATGAGGGGGGTTACATGTAGCATTATTCCCTAATCTATATGGCATGCTTATCTCATATATGCATTGTAACACCCCTCACCCATTTTCAACACCGGAATAGGGTTACGGAGCATTACCGAAATTTATTATACAATTAAATAAACATTTTTCATACATTCATCATAACTAAATAATCATCACTCAAATTCACTCACATTGTCCCTAATACGAGCCTACGAGGCTCAAATCATGCTTTAGGAGTAATTCGGGACTAAATCGATAACTTAGGAAACTTTTAGAAAAATTAAATTTTTTTTCAAGGTACAGGGGAGATACGCTAGTGTAGCCCGGCCGCGTGTCTTAGTCAGCCAAAGACACGCCCGTGTCATAGGCCATGTGGACATTCGAAATGGGACCTCATCGCCGTGTCCCAGCCCATGTCTGACCCCGTGTAACTCTCTGACTTAGGTCATACGACCAACACACACGCCCATATGCCCTAAGAAATGGCCACACATGCCCGTGTGCCAGGCCATGTGCTAGGCCGTGCCAAACTTGTAAGGTATACTGACTTATGCCACACGGCGAAGTCACACACCCGTGTGCTAGGCCGTGTGGAGCATATTAAATTGATTTTTAACTCAACACTAGGGGAAACATGGCCAAGTAACCTAACCGCGTGTCACACACGACTAAGACACACGCCCGTGTCTCTACACCGTGTGGACAAAAATAGGCTATTTACCAAGCCATTTTGCCACCCAATTTGCATATACCTACACCAAACCAAATAGCACAATTCATGGCATAAAATAGTCATTCTATTAACCTCATTCAAGCATAATTCATACCATTTCAGTACCAACCAATACAAAACACATCAATACCACAATATGCCATTCAATTTCATAACAAAACTCATAATCTAAAATCATCAATATGACATTTCAAATTTTGCATCATTTAGCCTAATCTCACAAACATGCCAAATTCAATTCTCAAACATTTAGCACCCCTAGTTACCAACTATCAACAAGCATAAAATATCCCTCATTAAACACATATCCAAAGCCATATGCACATATGTATACACAACCAAATCAACCAAATTAAACCAACTCTCATGGCTATTTACAAAACCAAAACATTTAACATTTACAAGACAAATCAACCAAACCATAACAAAATGACCATAGTTCCTATACATGCCATATATCCCAAAAACATAGATTCAAATGTACTAAAGTGATAGTTGGATAGTGTGATGAAGTCTCTGACGATTCCCGAATCCTAGTTAGCTTTGATTTCACTATAAAAGACGAAAAAACAAACAAAGTAACTATATAACATAGTAAGCTATATAGCTTAGAAAGGTCGTACGATAATAAACACAACTTAACAAAATATACCAATCAACAATTGAACATATCTATATACAATTCATATAAATACACAAACCTATCACATTTTAAATCACAAGGTTAGAATTGAACTTCACAAGTTTCTTTGATTCGAAGCTTATACGATTCATGTACATACTTGTACCATCTCGTATCAATTTCATACTCATTCGTATCTTTGATACACCAGTTGAACCATTCAGAATACTATCGGATACCCAGGACTCAGGAACCCTAAGTGCCACATATATAGCCCAAGCTATCTCAATATCGTATCACATATAATGCTCACTCTCGAGCTATCAACGGGTCCTCTCACACAAGCTAAAGGTCATGACGAAGCTACACTATAACATCCCTCACCCGTATTCACGGTCAGAATAGGGTTACGAGGTATTACCGATCAATACATACCATTTAACATACTTAACTCATACATTTATACATCCATTCTAATACATCATTCAATCATAATCACATTATCCCTTATAAGGGCTTACGAGGCCTTCAACATGCTTTAGAAGTTGTTCGGGACTAAACCAATATCATACAAAAATTTTGGACAACTTAGAAATTTTTCTACCATACAAGGGTCACACGCCAGTGTGAACAGGCCGTGTGCCTCACACGGCTCCAGACATGCCCGTGTCCCAGGTCATGTGAAAACAGGGCATACATACCCACTTGGGTCACACGGCTGACCACATGCTCGTGTGTCTAGGCCGTGTGCCCTTCGAAATGGCAACACACGCCCGTGTGCCAAGCCGTGTGCTAGGCCATGCCAATCCTGTAGGGTATACTGACCTATGCAAAACGGCCAAGTCACACACCCGCGTGCTAGGCCGTGTGCCATTTAGGAGGTATACTTACATGTGCCTCACGGCCAATCACATGCCCGTGTGTGAGGCTGTGTGAAGCATACTGACTTCAATTCAATTTCAACACCAGGGGACACATGACCGTGTAACAGACCATGTGTCGCACACGGCTGAGACATACACCTGTGTCTCTACCCGTGTGGACAAAAATAGGCCATTTGCAAGGCCAATTTTCCACCCTTTTCTCATCCACACCTAACAACCAAAATGGTACCATTTCATCATACAATAGGCAGCCAAAATCATCATTCAAATGCATCATTTATACCATGTCCAATTCAACCAAATTCAATACTCAAGTCAATGCCAAATACATATTCAAAATTTATATCATCAAGTATTCATTCACAAGCACGTGACTTCTCAAACTATCAACTTCAATTAAACCATATAGATCATTTACAAAACTCAAAATATAACCATATTCATTTACAAGCCAATCTCATGGCTATATTCACAACCAAAGTACTACAACTAGTCTATACATACCATATATCATATATACATAGCTTCAAAAGTACCAAAATAGATGATCGATAGTGCGATGAAGTCTCTGGCGATTCCCGGATCAGAGCTAGTTTCGATTTTCTATAAGACAGGGAAAGAACACATAAAGTAAGCTTTAAAAGCTTAGTAAGCCATATACAAATAAAATTACCACATGAATCAACATCATTTCCATCAATAGGCAAACTATGAGTAAGCACATATAAGCTCACAAACCTTTTCTAATGTATACATATTCAATATCATACGTGAATTCATCAAATACTTCCCTTTTCAATACTTGTATGAATCTCGTATGTACCTGAGTCACTTAACTCAATCACACATTCTTTCTCGACTTGACTTTTTCCGTTGAACCTTTTGGAATTGTTAAGGATACTCAGAAATCACATATAGCTCGTACAATGCCATATCCTAGATATGGTCTTACATGTTATCACATATCGGTGCTGATAGCCCAGCTATGGTCTTACACGAAACCAAATAATGATGCCAATGTCCCAGACATGGTCTTACACGTAATCACATAATGATGCCAATGTCCCATACATGGTCTTACACATAATCACATCTCGTTAACACTAATGTCATGACATTTGTATCCTATACTATTCCTAAGGTTCGTATGGGACTTTTAGATATTGTAACCTTGTCGATTCTTGATCGCATTTGATCATTCAACATTCATAGCAGTTTAATAACAACTAAACATATATAATTCAATTTATAGACAATTATTTGCATATGAACTTACCTCTTATTCGGGATAAACGGACTGGATCGACTATTCGATAACCTTTTATTTTTCCCTATCTAAATATGATTTCTTTGGTTCTTGATCTATATACATTCAAAATTAACTCATTTATTCATCAAATCATTCAATTCAGTCCACAAACACATATTTGGGCATTTTTACACTTTAGCCCCGAATGAAGTGATCTTGCGAGCCACATTTAAAACAACATTTATTACTCATCCATTAGTCTCCAAAGTGTCACCTCCCACACTGTTGACACTTGGGTTTATTGTTTCTTACACTGCCAACACTCTACGCTGAAATAGCTTGAGCTTTGGACTTGAATATTGCTTTCGACGATCTCTATTTGGATACCCGATCGAAGCATTCGAAAGAATGTACAAGTCTCTTGATTTCTTTGATGAAGACTGATATGGTTTACTCATCGATCTCTTTCTTGAATCTCTAGATTCAAAATCCGCCTTTCTCTTTTCTCTGCCAAGTTCCTCGACTTTACAAGCTCTATCAACTAGCACCACGAATTCTTTTAATTCTAGAATCTTGATGAACAATATGATGTCCCCGTTTAAACCATCTTCAAATATCTTACACATAATCACCTCATTTGAAACACATTCCCGAGCATATTTACTGAGTCTCACAAACTCTCGCTCATACTCGGTTACAGACATACGACCTTGTTTCAGCTCCAGAAACTCTTTGCGCTTCTGATTAATAAATAGTTGATTGATGTATTTCTTTCTGAATTCGGCTTGAAAGAATTCCCAGGTAACTCTTTCTCTCGGTACCACAGATACTGAAGTATTCCACCACTGATACTATAACGTCCCAAATTATAGGGTCATTAATTTTTCATGTTCTGACCAAATTGCTTGTTTGTTTCAATGGCTAAGTGTTTTGGGTATGTTTTGGGGATTTTAGGAAGCCTAGGTTCAAGTATGGGTTTTGGAAAAATTTTGATTTTTTCACTTTTGGAAACATGGATGTTAGCTTAAAGGGCATACATATTAAGTGTGCTTGGCTTTTGACACAATGAGTCTACTGGTAAAGGTGGCAAGTGGCGTGTGGAGTGTTCTAGCGGTCTGAGGTTTGAATCCCGTGGCATGCAATAAGGTGGTTTTATTTTATGTCTCTGTGGTGAGAGAGGTAGAGTTGGATTCAAACTCTGCTGAGGTGGTTGGAGACTTGGTCATCAAATTTGAATGGATTTGAATGGGAGGCTGGGAGCAAATCAAGGAGAAATCGGTGGAGAGGTTGAAGGAGTTGGGATGTGAAGGAGTCATAGCAGAATTTGGGAGAGCTTAAGTAGAAAAATTTCAGCTAAAAGAGTTTCATTTGTGCATTTTCAGCATTTGGGGTGAGTGTAAAAGTCAAATTTCCTCTTGGGTATTTTGGGTTTTTCTTTTGTTGCATTTCGGGTTTTGCTCTTTTTGGCATCTCGTGCATCATTTTTGACCATTCGGGTCTTTCTCTCTTCAACTTTCTTTTTCTCTCAACTGTTATTCACTTTGCCAAACATAATACTAATTTCCAATTGTCGAATTCTCCATTGAAGCTTTCTTTCTTTCTCTCCACATCTTTCTCTCTGCCAAATTGGTAGTCTTCTTTTCTTTTACTTCTATTTCTTTTTCTTTTCTCGAAT
This sequence comes from Gossypium australe, assembly GCA_005393395.2. Taxonomy (NCBI): domain Eukaryota; kingdom Viridiplantae; phylum Streptophyta; class Magnoliopsida; order Malvales; family Malvaceae; genus Gossypium; species Gossypium australe. The sequence goes on from CM016617.1 coordinate 60,487,465, forward strand.
TTCATCTTTCTTTCTCTGTTAGGCCGAATACTCATACTTTCCCCCTCTCAAATCTCTTTGTTCTTCTTGGTTCGGGCCGAATCTTCTTGGCTGACTACTGTCGAAATACGTTTATTTGTTGGTATTGGTAAGGGGGTACTACAACCACTTTGTTATTCCGTTCTTAGTCAGATTTCTTATGCCTTTACTAACAAGCTTCGATTTTCCCTTCTTTTTCTCTTATGGCTGAATGCATGGTTGACTTCAAACAACTTTTGATCTGTCGAATCGTGTTAGGAGGGGAAATCACACTTGATCAGCAGAGAGGTGCTAGTATCAGTTAGTTCTAGCAAGGTGAGTGGTTGTGGTTTAAGTTAATAAAGGTGGTGGATTAACAGTATGCGTTAACCTTATCAGTTGTAAATCTGATACGATATTTTGATTGATTATAGGATTCAGAGAGCGTAAATCTTGGCAAGTTTTGCGAACAGTGGTGCGAGACCACAAATTCGAGGTCTATGTATGAGTCTTTGAGGTTTATGCCATGTATGCATGTTAGTGTGACAGTTTCATGAAGCAATTTGGTGGAATTATGGTTGAATTGTCCAAAAGGACTAAATTGAAAAGATTGCAAAATGTGATATTCTAGAAGCTATTTGTGTGAAATGGCTTTAGAATATATGTTAGAGGTCTTTAAATAGCAATTTTCCCAATTTTTTATTTTTGGACAAAATTGGGCATGGATGAGTTAAAATAGAAAGTTTGTCAAAAAAGGCATTTTGGTCATTTGGCAATTAAGTGATTAAAATGGGAGAAAAGATGACAAAATTCATTCATCTTCTTCTCCAAGGCTTCCGAAAATTAGAGAAGCCATTGTTAGGGCTCTTCAAATTTTTCAAGCTTGCTAGTAAGTGCATCCAAGCCTCGTTTTTTATATTCTCTGTATTTTTGAAGTCCTAGTAGCATGAGTAAGCTATTTCTAACTATTTGATGAGCTATAATGGACGTTCAAAAATGTACCCATGTATGACATGCATGAATTTTGATGTTTTATGGAAGAATATGAAAGCTTGATGTAGTAGAATCATCATTTGCTAAGTGATTTTCCATGAAAATGCATGTACAGACTAGTTTGTAAAAGTTTTGAGTTTGGTCATACATGTGTGTTTTAGTGAGAATTGATGAATGCTTTAGTTGAGTAAGTGACTCGGCTAAGCATGTAAAGATAGAAAGTTGAATAAAAAAATCACTTTACGAGCCTTGGGGCAAAAGTGTAATTATGAGAAAGATTAGGGGCAAAAGAGTAATTTTTCCAAAGCATGAATAAGCTGCTTTATTCATTATAGATCAAGAAAGACGAAGCTCGGATCAAAACTGAGGCAAGAGCAATGTGGTGGACTAAATTGCACGTTTATATACTTTTGAGTATCAGGGTAAGTTTATGCGTAAATAATGCATTTATACTTACACATTCTTAATGCTAATTAGTGTGTAGCAAGAAAGAGAATGATTGAGAACCCATATGGTTCAAGTGGAATGAATGTGGTAGACATTTTAAATGGATGAATGATTGAGTAAGTAGATATGTGAATGTGTAGTGATAATGCTAAATGGTGGGCTAAGTGCGATACCATCTTAAGGCATATTGACGATGAGCTAGCTATGTGCGATGCTATCGTTAGGCATATTGTTTAGTGGGCTATGTACGAAAACACTATGATTACCTTTGTGGTAGGCTAAATGCGATACTACCTTATTAATTGATTGTGGTGGGCTAAGTGCGAAACCACCGAGACATTAGCTGTGTGGATTAGCTGTGTGGTTGCATTATTGAGTAAAGTAGCTGTGTGGATGTATTATCGAGAAATAATGATGTGTTGTATTTTGTGTAAATGTGATATTGAATGCAGGGGTGCATTTCAATGGTTATGAGTATGTGACTCATGATGTGTTGGGAATTCGGTAAGGGATAGAAAGAGTAAGCATAGTTGTACCTTATATGTTAGTATAATGCTAATTGTTGTTTAGCTTATACTATGATGTTTATTTGTTTATGTGTAAACTTACTAAGCTCAAAGCTTACTCTCTTACTTTTCCCTTGTCTTATAGAGTAAAAGAGTTGAATCGAGATACGCAGATCAAGTGGAAGATCGCCCACACTATCAGCACACTCTGGTACATAAGACTCAATGTTTTGTATATGGCATGTATAGGGGCTAGACAAGTTAGTGAATTTTGTTGTAAATGGTTAAGATGTGTTGGCCTTTAGATGGATAGTCTATTTTGTATAATGCCATAGTTGTTGGCTACTTTATTATATGAAAAAGATGCAATTATCCATGTAAGATTGCACTTCAATATGAGTTGTTTATGGATGTGTTGAAAGAGTGCATGTTGTGTATGCTAGAGGGGTGAAAAGAACTTGGCATATAGCTTTGTTCTTGTCCATGTGGATAGACACACGGGTATGTGTCTAGGCCATGTGTGACACACTGTCAACCCATGGGCATGTGACTTGGTCGTGCGTCCCCTGTATGTTGGCAATTTAAGTCAAAATAGACCACGATTTAGTCACACGGGCGTGTGTATAGGCCGTGTGAGTTTAATCAGTGTTGGCCACGGGCTAGCCGCACGGGTGTGTGACTAGGCTTGGAGGCTGTGTGTATGTAGTCTGTGTTCACCACGGGTGGTGAACATGGATGTGTGTGACTACCCACAGGCGTGTATCATCTTACACGAGTGTGTGGCCCCTATCTAGATGGAGAAAATTTTTAAAGATCGTAAGAGTTTCTGATATGATCTCGAGAGCTCTTGTGTGTATGAGTGAGGCCTCGTAAGTCGAGAATGAGGTTGTTAAGGTGACTAGAGAGTAGTCACGATGAGCCTAAGTGGCGATCAGGTGGTTTTATTACTGTAACACCTCGGGCTCGGTTTTGGCGTAGAACTCGGGTAAGGGGTGTTACATTTAGTGGTATCAGAGCTATGGTTTAGTCGGTTCTAGGACTACCGTAGCGGGTGTAAGAGTTTAGCTATACATGCCATAAGTGTACTATGATAGTGTGGTGGTTTCTGATGATTTTAAATCTTGTTTCGTATAGTATATGGATCCCGATCAATCTACTACTGATGAAGCAGCTAGTAATGCACCGGCTCTTGCACAAGGAATCGTGCCTGTACAAAGTGGACCCGAGGTTAAGGGTCAACGGGAAGAGGCACGGGAAGCCTTTTTCCAGATGATGAGTAATTGGTACTCAGACTATGCTCGAGCGAACCCTAATGCTAAACCTCCTCTACCTCCTCCTATACCTCAGCCAAATCTAGTGGCTCCTCAAGGTATTGATGTTGTAAGGATATCGAAACCCCCGGTGGATAAGATTAAGAAGCATGGGGCTGAGGAATTTAGAGCTAAGGTGGATGGTGACCCTGAGAGGGCAGAGTTCTGGTTAGAGAACTCGATGAGAGTGTTTGATGAACTCTCTTGTACACCAGAAGAGAGCTTGAAGTGTGCCGTATCCTTGCTGAGAGATTCGGCATATCATTGATGGAATACGCTAATGTTAGTGGTCTCGAAAGAGCGGGAGATGTCGGACTTCTTTCTGGAAGAGTTCCGAAAGAAGTTTATAAGCCAACGATTTACTGATCGGAAAAGGAAGGAATTCCTTGAGTTAAAGCAAAGAAGAATGTCAGTAGTAGAGTATAAGCATGAGTTTGTTAGGCTTAGCAAATACGCTCAAGAGTGTGTATCGACAGAGACCATCTTGTGTAAGAGGTTTGAAGATGGACTGAATGAGGACATCAAACTCCTAGTGGGTATTCCGGAGTTGAAAGAGTTTGTGGTGTTAGTTGAAAAGGCAAGTAAGGCCGAAGAGTTGAGTAAGGAAAAGAGAAGGGCTGTGAGTGAAGCCCGAGATGCTAGAAAGAGGCCAATGGGCAAATCGTATCAAGCCCAGTCGAAAAGATCCAAGGAAGTGAATCCTCGGACAACAGCCTTAGTGGGATATTCGCATCGAGACTTGGGCAATATTCGTTTAGGTTCGAGAGTCCAAGCCACCTCGATGGAAAGTGTGCGCAATACAAAGAGCAAACCGGAGTGTCCAAGTTGTGGTAGATATCGCACTGGAGAGTGTTGGGGTAACAGCCGGAACTGCTATAAATGTGGTTCCCCCGATCACTTTATCCGAAACTGCCCCGAGAGGGATGATAAGGAGGAGAAGCAAGAGATGAGATCCAGTGATGTGTCTGCAAGAGGTAGACCGCCCAGGAACCCGAGAGGTTAGAATAGTGGTAGAGGTGCATCCAAAGATTCTGCTGTGAGACCAGAGGGTCGGGCACCTACGAGGACGTATGCTATTCGCGCTCGCGAAGAGGCATCCTTCCCAGATGTAATAACGGGTACTTTTTCTCTCTTTGACACCTTTGTTATTGCTTTAATAGATCCAGGGTCTACTCATTCTTATATTTGCATGAGATTAGCATCTAGTTTGAGTATGACCGTTGAGTCTACGGATATTGTGGTTAAGGTGTCAAACACGTTGGGAAAGCATGTGTTAGTGGACAAGGTGTGTAAAAATTTCCCTTTATTGATTGAGAATCATTGTTTTCTGTCAAACCTTATGTTGTTGTCGTTTAATGAGTTTGACTTAATCCTTGGCATGGATTGGTTAACTACCCATAATGTCTTAGTGAACTGTGGTAGTAAGTACATTGAATTGAAATGTCAGAGTGGAGATGTGGTTCGGATTGAATCAGGTGGTTTGGGTAGTCTACTAGGGATGATTTCTTCCCTAGTGGCTGAGAAATGTTTGAGAAAAGGGTGTGAATCCTATCTCGCCTTCGTGTTGAATACTCGAGAGGTTAGAGTGAAGTTTGAAACAGTATCGATAGTATGCGAGTATCCAGATGTATTCCCGGAAGAGTTACCCGGATTACCTCCAGTGAGAGAGGTTGAGCTTGGGATTGAGTTGGTTCCAGGAACGGCACCGGTTTCAATTGCTCCATATAGAATGGCACCTTTAGAGTTGAAAGAACTGAAGGTACAGTTGCAAGAGTTGACAGATAAGAGTTTTGTAAGGCCAAGTTACTCACCGTGGGGTGCTCCGGTATTATTTGTGAAGAATAAAGATGGGTCTATGAGATTGTGTATAGACTATAGACAGCTCAACAAGGTGATGGTGAAGAATAAGTATCCTTTACCAAGGATTGATGACCTTTTCGATCAACTGAAAGGAGCTACAGTGTTCTCCAAGATAGACCTGAGGTCCGGTTACTATCAGTTGAGAGTGAAAGAGCAAGATGTGTTGAAAACTGCATTTCGAACAAGGTATGGCCATTATGAGTTTTTGGTTATGCCGTTTGGTTTAGCAAATGCACCTGCGATTTTTATGGATCTGATGAACCATGTTTTCAGACCATATGTGGACAAGTTTGTAGTTGTCTTAATTGACGACATATTGATCTATTCTTGGGATGAGAACGATCATGAAGAGCATTTGAGAATTGTCTTGCAAACTTTAAGAGATAAGCAGTTATATGCTAAATTTAGCAATAGTGAGTTTTGGCTCCGAGAGGTCGAATTTCTAGGACACATTGTGTCGGGTGATGGTGTCAGAGTTGACCTAAGTAAGATTTCGGCTCTTGTGGATTGGAAACAGCTGAGGAACGTGTTGGAAATGAGAAGTTTCTTGGGATTAGCAGGATATTACAAACATTTCGTAAAGGGGTTCTCTGTGATTGCTACCCCGATGGTGAAACTATTGCATAAACATGTCAAGTTTGAATGGACTGAGACATGTCAACAGAGTTTCGAGAGACTGAAAACAATGTTGACTGAGGCACCGGTTTTGGTTCAACCAGAATCGGGGAAAGAGTTCGTGGTTTACAGTGATGCGTCGTTTAATGGTCTCGATTTCGTGTTGATGCAAGAGGGTAAGGTAGTCGCTTACACCTCGAGACAGCTAAAACCGCACAAGAAAAATTATTCGACTCATGATTTGGAGTTGGCTGTGATTGTTTTTGTGTTAAAGATTTGGCGACATTACTTGTATGGTGAGAAGTGCCAAATCTTTACGGATCACAAAAGTTTGAGATATTTGATGGATCAGAAGGATCTGAATTTGAGACAGAAGCGGTGGCTTGAGTTATTGAAAGACTATGAATTCGTCATTGATTATCATCCGGGAAAAGCAAATGTGGTTGCGGATGCCCTGAGTAGAAAATCCTTGTATGCTCTAAGAGTTATGAGCACAAGTTTAGCAATAGCTGATAATGGTGCTATTTTGGCAGAGTTGAGAGCTAAGCCACTATTTGTTCAACAAATATGTGAGGCTCAGAGAAATGATAGTGAGATGCAAGCTAAGAGAGCTAAGTGCGGATTAGAAAGTGATTCTGATTTTCGAGTGGGCTCGAATGGTTGTTTGTTGTACCGTGACAGAATTTGTGTGCCTAGAGAGGAAGAGTTGATCTGAAAGATTTTACATGAAGCCCACAGTGGATGTTTGTCAGTACATCCGGGCAGTATGAAAATGTGCAATAATTTGAGGAAGTTTTATTGGTGGCCGGGTATGAAAAGAGATATTTCATAATTTGTAGCAAAGTGTGTGATTTGTCAACAGGTGAAAGATGAGCACCAAGTACCTTCGGGATTGCTTCAACCTGTGATGGTTCCTGAATGGAAGTGGGATCGGGTTAACATGGATTTTGTATCGGGATTGTCGATGACTCCGAAAAAAAAGATGTTGTGTGGGTTGTTGTGGATAGACTAACGAAGTCGGCTCACTTTATTCCAGTACGTGTTGATTATTCACTGGATATGTTAGTTGAGTTGTATGTTGCAGAGATAGTGAGATTGCATGGTGTGCCTATGTCTATTATTTGGGATAGAGATCTGAGGTTTACTTCGAGATTTTGGAAGAAGTTGCAAGAGGCCATGGGTACGAGATTGAATTTCAATACTGCGTTCCATCCGTAAACTGACGGTCAGTCCGAAAGAGTAATTCAAATTCTAGAAGATATGCTTCGATGCTGTGTGTTAGAATTTGTAGGTAGTTGGGAGAGATATCTACCATTGGTCGAATTCGCCTATAACAACAGTTATCAGTCGAGTATACGGATGGCTCCGTATGAAGCTATGTATGGACGTAAGTGTCGGACTCCATTGTATTGGACTGAGCTTAGTGAGAGTTGGATCCATGGGGTTGATCTAGTTAAAGAAACTAAAGAGAAAGTGAGAGTAATCCGTAATAGTCTGAAAGCTGCTTCGGACCGATAGAAGTCGTACGCGGATTTGAAAAGAAAAGAGATTGAGTTTGAGATGGATGACAAAGAGTTTTTGAAAGTGTCCCCGTGGAAGAAGATTATGAGATTTGGACGAAAAGGGAAGTTGAGTCCAAGATTTATAGGGCCGTATGAGATTACAGACAGAGTTGGGCCAGTAGCTTACCGGTTGGCTTTGCCGGTAGAGTTGGAAAAGATTCATAATGTGTTCCATGTATCGATGTTGCAACAGTATTGCTCCGGTCCTTCACATGTGATTCCTTCAACGGAAATTGAAATAAGACCGAATAAGTCTTATGAAGAGGAGCCGATTAAGATCTTGGCTCGAGAGGTGAAACAGTTGAGAAATAAGAGCATAGCACTAGTGAAAGTGTTGCGGCAGAAACAGGGTGTGGAAGAGGCTACGTGGGAAACGGAACAGACTATGAGAGAGCAACATTCAAACCTCTTTACTGGTGAGATTTTTGAGGGTGAAAATCTCTAAAGGGGGAGAGTTGTAACATCCCGGTTTAGGGCCTAGTCGGAGTAGTGGTGCGAGACCACAAATCCGAGGTCTATGTATGAGTCTTTGAGGTTTATGCCATGTATGCATGTTAGTGTGACAGTTTCATGAAGTAATTTGGTGGAATTGTAGTTGAATTGTCTAAAAGGACTAAATTGTAAAAGTTGCAAAATGTGAGATTATAGAAGCTATTTGTGTGAAATAGCTTTGGAATATATATTAGAGGTCCTTAAATAGCAATTTTCCCAATTTTTAATTTTTGAACAAAATTGGGCATGGATGAGTTAAAATAGAAAGTTTGTCAAAAAAGATATTTTGGTCATTTGGCAATTAAGTGATTAAAATGGGAGAAAAGATGACAAAATTCATTCATCTTCTTCTCCAAGGCTTTCGAAAATTAGAGAAGCCATTGTCAGGGCTCTTCAAATTTTTCAAGCTTGCTAATAAGTGCATCCAAGCCCCGTTTTTTGATATTCTCTGTATTTTTGAAGTCTTAGTAGCATGAGTAAGCTATTTCTAACTATTTGATAAGCTATAATGGATGTTCAAAAATGTACCCATGTATGACATGCATGTATTTTGATGTTTTATGGAAGAATATGAAAGCTTGATGTAGTAGAAACATCTTTTGCTAAGTGATTTTCCATGAAAATGCATGTACGGACTAGTTTGTAAAAGTTTTGAGTTTGGTCATACATGTGTGATTTAGTGAGAATTGATGAATGCTTTAGTTGAGTAAGTGACTCAGCTAAGCATGTAAAGATAGAAAGTTGAATAAAAATCACTTTACGAGCCTTGGGATAAAAGTGTAATTATCAGAAAGATTGGGGCAAAAGAGTAATTTTGCCAAAGTATGAGATAAGTGTCAATTTAGTCAATGTGTATATTGAATGAGCAGGTTTATTCATTATAGATCAAGAAAGACGAAGCTCGGATCAAAACCGAGGCAAGAGCAAGGTGGTGGACTAAATTGCATGTTTCTATACTTTTGAGTATCAGGGTAAGTTTATGCGTAAATAATGCATTTATACTTACACATTCTTAATGCTAATTAGTGTGTAGCAAGAATGAAAATGATTGAGAACCCATGTGGTTCAAGTGGAATGAATGTGGTAGATGAATGATTGAGTAAGTAGATATGTGAATGTGTAGTGATAATGCTAAATGGTGGGCTAAGTGCGATACCATCTTAAGGCATATTGACGATGAGCTAGGTATGTGCGATGCTATCGTTAGGCATATTGTTTAGTGGGCTATGTACGAAACCACTATGATTACCTTTGTGGTAGGCTAAGTGCGATACTACCTTATTAATTGATTGTGGTGGGCTAAGTGTGAAACCACCGAGACATTAGCTGTGTGGATTAGCTGTGTGGTTGCGTTATTGAGTAAAGTAGCTGTGTGGATGTATTATCGAGAAATAATGATGTGTTGTATTTTGTGTAAATGTGATATTGAATGCAGGGGTGCATTTCAATGGTTATGAGTATGTGACTCATGATGTGTTTGGAATTTGGTAAGGGATAGAAAGAGTAAGCATAGTTGTACCTTATATGTTTGTATAATGCTAATTGTTGTTTAGCTTATACTATGATGTTTATTTGTTTATGTGTAAACTTACTAAGCTCAAAGCTTACTCTCTTACTTTTCCCTTGTCTTATAGAGTAAGAGAGTTGAATCGAGATACGCGGATCAAGTGGAAGATCGCCCACACTATCAGCACACTCTGGTACATAAGACTCAATGTTTTGTATATGGCATGTATAGGGGCTAGACAAGTTAGTGAATTTTGTTGTAAATGGTTAAGATGTGCTGGCCTTTAGATGGATAATCTATTTTGTATAATGCCATAGTTGTTGGCTACTTTATTATATGAAAAAGATGCAATTATCCATGTAAGATTGCACTTCAATATGAGTTGTTTATGGATGTGTTGAATGAGTGCTTGTTGTGTATGCTAGAGAGGTGAAAAGAACTTGGCATATAGCTTTGTTCTTGTCCATGTGGATAGACACACGGGCGTGTGTCTAGGCCATGTGTGACACGATCAGCCCATGGGCGTGTGACTTGGCCGTGCGTCCCCTGCATGTTGGCAATTTAAGCCAAAATAGACCGTGGTTTAGTCACACGGGCGTGTGTATAGGCCGTGTGAGTTTAATCAGTGTTGGCCACGGGCTAGCCACACGGGCGTGTGACTAGGCTTTGAGGCCGTGTGTATATAGTCAGTGTTCACCACAGGTGGTGAACATGGACGTGTGTTACTACCCACGGGCGTGTATCATCTTACACGGGCGTGTGGCCCCTGTCTAGATGAAGAAAATTTTTAAAGATCATGAGAGTTTTCGATATGCTCGTAAGTCGAGAATGAGGTTCTTGAGGTGACTAGAGAGTAGTCACAATGAGCCTAAGTGGCGATCAGGTGGTTTTATTACTGTAACGCCTCAGGCTCAGTTCTGGCTCGAGTAAGGGATGTTACAAATAGGTGTGTAATCGTACACCCAATATTGTTTCTATCAAAACGACGGATGAAGGTGTGTATTCACACCCCTGTTTAATTATGAATTGGCAAAAGCCGAAAAGGCGAAAAGGCGAAACTTTGGCAATAGAGGGTTCACGAGCGTGCGAACGCTCGTAGGGATAAATCGAGCCATAATCGTTGGCGATAGACCATAGAGGCCGCCACGGACGTTCTCGTGGGCTTAGGTCGTAATGGGCCTTGTTGGCCCAATGGGCTCATGGGCCCCACTGGGACGAAATCCACGGTAAGTGACTAATAGTGGATTACATTGCGAGATTCACGTAGCCATGACGGAATGTGGGCTGAACGGCCCACACGAGGGTGTAGGCCCACTTGGGCCGGGTAACGGGCCTTGGGCCGGGTAACACTGTTTTGGCCATATAGGTTATCTAAGTCGTTCGAGACGACTACAGACCCTCTGAAGGGTCGTTATCAGTGCTGAGACCCCAAAAGTAGTAACATTATCGAAATACCCTTGTAGGGTAGAATTACCGAAATACCCTCGAAGGGTAGAATTACCGAAATACCCCTGAGGGGTGAAATTACCATTTCACCCCTAAACGACGAAATGACCATTATACCACTAGTGGTAGTTTAGGTTATGTGTGTATGTTATCTATACGACTGTTTATGAATATGACATACTGCATACACGTAATATTTATGACACGACATTCTGCATTGGGGTTGGGATTCTGATTTGGAGGAAGTACTGTACTAGTGGCTCTGCCACGCTTTTACTGTTCTAGTGGCTTTACCACGTATTCTGATTTTAGTGGCTTGGCCACATTTACTGTTATTAGCAGCTTTGCTGCGTCATTATTAGCAGTTATGCTGCGATATTGTTGTGTTGGCTGGGTGGGTCGACTTAGTCCCTACATGGTGTGTTAGTTGGTACGGGTGGTATGTTGGCTGGTTTGGGTTGGGGCTGCATCACTGTTCTATTTTGTTTTTATTAGGGCTTATACCCACACTATTACTGTATTAGGCTAAGGCCCATACTGTACTGTTACTGAATAGGGCTCAGGCCCAGACTGTTACTGCATGATAGGGGATTACTCACTGAGTTCTTGTAACTCACCCTTTTCTTTTAACTGTACAGGTAATCCCCAGCCGTAAAGGATTTGGAGCTGCAAAGACTCGGAGATGGCCACATGTTCGCGAGTATTTTGACTTATGCCTAGTTTTTTTAAAATTATTTATTTCTGGGAGATATTTGTGTAATAAGGCCATTTGAGGTTTTAAACTTTTATTTGGTTTTAACTTTTTACTTCGACCCGCTAGATTAGGGAACACGAGTTTTCAAAATAATAACTGTTTTCAAATGGAATCACGTATTTCAAATTTAAATGGTTTATAATTAAAAAAGCTTTCGCGGTTTTTTTTAATCCAGATTAATAAATTTGCAATATATGATATGATCCACAAGTGATTACCAGGTTTTGACTTCACAACCCCAACGTTTGCAATAGCAATTAGTTTTAAAAAGGATTTAAAACTTTAGTCACGAATTTTCATCGACCAGACCAGTTTTCAAAACAACACTTTGATGTGACACGTTAGATCCGGTCGTAACGTCTAGGCTGGGTTTAGGGTGTTACATTTAGTGGTATCAAAGCCAAGTTGTAAAACTCGACTGTGGAATGGGTTTTTGAAAATTTTCTAAGTCTTTTCAAATTTTGGTTTTAGAAAGAGAATTGAAAGGTTGTTACTGAAAGTGTGGCACACTGAGTCTCCGGCGCCAAATTCTCTGACACTGTTTACTATTATAAACTGAAATGTTGTACTGAGAAACTACTATAGATAGTAGTAATATGCTCAAACTCTTTTGTTAGGGTAAACTGAGACCGTAGAAGACTGAACACTGTAGTGAGATATCTCGATCTATGAAAACAAAAACTTTAAATATTGATTATCATAAAACATCCGTTAATAATTACTGGAATTATGAACTGATTCATAAGACTTTTAAAACAGATAATACGCTATATCGATATAACCACAAGAGGTACTCGCGGAAGGGGTACATGAGGCTGCGATAGAGGCCAAGGTACTAGGGCTGGGTCTTCAGCATCGGGTCACATGCCTGCTAGGGAGGCACCAGCCTCACTAGTAACGAAAATAGGGTCACATGACCGAGCAATAGGAGATGATGCTCTATCCCAAGCAATGCTACGGGTTCTCGAAAGGGTTGCTGGAGCGAGTACTGGGTCAGTGGGCCGAGGGTCAATTTCTGAGCGACTCCGGTCAAATGGAGCGGAAATCTTTAGGGGTGTTTCTGGTGTAGCCTCGATTGTGGCAGAATATTTGTAACACCCCTAACCCGAGTCCGATGTCAGATTAGGGTTAAAGGCATTACCGGACAAAATGGAAACTTTTACTAAACATTACATACAATCATTCGTCAAACACAACCAAAGTGTCCCTTATATTGGTCAACGAGAACTAAATCATGCTTTAAAGTAGGGCTGGGACTAAACCGAACACATACAGAAATACTCAAAAAATTTAGAACTTTCCAAAGTTTCAGGGGTTACACGCCCGTGTGGGTAGGCCATGCGCCTCCCACGGCTGCTAGACACACCTGTGTGTCTTTCCCGTGGTCGAAACTGACTTTACTCCACGGCCACCAAGCACGCCCGTGTACCTTGGCCGTGGTCGATCCTGACTTGGCCACACGGCTACTAGGCATGCTCGTGTTCCAAGGCCGTGTACACCTAATTAGCTATTGACTTAATCCCACGGTCGTTAGGCACGCCCGTGTGCCACAACCGTGTGACAAAATAGGCTACTTGTAAAGCCAAATTATCACCCACAATACGGTCATACCAACAAGCAATGTACCAATCCATTTCATGTGCAATTAACAACCAAAAACATATAAAATGTTCAACAATTCTCCACATTCAATCTCATATCTAATTATGCCACTTGCATAAATAAATCACATATATCTATAAGCATGGTTTAACCACACTTACCCTTCATAAAACATTCTTTTGATTAAACATGCATACTCATAGTGCAGTCATATACTTACCATAGTTTGACCATTTCATTTACTATTAAACCATACCAAACTTGCATCCTGTATCATTTATACTCATGCTTACTACCAACACTTGTCTAGCCACATCTCATGGCTATATTATACACATCTCAAGCATAACACAAAGTGACTAGCCTATACATGCCATATCTAGCTATATTCACATTACAAAAGTACCAAAAAGAGTTTGAGTAGTGTGATGAGGATCCTCGACGGTCCCCGAGCCTTCAGTAGCTTCAACGATCTATAAAACAGAGAAAACACACACAAAGTAAGCTTTCAAAAGCTTAGTAAACCATATACAAATAAACTTAGCATATAAGCATTCAAGACATATAATCAATATAAGTTCACTACTAGCTCAATTGCATAATCATAATTCTTCTTAGGACATTTACTTAGTACATTCATTTTTCAATCTTACCTATCATTACATACTTTATTAGCTCATTGTTTTTCTATTCATATACACACTTACATTCTCATATTCAAATACATAATTCACTTAGGTAAGTTTAAGAAGATACTTACCTTTTCATACACACACGGTGTACTTATCAAACGTACCTGAAGCAAATGTACAATTCACATATTCATTCATTTCTCGTATTTGCCCATTAAACAGTTCGGGATCTAATAGGATACGCAGAGTGCCCGTAATAGTTATACAATGCCAATGTCCCAGACGTGGTCTTAAATGTAATCAGATATCGATGCCACCGTCCCAGACAGTGTCTTACACGAATCAATACGATGCCGATGTCCCAGACATGGTCTTACATGTAATCAAATATCGATGCCACTGCCCCAGATAGGGTCTTACACGAATCAATACGATGTTGATGTCCCAGACATGGTCTTACACGTAATCAAATATCGATGCCACTGTCCCATACAAGGTCTTACACAAATCAATACGATGTTGATGTCTCAGACATGGTCTTACACGTAATCAAATATCGATACCACTGTCTCAGACAGGGTCTTACACGAATCAATACGATGCCGGTGTCCCGGACATGGTCTTACACGTAATCAAATATCGATGCCACTGTCCCAGATAGGGTCTTACACGAATTAATACGATGCCGATGTCTCGGACATGGTCTTACACGTAATCAAATATCGATGGCACTGTCCCAGACAGGGTCTTACACGAATCAATATGATGCCAATGTCCCGGACATGGTCTTACACGTAAAAATCATATCAATGCCAACATCCCAGACGTGGTCTTACACGAAAACTCGAATCAATACCAACGTCTTAGACGTGGTCTTACATGATAATATAGAACAGAGACCTATGTCATGACATAGCTAATCCTGTCTATTCCTAGGTTCGTACGGGACTTCTCAGACATTGTCACTAAGTCAACCCTATCTTGGAATTCATGTACAGATCATCTCGTAAACATTCATCGTTAACAATAGTTATAAGAACATACACAATTCAATACAAATTCGATTATTTGCATAATGACTTACATCAAATTCGGATATACGTTCAAACTCGGTTATTTGACTACCTTCGCTTTCCCGTGATCTAAATCTGTTTTCTTCGGTTCTCGATCTTAATTTAGCTTAGAAGTAGCCGAAACTTAGCTTTCTTCTTCTCTTCTTTTTCTTTTTGATATTCAGCCAAATATATGCACTATGGCTTTATTTCCATGTTTTGTTTTATATATATATATATATATTATAACCTTATATTATAATATTTGTCATTTAATAAGCCATTATCAAATAAAAATAAAAAAATAAACTATTTATCACATTAATATGCCGTCCACCACATTGCTAAAAGGCCAATTTACAACATAAGGCCTCATATAAAGGAAGACACATTAATTAGGCCATTCAATTAAATAGAAAGCTATTTTACCTCTTATGTGATTTAATCTCTTTCTCAAATTAAGCACACAAATAAACAAATTAACTTATGGAATTTTAACACATGCTTAATCACACATCAACAACATAGAAAATAATATTAATTTTTTTATTGACTCGAATTTGTGGTCCCGAAACCACTATTCTGACTAGGGTCTAATCCGGACTGTTACAATATTGGTTAGAGGCTACCGAGCGGATAATGGATGACCTTGACTGTACTATGGAGCAGAAAGTAAAGGGAGCAGTGTCCTTACTGCGAGACGAGGCATACTAGTGGTGGCTCACGGTAAGAGAGGGTACACAGGCCGACTGTTTGATGTGGGATTTCTTCAAGATGGCCTTTTAAGGGAAGTATGTGGGCCCAAGTTATGTGGACGCCCGAAGAAAGGAATTTCTGAGTCTGACCTAGGGGAGTAAGACAGTGGCAGTAGATGAGGCAGAATTCTTACGGTTAAGTCGTTATGCTCACGGAATAGTCGCAACTGAGTATGCACATTGTGTGGGGTTCGAGGATGGCTTCCAGGATGAGTTACGTGTGCTGATAGCTCCGAAGAGGGAGCGAGACTTTGCTGCCCTTGTTGAGAAAGCAAAAATTGCTGAGGATGAGAAGCGCTCTGAGCGTCAGAATCTCGAGAAAGATAAGGGCAAATTTAAAAGGGATTCAGGGCCCTCGAGTTATTCTCGAAGGCCTATAAAGAAGGTCAGGTTTGATGGGTCAGTCCGAGCAGTTCCTGTCACTATGGTTAGGCAGTAGCCTTGCACAGATTGCGGGAGAGCTCACTAGGGTGAGTGCTGGAAACGAACTGGGGCATGTTTCAGATGTGGGTCCATGGATCACCAGGTCAAGAACTGTACCCAGAGGCCTATTCAGATGCAAGCCGCAGGTCAGGGCCATGTTCAGCAAAGGAAAGATGGTCAGCAGCCACCAAGAGGCCGTGGTCAGGCCAAAAGGGGAAATGGTTTGCGAAGAGGTCATTGAGCACCGGGCAGAGGTGCTGGTAACACGGAGGCGAGACAGCCAGGTTTGGTCTATGCTGCTAGCCGCCGAGAGGATGGCGACGCCCCGGACGTCATAACTCGTATGTTCCTAATTTATAATGTACCATACACTACTTTAATTGAAATTGGGTCTACACACTCGTATGTTGCATACACTGTGTCTGGGACGCTGGGTTTTCAGTTTGAAATTACTGATAGGGAGATGACTGTGTTAAGTCCACTGGACAGTCAGTTAGGGTGAATAAGTTGTTTAGAAACATGCCCCTAAAGGTCCAAGGGTTGTCTTTCCGGTAGATTTGATGGAACTACCATCTGGTGAATTCGATCTTATATTGGGCATGGATTGGCTAATGAAACACCATGCGAATTTGGATTGTGCTGCTAAGCGTATGGTGTTGAAGTCTACTGAGGATGAGGAGGAGGTTGTGTTAGGGGAGTGAAGAGATTATCCGTCTAATGTAATCTCAGCATTAAAGGCCGAGAAACTGGTTCACAAGGGTTGCGAGACGTTTTTAGCTTATGTCAGTAGTTTTGATTCTAAAGGTCTTTCTGTTGGAGATGTCAGAGCTGTTCAAGAGTTTCCGGATGTATTTCCTGAAGAGCTTCCTGGGTTGCCCCCAGACCGTGAGGTCGAATACGGTATCGAGCTCCTACCCGGAATAGCTCCGGTGTCCATCGCCCCTTATAGGATGGCACCGAAGGAGCTGGTGGAGTTAAAGGCTCAAATTCAAGAGCTACTGGACCGAGGGTTCATTCGACCGAGTGTGTCTTCATGAGGAGCACCAGTGTTATTCGTGAAGAAGAAAAATAGATCCATGCGCATGTGCATCAATTATCGTCAACTGAACAAACTGACAATTAAGAACAAGTACCCTTTACCGAGGATAGATGATCTGTTGACCAGCTGGGAGGAGCTTCGGTTTTCTCCAAAATAGATCTTCTATTTGGGTACCATTAGCTAAACGTTAAGGAATCGGATGTGTATAAGACTGCATTTAGGACTCGTTATGGTCATTACGAGTTTCTAGTAATGCCGTTTGGGTTGACGAATGCACCAGCTACTTTCATGGATATGATGAATCGAGTATTCTAGCCCTATTTGGATCGGTTCGTAGTTGTGTTTATAGACGACATCCTGGTGTATTCTAGAATCGAGGAGGATCATGATGCACATCTTTGAATTGTTTTGCAAATTCTGAGGGAGAAGTAGCTATACGCAAAGTTTAACAAGTGTGAGTTCTGGTTGCGAGAAGTGACATTTCTGGGTCACGTGGTGTCTGCCGAGGAGATTAGGGTAGATTCTCGAAACATTGAAGCCGTATTGAATTGGAAACCACCAAAGACTGTATCTAAGATTCGAGGCTTTCTGGGTCTGGCTGGATATTACAGACGTTTTGTTGAGGGGTTTTCAATGATTGCTGCATCTCTGACTAAGTTACTGTGTAAAGGGGTACTGTTTAATTAGACCGATAAGCAGCAAGAGAGTTTTAAGAAACTAAAGAAATTTCTGACTGAAGCCCCGGTGTTAATACAGCCAGAGTCTGGGAAGGAATTCACTGTCTACAGTGATGGGTCACACACTGGATTAGGTTGTATGTTGATGCAAGTGGGTAAGGTGGTTGCATAAGCGTCTCATCAGCTTAAGCCTCATGAGTCGAAGTACCCCACTCATGACTTGGAGTTAGCTGTGGTGGTATTCGCACTGAAGATTTGGAGGCATTACTTATACGGTGAGAAGTCTACTATTTACATAGATCATAAAAGCCTCAAGTACCTCTTTACTCAGAAAAAGTTAAATCTTAGGAAACGAAGATGGATAGAGTTGCTTAAGGATTATGATTGCTCGATTGAGTACCATCCTTGTAAAGCTAACACAGTAGCAGATGCACTGAGCCGTAGGGTTGTATCTGATCTGAGAGTAATGTTTGCTCGTTTCAGCCTATTTGAAGATGGTAGTTTGTTAGCTGAACTCCTCGTGAGACCAACCTGGATTGAACAAATTAAGGGGAAGTATTTGTTGGATGAGTCATTGGTTCCTCGTTTTTGATTTGTTGAGAAGGGGGAGACTGCAGATTTTGGGCTGAATAGTGAGGGAGTACTATATTTTCGTGGGAGAGTTTGTATGCTGAGAGATTCTGATCTGAGGCAGTCTATCCTACAGGAGGCGCATAGCAACCCTTATTCTATGCATCCTAGTGGAAACAAGTTGTATCGAGATCTGCGTGAACTGTACTGATGGCCAGGGCTTAAGCGCGAGGTTTCTGATTTCGTAGGTAAGTGTCTGACATGCCAGCAAGTTAAGGCTGAGCACCAACTACCTTCTGGGTTACTGCAACCAGTAAAGATTCCACTCTGGAAGTGGGAGAGGGTAACCATGGACTTTGTAAGTTGGCTACCCTTAACGCCAATGAAGAAGGACTCGGTATGGGTTATTGTTGATCGACTGACTAAATCTGCCCCCTGTATACCAATCTGCACTAGTTATTTGCTCCATAAGTTGGCTAAGTTTATACGTGGCTGAGATTGTGAGACTGCATGGGGTACCAGTGTCACCATTTCAGACAGAGACCCTAGATTCACATCTCGATTCTGGAAAAATTTACACGAGGTTTTGGGTACAAGGTTGGATTTCAGTACGGCATTTCATCCTCAGACTGACGGTCAGTCGGAGAGGGTGATCCAGATATTGGAGGACATGCTAAGAAGCTGTGTAATTGATTTCAAAGGCAGTTGGGAAGACAACTTGCCACTAGTAGAGTTCGTGTATAACAACAGCTACCAATCCAGTATTCAGATGACACTGTACGAGGCGTTATATGGTTGTAGGTGTCGCACCCCTACCTGTTGGATAGAACTTGGTAAGCAATGAGTTTTGGGGCTAGAGCTAGTTTCTGAAACTGAAGAAAAAGTAAAGTTGATTCGAGATCGGTTAAAGGAAGCATCTGATAGGCAGAAGTCGTATGCAGATTTAAAGCGTAAAGAGATAGAGTACTCTGTGGGGGATTATGTCTTTTTGAAAGTCTCACCATGGAAAAAGATTCTGAGATTTGGATGGAAAGGTAAACTGAGCCCTAGATTCATCAAACCTTGCAGAATATTAAAGCGAGTGGGATCGGTCACCTATTAGCTTGACCTACCTTCTAAGTTAAACTGGATACATGATATGTTCCATGTCTCTATGCTGAGGCGATACCGCACTGATCCCTTACATATAGTGCCGGTGGAGGAGATTGAGGTTAAACTTGATCTGACTTTTGAGGAAGAACCGATGCAGATACTGGATCGTGATGTTAAGGTATTAAGGAGGAAATTTGTTCCTTTGGTCAAGGTGCTTTGGCGTAATCACGGTACTGAGGAAGCCACATGGGAGCCTGAGGAGGCGATGCAACAACAATATCCTCACCTTTTCTTACCAGGTAAATTTTGAGGCTGAAATTTCTTTTTAGACGGTAGAATTGTAACGCCTCAAAATATAGGGTCTTTAATTTTTCATGTTCTGACCAAATTGCTTGTTTGCTTCAATGGCTAAGTCTTTTGGGTGTGTTTTGGGGATTTTAGGAAGCCTGGGTTCAAGTATGGCCTTTGGCAAAATTTTGATTTTTGCTCTTTTGGAAACCTGGATGTTAGCTTAAAGGGCATATATATTAAGTGTGCTTGGCTTGTGACACAAGGAGTCTACTGGTAAAGGTGGCAAGTGGCGTATGGAGTGTTCTAGTGGTCTGAGGTTCGAATCCAATGGCATGCGATAAGGAGGTTTTATTTTATGTCTCTGTGGCGAGAGAGATAGAGTTGGATTCAAACTCTACAGAGGTGGTTGGAGACTTGGTCATCAAATTTGAATGCATTTGAATGGGAGGCTGGGAGAAAATCAAGGAGAAATAGGTGGAGAGGTTGAAGGAGTTGGGATGTGAATGAGTCATAGTTGAATTTGGGAGAGCTTGAATCGGGGGATTTCAGCTAAGGGAGTTTCATTTGTGCATTTTTGGCATTTAGGGTGAGTGTAGAAGCCAAATTTCCTCTTGGGTATTTTGGGTTTTTCTTTTGTTGCGTTTCGGGTTTTGCTCTCAATGGCATCTTGTGCACCATTTTTTACCATTCGGGTCTTTCTCTCTTCAACTTTCTTTTTCTCTCAACTGTTATTCATTTTTTCCAAACACAATACCAATTGCCAATTACCAAATTCTCTATTGAAGCCTTTCTTTCTTTCTCTCCACATCTTTCTCTCTGCCGAATTGGTAGTCATTTTTTATTTTACTTCCATTTCTTCTTCTTTTCTCGAATTTCGTCTTCCTTTCTCTGTTAGGCCGAATACTCATACTCTCTCCCTCTCAAATCTCTTTGTTCTTCTTGGTTCGGGCCAAATCTTCTTGGCTGACTATTGCCGAAATACGTTTCTTTATTGGTATTGGTAAGGGGGTACTACAACCACTTTGTTATTTCGTTCTTAGTCAGATTTCTTATGGCTTTATTAACAAGATTCGGTTTTCCCTTCTCTTTCTCTTGGGGCCGAATGCATGGTTGACTTCTAACAACTTTTGATTTGCCGAATCGTGTTAGGAGGGGAAATCGCACTTGATCAACAGGGAGGCGCTAGTATCGGTTAGTTCTAGCAAGGTGAGTGGTTGTGGTTTAAGTTAATAAAAGTGGTGGATTAAGAGTATGCATTAACCTTATTGGTTGTAAATCTGATACGATATTCTAGTTGATTATAGGATTCGGAGAGCGTGGATCTTGGCCAGTTTCACGAACAGGTGTGTAATCGTACACCCAATATTGTTTCTGTCAAAACAACGGATGAAGGTGTGTATTCATGTAACACCCCTTGCCCGTGTTCAAGCCGGAACAGGGTTTGAGGCATTACTTAGCTAATCTTACGAAAACATCTAAAATAGGGTTATAAAATTTCATTTAATCCCCATCACTCACACCTGCTTGTCCCAAGAGGCTCTAAAAATACCTTCTAGAATTATCAGAGTTTTCCGGGAGCTTTCATGAGTTCAAGAAACTTTTTAACTAACAAGGGCCACATGCCCGTGTAGGTCTTGGGACACCCCCGTGTGCCTCTAAGGCATGCCCGTGCCTTGTGTCCGTGGTCGACACTGACTAATGTCACACGGCCACGGCACTCCGTGGCCCTAGCCCGTGTGTAAAACCTTAGCATTCTGACTTAACCACACGGCCTATATACACGCCCGTGTACTCTGGCCGTGGGAAATTTACAATTTCATGCGCAAGGTGCAGACTTCACATGGCCTGAGTACAAGCCCATGTGTTGGCCGTGGTCTGCACACGCCCTAGACACACGCCTGTGTGTCAAACTAAGTGAGTAATTAACAGGCTATATACCAAGCCATTGCTTCCCTAGAATGTACACTCTCATACTTCAATTCAAAATAATCTAATTTCTATCTCCTACGCAAGTCTAAGAACTCATTTCCTACATACAAGGTAATAAAAGGGGCATACACTTCATGAATTTCATCTTCATTGAACAAAAGAGTTTGCCAAGTATTTGCCTAACTGATAAGACCATTTACAAAATGACTTACATAGGCAACACTTTAAGTAACAATTACAGCCTGACAAAATACTCAAGTCCTATACATGCCATACTCAAAACAAGTCTAAAATTGTTATACCAAAGTGCTGTTGATAGTGTGATTTCCGAACTCCTGCAGTCATGATCCTCGAGCTATCTTGGCAATACTACAAGGAAGAAGGGCGGTGAAAAAGGGGTAAGCATAAAGCTTAGTAAGTTGCATGGAAATAAATAGCAAAAGTAATGGTTATAAGATAATCCCTCCACTGTATTGGTTAACCGAACACGAGTCAAGACTTCTTGACAATACTTACTTATAATCGCCCTTATCTAGCACATATCGTACCACGTATCGAAACCTATCCCACGTGACTCATTCACGAATACCTATATTCACTTATTCACATGACTTGTATATTATTCACATCTCTACTTCTCATTTCATCTACTTATCTCACTGTCCACAAGGGACAATCGAAGCCGCGTGTTTATCGTCACTACTGTACGTATAAAGCCAATGCCACCTCCTCGAGGTGGTCTTACATGGAGTCACTTTTAGAAGCCAATGCCATATCCCGAATATGGTCTTATATGGGATTACTTCTCATGTATAGATGCCATATCCCGGATATGGTCTTATGCGATCTCCATGTTCATTACCGAAGCCATATCCCGGATATGGTCTTATACGGGATTTCAACTCGGTGTCGAGGCCATGTCTCGGACATGGTCTTATACGGGACCTTATCTAGTTCATAACTCAATGATGTCGTTTCTCTAATCAATATGGCCCATTAAGACTTCCACATCTCAATCGTATTATCTACTCATTTTAGTAAGGCATCATTCATCAATATAATGACAAGCATTTCTCATCGTGCAAATAAAATATTGCTTAAATCACATACAACTTACCTTGTTTTCAAAATGAGCTAGTCCTTCGGTTCAGTCCAAGACTTTATTCTTTCCCCGATCGAGGCGATTTCTCGTCTCCTCTTGCTCTATAGTAGCAAATTAGCTCACTTTAATCACTACATTAATATAAGCATTTCAATAATCATGCTTAAGCAAAATTACCATTTTGCCCCTAGTCTTTGGCAAAATGATCATTTTACCCCTAGGCTCGGAAATAAATTCTAATCACACTTCTACCTTCAACAAGCCTAGGTAAACATTCATTGCTCTAAAAGCTATCATCAAAAATCAATATTTCACATACTTACTACAAAATTTGTAACCTTTTCATCAAGGTCCTAATTGGTGTTTTCATACTAACACCTTTCACAAAAGTTGTTTATCTAACAACTAAATCTCAATTTCTTCCATAAAAATGCAGAAAATAACTTAAGATAGCTCTCCTGGTAAAACTCTAAACCTTTCACAACATTGCACAATAGTCCCCTCATTTGAAAGCTTAAGCTTTAGGGGTCTCAAAAGTACAATTATTTTCAAGAAAAGTTCACTAGAACACTTACTTGAATGGATGAGAGTTTGCTGAAATTTTTGAAGCTTTCTACCCCTTATTTGCTGCTAATTTTCGGTGGAAGATGATAGGAGAAAAGATGATAACTTTTTCTCTCCTTATTCTAATATTAAACTAGTCAAATTTTGTCACCAACTCTACTAACTTTGACCAAATTTGTCCATCTTTGTCTCCCTTTAAGTCTATGGCCGGCCAAGCACATGACATGGGCTAAACTGCCTTTTAAAATCCTCAATTTAAAGATTTATGGCTATTTGGCACCTTTAGAAATAAAAATGGAACTTTTGCACTTTATGCAATTTGGTCCTTTTTCACGATTGAACACGAAATCGCTAAAATTAAAGCATCAAAATTTTCAAGCATATGTGCTATCATGTTTTAACACATAATATATCATGAAAATAAATTCTCAAGTCTCGGATTAGTGATCTCGAGATCACTATTCTGACTAGCCCCTAAATCGGGCTGTTACAATTCACACCCTTATTTAATTATGAATCGGCAAAAGCCGAAAAGCCGAAACTTCGGCATCTGAGGATTCACGAGCGTGCGAACACTTGTAAGGATAAATCGAGCCACAATCATTGGCGATAGACCGTAGAGGTCGCTACGAATGTTCTCATGCGCTTAGGTCGTAATGGGCCTTGTTGTGCCGAAATGGGCCTTGTGGGTCCAATGAGCTCATGGGCCCCATAGGGACGAAATCCACGATAAGTGTCTAATAGTGGATAGGGATGCGAGGTTCGCGTAGCCATGACGGAATGTGGGCTGAACGGGCCATACGAGCGTGTGGGCACACTTGGGTCGGGTAACAAGCCTTGGGCCCAATTACATTATTTTGGCAATATAGGTTATCTAAGACGTTCAAGACGACTGCAGACCCTTTGAAGGGTCGTTATCAGTGTCGAGGCCCCAAAATTAGTAAAATTACCAAAATACCCTTGTAGGGTAGAATTACCGAAATGCCCTCGAAGAGTAGAATTATCGAAATACCCTCGTAGGGTAAAATTACCAAAATACCCTCGAATGGTAGAATTACTGAAATACCCTCGTAGGGTAGAATTACCGAAATACCTTCACAGAGTAGAATTACCGAAATACCCCTGAGGGGTGAAATTATCATTTTACACCTAACCGATGAAATGACCATTATACCCCTAGTGGTAGTTTAGTTGATGTGTGTATGCTATCTATATGATTGTTTATGAATATGACATAATGCATACACGTAATATTTATGACACGACATTCTGCATTGGGGTTGGGGTTCTGATTTGGAAGAAGTACTGTACTAGTGGCTCTGCCACTTTTTACTGTTCTAGTGGCTTCGCCACATATACTGATTTTAGTGGCTTGGCCACGTTTACTGTTATTAGCAACTTTGCTGCGTTACTATTGGCAGCTATGTTGTGATATTGGTGTGTTGGCTGGGTGGGTCGACTTAGTCCCCACATGGTGCGTTGGTTGGTACGGGTGGTGTGTTAGCTGGTTTGGGTTGGGGTTGCATCACTGTTATGTTATGTTTTTATTTGGGCTTATACCCACACTATTACTGTATTGGGCTAGGGCCTACACTATACTGTTACTTAATAAGGCTCAGGCCCAGACAATTACTGCATGATAGGGATTACACACTGAGTTCTTGTAACTCGCCCTTTTCTTTTAACTGTATAGGTAATCCCCAGCCCTAGAGGATTTAGAGCTGCGAGGGACTCGGAGGTGGCCACATGTTCGCGAGTATTTTGATTTATACCTAGTTTTTTTAAAATTATTTATTTTGGAGAGATATTTGTGTAATAAGGCCATTTGAGGTTTTTAACTTTTATTCGGTTTTAACTTTTTACTTCGACCTGCTAGATTAGGAAACGCGAGTTTTCAAAATAATAACTGTTTTCAAAGGGAATCACGCATTTCAAATTTAAATGGTTTATAATTAGAAAAGCTTCTGTGGTTTTTTTAATCCAGATTAATAAATTTGTAATATATGATATGATCCACAAGTGATTAACAGGTTTGGACTTCACAACCCCAACATTTGCAATAGCAATTAGTTTTAAAAAGGATTTAAAACTTTAGTCACGAGTTTTCATCGACCAGACCGATTTTCAAATCAACACTTCGATGTGACACGTCAGATTCGGTCATAACGTCTAGGCCGGATTTAGGGTGTTACAGATACGTTGTGTCCCTCAGAAGTGATACGGCACATTTTAAACACTCAGTCGGTGTGCAAGAAAGATCATCAAATACTCGAATAGTATTTTCAAGCCAAAACTCAGCTCTCTCAGGATCGTCATCAACAGTAGCTCTGAACTCCTCAGCCTCGTATTTTCGGATCTTATCAACTGGCGGTTTATTCAATCTTAAAAGTTCCACACCTTGAGGAGCTACGGGAACAGATTCAGGATTAGGTGGGGCGAGGGTTGTTAAGCAGCCGAATTTGTTCGAACAAACTCCGTAAACCACTCATCCATCATCTGGAAGAAGGCTTCCTTAGCCTCTCCTTCCTCTCTACTTGTTACGGGTTTCGACTCAGATTGCGATACTCCGTGAACGGAGGCTGGTGCATTACTCTCAACATCATCAGCTATAGCTCGATTAGGATCCATTTACTATACGAAAACACGATTTAAACTGTCAAGAGATATCACACTATCACAGGTTATATATGGCATGTATAGATAGACTCTCACATACGCTACATTAGTCCGAGAATCGACTAAACTGTAGCTTTGATACCAATAAATGTAACACCCCTCACCCATTTTCAACACCGGAATAGGATTACGGAGCATTATCGAACTTTATTATACAATTAAACAAACATTTTTCATACATTCATCATAAACAAATAATCATCAATCAAATTCACTCACATTATCGCTAATACGAACCTACGAGGACCAAAATATGCTTTCGGAGTAGTTCGGGACTAAATAAATAACTTAGGAAATGTTTAGAAAATTTATAAAACTCTTCAAGATACAGGGGACACACACCCGTGTCGCCCGGTCGTGTCTTTCACACGACCAAAGATATGCCCGTGTCACAGGCCATGTGGACATTCAAAACGGGATCACATGGTCGTGTCCCAGCCCGTGTCTGACCCCGTGTAACTCTCTGGCTTGGGTCACACGGCCAACACACATGCCCATGTGCCCTAAAAAATGGCCATACACACCCGTGTGCCAGGCCGTGTGCTAGGTCGTGCCAAACTTGTAGTATATACTGACTTATACAACACGGCCTTGATTTTTAATTCAACACCAGGGGACACACAGCCGTGTAACCTAACCGTGTGTCATAGACAGCTAAGACACACGCCCGTGTCTCTGCCCGTGTGGACAAAAATAGGCTATTTACCAATCCACACCCGCAAATTTGCATATACCTATACCAAACCAAATAGCACAATTCATGGCATAAAAATAGGCATTCTATTAACCTCATTCAAGCATAATTCATACCATTTCAATACAAACCAATACAAAACACATCAATACCACATTATGCCATTCAATTTTATACCAAAACTCATAATCTCAAATCATCAATATGACATTTCAAATTTTGCATCATTTAGCCTAATCTCACGAACATACCAAATTCAATTCTCAACCATTTAGCACCCCTAATTACCAACTATCAACAAGCATAACATATCCATCATTAAACACATATCCAAAGCCATATGCACATATGTATACACAACCAAATCAACCAAATTAAGCCAACTCTCATGGCTATTTACAAAACCAAAACATTTAACATTTACAAGCCATTTCAAATGACTAATTTCATTACCAAACCATAACCAAAATGACCAAAGTTCCTATACATGCCATATATCCCAAAATCATAGATTCAATAGTACCAAAGTGATAGTTGGATAGTGTGATAAAGTCTCCGACAATTCCTGAATCCGAGCTAGCTTTGATTTCACTATAAAACACGAAAAAATAAACAAAGTAAGCTATATAGCTTAGTAAGCTCGTATGATAATAAACACAACTTAATAAAATATACCAATCAACAATTGAACATATCTATATACAATTCATATGAATACACAAACCTATCACATTTTAAATCACAAGGTTAGAATTGAACTTCATAAGTTTCTTCAATTCAAAGCTTATACGATTCATGTACATACCTATACCATCTCGCATCAATCTCATACTCATCCGTATCTTTGATATACCCGTTGAACCATTCAGAATACTATCGGATACCCGGGAATCTTGCACCCTAAGTGCCACATATATAGCCGAAGCTATCTTAATCTCGTATCACATATAATGCTCACTCTCGAGCTATCAACAGGTCTGCTCACACAAGCTGACGGTCATGACAAAGCTACACGGTGCTGCTCACACAAGCTGATGAGTATTAGCAACACATGCCGGATAACTCAGCTACCGATAGGACGTATGGACCAGCACCCAAATAACATAACCCTTAATGACATGTCATTCGTATCCTAATCTATTCCTAAGGTTCAACCGGAATTTCACACTTGTCGAATTGTTGAAGAACATGTCCGTAGAGTCGTATTCACAATTTATGCAATATTATAGCATTTAAAACACAAATATAATGATGTTTAATACATATGAACTTACCTCGAATGCAAAAACAACGAAACGAGTCGATTAGTCCAAAACCTTGTTCTTTCCCCGATCTAAATCCGTAATTCACTTTTCTTGATCTAAATGTAATCAAAATAAACTTTTTTAATTATCACTCTATTCAATTTAGTCCAAAATACATATTAAGGAAATTTTACACTTTCGCCCCTAATAATTTCCATTTTTACAATTTAGTCCTTATTTCATAAAATCAAAAATTCATGCAATTCACAAACCCATGCTAGCCAAATTTCAATTAGGTCCCTAGTAGTCCATATATTTCATTTATTCACAATTTAACCACAAAATTTATACAATTAATAATTTAAACCCTAATTGACAATTTTTTCAAAAATCACTTTACAAATGTTATTTATCTAACAACAAACATGCATTTTCTACCATTAAACATCAAAATACATTAACATTCATCAATGTCAAAACCCTAAACCTTTAACAATTTTACAAAATAGTCCCTGGGCTAGCTAGATTAAGTTGCAACAATCTCAAAAACATAGAAATCATTAAAAACTGAGTCAAAATCACTTACATGCTAACCAAGGAAGGTGCCGAATGTGTGAGCCCTAAATTGGAGTATTTTTTTTCTTCAAATTTAGTTGAAGAAACCATTGAAGAAGATAATATGATTATTTTACTTATTTTTACAATAACTTAATACATAAATTACTAATTTAACCTTAAATTAAAACATTGAAATTCTCTTAAAAGATGTCCATAAAAGTCCAGTAACTTTAACAATGGTATATTTACCACATAAGGACCTCCACTATTTAATTTCATAGCTATTAGACACCTTTAGCTAATAGAACACAAGTTTTACACTTTACGCAATCTAGTCCTTTTTATCAAATTAAGCACTCAAACAATAAAATTTCTTAAAGAAAACTTCACACAAACATAATATCATACTGTAAACATTAAAATAATAATAAAACAATTATTCTAACTTAGGATTTGTGCTCTTGAAACCACTATTCTGATTTGACTAAAAACGGGCTGTTACATGCATGAACATACATTCGCAGTAATATAAATATCATCATGCTTATCTCATAAATATAAAAGAATAAAATTTAAATGACTCTAACTTGCCAAAATTTCCATGATTCTATCTTAGAAAAATAAAAATTACGAAATTCACCCCAAATCATACTTTGAGTATTTAATTTTGTCACCACGAGTTTCTATTACGGTATCGGTTCACGTTTCTGTCACCGTCATCTTTCCACTGTCATTTCTGTGTCATCGTCGGCCACTGTCGGGTCACCGTCGGCCCTTGCCATCGATCACCATCGTTGGACCACCGAAAACCTTCTACTGTTGGACCACCGTTAATTTCATGCCGGTTTGGATAGGTCAGGTTTGCATTGTCTTGTTTGGTCTAGATGAGTCTCGGTTCTCCAAATTTTTTTGGGGAAATATTACAAAATTCCTATCTCTATTTTTGACTGACATATTTTATTCTAAATAAATAACAAAATAAAACCCTGCATGGAGATGATAGTCCACAATTTAAAATATACATGCCCGAGATAATAATAAATTACATTTAAATTTCTAGGAATCATAACTTTGACAAAATTACTTTATAATCCATAATAAAAAAATAATATCAGACATTCTTTCGCATACATTCCCTAAGCATACATACAATTATAAGAATGTCACATCTTATCAAATATAATCATACATGAAGAAGAGAGAGAATTTGTCTCGATTTACACTATAAACGTAGCACAACCTGGCACTATGATACCAATTGTTGGAAAAAAATTTGGTTCAAAAATAGTTTTCTCACACAGCGGAAAATAAAACTTTGAAAACAGACCCGTTTTGTAATATTTAAACCAATAAAACCTAGACCAAATTCGCACCTATGTTTTCAGATAGACGGATCCTTGGTGTTCCCGACTTTCAACTAAATGATCTTCTACACTTTTCTCCTGCCACGAACTACTTCGAGTGTGGGGTTGAACGATTCAAATCAAAGACAAAACTAGAAATAGTTTTCTTTTCTTTAATGTAAAAACGAAAATCTCTTTTCAAATAGAAACCAACAAAACTGTTATATTAGAAAATATATTTCATTCTTAGAGAATAAAAGTCTCTTTATTTTTGAATTGAATAACGATATCTGAAAGTTGTGTTAATAGCCTACCAATACCATCTAATTATATGGAGAGAAGGTAGAACCCTTATTGAATTGTAGAAGTTTATTTTAACTAGAAAACGAACTTCTAGTCTAACTAGGAGTATAGGGGGTGACAACCGTAGTTAATAATACTAGGGTTTGTCATCCAACCTTATTACATAAAATGCTTTTGGGCCTTTTCCATATTGGATCCAATTACAAGTACTTCTGGGCTTTTAACCCAATACATTATAACTTGATCCAACCCAATATTTTTTTCTATTTTAAAAAATAAACTTCAATATATTTCAAATTAAATAATTTTCTCAACCCAATTATAATTCCATTAAAATTATGACATCTTTACCGTAAAAGAATCTATGAGAAAATATATTTAATAGTTCTTCATTCAACAGTTCCATATGACCAAATGATTTATTTCTATTTTTGAACTTCATTTAATTTGAAAAACAAATATTCATTTTTTAGGTCATTTTCATTTTCATTTCGGAGAAAACCACGTTCATTTCCAAATGATTCAATTTCTCTATTTTGACCATTTCTATTTATTTCTGTTCATTTAATTCAATATGCAATTCATTTCCATTTTCACCAAGCTAGCGGAGTGACTAATTGAACATATGCAATTGAGGCTCTATAACACCCCTAACCTGTATCCATTGCCGGACTAGGGTTACGAGGTATTATCGGTCGAATCATAACATTTAAACAACCATTGCTCACACATTAACATATCATAGTTAATCAATAACACAAAGTCCCTTTTAGAAGGTCTATGAGACCTTAAACAGGCTTTAGAAGTGGTTCGGGATTGAACCGATCACATTTAAAACTTTTACGAAACTTAAAAAAAATTCTTCTTCAAAACAGGGCACACGCCCGTGTGGCTAGGCCGTGTGCCTCACACGGCCATGCCTTAGACCATGTCTTACCCCGTATGCAACACTGACTTGGGTCACATGGCCTATCACACGCCCGTGTGTCAGCCCGTGTGCAACACTCACTTGAATCACATTGTAACACCCCTAGCCCGTATCTGTCGACAAATTAGGGTTACGAGCATTACTAAGTCTCATACAAGGCAAAATACTTTGTAATAACACTACCAGGATAAATATATATATCAAATTTGATCACCAATTATAAGCATATGAATTTCAATCATATATTATAACATTAAATTTTATAACACAATTGAAATCATTAACACCAACTAAGGATTTATTCACCATTGAGTAACAATTTACCATTTGATATATTCTTCGAACCCCATTATCACAATGATTTAAATCAATAGCTACATTTTCTTGCAATATTCGGCCATTTCATAAATGCCCTTTATCGATGCCTTTCAATCCTTATTTAACACATCAAGCATACAAGCCGAACCTATACCATTTATAACACTCACATATGCGATATATATATATATATATAACCCTTATCAATTATCTCTAGTCACTTAACTATACTTATAAGAACATACCAAATCAACCATCACATTCAACTATAATATAGTCATTTAAATCCTTTCACATAATCAAACTTTGAACACCATTCACTATGACATGTAAATCTATAATAACTTTAACCTTGATCGAATTAATGAAAGTTCAAAACAACCAAAGCTTAGCCATTTTCTCATGGCATACATATATACATCTCAACCAAAATAGACCAAAATATTCAAGCTTATACATGCCATAATTTTTCCAAGGTTTAACGTCAAAAGGGATGGTACCAAAATAGGTGATAATGTACTCGACTTCGACAGGATCCCCGAGTGTGAGCTTCAACTTTAAAGATCTATACCATGAACAGACAATTACACAACGGTAAGCTATTGAAGCTTAGTAAGATATAAGCCAAAGAGGTAGTATATTAATCAAATGTAATAGTTTGTAATTGGTTTAACTTAGACATAGAATAGATTGCAACATCCGTACACATAATATACATAAAACATCATTAAATTATAAAATACCTATTCAATCACCAAATGAACCCGAATATTCACATGTTAAATGTCCAAAGCAAAACAACTTATCCGATTTACATTGGGAATGAACAATCGTATAACATTTAAATACCTGACATTCTTGTTTACTTTACCTCCACTAATTGCTTTGTCTTTTAGGAAAAACTCTGAAAACCCGTACATGTAGTACAAGCCCGTAACGTATCGCTCACATAGAGCCGTTACTCAGCATTTCCACACACACAGTGCCACTTCCCGTAACGTATCGCTCACATAGAGTCGTTACTCAATTAAACACATAGTTGTTTATTCAATTATCACCATTGCTCATTTCATGTTTCACCAGTAAATACTACTCAACCTATAATTATTTATGCAGTCCAAACATATCAAATTTCTTTCTCATGTATGTATATATATATATATCAAATATACCTTTACTCAATAGCAGCAATCCAATTTCCGTATGTCATACTTTCACATTCGGCACAAACCAACTACACATACAGAGATATGTATTATTAACCATACTTTCGGTTCAATATCCATCTCATCTCATATTCATATATGTAGCTCCTTTCTGAATCATAAATATATATACATATATGTTCAAAACACTCAATGCATCCACCCTTATACATGTATATAAATATATGTATTTCAACTTAGCATTCAGCCATACTATAATTATGTTTGCTCTCATACCTTATTGAATTCGACAACATTGAATTTTACAACTAATCCCAATTTATCCAAGAAATATATCCATATACAAGTGCTTAATAATTCCCATTACATCATCATACTCAAAATCCATATCCCATTCGGCATCATTATAATTGAAACTTTAAATTCATTTGCACAAATACCTTTATTTATTAAAACCACTCAAACAAACCAATGGCTTATAAACTTACCTCTGAGGTCGATAAATTCGTATTTTTCGGCTATTCGTTTACTTTAGCTTTTCCCCGATCTAGCTCTTTTTCTTTTTGCTCTCGATCTAAGAAATGTCAAATAAAACTTATTCACATTTGTTTCCATTTAATTTAATCCAAAATTCAAGATTATAAACTTTACCCTTTTACCCCTAGAATTCTCAAATTTTGCTATTTAGTCCCCAAAGCATAACACTCAAAGTACGAGAAATTTAGACTAAATTCTTAAGGACCGAATCTTCCTCATCTTTTATTAAATCTATTTGAACCGTTAATTTGCATTTTTAACCCTCAATCGTTTACCATGCTTACAATATAATCCTTAAGGTTCTAAATACAAGATATCAAAAATCTAATAACACCAACTCAATGCCGAATATTCATAGTTGATATATCATCTCATTTCATTTTTTTTTTTAGCTACATAGTTTATTCATGAATTTTCTTTTCATGAATTCCTCATTGAAATGATTTCCATCAAGAATTTCAAAGAAGAAATTGATAATCTAACATATATATAACATGTTCTAGTTTAAACCACACAAACACAAAATTCTTGTCCATGGCAACATTCGAATGACACATCTATAATGAAAATTTGGACATGGGTTAACTAATTTACAAGACTACAACCTCAAAGGTATTGAAATTATCAAAAATCAAGATGAATTACTCACCTAATTAAACCATGCAAAGACCGAAAATGATGAAGGCCATTTCTCTTCTTCTTCTTTAAAGTTTCGGAAATAACAAAGAAATAAAAGATGGACATTCCACCCACTAGTGACTTGTTTTTGTTTTTATTATAATAATCATTTCATACATATATTATTATTCATTTCATATTATAAATATAAAACATTTATTTAGTATTATTTAAAGTGCTTTTGCCGTCCACTATACCTTCATGGTGGTTAATTTACCACTCCAACACCCATGCAAAATAAGACTATTCAATTTGACCACCAACTTTCATAAAAACCAATTTTTCCACTTATTTGATTTAGTCATTTCACTTAAATTATTCACATTAACTAAAAATTAACAATCATGGAAAACTAGCATACGTTCAAACATGTATATTAAACACGAAAATAATAATAATAATAGAAATTATTCCTATTAGTTCGGATTCGTGGTCCCAAAACCACCGTTCCGAATAGGGTCGTAATCGGGCTGTTACAACTCTCCCCCCTTAGGAATTTTCGTCCTCGAAAATCTTACCGGTAAAAAGGTTCAGAAAGCGCTCTTTCATAGTATCCTCCACTTCCCAAGTTGCTTCCTCAACTCCGTGCTTTTGCCACAGTACTTTAACTAAGGAAATTTTCTTATTTCACAACTCTTTCACTTCACGAGCTAAGATACGAATCAGTTCTTCCTCATAAGTCATATTGGGCTGAATTTCTACCTCTGATGGACTAATCACATGAGAAGGATCGGATCTGTAACGTCGTAACATTGACACGTGGAAGACATTATGAATCTTATCTAATTCAGATGGCAACCTCAATCTGTACGCAACCGGTCCAATATGCTCTATAACCTCATATGGCCCAATAAATCTTGGACTCAGCTTTCCCTTATGGCCGAATCTGAGTGTTTTCTTCCACGGTGAAACTTTCAAAAATACTCGATCTCCAACCTGAAATTCAATGTCTTTACGTTTCAGGTCGGCATATGACTTTTGATGATCTAACGCGGCCTTTAAACTATCACGGATTACTGCCACTTTCTGTTCAGTCTCTTTAATCAAATCAACCCCGTGTATCTTGTTTTCACTGAGCTCGGTCCAGTATAATGGTGTACGACACTTACGATCGTACAAAGCTTCGTAGGGTGCCATTTTAATACTTGATTGGAAGCTGTTATTATACGCAAATTCAATCAAAGGCAAATATTGTTCCCATGTACCCTCAAACTCAAGAACGTAACATCTCAACATATCCTTGAGTACTTGCATAACACGCTCGGATTGACCATCCGACTGAGGGTGACAAGCTGTACTGAAGTGTAACTTGGTACCCAAAGCATCCTGCAGTTTCTTCCAAAACCGTGATGTGAACCTCGGGTCTCTATCGAAACAATAGAGACTGGTACTCCGTGTAACCGTACGATCTGAGATAGGTACAACTCAACTAATTTATCAAGTGAAAAATCAGTACGTACCGAAATGAAATGAGCCGATTTCGTCAATCTATCAACAATAACCCAGATTGAATCTTTCTTGCTCAGCGTTAAAGGCAAACCCGATACGAAATCCATAGTGACTCTGTTCCACTTCCACTCAGGTATCATAATCTGCTGAAGAAGTCCCGATGGCACTTGATGCTCAGCTTTCACTTGCTGGCATACTAAACACTTCGATACATAATCCAATATGTCTCATTTCATACCGTGCCACCAATAATGTTGTTTCAAGTCATTATACATCTTCGTGCTACCCGGATGGATCGACAATCTGCTACTATGAGCTTCATCACAAATTATTCGAATCAAATCAGGGTTCTTTGGTACACACATTCGATTCTTGAACCGTAAGCATCCTTCAGCATCAATTTGAAAATCTGAATCCGTACTCGGGCCACAATGGTTTTTCTTTGTTTTTAGCACATCATCAACTTCTTGAGCTTTTCGAATCTGTTGCTCAAACCAGGGTCTCACTTTTAGTTCGGCAATAATTGCACCATCCTCATTCATAGCCATATTCGCATTCATTGCGTGAAGAGCAAATAACGACTTTCGGCTAAGTGCATCAGCAACTACATTAGCCTTTCCCGGGTAATAATCAATCACGAGCTCGTAATCTTTCATCAGTTCCAACCATCGTCGCTGTCTCAAATTCAAATCCCTTTGAGTCATTAAGTACTTTAGACTTTTATGATCCAAATAAACGTGGCATTTCTCACCGAAAAGATAGTGTCGCCATATCTTCAAAGCAAAGACTATAGCGGGTAACTCGAGGTCATGAGTCGGGTAATTCTTCTCATACGGTTTCAACTGTCTCGAAGCGTAGGCTATAACTTTGCCCTCCTGCGTCAATACACAACCCAACCCACTTAAGGATGCATCACTGAAAATAATAAATTCTTTACCCGACACTAGCTGAACAAGTACCGAAGCTTCCATTAACAAAGCTTTCAGTTGATCAAAACTCTTTTGACATCTTTCTGACCACTTGAATTTAACGTCTTTTTGTAGCAATTTAGTCATCGGAGCTGCTATCATAGAAAACCCTTTCACGAAGCGTCTATAGTATCTGGCAAGTCCCAGAAAGCTACGAATCTTGGAAATATTCTGCTGAGGTTTCCAATCAAGTATAGCCGAAACTTTACTCGGGTCAACCCGAATGCCCGATGCTGAAACAACATGCCCTAGAAAGCTAACTTCATTCAACCAAAACTCACATTTGCTGAATTTTGCGTATAATTGTTTATCACGCAAAATCTGTAATACTAGCCTCAAATGCTCTGCATGCTCGGTTTATCTCGGGAATAAATCAGTATATCATCTATAAATACAACTACAAATTGATCTAGATACGGTTTGAATACTCGGTTCATCAGATCCATGAAAACTGCAGGGGCATTAGTAAGCCCAAACGACATCACCAAAAACTCACAATGACCATATCTTGTCCGAAAAGTAGTCTTCGGTATGTCTGATTCCCTAACTCGCAACTAATATTATCCTGACCTCAAATCATTTTTCGAGAACACCGAGGCTCCCTTAAGCTGATCAAAAAGATCATCAATGCGTGGCAACGGGTATTTGTTCTTTAGGGTCACTTTATTGAGCTGTCGATAACATATATATAACATATATATAACATGTTCTAGTTTAAACCACACAAACACAAAATTCTTGTCCATGGCAACATTCGAATGACACATCTATAATGAAAATTTGGACATGGGTTAACTAATTTACAAGACTATAACCTCAAAAGTATTGAAATTATCAAAAATCAAGATGAATTACTCACCTAATTAAACCATGCAAAGACCGAAAATGATGAAGGCCATTTCTCTTCTTCTTCTTTAAAGTTTCGGAAATAATAAAGAAATAAAAGATGGACATTCCACCCACTAATGACTTGTTTTTGTTTTTATTATAATAATCATTTAATACATATATTATTATTCATTTCATATTATAAATATAAAACATTTATTTAGTATTATTTAAAGTTCTTTTGCCCTCCACTATACCTTCATGGTGGTTAATTTACCACTCCAACACCCATGCAAAATAAGACTATTCAATTTGACCACCAACTTTCATAGAAACCAATTTTTCCACTTATTTGATTTAGTCTTCATATTAACTAAAAATTAACAATCACGGCAAACTAGCATACGTTCAAACATGTATATTAATCACAAAAATAATAATAATAATAGAAATTATTCCTATTAGTTCGGATTCGTGGTCCCGAAACCACCGTTCCAAATACGGTCGTAATCGGGCTATTACACACACGGCCTGTTACACGCTCGTGTGTCTGGCCTGTGTTCAAGTCTGACTTGCTTCAAATTGGGACATTGAAGGACACAGTCGAGACACACGCCCGTGTGCTCAACCGTGTGGGCAATTATAGGTCATTTCCAAGGCCAAATTGCCACCCATTTTGGGTCATTCCTACAAGCATCACTCTATACTCAATTCATGCCCAATTAATGGTCAAACCCTACCAAAACATACACAACTCATGCTACAATATCCTCATTCATTTCCATATAAAATTCCAACTCAAAACATGTCCATTTCATGAACCAATTCCATACCAAAAGCATATGATTCACATCTCACTTCAAACCATTTTAAACATGCAATATATTCACCATCTCAACTACCAAATCAAGTATGAAACAGACTATTTCTATTTCACTAAAGCATACCATAATGGCCATTCACACAAGACCATATATAAACATCACATACATCGTTTTCACATAACAAAACATATACTAAAATCAATCCAATGTCTCGTCCATTATCAAGCCATAACACATGGCAAGATTTATACATCTCTGTAACATCCTTAAATAGGGGCTATTATGTTTGAACTATTTTCATGTGAATGGATTGATTTGCATTATTAATTGAGGTGTTTTAGGGTCTAGATATAAGCCAAGGGTAGGCCCGAACTATAGGAAAAAAATTTTATTTTCAAGCATTGGCTCAGGGGAGCTGAAGGAGCTAGGGGTTAAGAATATTTTGTGGTAAACTGTAGCACAAGAAAAGCCTTGGTAAAGTGGCAAGGAGGCGCCACTTAGGGCCTTATGCAGTGACGCCACAAGCAGGGGAAGGAGAGCTTGGGTTCGAGCAGCAGAAATCCCTTGCTGCTAATTCTTTTTGACGCCAGAGAGGGGAAGAGTTGTGCTCAGCTCAAACTCTGATGGATAACTGTTGAACAAGTCAACATATTTAAACGGGTGGAGAAGAGAGAATTTAGGAGTTTGAATAATTCAAACTCATTTGAATTAATGGCCAGAAGAGATTTGGGAGTTTGTCGAATTTGAATTGTGGAGGAGGAGTCTTCGGTTGGAAAGCTTGCTAGGTGTGCTGTCCCTCTATAGGCAACATAGGATGACATTTTCGGCTAACTCAAGGCCATAGTGCATTCGGTTGTGAGCCAAAGCCGAAACCCCCTTAGTCTTATCAATTTTTTTCTCCCTTAATGCACCATTTGAAACAAAAGCCGAAATTCCTTTTGCACCTGTCGAATTCTCTTTGAAGCACCTAGCCGAATGCCCATCTAAACTTCATTAGTGCCATTTCTTTTTCTTCTTCTTCTCAAGTGCTTAGCCGAATTCACTTGGAACCAATTGAGCTCTCTCTCTTTCTTATTTGAACCGAAACCCCTTTTGGCTGAGTCTCTTCAAGGCCGAATCCCTTCACTTCTTTCTCTCCTTTCTCTCATATTTGTTCAAAACCGCGTTAGCATCTCTTCTTCCTAAATCGGCAACTTTCTTTTCTCTTCATCTTCTCTTGTGCCGAAAGTTCATCAATCTTCACTTGGTTCTTTGCAAAGCCGAATCTCTTTTGCTCTTCTTTCAAAAGCCATAGCCGAAACTCCTTTGATTGTTCCACCACTACTGCCGAAACCTCCCTTTACTCTCCTCTTCTTATTTCAACACTTTCGTCGAATATCAATTAAGGTTAGATCTCTTTGGTCTTCTTCTCTAATCGGTTTTGGAGTGGGTAAGTGTCCTTGGCTGAATCCCTTCTATTTTTCTTCATCTTTTCTCTGTCGACTTACATAGAACCAAAAGCCGAATTTCAGAATTTCTCTTGGTTCTCATTCATCTGTGAATTCGGTTTCTTCTAGGATCTCTGAGATTTTGAAGCAGTGGATCAGGGTCATCTATTCTCTGTCAATCGGTCTTAGTAAGTCAGTGGTAAGGTTTCATGCCGATTCAATCTTTCTCTTAGTTATTTGAAAAGCCGAAGGCTATTAAGATTTAGTGTTTAGTGTTGGCCGATTGTAGGGGAAGGCTCTATCTCGCATATCTCGGGTTGTGACTGGTGATCAAAAAGTGTTAAGAAAAGGGGGGATCTAGTGCGTTAGATCTTGATCTTCGGGCTTCAGTAGTCGCGTTAGTAACCAGGTGTGTAACTTACACACTTCATAATCGTTGTAAACTTGCTAATAACCTAAACATGTTAAAAGCTGAAAACTGTGTAGATTTCGATATGATACCTTTATGGGTATAAGCAAGGATTTCGAGTAAGTCCGTTTTGGTTGAGATTATGGCACATGATTTTTGATGATATTAACTATGTTATGTTCGATATATGCTTAATGATTAAGCATGATGGCATGATTTGTATGTGCATGAGCATTAATGTGGGTGACATGAGAGGAGGGGGAAGATTGATATCTGTGACTTTGGGTCACCAGTGGTTTGGCACCACCAGTGGTTTGGTACCACAGTTAATATCCGTGACTTTGGGTCACCAGAGGTTTGGCTCCTCATAGCGACTCGTCCCAGTGGCTTCGCACCACAGTGGGTTGGCCTCACATTTGATAAAACGGGATTGTCGCCAGTGATTTGGTATCACAACGTGGGTTGGCCCCACATATGGATTATTCGTGACTTTGGGTCACCAGTGGTTTGGCACCACATTATTATTGATATCAGTGACTTTGGGTCACCAGTGGTTTGGCACCACCAGTGGTTTGGTACCACACGGGGTAGAAAAAGGAGTCGTGGATGGCTAGGTTTGGGTGCATGATATGTTTATTTGTTTATGACTTGTGTAAGGATGTTGCCATATTCGGGAGGGGGATTATGCACTGAGTCTTGGTGACTCACCTTTCTCCCTTATCTTTTTAGGTGATTCGTAGATAGCGGATGAGGAGCCGGGTGGACTCGAGGTGGCCATGCGATACTTGTTTTCGGTTTTACATGGATTTTCGACTTGGGTACTTTAACTTTATATTTCTGTTTTATTTGGGTTTGTAATAAGGCCATTAGTATTTTTATTTTGGGTTTTATTACATCTGCTTTAAATTTTTAAATGTTGCTAAGTAAACTGTTTAACATGTTTTAAATAACCTGATAATCAAGTTTTCGAAATTATATTATGCAATGGGGTTTCTAAACGTTACCATCGGGTAACAAAACACATAAGATGATAATTAAGCTAACTTAAATGATTTTCACATCTAAGTTTTTCCAAAACTCCAATACAAACGGTTTTAAAGTAACTAAGTTTAACTCATTCGGATTTTCAGGATTTCAAAGCAACTTAACGATTTCAACTATACATGCACCGGATTTCTGCAAACACAAAGCAAACAAAGAGTTTTTCGCTGAAATTAAACCGGTAACTTGTTTTCTTCGAAATATTTTCACTCTGTGACATGCCAGATTCGGTCGTGGTGTGCTGATCGGGTTTGGGGTGTTACATTTTTTGGTATCAGAGCCAAGTTCAAAAGCTCGGCTATGGGCCCGAGGCCCAAAATGTTTTAAAATGTGGTTTTAAAAAGTATTGATGGAAAAATACATGGTTTGAAAAGCATGGCACCGAGTCTCCGGCACCAATCCGCCCAGGTAAGTACCCCTAACCGTTGTTTATGATTGTGATGATATATGATATTATATGAATACTATTAGTGGACTACCTTAAAGCCGAAAACCTATAGGATTCTATGAACTCGCAGGAAACAAAACTCTTTAAAGAACTGTTCATAAGACTGTGCCTTAATAATAGTGGAATAAAGACTGACGCATAAAACTTTTAAATCAGATAAGTTGAGACGTTAGACATGAGCACTCGAGGTCGTGGTCGTAATATACGTGGACGCAGTCGGGGTAGGATGACCGTGTCTGAACCAGTGGGGTCTGGTCAGGGGTCGGAAAATGAGATGCCACCACCACCACCAGCTGCAGGTGTTGAGTTTCAGGATCAGACGGGGGATGACGCAATGTCGCAGGCGATGTTGCAAGTTCTTGAGAGAGTGGCTGGAGCAGGTGGGGGTGCGGGAGCTCGGAAATCTATATCTGAGCGACTCTGAGCCAATGGAGCCGAGGTATTCCGAGGTGTTTCTGGTGTGGCACCCAATACGGCTGAGTATTGTTGGAGGCAACGGAGCGTATCATGGACGACTTGGATCTGACTACTGAGGAGAAACTGAAAGGGATAGTGTCGCTTCTTCGGGATGAGTCATACTAGCGGTGGCTCACGGTTCGCGATAGTGCTGCAGCGGATGATCTCACATGGGACAACTTTAAGGCAGCTTATCAAAAGAAATATATTGGATCTAGCTACATTGATGTGCAGCGGAAGGCGTTTCTAAGACAGGTTTAGGGGAGTAAGTCTGTATCGGAGTACGAGGCAAAATTTTTAAGGTTGAACCGGTATGCTCGAGGTATCGTGGCGACGGAGCATGAGCGATGTGTCCGGTTTGAGGACGGACTGAGAGACGAGCTGAGATTGCTGATTGCTCCACAGCAGGAGCAGGAGTTTGCTGTACTGGTAGAAAAGGCTAAGATAGCCGAAGGGGTAAAAGAGTCTGTGAGACAGAATCTGGATAGGAATAGACATAAGAGAGGTTTTGGATCATCTGGATCAGCCGAAAATTCTCAGAAAAGGGCTAGGCATGGTGGGCCGAATCAATCTGGAAGGCCTGTTGCTGCTAATCAGGGACCAGCACTGTGTAATCGGTGTGGAAAATCTCATTAGGGAGAATGTTGGACCGGTGGCAAAGGATGCTTTGAGTGTGGGTCGCTGGATCATCGTGTGAGAGATTGTCCATGGAAGTTAGCCAGGATTCAGTCTGAAGGTCAGGCCCGTGCTCAGTTCAGGAATGAGGGACCGCAACCGCAGAGGGGTCGTGGTTCTGGTAGAGGAGGTAATGGTTCTGGTCGGGGCCGGGGAGCACCGGGCAGAAGTGCAGGCAACACTGAAGCAAGACAGCCTGGATTGGTCTATGTAGTGAGGCGTCGAGAGGAGGGCGACGCACCGGACGTCATAACCGGTACGTTCTTAATCTTTGGATTACCATATACTGCTTTGATAGATGTTGGTTCGACGCATTCGTATGTTGCTAGTAGCATAGTGGAAACCATGAACCTAGACTTTGAGACTACTTCTAGGGAGATGACAGTAATTAGCCCTCTAGGTCACTCTGTAGAAGTAAATAAACTGTATAGGGATGTACCCCTAGAACTCCAAGGGGTAGTGTTTGTGGCTGATCTGATAGAACTGCCGTTTGGGGAGTTCGATCTGATTCTTGGGATGGACTGGCTGGTGAAGTACCAAGCAAGTTTGGATTGCGCGGCTAAGCGCATGGTTTTGAAAACGGTTAAGGGGGAAGAAGTGGTGATGATAGGTAATAGAAGAGATTACCTATCCAACGTGGTGTCCGCTTTGAAAGCTGAGAAAATGGTCAAGAAGGGTTGTGAGGCGTTTATGGTTCATGTGAGTGCCTTGGAGGCCAGGGAGTCGGCGGTAGTGAATGTCCGAACGGTGAAGGAATTTGTCGATGTATTTCCAGAAGAACTTCCGGGTCTGCCTCCGGATCGGGAAGTTGAATTTGGTATAGATTTGTTACACGGAACTGCGCCAGTGTCTATTGCCCCGTACAGGATGGCGCCAAAGGAATTGGTGGAGCTGAAGGCTCAGATTCAGGAGTTGTTAG
Organism: Gossypium australe; assembly: GCA_005393395.2. Taxonomy (NCBI): domain Eukaryota; kingdom Viridiplantae; phylum Streptophyta; class Magnoliopsida; order Malvales; family Malvaceae; genus Gossypium; species Gossypium australe. Next base: position 60,530,571 of record CM016617.1, read on the forward strand.
ACCAGGGTTTTATCCGGCCAAGTGTTTCGCCTTGGGGAGCGCCAGTGCTATTTGTTAAGAAGAAGGATGGTACAATGCGGATGTGTATAGACTACCGCCAGTTGAATAAGCTGATGATCAAGAACAAGTATCCGTTACCAAGGATAGACGACTTGTTTGATCAGCTTAAGGGGGCATCGGTTTTCTCGAAGATCGATTTAAGGTCGGGGTATCATCAGCTTAAGGTGAAAGAGGCTGATATCCACAAGACGGCGTTTCGCACTCGGTATGGGCACTACGAGTTTCTGGTAATGCCGTTTGGGTTGACTAACGCACCGGCAGCATTCATGGACATGATGAATCGAGTGTTCCAGCCGTATCTGGACCAGTTTGTTGTGGTATTTATAGACGACATACTGGAGTACTCAAGATCTGAGAAGGATCATGATGCGCATCTGCGGGTAGTTTTGCAGATTTTGAGGGAAAAATAGTTATTTGCCAAGTTTAGTAAGTGCGAGTTTTGGCTTAGGGAGGTGACTTTCTTGGGGCACGTAGTGTCAGCTGAAGGGATTAGAGTGGACCCTCGAAAGATTGAGGCAGTGTTGGACTGGAAACCGCCTAAGTCAGTGGCAGAAGTTCGGAGTTTTCTAGGTCTGGCGGGGTATTACCGAAGATTTGTAGAGGGATTTTCTCTGATCACAGCGCCGTTGGCCAAATTGCTGAGGAAAGGAGTTCCATTTGTGTGGTCTGAGAAACAACAGGAAAGTTTCGGCAAGTTAAAGAAGATTCTGACTGAAGCTCCAGTTTTGATTCAGCCTGAGGCCGGAAAGTAATTCACGGTATATTGTGATGCATCGCATACTGGCTTGGGATGTGTGCTAATGCAGGAAGGGAAGGTAGTGGCATATGCATCTCGACAGCTGAGACCGCATGAGGTTAACTATCCAACACATGACTTGGAGTTGGCTGCAGTGGTTTTCGCCCTGAAGATATGGAGACACTATTTGTACGGAGAGAAGTCGATAGTCTACATGGACCACAAGAGTCTGAAGTATCTTTTGACTCAGAATGATTTAAATTTGAGACAGCGCAGATGGATTGAGCTGTTGAAGGACTACGACTGTTCAATTGAGTATCATCTGGGCAAGGCTAACATGGTAGCGGGCGCGTTGAGCCGTAAGGTAGTGTCGGACCTGAGAGCGATGTTTGCTCATCTTAGCTTGTATGACAGCGGGAGTCTTTTGGCAGAATTGCGGGTTAAGCCGACTTGGGTAGAGCAGATTAAAGAGAAACAGTTAGTGGATGAGGGTTTGACTGCTCGGAGGTTGCAAGTTCAGAATGGTGGTTTGGAAGGTTACAGCTTAACCAGTGATGGAGTGTTGTGTTTTCAAGGGAGAGCTTGTATGCCGAAGGACGTCGAGTTAAGGCTGAGGATTTTTCAGGACGCACATAGCAGCCCATACGCTATGCATCCTGGAGGTAGCAAGATGTACCGAGATTTGCGAGAGCAGTTTTGGTGGCCAGGATTGAAATGGGAAGTAACTGAGTTTGTGAGTAAATGTTTGACGTGTCAGCAGGTCAAAGCTAAGCATCAGTTGCCATTGGGTTTACTTCAGCCGGTGAAGATTCCACAGTGGAAGTGGGAAAGGATCACTTTGGACTTTGTCAGTGGGCTACCCCTTACGCCTAGTAAGAAGGACTCAGTCTGGGTGATTGTGGACCGTTTGACTAAGTCAGCTCATTTCATACCGGTAAGGGTTGATTACTCGCTTCAGAAGTTAACTAAGCTGTATGTGGCAGAGATAGTGAGGTTGCACGGTGTGCCAGCATCGATCATCTCGGATAGGGATCCCAGATTCACGTCGAGGTTCTGGAAAGCATTGCATCAGGCTTTGGTTATGCGGTTGGATTTTAGTACGGCATTTCATCCACAGACAGACGGACAGTCAGAAAGGGTGATACAAATCTTGGAAGATATGCTGAGGGGCTGTGTTTAGGACTTCAGAGGCAGCTGGAAGAATTTCTACCGTTAGCTGAGTTTGCATACAACAATAGTTATCAGGCAAGCATTAAGATGGCACCATATGAAGCATTGTATGGTAGGAAGTGTCGTACACCTACATGCTGGACAGAATTGGGTGAGCGTCAGATGTTGGGACCAGAGTTGGTTGTTGAGACCGAGGATAAAGTTAAGTTGATTCAGGCTCACCTGAAGGAAGCTTCGGACAGGCAGAAGTCATATGCCGATCTTAAGCGGAGAGATATTGAGTTTGCAGTGGGTGATAGGGTTTTCCTGAAGGTCTCGCCATGGAAGAAAGTGCTGAGGTTTGGAAGGAAAGGCAAGCTAAGTCCAAGGTTTATTGGCCCATATAAGGTGTTGAGACGAGTGGGACCAGTAGCTTATCAGCTCAAGTTGCCAGCAGAACTGAGCCAGATACATGATGTATTCCACGTCTCCATGCTGAGGCGTTACCGTTCAGATCCATCGCATGTTGTATCGGTGGAGGAAATTGAGGTGAGCCCAGATTTGACCATGGAAGAGGAACCAGTGCAGATTCTAGATCGGGATGTGAAGGTTTTGCACAAGAAGTCAGTTCCATTAGTGAAGGTGTTATGGCTGGACCATGGCATGGAAGAAGCTACGTGGGAATCAGAGGATGTGATGAGGCAGCAATACCCTCAACTCTTTTGGCCAGGTAATTTCGAGGCCGAAATTATTTATAAGGGGGTAGAACTGTAACATCCTTAAATAGGGGCTATTATGTTTGAACTATTTGCATGTGTATGGATTGATTTGCGTTATTAATTGAGGTGTTTTAGGGTCTAGATGTAAGCCAATGGTAGGCCCAAACTATAGGAAAAAAATTTTATTTTCAAGCATTGGCTCAGGGGAGCTGAAGGAGCTAGGGGTTAAGAATATTTTGTGGTAAACTGTAGCACAAGAAAAGCCTTGGTAAAGTGGCAATGAGGCGCCACTTAGGGCCTTATGCAGTGACGCCACAAGCAGGGGAAGGAGAGCTTGGGTTTGAGCTGTAGAAATCCCTTGCTGCTAATTCTTTTTGACGCCAGAGAGGGGAAGAGTTGTGCTCAGCTCAAACTCTGATGGATAACTGTTGAACAAGTCAACAGATTTAAACGGGTGGAGAAGAGAGAATTTAGGAGTTTGAATAATTCAAACTCGTTTGAATTAGTGGCCAGCAGAGATTTGGAAGTTTGCCGAATTTGAATTGTGGAGGAGGAGTGTTCGATTGGGAAGCTTGCTAGGTGTGCCGTCCCTCCATAGGCAACTTAGGAGGACATTTTCGGCTAACTCAAGGCCATAGTGCATTTGGTTGTGAGCCAAAGCCGAAACCCCCTTAGTCTTGTCGATTTTTTTCTCCCTTAATGCACCATTTGAAACAAAAGCCGAAATTCCTTTTGCACCTGTCGAATTCTCTTTGAAGCACCTAGCCGAATGCCCATATAAACTTCCTTAGTGCCATTTCTTTTTCTTCTTCTTCTCAAGTGCTTAGCCGAATTCACTTTGAACCAATTGAGCTCTCTCTCTTTCTTCTTTGAATCGAAGCCCCTTTTGGCTGAATCTCTTCAAGGACGAATCCCTTCACTTCTTTCTCTCCTTTCTCTCATATTTGTTCAAAACCGCGTCAGCATCTCTTCTTCCCAAATCGGCAACTTTCTTTTCTCTTCATCTTCTCTTGTGCCGAAAGTTTATCAATCTTCTCTTGGTTCTTTGCAAAGCCGAATCTCTTTTGCTCTTCTTTCAAAAGCCATAGCCAAAACTCCTTTGATTGTTCCACCACTATTGCCGAAACCTCCCTTTTACTCTCCTCTTCTTATTTCAACACTTTGGCCGAATATCAATTAAGGTTAGATCTCTTTGGTCTTCTTCTCTAATCGGTTTTGGAGTGGGTAAGTGTCCTTGGCCGAATCCCTTCTTTTTTTCTTCTTCTTTTCTCTGTCGACTTACATAGAACCAAAAGCCGAATTTCGGCATTTGTCTTGGTTCTCATTCATTTGTGAAATCGGTTTCGTCTAGGATCTCCAGGATTTTGAAGCAGTGGATCAGGGTCATCTATTCTCTGTCAATCGGTCTTAGTAAGTCAGTGGTAAGGTTTCATGCCGATTCAATCTTTCTCTTAGTTATTTGAAAAGCCGAAGGCTATTAAGATTTAGTGTTTAGTGTTGGCCGATTGTAGGGGAAGGCTCTATCTCGCATATCTTGGGTTGTGACTGGTGATCAAAAAGCATTAAGGAAAAGGGGGATCTAGTGTGTTAGATCTTGATCTTCGGGATTCAGTAGTCGCGTTAGTAACCAAGTGTGTAACTTACACACTTCATAATCGTTGTAAACTTGCTAATAACCTAAACATGTTAAAAGCCGAAAACTGTGTAGATTTCGATATGATACCTTTATGGGTATGAGCAAGGATTTCGGGTAAGTCCGTTTTGGTTGAGATTATGGCACATGATTTCTGATCATATTAACTATGTTATGTTCGATATATGTTTAACGATTAAGCATGATGGCATGATTTGTATGTGCATGAGCATTAATGTGGGTGACATGAGAGGAGGGGGAAGATTGATATCTGTGACTTTGGGTCACCAGTGGTTTGGTACCACAGTTAATATTCGTGACTTTGGGTCACCAGAGGTTTGGCTCCTCATAGCGACTCGTCCCAGTGGCTTCGCACCACAGTGGGTTGGCCCCACATTTGATTAAACAGGATTGTCGCTAGTGATTTGGTATCACAACGTGGGTTGGCCCCACATATGGATTTTTCGTGACTTTGGGTCACCAGTGGTTTGGCACCACATTATTATTGATATCAGTGACTTTGGGTCACCAGTGGTTTGGCACCACCAGTGGTTTGGTCACGGGGTAGAAAAAGGAGTCGTGGATGGCTAGGTTTGGGTGCATGATATGTTTATTTGGTTATGACTTGTGTAAGGATGTTGCCATATTCGGGAGGGGGATTATGCACTGAGTCTTGGTGACTCACCTTCTCCCTTATCTTTTCAGGTGATTCGTAGATCGCGGATGAGGAGCCGGGTGGACTCGAGGTGGCCATGCGATACTTGTTTTCGGTTTTACATGGATTTTCGACTTAGGTACTTTAACTTTATATTTCGGTATTATTTGGGTTTGTAATAAGGCCATTAGTATTTTTATTTTGGGTTTTATTACATCTGCTTTAAATTTTTAAATGTTGCTAAGTAAACTGTTTAACATGTTTTAAACAACCTGATAATCAAGTTTTCGAAATTATACTACGCAATGGGGTTTCTAAATGTTACCATCGGGTAACAAAACACATAAGATGATAATTAAGCTAACTTAAATGATTTTCACATATAAATTTTTCCAAAACTCCAATACAAATGGTTTTAAAGTAACTAAGTTTAATTCATTCGGATTTTCGGGATTTCAAAGCAACTTAACGATTTCAACTATACATGCACCGGATTTCTGCAAACACAAAGCAAACAAAGAGTTTTTCGCTGAAATTAAACCGGCAACTTGTTTTCTTCGAAACGTTTTCACTCTGTGACATGCCAGATTCGGTCGTGGTGTGTTGACCGGGTTTGGGGTGTTACAATCTCAAAACATTCCACAACCTCACTAGCCTATACATGCCATATACCATAAATAAAACTTTCAAAAGGTACCAAAATAGATGTCCGATAGTGTGATTGAGTCGCTGACGATCCCCGGATCCGAGCTATCTTTAAATACCACTGTAAAACAGAGAAAGACTTCACACAGTAAGCTTTAAAGCTTAGTAAGTTCGTAATATAACACAATTAACTCAACAATTCAAATTCAGTATGCAAAATTAACTAACACTTAGTTCAATTCACATCACTACTCAATCTCATCCATGCCTATTACTCACTTTCATACCATATCTATAGGTTCATATACAAGCATTTATAATGTTACTCAATCCAACTCTTTTCATCATTCATTCACATAATCTCCCATCTATCTCATACACAATATCATCAACCACATCGGTTCTGTACATACCTGTACCATCACGTATTTATCTATCACATTTACCACTTCAATGCTCGATGCCATAATTCATTCGATCCTCTTTAAATGTTCGATGAACTCGCACACTTAGTGCCAATTAATTAGCCGAAGCTATAATAATATCGCACACTTAGTGCCATCACATAAAACTGAATTTGTCTCGGTATCGCACACGTAGTGCCAAATAGTACAGCCGATGCTTTCTTTATCTCGCACACTTAGTGCCATTCATCACTGTAACGATTCTATTTACGCACACTTAGTGCCACATATCTTCGAACTCACATTTCACATTACCAAACTCCACAATCACATTTCCATTCATTTCATCACATATGAACATTGTTTAAATAGTATGTATTATACACGAACCTCGGACGTAGAAACAATGATACTAGTCGATCAATCGAGTACTTTGTTCTTGCATCGATCTAAGCCCGAATTTCTCTTTTCTTGATCTATATAATATCAAATTCAACTCATTCAATCTCATCTTTACTCAATTCAATTCACAAACACACAATTAGGGCATTTTCCACTTTAGCCCTTATAATTTCACACTTTAGCATTTTAGTCCTTATTTTACAAATACATCAAATTCACAAAATCCAGTTTAATCCATGCTTAGCCGAATTACAATAGTTCCCTTAGCAGCCCATATTTCACATTTATTTCACATTTCAACACAAAGTTTTCACATTTCTCAATTAAATCCCAAAAATGCATTTTTACTTAAGATCACTTTAGAAAATATGTATATCAATCATCAAACACTTAGTTTTCATCATCAAACATCACAAAACTCACAAAATCAACAATAGCATAACTCAAAATCATCATTAATTTCATGAATTTAAGCATGGGCTTTATAGAACACAAAGCAAAGATCACAAAAACGTAGAAATTATCGAAAACGGATCAAAATCATACCTCAATTAAGCCTTGTTGATGGCCGAATGAAACAAAGCTTAATTATGGCTATCAAATTGTTTTTGTTTTAATTAATCATACATTAATTTTCCATTTACCAAAATACTCTTACTTAAAACATTTAAAAGCTTTCATTTAATGGCCATATAAGTCAAATTTCACTATCAATGGTCCAATATCAACATCAGGACCTTTCATTTAAGGAACCATATCAAATAAGGAATTTTAACTACTCGCACACAGCTTTTGCATTTTCTGCGATTAAATCCTTTTATTAAATCGACGCACAAATGATAAAATGTTCATACAAAATTTTCACACATATCAATTCACATACTATAAACACGAAAAATAATGTTAAAATATTTTTTTGACTCGAATTTGTGGTCCCAAAACTACTATTCTGATTATGGTATAAACCAGGTTATTACAGGCTCAAATGGTTTATAATTAAATTCCAACTTTTCGCCTATTAATTATAAACCCATTTAGTCACAAAATCATTCCACTATAGTATCATGGTTGAGCTCTCCACAATGGCATTACATTATGAAAGCAACTCGATCTGTGCACGTCTAATGACCTTGTTATAAGTGTGTTATCCTTATAAGATATCCTTAATCTCTTTGGGATAATATCCGTTCTCCCAATATGATCCTATTTTATCTCATGGCAACCATTACATCTTCCTTCATGAAAAGTCAATTACTATCAAATAGTAATCAAATCATTCTTTATAGAGACGAACGACCCATGGCCACGATTACTTTTCATCAAGCATGTAATGCCAATGAGAGGATATCATTTACCCATTTCCCGAGCTATGAATTCCACTATTTTGAATGACGCTACATACTTTCGAAGTTGTATATCCAATGCACCAACTTTCGATTCCCTATCTATTTGAACTCAAGCTTACATCAAAGTATACAAGTCACGCATATATATTCTATCATCTACTCATGATTTAGGTATGTCACACTATGAATGTCACAAGTGAGTAAATCCATAAACAGATTTAGAATCTATTCTCCTTGGGTCCAGTCAGATGTACAGTCAATCCAGTTAGTCACATCTATGTCTTTATATTTTGGGAGTCATCCACTTTGATGCCCAAGACAAAGCATCTCTCCAATTGGACTTGATAGACGACATATTAGTATTTCAATTAGTTTTCTCATTTCCAAATAGAATAAGGATATGTTTAGGTTCGTCTACTAATATAAGCTTTCTTTCTGTATTACGATTGAATATGTGGCTGCTTCTAAGGCTACTAAAGAAGCAATATGGTTTTGTATACTTCTTACAGATCTTGAAGTCATTCCTGGTACGGAAAAAGCTATCACATTGTATTGCAACAACAGTGCAAAATAGCTAATAGCAAGGAAACGAGAAACCACAAGAGGAAAAAGCATATTGATTGGAAGTATCATTAGACTAATTAATACCAAGCTCTATTAGCTAGGAGTTTTGAGAAATGGTAGCTAGATCATTAGATATGAATAAAGACTTCTTTCATCCTTGTGAAAATGATGTGTTGGGGTCAACCTAATTAAGCAATAAACAAGTAAAAAGACTAGAAGAAATTAAGAAATTGGACACATAAATTTAACGTGGAAAAACTCCTCCAAAGAGGATAAAAAACCAAAGGCAAAGTTAATTTTACTATAATGGAAAAAAATAGTACAAAATATGGAGATAAAAACTAAACTTCGAAACACAAAAAATAAAGAACCCTCAAAATATAAAAAAAATTTCTCCAAAAAGTGTTATGATGTCTAATTTTTAATGGGTGTTTTTCTAAGGTTATAAAAGAGCCTGTTTATATGACAAATTCGTAGGTCAAATAAATCATGCTAAATATATTATATTAATAAATACTAAATTTTCTAGAAAGAAAATATTTTTTTTAACTCTAACAATCTCCACCTTGACACAAATTCTCACAACGCCATCTTTGCCAAAGCCCGCCACAAGCCTATCTTGAACTATGCAAGGAATTAACTGATTCGAATCTGTGCTTAGAAGTTGGGAGACTTCTAGCCTTCGACTTGTGCACTGCAAAATCAAAACTAACGTGGGTCTAATTTACACGAACACAGTGCCATAACTTTTCAAAACCTATATCCAAAATATAACCTCTCTTCAACGAAACGGTCATATATTTTTCCCTCCTATAACCAAGTTGCCTCCGCTCCAAATGAGTTGACTTCGACTTTGTAACGGACAAGGGATTTTCAGTTTCACCGGTTACTGTAGAACCTTCCAGAATATAAAGACTATCAGTCCTTTTACCTTTTAACAAAATGAGAGCTCCACGAGACACCTTAATGTCACTTGACTCGATGTTGATTCTACAGCCTTTTGAGCCTAAAATACTTAAGGAGATGAGATTCTTTCGTAAATCAGGTACATACTTGACATCTAAGAGTGTCCTAATCGTCCCATCATGCATCCTAATTTTGACAGTACCAATACCGATTACCTTATTGGATGAATCGTCTACCATGTGCATAACTCCACCTTTAATCGAACTATATGTGGAGAAGCATTCTTTCTTAGGGCACATGTGGAAAGAACATCCCAAATTTAGGATCCACTCGAACATAAGCTCGGAGCTATCGCTCGTTGACACTAACAAGAAATCATCACTGCTTTCGTCGGCCAAATTAGCACCAGCTACATTTTCCTTGTTACTCTCAGTAGCTCTTTTATTTCTTAGTTTACAACAATCTACTTTGCTGTGACCTAACATCTTACAACAGCGATGCCTTTTGTCTCACTTCTTTAATACTACCAAAATAGAAGCTTGCCTATCTGCCTTGCTATTCGAACCAAACTTATTGTCGAGGTTTTCTTTACTCAACAAATGACCCTTCACATCCTCAAACGAGATTTTATCTTTGCCAAAAATTAATGTCTCCCTAAAAGACTTGTATGATGAAGGTAAAGAGAACAATAATAGCATTAGTTTGATCTTCATCGTCAATCTAAACCTAAACATTCTTTAAATCATTCAAAAAAAGTAATAAATTGACTAATGTGATCTCTAAGAAGCTCACATTCATTCATGCGAAACATAAATAGACATTGTTTCAACACTAAACAGTTGGCCAGAGACTTAGTCGCGTAAAGAGTTTCTAACCTTTTCCATAAGGCAGATGAGGTTTTCTCCATCAATACCTCCTACAATACCCTATTCACGAGGCACAACTGAACTGCAGACAAGGCATTTTCATCATGCTCTTTCCATTCTATCTAATTTAGATTCTCAGGCTTTTTATCAGTAACGACCTTTTTCAGGCCAGTTTGAACTAAAATTTTCATCATCCAAACTTGTCACAGATTGAAATTTGTAACACCATCGAACTTCTCAATGTTAAACCTTGTTGTTGTCATCTCTGAACAAGTCGATCTATGAAAAATTAAACTAACTCTGATACCACCTATTGGGGATCGACCTGATTAAATAACGAACAAGTAAAAAATAGCAAAATAAATTGAGAAATTTAACACACAAATTTAACATGAAAAAACCTCTTCAAATAGGATAAAAAACAACGAGAAAAGATAAATTTACTATAATGGTAAAAGAACGAAGAGTAAAAAAGATGGAGATAAAAACTAAACCCCAAAACTCGAAAATAAAAATTTTACATGTAACATTTATAGCCCATATATTTCATAAAAATTAAAAGTTTTCCATGAATTTTACAACTTTACAATGTAGTCCTAAAATCATAATTTCATCAAAATTCACTTTAGAAAAGTTGTTTATCTATCAACAACCTTTCATTTTCTATCATAAATTTCAAAATTTCAGCATACTCGTCCATGGCAAAACCCTAGTACTTTGATAACTTTGCAAATTAGTCCCCGAGATAGCTTAATTAAGTTATTACGATCTCAGAAATATAATAATTACTAAAAACGAGACAAGATTCCCAATTAAGCCAAAATAGCTTGCTTGAGCTCACTTTCTCTTAGCTAGGGTTTCCATGCTTTATTTGGGAAAGATGATGATAAATTGATGATGTTTTCATTTTTTTTATCATTTATTATCTTTATTTTTTTTTCACTTTCCAATTTCATCCTTTTCTTTATTTTATTTTCCATGGATGAATCATCATCCTTAACCACTAAGCATTTTTAAATGGTCTATTTCCATATAAGGACCTCCACTTTAAAGTTCTATAGCTATTTAATCCCTTTAGTTATTAGAACTCAACTTTTGCACTTTGTGCAATTTGGACCTTTATCAAATTAGACATGTAACCGGTAAAATTTTTTGACGAAATTTTCACATGACATTTACATCATTCTATAGACCATAAAATAATATTAAAATAAATTTCCTTTCTAGAATCAAATTTGTGGTCCCAAAACCACTGTTCTGATTTTACCGAAAACGGGCTGTTACGACTCTCCCCATTAAGAATTTTTATGCTCGAAAATTTTACCAGTAATGAGATTCAGATATTACTTTTTCATAGTTTGCTTCAGTTCCCAGGTAGCGTTTTTTATATCATATCATTGTCAAAGAACTTTCACTAAAGCTGCATTTTATTTTTCATTTCTTTCACTTCACATGCCAGAATTTCAACCAGTCCCTCACTGTAAGTCATGTCAAGCTGAATTTTAATATCTATCAGAGAATTAACATGTGACGGATCTGGTCGATACCATCATAACATATACACATGAATAACATTGTGAATTCTGTCAAGCTCTGGCAATGCCAATCGGTACGCAACAAGTCTGATTCTTTTCAATAATCTCATATGGCCCGATAAATCGCAGACTTAATCTGCCTTTATGGCCAAACCGGAGAACTTCTTCCATGACGAAATTTTCAAGGATATTTTATCACTAACTCAGATCTCTATTTCTTTTTCTTTAAAATCCACATAAGATATCTGACGATCAGAAACTGCCTAAAAACTATCTCAGATCACTTTCACTTTTTCTTCGATTTCGCGGATCATATCAATTCCATGTATTCTTTTTCTCACTAAGCTCAATCCAATACTATGGAGTTTTACATTCATGATCATACAGTGCTTCGTACGATGCCATTTTAATACTTGACTGGAAACTATTATTATATGTGAATTCAACTAACGATAATCATTTCTTTTCCAATTGCCTTCAAATTCTAAAATACAGCGCCAAAACATATTTTCAAGAATCTAAATCACACATTCAGATTGACCATCCATCTGAGGATGAAATGCGGTACTAAAATGTAATCGCGTACCCAGAGCTTCTTATAATTTGTTCCAGAATCGGGATATGAACCGTGAATCTCAATCAGAAATAATGGAAACTGGCATACCATGAAATCTAACAATCTCATAAACAGATAATTCAGACAATCTATTAAGTGAAAAATCTATTCATACCAGAATAAAATATGCAAGCTTCGTCAAACGATCGATGATTACCCAAGTAACATCTTTCTTTTTCAAAGACAGGGTAATCCCGATACAAAATTCATAGCAACTTTATCCCATTTTTATTTTGGTATCATAACTGGCTGTAACAGTTCTGAAGATATCAATACCTAATGTTCAGCTTTATCTTGATGACATATTAAACATTCAAATTCAAATTCAGAAATACCATGTTTCATTCCGGACTCCAATACATCTATTTTAGATCATTATACATTTTATTATTTCCCAGATGAACAGACATAATACCAATGTGAGCATCCGTGTATAATTTTCTGTACAAGCTCCAAATTCTTCGATACACAGACTCTGCCTCTGAATAACAGACAATTATCAGATCCATTCTAAAATACTAAGTCAGAAGTTGACTTACTCTGTACCCATTTAACTTGTAACTCATTATCACTTTTTCTAAGCTTCACTGCTCTATTGTAGAAACATTGGTTTAACTTTAAACCCAGCTAAAAATTGAGCCATCATCAGGCAATAATAATCAGGTATTCATTGCTTATAAGGCAAACAAAGATTTTCTACTCAGAACGTCAGCAATTACACTTGCTTTTCCCAAATGAAAATCAATTATCAAATCATAATCTTTCAGCAATTCTAGTTATCCATACTGTCTCAGATTCAAATCTTTTTTTTTTGCGACATCAGATAATTTAAACTTTTATGATTAGTAAATATATAGCATTTTCACCAGCTGATAATGTCGCCAAATTTTCAGTGCAAATACAATAGCTGTCAATTCTAGATCATGTATCAGATAATTCTTTTCATACGATTTTTAACTATCTGAAAATATAGGCTATTACTTTGTCTTTGTGCATCAAAACAAAATCTAACCCATTTAATGATGTATCACTGTAAATCACAAATTCCTTACTCGATTCAGGCTGAACCAAAATTGATGCTTCAATCCGTAGAGTTTTCAAATGATCATAACTTTGATGACATTTATTAAAATATTCAAATCTTACTTCTTTCTATAATAATCGTGTCATTGGTATAGCAATCATAGAAAACCCTTCTACGAAAATTAAAAAAAAAAATCATATATATAAGCTATTTCAATTTTTAACGTCGAAGCTTTGAATTATTCCAAGGCCACAACCATCAGATAGATTAAGAACCATAGTGCTACAATAGGGACAATGTTTCAATAGTAGTTCCACTAACAACCAGTGCCATAATACAATTTCTATAATCTAAGATCCATATCACGAGCTCCCATAATCGAGTTAGAGTTTATAATAGTAATAAATGTAATTACCTCCGGCCAATGAATATCTTTTACAGCTAAACCATGTTTGATAGATAAGATTAGACCATATGAATGATAAGAATACCGAGATAATAAAATCCATATGTGAAGCTATATAAAAGTTCTGAAAATATAACATATATTGAATGATAAAGAGATCGATGATTTCCTAAAGAAAGTTCAAAAGAATAATGTTGTTCATACGCATTAAAAACAATCGTGATAGAGATAGTATAAATTGCATATTTGCAATTCAAAGCTTTAACCAGTAGAAGTAGAAAATAGTATCATACGAATCTTATCATCAAGTCTTCTCTCAGACATAATTGATTAGAAAACCAAAGAAAGATAGAGCAATACCTCTCATGAATCAACTAGACTTACAATAATTTCCATCTAATATTATAATTGGCCAGCCTTTCTATATGATAATTATTTCACCTGAACATGAATAGTTACATATATATTCTCTGAGAATAACAGAACATATGAAATACCCAGAAGAGATCACTGTAAAATACCTAATTATAGCAGTTGTATTCAAATATCTTTGCAATTTCATCACTATTTCATTGACTACTAAAGTCATTAATAGTCTCATATTATTTAGTTCACTAAAGGAACTAATTCAGAAGAAATTTCTGGTTAATCCGTTCTATAGATACCATATCTGAATAAGTTGATTATCCATGAATAACTTCTTTCTTAACAGTAACATTGCATATCCCAAATAATCTTCAGAAAAATTTGATATCTCTTTTAAAACCATCTTTACTTACTAACTCATTCTCAGTTCTGACTGCATTTTTAATCATTCAGTGACCAAACTTTTCAGTTTCACACTTGTGAACTAAATCAATATAAATCTTGTGAATTTCATTGTATAAAACTGTACTGGTAAGTCGGTGGAGGTCGTAAAGCCTAAAAGTTTAACTTTCATATATACACACTTATGACATAAAATTTATAATCAACATGTTAACTATAAAACATTTATTTCATACATTTATGAATTTCTACTCATCATAAGCAACATTTTTACTTAGATAATTGAGTATTGCTTTCAACATTACCGGAATTAGCTCGGTTGGAAAGCATCTCTGTCTATTAGTAAAAATTTCTCATCAGAGCCGGGAGATATCACACTATCATAGGTTATTTAATGACATGTATTTTTAGACTTCACATATGTTATGTTTAGTCCGAGAACAGACTAAACTGTAGCTCTGATACTAATAAATGTAACACCCCTAAGCCGAAACTGTCGCCAGAATAGGGTTACAGAGCATTACCAGAACTTACAAATTAAATAATAGATATTCTACACCATACAGTAGTCATGTCAGAAATCAATCATAAAGTCCCTTATATGAACCCTCGAGGTCCAAAACATGCATTAGAAACGAGTCGGGACTAAATCGGGTACTCAAAGAATTTTTTGCAAAATCTCAAAATTTATCCTAGATATAGCAGTCACACGCCTGTGTGGTCAGGTCGTGTGGATCACATGGCCAGGGACATGCCCGTGTCTCAGGCAGTGTAACTCTCTGTCTTGGGTTACACGGTCAGTCACACACCCGTGTGCTAGACCATGTGTAGGTGTAGAGGTCACACGACCAAGCCACACACCCGTGTGCTAGGCCATGTGATAAATTATGAGCATTTTGTTTTGACATTTTAAAGATGCAGGAGACACACGGTCACATCACACGCTCATGTGCTAGGCCATGTGTCACAGACAACTGAGACACACGCCCGTGTCTCTGCCCGTGTGGACAAAAATAGGCTATTTTCCAAGCGACATTTCTCACCCAATTTGTCTTCCTCTTACACCAATACTGAAACATATTCACAAGCCATTTTAAAACAATTAGTTCAAGTCAAAATCAAGTCTCATGCATGACATATCATCACATACAACTAATGTGCTCTTAAACACCTCAAATGACGTTTTACCATCATGTAATTAAATATACAAAATTACTTAACTTATAGAATTCACCTATATGCATATTTTACCAAATATGTTAGAATTAATTTTCAATATGCCAACATGATTTCTATCAATCAATCATTTAAGCACACACCAAACATGTTATAGCCTCATTTATACATATCAATACATGTTCATCACAAGCCATTCCAATGGCTAGTTATAACCCAAACATTTACTTGCCAACATTGGCTAATTAACCTATACATGCCATTATAACCATAATTAATTTTCCATATATACCAAGATGGGCCGATGGATAGTGTGCGTGATCTCCACCGATGCTTCCAGTCTAACGAGCTTCCGAATTACTATAGAACAAGGGAAAATAAAACAGAGTAAGCATGAAATGCTTAGTAAGTTCGTATAACATGGTAAATAACTTACCATATGTTTATGTTCAAAATAAACATGCAAGGCACTATCAACCAATTTTATCACAAGCCCTAAACACATATCCTCTTCATGTTAGCCAAGTAATCACATATAATAGTCCTTAATCATGGATAAACAAAGTCATCAAGCATGATCCACATTCATGTAACAACCAATTCATGCATCATTATATCAAGTAATGTCATTTCCATGTACTTCATGTACATACGGGTAATAGTTCGTTTCTAGGTCATACTATCTCATATAAGGATCAAGAAACATGTATGGGCTCAATAATAACCAAATTCCTATATACATATACTTTCCACATCATGAATTCAAATAACATATACAAATCATACCCATGCATTTCAAGTACATTTTCATAATATTTTGTCTCAAGTTTAAATTATTTCATGTCAGGATTTTGCTCATTAAATCAATTAAAATATCAATGGAAACCCGGGAAAAAACATTCGAAGTGTACAAATCTATAATCTTAGATGAACATATTCATCAAACAAGTTCCATGTTTATATATCACCATCTCATACTTCCATATATCATGTATCATCATTTTTATGAATTTCAGGCAGATACATGTAATAATTCATTTCGTGCTCATATTTCCTCATGTTAGAATTTTGCCTGTTGAATTTATTTGAAATATCGATGGACACACATGTAGTACACTTGAAGTGTACAAATCAAAAACCGTTAATTCATATTCAGGGGTACCCATAAGGGCACATAATCAGGAAGCACAGTCTCGAGCCATATAATAGGATGCTCATGTGAGCCATGTAACAGGATGTTTATCTGGGCTATATCAGGAAACTCATAAGAGTTTAGAATAGGAAACTCATTGAGTTTAACAGGTAACTCCGAAGAGTTAATATCAAGGAGCTCCGAATAACATAACAGGGAGTTCAAGCGAGCCATGTCAGGAAGCTCATAAGAGCCTATATTAGGACACTCACAAAGAGATGCATTTGTGCCTGCAATAAATGATGAATCACAACTGATCGAGTCGTGTAACAGGAGGCTCACAAAGAGCTGCGATAGTGAGCAGCACATGCAGGATCACTACCGATCAGGATGCTCACAGTAACTATATAATAGGACACTCGAGAGGGCTTATAACAGGATTGTTCATCCGAGCTATAGGGTGTCTGCAACATATGCTGGACCACAATCAATACAAGAAATCATGTATCCATCGACTTTCATTATTCAAATGGGATTTAATTTTTATCGTGCTTTATCAGATATATATATATATATATTCAATTTCATATGCATGAAAACTACATAATTCTCATACACAACATTCAATTCAAGCATATAAATATACACAATTTAGTTACACGAACTTACCTCAATAAATGTTTGTGTGCGTAAAATCTACTAATCCGACACTTTCTCTTTTCCTCGCTCTAACTCTGAATTTGGTCTATCCGGATCTATACGAGTAAATTTAACATCAATTTAATACAATTCATACTCAATTCAATCCAATTCACATCTTAGGCAAAATTACTATTTTGCCCCTGAACTTTTAATTAATGACGATTTCATCCCTAGGCTCAGAAAATGAAATTCATGCAATTTAATCCTTATTCCAAGTCTAGCCAAATTTTACATGTAACATTTACAACCCATGTATCCCATAAAAATTCATAATTTTCCATGAATTTTACAACTTTACAATTTAGTCCTAAAATCATAATTTCATCAAAATTCACTTTACAAAAGTTGTTTATCTATCAACAACCTTTCATTTTCTACCATAAATTTCACAATTTCAGCATACTCATCCATGGAAAAACCCTATTACTTTGATAACTTTGCAAATTAGTCCCCGAGATAGCTAAATTAAGTTATTAAGATCTCGGAAATATAATAATTACTAAAAACGGGACAAGATTACTTGCCCAATTAAGCCAAAATAGCTTGCTTGAGCTCACTTTCTCTTAGCTAGGGTTTCCATATTTTATTTGGGGATGATGATGATAAATTGATGATATTTTCATTTTTTTTATCATTTATCATCTTTATTTTTTCACTTTCCAATTTCATCTGTTTCTTTATTTTATTTTCCATGGATAAATCATCATCCTTAACCACTAAGCATTTTTAAATGGTCTATTTGTCATATAAGGACCTCCACTTTAAATTTCTATAGTTATTTAATCTCATTAGCTATTAGAACTCAACTTTTGCACTTTGTGCAATTTGGTCCTTTATCAAATTAGACATGTAACCGGTAAAATTTATTAACGAAATCTTCATATGAAATTTCCATCATACCATCGACCATAAAATAATATTAAAATAATTTTCCTTTCCGGAATCAAATTTGTGGTCCCGAAACCACTGTTCCGATTTTACCGAAAATAGGCTGTTACATTTCTAATGTTGTAAAAGAGTCTATTTATAGGCTAAATTCGTAGGTCAAATAAATTATGCTAATAAATGCTAACTATATTTTACTAATAAATACTAAATATTTTAAAAAGAAAATATATTTTTGTTTAACTTGACTTGCAAGCAATATCTTATTTTATTTAACAGGAATTTTGGTAACACAACTCTAATATGATGAATAGCTCATTGCTCCTAAAGCACAATATCTTAGTGTCATAGGTGCACTAACATATCTTGCAAACAACACAAGACTTGGTATAGTGTTTGTTTCAAGATTTAGCTCTTTTCCAACACATAGATATTGCAATGGAATTAACCATATGTTCAGATATATTAGAAGAACAACTTGTATGGGCTTATTTTTCTTAAATGATTCACAATCTGGATATGTTGAAGCTGGATTTTTTTTGGACCCGCATATAGACAATCTCAAATGGGATATTTATTTACATAATGAGGTAAAACCATATCATTGTGTTTAATGAAACAAACATTAGTTGCCACATCTTCAAATAATGTAGAAATAATTGCAAAGCATTATTCTAGTCGAGAGTGTGTTTGACTAAGGCTAATGACCCAACATACTTAAAAGGTATGTAATTTACCTTTACAAGAAAATGCATCAACTATCGTATGCAAACATAATGCAGTGTCTATAGCTCAATTAAAAGGAGAACACATCAAAGGAGATATAATGAAATATATTTCACCAAAATTATTCTTCACTCATGATCTTGAGAAGAAAAGTGACATTGAAGTTCAAAAAATTCGTTCTAGTGATAATTCAGTAGTTTTGTTTACTGAGACATTACCAACTGCAACATTTGAAAGGTTGGTATACAGAATTGCAATGCACCGATTCAAATATATTAAGTGGCATTGTAATTAGAGGGAGTCTAGAAACATGTATCATTTTCCTTTAATCAAGGTTTTATCCTTTTGGGTTTTCCTAATAAATGTTTCTAACGAGGCAACTTATAGTGGGCGATTGTGTACTATTTTCCTTCATTAGGTTTTTATCCTACAAGATTTTTCCTAGTAAAAGTTTTAATGAGGAACATTTTTTTAATAAACATCCTAGAGGAGTGTTATAAACCAATTAAATATGGATGTCATAATTACCTTAAACTCCCCTCTTTAATTTAAGAGAAAAAATCCCCTATTAAATTTTGACAATAAAATAAGTAATAACATAAAGAAAAAGGTTATTTATTACATACGTATTATAATAGTTGAACCCAATGTGATGGCATGATGTCCAAGGGTGTTCACCGCCCCAGGTGTGGCCTAGGTTCGAGTTGCATTTGTTGCTCGAGCTTTGCCCTATTATTGTAATTCACCAAAAAGATAATAAAGCATAGTTAGTACAAATTTAAACTAGAAATTAGAAAGCTGAGTAAAAATTCTTGTAAAATATAAGACCTCTTCAAAATAAGCAAAAAAAATTCCTTCTCTTTGCTAAATATAAGTAATGAGAGTGGCCAAATATTACCAATTGAATTAGTTTATTGCTAACTCGTATACTAAACCATGTGATATTATCTTTTATTCATTCTATGACATGTTTAATTTATTCTTATTTATGAATAGATTTTCATTTTAGAGTCATGAACAGAGTTTTAATGGTTCATGAACAATATTCAATTATGCATATTCATGAGCATATTAATTTAATACATATGAACAAATTCATTTAATTTAAATCATACTATCAATCATACTCAATTTTAAGTAAACCAAGCTTATATACTATATTAAAATCTTTTAACAAGATCAAATGCAAACCTACCAAAAAACTCAATATAGACAAATTTTTATTTATCTAAACTCAATTTATTTACCATCTAATTTTGACATGCAACAACCAACCAACCAATCAAGGAGTTGCAACTCTTTAAAATTTAATTATGTTGGGGATTTACCATATTAAGCAATGAACAAGTGAAAAATAGAAGAAGAAATTGAGAAATTAAACATAAAAATTTAACGTGAAAAAATTCTCTTCAAAGATGATAACAAATCAAGGGTAAAGATAATTTTACTATAATGGCAAAAAAATGAAGAGTACAAAAGATGGAGATAAAAACTAAACTCCGAAACCCAAAATAAAGAACCCTCAAAACATAAACATAAAATCCTTCAAAAGTGTTATGAGTTATAATCTTTTAATGGGTGTTTTTTTAAGGTTGTAAAAGAGCCTATTTATAGGCTAAATTCGTAGGTCAAATAAATTATGCTAATAAATGCTAAATATATTATACCAATAAATACTAAATCTTCTACAAAGAAAATAAATTTTTTTAACTTGACTTGCAAGAAATCTCTTATTTTATTTAAAAGGAATTTGGGTCACAAAACTTTAATAATCTCCACCTTGACACGAATTCTCACAATGCTATCTTTGCCAAAGCCCGTCATGGGCCTATCTTGAACTATGTAGGGAATTAACTGAGTCGAATCTGTGCTTAGAAGTTGGAAGACTTCCAACCTTCGACTTGTGTATTGTCAAATCAACACTAATCCGGTCTAATTTTCACGATCACAGTGCCTTAACTTTTCAAAACCTACATCCAAAAGAGAACCTCTCTTCAACGAAACAATCATACATTTTCCCTTCATATGACCAAGTTGCTTCTGCTCCAAATGAGTTGACTTCGACTCCGTAACTAATGAAGGACATTCGGTTTCATCGGTCACTGTAGAACCTTCCAGAATATAAAGATTGTCGGTCATTTTACCATTTAACAGAACGAGATCCCCACGAGACACCTTAATGCCGCTTGACTCGATGTTGATTCCTTAACCTTTTGAGTCTAAAATACTCAAGGAGATGAGATTCTTTCGTAAATCAGGTACATACCTGATATCTGAGAGGGTCCTAATCGTCCCATCGTACATCCTAATTTTAACAGTACCAATACTGATTAACTTATTGGATGAATTGTTTCTCATACGCACAACTCCACCTTCAACTGAACTGTATGTGGAGAAGCACTTTTTGTTGGGACACATGTGGAAAGAACATCTCGAATCTAGGATCCATTCAGAGGTAAGCTCAAAGCTATCACTCCTTGACACTAACAAGAAATCATCCCCACTTTCATCGGCCAAATTAACACCAGCTACATCTTCCTTGTTACTCTCAGCAACCTTTTTACTTTGTAGTTTATAACAATCTACTTTGACGTGACCTAACTTCTTACAATAACAACACATTTTGTTTCGCTTCTTTGATGCTACCACGAAAGCTTGCCTATCTTCCTTGCTATCCAAACCAAATTCATTGCTGAGTTTGTCTTTACTCAACAAATGACCTTTCACATCCTTGAACGAGAGTTTGTCTCTGCCATTAATTAGAGTCTCCATGAAAAACTTGTATGAAGAGGGTAAAGAGCACAATAATAGCATAACCTGATCTTCATCGTCAATCTTAACCTCAACATTATTTAAATCATTCAAAAGAGTAATAAATTAACTTTTATGATCTCTAAGAAGCTCACCTTTGTTTATGCGAAACATAAATAGACGTTATTTCAACACTTAACAGTTAGCTAGAGACTTAGTCGCATAAAGAGTTTCTAACCTTTTCTATCAATACCTCCTACAATACCCTATTCGCGAGGCACAACTAGATTGCAGACAATGCATTTTCATCAAGCTCTTCCCATTCTATCTGATCTAGACTCTCAGGCTTTTCCTCGGCAATGACCTTTTTCAAGCCGGTTTGAACTAGAATTGTCATCATCAGAACTTGTCACAAATTGAATTTTGTGACACCATCAAACTTCTTAATGTCAAACCTTGTTGCTGCCATCTCTAAACGGGTTGATCTACGAAAAATTAAAATAGCTTTTATACCAGTTGTTGGGGATAGAATCAATTAAGCAACGGATAAGTAAAAAATAGTGGAAGAAATCAAGAAATTGAACAGACAAATTTAACGTGGAAAAATCTCTCCAAAGATGATAAAAAAATCACGGGCAAAGATAATTTTACTATAATGATAAAAGAATGAATAGTACAAAAGATGGAGATAAAAACTAAATAGTACAAAAGATGGAGATAAAAACTAAACCCTGAAACTCAAAAATAAAGAATCTTCAAAACGTAAATATAAAATTCTCCAAAAATGTGTTATGAGTTCTAATCTTTTGATTGGCGTGTTTTTTAAGGTTATAAAAGTGTCTATTTACATGTTAAATTCGTAAATCAAATAAATTATGCTAATAAATGATACATATATTATACTAATAAATACTAAATATTTTAGAAAGAAAATGTATTTTGTTTAACTTAACTTATAAACAATCTCTTATATTGTTTAATAAAAATTTGAGTCGCATAACTCTAACAAAATAAAATTATATATGTAAACTATAATAAAAGGACAACCATTTGAATTTCATACCTCTCATGTAAGCTTCGCATCATCATAGAAAAATATACTGATAAAACATTTTTAACCAAAGAGAAAAAAAAAAGAATGAATATTCAATCAAGAAAAGGCATAGATTTTAGGGGGAGGTTAGTTTAATGTGATGTGATGTGTTTGCAGTCCCATAGATTCCATCAAGGGAGCCTATCCGTACGACGATGTACTATGATAGACAAACCCATACTCAATTAAATAATTTATTTAATTAAGTATATTGAAAAGTAAAGATTTTTAAATTTTCTTTACTTTTAATATATAAATGGAGCTAATAGCGACTTAACTTTGAAGTGCTAGCAAACTTTTTTTAAAAAGAATAGGTTGAAGAAGATGGAAAATAACAACCAAAAAAATCTGTGAGAGAAATTAAAAGAAAATTGGGTCAACATAGGCCAGGGCAGACTGGCTTTATATATATATATAATTTATGATATTAGTATAATTCACCACTCATTTATAAATGATTAATTCCCCCGCGTCGTATTTTTAATTTAATATTTAATATTTTAATATTTTTCTTTCATTAAAATTTTAAATATAAATATTTTAATATATTTTAATATTTATATTATCGTATTATATATTATTATTAAAAATATAATTTTTATATGACATAAATACATAATATATAAAAATAATATAGTATAATATCATATTTCAAATGAGTTGGGCCTGAATATTGGAGCACAAGTCAAATTATATTTTAAACGAATCTAATATTTTTATCTAAATCCTCTTAAAATTTAATTGAAACTTTGAGCTTGGGCAAGTAGCGATGCTCGAAAATAGGTTAAATGATCAAAGTTTTAATTAAATTTTGAGACTTTTGAGAATAATGAGATTTTTAATAGAGAATGAGTTGCAAATGTAGTTAATTGAATTTTAAATATGTTGGAACATGACTTTTTAAAAAGTGATTTAAGCCAATAATTTTTTAGTTTAGTTGCAAGAGTAATATGTTGTAGGCATGACAGTTTAGCTTCGATTTTAAGTAATTATATTCCCCTCCCTCAATTATAAAAAAAAAGTGATTTAACAATCCCTTAACAATAATTATTTGATATATTGCCCATATATTTTTTTAAAATTTTAGAAACAAAGTTAAAAAAATTATTATATATCCTTTTTGATATTTAAAGAAAATTAAATAAATGAGACACTCAGTGATCTTTTAACTATTTTTGAACTGCGAAAATAAAGCAAATTTCACTTTTTGGAAGGTACCATAAAAAATTTCACTCAAAATAAGTTTAGTTTTGAGGTGATGAGTAGATCTTACTTAAAAACAATAGAAAAAAAAAAGGCAGAATGCATAAACTTTCAATGATAAAAGTAATTTAATTAGGTCAAAATGAACCACAATGGAATGGTGAAAGAATTGATAATACAACCCCTGAATTCCAACTCTGAACCAGTATTTAATTTCACATGCACTAAATTTGACGTTGTTCTAAAGGCAAGAACATGATTGTACACTTACTCCCAGAATTGGATGAAAGGAGACTTCTCAAAATTGTACTGCATGAATTTCTCGTTTGAGTACAGCGGGCAGTAAAAAAAAAACATGAACTTTATACTGTATTTTCTTTTTTTGAAAAAACAAAGTATAGAAAGTTGTAACTCTTTTAAGCAAATGAGAAAATTGAGGGGCAGTAGTTTTATAGTTGACTGACCACATGAGAGATATGGGTTCTCTTTCAGGTGAGTTTTCAATTGATGAGCTTGCTTTTTATGGCAGTGAATGTTAAAGTTAATGATTTTTCACTACCTGAGCTGACAATTAAAAGTGAAAAGCTTTTCATTGGGGGTGAGAATCCTAGGAACTCTAGCTTATTATTAATAATTAAGATTACTTTAATTTGATCAGAGAATGTGTTACCGTGATGGTGATTGCAATGTCTCTTCTGTTGTTCAAAGAGTTAATTAATTAAATATTATATAATTAATATAAAAGCTTAAATACAATTACAATAGGCATAAAAATTAATTTACTCTTTTAACTTTTATTTCTTTTCACTATTTTTTGTTTTTCTTTTATCATTTTAACCTTCAATTTTTTAAATTTAGTTAAATTATTTCTTTTTGGACAAAAAAATTTATTGAACTGTTAAAATTTTAACGGTATTAATGTGACCACTAATGTTTCAATCCATGTTATAAATCATAAAAATTTAAAAATATATATTTAAAAAATCAAGAAAATTTTAAAAATTTTGTAAAATTTTTTAAAATTTTTATCCATTTTATAGATAAAATTTTAAATGAATTGTCACATCAATACCATTAATATTTTAATATTTCAATAAATTTTTAATAAAAAAGTAATTTAACTAAATTTCAAAAATAAAAGATCAAAATAACCCATAAAAAAAATAAACGTTAAAGTTAAATTTATCCATGAGTATCCAATGTCTCGTTGCATTTGACCTTTTTTCTCTGGTCAAACTATTCTTTTCCTTTTAATTATATATACCAATTACTGTCTGTCAGTCACCTTGATTTTTTTTTAAGTTTATTTGGTTTTTAGGAATATATTAAAAAATTCAAATTTTGGGAGAGAAATAAAGAAGTTTAAAGTCAGAAAGTGTAAATTTAGTAGTAGATTTCTTGTTTTATGTAATTTTGTAGTACAGTTTTGGTGAAGGGTTAGGGATGGTATGAGAGAAACTCCATTTGGCCCTACACAGTTAGGGAGCACTTGATTCAAATTCACACATTTATGCATTTGATTAGGACCCCACTGTTTTTTGTTTTGTTTCACAGATCAAAACAGTTTACTTTTTGGTAGATTTCATATATATATATATATATATATATTAAATTCAAAATTCTCATGCAGATAAACAATGGGTATTCTTTCAATTTGTAAAAAAATAGAAATTAAATTATGAAGTGTATATATGTACTCTACTAGTATTTATTTCATTTTTTGAAGCATTAAAGTAGGTGTTATGGCGGTTGGTTCTGTGTTCCTTGGCAATTTAATTGCTTTATCTTCAAACACTGGCATCCAACCACAAAAATATTAGCCCCAAAATTATGTAAAAAGAGAAAAAAAAAAGTGAAAAACGAAAAAAGACAAAGAGATATTTAATGTATGAATTGAGGAGTAGGACCCTCTTCTACCCTCTCTCATCATCATCATCATCTCCTCTTCTTTTTATTGTCTTATTATTATGATTACCATAATTTTCTTTTTTATTTTTATTTTAATTAAGCTTACCGTGTGAAAGGAGACTTTTTTTCAAATCTTAGGTCAATTATTATTTATGAAAACAGCTTGATATATACACATATCATATCTCAGACTCTTTTTTTTTTCTTTCACAGAAGAAGTAAAAAGAAAAAAAAGTTGCTTTGTATAGTTTATGAAAAGAGAGGGTCAAATCACACAAGTTCCCTTTGTTTTGTTGTATTTGCAGGTACTTCACCTAATTAAAAACTCATTAAAGAGAAAGGTGAAGAAGAGTAATTGAAGGTCACCCATTAATCGCTCTGATACCTTTTTCTTTTTCCAGTTTCAATTGGGGGGAGATGCAGAGATATTGAGTCTGACAATAAAGGACTAACTTACTGATAGATCATTAAAAAAAAAATCATAAATTCCAGAGATAGATACATCATATCTCTTTCTGTTTATTTAAATTATATGGTATTTTAGCTATAACTATATTAGCTTTTACTTGTCAAAATTTTAATTATTTTTTAAAGTTGTATTTTGCAGTGAAGATGATGATGAAGCACGTGTATACTCAAATTACCATCACACCAGGTACCAATCTTATTAACTGTTACTATAATCAATTCTCTTCCTCTCTCTGTTTCAATCTCTGTATTTCAGCCTTCTCTCTCCTATCTTTATATAAACACTAAAACTTTCTCCCCTATACTCCCTTTTTTCCTTCCCTCACCCTCATCCTTTTCTTCATCTTCTCCTCCTACTATTCCCATGTCTTCAAGCTGTAGACTTGTTCCCAAACCTTGACGAGCCAGCCAATCATATTTACTTATATACATATATTAATTGTGGAGGATTATCACTCCTTTCCTTTCCACTGAATTCTCAGGATCCACTTGATCATCCCAAGATCATCAATACCCCATTTTTCCCAGAAAGTTCTGGAATGGGTTGATTTAAAGTCTGGGGATTTATTGTGGAGAATAAGGTAAAACATGTTTAGACTTTATTGATGTTATGGATGAATTTTTTTTCTTTTTCTAGTGCTTGTGATTATGAAAGTAGTATAATAATAATAATAATAATAATAATAATAATAATAATAATAAATTTGGTGTTTCTTTGATCTTTTCAGTGAAGTGAAAGCATAGAAAACAACATTAGAATTAAGCAAAGAAAACAACATCCGATGGCGACGTACTTTCATGGGAACCCTGAAATCCAAGCAAGTACTGACGGCCTTCAAACCCTTGTACTTATGAACCCTGCCTATGTTCAGTATTCCGATACCCCTGCACCACCCCCGGCCAGCAACCTCCTTTTCTTCAACCCTAACTCCCTCTCTCCGCCCCAAACTCAGCAACTCATCGGCATCCCCCTCCCCGCTACCTCAGCCGCCAATCAAGGCCCTACCTCACACGATATCTCCCCCTTGCATGGCCTCGTCCAGCGCGTCCATTACAACTTGTACAACCCTATTGACCCTTCCGGATCGGCGCGTGAAACTCCTCGCGCTCAACAAGGACTCTCTTTGACCCTTTCTTCCCAGCAGCAGCCGGGTTATGGATCCCAGGCTCAAGCAGTTTCAGGTGGGTCGGCTTCTTCGGGTTCAGGCGTGCACAATAGGGTGTCGGGTGTGCAAAGTGTGTTTTTGAGCTCTAAATACTTGAAGGCTGCTCAAGAGCTTCTTGATGAGGTTGTTAATGTTAACACTACTGGGATTACACAGAGTGAATTATTGGCTAAGAAGGGTGGTGGTGGAAATAATCATAGCAATAGCAGTAGTAAGGCTGTGGAAGAGTCGTCGGTGGTGGCCGGGGATGGCTCTGGTGGTGGGGAGGCGGGTAAGAAACACGCCGCAGAGCTGACCACGGCTGAGAAACAGGAAATTCAGATGAAGAAAGCAAAGCTAATTAACATGCTTGATGAGGTATGGAAATTAAAGCATATATATATATATATATATATATATATATATGGAAAAAACTGGGATAGAAGCAAGTTCATAAGTTTCAAGTCTAGTATTTTAAGGTCTTATTTCTTTAGATTTCAATCCTTGAAGATTCTTTGTTGAATTAATTGAAAGCACTAGTTTGTTATTAGACCTCAAATCAATGAAATTTACCAATGAGAGTACGTCAGTCAGGTTCTTGAATTCCAAACTTCTTCTAGACATCCAACGTAACCTTATTGCTTAAGCACAACATATTGATATCAAATGGTTGTCTTTTTTCTTTTTCTTTTTTTTGGCAGGTGGAACAAAGGTATAGGCAATACCATCACCAGATGCAGATTGTAACATCCTCATTTGAGCAAGCAGCTGGAATTGGGTCTGCAAAAACATACACAGCTCTTGCATTAAAGACCATTTCAAAGCAATTTCGGTGTTTGAAAGATGCAATAACTGACCAAATCCGAGCAGCCAACAAGAGTTTAGGGGACGAAGAAGATTGTGTAGGCGGAGCAGCCAAAATCGAGGGATCCAGACTTAAGTTCGTGGATCATCATCTTCGACAGCAAAGGGCACTTCAGCAGTTGGGAATGATCCAGCACAATGCTTGGAGGCCCCAGAGAGGATTGCCTGAAAGATCAGTTTCTGTTCTTCGAGCTTGGCTCTTCGAACACTTCCTTCACCCGTATGTAATCTCTGAAATTTTCTCAATACTGCATTTGAAACATCCTTAAAGTTTCAATCCGAATTTCTTAATCCCCATTTCAGGTATCCTAAAGATTCAGACAAACACATGCTTGCAAAACAAACAGGGCTCACTAGGAGTCAGGTATGGGCTTTGTCTGGCGACTCTCTTGTCCCGATTGTGGCACATGTAATTCAGGGATTCTGTTTGTTTTGGTGATAATTCAGGTGTCTAACTGGTTCATAAATGCCCGAGTTCGGCTATGGAAGCCAATGGTGGAAGAGATGTATTTAGAGGAAATCAAGGAGCAAGAACAGAATGGTACTTCAGATGACAAAACAAGCAAGACCGAAAACCATGAAGATTCAGCATCCAAATCCACAGCTCCAAGCTGCCAAAATCCTGGGGAGAACCAGAAAGTTCCATCAATGTCCATTTCCACTGCTTCAACGTCT
This sequence comes from Gossypium australe, assembly GCA_005393395.2. Classification (NCBI taxonomy): domain Eukaryota; kingdom Viridiplantae; phylum Streptophyta; class Magnoliopsida; order Malvales; family Malvaceae; genus Gossypium; species Gossypium australe. Next base: position 60,559,733 of record CM016617.1, read on the forward strand.
CCCCTTGCAGGAAATGCACACCAGCAGTCGCGTTTCTCCCTCATTGGATCATCCGAATTAGAAGGGATCACCCAAGGAAGTCCAAAGAAACCAAGGAGCAATGAACCGTTGCAGTCCCCAACTAGTGTCCCATCCATGAACATGGACATGAATCAAAGTGAGGCAAGCAATGAGGTTTCCATGAAGTTCAGCAAAGATGGGTACTCATTCATGGGGACCAACACCGATTTCATGGGAGGTTTCGGGCAGTATCCTATCGGAGAAATCGGACGGTTCGATGCGGAACAGTTCGCTCCAAGGTTTCCTGGTAATGTTGTTTCCCTCACACTCGGTCTTCCGCACTGTGAAAACCTTTCCTTATCTGGAACCCATCAGAATTTTCTCCCAAACCAAACAATGCAAATGGGGAGAAGGCTAGACATTGATGAACCAAATGAGTTTGGTGCCATAAACCCTCCCACACCTCACTCTTCTGCTGCGTATGAGAGCATCAACCTTCAGAACAGAAGAAGGTTTGTAGCCCAATTATTACCGGATTTTGTCGCCTGAAGAACGTGATTCGAACCAGACAAACATATATCTTTCACTATTTTCATTTCTATCCATTAGGGAACAATGGAAATGCATGGTATAGTGTAAACAAGAAATTTCTCCTAGTATAGGCTTTATACTTTGCATAGCACAATTTGAGTCCTTCAAACATTTCAGGATCTCACCATATATATTTGAGAGGATTGTATATTAATTTTATAAGTTTTGGGGATTGGTTTAGAAGGATCGATATCATCAAATTAGTTTATTTGGAAATAATGACATTAAAATTTTAGTCAATTTGGGTGTGAATCAAGTATTTCATGAAATGGACGACGAAAATTATACTGAATTATTTGGAGCCAAAGTGTTACCATCAACATTCTTGATGAAGGTGCTCAAAGCTTTGATGTCAGCTCATCAAAAGCAGAATTCAACTAAGATCAACACTTCAAATGATTAAAATTAACTCTACAAATTATCCTTAACAGGTGGCATCCAAATTCAATCATCTGTCTGTAACTGTGACTTGTTTTACAAAATAATGGATAAAGTATGCAAAAGTATACAAAATAATGGATAAGCGACCCTCCTCTCAAAGACAACCTTAGAAAAAGAAGGAAAGAAAGGATAATGGTTAAATAAAGTAACCAAGCATAAGACAAAAATTGCAGCAATAGTCCATCAAGTTGTTGGACTTACAAGATTATGCCTTAATAAATAAAGGGAAAGAAGAGTAGTATCTCTACTTTCAAAGATTGAACATTAATTAAATCGATTCAAAATCATTCTGTTTTCTGCTTGAATATATAATATCTTCAAAACTGTTTGTTGACCGAGTATATAACTGGAATGATCAACTCTAACTAGTATTAGAAAATGACTAAAAGATATACGTACAAAACCCAGCAGCAAATCATGTAGATATATATATCCTATCCCATAATCACATTATATTACCTATCATTTTCATAATACAATCTCCAATGGAATGATACTTTGAATTTTGGAGGCCTCCATTTCTCAAGATTCAAAGAAAGGCTGCAATGGAATGAATTTAGCATTTAAAATTGAAGTTAGCCTGCAAAAGGACAAGTGATAATCTGGTTCCATGAGTCCAGGACATGATTAATTTTCTAAGAGATTAATTACCTGCTTTAAACAATTACAGAGGGGATCTAGCATTACATGATCTACAAACACTAAAATTTCAATTTCAGACCATACAAAGAGCAGCGACGGCCGGACGTCTCTTCATTTAATGATCACATCCCTTTGTAATCCTGACTGTAGCCTGATATATATACAACCAAACAAAAAAAGAAAAAGCTTGATGAGCATGGTTACTGAATCAGAGCCTAAACGATACGAGAGAAAACGGTTCAAAGTGCACAATGGCCACCCTCTATCAATGCCAGCCTCCGGTTAGCTACCTTGGACCTGTAACACCACACCTCAAATGCCTCGGTTAGATCAGGATACCGTATATGCTCATTTTCTAACCATTCAGTCAAAATCTCTGCTTGGTTCACAGATGGCAACGCCAGAATTATGGAAACAAATGTTGATTCCAATAATTGCCAAAGTTCACCGTCTATTTTAAATTCCAAAGAATCATCATCACTAGTCATGACAGAATCAATCAAAGGTTTTGTAATCCGCACAAATGGAAGCCAGATTTTCACCATGTGAAGCCGTTTAGTGGTTGGCAGAATAACAGTGCCATACCCGATTGATTCCAGAACTTTCGCCACAACCTCAACAACCTTCAGCTTTATCCCAATCATTTCAACTGTGGGACTTGATTGCATTATCGCCACTATTTTATCGGATGCATCCACCCAACTGTTAACAAATACCCTCATTATTTCCAACTTTGACAACAGCTGACAAGCCCATGAAAAGTCTGCCAGATAGGACTGAAATAATGTCATCTTTCCTGCCTCATCAACTGATTCTGCGGGCTCACATAAATACACTTCTAGCAGATTGTTAAATCTAGAAAATAGTCTCCCAACACAATCTTTGACCTCAGATTTGATATCATCATCAGCAATTAATAGAGGGGAATCGTCATCTTCAGTTACCATGTACTCAAGCTGCTCTTGAGCCGAAGATTTAAGATCATTCATCAGAGAAGGGGGCGATGACATGGCAAATCGAAGAGTTGAGATAAATATCCCACGTATTGCTGATAGATTAACTGGTTGGAGACGGGCAAGAATTGGCTCCACTTCAGAACCCATGCCTGGTATGATTCTTAAAATCTCCTCCTCCTCGGACTCTTCCCAAGGGACAGCTTCCAAGTAGTTCACACAAGCAGTTACGATTTGTGGGCAACCGAGTTGAATGCCTACTTGGAGAATGCCAAGAGCATTTTTCACACCGTTCCACAAGTCATCAACTGAACCATCTATAACAACGTAGAAAAGACGTAGAACATTGACATGGTGATCAAAGTCTAATTCCTGGCAGTATACTTCAACACAGTTGCGCGAGTCTAGGATCTGACATGTTGGCCAATTGTCAGAGAGGCGGTCAGCAAAATATTTGCTCTTCTCTACAAGGATGTCAGAGTGACAATATATCCACTCATCACGCCCTTCTAGAGTTCGTAGCCTGACAACAACATCACTGGTTGATCGATCACCAATTTTGCTTGGAGCATCCATTTTATGTTCCTTAAAGCAAGAGGAAATAGTATTACATAATACGATAGAAACAGAAGATGAAAAAGAATGATAGTGATAATTGAGTCAAAGAAACATTATAAAAGCAAGAAAATGTTCAACTATAAATGCATGATATTAATTTTGTGATTTCAGTTTCTAGTGGTTGTACTATAACCAAACTACTTAAAGTTGTTCATTAGAATAAACTTAGGATTGGATTCTATACAAAGAGATATGAATGTACCAACCAAAATCAACCAACATTTTGGTTGAAGTGATACATTGGTCCCACGTATACGGAAAATATAAAACAATTGAATGCAGAGAAGAACTTTTTCAGCTTCACTAGGTTTAATATAATGGGAAAGATTCAACATTGCGGCCAAAAATTAATACATTGTCAAATCTGTCAGTTGGAATACTTACAAGGGCCTCCTTTGAAACATCGAGCACTAAGAACTGTGACTTGATGCATTATGCACCTATACAAATAAACAATAATCTAAAAGACATATAAATACTACAATAAAATTACAAAAACACAATTAAGAAATTTCCTACTAACAGAACCTTAGAAAATATTGTGCATTAAGGAGCTATTCTAATCAGAAATAACATGTCACGATTGAAGTATGCACAAGCATCTAATATCGTCAAAATGATCGCTAATCACCGAGAGGCTCATATAATTAACTCACAACACTTAATAGCAGACAAATTTGTATAGATGAAACTACTTACTTGAGCTAAAAGGTAAACTCTAAGCACTAAAGAAAGTTAGCATAAAACATTCAACAGTAACACAATTCACCCCAGTTAACAAAATGGACAGGTAACTCTGTAAATCAAACTGAAATTTCATTTTACACCGAAATTAAGTATCTTCAGAAACACTAAAACAAAATACCCAACATTAGTTGGAAGAGTGTTTGACCCATATCTTAACACTCATTTTTAAAATCCAAAAACTGCTTCATTTCATTCTATCCATCAATAAATCAAAATTTAAAACAAACAATCCTAGTTTGATAGAGCACAAGAACTAGATTCTACTGTAAATCTGCAAATTGATAGCTTAAACAAAGCCAGCCAAAAAGGGAATAAAAAGATCAAATTTACCCAAAAATATAGATTGTAAAAACAAATATGGATTCTTAATCTAAAATGGGTAGCAGTTCAATAAATCAAGAATTTAAGGGGAAAACAGAAGGAGGCCCAATTGAAAATGGAAAGGAAGAAGTTGAAAGGCAACGATACCTTGTGTTTTAGTTTGAAGTCGCATTAGCAGTCGTTCTTTCCCTGACTCAACTATGAACTCTGAACTGTGACCGAGTTAGATAGGTTGGAAACTGGAAGTGAGTTGAGAATTGACATCAGATGTATGGGGAGATCCCTCAAGGCTGAAGCAAATGGCCCAAATGGACTCCAAAAGATTTTGGGTTGGGTTGTGCCATGGCTTCGCTCCATTTTCGACACCTGTTTCTCACCGACCAGTTTCGCTAAAATTGCCATGCTTTTAATAAATGCAATTTTATTTTTACGATCGATTTGATACAGTTGGACCGGCAGTCGATATACATCAGCCTAGAGCTAGGGAAAAAATCAATTGACTTATTAACTATATAAAAATCGGTTGACTCCGCTATTGAATCACTTGAATCATTTATTTACTTAAAACTCAATCAAGAATCAAACGAAAATTAGGTGATTTGATCTATCAGACTGCTAATCTAATTTTAAAAACATCACTTTAAATTCGTTTAATATTTTGTCAACTACTTTGTTGTATTTTAATTAAAGGGATAATAACATTTTTACCTTTTAACTTTACAAAAAAAAAAAAATTATTTTAGACCCCTATTTAATTTTTTTACCTTTTTTAGCTCGTAAAATTGCGTTGATTGTGAAATCATCCAAAAAAATTATGGAAAATTAAATGTTTGTTAACTTTACTGACATGACAAACACGTAGATTGCCACATATATGTCTTGTTAGCAATTAATTAATTTTTTTAAAATTTAAAAATATTTTTTTATAAATTTTAATTATTTTAATATTTTAATATTTTTTGAATTTTTTAAATTGTAAACATTAATATATTTTTTACATCTTTTTTTATACATAACTTTAGCTTGTTTAATAGTTGAATCAAATCATCTTAGTATATATTTATGTTTTCATGCTTGAAGTAGCAAGTTATGCTTTTTTGTAGTTTTTATTACATCTTAGATATCTAAATAAGGTATAGGGTTATGTAGGTCAATCGAGAGCTAAAGATGCACATCTAGGCCAAAACTGATGCCCAGGTCGCGACACCGACCTATGTTGCAACACGGGAGGCGAATGTTGCAACACGACTTCTACGCAACCTAAAATCCCTACATACGTCGATTGAGATTTTTAGGGGAAACTAAGGGTCTTTTTATAACTTAAAACCCTAATTAATATTATAAACGAAGGGACACTTTAGTATTGTGGATTTTTAGCCTATATAAACAACATTATAACCATATTCAATGGGGACTTCAACCCTAGACGATTTTACTTAGTTTTTAGTTTTCTTTGTAAATTAGGTTTTAGCTTTCAGTTTTTCATTCAAGCTATTTTCATTGTTCTTCATAATGATTATGGATCTTCAACATTGTCAACAGATTTCAATTTTTACACTTCAAGTTTTAATCAGGATTTAATTTCTCTTTCTTTATTTTGTTTGTTAATATTATTATGATGTCTACATTCAAATTAGAGTTTGCATTTATTATGTTCATGAGTAACTAAATATGTAGGGACATTAACAAGTGGATGTGAGAATAGTTAATAACTGTTTTAGGGATCCTTAGCAGATCAGTTGGTTGGGAAAGAGGACTTAAACCCTAGGCTTGGCGACCCTAGGAAGTCATTTAGGTAGATATGAACCCAATATCAGTATAGTCTACTATCCCTTAGCCTGACCTGGTCTGACTTGTGGCATCGAGAGATAAGTGGTGTTTGTCGACTCATTAGGTTAGTAGAAGGCCGAGAGGCCCTGCTAGATTAATGACTAGCTAATTGAATAGAACCCGAAATAGGAGTTAACTATGAACATTGAAGCAAGTTAGTCTATTGTTTTTATTCTTGATAGATCTTCAATCCTATGACTTTAGGCTATATAATTCTTTTACCTATTTTATTTTCTATTTATTATTTCAATTATGAACTCTCGTAATATGGTTTTGATTCAATACTATTTAGATTTATTTGTGTAGAAGTAATTATTAGTTTAAGTAAACTTCCCTTGGGTACGACCCTTGGAGTACTCTCAGTACTTTGTTGTACTAACAAACTATATTAGAATTTGACCCGTACACTTGGACATCGCCTAATTTCCTATCTTTTGTAGCGATATACACACTCTCGATGTTAGCACGTCGAGAGGCGGTCAAGTTGTTGGCGTCGTTGCTATGGAGGTTTCAACAGTAGATTAATTTTTATTTTTGCACGTAATAAACTAAGTAGGAACTTTCGTTCACAATGGATATGATTTATGTTTCGTTATTTTAATTTGGTTTTATAAATTGATTCGTTTAGTATAGATAGTGATATAACTTTTATTCATTAAGTATTTTTATTTTAGAGTGTTAAATTTTCATTTTCATCTTTCCTTAATTTTATTTTTTTAATTACCTCATTGACGATTTGATTTAATCATTAATGAATTTGATTATAGGTGGAATAATGATGAGAGGACTTATTGGGACGACGAATGGAACAACATAACAGGTTGGTTGAAAGGAGCTTTGACGAACTAATTGAGTCATGAGGAAGTATACAATGAGGGAGTATACAAAGAATGAGAGATTATTGAGAGCCAAACGTTGCTCATGATAGAGTTGCGCCAACTAGGAAACAAAGCCTCAACGAACCAATGGAGTAATGACCAAGGCCATGATGTACTTGAATATCTATATGAGCTCGCTAGTAAGTCACATGAAATATCGTCGTCCGAAGCAAATTAGCAACACATATTCGAACAATTAATTGCAATTAGAGAAGGATTGGAATATCTAAAGGATCATTTCCCATTCCTGTTAGAGTTGTACCAACGAATATATGAAGCAAATACTCTATTGGGAGAGGTTGTACATGATGTTCCCAACTCCGATCGAGAAGAATATTGTACAATTGTCAACCATCCGAAATTAAATTGTTGAAGTCAAAAAGAGTTTGGAATCGGAGACAAGAAAGAATTGAAAATAGCTGAAGAAGTCTTCGATCCAATTGACATAATAGTAGATGTAATCGTAGATGTAGGAGTGGAAGATAATCTAACAATTGACATGAACCTTCAACTGATTCTGAGTGAAAGTGTAAAAGAGCCGATACGCTTTCCGACCATAGTTGGGAAGGTGCCAATCAAAAAGGTCGAAGAGGTTTAAGAGTTCGTTTCGTTCTCATTCGATGATAGCGATAAAGCTCGAGTAACCAAATCTTCACACGACATGAAGGTGAGGAAGCTCGAGGCAATAATACCTTAGAAAATGATTTGGGGTTGCTCGAATTTGGTACCAAATGGATCGTATTGTGGATGTCACATTGGTAAAAAATAATGCAACATCATTGGAACCGATTAAAGGGCTGGTTCATATACATTGACAGAAGACCAAACATCGAATCAAAGTGTCAGAACCAGTTGGAAGTTCTTCTATGGTGGCGACACGGATCGCCCCATTTTTAAAAAAAAACTTCTATAATTTTCATCATTTTCTGTTTTCTTTTTAATTTCCATTGTTTGTTTATTTTGTTTTTAATTTTAGTATTAATCTTATTTGTGTTTAGTTTTTTTTCCTTGCCACAACAAGTGTAGATACTAGCGAGTGACAGAACCGAAAAATTGAAGAAGCAATAACCTAAGCTTGATGTCGTGACATCATACCCTAATGTCGCGACATCCAAGAAAAAATGCCATATTGCAACATTTAAGGGTCAAGTTGTAACACCCCTAACCTGTATTCGTCGCCGAAACAGGGTTACGGAGCATTACCGAAATAAACAGATCAAAAACAGACATTTCAAATTATTTAACATCCATGTTAGATATTATTCATAAAGTCCCTTCTATGAGCCATCGAGGCCCAAAATATACATTAGAAACAAGTCAGGACTAAACCGGGTACTCAGAGAATTTTTTGCGAAATATCAAAATTTTTCCTAAGTATAGGGTACACACGTCCGTATGGTCATACCGTGTGGCTCACACGGCCAAGAAACATGCCCATGTCTCAAGCCATGTGGGCATTCGAAATGGGGGCACACGGCCGTGTCCCAGCCAGTGTAACTCTCTAACTTGGGTTACATGCCCAAGTCACACGCCCGTATTGTAACAACCCATTTTCGATAAAATCGAAACAATGGTTTCGGGACCACAGATCCGAGTCCGAAAAAAATTAAATTATTTTATTACTATTTTATGATCTACAATATGATAATAATATTGTGAAAATTTCGTAAAGAAATTTTATCGATTACACGTTTAATTTGATAAAGGACCAAATTGCAGAAAGTGCAAAAGTTGATTTCTAATAGCTAAAGGGATTAAATAGCTATAGAAATTTAAATTGGAGGTCCTTATATGGTAATTAGACCATTAAAAATTCTTAGTTGTTAAGGATGATGAATCATCCATGGAAAATAAAATAAAGAAAAGGATGAAAATGGAAAGATGAAAAATAAAAGGTGATAAATTAATTAAATAACAAAATATCATCATTTTATGTCATCTTCTTCCCCAAAATACATAGAAACCCTAGGAAAGAGAAAGCCAGCTTTCTTGGCCAAATTAGGTAAGTATTCAAGTCTCATTTTTAGTAATTTTTAAAATTTTGAGACCAGGATAACTTAATCTAGCTATTTTGGAGATTAAATTGTAAAGTTACCAAAGTATGAAAATTTTTCCATGGATGAATATACTGAAATTTTGAAATTTATGATAGATCATGAAAGGTTGTTGATAGATAAACAACTTTAACAAAATGAATTTTGATGACAACATGATTTAGGGACTAAATTGAAAAGTTGTAAAAACTCATGGAAAAATTTTGAATTTTATGAAATACATGTGCTGTAAATATTACATGTAAAAAACGGTTAGGCTTGGAACAAGGATAAAGTTGCATGAATTTCATTTTTCAAGCCTAGGGACGAAATCGTCATTAATTAAAAGTTTAGGGACAAAATGGTAATTTTGCCTAAGATGTAAATTGGACTAAATTGAGTTTAAATTGTATTAAATTGATGTTAAACTTACTCGTATAGATCTGGATAGACCAAATTCGAAGCTAGAACGAGGAAAAGAGGAAATTGTCGGATTAGTAGATTTTACGTACACGAACATTTGTCGAGGTAAGTTCGTGTAACTAAATTGTGTATATTTATATGCTTGAATTAGATGTTGTGTATGTGAATTGTATAAATATCATATATGTATGACATTGAAACATATCCGACAAAACCCGATAAAAGATAATGCCCGATAAATGATAAATGATAAAAATGTTTCTTTTATGCTTGAAATGAATGTGAAATGTGTTTATTTGAATATTGTGAATATTATAAATGTATGAAATAATTACATGCCTGATAATATCTGAAAAATGTTGAATCTCGTTTGAATAAATGAAAATCGATGGATAATGTGATTTCCTTTATTGAATGAGGTGCTGCATTTGTTGTTGACGGGATTTAGCTCGGACGAGTAATCCTATTGACCTCATTATAGAAAGGATTTAGCCTGGACTAGTAATCTTGGTATAAGTCCTTATGAGATATGTTACAGATAGGATTTAACCCGGACGGGTAATCCTGATTAAGCTCTTGTGAGCATATGTTGGAAACAGGATTTAGCTTGGACAAGTAATCTTATTATATGATATGTGGCTCAAGGGTGTGCTTTCTGATTAAGTGCCTTATTGGGTACTCCTAAATATGAATTGACGCATCCTGATTTGTACACCTCGAGTCTACTACACGTGTATCCATTGGTATTTCAGATAAATTCAACGGGAAAAATCCTGACATGAGAATATATGAATAAGAAATGAGTTATTACACGTATCTGCCTGAAATACATAAAAGTGATGATACATGATATATGAAAAAAAATGAGATGATGATATATGTACGTGGAAATTATTAGATGAATACATTCATCCATGATTATAGATTTGTACACCTTGAGTGTACTACTCGTGTGATATTGATATTTCGAATAATTTAATGGGTAAAGTTTTGACATGAAATAATCTGAACTCGAGATGAATTATTATGAAAATGTACTTGAATTACATGGACTTGAATTATACCTGTTACATGAACACATGATATGAGAAATATTTGAACATGGAAATTTGACTAGTGTTGAGAAATATATTTTCTGATATTCATGAAAAATATATGTTTAACATGAATCCAAACAAACTATTACTGAAACAAGCCTAAGATACATGGAAATGATAGAATTTGTTATGTTGAAGTATGATGTACTTGATACAAGAATGTGGAACATGCTTAATGACTTTGTACTTTCGCGATATATTGAAAATATGTGTATGAAATTGTCTGACAATTATGTATATTTGTGATTATGAGTTATTACCCGGAATACATGACTGACATGATTAATGAGGATATGTATTTAGGCATTTGGCCAACATGACTTGGGAATAAATTAAATGCTTACCTAAGTTTAAGACAATGGTAAGTGAAGTTCCAAGTTATACGAACTTACTAAGCATAATATGCTTACTCTGTTTTATTTTTCCCTTGTTGTATAGTGGTTCGGAAGCTTGTTGGATTGTAAGCTTGGCGGAGATCATTCACACTATCCATCGACCCATTTTGGTATATACGGTAAATAAATTATGGTTATAATGGCATGTATAGGTTAATTAGCCAATGTTGGCATGTAAGTATTTGGGTTATAACTAGCCATTGGAATGGCTAGTGATGGACATGTATGGTATATGCTTGAAATGGTGGATTGATAAAAATTAAGTTAGCATATTTGATAAAATATGTATATAAGTGAATATGGTAATTTAAGTAAATTTGTATACTTGGTTATATGAGGTATAATATCATGTATATGACTTGGATTTTAAGTTGGTTGTAACACCCCAAACCCGGCCCATTTGTGTGACTTGGATTTTAATTTGAAATGCCACTGCGGAAAAACGTTTGAAAAACTTTTGACTTAGAGTTTAAAATATAAAAGATTTGTTGTCTTTACTAAAACATTGTGTAATTAAAGTTCCAAATAAAATTAAGTTGTTTAAAAATAAAACATTTTTCAAATAATAATATAATCGACAATTTAACTTAAAACATAATAATAATCCATAAATACTTTAAATGACCCTTATTAAAATAAATAACCTTTCATAAGAAAAATGTGTAAATCAAATAAAATATCTTCTGCATGGGCCACCTCGTATCCACTCCAACCCAGTCCGAGCATCACCTGAAAGGTTTGAGAAAAATTGGGTGAGTCACTCAGACTCAGTGTGTAATTACTCCACTGAATTCCACCCACATGTTAACCACATATTAATCCATATATCAGATAACAAAATTTCATATTCACATATTACCACATTCTGGGCTTGGCCCACATTCATATCACATATCAGGTAACAAGGTAATTAACCCCATAATTCCACATATCGGGCTTAACCCATTTCCACACTGATCCACATTTATAAACTGGGCTTGGCCCATTTTCACATTAATTCACATATCCATTGAGATTATGCAAAATGCACCCAACCCCAACCTAGGGTCCATCCTCTACACACCCCCGTATCCAGCCACCACACACTAGGGGATTATCAAATCACCCTCTCCTTTTTACTCCAAAAGGCAATCAATGCCGTCCACGTGCAATTAAGCACAATAATCCACAACGCGACCTCGGTCAGCGCCAATCCACGATGTAGCCGTAGCTAACACCAAAACCACAATGGGACACAAAGTCACTTCATCAACCACGATATGGCACATAGCCGATATCAACCACGATGAGGCACACAGCCACTCATCAAGCCACGCGAACTTAATCGCAAATAAATCCACAACGTGACCTCAGTCAACGTCAATCCACGATGTAGCTCAAGGCTAACATCAAACCACGTACTCGAAGTACACCCGTACCTTCTTTCATATCATATCCCAACCCATGCACATGTAACATTCCATAATGACATAATATAATGATGCATGAGCATGTTCATCAAGCATATTATCACATATTTATAATAGTAATCACATTTGATCAGATTTGGTACTTACCGGATTATCGACATACCCCTTGAGGGTATCCGTATCACAATTTCCTTTGCACAAGTTAGCACATATTTAATACATACAGATATAACACAAATACCCGGAAAACGGTAGGCTAACTACACACCTGCCTATTAGTGAAATCCCGAACTACTTAAATCTAACACGATCTCGAAACGTGGTTCTTCCTTCTCCCTTAAGCCGATTTGGTCTCCTACCAAATCCCGAATCACACTCTGAGTTCCTTTCCTTTAGCTACACACAAAAGAACACCTTTTTTGGCACTAAGAACATTCGGCCATGCCACAAAACTATAAGCAAAACTATTCGGCTATACCATCAAATCCCGAAAGATTATCGAATGAAATATCAAATCTTACCTATAGGCTTACCCAAAACGATTGTCAGAGAAATGAGGCTTAGAACAATTGCTTCCAAAGTCCTGAAGAGTCTATCTTCCAAAACCGATTGAAGAAAACCAAAAGAAGACCTATCCTTGTTGATATTCGGCCAAGACAACACAAAAAGAGTATGGGGAGTTTCGGCTATGGTTTTTGAATGAAGAAAACAATTGATATTCGGCTAAAAAGAGATGAAGAATTAGTATGGCAAAGAAAATGAAAAGTGAAGAAGGATGATTCGGCTTTAGCAACCAATGAAAGAAAAATCAAGAAGAATGGGGAAGAAAGAGATTCGGCCAAGAAGAAAGTAAAAGATGATTTGCAAATGATAACAAATATGTTAAGAAAAGAAAAGGAAGATGAGAACAAAAAAGGTTCTTTTTGGTTACCAAGGATTAGAAGATAAGAGGGAGGTTCCAAATAAGTTTCGGCCAAATGCCTAAGAGGAGAAAATATCAACAACACCTAAGGGCATTCGGCTATGGTTCACTTTGGTGCACTAGAGAGAAAAATTGGTAAGGTTCAAAGGGATTTGATATGGCTCAAAACAAGAAATGAAAAGCATTTCTTAACTAGCCGAAAATGACCAATAACCAAAAGAAATTTTGGCACACCTAACCTACTATTACCAAACCGTAAATGCCATCCTACCAAACTCCAAATTCGGCCATTACTCCTTCACCTATCATGACCCATTTTTCTCTCCTCATTTAACACTTATCCTATCATTTCCCTTAATTCTCCCTATCATATCCCTTAATTCTTCCTAATCACATTCAAAATTAAGCCAACCCCCCTAGCCATCTATGCATCCACATTCATGGTCAAAATAACCATAAAAATATTTCCAAAACAACTTTCCATCATCCAAGCCCTTTGTCCCCTTATCCTACCTTAACTTCTTGATTCTTATCCCAAAATACAAGCTTTCCTTAAACCAATATTCAACTTACCAAAATTAAGAGTCCAACCTATCATAAATAAAGTCTGACCGTCCATTAATGCTAGGATACATAAAAATAAAATCCTCACTATGCTTTCCATGCTACTCGAACCACTTCCCTCAAGCAACCTTTCAAGCTCCTTATCCACTATGCCACTAACTCCTCATGTGCTTTAATTTAACACTTAAATTAACTTAAGTGTCAAGTTCACTTAATCCACTTCACTAATTTCTTCAAATTAAAAACTATTCTAACTTCGTAAAATAAATCCAAACCTTCACAAAACTATACTAAGCACACAAAAATTTTACCCGAGCTAACACAAGTAATAAAATAATACTCAAAATTTTCCTAAAGCCCAAGGCCCAATCCTACTAGGCCCAATTTCGGGATATTACATTGGTTTAAATGACCTATATTGACTTGTGAATATGTTAAAGTCTTGGTATAAGTGGATGACAATTTGGGTGAGAAATGTGCCTTAGAAAATAACCTATTTTTGTCCACATGGGCAAGGACACGGGCGTGTGTCTCAGCCGTGTGTGACACATGGCCTAGCACATGGGCGTGTGATATGGCTGTGTGTCCCCTGTAACTTTAGAATGTCAAAATAGAATGCTTAAAATTGATCACACAGCCTGGCACAAGCGTGTGGCTTGGGCTGGTGACCCCTGCACCTACACACGGCTTAGCACATAGGTCTGTGACTTGGCTGTGTGACCCAAGTCATAGAGTGACAGGCCTAAGACACGGGCGTGTAACCCTTGCACTTAGGAAAGATTTTGGGATTTTGTGAAAAATTTTCTGAGTACCTGGTTTGGTCCCGACTCGTTTCTAATGCATGATTTGGGCCTCGAGGGCTCATGTAAGGGACTAATGATTATATTTGATTGAAATTTGATTTGAATGTTAAATTCTTGTGAAATGTTTGTTACTTGACCTGTAAACTCCAGTAATGCTCTGTAACCCTGTTTCGATGACGGATTCAGGATAGGGGTGTTACATTTATTGGTATCGGAGCTACGGTTTAGTCGGTTCTCGGACTGAACGTAGCATATATGAAGTCTAGAAATACATGCAATTATATAACCTATGATAGTGTGAGATCTCTCAATTCTGATGAGAATTGTTTTACTAATAGATAGAGATGCTTTCCAACCGAGCTAATTCCGATAATGTTGAAAGTGATACTCAAGTATCTGAGTAAAAATGTTACTTATGATGAGTAGAGATTCATAAAGGTATGAAATAAATGTTTTACAATGAACATTTTGATGATAAATGTTATGATATATATGTATTTATGAAAGTTAAAATTTGAGGCTTTACGACCTCCACTATAACAGCCCGATTTTGGGTCTAGTTGGAACAATGGTTTCGGGACCACAAATTCGACAAAGAAGAATTTATTTTTATTATATTTTTATGGTCTATAGTTTTATGGAACGATTTCGTGAAAATTTAGTTCAAAAATTTTGACGTTTGGGCAAAAAGTGAAAAACTTGAATTCTATATGTTAGAGGTGTCCAATTGCTATGAAACTTTAAATTAGAGGTCCTTAAATGGTAATTAGACCGTTGCTTAAGTTGGTGGACAAAAATGGATATGCTTTGGCATATTTTTAAAGTTTTTCATTAAGAGCATTTTGGTAATTTGGTAATTAAAATGAATTAAAAAGCCAAAATAAAGCCAGTTTTTGTCCATCTTCCTCCCATGGCCGAAATTCAAAAAGGCAAACCATGGATAGGGTTTTTCAAGCTTACAAGCTTGATTGTAAGTTCATTCTAGCCCCGTGTTTAATGATTTTTATGTTTTTGAAATCCTTGTAACATGATCTATCTATTTCTACCACTAATTTAAGAAATAATCAAGGTCTAAATTTTTTCCCATGATGGATATTTGTGTATTTTGATGTTTGATGGTAGAAAATGCATTTTTGTTGTTTGCTAAACGACTTTTGCTAAGTGATTTTCGGTAAAAATGTCAATATGGACTTATTTGTAAAAGTCTATAAAATGAGTAGAAAAATGTGAATAAATGAAAAGTGTGGGCTTTTATGAGCATGTATAAGGTTCGACTAGGCATGGGTAATGAAGAAATTGAATGAAAATCATTTTACGAGCCTAGGGACTAAATTGTAAAAATGTCAAACTTTAGGGGCAAAAATGTAATTTTTGCCATAATGTGATTTTGGGTTAATTTGAATATTATAATGATTGAATAAGTTAAATGTAATATTATAGATCAAGAAGAAACGAGGTTTGAACCTAGAACGGGGAGAAAACGAGTATTTAACGATTTAGCCCTTTTCGCCATTTTTATGTCGAGGTAAGTTCGTATGTAATTAATGCATTGTTATATTTATGTTTTAAATGCTTTAAAGTTGTATGAATTGCGATTGACTCTATGGAAGTATTCGTCAAAGTTTCGGCAAGCGAGAAATCCCGATTGAACCTTAGGAATAGATAGGATACAAATGTCATGACATTTGGGTTACTGTGATTACATGTAAGACCATATGTAACAGCCCAAATTTCAGTGATGTCGGAAATAGTAGTTCGAGACCACCAAATTCCACAAATAAATTCGTAAATTATATTATTTAATATTTACGAGCCAAATGTAGCTTTTAAAAGATTTTTGAAATAGTAAATTGTGTTTTATAAAGATTTATTTGATCAAGAAATTGAGAAAAAGAGGTATCAAGATCTCAGTGTTATAAATCGAGCCATAAATATTTTTATGAATGTTTATGGAGTGTCAATAAGGTAGTACTAAAATTTCATTAGAAAATTTTGATGTTCGGATGGTTAATTAAATAAAAAGAACTAAACTGAAAAAGGTGTAAAAGTAGCTAGAAGGATTAAATAGCTCAATTGTCAAATGAGGAAGGACCTAAAGTGCAAATAAGCCTAAAGGAGATATTTTGGGCCGCAATAGCTGAGACAAATCAGGAAATGGGTTAAATAAGGGCAAAATTGGAAAATTGCCAAAATTAGTTAAATAAAAATGGGACCAAATTGGAATATCTAGAACTCTCATCATTTTTCTTTATATTCATCAGCTGAAAATCAACCATGGAAGAGGGTTCAAGCTGGTTTTCATACTCTAGCTTCATGTAAGTCTAATTCTTGCTTTTTCCTTGAAATTTCTAAGTTTCTGGACTTTTACAAATGGGTCCAACTTACTATGTCATTAGTTTTTGATTCCATGGATAATTTTTAAAGATGATATAGATGAGTGCTGGAAGTATATGATGAATAAACATAGAATTGAAGCTTTAATTTTGATATATGATGATTTTATCAAGTAAAATTGATGGAAATTGATTTTAGGACCTAAATGTGAAAGAGTTTGGAATTAAGGTCTAGTGCTAAAGTTTTGATTTCCAAGGGTTATGAAGTAGTTTAAAATGATAGAATAAAGTATTAATTGAGAAAAAATAGCTCAATTGAGGGGTTTATTGAGCAAGGACTGAATTGTATGAACTGTGAAATTTGGGGCAAAATGAAAATCAACATTTTGCACTAAAACAGTTTTGGACAGCAGCAGTAGTCTAAATTTGAAAAATCACTAAAAATTGTAGAAATCGAATTAGAGGATGAATAAAATATGAAATTAAATCTTATTGAGTCTATTTTCATATAAAAGAAACGATGTAAGCAAAGAAATTTCACATTCTGAGATATTTGAATTTTTTCAAGATAGAGTCAGAATGATTTCGGAATCCCCTGTTCTGACTTGGGAAAATTATTGAAAATCGTAAAAAAAATAATTATGGTTTATAATTTATATGCTTAAATTTCTTGATGAGTTTACTTTCAATAATTAATTTTTAGTGAAGAGGGTTCGGAACTGTCGGACAGCAGAATATGGGTGACTTTAAAGAATAAATTTTACTTATTGGATAAACCAAAAATTCTGAAAAGTTTATGGTAAGAAGATATTTGAGTCTAGTTTCAGGTAAAATTAGCATATCTTAATTTGGAGTTCTGTAGCTCAAGATAAAAATAATTTAGTGACTATGACACAAATGGACGACTTGAATATTCATATAAGTAAATAGTGAAAATTATAGATAATGTTACTTACAAGTGTGTCATTTATATTAAGGATGTGGATGGAGAGGAGGAGGAGGAAAAATATATGATTAAATTGTGTATAAATTGATCACATGCCCAATTATAATCGATAAATGTTAAATTAGAAATGATATAATGTTTTATTTCGAATATTTACTATGAAATTGTGATTATCGTTATGATATAAAAATTGAATTTGTAAGTTTGTATGTAAATAATACATCATTTTTTATTTATGTTTTAATATTTTGTTATATTATATGAGATATGGTTGAATATGTAGTGATGTAAATTATGAATTGTGATTGATTATGGATGAATTGGTAAAATGTTGAAAAGTGAGAACTCCTAGTTGAACCTTCGGAATAGAAAAAATACAAATGAGGTAGCTAGGTCAGATGTGTGGCACTAAGTGTAGGCCACTATGTGTACAAAGAGAGCTACGAGATGGTTTTAGGTCACGTGTGTAGTACTAAGTGCAGGCTACTACGTGTACCAGACGGATAGGTCGCATGTGTAGTACTAAGTGCAGGCTACTACGTGTACCAGAAGGATAGGTCGCATGTGTAGTACTAAGTGTAGGCTACTATGCGTGCCCGAAAGCTTCGATCACATGTGTAGTACTAAGTGCAGGCTACTATGTGCACCAGATAGCTTCGGCTACAAGGGTGGTACTATGTGTAGGCCACCGTGTATCTGTTATTATTCCCATGAGTTCAACAGGAAATTGACTAAGTGAAAATACATGTGATCAAGTAACGACTAAGTGTAATTGAATATGACTATGTGATGAATAAGTGATTTGTCAATTTAAATTGTGATTGGCAGGAAGAGTTAGTGAGTTGCATGTCTATGAATTGTTACACGTGTTTGTCTGAAATACGAGGAAATGATGGTACTTGATACATGGAAATATGAGACTGTGATATATAAAAACATGGAATATGTTTGATAAATGTGTTTATTCATAATTATAGAATTGTACACCTCAAGTGTACTATTTGTGTAAAGATGATGTTTCAAATGATTTGATGAGTAGAACTCAAATATGAAGTAGTTAGAAATCAAGATAAATTGTTATGAAAATGTATATGAAATACAGAGGTATGATTATTATATATGATATGAATACATAATGTGAAAAAGTATAAGTATAAGAGGAATATAATAAGAATTGAGCCCATATATGTTTCTTTTTATTTATATGAAGGGTACGACTAACAAATGGTAATAAGTATAAGGCTTGGTTGAATATCTTAAATTGGTTCTTGACTGTATTAAAATGTTGGTAAAGATAAAGGATCAAGTGAGTGAGAAATATGGCTTGGAAAATAGCCTAATTTTCGTCCACACGGGTAGACACACGAGCGTGTGTCTAGGCCGCGTGTGACAAGCGATCTACCCCATGGGCATATGGTCCGGCTGTGTGTCCCCTGCATCTTGAATTTTATCTTCGAATTGGCCACACGGGCAGAGACATGGCTGTGTGTCTCAGCCGTGTGGAGGACACGGCCCAGAACATGGGCGTGTGACCCTTATATGTGAGAAAAAAACTTAAAAGTTGCGAAAAATTTTCCTGATGATCCTGTTTAGTCTCGACCCGATCTTAATGCATGATTTGGACCTCGAGGGTCCGTTAAAGGAACATTTATAATTAGTCTCGGTATTTGAACAATAATGATTTCAAATTATCTGTAAGTGTTCTGTACTCCTTGGTAATGCCTCATAACCCTGTTCCGGTGACGAATACGGGTTTGGGGGTGTTACGTTTAGTGGTATAAGAGCTACAGTTTAGTCGGTTCTCAGACCTAACGTAGCATATGTGAAGTCTAAAAATACATGCCATTATAAAACCTGTGATAGTGTGATATCTCTCGACTTTGATGAGAATTATTTTACTAATAGATAGAGATGCTTCCAACCGAGCTAATTCCAATAGTGATGAAAGTGATATTTGAGTATTTAATAGAAAAAGGGGAATTGCCTATGATGAGTAAAGATTTATAAAGGTACGAAATAAATGTTTGTAATGAATATATTAATGATAAAAGTCATGTTATGTGTTCATATATGAAAGCCAAATTTTGAGGCTTTATGACCTTTGCCCCCTCATAAGTATAGTTTTATACAGAGAAATTTACCAGACTTATATTGATTAAGTTTACAAGTGTGAAATTGAAGAGTTCAGTGGCTAAATGATTAATAATGCATATAGAACTAAGAATGGGTTAGTTAGTAAAAATTATTATAATTGATTCTTAGCTGCTTGATTTCTCGAGCTAAAATCTTAACTGGTTCTTCCCCGTAAGTCATGTCGGAATGAATCTCTATCTCTGACGGGGTAATTACATGTGAAGGATCTGATCGGTAGCGTCTCAACATTGACACGTGAAACACATCATGTATCTTTTCTAACTCAGATGGCAAAGCCAATCGGTAAGCTACCGGCCCAACTCTCTTATTAATATCATATGGTCCAATGAAATGTGGGCTCAACTTGCCTTTCCGGCCAAATCTTAGAACTTTTCTCCATGGTGACACTTTCAAGAAAACTTTATCCCCGACTTGGTACTCTATCTCTTTTCTTCTTAAATCCGAGTAGGATTTCTGTCTGTCTGCTGCAGCTTTTAAACACTCTCGTATCACTCTCACTTTCTCTTCAGCTTCTCTAACCAAATCAACTCCATGAATTTGATTTTCTTTCAATTCAGTCCAAAATAAAGGCGTTCTGCAATTACGCCCATATAGAGCCTCATAAGGCGCCATCTTTAAGCTCGACTGAAGGCTATTATTGTAGGCAAATTCAACCATTGGAAGAAACTTTTCCCAACTACCTTGGAATTCAAGATACAACACTAAAGCATATCTTCGAGTACTTGTATTAACCTCTCCGATTGTCCATCAGTTTGAGGATGAAAAGCTGTACTAAAGCTTAACTTTGTACCCAGGGCCTCTTGTAACTTCTTCCAGAATCTGGATGTGAATCTCGGATCTCTATCAGATATGATTGACAAAGGAACTCCGTGAAATCTTACTATTTCAGAAACATACAAGCTTGCCAGCTTATCGAGTGAGTAATCCACTCGTACAGGTATAAAATGGGCTGACTTCGTGAGTCTATCGACTACAACCGATATAGCATCTTTCTTGCTCGGTGACAACGGTAAACCCGTTACAAAATCCATAGTGATACGGTCCCATTTCCACTCGGGAACCAAAATGGGTTGAAGCAAACCTGAAGGTACTTGGTGTTCAGCCTTTACTTGTTGGCAAATCAAGCATCTTGAAACGAACTATGAAATATCTTTCTTCATTCTCGACCACCAATACTGTTGCTTCAAATCATTATACATCTTTGTACTACCCGGATGTACAGATAAACATCCGTTTTGTGCCTCATGCAAAATTCTCTGAATAAGCTCTTCCTTTCTTGGTACACAAACTCTATCTTTAAACATCAAACATCCATCGAAATTAATCCTAAAGTCAGATTCAATATCTGACTCGCACTGAGCTTTCTTGGCTTGCAATTCGCTATCTTCTTTCTGAGCCTCAAAGATCTCTTGGAGGAATACTGGTCTAACTCTCAACTCAGCTAGAATAGAACCATCATCGAATAAAGTCATTCGTGAATTCATTTCCCTTAATGCAAATAGGGACTTTCTGCTTAAAGCATCGGTGACCACATTCGCCTTTCCTGGATGGTAGTCAATGATCAACTCATAGTCTTTTATTAACTCTAACCATCTCCGATGCCTTAAGTTCAATTCTTTTTGCATCATCAAGTACTTCAAACTTAGATCGTTGAAAGTGTCACGGGCACTCTCGAGGAACTTAGGCTGTAACGGGCCGGATTGAGCCAAAATGGGCTAAATGGGCTAATAGGCCCACATGAGAAAAATTGACAGAAAACTACCAAATAACGGATGCAACTGCAAAGTCTACAAAACTGAGACCAAAATCATGCTTAATGGGCCACACGAGCGTGTGGGCCTGTTTGGGTCGGAAATGGATTTTTGGCCCAATTGCACTGTAAAGACCCAAAGAGGGGTCCTGAGTCGCACGAGGCAACATTAGGGCTCCTGAAAGGCCGTTGAATGGTTAGAATTACTGAAATACCCTTGGTGGGTAAAATTACTAAAATACCCCTAGAAGGTAAATTATTGAAATACCCTTGGTGGGTAAATTTACTGAAAAACCCTTGGTGGGTAAGTTACTAGAATACTACTGAAATACCTTTGGTGGATAAAATTACTGAAATACCCTCAGTGGGTAATATTACTATTATACCCTTAGGGGCAGACTTAGTATGTTTATGTGTATTCTATTTGACTACTATGGTGGTACATTTTTGCATACATTGAATTATTATGCCACGACATCTTACTTTGGGTTGGGATGGATTAATATATATATATATATATATATATATATATTGGAGGAAGTACTGTACTGGTGGCTATGCCACATTATACTGATTCAGTGGCTCTGCCACGATATACTGACTTTAGTGGCTCAGACACAAATATTGTTACTGGCAGCAATGCTGCGATATACTGGCAGCTTGGCTGCATTCTTGGTGTGTAGGGCTGGGTGGGTTGACTTGGTCCCCACAGGAGTGCAGGGCTAGTACGGGAGGTGTGTTGGTTGGATTGGGTTGGGCTGCATTTTCTCTGTTTGCATCATCATGATTTTGGGGCCTTAGGCCCAAACTGATATTGAATGAGCTTTGGCCCAGACTGTGATTGTATTAGGATTACACACTGAGTTCTTGTAACTCACCCCTTTACCTTAACTGTGTAGGTAATCCCCAGCTGTAGAGGATTTGGAGTCGCGAGGGACTTAGAGATGGCCACTCGTTCCGCATGTGTTAAGGGTGAACTAAGTATTTTAAATTTGGTATTTCTTTATTTTAAATATTAGGTTTTATAATTGTTGTAATAAGGCCATTGGAGCTATTTTAACTTTTATTTGGGTTTTCTTTAAATACTGCAAATTTAATCAACACGACGTTTTCAAAACAATAAACAACTATTTTTCAAATAACTCATTTTCGTGAATGATAAGATCAAATTCTTTGTAATCGACTCAGTTTTATTAAACAAGACAAAACGCGCATTTTGAAAGAGTATTAAAATGAGTAAAATCCCTCTTTGGGCATAAGTGAGGAGAAATGAAATTTCGAACTTATAAATATGATTTTTAACGATATGTTTTCCAAACAACCATGTGGTTTCAAACATCACCTGATGTAGCACACTAGATCCGGTCGTAACGTTTGGGCCGGGTTTGGGGTGTTACATAGTCTTATTATTTGGCCTGATAACTCCTTTTTGATGAACTAACAGAACTGAAACCCAAAATCCAAACATAAATTTAAAACTTGATCTCTTCCTTATCCTTGGTCCTTTAGTACATTTCGAAATAGATGTCAAATCATAGATATTGAGGGTTTAGGTAAATACATCATGGTTGTTTCAAAAGATCAGAGAAAAAAAAGGAAGAAAAATGTGATACAATAATTATAGGTCCAACAAAAATGTGCAAAAAAGAAAAATTCAGAAAAAAATCAAAAGTAAAAATAAGAAGAAAAAGTATAAAATAGAAACAAAAGCATTATGAGTGAGAAAAGAGTAAAAAGTCAAGTGACAAAACAAAAAGTCACAAAAGCGAGAGAAAACTCAGTCATTAGTGCACCAACACTTGTTAAGCTGACCATAGTTGCTAGTATTGTACTGTGAATTCCTACATAGAGAGATAAGGAAGGTGAGAGAAGGAGATAAAAGGCAATGAGTGGAACGATGGAAATGTGCAAGTGTACATAATCGCAACAAGCAATAAAGCGACAAGTAAATGTCAAGTTATCGTACCCATAGGGACTTTGTAAGAAAATATTTATGAAATGCAATTAAAAACACTTTGGTGAAGGAAAATTGCTTGTTTTTAAAAAGGATTTAATAAAACTAGATTTTAACTAAGTAAATTAACTAAGAAAATTAAAAAGGTAAATAATTCCAATGCACGATTTCTCAGAAAAGCAAGTTTAATCAATATGACACAGTTGTGTTAGATCAATTACATTTCTTAGCTTAATATTACTATAGCAATGTTCATGTTGTTACGAATAAATTCACAGCAACTTGGTAATTTGTTAACTGCAGCACATATAGACTTACAAAATTCACTATCTCTTGAACATACTATTATACCAATTCAAACAATTAATCAATTTTAATAAGAAAGTAAAAAATTAAGTGAAGTAACAATATATTCCTATATTGAAATAGTTTAATCACAATAATCTTGCAAGTTATGCAAGGCTAATGTACCGTTTAATACCGTCGCTAATTTAACCCTTAGCTACCTTAGAAGATTAAACATGCATAGATTAAGTATTGTGTCAGTTAATTAAAATTTCAATATGATTAATAATTAATTCATTAGTTACCTTACAATTGTAATGCAAGTATAACATAATCATGGTTTTACTTAATCAAACAATTTACTAAAACCTATAACAACACAAACATGATTTTAATAACTTAAGTAGATGAAATGCAATCAACATGACACAAATCAAATTTAAGCCATGTTGGTTAAATTTAGAATAACAACATAACAAATATTCATAGACATGTTCATAACAACGAGAAAAGTTAAAGGATATGAAACTAGAATCAAATCCAGTGTTTCTCCGAAGCCAAATTAGTTTGCTCCTCTCCTTCTCCACTCATTCTGTTGAATCGAGGCTTCTATAAGCACTTGAGTATTGCTACCCAAGGCAGAAGAAATGCTCTTTTCCAAGAGGGAAAACGAAAAAGGAAAATAAAAGGGAAAAATGGGAAACAAGAAGAGAAAGTGAGTGAAAGAGAGAGAGATGTGTGAGATGAGAGGTGTGTTGAATGAATAGGTAAAAGGGTGTATTTATAGGTGTGAGTGGCTGCTAAAAATAGAAAATAATTAGCAGCCACACACTCCCCTTGGCCGGCCACCACTTATGCACAAGTTGAAGATTTCAACTTGCTATATTTAGCTAGGGGCAAATCTACAAAAGCATAATAAGTGGAGGGGTTTGAATGTGATTTCAAGGAGACTTCAAGGGCTGAATTGCAAGTCAATAAATCAACTAATTCAAGCTGGTTGAGTCAACATGTTGGACGGGTTTGGGTAGCCCAATTGCTCGGTTGGATCAGTATTTCGTATTAGCACAATTGGGCCTCCTTTCCATAATATAATTAATAATAATTATTTAACCCAAAATAAATTGAATAAAAATTAAAATTAATTATATTATGTATTAATATTCATAATTTGGACCATGTTAGGCTGAAAAATTAATTCGCCTCGATGCTTCAAAAAATTGTTCCACGGTTTTGAGTTTTTAGCAGTGTCCGCCGAGCCAAATTTCACCCTTTGTGCAAATCTGTCGAAAATAAATCAAAATTTATGAAAATTTATTATAAAATTAATCAAAATTAAATATGTTAGTAATTTAAGTACAATTTAATTATTTTATGAATATATTATATTTTTCGACAAGAATTACTATGAAACTGCTGAATTTGAGTTAAAAAGGGCATGAAAAAGCCTATATATTTTTGTGTTTCCACACTCCTGTAACATCTCTAACCCGTAACCGTTGCCGAAATAAGGTTACGGAGCATTACCGTAAAAAATAACTTTAAAACATAAATCTTAAACATTAACATAAACATAGCATAAATCATTCATTCACATGCATATCATCCCTTAATCGAGCCTTTGAGGCCTTAAAAATACTTTAGAAACAATTCGAGACTAAATTGGAAACATTTGGAACATTTAGGAAGAAGATGAAAAAAAATTGAACTACAGAGGTCACACGGCTGAGACACACGCCCGTGTCTTAGGCAATGTAACTTTTGAAAAAGGGACACATGGCCGTGTTCCAACTCGTATCCGTGCCCGTGTAACTCTCTAAGTTGGGTCACACGGCCAAGCCACATGTCCGTGTGCCAAGCCATGTAACTTTCGAAATGGCTCCACACGCCCATGTGCCAGGCCGTGTAACTGCCTGACTTGCAGGCGTTGAAACCTCTAGGGGACACATGGCTGTGTTGCATGGTCGTGTGTCACACACAACTGAGTCACACGCCCGTGTCTCAGGCCGTGTGGACATGAAATTGGCCAAAATCAAGCCATTTCCATCACCAACCCCAACATGTACCTAAAAGCATTTTGTGCACAACTTTAAAGCTTCAAAACCTTACCACAATATGCATGAAATGACCAATTCAAAAGGCCAAATACATTCAACCAATATGCCATACAAGGAACCTCAAAAGCAAACATACAACTTACCTAAACATATGTATATTTGACCATATTTGTAACAGCCCGTTTTTGGATCAAATCAGAACAATAGTTTTGGGACAAAAAATTTGAAGTCAAAATATTTATTTTATTATTTTAATAAGGTCTACAGCATGATAGATTAATTATGTGAAAGTTTCGTAAAGAAATTTGACAGTTTAAATGCTTAATTTGATAAAAAGGACTAAATCGCGTAAAGTGTAAAAGTTGTGTTCTATTAGCTAAAGGTGTTTAATAGCTATAGAACCTTAAAGTAAGGGTCCTTAAGTGGTAACTAAATCATTTGAGAGTTAGTGGATGATAGTGGCATGGCATTTGGTGTAATTAATAAATGTCATTAAGGTTAAATTTGTAATTAGTTAATAAAGGTTAATTAAAACAAACAAAATCAAATTTTTTGTCCATCTTTCTCCCAAATTGCCAAAAATTGATGATAGAAGAAACCATTTTAGGGTTAAAGCATTCAAAAACTTCAAGTTTAAATTGGTGAGTTATTTTGACTCGATTTTTAATGATTTCTATATTTTTGTGATCTTTGCTTCGTATTCTAGCTAGCTCATATTCTAGATTTAGAAACTGTTAAAGATTTATCATGTTGCCATTGTTGAATGCATGAGTATTTTGTTAGTTGATGATGGAAAATAAATCATTGTTGTTAGATATACAAGTTTTGCAAAGTGAATTTTGGTAAAAATGTCAATTTTGGATTAAATTGTGAAATATGAAAATTTAGTGGTTGAATTTTAAAATAGATGAAAAATATGGGCTAAAATGAGAATGGGCAATAATATTAGGCCAACATGAATTTGTATTAAATTGAATGAATTTTGATTTTATGTGATAAGGACTAAATTGTAAAAATGTGAAATAATGGGGCAAAAATATAATTTTGCCAGAATGTGTAAATTGTGCTAAATTGAATGAAATGATGATTAAATAAGTAAAATTTGATATTATATAGATTGAGATAAACGAGATTTGGATCTAGAATGGGAGAAAACAAAGTATCGGATTACTCGACCTAATTCGTTGTTACAGCGAATGAGGTAAGTTCGTATGTTTAATAAGCATTAAATTGTATATGTATAAATGCTTAATTGCTATAATTGTGGTAAATGCTATATTATTGAAATGAAATGTGAATGCTATTCAGTACGATGCTACGAAAATGACTGACAGAGATTTGATACAGCGAAAGTCTCGGTTGAATCTTAGGAATAGATAGGATACATTTGTCATGACATTAGGGTTACTGAGATTACGTGTAAGACCATATCTAGGATATGACTTCGATATGAGACTTAGTGTAAGACCATAGCTGGGGTATTGGCATCGATACGAGATTACATGTAAGACCATATCTGAGATATGGCATTGGTACGGTACTGTGTGTACGAGATTCTCGAGTATCCTTTAGTATTCAAATAGTTCAATGGGAAATGTTGATGAAACATGGTTACAAGTGATGGTACGACTCAGTCAAGATACTCGTGACAGAAATCGACAAGTAAGTGTTAAAAGTGAATTTCATATGATGAGTAAGTGGAAAATTATGAGAATTCATATGGTTCAATTGAATATATATAAATGTGATGGCTATTGAATTGAATACAATTTATATCTATTTGCTTATGCTTATGTAAATGTGAATGAATTGATAAGAAGTATTCAAACCATATGTAAACAGATGCATGATATAAAGGTGGATTTATACAAGTTATATTATAGTATTTATAATGGATTAAAATGAGTTTATTTGATGAGATGAGTTATTATCATACGAGCTTACTAAACTTTATAGCTTACTTTGTTATCTTTTCCATGTTTATAGTGATTTTGAGGCTCGCTCGGGTTGGAAGTCATCGGAGATCATATCACACTATCTAGCTATGGTTTGGTACTTATAACCTTTGTGATATTGATTATATGGCATGTATAGGTTTTGTGGTTATTTGTTGTGTATAATTAATTTTGGTGATTGATGCATATGTGTTTGATATGTATTTATCCATGAGATTTGGCCTGATAATGATGTAAGGTTTGATAAGTATAGGCTATGGTTACTTTGGTTTGGTTGTTGGAAGTGTTTTTGGTTATTTGAATGGCATGATTAAGTTATATGGTTTAAAGTATATATATTCCATGTGATATGGGTTATTTTGGTAAGCTTAATGATGGTTTAAGATATTCAAATGGTCATTTGGTATGTGTCGTGTAATAGCTTGAGATGTTCTTGATTTTGGTTTGGTATTTGAATGCCAAATTGGTTAATAAAGTATGTTGATTTTAGTATATGATATATATGTGAATTTTGGCTTATGAATCTTGTTGTTTGGTATGTGATTTAGTTAAGTAAATGATTGTGATATAAGCTTTGAACAAATTGGTATTGAAATGGTTTATAATGTGATGATTTGAGATTGATTTGGCTGTTTAATTGTGTATGGAAATGGTATCATTTGCACTTGTATAGGTGTGATTTCTTTGGGTAAGAAAGGTTGTAACAACCCAATTTTGGGTGTAACACCCCTTACCCGGGTTCTATGCCGGAACCGGGCCCGAGGAGTTACCGTACTAAAACCTCATGATCGCCACTTAGGCTCACCGTGACTACTCTCTTAAGTCACCTCAGTAACCTCTTTCTCGACTTACGAGGCCTCACTCATTCACACGAGGGCTCTCGAGACTATTCTGGAATCTTTTCGATTCTTAAAATTTTCCTCTTTTATACAGGGCTCACACGCCCGTGTAAGATAAGACACGCCCGTGTATAGTCACCCACGCCTATGTCCACAAACCGTACATAAAAACTCAAGCATTCTGCCAATGCCCCACGGCTAGGGTACACGCCCGTGCTCTCCAACTGTGGTAAACACTGACTTCACTTACACGGCCTAGAGTCTAGACACACGCCCGTGTGGCTAGCTCGTGGCCAATTTTGACTTAAAAGGTCAACATGCAGGGGACACACGGCCAAGTCACACGCCCATGGGCTGACCTTGTGTCACACATGGCCTAGACACACCACATGGACAAGAACAAAGCTATATGTTAAGCTCTTCTCACCCCTCTAG
Source organism: Gossypium australe (assembly GCA_005393395.2). Classification (NCBI taxonomy): domain Eukaryota; kingdom Viridiplantae; phylum Streptophyta; class Magnoliopsida; order Malvales; family Malvaceae; genus Gossypium; species Gossypium australe. Next base: position 60,589,105 of record CM016617.1, read on the forward strand.
CATACATAACATGCACTCATTCAACACATCCATAAGCAACTCAAATTAAAGTGCAATCTCACATAGATAACTACATCTTTTCATATAATATGGTAGCCAAAAAAGATGGCATAACATAAAATAGACTATCCATCTAAAGGCCAACACATCTTCGCCATTTACAACAAAATTCACTAACTTGTCTAGCCCCTATACATGCCATATACAAAACATTGAGTCTCATGTACCAGAGTGTGCTGATAGTGTGGGCGATCTTCCAATTGATCCTCGTATCTTGATTCAACACTTTTACTCTATAAAACAAGGGAAAAGAAATGGAGTAAGCTTTTAGTAAGTTTACACATAAACAATTAAGCATCATAGTATAAGCTAAACAACAATTAGCATCATACTAACATATAATGTCCAACTATGCTTACTCTTTCTATCCCTTACCACATTCCCAACACATCATGAGTCACATACTCATAACCATTGAAATGCACCCCTGCATTCAATACCACATTTACACAATATACAACATAACATCATATCTCGATAATTCATCCACACAGCTAATTAACTCAATAATACAACCACACAGCTAATCCACACAGCTAATCTACACAGCTAATCCACACCGCTAATTTCTCAGTGGTTTCGTACTTAGCCCACCACAATCAATTAATAATGTAGTATCGCACTTAGCCTACCATAAAGGTATTCATAGTGGTTTCGCACGTAGCCCACTAGACGATATACCTAACGATAGCATCACACATAGCCAGCTTATCGTCAATATGCATTAAGATGGTATCGCACTTAGCCCACCATTTAGCATTCTCACCACATATTTACATATCTACTTACTTAATCATACATCCATTCACAATTTCTACCACATTCATCCCACATAGGTTCTCAATCATGCTACACACTAGCTAGCATTAAGAAATTGTAAGTATGAATGCATTGTTTAAGCATAGACTTACCTCGATACTCAAAAGTATAGAAATATGCAATTTAGTCCACCACCTTGCTCTTGCCTCGGTTTAGATTTGGGCTTCATCTTTCTTGATCTATAATGAATAAATCAGCTTATTCAATACACACATTGACTAAATTGACACTTATCTCATACTTTGGCAAAAATTACTCTTTTGCCCCAAATCTTTCTCATAATTACACTTTTGCCCAAAGGCTCGTAAAATGATTTTTATTCAACTTTCTAGCCTTTCATGCTTAGCCGAATCACTTACTCAACTAAAGCATTCACCAATTCTCACTAAATCACACATATCTGACCAAGCTTAACTTTCACAAACTAGTCCCTACATGCATTTTCATGGAAAATCACTTAGCAAAAGATGTTTCTACTACATCAAGCTTTCATAATCTTCCATAAAACATCAACATACATGCATGTCATACATGGCCACATTTTTTAACATTCAATATAGCTCATCAAATAGCTAAAAATAGCTTATTCATGCTATTAGGACTTCAAAAATACGAAGAATATCAAAAACGGGGCTTAGATGCAGTTACTAGCAAGCTTGAAAGTTTTGAAGAACCCTAACAATAGCTCTTGAAAATTTTGGCAGCCTTGGAGAAGAGGATGAATGAATTTTGTCATCTTTTCCTCCTTTTTAATCATTTAATTGTTAAATGACCAAAATGCCCTTTTTGATAAACTTTCTATTTTAACTCATCCATGCCCAATTTTGTCTAAAAATTAGAATTTGGGTAAATTGCTATTTAAGGACCTCTAGTTAATATTCTAAAGCTATTTCACACAAATAGCTTCTAGAATCTCATATTTTGCAACTTTTGCAATTTAGTCCTTTTGGACAATTCAACCGAAATTTCACAAAATTGCTTCATGAAACTTTCACACTAACATGCAAACATAGCATAAACCTCAAAAACTCATACATAGACCTCGGATTTGTGGTCTCGCACCACTATTCTAACTAGGCCCTAAACTAGGATGTTACAACTCTCCCCCCTTTAGAGATTTTCGCCCTCGAAAATCTTACCAGTAAAAAGGTTTGGATGTTGCTCTCTCATCGATTCTTCCGTTTCCAAAGTAGCCTCTTCCATACCGTGTTTCTGCCATAACACTTTGACTAGTGCTATGCTCTTATTTCTCAACTGTTTCACTTCTCGAGCCAAGATCTTAATCGGCTCCTCTTCGTAAGACATATCCGGTCTTATCTCAATTTCCGTTGAAGGAATCACATGTGAAGGATCGGAGCGATACCGTCGCAACATCGATACATGAAACACATTATGAATCTTTTCCAACTCTACCGGCAAAGCCAACCGGTAAGCTACTGGCCCAACTCTGTCTGTAATCTCATACGGCCTTATAAATCTTGGACTCAACTTCCCTTTTCGTCCAAATCTCATAATCTTCTTCCACGGGGAAACTTTCAAAAATATTTTGTCACCCACCTCAAACTCAATCTCTTTTCTTTTGAAATCCGCGTACGACTTTTGTCGGTCCGAAGCAGCTTTCAGACTATTATGTATTACTCTCACTTTCTCTTCGGTCTCTTTTACTAGATCAACTCAATGGATCCATTTCTCACTAAGCTTAGTCCAATACAATGGAGTCTGACACTTACAACCATACAAGGCCTCATACGGAGCCATCCGTATACTTGACTATGACTGTTGTTGTAAGCAAATTCGACCAAAGGTAGATATCTCTCCCAACTACCTACGAATTCTAACACACAGCATCGAAGCATATCTTCGAGAATTTGAATTACTCTTTCAGACTGACCATCAGTTTGAGGATGGAACGCAGTACTGAAATTCAACCTCTTACCCATGGCCTCTTGCAACTTCTTCCAAAATCTCGAAGTAAACATCGGATCTCTATCCGAAATAATAGACATAGGCACACCATGCAATCTCACTATCTCTGCAACATACAACTCAGCTAACTTATCCAGTGAATAATCAACATGTACTGGAATAAAGTGAGCCGACTTCATTAGTCTATCCACAACAACCCACACAGCATCTTTCTTTTTCGGAGTCATCGGCAACCCCGTCACAAAATCCATGGTAACCCGATCCCACTTCCATTCGAGAACCATCACTGGCTGAAGTAATCCCGAAGGCAGTTGATGCTCAGCTTTCACTTGTTGACAAATCAGACACTTTGCCACAAACTCTGAAATATCTCTTTTCATACCCGACCACCAATAAAACTTCCTCAAATCATTGTACATTTTCGTACTGCTCGGATGTACTGACAAACATCCACTGTGGGCTTCATGCAAAACCTTTCGGATCAACTCTTCATCTCTAGGTACACAAATTCTATCATGGTATAACAAACAACCATTCGATCCCACTCAAAAATCAGAATCACCTTCAGATCCGCACTTAGCTCTCTTAGCTTGCATCTCACTTTCATTTCTCTGAGCCTCACATATGTGTTGACTAAATAGTGGATTAGCTCTCAACTCTGCCAAAATAGCACCATCATCAGCTATTGCTAAACTCGTGCTCATAATTGTTAGAGCATACAAGGATTTCCTACTCAGGGCATCTACAACCACATTCGCTTTTCCCGGGTGATAATCAATGACTAATTCATAGTCTTTCAACAACTCAAGCCACCACCCCTGCCTCAAATTCAGATCCTTCTGATCCATCAAATATCTCAAACTCTTGTGATCCGTAAAGATTCGGCACTTCTCACCATACAAGTAATGTCGCCAAATCATTAACGCGAAAACAATCGCAGCCAACTCCAAATCATGAGTCAGATAATTCTTCTCGTGCAGTTTTAGCTGTCTTGCATCAACACACAATCGAGACCATTAAACGACGCATCACTGTAAACCACGATCTTTTTCCCCGATTCTAGTTGAACCAAAACCGGTGCCTTAGTCAACATTGTGTTCAGTCTCTTGAAACTTTGTTGACAAGTTTCATTCCATTCAAACTTGACATCTTTATGGAAAAGTTTCGTCATCGAGGTAGCAATCACAGAGAACCCCTTTACGAAACGTCTGTAATATCCCACTAATCCCAAGAAACTTTTGATTTCTGACACATTGCTCAGCGTTTCCAATCCACAATAGCCGAAATCTTACTTGGGTCAACTCTGACACCATCACCCGACACAATGTGTCCTAGAAATCCGACCTCTCGGAGCCAAAACTCACTCTTGCTAAATTTAGCATACAACTGCTTATCTCTTAAAGTTTGCAAGACAATTCTCAAATGCTCTTCATGATCATTCTCATCCTAAGAATAGATCAATATATCGTCAATGAAGACAACCACAAACTTGTCTACATATGGTCTGAAAACACGGTTCATCAGATCCATAAAAATCGCAGGTCCATTCGTTAGACCAAACGGTATAACCAAAAACTCATAATGGCCATACCTTGTTCGAAATGCAGTTTTCAACACATCTTACTCCTTCGCTCTCAACTGATAGTAACCAGACCTCAGATCTATCTTAGAGAACACTGTAGCTCCTTTCAGTTGATCGAAAAGGTCATCAATCCTTGGTAAAGATACTTATTCTTCACCGTCACCTTGTTGAGCTGTATATAGTCTATACACAATCTCATAGACCCATCTTTCTTTTTCATAAATAATACCAGAGCACCCCGCGGTGAGTAACTCAGTTTTACAAAACCCTTATCTGTCAACTCTTGCAACTGTACCTTCAGTTCTTTCAACTCTAAAGGTGCCATTCTATATGGAGCAATTGAAATCGGTGCCGTTCCTGGAATCAACTCAATCCCTAACTCAACCTCTCTCACTGGAGGTAATCCGGGTAACTCTTCCGGGAATACATCCGGATACTCGCATACTATCGACACTATTTCAAACTTCACTCCAACCTCTCGAGTATTCAACACGAAAGCGAGATAGGATTCACACCCTTTTCTCAAACATTTCTCCACCACTAGGGACGAAATCATCACTTGTAGACTATCTGATCCACCTGGTTCAACCCGAACCATATCTCCACTCTCACATTTCAATTCAATAAACTTACTGCCACAGTTCACTAAGACATTATCGGTGGTTAACCAATCCATGCCAAGGATTAAATCAAACTCATCAAATGGCAACAACATAAGGTTTGCCAGGAAATAATGATTCTCAATCAATAAAGGACAATTTTTACACACTTTGTCCACTAACACATACTTTCCTAACGGGTTTGACACCTTAACCACAATATCCTTAGACTCAACGGTTATACTCAAACTAGATGCTAATCTCATGCAAATATAAGAATGAGTAGACCTTGGATCTATTAAAGCAATAACAAAGGTGTCATAGAGAGAAAAAGTACCCGTTATCACATCTAGGGAGGATGCCTCTTCGCGAGTGCGAATAGCATACGTCTTCGCAGGTGCCCGACCCTCTGGTCTCACAGTAGAATCTTTGGACGTACTTCTACCACTATTCCCACCTCTCGGGTTCCTAGGTGGTCTACCTCTTGCAGACACATCACTGGATCTTATCTCTTGCTTCTCTTCCTTACCATCCCTCTAGGTGCAGTTTCGAATAAAGTGATCGAGGGAGCTACATTTATAATATTTCTGACTGTTACCCCAACACTCTCCGGTGTGATATCTACCACAACTTCGACACTCTAGTTTGCTCTTTGTATTGCCCACACTTTCCATCGAGGTGGCTTGGACTCTCGAACCCGAACGAATATTGCCCGAGTCTCGATGTGAATAACCCACTAGTACTGTCGTCTGAGGATTTCTTGTAATATCCTTAAAATGGGCTTATGCATTTATGCTTAATAGCATGCTTGAGTATGTTGTGAATATGTATAATGAAATTTGTGAACTTTAGAAAATAGGAGAAAGCCTTAGAAAATATTAAGTTTTAAGTCTAAAATAGGAAGCTAAGCAAGGTGGCCTTAAGAGAAAATATAAGGGAGATTTGACATGAAATTGGGCTTGGAAAAGTGGCTACAATGCGCCACTTAGGGCCTAGCAAGTGACGCCATATTCGAGGTGAAAGGGGCCAAGGTTCGAGTCACATAGGAAGCAAAATAAGGGATTTTATTATGCATGTTTGGGTCAAGGAGAGGTGGAAGAGATGGACGGCATCAAGGCACTTAAAAGATGAGTTTTATTCTTTTTAAATTTTCGGGTAAATAGTAAATAAATGATGATTTATTATTAGATTATTTTAAGAGATAAAAGAGAGGAAAAATAGGAGATCAACAAGGGAATGAATAGTAAGAGGAAGAGATGGCCGAATAGGGGATTCTTGGGGTGATAATTTCGGCAAAGAGGAGAAAATAAGGCCATTCCTCATTCTTTTCTTCCCAACAAAGTCTCTGCCGAATTCTATAGTCATTCTTCTTCTTCTCTCTTATTTTATCAAAGCCGAAAGCACAAGCACTCATAGCCGATTACTTCATAACATCCAAAGCCGAAATCTTATCCCTCTCCATTGCTGAAATTGATCTGTTCTCTTCTTCTTTTCCCAACTCAATCAAAAGCTGAATTCCTCTAAGGTGTGGAGCAAGGTGCTGTCGATTTTTGTAAAGAAGGTAAAGGCCAAATATCATTTAATTTCCATCCTTTTCTTTAAGACCTGTCGAAATCTAGGACTAATCCCAATAATATTGTTGGTTGCCGAAATTTGGAAGGATCTTTCGGGATTTGTCTGCTACTGTCGACTAGCAAAGGAGGAAGGTTTCGGGATTTTAAAGATTCAAGGAAAGTTATATTTGACTTTCGGCTATAGGCCATTCTTATGAGATTCAAAGTTGGAATTTAATCTAACTTATGGCTATAGGTATTTCGACAAGTCCTTGGTTAAGTGACTAATTCCGGTTGGAATCACAAGGTAAGTGAAGGTATATTCGGCCATATTAGTTACCATAGTAGTCGAATCTAACTAAGGACATGTAGGGGCAGTCGACAGTGGTACACAAAGTTCTCGGGATTTCAAATCGCAAGGTAAGCACTTATGTACAATCGGCCATAGCCCTATTTTGATATCGATAGATCTATTTCTTACATGTTCAAAAGCCGAAAACTAACCCTTTAGGTGATCTAGAGTTTGGCTGATTGCTAGGGGGGAGTACCACAAACTTTCGGGATTTGGTTAGTAACCAAATCGGCAACAAGGTAAGTTTCGGGATTTGATTAATTGGCCGAATGGCCTTTAGCTAAAATATTGCATGTTGGCTGAATGTAGGAACTTGAGATCTAAGGCTTTAGATCAAGCTTTTCGGGATTTAAGTGAACCGCTAAGTATACCAGGTGTGTACCCCACACTAACTCTTAATAAGATGTATGGCTATATTTTGATATATGTGTTTATAAGAATGTGAAGGTGGCTAAGTACCATGCAATGGTACAAAGTACTCAGGTACGTTTTCCTACTCCTACTAGGATTACCATTTGATCTGTTATACTACATATGTGAAACTATAAGAATGTGAAATAAGACATTATATTGCATGATATGTATGACATGGGCATTTGGGTGATTATGAAAGGGGAAGTGAATGTGGTGACTATTGTCACGATATAAGAATGTGGTGACCTCGGTCACATTATCTGAATGTGGTGTCTCATGACACGAAATATTATCTGGTGGCTATGCCACGAATTTTATAAGGGCGATGAGCACGTCGGCTGCAGCGACTGCCTTCAATGGTGTGTAGCGGATGGAGGGTTGACTTAGTAGTCCCTACGGTGTGCAGGTTGGTACGGGTGATGTGTAGCGGTTGGTAACTAGGCTTGGGTTCGGGAATGCATCATTAATTGTAAATTATGATATGTATGTGTATGATTTGATATGCCTGAATCTATTTGGACTTAGTGTTCGTGTACACATTGAGTCTGTTTGACTCACCCCGTTGTGGGAACATTTTTCAGGTGATGATCAGTAATGGACCGGGTTGGCAGGAGCTTAGTGGTGGCCATGCTCAGCAAGGAAATTTATTTTACTTGGACATTTTATTTTATTTAAGTATTTTGGATTTATTCGGGTTTGTTTTGATGTAATAAGGCCATAGTACGAACTATTTTTATGCATGCATGTTTATTATTTCCTCTTGAAACTAAACTTTTATCAAATTAAAGACTAAGCAAATTTCTATTTCATAATGAACCCTAAATGTTTTGACACCTAAGGGAAAATGCTTTTCAATCTAAAGATGGAATCTAAGACAAAAAATCGACATGTCTTTTAAATGCAAAGTTTTAACAAAACCCTGTTTTCAAAAGAAATAACTGGTTTCCAACTTAAGCCCAACCCAATTCGAGCTTTCTCCCAGAATCACTTAATGTTTTCCAAAGAACAAATGAATTCGAACCGATTTTTCTTAAGGAACATACCAAATCTGGTCGAGGCTCGTGGGCTGGGTTTGGGGTGTTTCAGCTTGGTATCAGAGGCCAGTTTTAAACTCTCGGCCTTGGGTTTAAGGCCCAAAATGTTTTCAAAATTAAGCCCAAAAGAATTTTGGTAAAAATATTTTTGTAATAAGCAGGTTTTGCTGGCATGACACCTAAGTCTCCGACCCGAAGTCCACCAGGTAAGTACCCCTATCTCTTGTGTGAATTATGCTATGACTCGTAGAAGGGTAGAAAATGGAACGTAGAATAGTATATTAGGTATTTGAACCCTAGGACTAGTTTACCCCAACAGTTACATAAGATTTTAAATGCCTAATTAAACAAACCTATGGTTAAGTCGCCGAGTTAGGGTGTGGCAACCATTGTGCGCATGTCTAGGATTGGTATTCGGTGGGAGCTTGGTATTTAAGCAGTCCGCGTGACTCACCTCCTCTCCACTCGAATCCTACCTGGTGCGTAGCTTCGGTTCACCCTAACCAAGAGGACTTATTCATAGGCTAAACCCAATAACTAAAACCCGAAAGGGACCAGCCGTATTTTTATGGAAACCCTAGTTTGAAAACTCTTAAAATTACCCTTTTAATTTGTAAAAACTATTTTTCAAAATTTTCCTGAAATATTCTTGATTTACAAAATTACTAAAATACCCCTAGTGGTAAAATTACAAAAATGCCCTTGGTTTCTAAAATTTCCCATACTATCCCCAATTTTAATAAAATTTTCTACTTTGCAAAAAAAAAAAAATCACAAAACCCTGTTTTGCGAAAATTCAAGATACCCTGATTTGAAAATGTACCAAACTACCCCTGCTTTACAAAATTTCCAAAATGACTCCGGTTCCCAAAATTTCTGCAACAACACCGATTTGGAAAACAAGTTCTCAAAAAGAACCCTAAGTTTCGAAATACCTTGGATTTATAGAGATTTTTCAAATTGACCCCGATTTAATTACCAAAATACCCCTATAGGACAAATGACGAAAATACCCCTGGGATAGGAAAAGACAAAAATGTTCCAAAGAGTGAATGTGTGTGGGAGGTATTATGGAATGGATGTGTTTTCTATGAAGTAGGATAGAAAACTTGAACTTTGATTGATCGAAAGAATCACTCCTAAACTCTTTACATAAAACTCCTTCACGAATAATCAGTGGAATAAAGGCTAATTCATAAAATTTCTTAATCAGATTAAAGCGCGAACGTAGACATGAGCTCTAGGGGACGTGGTCGTAATGTGCGAGGATGCGATAGAGGCAGAATGGCCGTGTCGGAACCCGTTAGATCGGGTCAAGGGTCTGACAATGAGGTACCACCACCAGCTGTTGGTGTTGAGCAGGAAGCTCAGACGGGGGATGATGCTGTGTCGCAGGCTGTGCTACGAGTTTTGGAAATGGTGGCTAGAGCAGGTGGAAATATGGGAGCTCGGAAATCTGTACCCGAGCGACTCCGAGCCAATAGGGCTGAAATGTTCCGTGGAGTATCTGGGGTGGCACCCAGTACGGCTGAGTATTGCTTGGAAGCGACAGAACGAATTATAGATGAGTTGGATTTGACCCCTGAGGAGAAAGTGAAAGGAATGGTGGCACTGCTACGCGATGAAGCGTATCAATGGTGGTTAACAGTTCGTGATGGTGCCACAGCTGAGGATCTGACTTGGGAATATGTGAAGGCAGCGTATCAGAAAAAGTATGTTGGCACGCGTTACACTGATGAGCAGAGGAAGGCTTTTCTGGGGCTGGTTCAAGGGAACAAGTCCGTAGCGGAGTTTGAAGCTGAATTTCTGAGGTTGAGCCAGTATGCTCGAGGAGTAGTGGCTATGGAACATGAGCGGTGTGTCCGGTTTGAGGACGGACTAAGAGATGACCTAAGGTTGTTGTCGCTCCACATCAAGAGCGGGAGTTTTCTGCGTTAGTAGAGAAAGCTAAGATAGCGGAAGGGATTAAGGACTCTGTAAGGCAGCACTCTGATCGGAATAAGCAGAAAAGAGGATTTGGGCCATCAGGATCCTCTGGGAATGTTCAGAAAAGGCCTAGAGTTGATGGGCCGCGAGGTCAGCAAACTGGTACTGGAGGGCAATATCGTACTTGTGATCAGTGTGGGAAGAAACACTTAGGGGAGTGTTGGAAAAAGACAGGAGGATGCTTTAAGTGTGGGTCAAAGGACCATGTGATTAAGGACTGTCCTATGAGGCTAGAGGGGAATCGATCAGTAGCTCAGAATGTTAATCAGGCTGGTAGAGGTGGACAGCAGCCTCAGCGAGGCCGTGGTCCGAATGGCCGAGGTAATGGCACTAGAAGAGGACGTGGAACACCTGGCAGAGGTGCTGGTAATGCAGAGGCAAGGCAGCCGGGTCTAGTGTATGCAGTTCGCCGTAGGGAAGATGGAGACGCGCCGGATGTCATAACCAGTACGTTCCTTATTTGTGGCAAGCCTTATTTTGCTTTGATTGATGTGGGCTCGATCCATTCGTATATTGCATGTAGAGTAGTGGAAACTCTAGACATAGCCTCTGAACTTTCTAATAGGGAGATGACTGTAGTAAGCCCACTAGGTCAAACTGTAGTGGTGAATAAGATGTTTCAGAAAGTGCCTCTAGAAATTCAAGGAGTAGTATTTTCTGCCGACTTAATGGAACTACCTTTCGGGGAGTTCGATCTCATACTTGGAATGGACTGGCTAGTAGAGCATTGAGCCATACTGGATTGTGCGGCTAAGTGAATGGAGTTGAGGACTCCAGAGGATAAGGAAGTGGTTATGATTGGAGAAAAAAGAAACTACTTGTCTAACGTAGTTTCAGCGCTAAAGGCGGTTAAGATGGTTCGGAAAGGATGCAAGGCATTCTTGGCTTTCGTTAGTACGTTGGATACGAAAGAAGGAGGTGTTAGTGGAGTTCGAACAGTAAGGGAATTTGTGGATGTCTTTCCGGAGGAATTGCCTAGAATACCCCCGGATAGGGAGGTGGAGTTTGGAATTGATCTGCTGCCTGGTACAGCTCCTGTGTCAATCGCTCCGTACAGAATGACATCAAAAGAGTTGGTTGAGCTCAAGGCTCAAATCCAAGAATTTCTTGATCGTGGGTTTATCCGACCCAGTGTGTCTCCATGGGGAGCACCGGTCTTGTTCGTAAAGAAGAAGGACAGAACTATGCGTATGTGCATAAATTATCGTCAGTTGAATAAACTGACCATCAAGAACAAGTATCCTTTGCCAAGGATAGACGGCTTGTTCGATCAGCTGAAGGGGGCAGCGGTATTCTCGAAGATAGATTTAAGGTCTGGATATCATCAGCTTAAGGTGAAGGAAGGGGATATTCACAAGACAGCTTTTCGGACAAGATATGGGCATTTTGAGTTCGTGGTAATGCCGTTTGGGTTGACGAATGCCCCAGCTGCGTTCATGGATATGATGAACCGGGTTTTTTAGCCTTACTTGGATAGGTTCGTCGTTGTGTTCATCGATGACATTCTGGTGTACTCCAAGTCTGGGGAGGAACATGATGAGCATCTCCGGGTTGTGTTGCAAGTGTTAAGGGAAAAGAAGCTTTATGCCAAATTCAGCAAGTGTGAATTCTGGCTTAAGGAAGTTGCGTTCTTAGGACATGTGGTGTCTGCTGAAGGAATAAGGGTGGATCCTAGGAAGATTGAGGCGGTGTTGGATTGGAAACCACCTAAGTCAGTGGCCGAGATTCGTAGTTTCTTGGGTCTGGCAGGCTACTACAGAAGGTTCGTGGAAGGATTCTCATCGATAGCCGTGCCTTTGACAAAGTTGTTGAGGAAGGAAGTGCCTTTCGTGTGGACAGAAAAGAAACAAGAGAGCTTTGAGAAGCTCAAGAGGGTCTTGACTGAAGCTCCGGTCTTGATTCAGCCGGAGGCAGGAAAGGATTTCGTGGTGTATTGTGACGCTTCCCATACAGGATTAGGATGCGTATTGATGCAAGATGGGAAAGTAGTCGCTTATGCGTCTCGGCAACTAAGGCCACATGAGGTTAACTACCCAACTCACGATTTGGAATTGGCGGCAGTGGTCTTTGCTCTTAAGGTGTGGAGGCACTATCTTTATGGGGAAAAGTCGGTGATCTACACAGACCACAAGAGTCTTAAGTACCTGTTGACTCAGAAGGAGTTACACCTGAGACAGCGAAGGTGGGTGGAGTTATTGAAGGACTACGATTGTTCAATAGAGTATCATCCAGGCAAGGTGAATGTGGTGGCAGATGCCCTAAGTCGGAAGGTTGTATCGGATCTGAGGGCGATGTTTACACATTTGAGCTTGTATGATGATGGAAGTCTACTGGCAGAGCTGCAAGTTAAGTCGACGTGGTTGAATGAAGTGAAGGAGGGACAGTTGGTGGATGATGAGTTAAGTGCTAAGCTACAGCAAGTGCAGAATGGAGAGCTAGAAGATTATGGCATTAGTGACGATGGAGTATTGTGCTTCAAGGGTAAGGTCTGTATGCCTAAGGATCAGGAGTTAAGACAGAGAATTCTTCAGGAATCGCATGGTAGCCCTTATGCTATTCATCCTGGAGGTAATAAGTTGTATAGAGATTTACGGGAATAGTTTTGGTGGCCTGGACTTAAGAGGGAAGTTACAGAATTAGTTGGCAAGTGCTTGACGTGTCAGCAAGTTAAGGCTGAACACCAAGTTCTGTCAGGATTACTTCAACCGATAATGATTCCGCAGTGGAAGTGGGAGCAAATTACCATGGACTTCGTTAGTGGGTTTCCCCGTACGCCTATTAAGAAGGACTCGGTATGGGTGATAGTAGATCGGTTGACAAAGTCCGCACATTTCATCCCAGTGAGAGTTGACTATTCTCTGCAAAAGTTGGCAAAATTGTATGTGGCTGAAATTGTAAGGTTGCATGGAGTTCCACAATCGATTATTTCGGATAGGGACCCAAGGTTTACGTCTCGGTTCTGGAAAGCTCTACATCAGGCTTTAGGCACCAAATTGGACTTCACCACGGCATTTCATCCACAATCCGACGGGCAGTCTGAACGAGTGATCCAAGTGTTAGAGGATATGTTGAGAGGCTGTGTGATGGATTTTAGAGGAAGTTGGGAGGAATATTTGCCTTTAGCTGAGTTTGCCTACAACAACAGCTATCAAGCCAGTATTCGGATGGCACCGTATGAAGCGCTGTATGGACGGAAGTGTCGAACACCTACGTATTGGACGGAATTAGGAGAACGTCGAGTTTTGGGTCCAGAGTTAGTGGCGGAATCCGAAGAGAAGGTTGAGATAATTCGAGCTCGGTTGAAGGAAGCATCTGATAGACAGAAATCCTACGCGGATCTCAGACGAAAAGAGATAGAATTTAATGTGGGAGATCAAGTATTTCTCAAAGTTTCGCCTTGGAAGAAGGTGATGAGATTTGGGCGAAAAGGGAAGTTAAGTCCAAGGTTTATAGGACCTTATCGGGTACTGAAGCGAGTTGGACCAGTGGCATACCAGTTGGAGTTGCCACCAAAGTTGAAGAGATGCACGACGGATTCCATGTGTCCATGCTACGTCATTATCAATCGGATCCATCTCACGTGGTTCCGGTTGAAGAGGTGGAGCTAAGGCCAGATTTGTCCTACGAGGAAGAGCCGATTCAGATCTTGGAACGAGATGTGAAAGTGTTACGACGAAAATCAGTGCCTTTAGTCAAAGTGTTATGGCGCAATCATGGATCAGAAGAAGCTTCGTGGGAGCCAGAAGAAGCAATGCGACAGCAATACCCTCACTTATTTTAGCCAGGCAATTTCGAGGACAAAATTATTTTAAGGGGGTAGAACTGTAATATCCTTAAAATGGGCTTATGCATTTATGCTTAATAGCATGCTTGAGTATGTTGTAAATGTATATAATGAAATTTGTGAACTTTAGAAAATAGGAGAAAGCATTAGAAAATATTAAGTTTTAAGTCTAAAATAGGAAGCTAAGCAAGGTGGCCTTAAGAGAAAATATAAGGGAGATTTGACATGAAATTGGGCTTGGAAAAGTGGCTGCAAGGCGCCACTTAGGGCCTAGCAAGTGACGCCATATTCAAGGTGAAAGGGGCCAAGGTTCGAGTCACATAGGAAGCAAAATAAGGGATTTTATTATGCATGTTTGCGTCAAGGAGAGGTGGAAGAGATGGACGGCATCAAGGCACTTAAAAGATGAGTTTTATTCTTTTTAAATTTTCTGGTAAATAGTAAATAAATGATGATTTATTATTAGATTATTTTAAGGGATAAAAGAGAGGAAAAATAGGAGATCAACAAGGGAATGGATAGTAAGAGGAAGAGATGGCCGAATTCTCTAGTCACTCTTCTTCTTCTCTCTTATTTTATCAAAGCCGAAAACACAAGCACTCATAGCCGATTACTTCATAACATCCAAAGCCGAAATCTTATCCCTCTCCATTGCTGAAATTGATCTGTTCTCTTCTTCTTTTCCCAACTCAATCAAAAGCCGAATTCCTCTAAGGTGTGAAGCAAGGTGCTGTCGATTTTTGTAAAGAAGGTAAAGGCCAAATATCATTTAATTTCCATCCTTTTCTTTAAGACCTGTCGAAATCTAGGACTAATCCCAATAATATTGTTGGTTGCCGAAATTTGGAAGGATCTTTCGGGATTTGTCTGCTACTGTCGACTAGCAAAGGAGGAAGGTTTCGGGATTTTAAAGATTCAAGGTAAGTTATATTTGACTTTTGGCTATAGGCCATTCTTATGAGATTCAAAGTTGGAATTTAATCTAACTTATGGCTATAGGTATTTCAACAAGTCCTTGGTTAAGTGACTAATTCCGGTTGGAATCACAAGGTAAGTGAAGGTATATTCGGCCATATTAGTTACCATAGTAGCCGAATCTAACTATGGACATGTAGGGGCAGTCGACAGTGGTACACAAAGTTCTCGGGATTTCAAATCGCAAGGTAAGCACTTATGTACAATCGGCCATAGCCCTATTTTGATATCTAGATCTATTTCTTACATGTTCAAAAGCCGAAAACTAACCCTTTAGGTGATCTAGAGTTTGGCCGATTGCTAGGGGGGAGTACCACAAACTTTCGGGATTTGGTTAGTAACCAAATCGGCAACAAGGTAAGTTTTGGGATTTGATTAATTGGCCGAATGGCCTTTAGCTAAAATATTGCATGTTGGCTGAATGTAGGAACTTGAGATCTAAGGCTTTAGATCAAGCTTTTCGGGATTTAAGTGAACCGCTAAGTATACCAGGTGTGTACCCCACACTAACTCTTAATAAGATGTATGGCTATATTTTGATATATGTGTTTATAAGAATGTGAAGGTGGCTAAGTACCATGCAATGGTACAAAGTACTCAGGTACGTTTTCCTACTCCTACTAGGATTACAATTTGATCTGTTATGCCACATATGTGAAACTATAAGAATGTGAAATAAGACATTATATTGCATGATATGTATGACATGGGCATTTGGGTGATTAGAAAGGGGAAGTGAATGTGATGACTATTGTCACGATATAAGAATGTGGTTACCTCGGTCACATTATCTGAATGTGGTGTCTCATGACATGAAATATTATCTGGTGGCTATGCCACGAATTTTATAAGGGCGATGAGCACGTCGACTGCAGCGACTGCCTTCGATGGTGTGTATCGGATGGAGGGTTGATTTAGTAGTCCCCACGGTGTGCAGGTTGGTACGGGTGATGTGTAGCGGTTGGTAACTAGGCTTGGGTTCGGGAATGCATCATTAATTGTAAATTATGATATGTATGTGTATGATTTGATATGCCTGAATCTATTTGGACTTAGTGTTCGTGTACACATTGAGTCTGTTTGACTCACCCCGTTGTGGGAACATTTTTCAGGTGATGATCAGTAATGGACCGGGTTGGCAGGAGCTTAGTGGTGGCCATGCTCAGCAAGGAAATTTATTTTACTTGGACATTTTATTTTATTTAAGTATTTTGGATTTATTCGGGTTTGTTTTGATGTAATAAGGCCATAGTACGAACTATTTTTATGCATGCATGTTTATTATTTCCTCTTGAAACTAAACTTTTATCAAATTAAAGACTAAGCAAATTTCTATTTCATAATGAACCCTAAATGTTTTGACACCTAAGGGAAAATGCTTTTCAATCTAAAGATGGAATCTAAGACAAAAAATTGACATGTCTTTTAAATGCAAAGTTTTAACAAAACCCTGTTTTCAAAAGAAATAACTGGTTTCCAACTTAAGCCCAACCCAATTCGAGCTTTCTCCCAGAATCACTTAATGTTTTCCAAAGAACAAATGAATTCGAACCGATTTTTCTTAAGGAACATACCAAATCTGGTCGAGGCTCGTGGGCCGGGTTTGGGGTGTTTCATTTCCTTCCTTGGATCTTTTCGACTGGGCTTGATACGACTTGCCTATTGGCCTCTTTCTAGCATGTCGGGCTTCACTCACGGCCCTTCTCTTTTCTTTACTCAACTCTTCGACCTTACTTGCCCTTTCAACTAACACCACAAACTCTTTCAACTCCAGAATACCCACTAGAAGTTTGATGTCCTCATTCAGTCCATCTTCGAACCTTTTACACAAGATGGTCTCTGTCAATACACACTATTGAGCGTATTTGCTAAGCCTAACAAACTCACGCTCATACTCTGCTACTGACATTCTTCCTTGCTTCAACTCAAGGAATTCCTTTCTTTTCCGATTAGCAAATTGTTGGCTTATATACTTCTTCCAGAATTCTTCCAGAAAGAAGTCCCACGTCACCCGCTCTTTCGGGACCACCAACGTTAGTGTCTTCCACCAATGGTATGCCGAATCCCTAAGCAAATATATGGCACACTTCAAGCTCTCATCGGGTGTACATGAGAGTTCATCAAACACTCTCATCGAGTTATCTAACCAGAACTCCGCCCTCTCAAGGTCATCATCTACCTTAGCTCTAAACTCCTCAGCCCCGTGCTTCCTAATCTTATCCACCGGGGGTTTCAGTTGGGGTGAACCAAAAAAGTTTGGGTAGAGCCGGATCTAAATGTTGGCTAGGTAAGCGTTTTGTAGTAAGAGGAGCCACTGGATTTGGCTGAGGTATAGGAGGAGGTGGAGGAGGTTGAGCATTACGTTCGCTCGAACATAGTCCGAGTACCAATTACTCATCATTTGGAGAAAGGCTTCCCGTGCCTCTTCTCCTTGACCCCTAGCCTCGGATCCACTTTGGACAGGCATGGTTCCTTGCACAGGAGCCGACGCATTACTAGCTGCTTCATCAGTAGTAGATTGATCGGGATCCATATACTATACGAAACAAGATTTAAAATCATCAGAAATCACCACACTAATATAGTACACTTATGGCATGTATAGCTAGACTCTTACACCTGCTACGGTAGTCCTAGAACCAACTAAACCATGCTCTGATACCACTAAATGTAACACCCCTTACCTGGGTTCTATGCCAGAATCGGGCTCGAGGAGTTACCATATTAAAACCTCATGATCGCCACTTAGGCTCATCGTGACTACTCTCTTAAGTCACCTCAGAAACCTTTTTCTCGACTTATGAGGCCTCACTCATACACACGAGGGCTCTCGAGACTATTCCGGAACCTTTTCTATTCTTAAAATTTTCCTCTTTTATAAAGGGCTCACACGCCTGTGTAAGATAAGACACGCCCATGTATAGTCACACACGCCCATGTTTACAAACCGTGCATAAAAACTCAAGCATTCTGCCAATGCCCCACGGCTAGGGTACACGCCCGTGCTCTCCAACCGTGGTGAACACTGACTTCACTTACATGGCCTAGAGTCTAGACACACGCCCGTGTGGCTAGCTCGTTGCCAATTTTGACTTAAAAGGTCAACATGTAGGGGACACACGGCCAAGTCACACGCCCATGGGCTGACCTTGTGTCACACATGGCCTAGACACACCACATGGACAAGAACAAAGCTATATGCTAAGCTCTTCTCACCCCTCTAGCATACATAACATGCACTCATTCAACATATCCATAAGCAACTCAAATTAAAGTGCAATCTCACATAGATAACTACATCTTTTCATATAATATGGTAGCCAGAAACGATGGCATAAAAAAAAAATAGACTATCCATCTAAAGGCCAACACATCTTAGCCATTTACAACAAAATTCACTAACTTGTCTAGCCCCTATACATGCCATATACAAAACATTAAGTCTCATGTACCAGAGTGTGCTGATAGTGTGGGCGATCTTCCAATTGATCCTCGTATCTCGATTCAACACTTTTACTCTATAAAACAAGGGAAAAGAAAGGGAGTAAGCTTTGAGCTTAGTAAGTTTACACATAAACAATGAAGCATCATAGTATAAGCTAAACAACAATTAGCATCATACTAACATATAATGTACAACTATGCTTACTCTTTCTATCCCCTACCATATTCCCAACACATTTACACAATATACAACACAACATCATATCTCGACAATTCATCCACACAGCTAATTAACTCAATAATACAACCACACAACTAATCTACACAACTAATCCACACCGCTAATTTCTCGGTGGTTTCGCACTTAGCCCACCACAATCAATTAATAAGGTAGTATCGGACTTAGCCTACCATAAAGGTATTCATAGTGGTTTCACACGTAGCCCACTAGACGATATACCTAACGATAGCATCACACATAGCCAGCTTATCGTCAATATGCATTAAGATGGTATCGCACTTAGCCTACCATTTAGCATTCTTACCACACATTCACGTATCTACTTACTTAACCATACATCCATTCACAATTTCTACCACATTCATCCCACATAGGTTCTTAATCATGCTACACACTAGTAGCATTAAGAAATTGTAAGTATGAATGCATTGTTTAAGCATAGACTTACCTCGATACTCAAAAGTATAGAAATATGCAATTTAGTCCACCACATTGCTCTTGCCTCGGTTTAGATCCGGGCTTCGTCTTTCTTGATCTATAATGAATAAATCAGCTTATTTAATACACACATTGACTAAATTAACACTTATCTCATACCATGGCAAAAATTACTCTTTTGCCCCAAATTTTTCTCATAATTACACTTTTGCCCCAAGGCTCGTAAAGTGATTTTTATTCAACTTTCTAGCCTTTCATGCTTAGCCGAACCACTTACTCAACTAATGCATTCACCGATTCTCACTAATTCACACATGTATGACCAAGCTTAAAACTTTCACAAATTAGTCCCTACATGCATTTTTATGGAAAATCAATTAGCAAAAGATGTTTCTACTACATCAAGCTTTCATAATCTTCCATAAAACATCAACATACATGCATGTCATACATGGCCACATTTTTGAACATTTAATATAGCTCATCAAATAGCTAAAAATAGCTTATTCATGCTACTAGGACTTCAAAAATACGAAAAATATAAAAAACGGGGCTTGGATGCACTTACTAACGAGCTTGAAAAATTTGAAGAACCCTAACAATGGCTCTTGAAAATTTCGGTAGCCTTGGAGAAGAAGATGAATGAATTTTGTCATCTTTTCCTTCTTTTTAATCATTTAATTGTTAAATGACCAAAATGCCCTTTATGATAAACTTTCTATTTTAACTCATCCAAGCCCAATTTTGTCCAAAAATTAGAATGGTAAATTGCTATTTAAGGACCTCTAATTAATATTCTAAAGCTATTTCACACAAATAGCTTCTAGAATCTCATATTTTGCAACTTTTGTAATTTAGTCCTTTTGGACAATTCAACCGAAATTTCCCAAAATTGCTTCATGAAACTTTCACACTAACATGGAAACATAGCATAAACCTCAAAAACTCATACATAGACCTTGAATTTGTGGTCTCACACCATTATTCCGACTAGGCGCTAAATCGGGATGTTACATTGGGCCTAGTCAGAACTGTGGTTTTGGGACCACAAATCCAACGAGGAAAAATTTATTTTTATTACATTTTTATGGTCTATGATTTCAGGAAATACTTTCGTGAAAATTTCGTTCGAAAATTTCGACGTTTGGGCACTCAATTTAGTAAAAAGGACTAAATTGTAAAAAGTGCAAAATTTGAGTTCTACATGTTAAAGGTATCCAATTGTTATGAAATTTTAAATTTGAGGTCCTTAAATGATAACTAGACTATTGGTTAATTTTTTGGACAAAAATGGACATGAAGTAGGTGAAATAGAATATTTTTAAGTTAGGGGCATTTTGGTCATTTAGTAGTTAAAATGAATTAAAAACAAAATTAAAAGCCAATTTTTTTCCATATTCAACCCCATGGCTGAATTTTACAAGGGGAAACCATGGCTAGGATTTTTCAAGCTTCCAAGCTCAATTGTAAGTCCGTTCTAGCCCCGTTTTTAATGATCTTTACTTTTTTGAAATCCTCGAAACACGATCTCTCAATTTCTATCATTTATTTGAGCTAGGGTGATGTTTGAAAATTTACCCATATGAGAAATGCTTGTGTTTTTATGTTTAATGGTAGAATATGAATGCTCGGTATGTAATAAACGACTTTTACTAAGTGATTTTCGGTGAAATTGTAAAAAAGGACTAGTTTGTAAAAGGTTGTAAAATGTGTGTACGTGTGTGAATAAATGGAAATTGTGGACTACTATAGTTATGAAATTGGTTCGGCTAGGCTTAAAATACAAGGAAATTGAATAAAAAGCATTTTACGAGCCTTGGGGCAAAAGTGTAAATATGACAAAGTTTAGGGGCAAAAATGTAAATTTTGCCAAAATGTGAATTTAGGCTAATTTGAGTAGTAGGATGAATAGATTAGTTAAATGTGTTGTTATAGATCAAGGAAAACGAGTTTCGGACTTAGAATGGGGGAAAAACAAAGAATGTGACAAATAAGTCCTTTACACTCATTGTGCTACCGAGGTAAGTTTGTATGTAAATAATGCATTGTTTTTACTTACGTTTTCATATTTTGATAAATGATATGAATTGTGGCTGAATATTTGATGTAATTGACAAAATATCGACAAGTGAGAAATTTCCCTGTTGAACCTTAGGAATAAAAATGGATACGAGTGACATGTTCACTAAGGACCTATGTGAAATATATGTGAAATTGTGACTAAGTGAATCCGGGTGCTGGTCTTAAGTTGTACCAGTTGATGGGTATATCGGCATGTGTTGCCAATACCTGACAGCTTGTGTGAGCAGCACTGAGTAGTAACGAATGACTGACAGCTTGTGTGAGTAGACCCGTGAAAGTGAATAGCTCAAGAACGAGCCTCTAAGTGAAAAGTGATGTGAAGTAGCTTTGGCTATAAGTGTGGCACTTATGTGCAAACTTCCTATGTACCAATAATATTTTGATGTGTTCAACGGGAAAATGACTAAGTGTAATTAAATGTGATTATGTGATGAACAAGTGCAGGTACATGTGTATATATATTCTTGAGCAATGTACTCGATATGTGATCGAACTTTAGTAAGGTTGATATGGAGTAAGTGTTACAATGAAGACTTGTAAATATTTTATTATGACTAGCTATTGGCATGACTAACTATAGATATACTTTAATGTTATATATGCGTAAATGAAAATTAATACAAAGAAAACATGATAGAGTAAAATTAGCAATAAAATAGTTTGGACAACAATAGTTATATCAATTTGAAAAATCACCAAAAATGGTGCAAATCGAATTAGAGGTTGAATAAGATATGAAATTAAAGCTTATTGAGTCTATTTTCACATAAAAGAAACGATGTAAGAAACGAATTTCATATTCTGAAATATTTGAATTTTTGTGAGACAGATTTAGAATGATTTTGGATCCCCTGTTCTGACTTGAGAAAATCATTAAAACTTGTAAAAAAATAATTATGAGTTATAATTTATATACTTAAAATACTTAATGAGTCTATTTTCATAATAAATAAATGAGAACATCATCTGGATCCTGTATGATTAGATAATAAATTTTTAGTGAAGAGGGGTCGGAACTGTCAGACAGCGGAACATGGGTGACTTAAATGAATGAACTGTACTTATTTACTAAACCAAAAATTCTGAAAATTTATGGTAATAAGATATGTGAGTCTAGTTTTAGGGAAAAATTACGGATCTTATTTTGGAGTTATGTAGCTCAAGATATAAACAATTTAGTGACTATGACTCGAGTAGACAGCTTGAGATGAACATGAATAATTAATGGAACTATGTGCAATTATGATTGTATTATCTTGAGAACATATTGTGAAGATTTATAAAAACCTATTAATAAATCACTTATTGTTTACATACCTACTTACTAAGCTATAATGCTTAACCCCTTCCTTTCCTTTTTCCTATAGTGTCACAAATGCTAGCTCGAGTTGGATGTCATCGGAGATTCTATCACACTAACAAGTTATTGATTGGTATTGTATCAACAATCTTCAAGTGTTTTTAAGTCTATGGCATGTATAGGGACTTGATTATGTGTTTATGTTATTATGAGTTGGCCTAGAGTGTTAGCCTATGCTATTTGATGGTTTATTGTTGTATAAGGCCATTTAATGTGGCCAATATTTGTTATGTTATAAGTCTATGATGATGCATTTCAAGGATGTGTATGCTTGCATGTGAATGGTTAAGTGTGTGTGTGTGTGTGATTATGCATGACGAATGTGGTTTGTAAATGGTATGTGGATGTCTTAGTGTGGATGTTTGAATGCTTAATAATACCATGTTGTGTGATGATAAATTTGTATAAATGTATAAGTGTTTTGGGGTGGCAAAGTGCTTGGTAAATAGCCTTACTTGTGGCCACATGGTAGCCACAAGGCCATGTGCCCAGGGTGTGTGAAGTCTGCAATTGATTTTTGGAAATTCGAAACGCCACACGGCCTAACACACGGGCGTGTATCTCGACTGTGTGAAGGACATGGCCTTGGACACGGGCGTGTGCCCTTGTTTTTCAAGAAATTTTCTAATGTTCTCCAAAGATCTTAATTTAGTCCCGGACCACTTCCAAAGTATGTATTGGGCCTCGTAGGCCCTATTTAGGGTCTCAAAGATGAAAATTTGAAAAGTTTTAATTTGGATGAAATTTTATGACTCGGTTTAATACTTTTACAAGTGTATGTGTTCCGGTAATGCCTCGTACCTTATTCCAGTGTCGAATACGTGTAAGGGGTGTTACTGTAACACTCCTAATCCGTATCCGTCGCCGGATTAAGATTAGAGACATTACCGATCAAAACACAGCTTAGAACATACATTTATTACTCATAATTTATACAAGTTTCGGGTCAAGCTTTCATATACCAAAACCAAATTATACATGTTTCATATTTCTAAAGTCCGAACCATTTGTCCATCGAATCTATGACATTCAAATATTTAAAACATATCCAAGCATATATCATTCACTTTATATATATATATCAAACACGTGTCAATACATCTATTTCATTTGTCGAATATCAACATGTCATTTCCTAACTTCTGCCCATGTGCATATTAAAACAAATAGACCCATAGTACTCTGGTAAATATCCATTCACATATGTGACATTAGAACATTATAGCATAACCGAACATGCTCATAACGCTATTATAATATGCGCATAATTCCTAAACACAAAAGCCATATCAGACCATGACTATCAAATTAATATTATCATTTTTTATTAACAAGTTTTTGTGACTATGCCAATTCACAAGTTATGCATATTAATCTAGGTTAAGAAATCCATACGACATAATAGGCATACATATATATATTACACATAAGTAAGCATCTCATATAACCACATACAATTTAAATAGTCTCTAATTTACTCTCATTTTACCATAGCCACATTGAATATTCATGGACACAAAGATCATTAAATAACATACCAAACACGTATGCTCTATAATTAATCCAAAATACATAAGTACAACCAATCCATTAACCATATATTCGGTCCTCAATTTAACTCTCCAATGATCAACCCAAAATATTCATAAACATTTTCATTATTCATTACCAAATCATATAATCATGAAGAACATGCATCAAAGCCACATTCATCTTCCCAAGCATAACATACACACATATTATATCCAAAATTTAATAAACCCTCGATCATTAACATTTAAAACAAGCCAATTTCGCATGGCTTTTATACATTAACAAAATATCATTCAAATATTAATCTAGCTTATACATGCCTTAAGTTCAAAAGTCTAAACTTTAACGGTACCAAAGTAAGCCGATAGTGTGAATGACTTCAGTGACGATCCCCTGAGCTCGTAGCTTGATCAAAATCTATAAAACAGAACATTAAACACACACAGAGTAAGCTTACTAGCTTAGTAAGTCTTAAGCAATTATATTATAACATTCAAACATTCAATCATTATAAAACAATCGGTTCATGGCATTATATATAAATAATTTAACTTATAATTTCATCATAACCGAATGCCGTTACCTCACTTAACCTAACCATTATCATTTTCTTAACATAAGCATACCATTTACCGAATATATATATATAAACATATCTATGTATATAGATATACCTACATGAACATCTTTAAACCACTCTCATGTTTTCAAGTAAACAACATCCACATAACATAGTTTATACACATATCCCAAACAACCAAATGTACAACACATTCATTTCATCATTTTATTTGTTCACTATCATCACATATAACATATAAGTATGAAAACACATACCTTACGGCCGAATTAACAAGATTCATTTGCATAAGCTTAGGCTTACTCAATTTGTTCCATGATTTAATTATTTCGTAATCTAAGCTCGGAATTGCAACTCACCAGTATAAAATCTGCTAGGCTTTAGCCCGAATCGTACACCGGCACTAGGCTTGCTAGACCCGAGGTTTGAAATTT
This sequence comes from Gossypium australe, assembly GCA_005393395.2. NCBI lineage: Eukaryota > Viridiplantae > Streptophyta > Magnoliopsida > Malvales > Malvaceae > Gossypium > Gossypium australe. Next base: position 60,614,301 of record CM016617.1, read on the forward strand.
AAACACCGGCATTTAGCCTGCTAGGAACAAAGCCTGAAACACTTCACCGGCACAAGGCCTGCTAGGCAATAAGCCCGCTACAATTCACCGGCACAAGGCCTGCTAGGCTCGAAGCCCGATACACTTCATCGGCACAAGGCCTGCTAGGCTTAAAGCCCGAATATCAATATAATTAAACCATTTCATACACATTTCATAATACCAATATCACATATATCACATATAATTCATATTACTATCACATATCAAATTCAAATAAATTTTAACTACATTACATTATTTAAAATCAAATATCACTTTCGGCTTTGGTCAATTTCACCCTTATAAATTCAAAATTCAGCATGTAATCGAGGTTATAACTAATATTAACGGTATTAAATTGCTTAAAGACTTACCTCGAAAATCGTCGGACAGCAAAAACCGTCTATTCAATCACTTTTGTTTTTCCCCGATCCAAATCCGTTTTTCTTTGTTCTTGATCTAAACACATTCAATTTAAGCTCATTCAAATGCATTTCATTTCAATTTAATCCAAAAACACTTAAATGGGAAAATTACCATTTTGCCCCTAATGTTTCACACTTTTACAATTTAGTCCTATTTGTACAAAGCACAAAATACACCAAATTTGGTTATACACTTCAAGGGCCGAATGCTCCTAGGCTTCATACAAGACCATGCATTTCATTTTTCTCATGTTTTAGTCCTTCAAGAATTTATTCTTTCCAAATTAGTCGCTAACACTCAATTTCACCAAAATTTCTAATTCCAAACATGATGATTTAAAACATACTATTAATAATCTACCATCAAACATCACATATCATGAATATACATCAATGGCTGAATCCTTAATATGTCTCAACTCAAAAATTTCAGCATGGGTTATATATCATTGAAAACAACGATTCCAAAAATGTAAAAATTATCAAAAACTAAACAAAATACATACCCCAAATTGAGCTCCCTAATGCCGAAACTCAAGCTTCAAAAATGGAGTTTCTTTCCTTCCCATATTCTGCCAAGAAGATGAAAAAAGGTATGTTCTCTTTCTTTCCACTTTGTTTCATTATTTTATGACTTAAAATAAAAGAAATAATTATTTACTTATTACTTATATTAACATATTATTATAATAACATAAAATTTATCTAATTTTTCCACATGTTGCTGTCCACTTTACTAATAATGGACTAATTGCCCTTTAAGGACTTCACTTTAATAAAACCATATCAGTTTAACAAACAATCAATTAAGAGGCCACTTCTAACAATTATGCAATTTAGTCCTTTAGTCAAATTAAACACACAGACAAGCAAATTAGTTCACAGAAATTTAACACATGCTAATTCACTTATCATCAACATAGAAACTAATATTAAAATATTATTCGGACTTGGATTTTTGGTCCCGAAACCACTGTTCCGATTAGGGTCAACTTTGGACTGTTACAGTTACAAAGGTGGCTTGTAACTAGCCTATTTTCGTCCACAAGGGCAGAGCACACGAGCGTGTGACTCAACCGTGTGTGACACACGGTCATAGTACACGGCCGTGTGTCCCCTAGTGTTGCAATTCGAAGCAAGTCAGTATGCTCCACACAGCCTCACACACGGGCGTGTGATCGGCCGTGTAGCATAAGTTAGTATACCCTACAGGTTTGACACAGCCTAGCACACGGTCTGACACATGGGCGTGTGTGGCCACTTTGAAGGGCACACGAGCTAAACACACGGGCGTGTTGTTGGCCGTGTGACCCAAGTCAGTCTGTACCCTCTGTTTTCACATGGCCGGTGACACGGGCGTATCTAGTGTCCGTGTAAGATACACGGCCTGCCCACATGGGTGTGTGTCCCCTATTTGAAGCAAAATTTTCTAAGATTCCAAAATTTGTTTTGAATTATCAGTTTAGTCCCGAACCATTTCTAAAGCATGCTTAAGGCCTTGTAGGCTTGTTTAAGGGACACTGTGATTGATTATGATTGAATTGTATTTGAAATGATAAACTGTATATGAAATGTATGTTTAAAGGTGTTGAAAGTCTGGTAATGCTCTGTAACCCTATTCTGACAGTGAATACGGGTGAAGGGTGTTACATTTATTGGTATAAGAGCTACGGTTTAGTCGATTCTAGGACTAACGTAGCATATATGAGTCTAGCTATACATGTCATATAGAACCTGTGATAGTGTGATATCTCCCGACTCTAACGAAAATTATTTTAATTAGACAGATATGCTTTCCAACCGAGCTAATTCCGATAGTGCAGAAAGTGGTACTCAAATATTTGAGCGAAAATGTGTTTATGATGAGTTGAAATTCATAAAAATATGAATAAAAGTTCATAATATTATGTTATTGATAAATGTTATGTTATGTGCATGTATATATGAGAGTTAAATTTGAGGCTTTACAACCCTCACCCCCTTATCAGTGTAGTGTTGTAACACCCCTAACCCGTATCCGTCATCGGATTAGGGTTATAGGCATTACCAAATAGCCAAATCTTTTTCAAGCAATTAATTCTTATCCTAAACAGACAAAGCACATGGGCATAGTATATATATGTATGTATATATATATATACTTAATATACTAAGTTAAAACATATTCAATATAATCATCCACAAATACAAAATGATCAAACAATATACTTCTATCCCCATTATTAGCATATTTATCTATTTTATTCTATGATACAAACACCTATTTAGTACCACCACCTTTGTATTCATTTCATGCAAACATGCCTCACGTACCATTTCGTTTTGAACCAAAGCACACCGAACCTTGTACTTGGAACTACTAATAAGTATCATTACGGTTACATGCATACATCACTTGGCTTTACACCTATGGACTAAGAGACAATACACTTCATATATATATATAGATACATATATCCGAATATGCATAACCTTAGCTTTTAATGCATAAATGCAACCTAACTTTGCATGTTATATGCATAGATCAAAAATCGAATGTGCCAACTAAACTTCCATAATTCATGCAAAATTTATGTTACTATTTGTACAATAATTGACCATACATGAACATAGGTCTCAAAGCTAACTTAACCTAAAAACACAAGCATATAAACCATGCCTTGACCGAACATTCATTACCATTTTTCCATAATTTGTAACTACTTATACTTATCATTAATAATGAATCCAACAAGTTAACTTACATACACAAACTTTGATTATAAGATCACTATTATTACCTAACCGAATCAACTATATTAAGCAACAACGACCCAAGTCAAGTTTTTCTCCAACTAAATACATAACATTTGTATCACCCATTCACATTTCAAATAATACCTAAACCACATCTGAATACAAACAATAATTCATAGCATGAGCAAGCCATTTCATCAAAACACATGAACAAAGTTTAACCAAAATAGATAGCCATCTTCGCATGGCTTAATATATATACATGATTAAGTATCATTAGTAATACAGCTTAGTCTAGCCTATACATGCCTTTTCGAATCAAAAACTAAGTTTATCAATACCAAAAGAGAGTCGATAGTGTGGTTGACTTCTTCAAAGATCCTTCGGGTCCGTAGCTTGAATCAAAAATCTATAAAATAGAAGTAGACAAGAACACACAGTAAGCATGCTAGCTTAGTAAGTCTTAAGCAAAAACATTATCACATTCAATGGTAAAACATTTAAACAACCAACTCATAACCTTAATAAACAGTTCTACTTATGCTTTCATTTAACCAATTTTCTTATCACTTTGATCTTCCTTTTCTCAATAACATCATATACATACATCTATATACATATATGCATATTCATAGAACACTTCAGTAGGAATGACACATACCTTACTACCGAATTAACAAATTCACTTCCACATGCTTAGGCATACTTAATTCATTCCACCAAAATCATTAGCACTTAATTTTCTCTTAAAATAGTAATTCAATAACTAGAACCTACTAAACATTACCTGAATCTCACACACCGGCACTAAGCCTGCTGAACTCAGAGTTCGAAATCATAACACCGACATTAAGCCTGCTAGGCAATAAGCCCAAAATATATATCACCGGCACTAGGCCTGCTAGGCATAAAGCCCGAAATATATCACCGGCACGAGGCCTGCTAGGCATAAAGCCTGAAATATATATCACGGCACTAGGCCTGCTAGGCAATAAGCCTGAAATACAATACAAATATTCTTGTAATACACATTTCTAAAAGCTGATTTCACAAACCAATCACATACTTCACATTTCTCCCAAATATTATATCAAAGATACACATTCATATCATATTGTCAATTTATGCATTCAAGCCAATTTAACCCATACATATTCGGCTTTTACAATAATATATACTCAAATTTATCGAACATCATAGTTTAACAGGTTCATAGATAATTCTTTGACATATTTCAGCTTAAGGACTTACCTCGACTATCGACGGATCGCGTAAACCGGCTATTCGTTAATCTTCGTCTTTCCCCGATCCAAATCCGTTTTTCTTTGTTCTTGATCTATACACATTGAAATTTAGCTCATTCAAGTACATTCCATTTCAATTTAGCCCCAAAACACATAAACAGGCAAATTACCTTTTTACCCCTAATGTTTCACATTTTTACAATTTAATCCTATTTGCATAAAACATAAAATACACAAAATTTCTCAATACTACTCAAGGGCCGAATATTCAAAGGGACCCTACAAGTCCATTTCTTTCATTTATTTTTGCAAATAAGCCCCTCTAAAATTTTATTTTTACAAATTGGCCCTAATTACTCAATTTCACCAAAACTTCCAATACAAAATATACTAATCTTTAACATATCTTTAATTTATAATCATCAAACATCAAAAATCACATGAACATAACAATGGCTGAATATCAAGCATGCTTAGATTTGAAAATTTTAACATGGGTCAGCTACGGTTCGAAGCAACGATCTCAAAAACGTAAAAATTTTCAAGAACCGAAATCCAACTAAGCTTGAATTTGTGATTAATGTTGCCGAAAATCAAATGAAGCTAACCTTTTTTTCTTTCTCCACATTCGGCCATGCAAACCAAAGGATGATAATGGCCATTTTTCTTATGTTTTATTACATATATATGTTATTAACAAATTACTAAATTAACCTTATACTAATAATTTTCATAACATAAATTTTAAGGTCATTTAAGACCATGACTGTCCACTATCACCACAAATGGGCTAATTGCCCTTTTAATGCCCCAAATTAAGAAGCCACTATCAATTTGGCACATTTTACTATAGCTTGAAACTTTTACACTTTACGCTATTAAGTCCTTTTATTTAATTAAGCACACAAATGATTAAATTTTTCTACGAAACTTTCACACACATTAATTCACATTAATAACCACAAAATATAATATTTAAAAAATTTCTCAGACTCAGATTCGTGGTCCCGAAACCACCATTCCGATTAGGGTCAAATTCGGTCTGTTACAAGTGTTACGATGAAATCCTTAAGATTTAGATTGAATAAGCTCACAAGTGTGGAATTACAGAGTTCCGTGATTGAAGGATTAATACTATGGTCAGATAAGAGAATGAGTCAACAGTAAAGACAGTACTAGAAGAGATATCGGATCATTTTAAAGGCTATTTGGATTATGCAAAGTCACTATTAAAGAAGGAGTTGACTTCGATGAAACAAAATATCCATGTATGATATCTAAAGAATATATTAACTGGAAGTTCTACTTAATTGATTTCTGTTAGTGATGGGATAAAAAGGAATCAATAATGACAGAATTAGACAGTGGAATAATGTTTGAATTGTAAAGATATCTGAGTACAACAGTATAGTTGAATAGCTTATAATGATCTTTTCTGGGTATTTTATGTGATCAATTATTCTCAGAGTGGCTATTTATTTTCAAATGAAACTCTTATCGTATGAGAACTCTAGCTAAACATACTGATAGACGAAAGCATTGTTGGTCTGTTTGGGTTATGATCGACATTGCTCTATTTTTCCCTGGTATTCTTCCATTGTGTTGATAGAAAAGTCGACAGTAAAATCTGTATGATGTTAGTATTCTGTTTCTACTGGTTATTGTTTTGTTGAGTATACATGAAGATTATATTGCTTCTGTCACAGTTGATTTCAATGCTTATGAGTGATATTTTCTTCCGGAATGTAACGCCCCAAAATCTAGGTATTCATTTTTTTATGTTTGTAAAAAAAATTCATGTTTGCTTCAGTGGTTAAGTGATTTGGGTGTGTTTGGGAGTATTTGAGAAGTCCTGGGTTCAAGCCTGGGCTTGTGCAAAAAGTTTTGTTTTTAGGGAATAAACCATTGCCTATAGTTAGTAGGCTTTTAAATTATTATGGGTAAAAGAAAGACATAAAAAGCTTGCTGGTCTAGGGGGTAAGTGGCGTGTTACCCATGCCAGAGGACTGGTGTTTGAATCTTGGTGGGAGCATTGGAGAATTTATTTTGCTGCTGTGCCGTGGAGGTGTTGGAGTTTGACTGAAACACTAAAGTGGTTGAGGAGAATTCAAATTGAGTGGTTGATGGGAGGTGTGATTAGGTGGAGAGATTTGAGGAGGGATTTTAGGAGAAAATCAAGGGAGATGAGGGGAGAGGGAGTGTTATGCCAAAAATGGACTCTAGCACTCAAGAATTTCAGCCAGAGTGGTACTCCTCATTTGGTATGCTTCATTTTGGTTTTTCTCTCTTTGGCCGAATGTGGTAAGAGTCTTGGCATATTCTTCTGTTCATTTCTTTCGTTTTTGACAACCTCTCTTTAGCCAAAAATACTCTTAGTGCTCCCTTTCTCTTTTACTCTCTTTTGCAAAATCAGTTTTATTCTGGCTTTCTCTGCTCTCAAGTCTACCGCCCCTCTCTATCTTCTTCCTCTCCCTCAAGTTTTAGGCTGCCGAATTCCCAATCCTGGTCACTACCGAATATACCTTTTCTTTTCTTTTGATCTCCTCTTCTCTCATTTTCCTGCTATTAGCCAAATACACCATCTTCCTTTCCTTGCCTCTTCTTCGTTCTTTTCCCAAATATTTCTGAGGCTTGCTGTTGTTTCTCCCTACTAAATCAGTGGTCTTGTTGTCTCTCTCGTAAGACTCCCAGGATATTACTCTTCTGAAAATGGTGAGCAAACGGTTTCCTTTTCCCTTGGCCGAATCTTCCCCTCTTTTCACCCTTCCCCTTTCATTTCTTTTTAGTGATTCTTTTGTTTCCCTTGCAGTTGACTGCTTTCTCCTTCTCTGTTGTTCTGGTTATCATTCTCTATTTGCCGATAAAGTTCTTACACTTCAAAGTCGGTACTCTTCTTGCGTTGTGGGTAATTGGATCATGTTTGTTGAACTGCCCTCGGTATTGGGGTCTTGATTAAATCGCTATGTTAGAATTAATAAGTATGTTTAATATTAGGGTTTTAAGTTGGTAATTGGGGAATCTTTTTTGATTGTGGTGACAGCTGAAAGTCTGGAGCGAAGGGTTGTGCTGGTGCCGAGTTGTTAAGGGCAGCGTCTGGTATTCACATTCATATGTACTTAAGTCGATCATACAAAGCTTAAATCATGCATTCGGAACTAAATCAGTAACATATGAAAATTTTGGAAACTTAGAAAAATTTCAACATTTCAAGTATCACACGCTCGTGTGAACAGGCCGTGTGCCTCACACGGCTAATAGACACGCCCGTGTCTTAGACCGTTTGAAAACAAGGCATATGGAATGATGGAAATGTGCAAGTGTACAGAATCGCAACAAGTAATAAAGTGATAAGTAAATGTCGAGTTATCGTACCCACAGGGTCTGTAAAAGAATTATTTATGAAAGTAATTCTAAACACTTTGGTGAAGGAAAAATATTTTATTTTAAAAAGGGATAAAAAAATACTAAGAGTGAAAAACTAGGTAAAATAATTAAAATAAAACAAAGAAATTCTAGTGCACAATTCCAAATATGATTTAATCAAGATGATAAATTGTGTTGGATTAATTATATTTCCTTACCTTAGAAATATTAAACTTATGCTTATACTTGTTACGAATAAATCACAGCAACTCAGTAATTTGCTAACTTATGAACACATTTACAAATAAAAAATCCATTCATCTCTTGTACATATTTCTATGCCAATTCGACCGATTAAACAGATTTATAAAGGTAAACATGTTATTGTAGATACATACTTATTAAATTAAATAATCTCTCGCATATTCCTATGTCGATTCAAACGATTAATTCAACCTAATAAGCATAAAAAAGACTATGTGAGGTAACAAAGTATCCTTACCTTGAAACAGTTTAATCACAATAATCTTGGAAGTTATGCAAGGCATATGTATCACTAAATACAATGCTAATCTAATCTTCAGCTACCTTAGAAGAATTAAACATGCACTGATTAAGTACTGTGTCCATTAATTACAATTTCACTGCGTTTAAATAATTAATTTTTTAGTTATCTAAACAATTATAATGCTAGAATAACTTAGGCATGATTTTACTTACTCAAGCATTTTACCGAGGCCTATAACAACATAAACATAAATTTAATAAATCAAGAGGACGAAATGCAATCAACCCAACACGACTTAATTCAAGCTAGATTGATTAAAATAACCATTTCAAAGACATGAATATTCATAGATATGTTCATCATAAAAACAACAGAAATTAAAAATATAGGGAACAAGAAGCAAATCCGGTGTTTCTTCGTGGCTTGACTGATTGCTCCTTCTTTTGTCTCTGTTGTCCTAGCCGATCAAGGCTTCTATGAGCACTAGCTTGTTGCCCCAAATGGATGAGAAAACACCTCTTTTTCAAGAGAGAAAATTGACACAATAAGGCTTGGTTTTTTCTTTGGAGAAAAAGAGAGAATGGAGAGAAGAGAAATGATGAGAGAATGTGAGTGTTGAGGGATCCTTTGAATGGAAAGCAAAGGGGGGTTTATATAGCTGAGGATGGCTGCTAAAAATAGCAAATTTCAGCAGCCAAAGAGCCCCCTCATGGCCGTCCATCTTACATGGCAAGGTTGAGACTTTGAACTTTGCTAAAATTAGCTTGGGGCAAATCCGTAAAGCCTTAATTTAAGGTGGGGTTTGAATGCAATTTGGAAGTCTTCCAAGGCCTTTTTGCAAGCTCATTTAATCAGCTAAAATGCTGATTTGGGTCAGCATTTGAATGGTTATGGGCTGCCCAATTGGTGGCTGGTTCGGTTCGCTCAATTTGGTTCAATTGGTGTGGTTCAACTGGGCCCTTTTTCCGTAATTAATTAAAATTAATTTATTTAGTCCAAATTAAGTTGGGGATAAATTAAAATTAATTATATTATGAATTAATACACATATTTGGACCGTCTTAGGCTGGAAATTATTTCGCCTTGTTACTTCGAATTGCTTCTCGGTTTTGTTCTTCTAACGGTGTCTACTGGTCAATTTTCGCCCTTTGTATGGATCTGTCAAAAATAATCAAAGTTCATTAATAATAATTGTAAAATTGACTAAAAATTAACATGTCCAAAATTTTAATATAATTTAATTATTTTATAAAAATTAATTATTTTATGACAAAAATGCATGATTTTAAGTAAAATTAGGTATGAAAAAGTATATAAATCTTTGTGTTTCCAGCATACATATCGACTTGTGTCACATGATCGAGGACATGCCCGTGTGCCAGGTCATGTAAAAACTGAAGAGGATGACTTTGGTCACACGACCAACCACATGCCCGTGTATCTAGCCCGTGTGCCCTTCGAAATGGCCACACATGCTCGTGTGTCAAGCCGTGCCACAACTGTAGGGTATACTGACTTATCAACACGGCCAAGTCACACGCCCGTGTGCTAGGCCATGTGCCATTTAGGGGGTATATTGACTTGTACCACAAGCCCAGTCACACGCCCGTGTGTGAGGCCGTGTGGAGCATACTGACTTCAATTCCATTTCAACACCAGGGGACACACAACCGTGTAACATGACCATGTGTCACACATGGTTGAGACACACACCCGTGTCCCTGCCCGTGCGGACAAAAGTAGGCTATTTGCAACACCATTTTTCCACCCTATTTTCACAAGAAAACATAAGCATAAATGGTAGCATTTCATAACCCAATAATCAACCATTCTATAACATTTCATACCTATATTATACCAATTGACATCATGCATAATCCATTCATATATCAACTACATAACAAGACATCTTTTTCACATTTTCATTCCATCAATTCCTTGCCCAAATCATGTAACTCCCCGAATTTTGGGCCTAGAAGAAATGGGCTTCGCATGCCGGAGGAATTGGAATTTAGTTGTGCATGTGAATAACATAAAAGTATGTCCGTTTTGGTGGTTAAGGGTCCTAAGAAGTATTGGAGAAGTCTTGGGTTCAAACCTGGGCTTTAGGAAAATTTTGGTTTTAGGTGAACAGCCGAAAGTATGTGTTGTTTACACTGCTATTACTGTAGATCGGCAAAATGCCGAAAAGCTAGAAATATGGCATATGATGCCACATGAGCGTGCGATCGTGCATTTGGTGAACCGAGCCCAAGCACATGGGCGTTAGTCTGTAGAGGCCACCACAAGCGCTCTCGTGGTCTTGGGCTATTCTGGGCCTCGTTGGGTCGAAATGGGCTGTGTGGGCCAGTGGGCTTGTGTGCCCACACGAATAAAATGTATGTGATGTGGTAAGTGTTGTTTGGATTGTGACGTTTGCATAACTGTGGCTGTTTCTGGGCTAAATGGGCCACACGAGTGTGTGGGACAACTTGGGTCGAGTAGTGGGCCTTAGGCCCATTTACACCGTTGTGACTGTTTAGGTTACTTAAGTCACTCGAGGAGATGGTGGACCTTCTGTTGGGTCGCTGAGACCCTGATTTGTAAAATTACCAAAATACCCCTGATTTGCAAAATTATTGAAATACCCCCGATTTGAAAAATTACCAAAATACCCTCGATTTACAAAATTATCAAAATACCCTCGATTTATAAAATTACTGAAATGCCCTCGATTTGCAAAATTATCGAAATACCCCTGATTTGCAAAATTACCGAAATACCCCCAGTTTGCAAAATGACCGTAATGCCCCTGTAGGGTAAAATAACCTAATACCCTCATAAGGTAAAATGACCGAAATACCCTTATAGGGTAAAATGACTGTTTTGTCCTTGTGGGTAAATGACTCACTTAGACTATGAATTGGACTGATTTGACTGTGATCGTATGACTGTGTTTTAACTGACTTGACTGTGGTCGTGTGACTGGTATGCTTTTAATATATGTTTAAATGACTCTTACTGAGCATGGCCATTTTGCATACACGTGTAATGATTGAGCGTGACATACACGACATATTGCATGGTGTTCAGACATTGATACGGAGGAAGTTCTGATAGGGTTGCACGGGTCGCATGAGATGACTGTGGATCCAATATTGATCTGTTAATGTCGCACGGGTCACATGAGAAGACTGTGGACCGACGGACGTCTTAAAGTCGCGTAATCTGATTATGGCTTTGTGCCAACCTAAATATGGCTCTGTGCCATCTTCATTATGGATTTGTGCCAATCGTATTTATCCGTGGCTATGTGCCTAACATATATATTGATGACTCTGTATCGATCATAGTTACCCGTGGATGTGTGCCGATCATATTACCGTCGCTGATGGCTATGTGTAAAACTTATTACAGTTACCGATAGCTTTGTGCCATCTTGATAATGGCTCTGTGCCATCCTGATTATGGTTTATAACCATTCTGCTTATGGCTTTTAGCCGTTCTTTCCACGATGCCGAGCCGTTCTGTTGACTTAGTGCCACGACCGATGCTAAGCTTGGTGTGTTGGCTGGGTGGGTTGATTTTATCCCCACGTAAGTGTAGGGTGGGTACGGGTGGTGTGTTGGCTTGATCGGGGTGGGATGCATCCTCCTACTGCTGCATATCTGTTTATGAGATCTGTCACTATACTAGGCTTAGGCCCACTTGTTCTGTTATTGGTTTGGGCTAGGCCCAATTGATTCTGTTATGGGCTGTGACCCAAATGATATTGTAGTGGGTTTTGGCCCATGTATGCTCTGAACTGGACTATACTGTTACTGTTAAAGGGCTTTGGCGCAGTCTGTTTCGTTTTTGTTTCTATGTACTGACTGTTACTCTAATAAGGGGATTACACACTGAGTTTTTGTAAACTTACCCCATTTTTAACCGTGCATGTAATCCCCAACGTTAGGGGGATCGGTGCTGCAAGGGACTCGGAAGTGACCACACGACTGCGGCTGTTATGCTTTGGACTTTATATATGTTTTAAATTTTGTTTCGAGTTTTAATTTCTGTAATAAGGCCTCTCTGGATTTAATTCTAAATTTGGGATTTTGTTACGTTTTATATCTATTAGACGTAGACGAGTTTTCAACCCAATTACTATTTTTTTAAAACTTACGTTTTAAACTTCTTTACCTTAAATTAGCTTCCGCAACTAAAAGTGTAACACCCTAAACCCGGCCCAAACACTACAACTGGATCTGGTATGTCACTAAGGAAATTTTATAAAAAGACGGGGCACTTTGGAAAACAAATATCAGGTTTAAATATTTATACCGAAAACTTAATAATTTATTAAGTTGCATAAGATATAAAGTTATAAAATGCCTTGGTGGATTTTAAATAAAAACCGAGATTTTGTACATGTCTTAACTTAATTTAAATATAAAATTTAAATGCCCAGTAATAAAAGCCCAACATAAAACCAAAACATAAATAATAGTCTAGTGGCCCAAGGCCTTATTACAATGAAATTTAAAACCCTTAATCAAAATATTAAAAACAATATTCTAAGTAAAATCTTCTGCTGGATCAAGAACTCTCTCGCATGGCCACTTCGTGCTCCTCTCCAGCCCGGTCCATTGCACTAGATGCTACCTGAAATTGTTAAATAATAGGGTGAGTCGCGAGACTCAGTATGCAACCCTCATGCACAATTAGATTTGGGCCTTAACCCCACAAAACATATAACAGAATATAATATATCAGAAAATATGCAAAGCCCAACCCAAATCCTAGGTTTCCATCCGCTACACGCCACCCTTACCTGCCAGTCACACCATTTGGGGATTTCTACAATCAACCCACACCGCTACACACCATTGATGGCAGACATGCTGCTCATCGTCAGATCATGGCCGTAGCCACTACAACAAGTTATGGCAAAAGCCACTACAACAGGTCACGGCAGAAGCCGTTACAATAGGTCACGGCAGAAGCCACTACAACAGGTCACGGCAGAAGCCGCTACAACAGAACACTTCCCCTTTCAATAAACCCAACCCCATGCTATCATAGAAAACAGCATACTTATCACATATGTCACCTTAACAGGAACATTCACTTAGGAATGACAGAGATCACTAACCTGGTGATTCGCTTTTACCCTACTCGAGTTTCAACTATGATGTCGGGATTTCGGCATTTATCAGAATATAACGGATTTATAACATATTTTAACAGGCAATCTAAATGGTGTGGAAGTGTTACACACATGATATCGCGTAGTTTTACTCCCTTAGTTAAATCCTTACTATATGGATCTACAACCCTTAGTCTAAAACCTTGCTCAAAAGCCGAAAGAATACGAATATTTGGGCTCCCCTACATTCGGCCAAGGGTTAATAAATACCCAAATTTACACGTTAAAAATGAATAGATCTCCTTACCTTGAAATCCTGAAAGTAACACGATTCGAGTGTTACTGGACTCTATCGTAGAGATCTAAGCGAGTGACTCCCCTTCAAATCCCGGAATGCCGCAAATAAGAGAAAAACTTAAGATTAGTTCCTTATAGCCATTCGGCTAGAGTCCCTAAAAAGCCGGAAAAGATTTAAATCTTACGAATCAATACTTACCTTTAGTTTCCTTCGAGATTCGGCACAAGCAGATACCCTAGAGAGAATTCAGAAAACACAGGAGATGAGATCTAAGGATTTTGGCTTTTATGGAAATCCCGAAAAAGATGAGCTGATGCGTTTTCGACTTTTAGAAGAAAGAAGAGAAAAGAATAATGGAGTTTTTGGCTTTTAGAAGAAAGAAGAGAAAAGAATAATGGAGTTTTCGGCTTTTAGAAGAAAGAAGAGAAAAGAATAATGGAGTTTTTGGCTTTTAGAAGAAAGAAGAGAAAAGAACAATGGAGTTTCAGCTTTTGAATCAAAGTGAATATGAGGGAATAGGGTTAGGAATTTCGGCTTCTACTCAGAGGAGAAGAGAAAGAAAAGATGAGAACCCTAAATGCCGAAAAATAAAGAAGAGAACCCTCCCTATTTATAGAAATTTCGGCACTTACCTATGAAAAACCGAAAGTGCCCTTCCTAATAACTAAAAATTAAGCAAATAAAAAGGGAAAATTCGGTACCCCTTTGCCATAAAGAAACCGATTTCTTCCCTCCTCTAGGTGATGGAATTTTGGCCAACACCTAGCCTTGCAGATAGGTCCTATCTTTTCTCTTTTTATCTTCCATATTATCAACTATAATATCTATATTATCCCATTCACATAAATCCTCCTATTTTTGAGCCTTGTTGCCATCCACTCCACCTAACCCTAATGCCAAAAATTAGCTAACTTAAATTAAAATAATTGGGCTCCATGAAACTTAAATTTGGGCCCCTTACTCCCTTGTGTGGCGTCACCTCCTAATATTAGGCCACAAGCCCACTTTGGTATTTTAAACACAGATACTACCTTTTAAACCCTATAATGCCCAAACAGATAATTTTAATCAAGGCCTCTACCTAAGCCTGAGCCCAATTTGGACCCCTAACACTTAGATTAACACATTAAACATATCCACCCATTAAACGCATAGGCCCAAAAATTCAAGATGTTACAAAAAGAGATTTTTAACGAAGTTAATAACGTTTTTGAAAGTGATTAACTTTTCAATGAACCACGTTTTGAAATTGAACGAACACAAATTGAGACTTTAGTTTTTAAATATTAAGAAGGGTTTTTAATGAAAACATGGTTTTTAAAAAACACTTCAATGTGACACGTCAGATTCGGGCCTAAGTTTTGGGTCGGGTTTGGGGTGTTACATTTAATGGTATCAAAGACAAGTTGCAAAACTCGGCTGTGGAATGGGTTTTCAAAATTTTGTATTACAAGATGTTGGTTTCAAATATGTGAAGTGTTTTGAAGTATTTTTCTGGAATGTGTGGCACACCAAGTCTTTCGCGCCGAATTCGTAAGTTTCTGAAGTTGTTGCTTGTTTTCGTTGAAAAGTAGTAGATAGAGATACTGTGATTTCTCAGATATTAGACTGTATTGCTACACTTAAAGTTGGAGTTTGTATTTATTCTGTGTGTATTCTAGAAATGATATGCGTGTGATATCCATCTGCCCCGATGGATAGATGGTGTGGGGCATGCTTGTATTATTGGGATTAGAGTGCGCCGCGAGAGCGTAGTGTGGTAGGCTAGGGTGTGCGACTATTCTGATAGTCAGAAATTTTGAGGATGAAATTTCTTTAAGGGGGTGGAGTTGTAACGCCTCAAATTTTGGGCCTAGACGAAATGGACTTCACGTGCCGGAGGAATTGGAATTTAGTTGTGCATGTGAATAACATAAACGTATGTCTGCTTTAGTGGTTAAGGGTTCTGAGAAGTATTGGAGAAGTCTTGGGTTCAAACCTGGGCTTTAGGAAAATTTTGGCTTTAGGTGAATAAAACCCTGGATGTAAGTAAGTAGGCTTTAAGAATATGGTTGGGGAAATCATGACACAAGAAGGGTTGGTGATCCAGTGGTAGTGGTGTCATTATGGTAGCAAGGGGATCTTGAGTTCGAATCGCATGGGATGCAAAGGGATTTTATTTTATTTCCATGAGGTGAGAGAGGTAGAGTTGGATTAAAAATCTCCTAGGATGGTTGTTGACTTGGTCTTGGATGAAGTTGTTGGGGAGTTCGAATTGGTCTTTGAGGGATTTATGAAGTGATTTTAGGAGGGTTTTGGGGGATTTGGATAAGAGAGTTGTTGGTTGAGGATTTTGGGGAGAAAAATAAGGAAATTGGTGTGTAATGGGTGTATTGTGCTGAATTTGAGTGGGGACTACTTAGAATTTCGGGATTGGGAGTTTGAGTGCACTATTTTGGGTTGGGTAATTGACTATTTGGGTAATCATCCTTTACTGCTGAATATATCATTCTCTTTTCCCCTCTTCTTTTTTGGTTTTGGTCTGTCAATCTTCTTCTTCCCTTCTTGCCAAACCTTTTATGTTTCTTTCATCTCTCTATTTTGTCTGTCGGCTTTTAGTTAATGATTTTCTTGATCGATTGTTTTTCATCTCTCTTCCTCTCCAATGTCTTGATTCTGTTACCGATTTCTATCTCCTTCTTCTTTGATCAGTTCCGGTCTGGGAGTGGCTCTAGCAAACGGTGAGTTACTAGATTTCTTCTTGTTTTTCTATTCCTTCGATATGTCCAAACTCCCTTCTTAAACGTATGCTCCTTTCTTTTATGTTCTCTGCTGGCCGATTCTCTTTCCCTCCTTATGCTTGGTAGTGCCTTCGGTTCATAGAATTCCACAAGGAGTGCAAATCGTTCGCTCATCTCACGATCAAAGGTAAAGTTGAAGGCTTGTAATTTCTCAAGTGGTTGGCCAAATGTTACTTTCCCCTTTTTGGTGGAAGGGTTGCCTGTACTTCCTTTAGACTAATGTGTGCTAAACCATGGTTTTAGACTATCGTGGTTGATAGGTTGTATTTGTAATGTAGTTAATCGTCAAAGAGGAGTGTGATCAACTCTAGCCTGTGATCTAAGGGAAATAAACAGATTAGCGATCAATCAAGGTAAGTATGGATTGTCGTTTTGGGCTTGGACAATTATTAACCTTATTGGTTGTAAATCTGATACGATATTTTGGTTAATTATAGGATTCGGAGAGCCTGGATCTTAGCTAGTTTTGCGAACAGGTGTGTATTTGTATGCGGTATTCGATGATCGGCTGAAAAGCCGAAAGTATGTGTTGTTTACACTACTATGACTGTAGATCGACAAAATACCGAAAAGCCAGAAATATGACGTACGATGCCACTAGAGCGTGCGATCGTGCATGTGGTGAACCGAGCCCACGCACATGGGCGTTAGTCTGTAGAGGCCACCACGAGCGCTCTCGTGGTCTTGGGCTGTTCTGGGCCTCATTGGGTCGAAATGGCCTGTGTGGGCCCACACAAATAAAATGTATTTGATGTGGTAAGTGTTGTTTGGACTGTGACGTTTGCATAACTGTGGCTATTTCTGGGCTAAATGGGCCATATGAGTATGTGGGCCCATTTGGGCCGAGAATGGGCCTTAGGCCCATTTACACCGTAGTGATTGTTTAGGTTACTTAAGTCGCTCGAGGCGACGGTGGACCTTCTATTGGGTCACTGAGACCCCGATTTGTAAAATTACCGAAATACTCCTGGTTTGAAAATTACTGAAATACCCTCGATTTGCAAAATTTTCGAAATACCCCAAATTTACAAAATTACCGAAATACCCCCAACTTGCAAAATTACTAAAATATCCCCATTTTGCAAAATTATCAAAATACCCCTCATTTGCAAAATTATCGAAATACCCCCAGTTTGCAAAATTATCGAAATACCCCCAATTTGCAAAATTATCGAAATACCCCTAATTTGCAAAATGACCGTAATGCCCCTGTAAGGTAAAATGACTGTAATACCCCATATAGGGTAAAATGACCGAAATACCCTTATAGGGTAAAATGACTATTTTGCCCTTGTGGGTAAATGACTAACTTAGACTATAAATTGGATTGATTTGACTGTGATCGTATGACTGTGTTTTAACTGACTTGGCTGTGGTCGTGTGACTGATATGCTTTCAATATATGTTTAAATGACTCTTACTGAGCATGGCCATTTTGCATACACGTGTAATGATTGAGCATGACATACACGACATATTGCATGGGGTTGGGACATTGATACGGAGGAAGTTCTGATAGGGTCGCACAGGTCGCATGAGACGACTGTGGATCCAGTATTGATCTGTTAAGGTCGCACGGGTCGCATGAGATGACTATAGACCGACGGACGACTTACAGCCTGTAACACCCCAAACCCGGCCCATTTAATTCGATCGAATTTGGAATGCCACTGCGGAACACTTTCGAAAAAAAACATTCTTTCTTAAGAGATAAACCGTTTAAAATTTGTTTCCTTTAATAAAACAATTTCGTGACTTGTAATATTCTAAGTAAAAATCGGAGTTTGTTATAAACATATCGGTTTCAAGCTTTATTGAGAAAATAAAACCATTTGAAATCAATCTTTAATCATCATTCCCTAATAGGGCATAATAGTAACGATACTTAACAAATGAACTGAAACACTTTAGTGGGCCTTATTACAATACACACTTAATCAAAATACGGAAAATATAAATGTTTAATTTATCAAATAAAACGTTCCTTTTCATAAAAGTCCATTTCCTCTTGGCCACCTTTGTATCCT
This sequence comes from Gossypium australe, assembly GCA_005393395.2. Taxonomy (NCBI): domain Eukaryota; kingdom Viridiplantae; phylum Streptophyta; class Magnoliopsida; order Malvales; family Malvaceae; genus Gossypium; species Gossypium australe. The sequence goes on from CM016617.1 coordinate 60,632,810, forward strand.
CTCCGACCCGGTCCAAGCTTTATGCGCCACCTGAAAGGTTTAATAAATAGAGTGAGTCACCAAGACTCAGTGCATAGTTAATACACATGTCCTCACATATGGGCTTGGCCCATATCCAAACAATCCATATATATATATATATATATATATATATATATATAACATACAATTATAAATATGCAATTATGAACACACAATATTATAGATGTGATTACGAAAATACAATTACGAAGTCCAATCCACAAAGTGATCCACATATCTTTCTTTGGCACACTTATTTCTTAAGATTGTGGCCAAGCCACTGATCACATAGTGATCCACATATCTTTCAGTTCACTAATCATCAATCGCGAATGTAGCACGAGGCTAGCATTAGACCACTCACATAGTGTACACACTTTTCTCCAATAGTCACATCACAAGTCTTATGCGTACGTATATGTACCATAGCAACATTTTGTACGAAACAAATATATATTTCATCTATCATGGTCACATGTTATTCAGAACAATATACATCACATGTCATCACTTTATTTTACACTCATCGATAATCATTTATAATTTCACATCACCAAAAAGTTAATATCATAACTATTAACTTGATTATTCGATCACTTACCTTGGTATCCATACTTTTAGCCTTATTTCGGCTAACATGCACAACTCATACATTTACATAAAACAATACTTACAATACCTATATCAAGCAAATGAACAGTGCGATAACTACGCACCTGACTATAGCGAGATTCTGATTTATCGACTCTTAATATCAACTAAAGTCTCGAAAGCTTCCGTTATTTCTATCGATTTGCTCCTAGAACACATAACCGAAATCGGTCACACTGTATCAATAACATGGCCTTAGGCCGAATAGCACAACCACTTACCTTGAGCACTTCAATTCCCCAAAGAGTCATTTGTGCTCCTCAATACTTGCTACACAGAAAAAGAACACATCATTATGATCTTATACATATTCGACCATCTCTAAAGCCAAGCTCAACATTCTGTTATCACTAAATCCAAAGTATGGCCTATGGCCGAGAATCAAAAGCCACTTGACTTTGCTAAAAGATCCGAAACTATCGTTTGCTTTTAGTGTTGACAAAAACTCTATTAACAACTTATTAGGGTTGGCCAACACAAGAATACTAATAACATGGCCTTAGGCCGAAACTACCTACTTGCTTACTTTGATGTACCTTCACGTTGGCATATGCAAGAGACCACATCGTTATATCACCATATACATTCGGCCAACCCTAGAAATCAAGGCCTACCCTTGATTTTGACATCCTTATTGAAAAGAACTTAAATTTATTACTAGAGTAGAAAATATTACTTACCCTTGAAGATTCGGCCTCAACGGGAATAAGCATGGATTTGAGGTTGAAGGGAAAAACAAGGAACAAAAAGGAAGAGGTTGAAATAAATTTGGCACCTCCCTTACAATTTTCCAAACCAAAATCAAGCTTTGATCTCACCTTTTTCGGCCAAGAATAAAATGGAAAGACAAGGGATAAAACAAAGAAATTTGGCACCTTTCATAGCCCTCAAAACCTGACCAGCAAGTTCCCAAGAGGATGCTCCTAAATTCGGCTAATCAATTGCAAAATAACCTTAGAAGATTCGGCCATCAATTGTTTAGGAAGGGGAGAAAAACAAAAGATCAAAAGTTTTGGCACTCTTAGTTACTAGGAAGCCGTCCATGAAGGTCCCAAGAAACCCCCCCATTCGGCCATGCTCCCCACGCCCAAAAGACCATCACCATTTCCTATACACTATAAAATAATAACCCATCATTTAAAATAATAGAACAACATGATTAAAAAAAAATGCTCCTTGATTCTCAACGACAATGCTCTCCCTTTTTCCACAACTAAGGCCGGCCAAGCTTTTGAAATTCCAATGTCGCACATGCCCTCCTTTTCTTAAGTTCCAATATCAACTATTATTGTTTAATCCATTTTCCCATGCATTAAAATTTATTAAAACACAATAAAAATAACCAACCCATCCTCTAAACTCTTTCTTCAACAAATAAAATAAGTAGTAGAAAAATAAAAGAGCAATGCTCCACACTTCCAATATACATAAAACAAATAAGCAGCAACTTTTAAGCTGCATGCGTGCTTGCTGCATGCATTTAATGCCCATGCAGCTGCTATTTTTTTCACGCCTGAAAAAGGCCAAAAAGAAAACCTCCAGCGCTGTCACCAGGTCTCGAACCCGAGACCTGGAGAAGACTCCCCAATGCCTCAGCCATTCGGCCTCTAAGCATTTCATGCGATAATCTCATCTGAATTTCTTTTAAGCTTTACTTTCGCTGGCTCCGTAAGCTTTAATGCTAAGAGCAGAAAAATAGAATGCTTTAAGAGAGAACTCCAGGACTCGAACGTGAGTCCCCTTAGTCGCTACTCTCAAACCACGTCCTTAACCACTCGGCCACTCTGACTTTCATGTCAATATTGCTTGCCGAATTTCTTTTAAACCTTACCTTGGCAGTTCCCAGGTCTGAATGCTAAAAAGAAAATAAAGCGCATCATGCGCGATCTCTAGGACTCGAACATGAGTCTTCCGAGCCTTAGCTTTCACACAATGTCCTTGGCCACTCGGCCACTATGCATTTTATGTTAACAGCCGCATTAAAAATCCTTTTGACCCTTACTTGCATGCGCCCCTTGCCTGACGCAAAAACAAAATAAAATGCAGCCTTCAGGACTCGAACTCGAGTCCTTGCGAAGGCCTCTGTCTTGTTGCTAATGTCCCGACCACTCGGCCAGGCGCCTTTTTGTGATTCAAATCACCTCAATTTATTCTTAAGGCCTCCTTGCCCAAATTTCCACTTTTAACCCTCAATTTTCAAACTTTTCAAAAGTGTCCCATTTTAATCCGGGAGTTTTAGAAACTCCAAAAACACATCAAAACCACTCTTGAGGCCTAATACACTCGAGTTATTTTCCAAACTCGTAACCCCTATTTCGGGATATTACACAGCCGTGTAATCTGATTATAGCTCTATGCCAACCTAAATATGGCTCTGTGCCATCTTGGTTATGGCTTTGTGCCAATCGTATTTACCCGTGGCTATGTGCCTAACATATTTATTGATGACTCTGTGTCGATCATAGTTACCCGTGGCTGTGTGCCGATCATATTACAATTACCGATAGCTTTGTGCCATCCTGATTATGGTTTATAACCATTCTGTTTATGGATTTTAGCCGTTCTATCCACGGTGCTGAGCCGTTTTGTTGACTTAGTGCCACAACTGGTGCTATGCTTGGTGTGTTGGCTGGGTGGGTCGATTTTATCCCCATGTAAGTGTAGGGTGGGTACGGGTGGTGTGTTGACTGGACCGGGGTGGGATGCATCCTCCTACTGTTGCATATCTGTTTATAAGATCTGTCACTGTACTGGGCTTAGGCCCACTTCGTCTGTTATTGGTTTGGGCTAGGCCCAATTGATTCTATTATGGGTTGTGACCCAAATGATATTGTAGTGGGTTTTGGCCCTCGTATGCTCTGAACTGGACTGTACTGTTACTGTTAAAGGGCTTTGGCTCAGACTGTTTCAGTTTCTATTTCTGTATACTGACTGTTACTCTAGTAAGGGGATTACACACTAAGTTTTTGTAAACTCACCCTATTTTTAACAGTGCAGGTAATCCCTAGCGTTAGGAGGATCAGTGCTGCGAAGGACTCGGAAGTGACCACACGACTGCGGCTGTTATGCTTTTGACTTTATATATGTTTTAAATTTCGTTTCTGTAATAAGGCCTCTCTATATTTAATTCTGAATTTGGAATTTTGTTACGTCTTATATCTGTTAGACGTAGACGAGTTTTCAACCCAATTACTATTTTTTTAAAACTTACGTTTTAAACTTCCTTACCTTAAATTAGCTTCCGCAACTAAAAGAGATTTTTAACGAAGCTAATAATGTTTTTAAAAGTTATTAACTTTTCAATGAACCACGTTTTGAAATTGAACGAACACAAACTAAGACTTTAGTTTATAAATATTAAGGAGGGTTTTCAATGAAAACATGGTTTTCGAAAAACACTTCAATATGACACTCCAGATTCAGGCCTAACTTCTGGGCCGAGTTTGGGGTGTTACAAATCATACCATAATTGCACACTTATACACAATCAAAACATAGAACCAAATAAGCCAAATCACATGGCTTAACTTATACACAAAAACATACCAAATTCATGATATCAAGTAACATAACTAACATCTTTTAAACTAGTTTATACATGCCATATTTACATATATCCACAAGTTCAAAAGTACCAATCGGAAATTGGATAGTGTGATGTGCAACTCTGACTTGTCCGAAACGAGCGAGCTAACGAACCTCTATAAAACATAGAAAAAGAAACAGAGTAAGATTTATAGCTTAGTAAGCCCACATAATTTAGAATTAAGCTTACCAATTCAATACAAATAATATAATGTAAACTCCATAAAATTTCCAAATGCCTAACATAAGCATTCATACATAGGTTAGTCATATTAATACATGATATCATCTATTATCACAATTCAATACTCCATATATATTGCATCCAACATTTCATTCTCAATCATATAATCAGTAATTCATTCAGTAACATTACTCATCCGTATAAACAAAATTTATGCCCGTTGAACATATTAGAACTCCAAAGGATACTCGGGTGATAAACATCAGTAATCTGTCAATTCATTATCATTTATGCTCTTTCGAGCCATGATCGGTAAGCTCCTTCTGAGCTGATAAACAGTAAGCTCATACGAGTTGAGAATAGTAAGCTCTTATGAGCTGATATATCGGTAAGCTCATACGAGCTCTGGTGAGTCTGCAAAAAATACAGGAGCTCAACCAAAACAGTAACCCTAGTGATATGTCACTCTTATCCTATGAATTCATTCAGTTCAAACGGGGCTCGTAACCAATAGATTATATCTATAAAGAATTCATATTTCAAGTATATCAATTATTCAATCACATACATTCATTTCAATAATTACAAGTATTTAAAAGTTCGATTCTAATTATACGAACTTACCTCGTATTTCTTGGATAAAAACTATCAGCTACTCGTCAATCTTCCCTTTTTTTTAATCTATTCAATTTAGTCAATAATTCGTATTTTAACAAATTTACACATTTACCCCTATACTTTTCAGATTTTTACACATTAGTCCTATCACATAAAATTGCAAATTCATGCAATTTAGTACCAACCCATGCCTACCCGAATTTCATAGGGACTCTTAGCAGCCCATATATTTCATTATTTCGCACTTTTAACCACCATATTTTACTATTCACAATTTAATCTCTATTTTGCATTTTTGTTAATCACTTTACAAAACTAGTTTAACTATCATCAAGCTTCCATAATCTATCATTAAACATCAAAGAACTCAAGTATTCAACAATGGCAACATGTTAAATCTTCAAAAATTACAAAATCTTGGGTACGGGCTAGCTAGAATACAAAGCAACGATCTCAAAAACATAAAAATCATTAAAAAAACTGAACAAAACACGTACCTAATTGCATAGATTTAACATGGCCGAATGAAGAAGAATATAAATGGCTTCTCAAGCCCTAGAATCAGTTGAATATGGAGAAATAAAAGATGATACATGGCTTTGTTTTATTTAATTTAACATTAATTACTAATTTACTTTATTAACCTTATTAATTAAACATAAAAATCATTCAAACAATGTCCAAGAATGTCCACTTACATTATAAATGGACAAATTTCAACATAAGGACTTCTATTTTAATAACCATAGCTATTAGGCACATTAAACTAATAGCACACAAGTTTTACACTTTACGCGATTTACTCCTTTTTATCGGATTACGCATTTAAACGATAAAATTTCTTTACGAAACTTTCACATAATAATTCTATCATGCTGTAAAAAATAATAAAATAATAAAATAATATTTGAACCTCGGATTTGTGGTCCTGAAACTACTATTTCGATTTGACTCAAAAACGGGCTGTTACAGACCAACACCCGAAACATGAAAACCCTAATGACATGTCATTTGTATCCTACGAATTCCTAAGGTTCAACCGAGATTCGATAACTGTCATGGAATTTCTCTAGATACACATGGATTGTTAATAATATTAATAATACATAATAACATATAACTAAATAACATACACATAGTAGTTCGTACATACGAACTTACCTCGATGACTAGTGTAACCTCCCAAACCCAACCTAGACGTTATGGCTAGATTAAGTGTAACATCCTGAAAAGGGCCTATGCATTTTTGGTTTAATTGTATGAAATGACATGTCTTATGTGTTATGAATGTGTTTTGAACATTTTTTTTGGAAACCTGGAAATGTATGGAAATGTTAAGTTTAAAAGAGGAAAGTGAACATTTTTGGAAACTAAGAAAGGTAAGGAAATGATTTGGAAATGATTCAAAAGAGGAAAGTGAACATTTCTGGAAACTTGGAAATGTAAGGAAATGTTAAGTTTAAAGGAGGCAAACAAAAATTTTTGGAAACTTGGAAATGTAAAGAAGTGTCAAGTTTTAAGGTTTAAAAAGAGGTAATTAAGGCAAGGTGGCCTTAAGAAAATTAGTAGGAGGAATTTGACACACAATCAGGCTTGGAAAAGTGGCCTGAAATGTCACTTAAGGCCCAGGTGGGTGACGCCACAAGCAGGTGCAATTGGGCCTGGGTTCGAGTCACTTGGGAAGTAAATAAAAGAAATTTTATTTTTTTGCTTCCAGAAGCAGAGAGGTGGACGGCATTAAGGCTCTTAAAAGAGGAGTTTTATTCTCTTTAAATTTCGGCTAAATAGAAGGATAAATGATGATTTATCTTAAATTATTTTCAAGGAGATAATAGGGGATTATTCTTTTATTTTGTGATAATTAAAAGGATAAAGCTATCAAATAGAAGAGTGGTAGCCAAGTAAGGGATTCTGAGTAGTAATTTCGGCTATAAGAGGAAAAAAATAGGGCTATTCATCAATTTTTCTTCCTCCTCTTCTCTCTGTCGAATTCCCTAAGCAACATTCTCTCTTCTCTTTTATTTTTGTCAAGCCGAAATCTACTTCTTCTTTATCCCTCATTGCCGATTCTTTAAGCCTCCAGAATCCAAAGTGTTGACACACCTCTAGGCCATAGTCGACTAGTCTTCAAGACTCCATATCCGAATACCGCTAAGGGTTCAAGCAAGAGTTCTAACGATTTCTCCAAGTAAGGGTAAGATCTAGATTCAGTTTCCTTTCTTTTCTTTTTAAGCCTGTCAAAATTTAGGGACTAATCCCTCATATTGTATTTGGCCGAAACTATGGAAGGGAATTTCGGGATTTAGTGGTGGTCAACTACCAGAGGAGATCTGTCGGGATTTTCAAAGATCTAAGGTGAGGTAATCGATCTAAGGTTATTTCTTATGTTTAAACGATTGAAAATTAGATCTAATATACATAAGTCTATAGGGATTTCGACAGAGGTATACAGGGATTCCGGGATTTGAGAATTTCAAGGTAAGTCCCTATATACATTTGGCCAAGGCCTTAATTGTTGGTTAAGATCTATTCCTTATTTTTGCAAAGGCTAAAACTAATTTGTTTAAGTGATTCAATGCTTGGCCGAATGCAAGAAGAGTATAGCAAAGATTTCGGGACTTGATTCTTAGGTCAATCGGCAAGGTAAGTTTTAAGAATACTAATCCTACTAGGATTTGGTTTTATAACCGAATAGACTTTATGCTAACATATTAAGGTTACCAAATGTAGGAATTGAGATCTAAAGCAATAGATCGGTTTTTCGGGATTTCAAGGAATTCGTTAAGCAAATCAGGTGTGTACCCCACACTATCTTTAATACGTTATATGGCAATATTTAATATAAGTATGTATAAGAATGTGAATATGGCTAAGGTACCCTAATGTGGTACAAAGTACTCAGGTACGTTTCCTACTCCTACTAGGATTACGAAATATGTTATATTTTAACATGTGAAAAGTGACATGAATGTGAATTTAAGTATGATATGCATGATATGAATAATATGGGGCATTTGGGTTATATGAGAAAGGAGAAGTGAATGTGGTGACTTCGGTCTCACTATCTGAATGTGGTGACTTCGGTCACATTATCTGAATGTGGTAACTTCGGTTACATTATCTGAACATGGTGTCTCATGACACAATTATTTAATCTGGTGGCTATGCCACGAATTTTATATGGGCGATGAGCACGTCGACTGCAGCGACTGCCTTCGATGGAGTGTAGCGGAAGGAGGGTTGACTTAGTAGTCCCCACGGTGTGCAAGTTGGTACGGGGATGTGTAGCAGATGGCATCTAGGTTTGGGTTCGGGTTTGCATCATTATCTTGAATTATTATGTGAACATGATATGTATGGTATGCCTAAATCTATTAAATTTTAGTGTTGGTTACACATTGAGTCTGTTTAACTCACCCCGTTGGGGAATATTTTTCAGGTGATGAGCAGTAATGGACCGGGTCGGCAGGAGCTCAAAGGTGGCCATGCACAGCAAGCAAATTATTTAATCTGGACATTTTATTTTATTTAAGTACTCTACAATTTTATTTTGGGTTTTGTTTTATGTAATAAGGCCATAGTGAATGATTTTATTTCTGTCTTATTGTTTAATTATGTTTACAAATTTTTATTAAGTTAAAGATTAAGTAATTTAATTTTTGAATATACTCTATATGTTTTATCACTTACAATTAAAAAGGGTTTTCAATATAAAATCGAATTCGTTTTCAACTCAACAATATTTTTTTAAAAATCGCACAAGTTTTTCCTAAGAAGCAAAAGAATTTGAACCGTTTTTTCTTGAGGAACATACCAGATCCGGACCAGGCTCGTGGGCCGGGTATGGGGTGTTTCATTAAGAAGGCTACATTAGCCACCAAAATGGCTAAGCTAACTTACGTTGCTTTTTAAAACTTTAAATAAACTCATTTTAGAGAAAACCGTAGTTGTACTTTGAGTTAGCTTAAAAGCATTCAATCATTAGGTTGTGTATGCTTAGGATTCATTTTATTGTTGATAGTGTTGTTTTAGAAAAACCATTTGCTTGTCGCTCTTCTTAAAAAAACTTGAAGTTAAACTAATGCAATGGAAAAATCATTTTTCAAGTCATTTTGGAAAATTAGTTGCCTTATCGATTTGTTTTTTAAAAACAGTTCCTTTACAATGTAAAGGAAACTAGGGAACAATATCAAATTTTACTTAAGCCCGATATCATGTATTATTCGATTATTACGCTTGAGACATGCATGCAAAAATCCCAAAAAGAAAAGTTACCAAGCCATAGACCAGAAATAATTAAAAATTACAAGCCAAAACCAATAAAGACTTAATAATACATAATTAAAATAATAATAATCCAAGGTCCAAATTGATTCTCTGAATGATGAGTCCAGTCCTAATTTTGAGGTTTACCTAAAAAGTTAAACACTCTTGGGGGTGAGCTTATGAAAAGCTCAGTGTGAGTCGAATAATTATTTAAACGGGCAAAAACATCAAATATAGTGAAACATATTAGCACCAACAGAAGAAAACAGAACCATCATAGGAATTTCATGTCATTACATAGCCATTATCATATTGATGTCAAATGGTGTATGAGCATAGGCCGTCATTCATTTGAGTAATAATCATTAATTTCGATGCCATTCACAACAACAAAATACAATGCGAAGCATAAAACAATAACATTCAAATATGTCGTGCACATGATGCAATGCAAAAAGGTTCCTACCCATTCCATCCGTTACACACCACGAGTCCCCCAGAACCCGTCTGCCAAACTACAAAACATTATGAGCATAGCTCGATGTAGTAAAACCACCGAATAATCAATAATGCAAAAAATCTGCTAGATATCAAATAGTGTGATACAATCGCTAATAACATATAACATGCGATAAAATTGCCAATCCCTTTGGTACTCCAGGTGCAGTGCACTGGCTACGAATAATGCAAACTTAATATGCCACCGGTACTCAACGGAACTCCTCCGTCAACCACAAAATCCCAACCCAATGCATATGCAATATGTCATACAATCTCATACATAATCATATCCCAATACTTTTCACATTCATTTGACATGCTCAGCATGTCCTCAATAATCACATACTTTCAGTAAATGGAAACAGTGATCCAAACTTTCAAATTACCATTTTGTTGGTATCAATCAATATCGTTCAATTTCACTACTTTACGGATTTTCATTGTGCATAAATAGCACCCTTTTTAGTACACAATATAACAAATATCTCATGCGTTTGAATCATACATAAGCTTAATATCTCAACACATTATATCATTCAGTCAAACATTCTCATATCTCATAACTCAAATATGCAATTACAAACTCAATCAAACATCCATACTATCAAACTAGCAATTTTGCCAACATGTCAATCTTTCAAGGCTTGAAACATACCTGGTTCAGCCACTCACAAAATCAATAATTTGGCTATTAAGACAATCCAATCAGCAAGATAAATTATCATATATAACATGATATTTAACATTTTCAAACAATTTTATGTGTTTCGGACCCACACCTTATTTTTCGCTTCCTCACAACACACTAGCGAATCTTCCAATTTCCCTTAATAATTCCTTAAATGAACCTATACCAAAATTTAGTATAAATTCAATCAATTTACCATTAAACCAGCCCCCAAGTACCCACTTATGAGTTCAAACAAATCGTTGAAATTATAACTATTTTATGAATCCAAACTAGTTAGAGTTTTTACACTGTATCGGTGCGACCCGTATGTACAATCATTCTTCACCTTTACGGATGATTCGGGGCATTTGGGTTTGTAACACCCCTTACCCGTATCCAACGTCAAAACCTGGTGCAATGTATTACAGTACTTATCTTACTCAAACATACAATCTCATTCCTACTTAAAACTTCTCATTCGAAACCATAATGTCCCTTTTGTAGGGCTACTAGACCTTAAACATACATATGAAATGGTTTGGGACTAAACCAAAAACTTTTGAACACTTAGAAAATTTTTACACAAATAGGGCCACACGCCTATGTGAAGAGGGACACGCCCGTGTGGGCAGATCGTGTAATCACACATGCCCATGTCCTTAGTCCGTGTGGATTTTTTTTTTCATTTCGAACCTGTAAGGTTTTTACACGACCTGACACATGCCCATGTCCCCGTGTCCCTCGTACGGCCATGGCACGCCTGTGTCTTCACTCGTGTGTGAAAACCTCGACATTCTGTTTATGATGTCATCATCTCAATAAGGTCACATGGCCAAGGCACATGCCCGTGTCCTTAGACCATGTGTCTAATTAAATTCCTAGTTTCAGGTGCAGTCTTCACACAGCCCGGGGCACATGCCCGTGTCTTAGGCCGTGTCTCTCACACGGTTGAGACACACGGTCGTGTCTCAACCCGTGTGTTTATTACCAGGCATACTGACTTACCAACTTAGCATGCAGGGGTATACACGGCCTATCAACACACCCATGGGGCTGACTGTGTGTCACACATGGCCTAGACACACGCTCGTGTGTCTACCCATGTGGGTAAATATAATGCTATCTACCAAGCTAATTGCCACCCTACAAAGCAACAACACTTATGCCATTTCAATGCAACATACATCAAGACCATAAGGTACTTCTAATACCCAAAATCAAGACATCCACACATAGGATTACACTACATTCACCATGAGTATGCATTACTCATTACTCATTCCAACACACAAGCATGCATTTCATGAATTTCATCATCGTTAAATATATAAACTTGTCAAGTATTGGCCAATTTCCAATGACCATTTACAAAAGGAATTGAAAGACATTAATAGCCAACACTTTGGCTAACAAATATGACATAACACAAAATAACCAAGTTCCTACACATGCCATACTCAAAATTAAACAAACTTTGCTATACCAAGGAGAAGTTAATAGTGTGATTCTTAACTCTGACGTCCTACAATCCCCAAGTTAGCTTGGTGATACTACAAGGAAAAGGGAAATGAGAGAGGTAAGCATAAAGCTTAGTAAGTTTGCATGAATAAATAGCAACATAAAGGCTCATAATGTCATCCATCCATTGCAGTGAATAAAAATACAAAGTCTCAAGCATATTGTCATAACTTACTAATGCTTACTCTTACCAATTACATGTCATGTCACATATCGTAAACATTTCTCGTGAATTATTCACTTGTACCTGTATCACTTCATCACATAGCTTTAGAACTAATTTCATCTCTATTATAAGCTTAACTATTTATTCCATTGCATCACTTGGAATATTCAAGGATACAGGATCATTATCATTCACATAAATATGATGCTAATGCCATATCCTAGTTATGGTCTTACATGGGGTCACCTCTAGATGCCGATGCCATATCCCAGATATGGTCTTATACGGGGTCTCATATCGATGTCGATGCCATATCCCAGATATGGTCTTATACAATTCTCATATTCGATGCTGATGCCATATCCTAGTTATTGTCTTATACGGGATTTCAATTCAGTGCCGAGGCCATGACCCAGACATGGTCTTATACGAGACCTTACCAATATCATGTTTTGATGATGATATCCTCTCACTTCTTAAAGTCCAACCGGGGCTTCAACATCATAAATTTTCATCATTTTCTCATTTAACATCATTACTCAATTTCATAGAAATAATATACCTCTTCACGAGTATCAAACATTTTAGAACTTAATGACATGATGCTGAATTTATTACACACAAACTTACCTCGATACCAAAATAGGCTAATTTGCCGATCTAGTCCGAAACCTTGCCTTTTCCTTGGTCAAGGTTAATTCCTCGTTCTTCTTGATCTATAATAACAAATTCACTCATTTAATTACCACATTAATCAACACATTTCAATAATCATACTTTGGCAAAATTATCATTTTGCCCTTAGACCTTGACAAAATTACGATTTTACCCCTAGGCTCGTAAATCGATTCTAATCAAATTTCCTCCTTTAACAAGCCTAGATGAACATTTATTACTCTTGTGGAAACCCTCAATACTCATTATTTCACACATTTACCAGCTTTTTACAACCTTTACAAAGAGGTCATTTTTAAGTGTTTTCATGTAAACACCTTTCACAAAAGTTATTTATTTAACAACCAAGACTCATTTTTCCCATAAAATCTCAGCAAACAACATTAATGCTTTCATGGTAAAACCTTAGACCTTTAGCCATTTTGCAAAATAGTCCCCTCATTAGCTAGCTCAAGCTACAATGGTCTCAAAAGTACAAAATTTATCAAAGAATGACCATTAAAACACTTACTTGCAAGGAGAAAAGCTTGGCTGAAAGTTTTGAGCTCTCAACCCCTATTTTGCTGCGAATTTTTGGTGGAGAAGATGGAGAGAAAAGATGATATTTTTCTTTTCTTTATTTTATGATTAAAAATCAATTTAGTCACCAAATTTTCACGTAACCAATTGACAAAGTCTTTTCTTTGTCCCTATGGTCGACCACCACCCTAAACAAGGCCTAATTGTACATTAGGGACCTCCAATTAATATTCCTTAGCTATTTGACTCCTTTATCTTGCAAAATAGTACTTTTGCACTTTATGCGATTTAGTCCTTTTTCAAAATTAAGCATGCAATAGCTAAAATTAATTCACCAAAATTTTCATGCACTCATATAATCATGCTATAACTCATAAAATAATATTAAAATAATTTTCTTCAATCTCGGGTTAGTGGTCTCGAAACCACTGTTCTGACTAGCCCCTAAATCTGGCTGTTATAGGGTCGAGATAAACAATAATGGCACTTTCTTGGGAATGTTCAGGATCGATCTTGGACTTCAAGATTTTAGATTTGGGGATGATTTCAATTAGGAAAAATGAAAAAAATATGGTGGAGAATATGTTAACAAATCTTGTGGAAAAAATAAAAAGAAAAAGAAAAAAAAAAAAGAAAGAGATGGTAAAACTAGGTGTAGGCGACGTCAACAATGGATGAAAGGAAAAAAATTAAAATCATAGAGAAGGAGAGGAGGCGAGGAATGACTAGGGCAATGAGGAGGAGGATGAAAGGCTAATTATTAGTAAAAAAGTAATATTTATACCTAGGTTAACTAGGCTTGGATGGCCCACACATTAAAACAAGGGGTTTTTGTCAAAAATTAAATTATTTGCATGGGAAGTGAATTGAAGTTAGGACATCAACGATAAATTCACTAATGTTTAACCATCAAACCAATAATTCATTCTTGATATAATTTGAAATATTTATTTGAAAAAACAAGGCATGTCACATACTAGGGTTTAAGGCAAAATTTGCAAAATAATAAAAATGATGCGAGAGAAGGGATTTGAACTTGGGTTTCAATTACACTAAAACTTAACCAACAATTACTAACCCCCGATTTTTAGGATGTTACAATTATCCCTTAATGAATTTTCGTCGTCAAAATTTTCTTGGTCACAAAATCTTTACCCCTTTTCCTTCAAATCAGGCCACCAAGCTTCCGTTGCGCAACTCTTATTCCAACACAGTTCTAGACATTACGTCTCCTTAAATTCCCAACATATATTTTGCATATCTAATTAAGGAAACATTATGAACAGATTCTGTAACAGCCCAGTTTAGACTCTAGTCAAAATAGTGGTTTCGAGACCACAAATCCGAGGTTTAAAAAATATTTTAATATTATTTTCAGTGTTTACAGTATGTGATAAAGCATGTGTAAAAATTCTATGTGAAAATTTTATCGTTTGTGTGTCGAATTGTCAAAAATGACTTAATCGCATAAAATGTAAAAGCTGTGTGCTAATTGTTAAAGTGCTTAGTTGTAATGGTTTATTAAATGAGAAGTCCTTATGTTGTAATTAGACCTTGATAGTGGGGATGGACAATTATGGACATTAGTTAGTGGAATTTTAATGGTTATATTAAGGTTATATTTGTAAAATGGTTATTAATGTTAATTATAATAAAATAAACATGAAAAAAAAACCATTATCATCCTTGTTTGCTGAAAATTTAAGAAAGAATAAGGGTTAGAAGCTTTCTCACATTCGACCATTGTCTAAGCTCAATCAAGGTATGTTTTAAGCTTAGGTTTTAGTGATTTTTATGTTTTTGTGATCGTTGCTTAGTATTTTATTAAGCCTATGCCTCAATTTCTGATTTTGATAAAGATTGTGAGTTTAGCCATTGATGAATTCATGAGTTTTGTGATGTTTGATGATTAATTATGCAAGTTTGGTGATTGATATACATGTTTTATAAAATGACTTTTGATGAATTTGAGTATTATGGGCTAAACTGTGAAAATGAGAAATTGAAGGACTAAAATGTGAAATAAATGAAATATGTGGGCTTGTATAAGCTAGGAGAAAATTTGGCTAAGCTTGTATAAAATGAAATTATGTGTATTTGGTGATTTTATGAAATAGGGACTTAAATGTTAAAATGTGAAATGTGAGGTCTACTTTGTAAAATGCTCAAAATATGTGTATTTGGATTAAATTGAATGATTTGATGAATGAATGAGCTAAATTTGAATATGTATAGATCAAGAAAAGAGAATTTCGGACTTAGATCGAGGCAAGAATAAAGTGCTCGATTGATCGACTTGTATCGTTGTTTCTACGTCTGAGGTAAGTTCGTCTATAATACGAATTGTTTAAATTATGTTCACATGTTATGTAATGAATTGAATTGTGGTTGTTGAGTTAGTAATACAAAATGTGAGTTTGAAGAGATGTGGCACTAAGTGTGCGTAACTAGAATCGATATAGTGTGAACGACACTATGTGTGCGAGATAAAGAAAGCATTGACTATATTAGTTGGCCCTGTGTATGCGATACCGAGTCAAATTTGACTTAATGTAAAGGCACTAAGTGTGCGATGATATTAAAGCTTCGGCTATGTAATTTGCACTAAGTGTGCGAGTAAACCGTATGGTTAAAGAAGATCAAACGATTTATGACATCGAGTATTGTATGGTTTATGTGATAAATAAAAATGTTACAGAACAGGTACACACAGAACCTATGTGGTTGTTTATTTCATATATGAAATAGTTGGTTGATTAAGTGAATGAAAGTTACAGAGGATTAGATTATGAAGCATTATAAATGCTAGTACATAAACTTTGAGATGTAGTATGGATGTGAGTAATGGCCTTGGATGAAATTGAATGGAGATAAGGATAGAACTATGCGTTAGTTAAATTTTGCATATTAAATTTGAAATGTTGAGCTATTTGTATTATATTACGAACTTACTAAGCTTTAAAGCTTACTGTGTGAAGTCTTTCTCTGTTTTACAGTGCCATTAAAGCTAGCTCGGATTCGGGGATCGTCAACGACTCAATTACACTATCGATCATCTATTTTGGGTACCGTTTGAAAATGTACATATTAAAGTATGGCATGTATAGGTTAGAGAACTTAAGTTATGTTTTGAGATGTGTAAAAATAGCCATGTGATATGGCTTGTTAATGAATGTGTTTATGGATGAGTTTTGCTCTTGTTTTATGATGCATAAGTTGGATTGTTTTGATGTGCTCATTAATGGTCAAATGAGATGGTCTATATTGATAAGTTCATGGTTGATTTGGGATATTGATATGATGAGAGATGCTAAGAATTGGTAAGGATTAAATGAAGAATAGAATACATGTTTTTGATGTGAAGTTGATAATTTGGAATGGTATGCCTGAGTTGGAATTGAATATGGAAATAAATGATATAGTTAAAGCTTAATGGTGCATGTTTTGGTATGTTTTGGATGCATTTAAGATATGAATTTAGAATGGCTTGATGCTTGTAGGTGTGACTCAAAGTTGGGGTGGCAAATTGGTCTTGCAAATGGCCTATATTTGCCTACACGGTTGAGCACACTGGCGTGTGTCTCGACTGTGTCTCTTAAGGTTACATTTAGAAATAAGTCAGACTCGCACATGGGCTAGACATATGGGCGTATGACAAGCCATGTGAATTAAGTCAGTGTTGCCCACGGGTCAAGCACACGGGCGTGTAATCGGTTGTGTGGACAAGTCAGTATGTATGCCCTGTTTTTCCACGGCTTGGACACACGGGTGTGTCTGATGCCGTGTGAGGCACATGACCTACCCACACGGACGTGTGACCTCTATAACTTTGAAAAATTTTTGATCATCAGAAAAAAATTTGTATGTACTTGGTTTAGTCCCGACTCCTTCCTGATGCATGTTTAAGGTCTCGTAGACCTTTTAAAGGGACTCTATGTATATGATTTGCTATGATATGAAGATGATGTATTTATGTTTGAGAAATGATCGTAAAAGTTTCATTATGTCTAGTAACGCTTCTTAACCCTAGACCGGCTATGGTTATGGGTTAGGGCTGTTACATTTTATTGGTATCAGAGCTACGGTTTAGTCGATTCAAGGGCTAACGTAGCATGTGAGAGTCTAGCTATACATGTCATATATACAACTGCGATAGTGTGATGATTTCTCACAGTTAAAATTTTATTTTTATATAGTAAATGGATCCCAATCGAGCAATTGCTGATGATGTTGAGAGTAATGTGCTTGCTCCCGCTCAAGGGACAGCGCCAGCTAAATCTAGGACGATTGCTAGTAGCTATGAGGGAAAGGCAAAACAAGCCTTCTTCCAAATGATGAGTGATTAGTTTACAGAGTTCATTCGAATGAATTCGGCTGCTCAACAACCTCCACCCCGCAAGTTCCTGTAGTGCCACAAATTTCAGACCCGATCCGATTGTGTAAACCTTCTGTGGATAAAATTCGAAAGGGGCCGAAGAGTTCAGGGCCACAGTTGATGATGATACTGAGTGAGCTGAATTTTGGCTTGAGAATACCTTTAGAGTGTTTGATGAATTATCATGTACTCCTGATGAATGCCTAAAATGTGTTGTTTCATTGTTGAGAGATACGACATATAATTGGTGGAAAACTTTGATATCTGTGGTTCCGAGAGAAAGAATCACTTGTGATTTCTTTCAAGCAGAATTCTAGAAGAAATATACCAGTTAATGGTTTATAGATCACAAATGTAAAGAGTTCCTAGAGTTGAAACAGAGTCGTATGTCTATTACAGAATATGAGCGGGAATTTGTAAGATTGAGTCAGTATGCGCGAGAATGTGTTTCGATAGAAACTACTATGTGTAAACGATTCATCAAAGGATTGAATGAAGAAATTAAACTTCTAGTCAGAATTCTTGATTTGAATGAATTTGTGGTACTGGTTGAAAGAGCCTGTAAAGCTAAGGAGCTTAGTAAAGAAAAGAAGAAAGCAGATTTAGAAGCTAGAGATGAAAGAAAAAAGTCGATGAGTTGAAAGAAAAAGGTCGATGAGTAAGTCATATCATTCTTTGTCAATGAGATTTAGAGATGCAAGTAATCACTCAAATGTTTCGTTTGGACATTCGAGTAAAGATCGTGTGAAACAAAATACTGGTCCTAAAACTCAAACTCCGTTGGAAGTGTCAGAAGCAATAAGCCTGAGTGTAGACAGTGTGGGAGATGTCATATCGGAGAATGTTGGGGCAAGTATAATAATAGAGTTTGCTATAAATATGGATCATGAGATCACTATATTCGGGATTGCCCGGAGTTAGCTGCGAAAGATAATGTTCAGAGTGCGAGACCGAGTAACACGACAGCTAGGGGTAGACCACCCAGAAACACCGAAAATGTGAGTGGTAGTCAGAGAAGAATAGTAGATACAACTGTGAGATCTGAGGCGAGAGCACCTGTCTGAGCCTACGCTATTCCCGCTCGCGAAGAAGCGTCATCTTCAGACATCATAACTGGTACTTTTACTCTTTTTGATACTGATGTGATTGCATTCATAGATCCAGGATCTACTCATTCATATGTGTGTGTGAACCTAGTATTTATTAAGACTCTACCTGTTGAGTCTACTAAAATTGTAATTAGAGTATCGAACCCCTTAGGCAAGTGTGTTCTGGTTGACAAAGTGTGCAATAATTGTCCGTTGATGTTTCGGGATATTTATTTTCCAGCTAATTTGATGCTGCTACCCTTTGATGAATTTGATATAATTCTGGGTATGGATTGGCTAACTTTGCATAATGCTATTGTGAATTGCAAATGAAAGAGTATTGATTTGAGAAGTCAGAATGGTGAGATAGTTTGAATTGAATCCAGTGATTTGAATGGGCTACCGGCTGTAATATCTTCAATGAAAGCTTTAAATCATGTGAAAAAGGGGTATGAAGCTTATCTTGCATATGTCATAGATACAAAAGTGACAGAAAAGAAAGTTGAATCTGTGCCTGTGGTTTGTGAGTTCCCTGATGTGTTTCCTGAAGAACTATAAGGATTACCTCCGATACGAGAAGTTGAGTTTGGTATTGACTTAGTGCCTGGGACAACTCCTATCTCAATAGCTCCGTATAGAATGGCACCGACAGAATTAAAAGAGTTGAAGTCTCAGTTGCAAGAGTTGACCGATAGAGGATTTGCTCGACCAAGTTTCTCGCCCTGGGGTGCTCCTGTGTTGTTTGTGAAAAAGAAAGATGGTACTGTGAGGATGTGTATTGATTACCGACAGTTAAATAAAGTGACAATAAAGAAAAAATATCCTCTACTGCGAATTGATGATTTTTTTGATCAGTTAAAAGGAGCTACGGTGTTTTCGAAAATAGATTTGAGATCGGGATATTATCAGTTGAGAGTCAAAGAATCAGATGTGCCGAAAACTGCTTTCAGAATGAGGTATGGACATTATGAATTTTTAGTTATGCTTTTCGGACTAATGAATGCTCCTGCAGTATTTATGGATTTGAGGAACCAAATATTCAGACCGTATTTGGATCGATTTGTCGTTGTGTTTATTGACAATATTTTGATTTATTCTTGTGATGAGGCGTAACATGATGAGCATTTGAGGATTGTGTTACAGACTCTGCATGAGAAGCAATTGTATGCAAAGTTTAGTAAATGTGAGTTCTAGTTGCGCGAGGTTAGTTTTCTGGGACATATAGTGTCATCTGCGGGAATACAAGTTGATCCGAACAAGTTTTCAGCAATTTTAGATTGGAAACCTTCGAGAAATGTGTGTGAAGTCCGCAGTTTTCTGGGACTAGTGGGATATTATTGACGGTTTGTGAAAGGCTTCTCGATGATTGCAACTCCATTGATGAAATTGCTACAAAAAGATGTTAAATTTGAGTGGTCAGAAAAGTGTCAGCAGAGTTTTGAACAGTTGAAAGCATTGTTGACAGAAGCACCAGTATTAGTTCAACCTGAATCGGGTAAAGAATTCATAGTTTACAGCGATGCATCGTTGAATGGTTTAGGCTGTGTGTTGATGCAAGAAGGCAAAGTTGTAGCCTATGCTTCGAGACAGTTAAAACCACATGAAAAGAAGTACCCGACTCATGATCTTGAATTAACAACTATTGTATTTGCATTGAAAATTTGGTGTCACTACTTATTTGGTGAAAAGTGTCACATTTATACTGATCACAAGAGCTTGAAATATTTGATGACTCAGAAAGAATTGAATTTGAGATAGCGGAGATGGTTAGAATTACTAAAAGACTATGAATTAGTAATTGACTATCATCCGAGAAAAGCTAATGTTGTTGCTGACGCTTTAAGCCGAAAGTCTTTATTTGCTTTACGAGCAATGAGTACTCAGATAAATTTGTGTGATGATGGTTCGATTTTGGCTGTGTTGAAAGTGAGGCCAATGTTTATACGTCAGATTTGTGATGCCCAGAAAATTGATACTAAGATGATGGCAAAACAAGCTGAGTGTGGTTTAAATTCTAATTCAGAATTTCGAGTTGATGGTGATTGTTGTTTGAGATTCTAAGATTGGATTTGTATTCCAAGAAATTTAGAGTTGATTTAGTTGATTTTGAACGAGGATCATAATAGTCATTTGTCCGTTCATCCGAGAAGTATAAAAATGTACAATGACCTGCAACAATTTTATTGGTGGCATGGTATGAAACGGGATATCTTAGAGTTTGTTTCGAGATGTTTAGTTTGTCAGCAAGTTAAAGCTAAACACCAGGTTTCATCCAGTTTGTTACAACCAATTATGATTCCTGAGTGGAAATGGGAGAGAATCACAATGGACTTTGTGTCGGGGTTGCCTTTATCTCCGAGAAAGAAAGATGCAATCTGGGTGATAGTTGATAGATTAATGAAATCAACTCATTTTATCCTGGTGAGAACAAATTATTTGCTCGATAAGTTAGTAGAATTGTATATTTCTGAGGTTGTGAGATTGCACGGGGTACCATTATCTATTGTGTCTGACAGAGATCCGAGGTTTACTTCGCGATTTTGGAAGAAACTGCAAGAGGCTCTAGGTATGAAGCTGCATTTCAATACTACATTTCATCCGCAAATGAATGGTCAATCCGAGCGGATCATTCAGATTCTTGAAGATATGTTAAGATGTTAGATTCTTGAGTTTGAAAGTACATGGGAAAAGTATCTGCCATTGATTGAATTCACGTATAATAATAGTTTTCAATCAAGCGTTAAAATGGCACCATATGAGGCTCTTTACGGTCGTAAATGCAGAACTCCATTGTATTGGACTGATCTTAGTGAGAATAAGATTCACCGAGTTGATTTGATTAAAGAAACTGAGCAGAAAGTGAAAATGAGCCGTGACAGTTTGAAAGCAGCGTCAGATCGTCAAAAGTCTTATACAGATTTGAAATGAAAAGATATTGAATTTCAAATAGGTGATAAAGTATTTTTGAAAGTGTCTCCATGGAAGAAAATAATTCGATTCGGCAGAAAAGGCAAATTGAGTCCGAGGTTCATCAGGTCATATGAGATTATCGAATGTATCAAACTGGTTGCTTATAGATTGTTGTTGCCACCAGAGCTAAAGAAGATTCGTAATGTGTTTCACGTATCAATACTTAGACGATACAAATCTGATCCATCACATGTGATTGCTCCCACTGAAGTTGAGATTCAGTCTGATCTATCGTATAACGAAGAACCGATTCGAATTTTGGCATGTGAGATCAAAGAGTTGAGAAATAAGAAAATTTCTTTAGTGAAAGTGTTGTGGCACAAACATGAAGTTGAAGAGGCTACGTGGGAGCCTGAAGATGTTATGAGAGAGCAATATCCAAATCTATTCACTGGTAAGATTTTCGGGGATGAAAATCCTTAAGGGAGGAGTTGTAACAGCCCAGTTTAGACTCTAGTCAGAATAGTAGTTTCGAGATCACAAATTTGAGGTCGGAAAAATATTTTAATATTATTTTTAGTGTTTACAGTATGTGATAAAGCATGTGTAAAATTTATGTTTGAAAATTTTATTGTTTGTGTGTCGAATCGTCAAAAAGGACTTAATCGCATAAAATGCAAAAGCTGTGTGCTAATTGTTAAAGTGCTTAATTGTCATGGATTATTAAATGAGAAGTCCTTATGTTTTAATTAGACCCTTGATAGTGGGGATGGACAATTATGGACATTAGTTAGTGGATTTTTAATGGTTATATTAAGGTTAAATTTTTAAAATGGTTATTAATGTTAATTATAATAAAACAACCATGAAAAAATAAGCCATTATCATCCTTGTTTTCCTAAAATTGAAGAAAGAATAAGGGTTAGAAGCTTTCTCACATTCGGCCATTGTCTAAGCTCAAACAAGGTATATTTTGAGCTTGGTTTTTAGTTATTTTTATGTTTTTTGTGATCGTTGCTTAGTAGTTTATTAAGCCCATGCCTCAATTTCTGATTTTGATAAAGATTGTGAGTTTAGCCATTGATGAATTCATGAGTTTTGTGATGTTTGATGATGAATTTTGCAAGTTTGGTGGTTGATATACATGTTTTATAAAGTGATTTTTGATGAATTTGAGTATTATGGGCTAAATTGTGAAAATGAGAAATTGAAGGACTAAAATGTGAAATAAATGAGATATGTGGACTTGTATGAGCTAGGAGAAATTTTGGCTAAGCTTGTATAAAATGAAAATATGTGTATTTGGTGATTTTATGAAATAGGGACTTAAATGTTAAAATGTGAAAATATGAGGGCTACTTTGTAAAATGCTCAAAATATGTGTATTTGGATTGAATTGAATGATTTGATGAATGAATGAGCTAAATTTGAACATGTATAGATCAAGAAAAGAGAAATTCGGACTTAGATCGAGGCAAGAATAAAGTGCTCGATTGATCGACTTGTATCGTTGTTTCTACATCCGAGGTAAGTTCGTGTATAGTACGAATTGTTTAAATTATGTTCACATGTTATGTAATGAATGGAAATGCTGTTGTTGAGTTAGTAATGCAAAATGTGAGTTTGAAGAGATGTGGCACTGAGTGTGCTAACTAGAATCGATACAGTGTGAATCGCACTATGTGTGCGAGATAAAGAAAGCATCGACTATAGTAGTTGGCACTGTGTGTGCGATACTGAGTCAAATTCGATTTAATGTAAAGGCACTAAGTTGCGAGTAAACCGTATGGTTAAAGAAGATCGAACAATTTATGACATCGAATATTGTATGGTTTATATGATAAATAAAAATGTGATGGAACAAGTACGCACAAAACCTATATGGTTGATTATTTCGTGTATGAAATAGATGGTTGATTAAGTGAATGGAAGTTACGGAGGATTAGATTATGAAGCATTATAAATGCTAGTACATAAACTTTGAGATGTAGTATGGATGTCAGTAATGGCCTTGGATGAAATTGAATGAAGATAAGGATTGAACTATGTGTTAGTTAAATTTTGCATATTAAATTTGAAATTTTGAGCTATTTGTATTATATTACGAACTTACTAAGCTTTAAAGCTTACTGTGTGAAGTCTTTCTCTATTTTACAGTGTCATTAAAGCTAGCTCGGATTCAAGGATCGTCAGCGACTCAATCACACTATCGATCATCTATTTTGGGTACCGTTTGAAACTATACATATTAAAATATAGCATGTATAGGCTAGAGAACTTAAGTTATGTTTTGATATGTGTAAAAATAGCCATGTGATATGGCTTGTTAATGAATGTGTTTATGGATGAGTTTTGCTCCTCTTTTATGATGCATAAGTTGGATTGTTTTGATGTGCTCATAAATGGCCAAGCGAGATGGTCTATATTGATAAGTTCATGGTTGATTTGGGACATTGATATGATGAGAGATGCTAAGAATTGGTAAGGATTAAATGATGAATAGAATACATGTTTTTGATGTGGAATGGTATGCTTGAGTTGGAATTGAATATGGAAATAAATTATATAGTTAAAGGTTAAATGGTGCATGTTTTGGTATGTTTTGGATGCATTTGAGATATGAATTTTGAATGGCTTGATGCTTGTAAGTGTGACTCAAAATTTGGGTGGCAACTTGGCCTTACAAATGGCCTATATTTGGCCACACGGTTGAGCACACGGGCGTGTGTCTCGATCGTGTCTCTTAAGGTTACATTTTGGAATAAGTCAGACTCACACACGGGCGTGTGACAAGGCGTGTGAATTAAGTCAGTGTTGCCCATGGGTCAAGCACACGGGCGTGTCATCAGTCATGTGGACAAGTCAGTATGTATGCCCTATTTTGCCACGGCTTGGACACACGGGTGTGTCTGATGCCGTGTGAGGCACACAACCTACCCACACGGGCGTGTGACCTCTGTAACTTTGAAAAATGTTTGATTTTCGAAAAAATTTTTGTATGTGCTTGGTTTAGTCCTGACCCCTTCCTGATGCATGTTTACGGTCTCATAGACCTTTTAAAGGGACTCTATGTATATGATTTCTTATGATATGAAGATGATGTATTTATGTTTGAGAAATGATCATAAAAGTTTCGTTATGTCTGGTAACGTTTCTTAACCGTAGACCAGTGGTGGTTACGGGTTATGGGTGTTATAGATTCCTCTACCCTAATTCTCAATTTTGATAGAAACTCTACTAGATTACGCTTACCACAATATCTACAGATCGAAATCCTGGCCAATCTAACAGTTTCTCCAGTAATAACTACAACAACCTTTCGTTGAGATCTGACTCATCTGGCCCACTTTAATGGTCACGAATGTGGTCCAGTGGAAGCAAACTCTCTCCTATTCTGAGCTTTATTGTTTTCCTTTCTTTTGTACTTCAAGCATTTAGTCTCTCCCTCCATATTAATCCTTTCAACCATAATCTTGAAAACCTTTTCTAAAACTCCTAATATTGCTTGGGATAGACAATGCATCATCCTCAACCTCCTGGTTTTCGCCTTCAGAAGTAGGCGCAATCATGATGTCAGTCTTCTTAGGGTTAGGCACAATTTCTTGAGAAGAAAATGACTCCAATTGGATAGCTCGACGCTGAGCCCCATGGTTCCCCATTCTATTTCTATTCATTATGTAACACCCCTAACCCGTAACCATCGTCGGTCTAGGGTTAAGAAGTATTACCAAATAAATCATAACATTTAAACATCCATAATTCATGCTTCACCAATTCATAATTATCATTGTCACAAAGTCCCTTATGAAGGTCTACGAGACCTTAAACATGCATTAGGAAGGGGTCGGGACTAAACCGGGCACTTACAAAAATTTTCGAAAAACTTAACATTTTTCAAAGTTTTAGAGGTCACACGCCCGTGTGGTCAGGCCGTGTGCCTCAAAGGGCGTCAGACACACCTGTGTGTCCAAGCCGGGGGAAAACAGGTCATACATACTGACTTGTCCACACGGCTGAAGACTCGCGCGTATGCTTGACCCGTGGGCAATACTGACTTAATTCACATAGCCTGTCACACGCCCGTGTGTCTGGCCTGTGTGCGAGTCTGACTTGTTTTCAATTACAACCTTAAGAGACACGGTCGAGCCACATGCCCGTGTGCTCAACCGTGTGGGCAAATATAGGCCATTTGCAAGGCCAATTTGCCACCCAAATTTTGGGTCACTCCTACAAGCATCAAGCCATACCAAATTCATATCTCAAAGCATCCAAAACAAATATTTTTTAACCATCAACCAATTCAAGCTTGATACATACCAGTTACAGATCATCAAAACATACCAAAATGATCATTCACACAACATCATATATTCACCCTATAACTATCATTTTCACATATCCAAAACACATACAAAAGTCATTTAACTATCTTGCCATATCACATGGCAAGAACTACACATCTCAAAACATTCCATAATCACTAGCCTATACATACCATATACCAAATATACAACTTCCAAAAGTACCAAAATAGATGGCCGATAGTGTGATTGAGTCGCTAACGATCCCAGGATCTGATCTAGCTTTAATAAAACTGTAAAATAGAGGAAAGCTTCACACAGTAAGCTTTACAGCTTAGTAAGTTCGTAGTATAACACAATTAACTCAATAATTCAAATTAAATATGCAAAACTACCAACACCTAGTTCAATTCATCTCAATACTTAATTTTCATCAATAACAATTCCTCACTTTCATACATAACTATATATTCAATGTACAAGCATTTACAAAGGTACTCAATCTTACTTTTTCCATCATTAATTCACAGATCTCTCTATTTATCGCATACCCAACTTCATCAACCACATAGGTTCTATTCGTATCTGTACCAATACGTATTTAACTACCACGTTTACCATTCAATGCTCCAAATCATTACCTATTCGATCATCTTTGAACATTCGATGAATTCGTACACTCAGTGCCATACAATTAGCCAAAGCCACAATATTATTGCACACTTAGTGCCATCATAGTAAACTAATGATGTCTCGGTATCGTGCACACGGTGCCAACTAATATAGTCAATGCTTTCTTTAATTCGCACACTTAGTGCAATACATCATTGTATAAAATCTGTTCACGCACACTTAGTGCCACATTTCTTCAAACTCACTTTTAACATTCATCAACCACATATTCATTCATTACATAACATATAAACATGATTAAAACAATTCGTTTTATACACGAACTTACCTCGAACGTATAAACAACGATATTAGTCGATCAATCGAGCACTTTATTCTTGCCTCGATCTTAATTCGAATCTCTTTTTTCTTGATCTATACATATTCAAATTTAGCTCATTCATTTACCAATTCATTCAATTCAATCCAACAACACATATTTTGAGCATTTTACAAAATAGCCCTCACATTTGCACATTTTGACATTGTAGTCCCTATTTCATAAAATCACAAAAAACCCCTAATTTCGTTTTACCATGCTTAGGCCGAATCTTCCTCGTGTTCATACAAGTCGATATATTTCATTTATTTCATATTTTAGTCCTTCGATTTCTCATTTTTCACAATTTAGTCCATAATACTCAAATTCATCAAAAATTAATTTATAAAACATGTATATCAATCACCAAACTTGCATAATTCATCATCAAACATCACAAAACTCATGAATTCATCAATGACCTAACTCACAATCTTCATCAAAATCTAAAACTAAGATATGGGCTTGATAGTATGCTAAGCAATGATAACAAAAATGTAGAAACTATCAATAACCGAAACAAAAACATACCTTAATCACAGAAATACCATGGCTGAACCTAGCTTTCTTTTTCTTTTTCTTTTTCCTTGATATTTTTGGCTAAGATGAACACATATGCATGGCATTTTTAATGTTTGTTTTATTATAATAACCATTATTTATCTATTACCAAATTAACATTTTAAAATACATATAAAACATGTATATTTAATGTCCTTAACCGTCCATGCATGTTTCAAATGGTGTAATTTCAATTTAAGGACTCCACATTTAATAAGCCATGACAATCAAGCACTTTAACAACTAGCACACAGCTTTTGCATTTTATGCGATTAAGTCCTATTTCACAAATCGACACACAAATAATAAAATTTTCACACATGCTTAATCACATACTGTAAACACTAAAAATAATATTAAAATATTTTTCTGACCTCGGATTTGTGGTCTCGAAACCACTGTTACAACTAGGGTCTAAACCGAGCTGTTACAACTCTCCCCCTTAGGGATTTTCGTCCCCGAAAATCTTACCAGTGAATATATTCGGATATTGCTCTCTCATAACATCTTCAGGCTCCCACGTAGCCTCTTCAACTCCGTGTTTGTGCCACAACACTTTCACTAAAGAAATTTTCTTATTTCTCAACTCCTTGATTTCACGTACCAGAATTCGAACCGGTTCTTCGTTATAGACAAATTATGCTGAATCTCAACTTCGGCAGGGGCAATCATAGATTATGCTGTATCGTCAAAGCATAGATACGTGAAACACATTATGAATCTTCTCTAACTCAAGTGGCAACATTAATCTATAAGCAACCGGCCCGATACGTTCGATAATCTCATATGACCCGATGAACCTCGTACTCAATTTGCCTTTTCTGCCGAATCGAAGTATTTTCTTTCGGGGAGACACTTTCAAAAATACTTTCTCACCTATCTTAAATTTAATATCTTTTCGTTTCAAATCTGCATAAGACTTCTGACGATCTGACGCTGTTTTCAAACTATCACGGATCACTTTCACTTTTTGCTCAGTCTCTTTGATCAAATCAACCTCGTGAATCTTATTCTCACTAAGCTTAGTCCAATACAATGGAGTTCTGCATTTACAACCGTAAAGAGCCTCATATGGTGCCATTTTAATTCTTGACTGGAAACTGTTATTATATGCAAATTCAATCAACGACATATACTTTTCCCACGTACTATCAAACTCAAGAATACAACATCTCAACATATCCTTGATAATCTAAATGATCCGCTCGGATTGACCATTCATTTGCGGATGAAATGCAGTACTAAAATGCAGTTTCGTATCTAAAACCTCTTGTAGTTTCTTCCAAAACCTCGAATTAAACCTCGAATCCTTGTCAGAACAATGGATAATGGTACCCCGTGCAATCTCTCAATCTCAAAAATATACAATTCAGCTAACTTATCAAGTAAATAATCTATTCTTACCGGAATAAAATGAGTTGATTTCGTTAATCTGTCAACTATCACCCAGATTGAATCATTCTTTTTCAGAGATAAAGGCAACCCCGACACAAAGTCCATTGAGATTCTCTCCCATTTTCGCTCAGGAATCATGATCAGTTGTAACAAATTGGATGGGACCTGATGTTCAGCTTTAACTTGCTGACAAACTAAACATCTTGAAACAAACTCTGAGATATCTCATTTCACACCATTCTACCAATAAAACTGTTTCAGATCATTGTACATTTTCGTACTTCCCGGATGAACAGGCAAACGACTATTATGAACTTCATTCAAAATCAACTGAATCAACTATGAATTTCTAAGAATACAATTCAGATCTCGGAATCTCAAACAACAATCATTATCAACTCAAAATCCTGAATCAAAATTCAAACCACACTGAGCTCGTTCTGCCATTATCTCAGCATCACTTTTCTGAGCATCACAAATCTGACATAAAAACATTGGCCTTACTTTCAAGTCAGCCAAAATCAACCATCATCATACAAATCTATCTGGGTACTCATTGCTCATAAGGAAAATAAAGACTTTCGTCTCAAAGCATCAGCAACAACATTAGCTTTTCCCGGATGATAATCAGTTACTAATTCATAATCTTTTAATAATTCTAACCATCTCCGCTGCCGCGAATTCAATTCTTTCTAAGTCATCAGATATTTCAAACTCTTGTGATCAGTATAAATGTGACATTTCTCACCAAATAAGTAGTGACGCCAAATATTCAATGTGAATACAATAGTTGCTAATTCAAGATCATGCATTGGGTAGATCTTTTCATGCGGTTTTAGTTGTCTCAAAGCATAGGCTTTAACTTCGCCTTCTTGCATCAACACACAGCCTAAACGATTCAACGATGCATCACTGTAAACTATGAATTCTTTACCCGATTCAGGTTGAACTAACACTGGTGTTTTTGTCAATAATACTTCAACTGTTCAAAACTTTGCTGACATATTTCTGACCACTCAAATTTAACATCTTTCTGTAGCAATTTCGTCAACGGAGTTGTAATCATCGAGAAGCCTTTCACAAACCGTCTAATAGATCCCGCTAGTCCCAAAAAACTACGGACTTTAGACACATTTCTCGGAGGTTTCCAATCCAGAATTGCTGAAATCTTGCTCAGATCAACTCGTATTCCCGCAGCTGATACTATATGTCCCGGAAAACCAACCTCGCGCAACGAAAACTCACATTTACTAAACTTTGCATACAATTGCTTCTCACGCAGAGTCTGTAACACGATTCTCAAATGCTCGGCATGTTGCATCTCATTACAAGAATAAATTAAAATATCATCAATAAACACAACGACAAATCGATCCAAATATGGTCTGAATATCCAGTTCATCAAATCCATAAACACTGCAGGAGCATTCGTTAGTCCGAAAGGCATAACTAAAAATTCATAATGTCCATACCTCGTTCTGAAAGTAGTCTTCGGCACCTCTGATTCTTCTTAACTGATAATATCCCGATCTCAAATCTATTTTCAAAAATACTGTAGCCCCTTTCAACTGGTCAAACAAATCATCAATTCGCGGTAGAGGCTACTTATTTTTTATCGTCACTTTGTTCAACTGCCGATAGTCAATACACATCCTCATAGTACCATCTTTCTTTTTCACAAACAACACAGGTGCACCCCAGGGCGAGAAACTCGGTCGTGCGAATCCTCTATCAGTCAACTCTTGCAAATGGGACTTCAACTCTTTCAATTCTGTCGGTGCCATTCTATACGGAGCTATTGAGATAGGAGTCATCCCCGACACTAAGTCAATACCAAACTCGACTTCTCGTATCGAAGGTAATCCCTGTAGTTCTCCAAGAAACACATCAGGGACCTCACAAACCACAGGCACAGATTCAACTTTCTTTTCTGTCACTTTTGTATCTATCACATATGCAAGATAAGCTTCACATCCCTTTTTCACAAAATTCAAAGCTTTCATTAAAGATCTTACTGCTGGTAGCCCGTTCAAATCACTGGATTCAATTCGAACTATCTCACCATTCTAACTTCTCAAATCAATACTCTTTTGTTTACAATTCACAATAGCATTATGCAAAGTTAGCCAATCGATACCCAAAATTATATCAAATTCATCAAAGGGTAGCAGCATCAGATTAGCTGGAAAACAAATATCCTGAAATATCAACGGACAAATCTTACACACTTTATCAACCAGAACACATTTGCGTAAGGGGTTCAATACTCTAATTACAAACTCAGTAGACTCAACAGGTAGAGTCTTACTAGATACTAAGTTCACACACACATATGAATGAGTAGATCCTGGATCTATCAATGCAATCACATCAGTATCGAAAAGAGTAAAAGTACCAGTTATGACGTCGGGAGATGATGCTTCTTCTCGAGCACGAATAGCGTAGGCTCGGGCAGGTGCACTTGTTTCAAATCTCACAGTTGTATCTGTTGTTCCTCCCTGACTACCACTCACATTTCCAGTGTTTCTGAGTGGTCTACCCCGAGCAGTCGTGTTACTCGACCTCGCGCTCTGAACATTATCTTTCTCAGCTAACTCTGGGCAATCCCGAATAAAGTGATCTCGTGATCCACATTTACAACAAGTTCTATTATTATACTTGGCCCAACATTCTTCGATATGACGCCTCCCACACTGTCTAAACTTAGGCTTATTGCTTTTGACACTGCCAACACTCGATTCAATTGGAGTTTGAGTTTTAGGACCAGTATTCTGTTTCATATGGTCTTTACTTGAATGTCCAAACAAAACATTTGAGCGGTTATTTGCATCTCTGAATCTCTTTGACGAAGAATGATATGACTTACTCATCGACTATTTTCTTTTGTCTCTAGCTTCTGAATCTGCTTTCTTCTTTTCTTTACTAAGCTCCTCGGCTTTGCAGGCTCTTTCGACCAATACCACAAATTCATTCAAATCAAGAATTCCAGCCAAAAGTTTAATGTCTTCATTCAAACCTTCGATGAATCATTTACACATACTAGTTTCTATTAAAACACATTCCCGTGCATACTGACTCAGTCTTACAGATTCCCACTCGTATTCTATAATAGACATACGGCCCTGTTTCAGCTCTAAGAACTCTTTACGTTTCTGATCTATAAACCGTTGACTGATATATTTCTTCTGAAATTCAACTTGAAAGAAATCCCAGGTGATTACTTCTCTCAAAACCACATATATCAATGTTTTCCACCAATGATATGTCGTATCTCTCAAGAATGAAACAGCACATTTTAAGCATTCATCAGGAGTACATGATAATTCATCAAAACTGTTACGGTATTGTCAAGCTAGAATTCAGTTCCCTCAGCATCATCATCAACTGTGGCTCTGAACTCTTCGGCCCCATACTTTCGAATTTTATGTAGAGGAGGTTTACCCAATCGGATCAGATCTGCAACTTGTGGCACTACAGGAACTTGCTGGGGTAGAGGTTGTTGATCAACCGAATTCATTCGAACGAACTTCATAAACCACTCACTCATCATTTGGAAGAAGGCTTGCTTAGCCTCTCCCTCATGACTACTAGCAATCAGCCTAGATTCAGTCGGCGCTATCCCTTGAGCGAGAGTAGGTGCATTACTTTTAACATCATCATCAACTGCTCGATCGGGATCTATTTACTATAAAAAAACACATTTTTAACTGTCAGGAATCATCACACTATCGCAGGCATATATATGGCATGTATAGCTAGATTCTCACACACTACGTTAGTCCTAGAACCGACTAAACCATAGCTCTAGTACCAATAAAATGTAACACCCCTAACCCGTAACCATCATCGGTCTAGGGTTAAGAAGCATTACCGAACAAATCATAACATTTAAACATCCATAATTCATACTTCGCCAATTCATAACTATCATTGTCACAAAGTCCCTTATGAAGGTCTACGAGACCTTAAACATGCATTAGGAAGGGGTCGGGACTAAACCGGGCACTTACAAAATTTTTTTGAAAACTTAACATTTTTCGAAGTTTTAGAGGTCACACGCCCATGTGGTCAGGCCATGTGCCTCACACGGCATTAGACACACTTGTGTGTCCAAGCCGTGACAAAATAGGGAATACATACTATCTTGTCCACACGGGCGAAGACACACCCGTGTGCTTGACCCATGTGCTTGACCCGTGTGTCTGGCCCGTGTGCGAGTCTGATCTGTTTTGAATTACAACCTTAAAAGACACGGTCGAGCCACACGCCCGTATGCTCAATCTTGTGGGCAAATATAGGCCATTTGCAAGGCCAATTTGCCACCCAAATTTTGGGCTACTCCTACAAGCATCAAGCCATACCGAATTCATATCTCAAATGCGTCCAAAACATATATTTTTTAACCATCATTCCCATCAACCAATTCAAGCTTGATACATACAACTTACATATCATCAAAACATACGAAAATGATCATTCACACAACATCATACATTCATCCTATAACTATCATTTTCACATATCCAAAACACATACAAAAGTCATTTAACTATCAAGCCATATCACATGGCAAGAACTACACATCTCAAAACATTCCATAATAACTAGCATATACATGCCATATAACAAATATACAACTTCCAAAAGTACCAAAATAGACGGCCGATAGTGTGATTGAGTTGCTAACGATCCCTGGATCCGAGCTAGCTTTAATAAAACTATAAAACAGAGGAAAACTACACATAGTAAGATTTAAAGCTTAGTGAGTTCGTAATATAACACAAGTAACTCAATAATTCAAATTAAATATGCAAAACTACCAACACCTAGTTCAATTCATCACAATACTCAATTTTCATCCATAACAATTCCTCACTTTCATACATTACTATAAATTCAATGTACAAGCATTTACCAAGCTACTCAATCTAACTTTTTCCATCATTAATACACATATCTATCTATTTATCTCATACACAACTTCATCAACCACATAGGTTCTGTACGTACCTGTACCAATACATATTTAACTACCATGTTTACCATTCAATGCTCCAAATCATTACCCATTCGATCATCTTTAAACATTCGATGAATTCGTACACTCAGTGCCATACAATTAACCTAAGCCACAATATTATCACACACTTAGTGCCATCACAGTAAACTAATGATGTCTCGGTATCGCACACACAATGCCAACTAATATAGTCAATGCTTTCTTTAATTCGCACACTTAGCGCAATACATCATTGTATCGAATCTGTTCATGCACACTTAGTGCCACAAATCTTCAAACTCACTTTTAACATTACTAATTCATCAACCACATATTCATTCATTACATAACATATAAACATGACTAAAACAATTCGTATTATACACGAACTTTCCTCAAACGTATAAACAACGATATAAGTCAATCGATCGAGCACCTTATTCTTGCGTTGACGTCGATCCGAATCTCTCTTTTCTTGCTCTATACATATTCAAATTTAGCTCATTCATTTACCAATTCATTCAATTTTGTAACACCCCTTGCCCGTACCCGAGCTGAAACAGGGTTCGAGGCATTACATAGCTAATCTTGCTTAAGCATATAAAATAGGGTTATAAAATTTCATTTAACCCTATCGCTCGCACATATCCGGCCTAGGAGGCCCTAAATATACTTCCTAGAAGTATCAGAATTTATCCGGGAACTTTCACAAGTTCGATAAACTTTTTAATAAAACAGGGGCCACACGCCCGTGTAGGCCTAGGGACACGCCCGTGTGCCCCTAAGGCATGCCTATGTCTCCCACCCGTGGTTGACACTGGCTAATTGCACATGGCCTTGACACGCTCGTATCACTAACCTGTGTGGCAAACCTTGGCATTCTGACTTATCCACACGGCCTATACACACGCCTGTGTACCCCAGTCGTATGGTGATTCAAATCCCAAGTGCAGGGTGCAGACTTCACACGGCCTGGGTGCACGCCCATGTGCTAGCCGTGCCTCCTACACGGTCTAGACCCACGTCCGTGTGTCTAGATAAGTGGGCAATTAGTAGGCTATATACCAAGCCCTTGCCACCCTAGAATGCACACATACATATTTCTACTCAAATAATACAATTCCTATCCCATAAGCAAGTCTAAGAACTCATTTCCAACATACAAGATGATTAAAGGGACATATACTTCATGAATTTCATCTTCATTGAACAAAAGAGTTTGTCAAGTATTTGCCTAACTCATAAGGCCCTTTACAAAATGACTTTTACTGACTTACATAGCCAACACTTTGACTAACAATTACAACTTAACAAAATACTCAAGTCCTATACATGCCATACTCAAAATAAGTCTAAAATTGTTATACCAAAGTGCTGTCAAGTGTGACTTCCAAACTCCTACGGCCACGGTCCTCAAGTTACCTTGTCAATACTACAAGAAAGAAGGGTAATGGAAAATGGGGTAAGCATAAAGCTTAGCAAGTTACATGGAAATAAATAACAATCATAATGCTCATAAAATAATCCATCCACGGTATTAGTTAACTGTACACAAGTCAAAGCTTCTTGACGATACTTACTTACAATTGCCTTTATCTAGCACATACCGTGCCACATATTGAATCAATTCTTTGTGACTCATTCACGAGTACCTGTATTCATTCATTCACATGACTTAACTATATTTCACATCTCTACTTCTACATTCATCTACTTATCCCACCACTCACAAGGGATAGTTCAAGACGTGTGTTTATAGCCACTACTGTAAGTATAAAGCAAATGCCACATCCTCGAGGTGGTCTTACATAGAGTCTCCTCTAGATGCCAATGCCATATCCCAGACATGGTCTTACATGGGATTACCCTTCATGTATCGATGCCATATCCCGGATATGGTCTTATACGATTTCCATGTTCATCACCGAAGCCATATCCCGGATAAGGTCTTATACGGAATCTGAACTCGGTGCCGAGGCCATGTCCCGGACATGGTCTTATACGGGACCTTATTTATTTCATATTTCAATAATAACATTTCTATAACCAATATGACCCATTAGGACTCCAACATCTCATTCATGTTAACTACTCAATTTAGTAATGCATCGTGCTTTATTATAATGCCATGCATTTCTCAACATGCTAATATGAACGTTGTATAAATCATTACAACTTACCTCGTTTTCAAAATGAGCTAGTTCCTCGATTCAGTCCAAGACTTTATTCTTTCCCCGATCAAGGCGGATTCTTGACTCCTCTTGCTCTATAATAGCAAATTAGCTCATTTTAATCGCTACATTAATATAAGCATTTCAATAATCATGCTTATGCAAAACTACCATTTTGCCCCTAGACTTTGGCAAAATGACCATTTTGCCCCTAGGCTCGGAAATAAATTTTAATCACATTTCTACCTTCAATAAGCCTAGGTAAACATTTAATGCTCTTAAAGCTATCATCAAAAATCAATATTTCACATATTTACTACAAAATTTGTAACCTTTTCATCAATGTCCTATTTGGTGTTTTCATGCTAACACCTTTCACAAAAGTTGTTCATCTAACAATTAAGACTCAATTTCTTCCATAAAAATGCAGCAAATAACAATGATAACTCTCAAGGAAAAACTCTAAACTTTACACAATATTGCACAATAGTCCCCTCATTTGAAAGCTTAAGCTTTAGAGGTCTCAAAAGTACAACTATTACTAAGAAAAATCATCAAAATCACTTACAACAATGGAAGGAAGTTTGCTAAAAATTTAAGCCTTCAAAACCCCTATTCTTGCTTGCAATTTCGGTGGAAGAGATGAACAAGAAAGATGATATTTTCTCTTTCTTTATTCTAATATTAAACTAGTCAAATTTTTGTCACCAACCCTTACTAACTTTGACCAAATTTGTCCACTTTGTCTCCCTTTAAGTCTATGGCCAGCCAAGCACATGACAAGGGCTAAATTGCCTTTTAAAAACCTCAATTTAAAAATTTATGGCTATTTGGCACCTTTAGAAATAAAAAAAGAACTTTTGCACTTTTTGCGATTTAGTCTTTTTTTTTTTTACGATTGAACACGAAATCGCTAAAATTAAAGCACCAAAATTTTCATGCATATGTGCTATCATGTTCTAACTCATAATATAACATGAGAATAAATTTCTCAAAATTTAGATTAATGATCCCAAGATCACTATTCCGACTAGCCCTTTAATTGGGCCGTTACAAATTTAATCCAACAACATATATTTTGAGCATTTTACAAAATAGCCCTCACATTTGCACATTTTGACATTTTAGTCCCTATTTCATAAAATCACAAAATACCCCTAATTTCATTTTACCATGCTTAGGCCGAATCTTCCTCATGTTCATACAAGTCCACATATTTCATTTATTTCACATTTTAGTCCTTCGATTTCTCATTTTCACAATTTAGCCCATAATACTCAAATTCATCAAAAATCACTTTATAAAACATGTATATCAATCACAAAACTTGCATAATTCATCATCAAACATCACAAAACTCATGAATTCATCAATGACCTAACTCACAATCTTCATCAAAATCTAAAATTAAGACATGGGCTTGATAGTATGCTAAGCAACGATCACAAAAACGTAGAAATAATCAAAAACTGAAACAAAAACATACCTTAATCAAAGAAATATGATGGCCGAACCTAGCTTTCTTTTTCTTTTTCTTTTTGCTTGATATTTTCAGTTAAGATGAACATATTTGCATGGCATTTTTAATGTTTGTTTTATTATAATAACCATTATTTATCTATTACCAAATTAACCTTTTAAAATACATATAAAACATGTATATTTAATGTCCTTAACAGTCCATGCATGCTTCAAATGGTGTAATTTTAGTTTAAGGACTCCACATTTAATAAGCCATGACAATCAAGCACTTTAACAACTAGCACACAGCTTTTGCATTTGATGCGATTAAGTCATTTTTTCACAAATCGACACACAAACGATAAAAATTTCACACAGAATTTTCACACATGCTTAATCACATACTATAAACACTAAAAATAATATTAAAATATTTTTCTGACCTCAGATTTGTGGTCTCGAAACCACTGTTCTGACTAGGGTCTAAACTGGGTTGTTACACATTATGTATCTTACAATCTTAAATTTGATCTACAATTTCAGAAAAAATAATCATTAGCTAACTTTAATCAATTTTAAGTTTCCTATCTTATAGTTTCAAAGAAAAAAAATTAAATACTAACTATTTCAGTTCTATGTCTACAGTAATACACCTCAAATGTTTACCTATAACTTCACAATATCTTTTCTATGACAACTGGCACCGGAGTCTCGGACCTGATTTTCGTTGTAGAATATCATTTTCAAAATTCTCTGTAGCTTGTTTTTCCAAAATTTCCCCTTTTTCATGTATGCATGAATGCAGACTTACTTAAGTAGATTAAAAAACTCAGTACGAGGTTTTGAACCAAGGATTTGATATCAATAAATGTAACCTCCCAAACCCGGCCTAGACGTTATGGCTAGTTTGAGAAGGCTACATTAGCCACCGAAATGGCTAAGCTAACTTACGTTACTTTTAAGACTTTAAATAAACTCATTTTAGAGAAAATCGTAGCTGTACTTTGAGTTTGCTTCAAAGCATTCATTCATTAGGTCGAGTATGCTTAGGATTCATTTTATTGTTGATAGTGCAATTTTAGAAAAATAGTTTGCTTGTCGCTCTTCTTTAAAAAAAACTCGAAGTTAAACTAATGTAGCGGAAAACCATTTTTCAAGTCATTTTGGAAAATTAGTTGCCTTATCGATTTGTTTTTCAAAAATAGATCCTTTTCAATGTAGTGGAAACTAAGGAACAATATCAAATTTTACTTAAGCCTGACATCATGCATTATCCAGTTATTATTCGACTATTATGCTTGAGTAATGTAACACCCCTTACCCGTATTCGTCACCTGAACCGGGTACTAGGCGTTACCATACTTAACTTGCTCAAACATACAATATCGATCCATAAAATTTCATTTCAATTTAAAAATTTTTCATTCGAGACCATAATGTCCATATTATAGGTCTACGAGACCCTAAACTTGCACACTGAATGATTCGGGACCAAACTAGAAACTTTTGAACACCGAGAAAATTTTGGCATAAAACAGGGCCACACGCCCGTGTGGAGAAAAGGACACGCCCATGTGGAACTTCACATGCCCGTGTTCCACACCCGTGTTGATTTATTTCTTATTTTGAACCTACAGGGGTTTTCACACTACCTGACACACGCCCGTGTCCATAGCCCTTGTCCCTCACACGGCCATGACACGCTCGTGTCTTCACCCATGTGTGAAAACCTGGACATTTATGACGTCATCATCTCAATAAGGTCACACGGCCAAGGCACACGCCCATGTCCTTAGACATTGTGTCGAATTAAATTCTTAATTTCAGGTGCAAACTTCACACGGCCTGGGCGCATGCCCGTGTCTCTCACACGGTTGAAACACATGGCCGTGTCTCAGCCCTTGTGGTTACTACTAGGCATACTAACTTGCCAACTTAGCATGCAGGGGTACACACGGCCTATCAACATGACCATGGGGCTGACCGGTGTCTCACACGGCCTAGACACATGCCCGTGTATGTACCCGTGTGGACAATTGTAAGGCTATCTACCAAGTCGTTTGCCACCCTACAAAGCAACAACACTTATGCCATTTCAATACAACATACATCAAGACCATAAGGTACTTCTAATACCCAAAATCAAGACATCCACACATAGGATTACACTACAGTCATCATGAGTATTCATTACTCATTACTCATTCCAACACACAAGCATGCATTTCATGAATTTCATCATTGAATATATAAACTTGTCAAGTATTGGTCAATTTCCAATGACCATTTACAAAATGAATTTAATGATATTAGTAGCCACACATTGGCTAATAAATATGACATAACACAAAATAACTAAGTTTCTATACATGCCATACACAAAATTTATCAAACTATGCTATACCAAGAGAAGTTGATAGTGTGATTCCGAACTCCGACATCCCACGATCCTCGAGTCAGCTTGGTGATACTACAAGGAAAAGGAAAATGAGAGGGGTAAGCATGAATCTTATTAAGTTTGCATGAATAAATAGAAATATAAAGGCTCATAATGTCATCCATCCATTGCATTGAATAAAAACACAAGGTCTCAAGCACTTTTCCATGACTTACTCATGCTTAGTCTTACCAATTACATGTCATGTCACATACCGTAAACTTTTCTCGTGAATTACTCACATGTACCTGTATCACTTCATCACATAGCTTTAGCACTAATCTCTTCTCTATTATAAGCTTAACTATTTATCCCTTTTGATCACTTGGGATACTCAAGGATACACAATCATCATCATACATAGAAATACGATGCCATTGCCATATCCTGGATATGGTCTTACATGGGTCACATCTCGATGCCAATGCCATATCCCAGATACGGTCTTATACGGGATCTCATATCGATGTCGATGCCATGTCCCAGATATGGTCTTATACGATTTTTCATATTTGATGCTGATGCCATATCCCAAATATGGTCTTATTGTAACATCTCGAAATAGGGCCTAAACGGAATAGTGGTTTTGGGACCACAAATCTGATGTTGAGAAATTTATTTTATTTATATTTTTATGGTCTACAATTTCACGGAATGATTTCGTGAAAATCTAATTCAAAAATTTTGACGTTTGGGCACTCAATTTAGTCAAAAGGATTAAATTGTAAAAAGTGCAAAAGTTGAGTTCTACGTGCTAGAGGTTTCCAATTGTTATGAAATTTTAAATTGGAGGTCCTTAAATGATAATTAGACCATTGGTTAAGTTGGTGGACAAAAATGGACATGGATGGGTATGTTTCAAAAGATTTTTTAAAGGGGCATTTTGGTAAATTAATGAATTAAATGGATTAAAAAACAAAATTTAAATGCCAAATATGTTGATATTCTTCATTAGGACAAAATTACAAGGGTTCTCCATAGCTAGGGTTTGTTTCAAGCTTCCAAGCTCCATAGTAAGTGATTCCAAGCCCCGTTTTTAATGTTCTTTACGTTTTTGGAGTCTCGGTAACTTGATTTAGCTTATTCTAGCAATAATTTAACCTAGGGTTCATATTTGGAAAAATATCCAGGTAACATGTGTTTATTTTGATGTTTTATGGTAGAATATGAAGGCTAAAATTATGTTAAACAACTTTTACTAAGCGATTTTACGTGAAAACGAGTAAAATGACATAATCGGTAAAAATACCTAATGTTCATAAGTACATGTTAGAGTGAGAATTTGATGTTTCCATAGAAGGGAAAAATGTTCAGCATGTCATAAAACATAAGAAAAAAGGAATAAATTTTAATTTACGAGTCTGGGGGTAAAAGTGTAGTTTTTGAAAAGTTTAGGGGCAAAATTGTAATTTTGCCAAAGTTTGAGTTAGGGACTGTTTTGAGTAATACATTAATTAAACAAGTGAAATGTGATGTTTTAGACCTCGAAAAATGAGATTTGGACCTAGAACGGGAGGAAAATCGAAAATCGGGAAAGTTGGTAAATTGTCATTTCTGGATCCAAAGTAAGTTGGTGTGTTAATAATAATGCAATAATATCGTAATGTTTATTTGAAACCTAAATTGTGGTATTAAATTGACTTTTCTGAATTACATGTTTAGTATATTAAGTTAGTGAATTGATTTAATAATATGTTTATGATAAAAGGTGTTTTCTATGACTATGGTTATTATGTGAAATGGAAAGTTGACATGTAAATAATGCATTTATTTTACTTGTTCAATAATTATTTTGCTAGATATTATGGAAATCATTGGGTGATAACTACAATATGAAAATGTATGGAATGGGAAATTCTCGATTGAACCTTCGGAAAATCGAGAGATATGGACAATATGTAGCTAGGTCACACGAGTGATAAGGGAACTTCACTGTGTGCACAAGAAAGCTACGAGAAGGCAAAATTTGATGTGTAGCTAGGCCACATGGATGATAAGGGACTTTCACCATGTGTGCAAGAAAGCTACGGGATAATAATTTCATTTGTAACTAGGTCACATGTGTAATACTGTGTGTATACCATGTGTACAAGAAAGTTACGGGTTATGAGTAGCTAGGTCGCATGAGCGGTTCCTAGTTTTGGACGCCATGTAGACAAGAAAGCTACGAGATGGAATTGCTAGGTCATATGGGTGATAAGGGACCTTCACCATGTGTACAAGAAAGCCGAATTATGTGTAGGTGGAGCTATGTGCTGAGATCACCGAGTATCGGGCATTTTTCGAAGGGGTTCAACGAGATAACTTACTACTGGTGATTGGTGTGATCATGTTATGAATAAGTGCAAGAGTGAATGTGATCAATTGAGAAATGTGGCAAATGTACGTGTGAGCAAGGGTGCATGTGACTATGTGTGTGTGTGCATAATGTGTTTGATATGTGATACGTGATTGAAATTGTGGTAAGGATGATATGGTGTAAACGCCATTATGAGTACTCGTAAATATTGGTGATGATTATTCATTTGTATGGCTAGTTTTGAATATGTTTGGTGTTATGTGTGCATATATGGAAGTAATATAAAGAAAACATGGGAAATTAAAATTTTTAGTAAAATAGATTGAAACAGCAGCAGTTACGTGACTTTGAAAAATCACCATAAATCGTAGAGATTGAATTATATGTTGGATGAGATATTGATTTAAAGCTTATTGATTCTATGTTCATATAAAAGAAACAGATAAAGCAAAGGATTTTTATATTTTGAGATATTTAAATATTTGTAGGACTGATTCAGAATGATTACGTGATCCCTTATTCTGCCTTGGAAAAATCATTAAAAATTTTATAAAATGGGTTATGGTGTGTAATTTATATTCTCAGAATCCTTGGTGAGTCTACTTTCGAGAGAGACAAACGAGAAGGTTATCCAAATTCTATATAACGAGGAATTTTAATTTTAGTGAAGAGGTGTTAGAGCTGTTGAACAGCAAAATAGGGGAATCTTTAATCAATAAACTGTATTGATTGGCTAAACCAAAAATTCTGGAAATTACGGATCTTAATTTCGAGTTCTGTAGCTTATAAAATAATTAAATTAGTGACTGTGACTAAGAAAAACAGCCTAAGCTGAACTTAAGAAAAAGGGTAAAACTATGTGAATATAGATTCTATTCCCTTGAGTATATTTATTGAGAAATGGGTTAATATTGTTAATTAAATTGCTTATTATTATTAATATGCCAACTTACTAAGCTATTAAGCTACACCATTTTTCCATTTGTCTTAGTGTTGTCAGGTTGGCTCGGGGTTGGAGATCGTTGGAGGTATCATCACACTATCAATTTGTCAAGTTGGAATCGTGACAATTCCTAATTATTTTCAAGTGAATTGCATGTATAGAGATTTAATTATTGGTTGTATGTATTATTATGAATTATACACGGGATCCAGACGTGGGCGTGTGAGAACCTCACGGTCTACTCACACGACTGTGTCATATGTCACATGGGCGTGTGACCCTGTTTTGATAAAAAATTTCTAATTGCCGAAAATTTCTGGTTTGGTTTCGAACCAACTTTAATGATTTTTTTGGGCCTCGTAAGCCCATAATAGGGACATAGAGTGTGACTATGAATGGTTTTAATGTATAATTGAAATGTATGTATCGGAGAAGTGTATAAAATTGCTGTAATGCCTCGTACCCTGATCCGGCGATGGATAGGGGTAAGGGGTGTTACACTTATACGGGATCTCAATTCGGTACCGAGGCCATGTCCCAGACATGGCCTTATACAAGACCCTACCAATTTCATGCCTTGATGATGATTTCCTCTCACTTCTTAAAGTCCAACCGGGACTTCAACATCATAGATTTTCATCATTTTCTCATTTAACATCATTACTCAATTTCATAGATTTAATGTACGTCTTCACGAATATCAAACATTTTAAAACTTAATAACATGATGTTGAATTTATTGCACACAAACTTACCTCGATACCAAAATAGGCCAATTTGCCGATCTAGTCCGAAACCTTGCCTTTTCCTCGGTCAAGGTTAATTCCTCGTTCTTCTTGATCTATGATAACAAATTCACTCATTTAATTACCACATTAATCAATGCATTTCAATAATCATACTTTGGCAAAATTACCATTTTGCCCTTAGATCTTCACAAAATTATGATTTTACTCCTAGGCTCGTAAATCGATTCTAATCAAATTTCCTCCTTTAACAAGCCTAGCTGAACATTTATTACTCTTATGGCAACCCTCAATATTCATTACTTCACACATTTACCACCTATTTACAACAATTACAAAAATGTCCTTTTTAGGTGTTTTCATGGAAACACCTTTCACAAAAGTTTTTTATTTAACAACCAAGACTCATTTTCTTCCATAAAATCTCAGCAAACAACATTAATGCTTTCATGAAAAAACCCTAGACTCTTAGCCATTTTGCAAAATAGTCCCATCATTAGCTAGCTCAAGCTACAAGGGTCTCAAAAGTACAAAAATTATCAAAGAATGACCGTTAAAACACTTACTTGCAAGGAGAAAAGCTTGGCTGAAATTTTTGAGCTCTCAACCCCTATTTTTCTCCTAATTTTCACGGGAGAAGATGGAGAGAAAAGATGATATCTTTCTTTTCTTTATTTTATGTTTAAAAATCAATTTAGTCACCAAATTTTCACCTAACCAACTGACAAAGTCTTTTCTTTGTCCCTATGGCCGGCCACCGTCCTAAACAAGGTCTAATTGCACAT
Organism: Gossypium australe; assembly: GCA_005393395.2. Classification (NCBI taxonomy): domain Eukaryota; kingdom Viridiplantae; phylum Streptophyta; class Magnoliopsida; order Malvales; family Malvaceae; genus Gossypium; species Gossypium australe. The sequence goes on from CM016617.1 coordinate 60,677,646, forward strand.
TAGGGACCTCCAATTGATATTCCTTAGCTATTTGACACCTTTAGCTTGCAAAATAGTACTTCCACACTTTATGCGATCTAGTCCTTTTTTCGAAATTAAGCATGCAGTAGCTAAAATTAGTGCACAAAAATTTTCATGCACCCATATAATCATGCTATAACTCATAAAATAATATTAAAATAATTTTCTTCAATCTTGAATTTGTGGTCTCGAAACCACTATTTCGACTAGCCCATAAATCGGGTTGTTATAAGTAATCTATGCATGCAAAAATCCCCAAAAGAAAAATTACCAAGCCACAGACCAGAAATAATTAAAAATTTCAAGCCAAAAACAATAAAGACTTAATAATACTTAATTAAAAAAATAATAATCTGAGGTCCAAGTTGATTCTCTAAATGTCGAGGCCGGTCCTAATTTTAAGGTTTACTTTAAACGTTAAACACTATTGTGGGGTGAGCTTATGAAAAGCTCAGTGTGAGTCGAATAATTATTTAAACGGGCAAACACATCAAATATAGTGAAACATATTAGCATCATCAGAAGAAAACAGAACCATCATAGGATCATATCATTACATAGCCATTATCAAATTGATGTCAAATGGTGTATGAGCATAGGTCATCATTCATTTGAGTAACAATCATTAATTTCGACACCGTTCACTACAACAAAATACAATGCGTATCATAAATCAATAACATTTGAATATGTCGTGCACATGATGCAATGCAAAAAGTTCTTACCCATACCATCCGCTACATACCACGGGTTCCCCAGAACCCGTCTACCAAACTCCAAAACATTATGAGCATAGTTCGATGGGGTAAAACCACATAATAATCAATAATGCAGAAAATTTGATGGATATCAAATTGTGTGATACAATCGCCAATAACATATAATATGCAATAAAATTGCCAATCCCTTCGGTACTGCAGGTACAGTGCACTCACTACAAATAATGCGTACTTAATATGCCATCGGTACTCCACGAAACTCATTCGTCAACTACAAAATTCCAACCCAATGCATATGCAATATGTCATACAATCTCATATATAATCATATCTCAATACTTTTCACATTCATTTGACATGCTCAGCATGTCCTCAATAATCACATACTTTTAGTAAATGGAAACAGTGTTCCAATATTTCAAATTACCATTGTGTTGGTATCAATCAATATCGTTCAATTTCACATACTTTATGGATTTTCATTGTGCATAAATAGCACCCTTTTCAGTATACAATATAACAAATATCTCATGCGTGTAAATCATACATCAGCTTAATATCTCAACACATTATATCATTCAGTCAAACATTCTTATATCTCATAACTCAAATATGCAATTACAAACTCAATCAAACATCCACACTATCAAACTAGCAATTCTGCCAACATGCATACCTGGTTCAGCCACTCACAAAATCAATAATTTGGATATTAAGACAATCCAATCATCAAGATAAATTATCATAGATAACATGATATTTAACATTTTCAAACAATTTTATGAATTTAGGACCCACACCTTATTTTTCGCTTCATCACAGCACATTAACGAATCTTCCAATTTTTCTTAATAATTCCTTACATGAACCTATACCAAAATTCAGTATAAATTCAATTAATTTACCATTAAACCAGCCCCAAAACACCCACTTATGAGTTCAAATCAATCGTTGAAATTATAACTATTTTATCAATCCAAACTAGTTAAATGTTTTACACTGTATCGATGCGAACTGTACGTACAATCGTTCTTCACCTTTATAGATGATTCGGGGCATTTGGGTCAGCACTTAATTCAATAATATACAGGAAAATCAGTAGCTAATTAATTATTAAATTCCTTCATTTAATCAATTCATAACCTTTAGCCAACAACTTTTTCAAAATAACAAACTAGTTACCCTTAATTGCACTTACGCTTCGCGATTTGTGGAATCCGATTGCCCAATCGATCAAGAACGTTTTCCTTTAATTGAAATGGATTTAAAAGATGATTAGTGTAACACCCCAAACCCGACCTAAAAGCTACAACCGGATCTGGTATGTCACTCAAGAGATTTTACAAAACATGTCATATTTTGGAAAACAATTACTAGGTTTACACCTTTATTTTGACAACTTAAGAATTCATTTAAGAAGAAATAAAATATTAAATCATAAACTATCTAGGTGGATTTTAAATGAAAGCCGAAACTCCATACAAGTCTCAACTTAATTGAAAACATAAAACTTAAAATAAAAGCCCAGTAATAAAAGCCCAACAAAATCCCAAAACATAAATGGTAGTCTAGTGGCCCATGGCCTTATTTCAAGGAAATTTAAACCCATTAATTAAAGAAAATAAAATATAAAATTAAGTCTTTTTCTTTAGAATCCTCAATGCTCTGTCGCATGGCCACCTTGCTCTCCTCTCCAGCCCGGTCCGATGCCTAAGTTCCCCTAAGATGGTTAAAAATTAAAGGGTGAGTCGCGAAACTCAGTTTGCAACCGTCATGCACCATTAGATTTGGGATTTAGCCCCATAAAACATATTAATCAACTACAAATAACAAAAATAATATGCAAAGCCCAACCGATGTCCTAGGTGTCCATCCGCTACACGCCCCCGTACCAGCCATACACACCATTGGGGATTTCTACAATCAACCCACATCGCTACACGCCTTGATGGCAGTCGTGCTGCTCATCATCAGATCATGGTTGTAGCCACTACAACAGGTCATGGCAAAAGCCACTACAACAGATCACGGTAAATACTGCTACACAGATCACGGTAAAAACTGCTACAACATATAACTTCCTCCTTTCAACAAACCCAACCCATGCAATCACATAAAATCATTAATCATATATCATTTAATCGGAACATTCACTAACCTGGTGATTTGCTTTTATCCTCTTTGGGTTTCCGTCATTATGCCGGGATTTCAGCATTTATCAATACATATAATACTTATAGTCATATATTAATCAAACAGATCTAGATGGTGTGGAGAATTACACACCTGATTATTGTATATACCCTTGCTAAACCGATCTACGCTTTGCTTCAAAAAGCCGGAAAGATGTGAAAATAGGCCTCTCCTATATTCGGCCATAGTTAGTATTCTACCCGATTTCACATATATGAATAAACAAATCTTCTTACCTTGAAATCCCGAAAGTAACATGATTCTATAACTTAGAGATCTATGCGATTGACTCATTCTTCAAATCCCGGAATGCCGAATAGAAAACACAAGGTTAGTTCCATATAGACATTCGACTATGGCCTCCAAAAGCTGAAAAATTAAAAGAAACCCAAATCGCCACTTACCTTATAGAAGATTTCGACTATCCTTGTTGAAAGATTTGAGATCTATGAGTTTCGGCTTCTAGGAAAAATCCCGGGAAGATGATCTGTCGCGCTTTTGGCTTCTTGAAAGAACTAAAAATTGAAGGAATTACCAAGGAAGATTAGGCCAACTTGAAGAAAAGGAAAGAGAAAAGCGAGCCCGTATTAACTTAACTTTCTCCTCCGTTTCCAAAACTAATTCTGGTCCCAACACCTGACGTTCACCCAACTCCGTCCAACAAGTTGGAGTACGACATCGCCTTCCATATAATGCTTCATACGGTGCCATCTGAATACTAGCTTGATAGCTATTATTGTACGCGAATTCAGCCAAGGGTAAATACTCCTCCCAACTACCCCTAAAATCAATGATGCAACCCCTTAGCATATCCTCCAAGATCTGAATTACCCTCTCAGACTGACCATCAGTTTGTGGCTGAAAAGCGGTACTAAAGTCTAACCTTGTTCCCATTGGTTGATGAAGAGCCTTCCAGAATCGTGACATGAACCTAGGGTCCCTATCCGAAATGATCGACATCGGTACACCATGTAATCTTACAACCTCAGCCACGTACAACTTTGCCAATTTTTGTAGAGAAAAGTCCACTCGAACCGGTACAAAGTGAGCAGACTTCGTCAACCGGTCCACAACTATCCAAATCGAGTCCTTCTTAGTGGGCGTAAGGGGTAACCCACTAACGAAATCCATCGTGACTCTTTCCCATTTCCATTGGGGAATCTTCACCGGCTGCAACAATCTTGAAGGCAATTGCTGTTCAGCTTTGACTTGCTGACAAGTCAAACACTTCCCCACATATTCCGTAACTTCTCGCTTCAAACCTGGCCACCAGAACTGCTCTCGCAAATCCCGATACATCTTAACTCCTCCAGGATGCATAGCGTAAGGGCTACTATACGACTCCTGAAGAATCATCTGCCTTAACTCCTCATCTTTTGGCATACAAACCTTTTCACGGAAACACAAAACTCCATCATTGTTCAGACTGTAGTCCTCTACTTCACCCTCCTGCACTTGTCGAATTCGAGTACCTAAGACATCATCCAAAAGTTGCTTCTCCTCGATTTGTCTTGTCTACATAGGTCTTACTTGTAATTCAGCTACCAAACTGCCATCCTCATATAAACTAAGATGAGCGAACATTGCCCGTAAGTCCGCTATCGCCTTCCTACTCAATGCATCCGCCACCACATTTGCCTTACCCGGATGATACTCAATCGAGCAGTCATAGTCCTTTAACAGCTCGATCCACCTTCTCTGCCTTAGGTTCAACTCCTTTTGAGTGAGAAGATACTTCAAGCTTTTATGATCAGTGTAAATAACTGACTTCTCCCCATACAAGTAGTGTCTCCAGATCTTCAGAGCAAACACTACTGCCGCCAACTCCAAATCATACGTAGGGTAGTTCAACTCATGCGGTCTTAACTATCGAGACGCATACGCCACCACTTTTCCTTCTTGCATCAACACACACCCTAAACCTGTGTGTGATGCATCACAGTAGACGGTAAATTCTTTTCCCGCCTCTGGCTGAATTAACACCGGCGCTTCCGTCAAGATTCTCTTCAGCTTCTCAAAGCTCTCCTGTTGTTTGTCAGACCACACAAACGATTCTCCCTTCCTTAACAACTTAGTTAAAGGTGCTGCTATTGACGAGAACCCTTCAACAAATCTCCAGTAATATCCTGCCAACCCCAAGAAACTTCAAATTTCTTCCACAGACTTTGGCGACTTCCAATCCAACACAGCTTCTATCTTCCGAGGGTCTACTTTTATTCCCTCTGCAGAAACTACATGCCCTAAGAAAGTCACTTCCTTCAACCAGAACTCACACTTACTGAACTTTGCATACAGCTGCTTCTCCCTCAGAATTTGCATTACCACACGAAGATGTGCATCATGCTCCTCCTCGGACTTAGAATATACCAGGATATCGTCGATGAACACTACGACGAACCGATCAAGGTATGGCTGGAATACCCGGTTCATCATATCCATGAATGCTGCTGGCGCGTTCATCAAACCGAACGGCACTACCAAGAACTCATAATGACCATAGCGTGTTCGAAACGTCGTCTTATGGATGTCCCCTTCCTTCACCTTTAACTGATGATAACCCGACCTTAGGTCAATCTTAGAAAAGACCGAAGCTCCTTTTAATTGATCGAACAAGTCGTCGATTCTCGGTAATGGGTACTTATTCTTAATCATCAACTTATTCAGTTGACGATAATCCACGCACATACGCATGGATCCATCCTTCTTCTTCACGAATAGAACAGGAGCTCCCCATGGAGACACACTCAGTCGGATAAATCCTCGATCCAAAAGCTCCTGGATCTGAGCTTTGAGCTCCACCAACTCCTTCGGCACCATTCGATAAGGAGCGATAGATACCGGAGCTGTACCCGGGAGTAGTTTTATTCCAAACTCCACTTCGCGATCCGGGGGTAATCATGGCAACTCCACCGGAAAGACATCCGCGAAACCCTTGACTGTTCGAACCCCATCGACAGTCACCTCCTTAGCATTCGAAGCACTAATAAAAGCTAGAAAGGCGTTACATCCCTTCCGAATCATCTTAACAGCTTTCAATGCCGACACTACGTTGGACAGATAGTTCCTTCTCTCTCCTAACACAACCACCTCTCCGCCTTCTGGGGTACTTAACACCATGCGCTTAGACCCACAATCCAACTTAGCACGATGCTTTGTCAACCAATCCATTCCTAAAATAAGGTCAAACTCTCCAAATGGTAATTCCATTAAATCTGCCGGAAACACTACCCCTTGAGTCTCTAACGGTACATCCTTAAATAGCTTGTCCACTACCCTAGATTGTCTTAGGGGACTAACCACAGTCATCTTCCTAGTGGTCATTTCAGAATCTATACTTAAGGTCTCAGATATCGAACATGCAACATAGGAGTGGGTTGACCCAATATCAATCAAGGCAAGGTAAGGATTATCAGTAATACGAAACATACCGGTTATGACATCTGGTGCTTCACCATCCTCCTGTCGACAAACTGCATAAACTAGCCCCGGCTGCCTCGCATCTACATTACATGCACCTCTACCAGGTGCTCCACTACCTCGACCAGCCCCATTTCCTCCTCTACCTGGGCCACGACCCCTTGGTCCAGGCTGATCACCTCTCCTAGCCTGATCAGAACCTCGGCCCGCTGGCTGTACCCGGTCCATCTGAGGACAGTCCTTAATTTGTGGATCCACACCTAAAGCATCCACCGGTTTTCATTCTGCACTCCCCATAATGCGTCCTCCCACACGTAGAACATGCTCGATTCTGGTCCGTCGGAGCACGAGCTGGCCCATCAGTCCTAGGCCTTTTCTGAAAATTTCCAGATGCTCTTAATGGCCCAAAACTCCTCTTACTCTTACCCTGATCCTTATCCCTTTCTTGTCTCTCAACCCGTTTCACTTCCTCAGCTATTTTAGCCTTATCTACCAAACCAAAAAAAATTCTCTCTCGCTGCGGTGCTATCAGAACCCTTAACTCATTTCGCAGCCCATCCTCGAACCGAACACAACGTCCATACTCCGTTGCTACCATTCCCCGAGCGTAGCGGCTCAAGCGCAGAAACTCTACCTCATATTCATCCACAGACTTTCTTCCCTGCACCAGGTTCAAGAATGCCTTCCTTTGTGCATCAATATAGCTAGCCCCAACATACTTCCCTTGGAATGACTCCTTAAAGAAATCCCAGTCAATCAGGTCTGCCGCAATACGTTCTTTCACCGTGAGCCACCACTGATAGGCCTCGTCTTGAAGAAGAGACACGACCCCTTTCAACTTTTCCTCTACCATGAAGTCTAAGTCATCCATTATGCGCTCAGTCACTTCCATCCAATACTCAGCTGTGTTAGGGGCTACACCAGAAACTCCCCTAAACACTTCTGCCCCATTGGCCTTAAGCCGTTCCGGTACAGATTTTCGGGCTCCCGTGCCCATGCCTACTCCAGTAACTCTCTCTAAAACCATCAACATCGCCTGAGATACAGCATCATCTTCGATCGCCTGATCCCGTAATTCTCCCTCCATAGATGGAGGATCCGGCATTTCATTTTTCGATCCGTGGCCAGACCCTACTGGCTCAGACAAGGCAATCCTACCCCTACCGCGTCCACGCAGCGGACGTCCTCTACCCCTTGTACTCATTCCTCCGATCGACATTTATCTGATTAAGAATTTTATGAATCATTAGTTTTCTTCCACTGTTTAATCACGAACAGTCTTATGAATAGCTTTAAGAGTAGTTCTTTCGAATTTGCATACACCATTCAGTCTCAAGTTCGCATCCTCTAAAATACACATACATTCAATCATCATACAAAGAGCATCCATGAACTTACGTTCATCACAGAAAAGTGTTGTTGTTATTTCACTACCCAGGGGCATTTTCGTAAATTTATCCTATAGGGGTATTTTCGTAATTTTCCAAAATAGGGTTCATTGGTGATTTTATGAAATAAGGGTATTTTGGTAATTTTACAATCCCGGGGTATTTCGGTAATTTTAATGTCCAGGGGTATTTTGGTAATTTTGAAGTCCAGAGGTATTTCAGAAATTTTGAAGTCCAGGGGTATTTCGGTAATTTTGAAATCTAGGGTTATTTTGGTGATTTTGAAATCTAGGGTTATTTTGGTCATTTCGCAAAACAATGGCAATTTGGTAATTTTACAAACCATGGGTAGTTTGTTTTTTTTTTTTTTTAAACAAGGGTACTTTTGATAACTCTAGTTTCATGATTCGGGTTACTCTTGTAAATATGGGATTTTTCAGGCAAAGCTTTCAAAACATGGTTGATTGGAAAAAAAATTTCATAAATCAAAGGTATTTTGAGAATTTTACAAAACTTGGGGATTTTTTTTCAAGAGGATGGCTGGTCCCTTTCGGGTTTTAATCATAAGGTTTAGCCCATCAATAAGTTCTCGTAACTAGGGTGAATAGTCACTACGCACCAGGTAAGATTCTAGTGAAGAGGAGGTGAGTCGCTAGGACTGCTTAAATACCAAGCTCTCCCTGAATCCACTCCTAGATATGCGTATGTCTATTGCCACACCCTAACTCGGCTAAGGTGAACAATCACTACGCACCAGGTAGGATTCCAGTGAAGAGGAGGTGAGTCACCAGGACTGCTTAAATACCAGGCTCTTCCGGATCCAATCCTAGACATGCGTATGCCTGTTGCCACACCCAAGCCTTGCGACTTATTTACGGGTTTGTTTAGTGAAGTTAAGTCTTATGAGATTTTAGGAGTTGTTTCAACTAGGCCTAAAGTCCATCAAGTTCTAATCTAACTATCCTATGTCCCATAAAGCCCATCAAGCCCACATATATATATCACACAATGGTTCAGAGTACTTACCTTGCGGACTTGGGCCGGAGACGCAGGTGCCATGCTGAGCTAACCAACCTGTTATTATTTAAAAAACATACATATTTCAAAAGCCTATCTTTAGAAAACGTTTTGAGCCCAAAAACCCCAGAGCCGAGTTTTGAATCGGGCTCTAATACCAATTTGTAACACCCCAAACCCAGCCCAAACGCTACAACCGGATCTGGTATGTCACTTAAGAGATTTTACAAAACATGTCGCATTTTGGAAAACAATTAATAGGTTTACACCTTTATTTTGACAACTTAAGAATTCATTTAAGAAGAAATAAAATATTAAATCATAAACTATCTTCGTGGATTTTAAATGTGTAATATCCTGGACTATGGCTTGTGCATTTATGCTCAATTATATGAAATAGCATGCTTATGTGTGTTGTGAATGTGCATCATGAATTCTGTGAACCTCAGTGTGTAGTCAAGTGCCTTAGGAATTATTAGATTTTAATTCTAAAGGAGGGAGTTAAGCTTGATAGGCCTTAAGAAAATAAATAAGGAAGATATGACATGAAATTGGGCTTGTTAAACTGGCTGCAAGGCGCGACTTAGGGCCTTAGTGTGTGACGCCAAATGCTAGGGGGGAAAGGGCTTGCGTTTGAATCACCAAGGAAGCAAAAATAGGGATTTTATTTTGCATGTTTGCGTCAAGGAGAGGGGGAAGAGATGGACGGCATCAAGGCACTTAAAAGATGAGTTTTATTCTTTTTAAGATTCGGCTAAAGGGTGTGATAATTATGGATTAATTATCTTTTTATTTTGTATGGGAGGATAAGAGATAAATGAGGATTTAATTAAATTATTGAAAGGGTAAATAGGAGAGAAAATAGGAGATTGGATAAGGGGAAGAAGAGTTGGCCGGCCAAGGGGGTCTTAGGTGACAAATTCGGCTAGGTGTGTATAGGAGGGAAAGCTAAAATTCATAAAGCTTTGAGCCTCTCTTTCAGTCACTCTTTTTCTCTCCAACACCATTACTCTTTCTCTTTTCTTTTTCTTAATCTATCTAGCCGAAATACCCTGTGTTCTAGCCGATTTATTCATAGCATCAAAAGCCGAAACTTGAGTGGATAACATCTAGCAAGAGCCGAAACTCTTTGGGACTTCAAGCAAGGGGGGTTGTCGACTACAACACTAAGGGTAAGGATTAGATTGTTGGTATATTATTTCCATTCCTTTTTCTTTTAGCCGAAAGTTTGAATCTTAACCCAATAATGTTCCATGGCCAAACTATGAAGGGTCATTCGGGATCTGTCTGCTATTGTCGACTACAAGGGAGAAGGATATTCCGGGACTTTTAAGATCTAAGGTAAGGCATGTATAGCATTCGACCAAGGGCTGTTTACTTGGGTTTAAATGTTAGAAATTTATCTAACATGTACCTATAGGTATTTCGACATCTCCTCAAGTCAAGTGGCAAGTTTTCGGGGTTTCAAATCACAAGGTAAGCACTTATGTATATTCGGCCAAGGTCTATTAGTGGTTTAAGATCTAATTCTTATTTACTTAAAAGCCGAAAACTAACTTGTTAAAGTGATCTAGTGTTAGCCAATTATAAGGAAGGAATAACACAAAGTCTTCGAGAATTTGATTAGTAGTGAAATCGGCATCAAGGTAAGAATTTGATTACAATAATTCTAGTGGGATTTGGTTTTATGGCCGAATGGGTTTTTCATTAAATTTCTAGTGTTGGCCGATTATAGGGGCTAAAGGATCTAAGGCATTAGATCGGGCTTTTCGGGATTTGGAGTGAACTTGCTAAGTATATCAGGTGTGTACCCCACACTATCTCTTAATAAGATTTATGGCAATGTTTAATATATATATGTGGTATTAAGAATGTGAAAAATATGGCTAAGTACCATGCTATGGTACAAAGTACTCAGGTACATTTTCCTACTCCTACTAGGATTATAATTTGATCTGTTATGCCACATATGTGAACCTATAAGAATGTGAATAAAGAACATGGCATGATAATGCATGATTTGTATGACATGGGCATATGGGTGATTAAGAAAGGGGAAGTGAATGTGGTGACTTATGTCACGATATATGAATGTGGTGACTTCTGTCACATTATCTGAATGTGGTGTCACATGACACAAAATATTATCTGATGGCTATGCCACGACTTTTATAAGGGCGATGAGCACGTCGACTGCAGCGACTGCCTTTGTTGGTGTGTAGCGGATGGAGGGTTGACTTAGTAGTCCCCACGGTGTGCAGGTTGGTACGGGTGATGTGTAGCGGATGGTAACTAGGATTGGGTTTGGGGTGTTTCAGCTTGGTATCAGAGCCCAGTTTTAAACTCTCGGCCTTGGGTTTAAGGCCCAAAACATTTTGAAAGTTAAGCCCAAAAGAATTTTGTAAAAATATTTTTGTAATAAGCAGGTTTTTCTGGCATGGCACCTAAGTCTCCGACCCGAAGTCCACCAAGTAAGTACCCCTATCTCTTGTGTGATTTATATTGTGACTTATAGAAGGGTAGAATTGGAACATAGAATAGTATGATAGGTATTTAAACCCTAGGACTAGTTTACCCCAACAGTTAAATGCCTAATTAAACAAACCTGTGACTAAGTCGCTGAGTTAGGGTGTGGTAACCATTGTGCGCATGTCTAGGATTGGTATTCGGTGGGAGCTTGGTATTTAAGCAGTCCTAGTGACTCACCTCCTCTCCACTCGAATCCTACCTGGTGCGTAGCGTCGGTTCACCCTAACCAAGAGGACTTATTCACGGGCTAAACCCAATAACTAAAACTCGAAAGGGAACTAGCCGTATTTTCATAAAAACCCTAAAAACTATTTTACAAAATTTTCCTGAAATATTCTTGATTTACAAAATTACTAAAATACCCCTAGTGGTAAAATTACAAAAATGCCCTTGGTTTCTAAAATTTCCCATACTATCCCCAATTTTAATAAAATTTTCTACTTTGCAAAAATATCACAAAACCCTGTTTTGCGAAAATCCAAGATACCCTGATTTGGAAATTTACCAAATTACCCCTGGTTTATAAAATTACTAAAATAACCCCGATTTCCAAGATTTCTACAATACCTTGTTTTGGAAAATCTTTCCTTCAAAAATATCCATGAGTTTGGAAAAATTTCGAAATGACTTTTGTGATTTCCTAATTGACCCCGATTTAATTACCAAAATACCCCTGTAGGACAAATGACGAAAATACCCCTGGGATAGGAAAAGACAAAAATGTTCCAAAGAGTGAATGTGTGTGGGAGGTATTATGGAATGGATGTGTTTTCTTTGAAGTAGGATAGAAAACTTGAACTTTGATTGATCGAAAGATTTACTCCTAAACTATTTACATAAAACTCATTCGCGAATAATCAGTGGAATAAAGGCTAATTCATAAAAATTTCTTAATCAGATTAAAGCGCGAACGTAGACATGAGCTCTAGGGGACGTGGTCATAATGTGCGAGGATGCGGTAAGGCAGAATGGCCGTGTCGGAACCCGTTAGATCGGGTCAAGGGTCTGACGATGAGGTACCACCACCAGCTGTTGGTGTTGAGCAGCAAGCTCAAACAGGGGATGATGCTGTGTCGCAGGCTGTGCTGCGAGTTCTGGAGATGGTGGCTGGCGCAAGTGGAAATATGGGAGCTCGAAAATCTGTACCCGAGCAACTCCGAGCCAATAGGACTGAAGTATTTCGTGGAGTATCTGGTGTGGCACCTAGTACGGCTGAATATTGGTTAGAGGCGACGGAACGAATTATGGATGAGCTGGATTTGACTCCTGAGGAGAAACTGAAAGGAATGGTGGCACTGCTACGTGATGAAGCGTATCAATGGTGGCTCACAGTTCGGGAGGTGCCACAGCTGAGGATCTTACTTGGGAATATGTCAAGGGGTCATATCAAAAGAAGTATGTTGGAACCAGATATACTGATGCACAGAGGAAGGCTTTTCTGGGGCTGGTTCAAGGGAACAAGTCCGTGGTAGAGTACGAAGCTGAATTTCTAAGGTTGAGCCGGTATGCTCGAGGAGTAGTGGCTACGGAGCATGAGTGGTGTGTCCGGTTTGAGGACGGACTAAGGGATGACCTGAGATTGTTAGTCGCTCCACATCAAGAGCGGGAGTTTTCTGCGTTAGTAGAGAAAACTAAGATAGCGGAAGGAATTAAGGACTCTGTAAGGTAGCACTCTGATCGGAATAAGCAGAAAAGAGGATTTGGGCCGTTAGGGTCAGCTGGGAATGTTCAGAAGAGGCCTAGATTTGATGGGCCGCGAGGTCAGCAAGCTGGTACTGGAGGGCAATATCGTACTTGTGATCAGTGTGGGAAGAAACACTTAAGGGAATGTTGGAAGAAGACAGGAGGATGCTTCAAGTGTGGATCAAAGGACCATATGATTAAGGATTGTCCAATAAGGCCGGATGGGAATAGACCAGTAGCTCAGAATGTTAATCAGGATGGTAGAGGTGGACAGCAGCCTCAGCGAGGCCATGGTCCGAATGGCCGAGGTAATGGTGCTGGAAGAGGACGTGGGACACCTGGCAGAGGTGTTGGTAATACAGAGGCGAGGCAGTTCGGCTTGGTATATGCAGTTCGCCGTAGGGAAGATGGAGACGCGCCGAACGTTATAACCGGTACGTTCCTTGTCTTTGGCAAGCCTTATTTTGCTTTGATTGATGTGGGCTCGACCCATTCGTATGTTGCATGTAGAGTAGTGGAAACTCTAGACATAGCCTCTGAACTTTCTGATAGGGAGATGACTGTAGTAAGCCCACTAGGTCAAACTGTAGTGGTGAATAAGATCTTTCGGAGTGTACCTCTAGAAATTCAAGGAGTAGTATTTTCTGCCGACTTAATGGAACTTCCTTTCGGAGAGTTCGATCTCATACTTGGAATGGACTGGTTAGTAGAGCATCGAGCCATACTGGATTGTGCAGCTAAGCGAATGGAGTTGAGGACTCCAGAGGATAAGGAAGTTGTTATGATCGGAGAAAGAAGAAACTACTTGTCTAACGTAGTTTCTCCTTTAAAGGTTGTTAAGATGGTTCGGAAAGGATACAAGGCGTTCTTGGCCTTTGTTAGTGCATTGGATACGAATGAAGGGGGAGTTAGTGGGGTTAGAATTGTAAGGGACTTTGAAGATGTGTTCCCAGAGGAATTGCCTGGAATACCCCCGGATAGAGAGGTGGAGTTTGGAATTGATCTGCTGCCGGGAACAACTCCTGTGTCAATCGCTCCATACAGAATGGCACCTAACGAAGTTGGTTGAGCTCAAGGCTCAAATCCAAGAGTTGCTTGATCGTGGGTTTATCCGACCCAGTGTGTCTCCATGGGGAGCACCGGTCTTGTTTGTGAAGAAGAAGGATGGAACTATGCGTATGTGCATAGATTATCGTCAGTTGAACAAGCTGACTATCAAGAACAAGTACCCTTTGCCGAGGATAGACGACTTGTTCGATCAGCTTAAGGGGGCAGCGGTGTTCTCGAAGATAGATTTAAGGTCTAGATATCATCAGCTTAAGGTGAAGGAGGTGGATATTCACAAGACAGCTTTTCGAACAAGGTATGGGCACTTTGAGTTCGTAGTGATGCCGTTTGGGTTGACGAACGCCCCAGCTGTGTTCATGGATATGATGAACTGGGTTTTTCAACCTTATTTGGATAGGTTCGTCGTTGTGTTCATCGACGACATCCTTGTGTATTCCAAGTCGAAGGGAGAGCATGATGAGCATCTACGGATTGTGTTGCAAGTGTTGAGGGAGAAGAAGCTCTATGCCAAATTCAGCAAGTGTGAATTTTGGCTTAAGGAAGTTGCGTTTTTAGGACATGTGGTGTCTGCAGAAGGAATAAGGGTGGATCCTAGGAAGATTGAGACGGTGCTAGATTGGAAACCACCTAAGTCTGTGGCTGAGGTTCGTAGTTTCTTGGGTTTGGCGGGCTACTACAGAAGGTTTGTGGAAGGGTTTTCATCGATAGCCGCGCCTTTGACAAAGTTGTTGAGGAAAGAAGTACCTTTCGTTTGGACGGATAAGCAACAGGGGAGCTTTGAAAAGCTGAAGAGGGTCTTGACGGAAGCTCCGGTCTTGATTCAGCCTGAGGCAGGAAAGGATTTCGTGGTGTATTGTGACGCTTCTCATACAGGATTGGGATGCGTATTAATGCAAGACGGGAAGGTAGCTGCTTACGCGTCTCGGCAATTAAGGCCACACGAGGTTAACTACCCAACTCATGATTTGGAATTGGCTGCAGTGGTCTTTGTTCTTAAGGTGTGGAGGCACCATCTTTATGGAGAGAAGTCAGTGATCTACACGGACCACAAGAGTCTTAAGTATTTGTTGACTCAGAAGGAGTTAAACTTGAGACAACGAAGGTGGGTGGAATTGCTGAAGGACTATGACTGTTCGATAGAGTATCATCCGGGCAAGGCGAATGTAGTGGCGAATGCCCTAAGTCGGAAGGTTGTATCGGATCTGAGGGTGATGTTTGCACATCTGAGTTTGTATGATGATGGAAGTCTGCTAGCAGAGCTGCAAGTTAAGCCGAAGTGGTTGAATGAAGTGAAAGAGGGACAGTTGGTTGATGATGAGTATTGTGTTTTAAGGGTAAAGTCTGTATGCCTAAGAACAAGGAGTTGAGGCTGAGGATTCTTCAGGAATCGCATAGTAGCCCTTATGCTATGCATCCTGGAGGTAGTAAATTGTACCGAGATCTAAGGGAACAGTTTTGGTGGCCTGGTCTTAAACGGGAAGTTACAGAATTTGTTGGCAAATGCTTGACGTGTCAGCAAGTTAAGGCTGAACACCAAGTTCCGTCAGGATTACTTCAACCGATAATGATTCCGCAGTAGAAGTGGGAAAGAATCACCATGGACTTCGTTAGTGGGTTTCCCCTTACGCCTACTAAGAAGGACTCGGTATGGGTAATAGTGGATCGTTTGACAAAGTCCGCGCATTTCATTCCAGTACGGGTTGACTATTCTTTGCAGAAGTTGGCAAAGTTATATGTGGCAGAGATTGTAAGGTTGCATGGAGTACCGGTATCGATCATCTCGGATATGGACCCAAGGTTTACTTCCCGGTTTTGGAAAGCTCTACATCAAGCTTTAGGCACCAAGTTGGATTTCACTACAGCATTTCATCCACAGTCGGATGGGCAATCTGAACGAGTAATCCAAGTGTTGGAGGATATGTTGAGAGGATGTGTGATAGACTTTAGAGGAAGTTGGGAAGAATATTTGCCTTTAGCAGAATTTGCGTACAACAACAGTTATCAAGCTAGCATTCGGATGGCACCGTATGAAGCGTTGTATGGACGGAAGTGTCGCACTCCTACATGTTGGACATAATTAGGGGAACGTCGAGTTTTGGGTCCAGAGTTAGTGGCGGAGTCCGAAGAGAAGGTTGAGATAATTCGAGCTTGGTTGAAGGAAGCATCTGATAGGCAGAAGTCGTACGCAAATCTCAAACGGAAGGAAATAGAATTTGATGTGGGGGATCAAGTGTTTCTTAAAGTGTCGCCTTGGAAGAAGGTGATGAGATTTGGTCGCAAAGGGAAGTTAAGTCCAAGGTTTATAGGGCCATATCGGGTTTTGAAGCGAGTTGGACCAGTGGCATACCAGATAGAGTTGCCACCGAAATTGCAGCAGATGCACGACGTATTCTATGTGTCCATGCTACGTCGTTATAGATCGGATCCATCTCATGTAGTCCCGGTTGAAGAGGTGGAACTAAGGCCAGATTTGTCCTACAAAGAAGAGCCGATTCAGATCTTAAAACGGGATGTGAAAGTGTTGCGGAGGAAGTCAGTTCCTCTAGTCAAAGTGTTATGGCGAAATCATGGATCGGAAGAAGCTTCGTGGGAGCCAGAAGAGACAATGCGACAACAATACCCTCACTTATTTCAGCCAGGTAATTTCGAGGACGAAATTATTTTAAGGGGGTAGAACTATAATATCCTGGACTATGGCTTGTGCATTTATGCTCAATTATATGAAATAGCATGCTTATGTGTGTTGTGAATGTGCATCATGAATTCTGTGAACCTCAGTGTGTAGTCAAGTGCCTTAGGAATTATTAGATTTTAATTCTAAAGGAGGGAGTTAAGCTTGATAGCCTTAAGAAAATAAATAAGGAAGATATGACATGAAATTGGGCTTGTTAAACTGGCTGCAAGGCGCGACTTAGGGCCTTAGTGTGTGACGCCAAATGCTAGGGGGGAAAGGGCTTGTGTTTGAATCACCAAGGAAGCAAAAATAGGGATTTTATTTTGCATGTTTGCGTCAAGGAGAGGGGGAAGAGATGGACGACATCAAGGCACTTAAAAGATGAGTTTTATTCTTTTTAAGATTCGGCTAAAGGGTGTGATAATTATGGATTAATTATCTTTTTATTTTGTATGGGAGGATAAGAGATAAATGAGGATTTAATTAAATTATTGAAAGGGTAAAGAGGAGAGAAAATAGGAGATTGGTTAAGGGGAAGAAGAGTTGGCCGGCCAAGGGGGTCTTAGGTGACAAATTCGGCTAGGTGTGTATAGGAGGGAAAGCCAAAATTCATAAAGCTTTGAGCCTCTTTTTCAGTCACTCTTTTTCTCTCCAACACCATTACTCTTTCTCTTTTCGTTTTCTTAATCTATCTAGCCGAAATACCCTGTGTTCTAGCCGATTTATTCATAGCATCAAAAGCCGAAACTTGAGTGGATAACATCTAGCAAGAGCCGAAACTCTTTGGGACTTCAAGCAAGGGGGGTTGTCGACTACAACACTAAGGGTAAGGATTAGATTGTTGGTATATTATTTCCATTCCTTTTTCTTTTAGCCGAAAGTTTGAATCTTAACCCAATAATGTTCCATGGCCGAACTATGAAGGGTCATTCGGGATCTGTCTGCTTTTCGGGATTTGGAGTGAACTTGCTAAGTATATCAGGTGTGTACCCCACACTATCTCTTAATAAGATTTATGGCAATGTTTAATATATATATGTGGTATTAAGAATGTGAAAAATATGGCTAAGTACCATGCTATGGTACAAAGTACTCAGGTACGTTTTCCTACTCCTACTAGGATTACAATTTGATCTGTTATGCCACATATGTGAACCTATAAGAATGTGAATAAAGAACATGGCATGATAATGCATGATTTGTATGACATGGGCATATGGGTGATTAAGAAAGGGGAAGTGAATGTGGTGACTTATGTCACGATATATGAATGTGGTGACTTCGGTCACATTATCTGAATGTGGTGTCACATGACACAATATTATCTGATGGCTATGCCACAACTTTTATAAGGGCGATGAGCACGTCGACTATAGCGACTGCCTTCGATGGTGTGTAGCGGATGGAGGGTTGACTTAGTAGTCCCCACGGTGTGCAGGTTGGTACGGGTGATGTGTAGCGGATGGTAACTAGGCTTGGGTTTGGGGTGTTTCAAAATGACAGCTGAAATTCCATACAAGTCTCAACTTAATTGAAAACATAAAACTTAAAATAAAAGCCCAGTAATAAAAGCCCAACAAAATCCCAAAACATAAATGGTAGTCTAGTGGCCTATGGCCTTATTACAAGGAAATTTAAACCCATTAATTAAAGAAAATAAAATATAAAATTAAGTCTTTTTCTTTAGAATCCTCAATGCTCTGTCGCATGGCGACCTTGCTCTCCTCTCCAGCCCGGTCCGATGCCTAAGTGTTACCTAAGATGGTTAAAAATTAAAGGGTGAGTCGCGAGACTCAGTGTGCAACCCTCATGCACCATTAGATTTGGGCTTCTGCCCCATAAAACATATTAATCAACTACAAATAACAAAAATAATATGCAAAGCCCAACCCATGTCCTAGGTGTCCATCCGCTACACGCCCCCGTACTAGACATACACACCATTGGGGATTTCTACAATCAACCCACATCACTACACGCCTTGATTGCAGTCGTGTTGCTCATCATCAGATCATGGCCGTAGCCACTACAACAGATCACGGCAAAAGCCGCTACAACAGATCACGGTAAATACCGCTACACAGATCACGGTAAAAACCGCTACAACATATAACTTCCTCCTTTCAACAAACCCAACCCATGCAATCACATAAAATCATTAATCATATATCATTTAATCGGAACATTCACTAACCTTGTGATTTGCTTTTACCCTCTTTGGGTTTCCGTCATTATGCCGGGATTTCGCCATTTATCAATACATATAAGACTTACAGTCATATATTAATCAAACAGATCTAGATGGTGTGGAGAATTACACACCTGATTATTGTAGATACCCTTGCTAAACCGATGTACGCTTTGCTTCAAAAAGCCGGAAAGATGTGAAAATAGGCCTCTTCTATATTCAGCCATAGTTAGTATTCTACCTGATTTCACATATATGAATAAACAAATCTTCTTACCTTGAAATCCCGAAAGTAACACGATTCTATAACTTAGAGATCTATGCGATTGACTCCTTCTTCAAATCCCAGAATGCCGAAAAGAAAACACAAGGTTAGTTCCATATAGACATTCGACTATGGCCTCCAAAAGCCGAAAAATTAAAAGAAACCCAAATCGCCACTTACCTTACAGAAGATTTCCACTATCCTTGTTGAAAGATTTGAGATCTATGAGTTTCGGCTTCTAGGAAAAATCCCGGGAAGATGATCTGTCGTGCTTTTGGCTTTTTGAAAGAACTAAAAATTGAAGGAATGACCAAGGAAGATTCAGCCAACTTGAAGAAAAGAAAAGAGAAAAGAGAGCAAGGAGAGGCTTGAAGATTCGGCTAACTGAAGAAGAAGAGAAGAGAGAAAGAATAGGGGAGAAATTTCGGCAGAGAAAATATGAGAGCTTTAGCAGAGATTTCAGCAGAAAAGAGAAGAATGAATAGCAAAATTCGGCACACCCTATAGCTTTTACCAAAACCGATCCCCCTTTTACAGAGTCATATTTTCGACCAACTCTAGTCTCTTGGATGAGCTCTCATCTTTTCCCTTATCTTGATCCATTATCTCCTCAAAAATAGCCCTAATTCCTCTCTTCATTATCTGCCTATGATCCTTAAAATTAAACATAATAAAATCTCCTAAAATTTAGCCTTGTGCCGCCCTCCTTGCTCATTTAATTACCAAATTTTAGCCCTAAATCTTGGGCTTCAGGCAACCACAATTTGGGCCTTCATCATGTACCAATGACGCCACTTAAAGCTCCCCTCTACTGTGCTCCTAATTGCTGGGCCACAAGCCCAATATGTCACTTAAACTATTAAAACTTTAATTTAAGCCCTTAGAGTGTCTAAACAAAATATTTAAAACAATGCCTCAGCCCAATTTGAGCCCCAATTGTACCTCGAATTCTCAAATTAATATTTTAAGCATTCAAACCCATAAAATGCACAGACCCAATTATTCAGGATGTTACAATTAGAAGGGTTCATGAATTGAAATTAATTCTGGAAAAATATAGGCACAAACCAAGAAACAAAACAACCCCTTTCCTTGCCCATAGGTGCACGCACCACCACCCATGGTGGCCAAAATTGGGGCTGAATTTTAAAACAGTTTAAAATCTCATTAAAATCTGGTAAAATACCTTTGAAATCACTTAAAATCCCCCAAATTTCAGATCTAGAAATTTATGTTTTTAATGGACAATATTAATTAAGAAATTAAAGAGAAAAGAGACCTTACCTAAGCTAGTCGAGAGAAATGGCAAGGACACTTTCTTGGCAATGTTCGGGATCGATCTTGGAGTTCAAGATTTTAGATTTGGGGCTGATTTTAATGAGAAAAAATGAAAAAAAAAATATGGTGGAGAATATCTTGACAAATTTTGTGGCAAAAAGAATAAGAAAAAAAAAAGAAAAAAGAAAGAGATGGTAAAACTAGGTGTAGGTGATGACAACAATAGAGGAAAGGAAAAAAAATTAAAATCAAAGAGAAGGAGAGGAGGAGAGGAGGAGAGGAACGGATAGGGCAATGAGGAGGAGGATTAAAGCATGATTATTAGTAAAAAATTAATATTTATACCTAGGTTAACTAGGCTTGGATGGCCCACACATTAAAACAAGGGGTTTTTGTCAAAAATTAAATTATTTGCATGAGAAGGGAATTGAAGTTAGGACCTCAACGATAAATTTACTAATGTTTAACCATCAAATCAATAACTCATTCTTCATATAATTTAAAATATTTATTTTAAAAAAAGGGGCATGTCACATACTAGGGTTTAAGGTAAAATTTGTAAAATAATAAAATGATGCAAGAGAAGGGATTTGAACTTGGGTTTCAAGAAACGTTATACTAACACTTAACCAACAAACCAATACCTCATTTATTTTCTAAAAATGCATAAATAATTTTTTTTTAAAAAATAAGGCATGATCACTCTCTCTCGATTCACAAACCCGATTCTACTAACCCCCGATTTTTGGGATGTTACAACTAAGGCGTAGAAACAAGATTAACTCGACTATTCCGAAGCTTTAGCTTTTCCCTGTTCTAAATCCGTTCTTGGTCTATCTTGATATAAATAGACAAATTTAAATCATCTAATAACCCTAGCATTCAATTTAGTCCACGTTTCATTTTTGCAAAATTAAAATTTTACCTTAACATTTTAACTTTTCACAATTTAGTCCTTAAGCTCATAAATTGAAATATAAGCATTTTCATCCTTTTCTCAAGCTAGCCGATTTCTCTAGGGACTCATATCAATCCATACAAATCATCATTTCACAAATTTACCATGAACTTTTACAATAATTACAAATAAGTCCCTAAATGACATTTTCATAAAGAATCCCTTTACAAATCTTGTTTATTTATCAACAATGGCTCATAATCTTTCATAAAACAAAAAAAAAATTCATGCATAAAGACTCATGAAACAATCCTAAATCTTTAACATTTTTACAAATTTATACTAGGGCTAGCTAGATTAAGCTACAACAATCCCGAAAACATAAAAATCATTAAAAACTAACCTCAAAACATCATCATGCAAGAGCTAGACATTGCCGAAACTTCAAAGCTTCAAAATGGTATTTTCTATACCTAAAATTTTGGTGGAGAAGACAACTATGGCTGATACCATCTTTTAGTTTTCTTTTGATTAAATTTATTTATTAAATTACTATTTTAACATTGACTTATAACATCAAAATCACTTAATTTTATGTCCATAAATCTCCACTAGCTTTATGAATGGTCTAATTGCCATTTAAGTCCATTTGGTTTTATTTCTATAGTGTTTTAACACTTTTAACTAAAAGAACTCTATTTTTGCACCTTTTACGATTTAATCCTTTTTACTCTATTAAGCATGCAAACATCAAAATTTCTTAACAAAAATTTATTACGACCTTCCATACATCCCATAGACATTAAGTTAATATTAAAATAATAATTTACTCATCAGATTTGTGGTCTCAAAAATAATATTTTAATTTCACTAAAAACGGGTTGTTACACCCTCAAACTTAATTCACTGCTCGTCCTAAGTGATGCACAAATTGAAAAGAATTTCTTGGAAACACCTTTGAAAAGTTCCTTCAGAAAACATTCTTCTCAAAATTATGGATTTAGTATACTTATGCTGAAGAACATAAATTTTGAGTTTTTTGCTACTTAAGGATACATATCATTCAAATTAATCTTAATTATTATTATGATAGCAAAAATAAACTAAATGCTTTCTTAATAAAGATATGTTAAATCCATACCCATTTGATTTTATTCCATTATTTAAGATTAAGCTGCAATCATTAAGTTTAATTTATGCCTTCATATCTTGAACATAACAATTTCTCTCCACTAGTGTAGGTAGCACAAAAACTTGAATCAATAGGTCTTTTAAATAGGTTGTAACGTGGTTGGGCTAGGGGTCGGCAAAATATAGATAAATTTAGGCTAAAAACCCTAGACTCAGCTTATATCAGACCTTTGGAATAAGCTTTTACACACTCTTTTGTACATCTATTTTTTTCGAGTACATATGCTCTTTCTTCTAATTTTTTTTGAGATTTTGATACTTCTTTTCAAGTTCCCCAAACTTAATTTCAAAGAATATTATGAATAGTACTGAGTTTAGTGTTTGGGACAATTTAAAGATAATTATGAGAGAAGTGATGGATGAAAAGGTTAAAATAAAATTAGGCCATATAGTCTCAAAGTTGGGTTTCAAGGGGTAAAAATTCATCAAGCTGGGCTTGAAAGGCTCAAATGGTCCAAACAAAAAAGTTGCCTAAATCATTTTCAACATTCCATGCTTCCTAGGATTTTGCCTCAAGAAATTACTAATTCAATTCTAGAGACTTAAACTTTCATGCATGGCTAACTTCCTAAGGAACTAAAAATTTTATAGTATGATTTACATACGTTATTAAGAGTAAATTTATGTCATAATTCAACTAACATAAAAATTATTGAGATAATAGAACTTTATTCATACTGAAGTTTAGCATACTTAATAAAATTTCAAAATTTTGAACAGAATATAACCTAACCATAATATAAAGAAAAAATTTATTCTAAGAGGAAATAATTTCAATTTTTTGATCCCCCTAGTTAAGATGAACAATTTCCTCATTGTTAAAAGTGAATAGATACTATACACCAGGTAGGATTCTAGAAAAGAGGAGGTGAGTCAATTTGACTGCTTAAGTACCAAGCTCTCTCTAGATCCAATCCTAGACATGTACATATCTGTTGCCACACTTCTTATTTTGTAACTTGTTCATTTTTATTTATGATTTCCACCTCTTATTTTATTATGCAGGAAATAAAATCCTAATAGAATCTAATCCTAAAAACATTAAATATCCTAAGAAAGAAACTGAGGTAAAGATCCCCCCTTTTATTTATTTGCAGATCCCTCGGAATCTGACTCATCTTTTGCTTCATCATCTTTGCTTTTGCATGAATCGCTTCTTTCCCTCTTTGATATTGGACTCCATGGTTCAAATACAAAATCTGGAAACTTAGGCACACAAATAAACAGGTCATTAAATATTTTCGTAAAAGCACTTCTCATTGAGTCATCCAATATTTTTGAATATCTCTAGTAAGCTTGTTGTTGCCACTGCATATGTTGGATTAGGTCCATCAACTTTGACAACTCATCACGAAGATCTAGGCGAGGTGATTGAGTTCTGAATGTTGAGGTTGCCATGTCAGGTTCGGTTATTGGTTGAATTGGTTCTGCCTTATTAGGGATTTTAGCTGACTGCATTGGTTCGATCTTTGTGGGATTTTCTTCTTCTTCTTTAGGATCCTCACTCACTTCAACTCGTTGCTGCATAATAGAATCTTTGGCTACTCAGTAGAGGTCCCAATCTGTGATTGTGCCATGGCTATAACCTGTCTTCGTTATGTTTGTAAGAATTTTAGCTTTCAAGCAAAAAATTGTTATCATAAAGGGAAAGTAAGCTGGGCCATAACGTCTAGCAGCACAGTTTCACATTTCTCTCAGAATGATTTTTCCAACATCAATGGTCTTTGCCGTTAAGATCAAGTATAATAAAACCATTCCCTCTAATGAAATTGTAGTCCCACGTGAAATAGGTATAAGGCTGAATCAAATGAAATAGAACCATACCTTCGCTAATTGTGTCAAATATTCGCTACAACAAGTGTAAGTTCCATGCTTTGATACAGTCCACTTAGAACCCGGAACTGTAAGTTCCTCGAGAATTTCTTGTAATTTTTTAGCTTCAATATTTCTCATCAAAGAAGAAAATTTGTCGTCTTTAAAATGAAGAATTCAAAGAATTCATTAATAATGATTGAGCTTATTGGTACCTTGATTCCAAGGACAAAAACTTTCGTTAATTCTCTTGAGGTCAAATTTATAAAAAATTCACGAATTAACTATTCATTTACACTAGGTCTTTTATCACAAAACAACTCCCAATTGAGGGCTTCAGTAATTTGTCGAATGAGCGCAATGAAATCGTTATAATTGCTTTCTTTCAGTGTAAATCCTTTTTTTGGGATCATTTGCTGATTTTTGAATATGCTATCATATTTCACCTTGGCTTCTTCACAATGAAATTTGTTTTGTGATTCTTCAACTTGGATAGAGGCATGAGTTCTTTTGCGAGGCATGATTAACTTGAACATAAGATGGAAACAAATATTTTTTCAAAAATTTTATTAACTTAAAATTTTAACAATTAATGAAATTTGAAAGGGTAAATAATTAAATTAAACTTAAAAGAAAGACATTTCTTACCACCTTTGTGTAAAGAAAAATAAGAACAACATTTCTTACCACCTTTTTGTAAAGAAAAATAAGAACCTAATAGTAAAAATTAAATTGGGAGTAAAATATTTTGAATGAGGGTTGGTTAGAGGGTGACCGGTTGGTGAGTCTTGGAGGTGTAATGCGTATGGAAAAAAAGTGGTCGGATTGTGGCTTGGAGTTATGGAAATTGTGACGAAGGTAGGGTGAAAGGGTGATAAGAGGCGTGCAGCTAATGCAAGGTTGTGCACAACTTGAGGAGAGGAACAACAAAAGTGCGCAAGGGCTTGAGGCGCTTGTGGGAGAAGCAACAGCAGTAGCGCACAAGTTGGATACGGGGCTGATACACGAACAGGGCCCAGCGTGAACAGGTGCGTGCGAGTAGCCGCAGTTTGCTGGTTCAGCAGTAGTGTTGTACGAGGAAGTAATGATGTGAGTAGGGTTGGTGCGCAAGGAAGGCATGAGTAGGGGCAGGCGTCGTGCGAGGCAAGGGTTGTGCGTGCGAGTAGGTGCGTAAAGTGCGCACGATGGGCATCTGCAGCTACTGGTGGTGCCTTCAACAGTTTTTGAATTAGAGCTGTGGCACTATAAGGTTGAAGCTGCTAGGACCAATGGTGGGAATGTTGTGTAGAAGGTTAGGTTGGTGGATGGTGGATGATGTGAATGATGGATGAAGGTGGAGGTATTTAAAGTGATAGAAGGGAAGAGTTCAACTAGGTTTCTTAGAACAATTTATCAATAAAATATTCTAAGTCCTAATTTATCAACTAGGTATTACTTTATTTATTAAAATAAAATTTCTTAGTTAAAATATGATAAAATTTAAACTAATTCTAATTCTATATAAAGTTGATAATAATTAATATGCATTATAGTAAATATAATTATATATTACTTATTATCACCTTATTTATTAAAAATTAAATTAAAGACATTTATTTTAGCCGCCTTTAAAATTATTTAGAAAAAGAGACAGCTAGTTTAAATATTTACAAAAAGAATAACCAAAATTTTCAAATAATTCAATTAAGTGCCTAAACTTAAAGAAAATTTGAAAATTGAGTTGCAATTAAAGCTTGGATCAAAATTGACCTTTTTATTTGGAAAACTAAAAAATTATTTTGCCATTTAGGGAATAATTTCTCGGAAGATTATGTTAAAATCAATTCCCAGGAACGATTGGAGGGGTCACAAGCGATCCCGCTTAAGTTCCAATCTCCTAGACAGATTTTATTTTAACATATTAATCTCGATATTATACCCTGAATCATTTATTTAAAAGAAAGCGAGAAAAATTAAGTATCCCCTAAAATGAACGAGACTTTATCCCGTTCAATTTTATCCCCCAGTAATGTTTTAAGCGTTGAGCATTAGCTCAAAAATTACCTCCCTTACCTTAAAGTTCGACAATTCCATATGGGAAAACTTGGGGAATCATAAATGGATCGGATCAACATGATTTTAACTTACCTGGAAAGAACCTTAATCTAGAATTGAATAACAAGACTAGCTGAACTGTTTCAAATTCTCAAACTCGAATGTGCTTGTCATGCCATCTTTTAATTCTTTCCTTGAATAGTTTGGCATTATCATATGAGAACATTCAGAACTCTTCTAACTCATTAAGTTGAAGCAACTGTTTCTCTTTAGCAAGCTTAAGATCCATGTTGAGTTGTTGGAGAGCCCAGTAAGCTTTATGTTCTAACTCCATGGGCAAATGACATGCTTTTCCAAAAACCAACCTATATGGTGACACCCCTAAAGGTGTTTTGTATGCCATCCTGTAGGCCCATAAAACATCGTCCAACCTTTTAAACCAATCTTGTCAGTTCAGACAAACTACCTTCTCGAGTATGCCTTTTATCGCTTTGTTCACCAGTTCAGCTTGTCCATTCGTTTGGCAACCTTGTGCTTCACTCCATGTTTGTCGAGTAACCAATTCAACCATTTGTTCACAAAATGGGACCCCTCATCATTCATGATGGCCCTAGGAGTTGGAAAGCTTGTGAACACATGTTTCAGAAAAAACTTCATCACAACCTTCGCATCATTCATTGGATATGCCTCAGCCTGAACTCACTTAGACATGTAGTCTACTACTACCAATATATACTTATGACCGAAAGACGGAGGGAAAGTACCAAGGAAGTTAATACCTCAAATATCGAATAATTCTACCTCAATGATGTTTTCTTGGGGCATCTCATTTTTGTTGGTGATGTTTCCAACCCTTTCGCATCGATCGCAACCTTTTACATAAGCATACATGTAACAACCCGGTTTAGACCCTAGTCAGAACAGTGGTCTCGAGACCACAAATTTGAGGTCAAAAAAATAATTAAATATTATTTTTGATGTTTATGGCATGTGATAAAGTATGTGTGAAAGTTTTGTGTGAAAATTTTATCGTTTGTGTGCCGATTTGTGAAAAAGGATCTAATCGCATAAAATGTAAAAGTTGTGTGCTAGAAGTTAAAGTACTTAAATGCTATGCTTTGTGAAATGTGAGGTCCTTAATATGTAATTGGATCATGGATAGTGGAATTGGTCATTAATGACCTTATAATGGATGTTTAATTGGTTTTTTTTATTAATGTTAAATTTTTAATTTAGTTATTAAAGTTATATTAATTAAAACAAAACAAAAATTGAGCCATTTTGTTCATCTTCTAGCCGAAAATAAGAAAAATAAATAGGGTTTTAAGCTTTCTTAACATTCGACCATTGAAAGCTTTGATTGAGGTATGTTTTTGATTCAGTTTTTAATGATTTTTAGATTTTTGTGATTGTTGCTTAGTGTTCTCTCAAGCCCATGCCCCAATTTCTAAATTTGATAATGATTTTGAGATGTGCCATCGATGAATACGTGAGCTTTGTGTTGATAGTTACTAAAATATGAAAGCTTGGTGAATGATAAATATGTTTTGTATTGAGATTTTTGATGAAATTGATTATTATGGGTTAAATTGTGAAAATGAAACTTTGAGGGGTTAAAATGTGAAATAAAAGAAAGATATGTGTTGTAAGGGACTAGTGTGAATGTAACACCCCAAACCCGGTCAATACGCCACGACTGGATCTGGTATGTCACTGAGGAAAACGTTTTGAAGAAAAACGAGTTCACGATTTAAATTTTGTGGAAAACCCTTTCGAAATTTTATATTTGTAGAAAATAAGTTTAAGACTGAAATCTACTTTGAAATTACATAAAACTTTAAAATAAGTAAGTAAATCATAAGTTAGAAAAGATTTATATCATTTTACAAAAACTCAAATTATTACTTTGAAACCATTTACATTTGATAGTAGTAACTAAATATTTGTAAATCATTTAATATATCGAAAACACTTAAGTTGTTGAAATTGTCAATTAATTTATGTTACCCGATGGTAACGTTTTAAAAACTATTGCGTTGTGTAGTTTAGAAAACTTTGGGCTCAATTATTAAATCAAACATGTAATTTATAAGCCATATTTTAAATCAAATCCAAAGCATAAATATAATCCAAAATCATAATATAAGAGGCCTTATTAAAAACCCATAAAAATATAAAAACCAAATTTAAATAAAGTAAAGTTCTCAAACCAAAGTTCATGTAGAACCCAAATTTATTACATGGCCTCCTCGAGTTCATCCGGCTCCACATCCGTGATCTCACGAATCACCTGAAAAGATAAGGGAGAAGGTGAGTCACCAAGACTCAGTGCATATTCCCTCTCCCGGGTAAATGCCACATACTTACACAAATTATAACAAAGCACATATATGTAAAATGCACCCAACCTAGCCATCCATAACACCTTTTCTACCCCGTGTGGTACCAAACCACTGGTGGTGCCAAACCACTGGTGTCCAAAGACACAATTGTGTTACCAAATCACTGGTGACCGAAGTCACAAATCAAGTGATGGGGCCAACCCATCGTGTGATACCAAATCACTGGCAGACGATCCCATATCTCAAAAGTGGGGCCAACCCACGGTGGAATTAACCACAGGGACAAGTCGCTATGAGGTGCCAAACCTCTGGTGTCCGAAGACACGAATGTGATACCAAATCACTGGTGGTTCCAAACCACTGGTGTCCAAAGACAGAATTGAATGATGGGGCCAACTCATCGTGTGATACCAAATCACTGGCGTCAATCCCATATCTCAAAGTGGGGCCAACCCACGGTGGTGTAAACCATAGGGACGAGACGCTATGAGGTGCCAAACCTCTGGTGACCGTAGTCACAATGTGATACCAAATCACTGGAGATACCAAATCTCTAGTGTCCGAAGACACAAATCTTCCCCCTCCTCTCATGTTGCCCATACCAATGCAATATATACAAATCATGTCAATATACTTTAATATGAAACATATAATAAATACCATAAATCATAGATCATGCTTTCAATCCACATGTATTAACAACATATCGAAACGGACTTATCCGAATCCTCATTCATACCATCATGGTATCAAATCCAAATCTCATCGTTTTTCCCACTTTCATAATATGATTAGTAAAAAACACACATATACATACATATATAAACCAAGTTATAAAGTGTGTAAGATACACACCTTTCACCAACGCAAATACTAACTTCCGAAGATCCGATCTACCGCACTAGATCACTTTGTCCTACAATCGGTCAATACTAAAAACTATTAACAAAGGCCATTCGGCCAAACCACAATACTTTAATCCTAAAACTTTAGTCTTACAAAAGAATAATGAATCAACTAAAATCCTTACCCTTTGACTTACCAACCTTTGATTGCTAGAGAGAGATAGGGCTTAAATCAATCGCTTCCAAAGTCCCAAAGAGCCTATCTTTCAAAACCGATTGTAGAGCACCAAAATAAAAACCTACCCTTGATGATATTCGGCCATAACAATACTAAAAGGAAATGGGAAGTTTCGACTATATAGTTATGAAAGGAGAAAATATGTGAATAAAAGTGAGGGAAAATGTAAGTAGAAAAGAGAATAAAAATGAGTGGATGAGGATTCGGTTTAATCAACAATGGAAGAAAGAAAAGAAAAGAGGATTTGGGGAAGAAAGAGGTTCGGCCAAATGAAAGAAAAAGAATAAGAGAGAAAATGGGTTGAAAGATTCGGCCAACTCTTTGTTTACCAAAAAGAAAAGTGCATAAAATGCCAAAATGAAGTTTTAGTTTCAAGTGGAAAGATGAGAGAAAGAAAATAGTATTTTTGGTTCAATGAAATGAAGGCTAAAACAAAAGCAAAATTTGCACAAAATGTACAATAAACATTCGGCCAAAGAAGAGTTTTTTGGAGAGGAAAAGCAAAATGCAAAAAGATGCACAAAAGAGGAATAGGCCCAATATTCCCCCCTAAACCACCTAACAAAATTCGGCCACCCACCTAGACACCCATACCGTCCACATTCAACACTAAAATCATAGGAATTGTTTCCAAAACATTTTCCACAAGCCAAGCCTTTTGTCACCTCAATATACCATAACTTCAAGATATCCTTCCATAACCTTAAGAATCTTATCCCCAATATCAAGCTTTCCTTAATCATAATTTCAACTTACCAAAAGAAATAGTCCAACCTATCATAAACATAGGTTGACTAGCCATCAATGCTAATACACAAAAATAAACCTTCAAAATGCTAAACATACCACTCGAACCTCTAACCTCAAGCTACCTTTCAAGCTCCTTAACCAAGTTGCCACTTACTCCTCTTGTGCTATAAATGAACACTTAAATTAACTTAAGTGCTAAGCTCACCTAATCCACTTCATTAAATAAGCCATACTAAAATTTATTCTAACTTCCTAATTAAAATCAAACCTTCACAAGACTATGCTATAACACAAAATTCATATCCAAGCCAACACAAAAATAAATAATATTCTAATTTTCCTAAAGCCCAATTCCCAATCGGCCCAATCCTACTAGGCCCAATTTTGGGATGTTACAGATCTACCCTCCTTAAAGAAAACTTCGTCCTCGAAATTTCCAACTAACTAACAGTCGTACATCCTATCTCACCACACTACGCTCTTGCTGCGCACTCTGATATTAACAACACTACTGTACTACTAACAACATTTGAATACGTCAACCCACATCAATCAAAGCAGTATATGGAAATCCAATGATCAAGAACATACTGGTGTTGACGTCCGGTGCGTCGCCCTCCTCTCATCGTCTCGCTGCATACACCAACCCAGGCTGCCTAGCCTCAGTGTTGCTTGCACCTCTGCCCGATGCTCCGCGGCCTCGACCAGAACCATTACCTCCTCTACCGTTATCACGACCTCTCTGCAGTGACGGTCCCTCCTTTCTGAACTGAGCACGATCTTGACCTTCAGATTGATTCTTGGCTAGCTTACGTGGACAGTCTCTCACACGATGATCCAGCGAACCACACTCGAAATAGCCTTTTCCTCCGGTCCAACATTCGCCCCAATGAAACTTTCCGCATCCGTTACACCGTGCTGGTCTCTGATTAGCAGTAACAGGCCTCCCAGACTGATTAGGCCCACTCTGCCTAACCCTTTTTTGAGAATCTTTGTCCGACCCAGATGATCCATATCCTCTCTTATGCTTATTCCGATCGTAACTCTGCCTTCCAGATTCCTTTATCCCTTCGGCTATCTTAGCCTTTTCAACCAAAGCAGCAAACTCTCGCTCCTGATGTGGAGCAATCAACAGTCTCAGCTCGTCCTTCAAACCATCCTCGAATCGGACACATCGCTCGTGCTCCGAAGCCACAATACCTCCAGCATACCGGCTCAATCTTAAGAACTCAGCCTCATACTCTGATACGGATTTACTCCCTTGGACCAAACTCAGAAATGCCTTACGCTGCACATCAACGTAACTACACCCGATATATTTCTTCTGATACGCTGCCTTAAAGAAGTCCCAAGTGAGATCCTCCGCTGCAGCACCATTCCGAACCGTGAGCCACCACTGATATGACTCATCACGAAGAAGCGATACAATCCCTTTCAGCTTTTCCTCGGCATTCAAATCCAAATCCTCCATGATTCGCTCCGTCGCCTCTAACCAATATTCAGCTGAGCTGGGAGCTACACCGGAAACACCTCGAAATACCTCGGCTCCGTTGGCTCGGAGTCGCTCAAGAACAGATTTCCGAGCTCCCGCGCCTCCACCTACTCCAGCTACCCTTTCAAGAACTCGCAGCATCGCCTGAGACACTGCGTCATCTCCCGTTTGATCCTGATGCTTAACTCCAACCGCTGGTGGTGGAACTGGTGGTACCTTGTTCTCGGATCCTTGACCCGACCTCACTGGCTCAGACACAGCCATCCTACCTCGACCACGTCCACGCATAACACGACCTCGACCTCGAGTACTCATGCCTAACGTCTCGTCTTATCTAAGTTAAAAGTTTTATGCTTTAATCAATATTCCACTTTCTTTAAAGCGCAGTTTTATGAAAAGTTTAACAAGAGGTTGTTCCGCGAGTACACCAAACCTATAGTTTTGGGTCTCTAAAGTAGTTCCTACTACTACACAATCATATCATCATCATCACATCATATCATCAAAATCAATAGTTTGATGTACTTACCAGGGCGGATTGATGCCGGAGACTCGGGGCCATGCCTTTCCAACCATAAAATTTTCAACAAAAATATCTTTAAACCATACTTTAAATCATTTTGGGCCTCGGACCCACAACCGAGTTTTTGAACTTAGCTCTGATACCAATTTGTAACACCCCAAACCCGGTCAATACGCCACGACCGAATCTGGTATGTCACTGAGGAAAACATTTTGAAGAAAAACGAGTTCACGATTTAAATTTTGTGAAAAACCCTTTTGAAATTCTATATTTGTAGAAAATAAGTTTAAGACTGAAATCTACTTTGAAATTACATAAAACTTTAATATAAGTAAGTAAATCATAAGTTAGAAAAGATTTATATCATTTTAAGAAAACTCAAATTATTACTTTGAAACCATTTACATTTGATAGTAGTAACTAAATATTTGTAAATCATTTAATATATCGAAAACACTTAAGTTGTTGAAATTGTCAATTAATTTATGTTACCCGATGGTAACGTTTTAAAAACCATTGCGTTGTGTAGTTTAGAAAACTTTGGGCTTAATTATTAAATCAAACATGTAATTTATAAGCCATATTTTAAATCAAATCCAAAGCATAAATATTAGCCAAAATCATAATATAAGAGGCCTTATTACAAACCCATAAAAATATAAAAACCAAATTTAAATAAAGTAAAGTTCTCAAACCAAAGTTCACGTAGAACCCAAATTTATTGCATGGCCTCCTCGAGTTCATCCGGCTCCACATCCGCGATCTCACGAATCACCTGAAAAGATAAGGGAGAAGGTGAGTCACCAAGACTCAGTGCATATTCCCTCTCCCGGGTAAATGCCACATACTTACACAAATTATAACAAAGCACATATATGTAAAATGCACCCAACCTAGTCATCCATAACACCTTTTCTACCCCGTGTGGTACCAAACCACTGGTGGTGCCAAACCACTGGTGTCCAAAGACACAATTGTGTTACCAAAATACTGGTGACCGAAGTCACAAATCAAGTGATGGGGCCAACCCATCGTGTGATACCAAATCACTGGCAGACGATCCCATATCTCAAAAGTGGGGCCAACCCACGGTGGCATTAACCACAGGGACAAGTCGCTATGAGGTGCCAAACCTCTGGTGTCCGAAGACACGAATGTGATACCAAATCACTGGTGGTTCCAAACCACTGGTGTCCAAAGACACAATTGAATGATGGGGCCAACCCATCGTGTGATACCAAATCACTGGCGTCAATCCCATATCTCAAAGTGGGGCCAACCCACGGTGGTGTAAACCACAGGGACGAGACGCTATGAGGTGCCAAACCTCTGGTGACCGTAGTCACAATGTGATACCAAATCACTGGAGATACCAAATCTCTGGTGTCCGAAGACACAAATCTTTCCCCTCCTCTCATGTTGCCCATACCAATGCAATATATACAAATCATGTCAATATACTTTAATATGAAACATATAATAAACACCATAAATCATAGATCATGATTTCAATCCACATGTATTAACAACATATCGAAACGGACTTACCCGAATCCTCATTCATACCATCATGGTATCAAATCCAAATCTCATCGTTTTTCCCACTTTCATAATATGATTAGTAAAAAACACACATATACATACATATATAAACCAAGTTATAAAGTGTGTAAGATACACACCTTTCACCAACACAAATACTAACTTTCGAAGATCCGATCTACCGCACTAGATCACTTTGTCCTACAATCGGTCAATACTAAAAACTATTAACAAAGGCCATTCGGCCAAACCACAATACTTTAATCCTAAAACTTTAGTCTTACAAAAGAATAATGAATCAACTAAAATCCTTACCCTTTGACTTACCAACCTTTGATTGCTAGAGAGAGATAGGGCTTAAATCAATCGCTACCAAAGTCCCAAAGAGCCTATCTTTCAAAACCGATTGTAGAGCACCAAAATAAAAACCTACCCTTGATGATATTCGGCCACAACAATACTAAAAGGAAATGGGAAGTTTCGACTATATAGTTATGAAAGGAGAAAATATGTGAATAAAAATGAGGGAAAATGTAAGTAGAAAAGAGAATAAAAATGAGAGGATGAGGATTCGGTTTAATCAACAATGGAAGAAAGAAAAGAAAAGAGGATTTGGGGAAGAAAGAGGTTCGGCCAAATGAAAGAAAAAGAATAAGAGAGAAAATGGGGTTGAAAGATTCGGCCAACTCTTTGTTTACCAAAAAGAAAAGTGCATAAAATGCCAAAATGAAGTTTTAGTTTCAAGTGGAAAGATGAGAGAAAGAAAATAGTATTTTTGGTTTAATGAAATGAAGGCTAAAACAAAAGCAAAATTTGCACAAAATGTACAATAAACATTCGGCCAAAGAAGAGTTTTTGGAGAGGAAAAGCAAAATGCAAAAAGATGCACAAAAGAGGAATTGGCCAAATATTCCCCCCTAAACCACCTAACAAAATTCGGCCACCCACCTAGACACCCATACCGTCTACATTCAACACTAAAAGCATAGGAATTGTTTCCAAAACATTTTCCACAAGCCAAGCCTTTTGTCCCCTCAACATACCATAACTTCAAGATATCCTTCCATAACCTTAAGAATCTTATCCCCAATATCAAGCTTTCCTTAATCATAATTTCAACTTACCAAAAGAAATAGTCCAACCTATCATAAACATAGGTTGACTGGCCATCAATGCTAATACACAAAAATAAACCTTCAAAATGCTAAACATACCACTCGAACCTCTAACCTCAAGCTACCTTTCAAGCTCTTTTACCAACTTGCCACTTACTCCTCTTGTGCTATAAATGAACACTTAAATTAACTTAAGTGCTAAGCTCACCTAATCCACTTCATTAAATAAGCCATACTAAAATTTATTCTAACTTCCTAATTAAAATCAAACCTTCACAAGACTATGCTAACACACAAAAATTCATATCCAAGCCAACACAAAAAATAAATAATATTCTAATTTTCCTAAAGCCCAATTCCCAATCGGCCCAATCCTACTAGGCCCAATTTTGGGATGTTACAGTGAAATTCAGTCAAGCTTGGGTGTGAATAAATTATGTGTATTTTGTATAATTCTGAAATAGGGACTAAAATGTCAAAATGTGAAATTATGAGGGCTAAAGTGTAAAATGCCCTAACTATGTGTTTGTAAATTGTTTTGGATGAAGATGAAACTAAATGAGTTGAATTTGATATTATATAGATCACTAAACTGAACACATACAGAAATTCTCAGAAATTTAAAATTTTTTCTAAGTTGCAGAGGTCACACGCACGTTTGGGCAGGCCGTGTGCCTCCCACGGCCTCAGACACGCCCGTATGTCTAAGTTGTGTCAAAATAAGGCATACATACTGACTTGCACCACACGGCCAATCACACACCCGTGTGGCTTGCCCGTGGTCAAACCTGACTTGCACCACACGGCCAGTCACACGCCCGTGTGCCTTGCCCGTGGTCGAACCTGACTTGCCTTGAATTTCAACCATGAGGGACACGGTCGAGCCACACGCCCGTGTGCTCAACCGTGTGGGCAATTATAGGCCATTTTCAAGGCCAAATTGCCACCCACACAAGTGTCATTCATACAATATCAAACAAGCTTATTCCATACACATTTGGCAACCAAAATCATATCAAAATGTTCATCATATCAACCGAAATCAATCTCATTTCTAGCATACCATCTCATATGCTAAATAGATCAACCAAATTTACAATTAAACTAAGTATGATACATCCACATCCTACCATTCATATAACCATTTCATTGATCACACATATGTACTCATATAACATCAATATGCTTACCATAATCTTAACCATTTCATTTGCTATTTGACCATACCAAATCATGCATCATATACCATAATCGTTCATACATATTACCAACATTTATCTAGCCACATCACGTGGCTATTTACACATCACAAACATGTTCAAAATGACCAGCCTATACATGCCATATTTAGCTATATACACTTTTCAAAAGCTACCAAAGCAAGTTTGAGTAGTGTGATGATGATCCTCGACAGTCCCCGAGCCTTCAGTAGTTTTGACGATCTATAAGACAGAGTAAACACACACAAAGTAAGCTTTCAAAAGCTTAGTAAGCCATAAACAAATAAACTTAGCATATAATGCACATAGCCACATTGATAAAACCATTAATGCTACTCATTTGCCAATTCATCACATAATCTTTGGCTCATTTACTTAGCCATTGCTTTTCATTAATCATATCTTCATCTATCTCATTTGTTCTTATCACATTCATTCATATACTTCAATTTAGCTCATTGCATCTATATACATTTTTACCCACCTTTCATGCCTACTCAAAGCATGTACACCAAACGTACCTGATTTGTTTATGCATTTCACATAGCCTTTCCTTTTCTCAGAATTGCCCGTTGAACCATCTGGAATCAAATAGGATACGTGGATAGCTCAGAAAACTCATACAATGCCAACATCCCAGGCGTGGTCTTACACGAAATCTCGAATCAATGCCAACGTCCCAAACATGGTCTTACATGATATCACATATCGGACACCTATGTCATGACATACGTAATTCCTATCTATTCATAGGTTCATACGGGACTTCACAGACTTGATACCTTGTCGATACTACCTCGGCTCGCATACATTCATCACAATTAGATTTCATATGAACATATAGAAATTAATACAAATACATTTATTTGTATATCGTCATTGTAACATCCCCAAACCCGGCCCACGAGTCACGGCCGAATTTAGAATGCCACTGCGGAAAACGTTTGAAAAGATTTTTATCTGAAAGTGAAAACTTACAAATTTTCGTAGTTATAAAAGCCAACTTAGCTGCCAATCAGTTTATAAATTTTGTTATCATAAAATATTCGGAGTTAAAACATTGATGTAGATTTTTAAGATATATAATTGCTAAAATAATATATTTGCAAATAATAATTTGAACCGTCAATCCAACTTAAAACATAAAATCCTTAAATACTTTAGGACGCCCTTATTACAATAAATACTTAATCCAAATACTGAAAAATATAAAATACGTAAACAAATATAAATAACTTCTTCTGCATGGGCCACCTCGTATCCACTCCAACCCGGTCCGAGCTTTATGCATCACCTGTAAGGTTGATAAAATTTGGGGTGAGTCAAACAGACTCAGTGTGCAATTAGTCCACTGAATTCCACCCACATAAGCTTACCCCACAACAGATTTAACCACAGTTCAGATCATAAGGCAATTAATTCACATGGCATCACTTATTGGGCTTAGCCCATTATCACATCACATACCAGATATCAATGCACTTATTCACATGGTTTCACTTGTTTGGCCTTGGCCCATATTCATACCACATTTAGAATAATAATGTAATTAACCACATGTTTCCACATACTGGGTTTGGCCCATTACCACATTGAATCCACTTCACATAGTGGGCTTGGCCCATTTCCACATTAATCCACATATCATATTGGGCTTGGCCCATTTTCACATTAATTCACATAGCAGACAGATTTATGCACAATGCACCCAACCCAGCCTAGGGTCCATCCTCTACACACCCCCGTACCCAGCCACCACACACCAGGGGATTACTAAATCACCCTCAAACCGCTACACATCCATTTGGCAATTAAAGCCGTCCACGCGAACTTAATCGCAAACAATCCACAACGCTACCTCAGTCAGCGTCAATCCACGATGTAGACGAAGCTAACATCAAAACCACGATGAGCACAAAGCCATCAATAACCACGATATGGCACATAGCCTATATCAACCACGTACTCGAAGTACACCCTGTCCTTCTTTCATAATCATATCCCACCCATGCACATGCGACATAAAATAGTGTCATGAAAATAATGCATGAGCATGTTCATCAAGCATTCATCACATATACACATTAAGGACCACATTTCATCAAATTTGGTACTTACCTGATTATCGATATACCCCTTAAGGGTATCCATATCACAATCTCCACTGCACTAGTTAGCACATTCATAACACAGACACATATCACATTCATATCACATACCCGGAAAACGGTAGGCTAACTACACACCTGATAACTTGAAGCACTACGCTTTCGATACCGATGCTATCACTAATCGAGACTACGGCTAACTGCCTACTCTGCTGCTCTGACGCTGGCCCACACCCCGGTGGCCAATCCCGAACTGTAGAAACGAATCTCTTTTTGAACTTAGGGATAGGAACTACCCCTTGTCCTCCTTGACTGGCATTCGCATCCATCGTAGAATACTTAATCAGAACCATTCGGTTAAATCACAATACACGAGATCTATAATCGAATAAACTATAACTTAACCTTCTTACCACAATGATCTGAATCCCGAAACTTGTCCTAACCTCTGTCAATTTGGCCCTAAATCATTGTAGACAAAATCGGTCAACACTTAACCAACATATGGCCTATGGCCGAATACCACAAGTCACCTTCTCTACTTACCTAAATCCCGGGAACCACCTCTTGACTATGGGGTTGTCGAAATCCCTGCTAAACAACTATTAGAATCGACTTTAAGTAATAAGCCACGAGAATGGCCTTTGGCCGAATAGCTTATGCCTCCTTACCTTGAGTAGTCGAATCCTGCAAGACTCCTTTACTGCTCCCCTCCTTCGGCTACACACAAAAGAACACATCACTTATGGCCTTAAAGGACATTCGGCCATCCTTAGACCAAGGCCTAACCATTGCTTTCGGCACACCCATGAAAAGAAGATAAAACCATTTACTAACAGAAGTACTTACCACCAACGTTTGCTTGTGCAGACCAAAAGAGAATAGATTTCGGCTAACTGTTTCGGCTTTTAAAGCTTGCGGCAACGAAGAGAAAATAGGCACTTTGAGATTCGGCTAGGCTTTTCAAATGGTGCTGGAACATTCGGCTATCACTTAAAATAGATATAGATGGAAGAAAAAGAGGTATAGAAGTGGTTAAGAGAATTCGGCAATGGCAAGTTTAAGAGAGATTTCGGGTTTAATGGTCTCAAGAAAAAGGAAACATAGAATGCTACCAATTCGCCTAAGGTTTTCAATGACAAAGGGTCATTCGGCACAAATCAAGAAAAGGTGATGAATTGGGTTTGAAAGAAAAGAGAATAGGAAGAGAGGAAATTCGGTAAGGCACTAAAAAAAAGAAAAAAATGAATGCTCACAACTCAAATTCGGCACACCCTCCTTAACACTCTTCAAAGCTGAAAATACAAGCCTCTAAAGTCCTATATTCGGCCACCACATTCCCTCTTATCAAAATCCAAATTAATCTCCTACTTTGTCTCCTTATCACACATTCTAAATACATAAAATAAAACATCCATTATCTTCTACTAATCACCTATTTAATCTCTTATCCTTCCATTTAAACTAAATAAAAAAATAATAAACCAACCTTTATCCCTTACATTATAGCCGAATTTTAAAAGAAGAACAAGCCTTATCTCATCCATTTCAAATCCCATTGCCGTCCAACACTCTCCCTACCTTGACGCAAAATAAAATGCTCCCACTTGCTTCCTTTGCAACTCGAACCAAGGCCCTTGCCCATTGCACATGGCGTCATCACCAAGGCCCTAACTGGCGCCTTGCAGCCACTTTACCAAGCCCATCTTCATGTCATAAATCCCTTACAAATTCCCTTAAGGCCTCTTTAGCCAAGCTCCCTCTTTTAAACTTTAAAATCCAATAATTTCCCAAAGCTTTCACCTTCATCCTAGAGTTCTAAAAACCCTTAAAACACACTCAACCATACACTGAACCTACTAACTCATGAATTATGCATTAAATGCATAACCCCTAATTCTAGGGTATCACAGTTCTACCCTCCTTAAAAAATAATTTCGTCCTCGAAATTACTTACTGTCGAACAATCGTACATCCTAACTGATCACACTACGCTACGGCTGCGCACTCTGATCTTACTAACACATTTCCCTAGATAAGATTCGCATTCGAGGTTCCATACACTTCACTAGCAACACAAAAACGAACTAACTTTATAACAATCAAGGCAATAAAGGTATTCCAGGATTAGGGAACATACCCGATCCTATTTGGCCCAACTTCCTCCACGCTACGACTGATTGCCTAAGCCAACCTTGGTTGTCTTGCATCTGAACCTTCAGCACCTCTGCTTTATGTTCCACGACCTCGGTCTACTGCACGAGCCCTATCCATCACTAGAGGGCATTTCTTCACCAAATGAGCCTTAGACCCACATCGGAAACATTCCTTATTATTTCCCCAACATTCTCCCGCATGAACTCTTCCACACTGAGCACATAGACGACTCCGATTCTTAGCAACTGGTACAGGTGCACGTGCAGAGTTCTCAATCCTTGGTCTTTTTCGAAATTCTCCAGATGATTCTGTCGCTCCAAAACTCCTCTTATTTTGACTCCTATCCTTTTCTCGGTTCTGCCTCACAGACTTCCTAACTTCTTCAGCTATCCGAGCCTTCTCCACTAGAATAGAAAAATCCCTTTCTCTCTGTGGAGCAATCAACACTCACAGCTTATCCCGCAATCCATCTTCAAATCGAACACACCTCTCATAATCAGTAGCCACGATTCCCTTAGCATACTGACTTAACCGCACAAATTCTGCTTCGTACTCTGCTACCAACTTACTTCCTTGTACCAAGTTCAGGAACGCCTTTCTCTGCGAGTCTAAGTAACTAGCTCCCACATACTTCCCTTCAAACTTAACCTTAAAGTACTCCCAATCCACTCGATCTGCAGGGGTACCTTGCCTGACAATGAGCCACCATCGATAAGCTTCATCTCGGAGCAACGAGACAGCACCTTTTAGCTTTTCTTCACCAGTGCAATCCAAGTCATCCATGATCCTTTCGACTGCCTCCAACCAATACTCCACTACATTCGGAGCTACTCCAGATACTCCTCTAAAAACCTCGGCTTCGTTCGACCTAAGTCTTTCAGGCACT
This sequence comes from Gossypium australe, assembly GCA_005393395.2. Classification (NCBI taxonomy): domain Eukaryota; kingdom Viridiplantae; phylum Streptophyta; class Magnoliopsida; order Malvales; family Malvaceae; genus Gossypium; species Gossypium australe. The sequence continues at coordinate 60,719,239 of CM016617.1, forward strand.
GATTTCTGAGCTCCATTGCCCACATTAGCTCCAGCGACTCTCTCTAGCACTCGCAGCATAGCTAACGATACTGCGTCATCTCCTCCAGTCTGATCTTGATCCTCCACGCCCACTGCTGGTGGCGGCACATCACTCTCTGACCCGTGGCCAGACCTAACCGGTTTTGATACTGTCATTCTACCTCGACCACATCCACTAGAACTCATTTCTAACGTCGCGCTTTAATCTGATTAAAAGTTTTATGCATTAGTACTTTTGTTCCACTGTTTTATCCGCGAACAATTTTATGAAAAGAAGTTTACTAGTGGTTCTTTCTATCAATCAAAATTTTCAACTCAAGTTCACTATTCTAATTCAGAGATTACATTCATCCACATCAACAGAGACACATTCATTCATCCACAACATTCACTATGCTTCTATGGGCATCCTTGTCTATTCCCCACCCATGGGTAATTTCGTCATTTTTCCTACTGGGGTATTTAGGTAATAGATCGGGGTCACTTGGAAATAATCTTTACAAATCAAAGGTATTTCAAAATTTACACTGACTCGGGGTTTACCTTGAAAATTTGCTTTCCAAATCAGAGGTGTTGCAAAAATTTCAGAAATCGGGGTTATTTTGGAAATTTTAGAAGTCAAGGGTATTTTCGTAAATTTTCCAAATCAGGGTATCTTGAATTTTCGCAAAATAAGGTTTTTGGATACTTTTGCAAAGTAAGGAAAATTTTATTAAAATTGAGGATAGTATGGAAATTTTAGAAACCAATGGCATTTTAGTAATTTTACCACTAGGGGTATTTGAGTAATTTTGTAAATCGGGGATATTTTGAAGAATTTTCAAAATAAATTTTGCTACAAATCAAAAGGGGTAATTTTAGTGATTTTAAAAACTAGGGTTTTTATAAAACAGTATGGCTAGTCCCTTTCGGGTTTTAGTTATCGGGTTTAGCCCGTGAATAAGTCCTCTTGGTTAGGGTGAACCGTTACTACGCACCAGGTAGGATTCGAGTAAAGAGGAGGTGAGTCACTAGGACTGCTTAAATACCAAGCTCTTACTGAATCCACTCCTAGACATGCGCACAATGGTTGCCACACCTTAACTCGGCGACTTACTTCACAGGTTTGTTCGGTTGTTATTAAGTCTTATGCATGTGTTTGAGTAGACTAGTCCTAGGGTTCAACAGATCCTAGTTCACTAATCTATGTTCCCTTCATGCCCATATAGTTCACATACAAATCATTTCAATAGTCAGAGGTACTTACCTGGTGGACTTCGGGTTGGAGATACGGGTGCCATGCCAGATTTAACCTGAAATAGTTCATAAAATATATGTTGTGAAAAGCCCATTTTGAGAAAAATGTTTTTGGGCCCAAATCCTTCAAAGCCGAGTTTTGAACCGGGCTCTGACACCAAACTATAACATCCCCAAACCTGGCCCACGAGTCACGGTCGAATTTAGAATGCCACTGCGGAAAACGTTTGAAAAGATTTTTATCTGAAAGTGAAAACTTACAAATTTTCGTAGTTATAAAAGCCAACTTAGCTGCCAATCAGTTTATAAATTTTGTTATCATAAAATATTCGGAGTTAAAACATTGATGTAGATTTTTAAGATATATAATTGCTAAAATAATATATTTGCAAATAATAATTTGAATCGTCAATCCAACTTAAAACATAAAATCCTTAAATACTTTAGGAGGCCCTTATTACAATAAATACTTAATCCAAATACTGAAAAATATAAAATACGTAAACAAATATAAATAACTTCTTCTGCATGGGCCACCTCGTATCCACTCCAACCCGGTCCGAGCTTTATGCATCACCTGTAAGGTTGATAAAATTTGGGGTGAGTCAAACAGACTCAGTGTGCAATTAGTCCACTGAATTCCACCCACATAAGCTTAACCCATAACACATTTAACCGCAGTTTAGATCATAAGGCAATTAATTCACATGGCATCACTTATTGGGCTTAGCCCATTATCACATCACATACCAGATATCAATGCACTTATTCACATGATTTCACTTGTTTGGCATTGGCCCATATTTATACCACATTTAGAATAATAATGTAATTAACACATGTTTTCACATACTGGGCTTGGCCCATTACCACATTGAATCCACTTCACATATTGGGCTTGGCCAATTTCCACATTAATCCACATATCATATTGGGCTCGGCCCATTTTCACATTAATTCACATAGCAGACAGATTTATGCACAATGCACCTAACCCAGCCTAGGGTCCATCCTCTACACACCCCCGTACCCAGCCACCACACACCAGGGGATTACTAAATCACCCTCCAACCGCTACACATCCATTTGGCAATTAAAGCCGTCCACGCGAACTTAATCGCAAACAATCCACAATGCGACCTCAGTCAGCATCAATCCACGATGTAGACGAAGCTAACATCAAAACCACGATGAGCACAAATCCATCAATAACCACGATATGGCACATAGCCTATATCAACCACGTACTCAAAGTACACCCTGTGCTTCTTTCATAATCATATCCCACCCAGGCACATGCGACATAAAATAGTGTCATGAAAATGATGAATGAGCATGTTCATCAATCATTCATCACATATACACATTAATGACCACATTTCATCAAATTTGGTACTTACCTGATTATCGATATACCCCTTAAGGGTATCCATATCACAATCTCCACTGCACTAGTTAGCACATTCATAACACATACACATATCACATTCATATCACATACCCGGAAAACGGTAGGCTAACTACACACCTGATAACTTGAAGTACTACGCTTTCGATACCGATGTTATCACTAATCGAGACTACGGCTAACTGCCTACTCTGCTGCTCTGACGCTGGCCCACACCCCGGTGGCCAATCCCGAACTGCAGAAATGGATCTCTTCTTGAACTTAGGGATAGGAACTACCCCTTGTCCTCCTTCACTGGCATTCGCATCCATCGTAGAATACTTAATCAGAACCATTCGGTTAAATCACAATACACGAGATCTATAATCGAATAAACTATAACTTAACCTTCTTACCACAATGATCTGAATCCCGAAACTTGTCCTAACCTCTGTCGATTTGGCCCTAAATCATTGTAGACAAAATCGGTCAACACATATGGCCTATGGCCGAATACCACAAGTCACCTTCTCTACTTACCTAAATCCTGGGAACCACCTGTTGACTATGGGGTTGTCGAAATCCCTGCTAAACAACTATTAGAATCGACTTTAAGTAATAATCCACGAGAATGGCCTTTGGTCGAATAGCTTATGCCTCCTTACCTTGAGTAGTCGAATCCTGCAAGACTCCTTTACTGCTCCCCTCCTTCGGCTACACACAAAAGAACACATCACTTATGGCCTTAAAGAACGTTCGGCCATCCTTAGACTAAGGCCTAACCATTGCTTTCGGCACACCCATGAAAAGAAGATAAAACCATTTACTAACAGAAGTACTTACCACCAACGTTTGCTTGTGCAGACCAAAAGAGAATAGATTTCGCCTAACTGTTTTGGCTTTTAAAGCTTGCGGCAACGAAGAGAAAATAGGCACTTTGAGATTCGGCTAGGCTTTTCAAATGGTGCTGGAACATTCGGCTATCACTTAAAATAGATATAGATGGAAGAAAAAAAGGTATAGAAGTGGTTAAGAGAATTCGACAATGGCAAGTTTAAGAGAGATTTCGGCTTTAATGGTCTCAAGAAAAAGGAAACATAGAAGGCTACCAATTCGGCAAAGGTTTTCAATGACAAAGGGTCATTCGGCACAAATGTAATATCCCGGGTTAGGGGGGCTATTTTGTTGTTGCATGTTATTGCCTGTATGTGGTGTGCTGTGTGCTATTTTTATGTCTTAGGGGCTTAATTATAGCCTAGGTGTATGCCCGAGTGTTAAGGAGAATTTTTGTTTTTAGGCTCTATAGGAGAGGAGCTGAGGAAGCTGGGGTTTTTATTTTATTTTTGGTGTTTAGTAGCACAAATGAGGAGCTAGCAAAGTGGCAAGGGGGGACGCCACATGGAGCTTGGTATGGCGTCAACATCAAGGGGTGGAGGTCCAGTGTTCGAGCAGCAGGATTCCCCATTTTGGCTCTTATTTTGGACGGCATGGAGGAAGAGTTAGAAGGCAATTCGAATTCTTCCTTGGACTTGGTCCACCCATTCAAATGGAAGGAAGAGAGGAAAAAGTGGAGGAAGACTTGGTCACCACATTTCAAATGAGTGGAGGGGAATTAATGGAGGGATTTGGCCGAATTTTTGGGGCTTGGAGTGGGGGGAAGTGACGGCATAGTGGGAAGAGGTGCTAGCCGAATTTCATTTTGCATTTTTGGCATTTTGGGGTTGTTTCGGTCAAGAGTAGTAAACTACTTTCTTCCCATTTTGTCAAGTGTAGCCGAATTTTCAAGTGTGTACTTTGTTCGTTTTTCTTTCTTGTGGAAACCGAAACTAGCACCCATTCTTTTCCTACTTTCCTCTTTTCTTCTCTTGGAACCTGGGTAGCCGAAACTGCTTTACTCCCTTTTGATTTGTGTTAGCCGAATGTTATCTCCTATACCATCTTCTTGTTCCCCATTTTGTTGAGCTGAAACTTGTCTTCCAAAGCATTCTTCTCCATCCCTTTTCTTGCTCAAAACCGAAAGTCACCTCCCAAAATATTTCCATCATTTCTTTTCTTCCCAAAACCTTAAGCCGAACTTTTCTTCTATTGATTGCCGATTTCCCTCTTCTTCCTAAACCATCTTGCCGAAATTCCATTGCCACTCTACTCTCATATCACAATTATTTTCTTTCTTCTTTCATTCTGAATCGGTCACAAGGGTGTTAATCAGCTAAAAAGCAAATTCTCCTTCTTTATTCCAAGTGTTAGCCGAATTTATACACCCCTTTCTTGTGATCTTTTGGCCGAACATCAGTGGTATTTTGGAAGCCTTGCTTTAATCGTTGGTGGTGGTAAGTTTTGGCCGAATGGCCATTTCTTCTCTTTTCTGTTCTTAATCGTTTGGATTGATTAAGAGCCGAATGTGGCCTTATGGTGAGTGCTAATCATTGGTTTTGGAACCCATTCCATTATAGGTCATTCGGACTTTGGATACAATCTGGTGAAACCTCCGTTCTCCGATTAGCCAAGTGGGGTAAGGATTGGTAAGTGTTAGTGCTATTAGTTGATTCTTTATCTCGTGTAGCCAAGCTTTTAAAGATTGATAGTCTCTTTTGAAGGTAGCCGGGTGTTGAGGAAGGAACCACTGTGGGTTCGGATTTGGTAGGAAACCAAATCAAGTGAAGGTAATGGCTTAATGTTGATCCCTTGGTTATGGGTTGTTGGCCGAATGTCTTAGTTGTCTAACCCCTATATTGGCCGATTGTAGGAGCTAGTCATCGAAGGGATCTAGAACGCTTTGGTTGGGATTTCTAGACTCGTAACTATCAGGTGTGTTTACTAACACACTTATATTTAGTAATATGTTTAATAATCTGTGTGATGACTAATGAAACAGTGGTGACTGTATGATACCCTAATGGGTATGATTCTGGACTCGGGTAAGTCAGTATCATTATTGTTATAAAATATATTGATGATTTATATGACATCATGGTTGTGGTAATATATGACTTGGGGTATGAGATTAGACAAATTGGCATGATATGCATGATAGTATGATATGCATGATTACATGAGTTTGGCATGTTGATGGGTGATATGAGAGGAGGGAGTATGATATTTTGTGCTGACGAGCACCAGTGCTTTGGTAGCACACTTTGTGACTTTGGGTCACCAGAGGTTTGGCACCTCCAGAGGTTTGGTACCTCAGCGTCTCGTCCCAGTGGCTCAGTACCACAGTGGGTTGGCCCCACAGATGATTATACGGGATTGACGCCAGTGTTTTGGTAACACACGATGGGTTGGCCCCATCACCAGATTTGTGACTACGGTCACCAGTGCTTTGGTAGCACATTGTGTCTTTGGGACACCAGAGGTTTGGCACCTCATTGCGACTTGTCCCTGTGGTTTGACCACCGTGGGTTGGCCCCACTTGAGATATGGGATCGTCTGCTAGTGTTTTGGTAACACACGATGGGTTGGCCCCATCATCATTGGATTTGTGACTTCGGTCACCAGTGCTTTGGTAGCACAATTGTGTCTTTGGGACACCAGTGCTTTGGTAGCACATTGACGGATATCGTGTCTTTGGGACACCAGTGCTTTGGGAGCACATTGTGACTATATGTCACCAGTGGTTTGGCACCACCAGTGGTTTGGTACCACACGGGGTAGAAAAGGCGATATGAATGGTTAGGATTGGGTTGCATTAATCATGTTGCTATGTATGATGTGTGTTAGCATGTTGTTTTCTTGGGAGCGGGATTTACACACTGAGTCACTCGACTCACCCTCTCCTTTGACATTTCAGGTGACTCGTAGACGCGGACTTGGAGCCGGGATGGACTCGGGGTGCACATGCCATGCTGAATAAAGTTTTTACTCAGACTCTAGAACTTTTGGTACTTTAGCTTATTACTTTAAATTGGGTTTTATTTTGGAATGTAAAAGGCCTTTTAAGTTATGTTTTATGCTGTCTATGTTTTAAGTTGATTTTGATATGCCTTAACAAAATAACTCGGAATAAATTTTACTAAAATTTGGAAAGATAATGTTTTCAAACTATAACGCAATGTGTTTTTAACTATACCATCGGGTATCACACTAAGTCTTTTTGATAAACAAATTCAACTGGTTTCCAATTCTAACTTGTAATTCACCTGAGTTTAAAAGTGTTTTATGTATCACTAAGAAACTACTGAGGTTTTAAATGGTTTAAACTCGTTTTAACTATACACTCTGGCTAAGTTTTCAAAATCTCCGGGTTTCGAATACATCAACTGTTTTTCAAATAAGACTACCCAAATTTGTTTCAAGTACACCATGTTTTCATCCGACTTCTAAACGAAAAATCTGAACCTATTAGAAACAATTTTCCCCGTAGCATACCAGATTCGGACGTGGTGTCTTGTCCGGGTTTGGGGTGTTACATTTGTGGTATCAGAGCCAAGTTCAAAGGCTCGGCTGTGGGCCTGAGGCCCAAAATGGTTTTCAAAAGTCTGTTTAAATGTTTGTTTGAAAGTATGGTTTTGAAAGGCATGGCACCGAGTCTCCGGCACCAGTTCGCCCAGGTAAGTACCCCGGACTATTCTTTGTGAATTGATTGGATATGATATGATGTGATGACTAGCAATAGTATACTACCTTAGAGATTGAAACTGATAGGATTCTGTGAACTTGCGAAAACAAACCCTCTTTAATGTTCATAAGACTTGCTTTTTAAACAAGTGAAATAAATACTGATGCATAAAATTCTCTAATCAGATACGTAGAAAGATTAGTCATGAGCACTCGAGGAGGACGTGGTCGTAATACTCGCGGTAGAGGTAGGGGTAGAATGACGGTTTCTGAGCCCGTAGGATCTGGGCAGGGGTCAGAAAATGAGATACCGGTCCCGCCACCAGCTGGAGGTGGTGAGTTCCAAGATCAGACTGGAGACGATGCAGTGTCACAGGCGATGCTGCGAGTGTTGGAAAGGGTAGCTGGGGCTAGTGGTGGTGCAGGAGTTAGGAAATCAGTTCCTGAGCGACTCCGGGCTAACGGGGCCGAATTCTTCCGAGGTGTATCGGGTGTTGCTCCTAGCACTGCTGAATATTGGCTGGAGGCAACTGAGCGGATCATGGATGATCTGGACCTGACAACTGAAGAGAAGCTGAAGGGCATCGTATCGCTTCTTCGAGATGAGTCCTATCAATGGTGGCTCACGGTGCGAGACAGTGTGGCAGCTGAGGATTTGACATGGGACTATTTCAGGGCTGCTTATCAAAAGAAGTACATCGGGGCTAGTTACATCGACTCCCAAAGAAAGGCATTTCTGAGGCTTGTTCAGGGGAGTAAATCTGTTGCGGAGTACGAGGCTGAGTTCCTGAAGTTGAGTAGGTATGCCAGGGGCATTGTAGCCACTGAGCATGAGAGGTGTGTTCGTTTCGAGGATGGTCTGCGAGACGAGTTGAGGCTGCTGATTGCTCCTCAGTAGGAGCGCGAGTTTGCTGTCTTAGTTGAGAAGGCTAAAGTAACCGAGGGTGTCAAAGAATCAGTAAGACAGAGTATGGACAGGAGTAGGCTTAAGAGGAGCTTTGGGTCTTCTGGTTCGTCTGGTAATCCGCAGAAGAGGGCTAGACCGAGTGGGCAGAATCAGTCTGCTAGGTTTGTTGCTGCGAGGCAGGGACCACCGCAGTGTAATCAGTGTGGGAAATCTCATTGGGGTGGTTGTTGGATTGGTGGTAAAGGGTGCTTCGAGTGTGGTTCTCTGGAGCATCGCATTAGGGACTGTCCGCGTAGGATGGCCAGGATTCAGTCTGAGTCAGGGCCGTAATCAGTTCAGAGGTAATGGACCGCCACCGCAGAGGGGCCGTGGTAATGGCAGAGGTGGTTATGGATCTGGTCGGGGTCGTGGAGCACCAGGCAGAGGTGCAGGTAGTTCTGATGCTAGACAGCCTGGATTGGTATATGCTGCGAGGCGCCGAGAGGAGGGCGACGCACCAGACGTCATAACCGGTACGTTCTTGATTTTTGGTACTCCTTATACTGCTTTAATTGATGTGGGTTCTACGCACTCTTATGTTGCCAGTAGTATAGTAGAGACAATGGACTTAGACTCTGAGGTATCTTCTAGGCAGATGACTGTGATTAGCCCTCTAGGTCACTCTGTAGTAGTAGATAAACTGTTTAGAGAGGTACCCCTAGAACTCCAAGGGGTAGTGTTTGCTGCTGATCTGATGGAACTGCCGTTTGGGGAGTTCGATTTGATTCTTGGGATGGATTGGTTGGTTAAGTACCAGGCGAGGCTGGATTGCGCGGCCAAGCGCATGGTTCTTAAGTCGGGTGATGGTGTAGAGGTGGCTATGATAGGTAATAGGAGAGATTACTTATCAAATGTGGTATCTGCTTTGAAAGCGGAGAAGATGGTCAGGAAGGGCTGTGAAGCGTATGTGGTTCATGTGTATGCCTTGGAGGCTAAAGAGTCTGCAGTTGAGAAGGTTCGTACTGTTAAGGAATTTGCTGATGTGTTTCCTGAGGAACTTCCGGGTTTGCCGCCAGATCGTGAGGTAGAGTTCGGGATTGATCTGTTACTCGGGACTGCGCCAGTGTCTATTGCTCCGTATAGGATGGCACCAAAGGAATTGGTGGAGCTTAAGGCTCAGATCCAGGAGTTATTGGATCGAGGTTTTATCAGGCCAAGTGTTTCGCCGTGGGGTGCGCCGGTTCTTTTCGTTAAGAAGAAAGATGGCACGATGCGGATGTGCATAGACTACCGCCAGTTGAACAAGCTGACGATTAAAAACAAGTATCCGTTGCCACGGATAGATGACTTGTTTGATCAGCTGAAGGGTGCTGCGGTATTCTCTAAGATTGATCTGAGGTCTGGGTACCATCAGCTAAAGGTTAAGGAGGCTGATATCCATAAAACAGCGTTTCGGACTCGGTATGGGCACTACGAATTCCTGGTAATGCCATTCGGGTTGACTAACGCACCGGCAGCGTTTATGGATATGATGAACAGGGTGTTTCAGCAGTATCTAGATCAGTTCGTGGTGGTTTTTATAGATGACATTTTAGTGTACTCAAGGACAGAGGAAGAGCATGATAAGCATTTGAGGGTGGTGCTGCAGATTCTGAGGGAAAAGCAACTCTATGCTAAGTTCTGTAAGTGCGAGTTCTGGCTTAGAGAAGTGACGTTTTTGGGTCATGTAGTGTCAGCAGAGGGAATTCGAGTAGATCCTCGTAAGATTGAGGCTGTTTTGGATTGGAAGCCACCTAGGACAGTGGCTGAGATTCGTAGTTTTCTGGGTTTGGCCGGATACTACAGAAGGTTTGTTGAGGGTTTCTCGTTGATAGCAGCGCCGATGACCAAGTTGTTAAGGAAAGAGGTTCCGTTTGTTTGGACTGAGAAACAGCAGGAAAGCTTTGATAAGTTAAAGAAGATCTTGACTGAAGCTCCGGTTCTAATTCAACCTGAGGCTGGTAAGGAATACACAGTCTATTGCGACGCATCACATACGGGTCTGGGTTGTGTGCTGATGCAAGAAGGTAAGGTTGTGGCTTACGCTTCTCGACAGCTGAGGCCACATGAGGTCAACTATCCAATGCACGATTTGGAGCTAGCGGCTGTAGTTTTTGCCTTAAAGATTTGGAGGCACTACTTGTATGGAGAGAGATCAATAGTCTACACCGATCACAAGAGTCTGAAGTATCTACTGACTCAGAAGGATTTGAATTTGAGGCAGCGTAGATGGGTTGAGTTGCTGAAAGATTACGACTGTTCCATCGAGTATCACCCGGGCAAGGCTAACGTGGTGGCAGACGCGTTAAGCCGCAAGGTTGTTTCGGACTTAAGAGCATTGTTTGCCCATTTGAGCTTGTATGACGACGGGAGTATTTTGGCAGAGCTGCAGGTTAAGCCTACTTGGATTGAGCAGATCAGGGAGAAGCAGTTAGGGGATGAGGTTCTGAGTGCGCGAAGGTTGCAAGTGCAGAATGGTGGTTTGGAGGGTTACAGCTTGTCTAGTGATGAGGTTCTGTGTTTTCAGGGTAAGGCTTGTATGCCTAAAGATGTTGAGCTGAGGCAGAAGATTCTTCAGGACGCACATAGCAGTCCTCATGCTATGCATCCTGGAGGTAGCAAGATGTATAAGGATCTGAGAGAGCAGTTTTGGTGGCCTGGGTTGAAGAAAGAGGTAACAGAGTTTGTTGGGAAATGTCTGACTTGTCAGCAGGTCAAGGCTGAACATCAGTTGCCATCGGGTTTGCTTCAGCCTGTGAAGATTCCGCAGTGGAAGTGGGAAAGGATAACCATGGATTTTGTCAGTGGGTTACCGCTTACGCCAAGCAAGAAGGATTCAGTTTGGGTAGTGGTGGATCGTCTGACTAAATCAGCTCACTTTATTCCAGTGAGGGTTGACTACTCACTTCAGAAGCTAGCGAAGCTGTATGTTTCAGAGATAGTGAGGTTGCACGGTGTGCCAGTTTCGATAATCTCGGATAGGGATCCCAGGTTTACTTCAAGGTTCTGGAAAGCATTGCATCAAGCATTGGGTACTCGTTTAGATTTCAGCACGGCTTTCCACCCGCAGTCTGACGGACAATCAGAAAGGGTCATTCAGATCTTAGAGGACATGCTGAGAGGTTGTGTCTTGGATTTCAGGGGTAGTTGGGAGGAGTTTCTACCGTTGGCCGAGTTTGCCTACAACAACAGTTACCAAGCGAGCATCAAGATGGCTCCGTATGAGGCATTGTATGGTAGGAAGTGTCGCTCACCTACATGTTGGACAGAGTTAGGGGAACGTCAGTTGTTAGGACCTGAGTTAGTAACTGAGACTGAGGACAAGGTTAAGTTGATTCAGGCTCGATTAAAGGAAGCTTCGGACCGGCAGAAGTCTTATGCCGATCTTAAGCGAAGAGATATAGAGTTTGCTGTTGGGGATCGAGTGTTTCTGAAGGTCTCGCCTTGGAAGAAGGTTCTGAGGTTCGGGAAGAAAGGTAAGCTAAGTCCGAGGTTCATTGGGCCGTATAAGGTGTTGAGGCGAGTTGGACCAGTAGCGTATCAGCTTGAGTTGCCAGCAGAGCTTAGTTAGATTCACGACGTTTTTCACGTTTCGATGCTTCGGAGGTATCGTTCAGATCCGTCGCATGTGGTAGCAGTGGAAGAGATCGAGGTGAATCCAGACTTGTCTATGGAAGAAGAACCTGTGCAGATTCTTGATCGGGATGTGAAAGTTCTGCGTAGGAAATCTGTGCCTTTGGTTAAGGTACTTTGGCGGAATCATGGTGTAGAAGAAGCGACGTGGGAACCCGAGGATATGATGAGACAGCAATACCCGCAACTCTTTTGACCAGGTAATTTCGAGGCCGAAATTATTTTTAAGGGGGGTACAACTGTAATATCCCGGGTTAGGGGGGCTATTTTGTTGTTGCATGTTATTGCCTGTATGTGGTGTGCTGTGTGCTATTTTTATGTCTTAGGGGCTTAATTATAGCCTAGGTGTATGCCCGAGTGTTAAGGAGAATTTTTGTTTTTAGGCTCTATAGGAGAGGAGCTAAGGAAGCTGGGGTTTTTATTTTATTTTTGGTGTTTAGTAGCACAAATGAGGAGCTAGCAAAGTGGCAAGGGGGGACGCCACATGGAGCTTGGTATGGCGTCAACATCAAGGGGTGGAGGTCCAGTGTTCGAGCAGCAGGATTCCCCATTTTGGCTCTTATTTTGGACGGCATGGAGGAAGAGTTAGAAGGCAATTCGAATTCTTCCTTGGACTTGGTCCACCCATTCAAATGGAAGGAAGAGAGGAAAAAGTGGAGGAAGACTTGGTCACCACATTTCAAATGAGTGGAGGGGAATTAATGGAGGGATTTGGTCGAATTTTTGGGGCTTGGAGTGGGGGGAAGTGACGGCATAGTGGGAAGAGGTGCTAGTCGAATTTCATTTTGCATTTTTGGCATTTTGGGGTTGTTTCGGTCAAGAGTAGTAAACTACTTTCTTCCCATTTTGTCAAGTGTAGCCGAATTTTCAAGTGTGTACTTTGTTCGTTTTTCTTTCTTGTGGAAACCGAAACTAGCACCCATTCTTTTCCTACTTTCCTCTTTTCTTCTCTTGGAACCTGGGTAGCCGAAACTGCTTTACTCCCTTTTGATTTGTGTTAGCCGAATGTTATCTCCTATACCATCTTCTTGTTCCCCATTTTGTTGAGCCGAAACTTGTCTTCCAAAGCATTCTTCTCCATCCCTTTTCTTGCTCAAAACCGAAAGTCACCTCCCAAAATATTTCCATCATTTCTTTTCTTCCCAAAACCTTAAGCCGAACTTTTCTTCTATTGATTGCCGATTTCCCTCTTCTTCCTAAACCATCTTGCCGAAATTCCATTGCCACTCTACTCTCATATCACAATTATTTTCTTTCTTCTTTCATTCTGAATCGGTCACAAGGGTGTTAATCAGCTAAAAAGCAAATTCTCCTTCTTTATTCCAAGTGTTAGCCGAATTTATACACCCCTTTCTTGTGATCTTTTGGCCGAACATCAGTGGTATTTTGGAAGCCTTGCTTTAATCGTTGGTGGTGGTAAGTTTTGGCCGAATGGCCATTTCTTCTCTTTTCTGTTCTTAATCGTTTGGATTGATTAAGAGCCGAATGTGGCCTTATGGTGAGTGCTAATCATTGGTTTTGGAACCCATTCCATTATAGGTCATTCGGACTTTGGATACAATCTGGTGAAACCTCCGTTCTCCGATTAGCCAAGTGGGGTAAGGATTGGTAAGTGTTAGTGCTATTAGTTGATTCTTTATCTCGTGTAGCCAAGCTTTTAAAGATTGATAGTCTCTTTTGAAGGTAGCCGGGTGTTGAGGAAGGAACCACTGTGGGTTCGGATTTGGTAGGAAACCAAATCAAGTGAAGGTAATGGCTTAATGTTGATCCCTTGGTTATGGGTTGTTGGCCGAATGTCTTAGTTGTCTAACCCCTATATTGGCCGATTGTAGGAGCTAGTCATCGAAGGGATCTAGATCGCTTTGGTTGGGATTTCTAGACTCGTAACTATCAGGTGTGTTTACTAACACACTTATATTTAGTAATATGTTTAATAATCTGTGTGATGACTAATGAAACAGTGGTGACTGTATGATACCCTAATGGGTATGATTCTGGACTCGGGTAAGTCAGTATCATTATTGTTATAAAATATATTGATGATTTATATGACATCATGGTTGTGGTAATATATGACTTGGGGTATGAGATTAGACATATTGGCATGATATGCATGATAGTATGATATGCATGATTACATGAGTTTGGCATGTTGATGGGTGATATGAGAGGAGGGAGTATGATATTTTGTGCTGACGAGCACCAGTGCTTTGGTAGCACACTTTGTGACTTTGGGTCACCAGAGGTTTGGCACCTCCAGAGGTTTGGTACCTCAGCGTCTCGTCCCAGTGGCTCAGTACCACAGTGGGTTGGCCCCACAGATGATTATACGGGATTGACGCCAGTGTTTTGGTAACACACGATGGGTTGGCCCCATCACCAGATTTGTGACTACGGTCACCAGTGCTTTGGTAGCACATTGTGTCTTTGGGACACCAGAGGTTTGGCACCTCATTGCGACTTGTCCCTGTGGTTTGACCACCGTGGGTTGGCCCCACTTGAGATATGGGATCGTCTGCTAGTGTTTTGGTAACACACGATGGGTTGGCCTCATCATCATTGGATTTGTGACTTCGGTCACCAGTGCTTTGGTAGCACAATTGTGTCTTTGGGACACCAGTGCTTTGGTAGCACATTGACGGATATCGTGTCTTTGGGACACCAGTGCTTTGGGAGCACATTGTGACTATATGTCACCAGTGGTTTGGCACCACCAGTGGTTTGGTACCACACGGGGTAGAAAAGGCGATATGGATGGTTAGGATTGGGTTGCATTAATCATGTTGCTATGTATGATGTGTGTTAGCATGTTGTTTTCTTGGGAGCGGGATTTACACACTGAGTCACTCGACTCACCCTCTCCTTTGACATTTCAGGTGACTCGTAGACGCGGACTTGGAGCCGGGATGGACTCGGGGTGCACATGCCATGCTGAATAAAGTTTTTACTCAGACTCTAGAACTTTTGGTACTTTAGCTTATTACTTTAAATTGGGTTTTATTTTGGAATGTAAAAGGCCTTTTAAGTTATGTTTTATGCTGTCTATGTTTTAAGTTGATTTTGATATGCCTTAACAAAATAACTCGGAATAAATTTTACTAAAATTTGGAAAGATAATGTTTTCAAACTATAACGCAATGTGTTTTTAACTATACCATCGGGTATCACACTAAGTCTTTTTGATAAACAAATTCAACTGGTTTCCAATTCTAACTTGTAATTCACCTAAGTTTAAAAGTGTTTTATGTATCACTAAGAAACTACTGAGGTTTTAAATGGTTTAAACTCGTTTTAACTATACACTCTGGCTAAGTTTTCAAAATCTCCGGGTTTCGAATACATCAACTGTTTTTCAAATAAGACTACCCAAATTTGTTTCAAGTACACCATGTTTTCATCCGACTTCTAAACGAAAAATCTGAACCTATTAGAAACAATTTTCCCCGTAGCATACCAGATTCGGACGTGGTGTCTTGTCCGGGTTTGATCAAGAAAAGGTGATGAATTGGGTTTGAAAGAAAAGAGAATAGGAAGAGAGGAAATTCGACAAGGCACTAAAAGAAAAGAAAAAAATGAATGCTCACAACTCAAATTCGGCACACCCTCCTTAACACTCTTCAAAGCCGAAAATACAAGCCTCTAAAGTTCTATATTCGGCCACCACATTCCCTCTTATCAAAATCCAAATTAATCTCCTACTTTATCTCCTTATCACACATTCTAAATACATAAAATAAAACATCCATTATCTTCTACTAATCACCTATTTAATCTCTTATCCTTCCATTTAAACTAAATAAAATAAAAATAAAAATAAACCAACCTTTATCCCTTACCTTATAGCCGAATTTTAAAAGAAGAACAAGCCTTATCTCATCCATTTGAAATCCCATTGTCGTCCAACACTCTCCCTACCTTGACGCAAAATAAAATGCTCCCACTTGCTTCTTTTGCAACTCGAACCAAGGCCCTTGCCCACTGCACATGGCGTCATCACCAAGGCCCTAAGTGGCGCCTTGCAGCCACTTTACCAAGCCCATCTTCATGTCATAAATCCCTTACAAATTCCCTTAAGGCCTCCTTAGCCAAGCTCCCCCTTTTAAACTTTAAAATCCAATAATTTCCCAAAGCTTTCACCTTCATCCTAGAGTTCTAAAAACCCTTAAAACACACTCAACCATACATTGAACCTACTAACTCATGAATTATGCATTAAATGCATAACCCCTAATTCTAGGGTATCACAGACTTACCTTGTACAGGAGGAACGAAAATGAACGACTACTCAACTATTTTTGATTCCCCACGATCTAAGTCTGTTTTCTTCTGTTCTTGATCTATACATATTCAAATTTAACCCCCTTTATTCACCAAAACATTCAATTCAATCCAAGAACACACATTAGGGAAATATACAAATTAGTCCTCACATTTTCATAGTTGGACATTTTAGTCCCTATTTCATAAAATCACAAAATACACAAAATCTCATGTCACCCATGCTTAGCCGAATTTTCACATGCTTCATACTAGTCCATACATTTCATTTATTTCACAATTTAGTCCCTCAAATAACCATTTTCTCAGTTACAACCAAATTGCTCAAATTCATCAAAACTTCAAAGACAAAACTTGTTAATCTATAACATATCATTCATAATTCATCTTCAAACATCACAAAACTCACATGTTCATCAATGGCGCATTTCAAAAACATCATCAATTCACAAAATTGAAGCATGGGTTTTGAAGAACACGAAGCAACAATTACAAAAAACGTAGAAATTATCAAAAATCGAAGTCAAACATACCTTGAATTGAGCTTAGTAATGGTCGAATGCTTTAAAGTTTCAAACCCTATTCTTTCTTTCTAAATTCGGTGGACAAAAAGATGATAATAGACATTTCATGCTTTCTTTTTATGTTTTAATTCATTTATTAATCAATTTACAACTTTAACCTTATTAACAAACATATAAAACATAAATATAAGGCCATTAATGTCCTTTAACCATCCATTAACTAAATATTGGCTTAATTGCCTCATAAGGCCTCCTCATTTAAAAGCCACATCAATTTGGCTATTAACCAAATAGAAAGCTACTCTTACGCTTTATGTAATTTGATCCTTTACTCAAAATAAACACACAGACAGACAAATTAACTCACAGAAATTTTCACAAATACTAATTCACATATCATAAGCACAGAAAATAATATAAAAATATTATTCTAACTCGGAGTTGTGGTCCCGAAACCACTGTTTCGACTAGGATCTAAATCGGAATGTTACAGTTTATATGAAATGAAATGAATGGAAATGTGATGGTAAAGCTTGATTATATGAAACGTGGATTAGAGGATATGAGGCACTAAGTGTGCGAAAAAAATGAGGTAGCTACGGTTATAAAAATGGCACTAAGTGTGCGAGATCGAAACAGTGTTGGCTAAATAATAGGCACTAAGTGTGCGATACCGAGACCATTTTAGTTTAATGTGGTGGCACTAAGTGTGCGATATTATTATAGTTTTAGCTAATTGATTGGCACTAAGTGTGCAAGTTCATCGAATGTTTAAATAGGATTGAATGAATTATGGCATCGAGCATTGATGTGGTAAATGTGATAGATAAATACGTGATGGTACATGTATGTATAGAACCTAAGTGGTTGATGATATGGTGTATGAGATAGATGGAAGATTATGTGAATGAATGATGAGAAAAGTTGTATTGAGTAGCATTATAAATGCTTGTATATGAACCTATAGATATGGTATGAAAATGAGTAAAAGCCATGGATGAGATTATGTAGTGATGTGAATTGAACTAAGTGTTAGTTAATTTTGCATATTGAATTTAAATTGTTGAGTTAATTATGTTATATTACGAACTTACTAAGCTTTAAAGCTTATTGTGTGAAGTATTTCTCTGTTTTACAGTGGTATTTAAAGCTAGCTCGGATCCGGGGATCGTCAGCGACTCAATCACACTATCAGACATCTATTTTGGTACCTTTTGGAAGTTGTATTTATGGTATATGACATGTATAGGCTAGTGAGTTTGTGGTATGTTTTGAGATGTATAAACCTTGCCATGTGATATGGCTTGATAATGGATTGATTTTGGCATATATTGTGCTATGTGAATATGGTGTATGTGATGTGTATATATGGTCTTATGTGAATGGCCATTATGGTATGCTTTGGTGAAATAGAAATGGTATGTTTCATACTTGATTTGGTATTTGAGATGATGAATTATTTGTATGTTAATTGATATTGAATTGAATATGTAGGGATGACCCAAATTGGGTGGCAATTTGGCCTTGTAAATGGCCTATAATTGACCACATGCGTGAGCACGCGGGTGTGCATCTCAATCGTGTCCTTCACTTCCCCAATTCGAAGCAAGTCAGTTTTGCACATAGGCCAAACACATGGGCGTGTGACAGGCCGTGTGACCCTAGTCAGAGTTGCACACGGGGTAAGACATGGTCAAAGGCATGGCCGTGTGAGGCACACGACCTAGCCACACGGGCGTGAGCCTTGTTTTAAAAGAAAACTTTTCTAAGTTTCGCAAAGTTTCCATATGAGATTGGTTTAGTCCCGAACCTTCCTGAAAGCATGTTTAAGGCCTCGTAGAGCTTCTAAAGGGACTTTGTGCTATTGATTAATTATAATATATTGATGTGTAAAACATGGTTATTTATATGTTATGATTCGACCGTAATACCTCGTAACCTTAGTCTGGAGATGGATACGGGTTAGGGGTGTTACATTTTATTGGTATCAGAGCCAGTTTAGTCAATTTTAGGACTAACGTAGTGTGTGAGAGTCTAGCTATACATGCCATATATATATGCGATAGTGTGATGAATCCTGATAGATAAAATGTGTTTTCGTATAGCAAATGGATCTCGATCGAGCTGTAGCCAATGATGTTGAGAGTAATGCGCCTGCTCCCGCCTAAGGGACAACGCCGTTTAATTCTAGACCTGTTACGAGTAGCCACGAGGGAGAGGCTAAGCAAGCCTTCTTCCAAATGATGAGTGAGTGGTTCACGGAGTTCGTTCGAATGAATCCGACTGCTCAACAACCTCCACCCCCGCAGGTTTCCATAGCGCCACAAGTTATAGACTTGATTCGATTGAGTAAACCTCTAGTTGATAAGATTCGTAAGTATGGGGCCGAAGAGTTCAGGACCACAGTTGATGATGATGCCGAGCGAGCTGAATTTTGGCTTGAGAATACCATTAGAGTGTTTGATGAATTAACATGCACTCTTAATGAATGTCTTAAATGTGTTGTTTCACTGTTGAGAGAGACGCTTATCATTGGTGGAAAACATTTATACCCGTGGTTTCAAGAGAACGAATCACCTGGGATTTCTTCCAAACTAAATTCCGAAAGAAATATATCAGTCAACGGTTTATAGATCAGAAACGCAAAGAGTTCCTTGAGTTGAAATAGGGTCGTATGTCTGTTACAGAATATGAGCAAGAATTTGTGAGATTGAGCCAGTATTCACGAGAATGTGTTTCGAAAGAAACTATTACATGTAAATGATTCATTGAAGGGTTGAATGAAGATATTAAACTTCTAGTCAGAATTCTTGATTTGAATGAATTTGTGGTATTGGTTACAAGAGCTTGCAAAGCCGAGGAGCTTAATAAAGAAAAGAAGAAAGCTGACTCAGAAGCTAGAGATGAGAGAAAAGGTTGATGAGTAAGCTGTATCATTCTTCGTCAAAGAGGTCTAGAGATGCAAACAGTCACTCAAATGCTCTGATTGGACATTCGAGTAGAGATTATGTGAAACAATATATGAATCCTAAAGCTCAAATTCCAATGGAATCAAGTGTTGGCAGTGCCAAAAACAATAAGCTAACTATAGAGTGTGGGAGATGTCATATTGGTGAATGTTAGGGCAAGAATTGTAACACCCCAAACCCGACCCAAACATCACGACCAGATATGGTATGTTACGTGTTTAATGTTAAAATCTTTACTTGGAATGGCTTTGAAAAACCCTAGTCGTTTTTATTTTTCCAAAATCTTCGTAATTTATTTTTCCAAAATAGGTGTTATTGAAATTATGTTTGAAAATCCCATTTTGATTTCTTGTAACATAAGTCTTTGATCATAAATTTAAGAAAAACATTATAAACAGTAACAAATATCAACTTATAACCTAAGCTATGGTGGTTTGTTTACATCAAATAACTCCAAACTTAAAACTTAAAATAAAACAGATAGTATAAAAACAAAGTTACCCTCGAGTCCGTCTCGGCTCCCATGTCCACGATCTACTGCTCATCTGAAAGATTAGGAAAAATAAAAGGGTGAGTCACCAAGACTTAGTGTATAAATCCAGAAACACACAACGACCTGAGGCCCACAAACACATTATGAGCCTTGGCCCATACATAAAGGCAACAAACATAATTACATGACAAATTATAAATGATGAATAGCCCAACCCATCCTAGAATTCCATCCTCTACACACCAACCCGTACCAACTATCACACCTCGGGGATTTCTACAATCAACCCTCCATCTGCTACACACCATAACGACAGCCGTACTGCCTATTCCTATTAATCAGGAATCATTAAACGTGGCATTGCCATTGATCACTGTGTGACCTAACATTAGATTTTTGTGGTTTAACCACCGATCACCAAGTGACCTATCATGCACTTCCCTTTCATTATCATAGTCCCACCTCATGCATACGTACTTAAAAAAAACAAGAAAAACAGGTTTTCACATATATCGATACTCATAGAGTGGTTTCTATGAATACGTACATGGCATCCTTTGCAAACCCTTTTTCGGGTTTTATTCGACTGTTTACACAGCCTCTTTTCGGCTTTTTAGCCCATAACATACATATTACAATTAACTGGTGTGTTAGAGATCTACACACCTGATTACCGACAAGATGATACTGCCTATGTCGACGCTATCCGTAGCCGATACAACTGCTATTTGCCTAAGGTGTTGTTCAGAAACTGGTCCACAACCCGGTGGCCAATCTCGAATAGCAGACACCGCTCATTTCTTAAACTTAGGGATTGGGTTTACGGACCCAATCCTTTCCTTTGCCTGATCCATATTCGATTCCATCAAAAGTCCTTGTCAGAACTACTATAACGAAATAGGGTTGTTAAACCATAAACTATGGTGAAGATCATAGGTATGATAGCGAATCTAACAGAAATCTAAAGAAACCCCTTACATTGAAATCCCGAAATTAGAGACTAGCGACTTCCGGCTTTTAGATCTAAACGTTCAGGTTTCCTTCAAATCCCGAAATGCCGCCCAAAACGAAAAAACAGAGAAAGTATTAGCCCCAATCGACAGCCTTAACAAACCAAGTGGCCATTCGGCCTTGTCTCCTAAAAAACCGAAAGAGATCTTAAGGAATAGCGAAAGTCGACACTTACCTCATTAGAGAAAATTTGGCTACTCTTAGGAGATTTCGGCTTTTTGCGAAAATCAGGAAGTGAAGATGATTCAAAGAAGTCTATGGTGATTCGGCTTTTAATGAAGAAATCGGTAGGAAGAAGAAAAGAGAATTTCGACAGACTAGGGGTGGGTTCGGCCTTAGCAAGGATCAAAAGAAATATAGAGAAAGGATTATGAGGTTTCGGCTTTTAGAAGAAAGAAGAGAAAAGAACAATGGAGTTTTCAGCTTTTACTTAGAGAAGAAGAGAAAGAAAAGATGGAAACCCTAAATGCCAAAAATAAAGAAAAGAACCCTCCCCTGACTATTTAAAGTTTCGGCACTCTTACTATCCAAAAGCTGGAATTGCCCTCTTTTGACAACTAGTACCAGTTAATTAGGAAGGGAAATTTCGGCACCCCTTAGCCATATTAGAAACCGATTTCTCCCCCCTTCTCAGAGTCAAAATTTTGGCCACCACCTAGCCTTGCAGATAATTCCTTGATTCTCTCCTTATCCTCATCTCACTACTCATCCACAGTGTCATGGATGACACCACCTCTTCCTTCCTTTATCTGCACATTATCCACCTTATTATCGCATTAAATAAATTCCTAAATTTAAGCATTATTGCCGAACTCCACTACTGCTCTTATGAATGCCGAAAATATTTAAAATAAAAGGTACCAGGCGACTCGAACCTTGGACCTTCAATTGACGCCAACTCCCTTCCCTCTTAGTGGCACCATTTTGCCACTGGGCCACAAGCCCATTTGTGTTTTAAAACACAGCTAATATCTGTTATGCCCTAACTTAACAAGCTTTCCACTAAAGTGTTCAAACAAGAATTTTAACTACACCTCGCCCCAAACCTGAACCCATTCTGAACCCCTTACACATTCTAATTGACATATTAAACGTAGCACACACATCAAATGCAAAGGCCCATTAATTCAGGATGTTACAGTTCTACCTCCTTAAAGAAATTTCGTCCTCGAAATTACCTGGTCAGAAAAGATGGGGGTATTGCTGCCGCATCGCTTCCTCTAGTTCCCATGTAGCCTCCTCAGAACCATGATTCCACCACAGCACCTTAACCAATGGAACCATTTTCCTTCGCAACACCTTGACATTACGATCCAGAATTTCCACCGGTTCCTCTTCGAAGGATAGATCAGGTCTTACCTCGATTTCCTCCACAGGCACAACATGGGACGGATCCGAACGATAACGTCTTAACATAGAGACGTGAAATACATCATGAATTTGACTTAACTCCGGAGGTAACTCCAGTTGGTAGGCTACTGGTCCTACTCGCTTCAACACTCGGTATGGTCTAATAAATTTGGAACTTAACTTACCCTTCCGTCCAAACCTTAGTACTTTCTTCCAAGGTGATACCTTCAAGAAAACCTTGTCACCCACTACAAATTCGATGTCCCTACGCTTTAAATTAGCATAGGGCTTCTACCTGTCCGATGCTTCCTTTAATCGAGCCCGAATTAACTCAACCTTCTCTTCTGTCTCGGTCACCAACTCCAGACCCAAAATTCGACGTTCCCCTAATTCCGTCCAACAGGTAGAAGTACGACACTTCCGCCCGTACAAGGCTTCATAGGGCGCCATCTGAATACTAGACTGGTAGCTGTTGTTGTAAGCAAACTCTGCTAACGGTAAGAACTCTTCCCAACTACCTCTGAAATCAATGACACATCCTCTCAACATGTCCTCCAAGATCTGAATTACCCATTCAGACTGTCCATCGATCTGAGGGTGAAAAGCTGTACTGAAATCCAACTTCGTACCCAACGTTTGATGCAGCGCCTTCCAAAATCGTGATGTGAACCTAGGGTCCCTGTCTGATATGATCAATACTGGCACTCCATGCAACCTTACTACCTCCGCTAAATATAACTTAGCTAACATCTGCAAAGAGTAGTCAACACGTACGGGTATGAAGTGAGCAGACTTCGTCAAGCGATCTACAATCATCCAAACTGAATCTTTCTTAGTGGGCATGAGGGGTAGCCCGCTAACAAAGTCCATTGTGATCCTTTCCCACTTCCATTGCGGAATCTTTACCGGCTGTAATAACCCTGATGGTAATTGATGCTCTGCTTTTACCTGCTGATAGGTCAAACACTTCCCTACAAACTCGATCACCTCTCGTTTTAGTCCCAGCCACCAAAACTGCTCTTTCAAATCCCGATACATCTTACTCCCTCGAGGGTGCATAGCGTATGGACTACCATGCGCTTCATGCAAAATCCTACGCCTCAACTCCGGATCTTTTGGCATGCAAATTCTCCCTCGAAAACATACTAATCCTTCCTCATTCACATTGAATTCCGTTGGCTCATTACTTGAAATCAACTGTAACTTCTCCCTAAGCAATCCATCGGTCTGCTACTTCTCCCTAACTTGACTGACCCAAGAGGGTTTCACTTGAAGTTCAGCTAATAGACTTCCATCATCATATAAGCTAAGGTGAGCAAACATTGCTCTCAAGTCAATGATCACCTTACGGCTTAGAGCATCCGCCACCACATTACCCTTACCCGGGTGATACTCGATCGAGCAGTCATAGTCCTTTAACAACTCGGTCCACCTCCTCTGCCTTAGATTCAACTCCTTCTGAGTCAAAAGGTACTTTAAACTCTTATGATCTGTGTAAATGACAGATTTCCCCCCGTACAAATAATGCCTCCAAATTTTCAAGGCAAACACCACCGCTGCCAATTCCAGATCATGGGTGGGATAATTCGATTCATGCGGTCTTAACTGCCGAGATGCATATGTAACAACCTTTCCACCTTGCATCAACACATATCCTAATCCCATGTGTAAAGCATCACAGTAGATTACGAACTCCTTCCCAGCCTCCGGCTGAATCAACACCGGGGCCTCCGTCAGAATCCTCTTTAACTTTTCGAAACTCTCTTGTTGCTTGTCAGACCAAACAAATGGAACTCCTTTTCGTAGCAACTTAGTCAACAATGCCGCAATCCGAGAAAATCCTTCAACAAATCTTCTGTAGTACCCCGCCAGACCAAGGAAACTCCGAATCTCTGCCACTGACTTAGGCGGCTTGCAATCCAACACTGCTTCAATTTTCCGAGGGTTAACCCGAATCCTCTTTGCCGACACCACGTGCCCCAGAAAAGTAACTTCCTTTAGCCAAAATTCGCACTTACTGAATTTGGCATATAGCTGCTTCTCCCTCAGAATCTGCAAAACCACTCGCAGATGTTAGTCATGCTCCTCTTCTGATCCTGAATAAACCAGGATATCATCTATAAACACTACGACGAATTGATCCAAGTAGGGTTGGAACACTCGGTTCATCATGTCCATAAACGCTGCTGGCGCGTTGGTCAATCCAAATGGCATCACCATGAATTCGTAGTGACCATAGCGAGTCCTAAAAGTCATCTTATGAATATCTGCCTCCTTGACCTTAAGCTGATGGTACCTTGACCTCAGATCTATCTTCGAAAAGACTGAGGCCCCCTTCAACTAATCGAACAAATCGTCGATCCTCGGCAATGGGTATTTATTCTTGATGGTCAACTTATTCAGCTGGCGATAATCAATGCACATACGCATTGATCCATCCTTCTTCTTAACAAATAACACCGGCGCTCCCCAAGGCGACACACTTGGTCGAATAAACCCTCTATCCAGCAACTGCTGAATCTGCGCTTTCAATTCCACCAACTCCTTCGGTGCCATTCTATATGGAGCAATGGATGCTGGCGCTGTTCTCGGAAGAAGATCGATTCCAAACTCCACTACACGATCCGGGGGTAATCCCGGAAGCTCTTCTAGAAAAACATCAGGAAATTCCTTCACCGTCCTGACGTCCCCAACAGTTAGTTCCTTGGCTTCCAAAGCTCGAACAAACATTAGAATTGCCTCGCATCCTTTTCTCACCATTCTTTCTGCTCTTAAGGCGGACACCACATTTGACAAGCAGTTCCCCCTTTCACCTATCACCAACACTTCACCACCTTCAGGGGTTTTTAAAACCATACTCTTGGCTGCACAATCTACATTAACTTGATACTTCCCCAGCTAATCCATGCCTAGAATTAAATCTAACTCCCTGAACGGTAATTCCATTAGATCTGTCCGGAAAACTATCCCATGCACTTCTAGAGGTACTTCCCGAATAAAGCTTGTTTACCACCATAGAATGTCCTAATGGGCTAACTACAGTCATCTCCCTAGAGGAAATCTCAGAATCTACGCTTAAAGTTTCAGACACCCTACTAGCAACATATGAATGCGTCGACCCAATGTTAATCAATGCAGTGTAAGGTAAGCCAAAAATTAAGAACGTACTGGTTATGACATCTGGTGCGTCAGCCTTCTCTCGACGTCTGACAGCATAGGCCAGCCCCGGCTGTCTCGCCTCAGTGTTTCCTGCCCCTTGGCCTGGTGCTCCACGACCCCGACCGAAACCATTACCACCTCTGGCTGCACCACGACCTCTTTGTGGCTGCTGACCTCCTCTGCCAGGCTGAGCATTTCCTTGTACTGTGGGCCCTTCATTACCCCGTTGCTGCGGAAGAGTTCCTAACTTGATGGTCCGTAGATCCACACCTAAAACACTTCCCACTGCCCCCCCAACACTCACCTACATGAAATTTACCACATCGGCCACACTTCGGTGTCTGACCAGTAGCAGCAGGTCTCTCATCCCGTCTCGGTCCATCTGACCTGGGCCTTTTCTAAGTACGCCCAGTTGCCCCTGACGATCCAAAATTCCTTTTTCCTCCACCCCTATCTCTATCCCGATTCAGTTTTTCTGTCCGCTTAACCTCCTCAGCTATCTTAGCTTTTTCCACAGGCACAACAAATTCCCTTTCCCGTTGTGTTACTATCAGTACACGCAGATCGTCCCTCAGACCATCTTCAAACCGAACACAGCGTTCATGGTCTGTGGTCACCATCCCTCGATCATATCGGCTAAGGCGTACGAATTCAGCTTCATACGCAGCCACTGACCTACTTCCTTGCACCAGATTTAGAAATGCTCTACACTGCGCATCCACATAACTTGTCCCAATGTATTTACCCTGGAACGTTGTTTTGAAGAAATCCCAAGTGATACGGTCAGCCACCGCACCATCCTTAACCGTAAGCCACCATTGATATGCTTCGTCTCGCAGGAGAGATACAACCCCTTTTAACTTCTCCTCCTCCGTGAAATCCAAATCATCCATTATGCGTTCCACCGCCTCCAACCAATACTCAGCCGAACTCGGGGCTACACCAGAAATTCCCCTAAACACTTCTGCCCCATTGGCTCTAAGTCGCTCTGGCACAGATTTCTGGGCTCCTGTGCCCATGCCTGCCCCAGCAACCCTCTCTAAAACCATTAACATCGTCTGAGATACCGCATCATCTCCGGTAGTCTGGTCCTGAATTTCCTCCTCCGCAGCTGGTGGTACCGACATCTCGTTTCCAGATCCATGGCCAAATCCCACTGGTTCTGACACCGTCATCCTACCCCTACCACGACCACGCGGCGGACGTCCTCGACCCCTTGTACTCATTCTACTGATTCGCGTTTATCTGATTAGAAATTTTATGAATTATTAGTTTTCTTCCACTGATTAACCACGAACAGTCTTATGAATAGTAGTTTTGAGAGTAGTTCTTTCGGATTCGCAATTATATCTACAATTCAGTCTCAAGTCCGCATCTCTTAGTTCTGGGAAGCACATACATTCAATCATCAAACATCAACATACATGTAGCATCCACGAACTTATATTCATCATGTAGGGGTGTCTTCGTCATTTCACTACCCAGGGGTATTTTCATAATTTATCCTACAGGGGTATTTTCGTAATTTTCCAAAATAGGGTTCTTTGGTGATTTTGTGAAATAAGGGTATTTTGGTAATTTTGCGGTTCGGGGGTATTTCGGTAATTTTGCAATCTGGGGTATTCCGGTAATTTTACAAATCAGGGATATTTTGGTCATTTTACAAATCAGGGGTAATTTAGTAATTTTACAAATCAGGATGGTTGGTCCCTTTCGGGTTTTAATTATAAATTTTGGCCCGTCAACAAGTCCTCATGACTAAGGTGAACAGTCACTATGCACCAGGTAGGATTCCAGCGAAGAGGAGGTGAGTCACTAGGACTGCTTAAATACCAAGCTCTCCCTGAATCCAATCCTAGGCATGTGTATGCCTATTGCCACACCCTAATCTCACGACTTGTTTACAGGTTTGTTTGGTTGAATTAAATCTTATGAATTTAGAGAGTTGTTTAAACTAAGCCTAAAGTCCATCAATGTCTAATATACTAGCCTAAGTCCATCAAGCCCATCAAGCCCAACATGCATATCACATCAAAAAGTTAGGATACTTACCTGCGTGGATTGGGTGCCGGTAGACTCGAAGGCCATATCTTAACCCAAGGCATTTTTCTCAAATTTCTTCAATTTTATAAAACACTACTAGACCCATTTCACAGCCTGAGTTTTAAACTGGGCTCTGATACCAAATTGTAACACCCCAAACTCGGCCCAAACGTCACGACCAGATCTGGTATGCTACGGGTTTAATGTTAAAAGCTTTACTTGGAATGGTTTTGAAAAACCCTAGTCATTTTTGTAGTATTCATTAAATAGGTGGCACTTGTAGAAAATCTTCGTAATTTATTTTTCCAAAATAGGTGTTATTGAAATTACGTTTGAAAATCCCTGAACAAACACCCTTATATCGCTATAAACGGTGATTGAGAGTGTCCTTTAAAGCCTCAAGGGTCGTCGACTATGGCCCCGGAATTCCCCTCACCTCGACCGCGATGAAGAAAGAAGGATTCCGACTAAAGGTACCCTTCTTCCCCTTTTTTATTCCCGTATGCAAAAAGAAAAAAAAAGAAAGAAACGAAAGCTCACAGAAAAATCAATTCGAAAGTTGAAGGAAATTAAAAAAAACCTTTGAAATTCAGTTTCTGATTTGTATTTATCTGTATTTTCTCTATTCTCTGTTTGAAAATCGTGAAGAGGTTTACATTTGTTTGTTTTCGTCCATCTAAAGGCCGAAGTCAGAAATTAATAAAAAATAGAAAAAATACAATCATTTTTTCTTGTTTTTCTTGTTGTCCATTGCTTTTGTTGCTGTTGTTTGTCCTTGTTTTCGCAGGTATAGTGGCCAGCTGTGGAGGCTGTACGAGCGGTGTGGGTGCATGATGCACAGGTGCGTGGGGTACATAGCTGTTGCGGTGCTTGGAGAACGTGGAGGCTCTTAGGGTTTTCTGAAACCTTAAATGTTTTGGGTTACCCGGGCTGATTGGGCCACTATAATTGGGCTCGAGTTAAATAATTTGGGCCAGTTTTTGGGTTTATTAATCGGGCTAAAAAATGGGTTTGATGTAATGAACTGGACTGTTTAATTGTTTTATGGTTTTTTTGGGTAATATTGGGCCCGGGCAAATTTTGGGCCCTACAGCATGTATAGGTTAAGTAGTTAATGTTGGCTTATAAATGATCTAACTGTAACTAGCCATTGGTATGTCTTGTATTTAGTAAGTTTTCATGTACATATAATTATGATTTTATCATGTTTGATATGGGTTTAAAATGAACAAATGATGAGATGGTATAAGTATAGGGATGAAGATAATGGTTAAAAATGCTATAAACATTTATGAATATGTCTATATATATAAATATTTATATATATATATATGAATAGTTGATTGATAAATTTAGATATTTAACCATATAAATTGAAACTTGAACATATTTAAATGTTGATGTAAGTAAAAGACCAATTGGGTGAGAAATGAGGCATGGATATAGCCTTGTTTTTGTCCACACGGGTAGACACACGGGCGTGTGTCAAGGCCGTGTGTCCCCTGTATCCAGAAATTGCAAAATAGAATGCCCAGGATTGAGTACACGAGCTCCCACAAGGGCGTGTGCCTTGCCCGTGTAAGGTACACTGCCTGGATACACGGGCGTGTGATACGGCCGTGTGAATCCTGCACCTAATTCAAAAATAAAAATTAACCACACGGCCTAGCAACACGGGCGTGTGCCTTGGCTGTGTGAAGTCAATTTGTTCATGAGTTACAAGTCAGAGAATTACACGGCCTAGGGACACGAGCGTGTGAAACCACATGGCCTAGAGTGAGGTAAGTCACATGGGTGTGTTAGTCACACAGCCTGAACCACACGGGCGTTTCCCTATAGCACATGGGCATGTGACCCCTATAATAGAGAAACAAATTTGGGATTATACGAAAATTTCCCTATGATCCCGATTTAGTCCCAAATCGCTTCTAATGTATGTTTTGGGCTTCGAGAGTCCAATAGAGGGACATTATAATGACGTTCAGAATATGAATAGTAAATTAACTCGATTTAATGAAAAATAGTTCTGTAAACCCCGGTAATGCGTCATACCTTATTCTGACGATGGATACGGGTAGGGGTGTTACATTTAGTGGTATCAGAGCTACGGTTTAGTTGGTTCTCAGACCGAACGTAGCACATGGGAAGTCTAGAAATACATATTATAAAACCTATGATAGTGTGATATCTCCTGACCATGATAAGAATTGTTTACTAATAGATATAGAAATGCTTCCAACCGAGCTAATTTCGACAGTGATGAAAGTGATATTTGAGTATTTCATAGAAAAAGGGGATTGCTTATGATGTGTAAAGATTTATAAAGGTACGAAATGAATGTTTGTAATGAATATATTGACGATAAAAGTCATGCTATGTGTGTATATATGAAATCCAAATTTTGAGGCTTTATAACCTTTGCCCCCTCATAAGTATAGTTTTATACAGTGAAATTTACCAGATTTATATTGATTAAGTTTACAAGTGTGAAATTGAAGAGTTTAGTGGCTAAAAGATTAATAATGCAGTTAGAGCTAAGAATGGGTTAGTTAGTAAAGATGATTATAGCTGAGATATTAGATAATTTTTCTAAAGATCATTTAGAATACGCAATGTTATTGTTAAGAAAGAAGTTATTCATGAGTAATCGATTTATTCAGGTATGGTATTTACAAAACAAATTTACTGGAAAATTTCTTCTGAATTAGTTCCTTTAGTGAAATGAATAATGTGATATTATTGATGACTTTAGTAGTCAGTGGTGTAGTAATAAAATCGTAAAAATATCTTAAAGCAGTTGTTATAATTGGACATGATACAGCAATTTCTTCTGAGTATTCTACATGTTTTGCTATTTTCAGAGACATATGTGAATGTTCATTTTCAGATTTGATTTTTATTTACATAGAAAGGTTGTCTGATTATGATATTAGAAGGGATTATTGAAAGTCTTGATAAACTATGAGCGGTGCTGTTCTATCTTTCTAGCATGCCACATCAGGTGATGTTTGAAAACTTTGTGTTCGTTTGGAAAACTTGTTCACAAATCAAAACTTACTATCATTCAGAAATCCCGCTTTCCATTGCTTGCTAGCAAAAGAAGTTTTACTCGAATTAATCCCCTTTCAAAAACATATTACTACGCATGTATTATTTTGCTTTTAGAAAAAATCTTGTCCGTTACGGAGATTTGGTTTAAACATTTGCGGCAACGTGATATTTTAGAAGCAGTTGTTATTTTTTTCAAAAACCCGTTTTTAATAAATTAGCAGTAATTTAAGAAATACCAAATTAAAGTTAAAACAATCCCAATGGCCTTATTACAAAAATTATTAACCCAAAAATTTAAAGTAAAGAAAACTGAAATAAAATAACTAGATTAACCCCTTAAACATACAGGACACGTGTGGCCACCTCCGGGTCCCTCATAGCTCTAAATCCTCCTGACCCTGCTTCACCTTAATTGTTATTTGAACAAGATTACCTGCACAGTTAAAAAGAAAGGTGAGTTACGAGAACTCAGTGTGTAATCCCATTTAGTACACCCACAGTCTGGGCCCAAGCCCATACAGTGTCAATCTGGGCCAAAGCTCCATTCAATAACAGTCTGGGCCGAAGCGCTATGATATGCAAATCAAATGTACCCAACCCAGTCCAACCAACACACCACTCGTACCAACCAGCACACCTGTGGGGACCAAGTCAACCCACCCAACCAGCACACCAATAACGCAGACCAGCTGCTAATAACAGTATACGTGGCTGAGCCACTAAATCAGTATAACGTGGCAATAGCCACTAAATCAGTATAACGTGGCAGAGCCACCAGTATAGTGCTACCTCCAAATCGATAACCCAACCCATGCAATATGCCATGTCATAATTTAATAATGTAAACAGTGCATCATCATAGACACCAATCATATAGTTACTACTCATACATCAGTGATCCTACTACTAAGGATAAAACGATCATCTAGGGGTAAAATGGTAATTTACCCACCAAGGGTATTTTAGTAATTTATCCACCAAGGGTATTTCAATAATTTACCCACTAAGGGTATTTCAATAGTTTACCCACTAAGGGTATTTCAGTAATTTTACCCCTACTACGGCCTTTCCGAAGGCCTAGTGTCGCCCCGAGTGACTCGATTCCCATTTTCGATCAATACACTACTATTGGGCCAAAAACCCAATTTCGGCCCATACGGGCCCACACACTCTTGTATGGCCCATTCTGTTCGTTTTCAATCTCGGATCTGCGAACTTCGTAGTCGCATCAATTAACTAACACTTTCCATTGTTTTCGCACATATGGGCCCGTTAACCCGTTGGGCCCATTTAGCCCGTTACGGCACAACAAGGCCCATTATGGCCTCAGTTCTACGAGAGCGTTCGTGGCACTCCCAACGATCTATCGCCATCCCTAGTGGATCGATTAATCCCTACGACCGTTTGCACGCTTGCGTAATCTCAGTTGCTGGTATTTCAGCTTTTCGGCATTTTGACTTTTAGCCGATTCACAGATCTTAGCATATCAGAATAGTAGTGGTGTGAGATTACACACCTGTTATGGATTTCAGTTCGCGACACTTTTCGAGGCACCAACGAGCGGCAAATATCCTTCTATGGAGAGTATTCGGCCTACCCATCCTGATTAAAGAATCGAGTCCCTTTGCCAATCACCTAAGAACACCGACAAC
The DNA here is from genome assembly GCA_005393395.2 of Gossypium australe. NCBI lineage: Eukaryota > Viridiplantae > Streptophyta > Magnoliopsida > Malvales > Malvaceae > Gossypium > Gossypium australe. The sequence continues at coordinate 60,751,527 of CM016617.1, forward strand.
TGTCAATTGCCTGACAACAAGATTTGGCCCAACCACCAAGACAAAAGATGTAGAACAAAGAGGGTATATAGATTTGGCTTACAGGGTCTGGCTAACAAGAGGAGAATCCCCACTCCAAGAAGAAAGCTTTCGGCCTTGGGAGAAATCAAAAAAATAAAAGTGTGATTTCTGCTTAGAGGTAAAGAGGAGAAATGAACGGGAAGAAGAAGAAGGATGAGGAAAAGGAAAGAAGATGAAAGTAAGGCTTACCAAATTTGTCACTTTCCAGGGAAAAGAAGGAGGAAGAAAAAGAAATGAGAGCAAAGTGTAAAGGGAAAAGGTCAGAAAAGAAGGAAAAAGACCCGAAATGTGGTGAAAATAAAACGAATTTGGAAAAAGTCCCAAGAAGAAGATCTTTGCTTCCTTTTGATACAAACCAAGAGATGCTAAGATCCCATAAAACCAATCTACAAGAAGCATGTTTTTTTTTTCTTTTTTTTTTCTAATTCTATTTGGATAGATAGAAAATTGAAGTATGTAAACAAAAATAAAAAGGAAAGATTTTTTCTCTTCTTTTCTCTGAACTTCGATTTGGTGGTTTTGAAAAGATTATTCTAGGATTTTGATTTATACAGAGTACTGAGCTGGCTATGAGTGACTGGTTTGGCCGGTGATGATGCTGAAATGGAGGGTGGAAAGGAAAGAGAAGCTACTGGGAATCGCCGGTTATTTAAAAGGGATTAGCCTTTGTGGAAGATGGTGATTGGTTGGTACGCGTCATAAGGGGGTGGTGTGGCCGTTTGATTTTAGAGAAGAACACATAACCGATGGCGGTGCCATTATGATTGCGTACGTGGGATGATAGAGGAAAGATCGGATAGAACCGAGTGTATCGGAGACCAAACGTGTAAGATTTCATTTGGATGATTGATTACAGGGTCGAGTTACTTGGCAAAACTTCATTCCATTTTGATTAGGTTTTGAAATAATTTTTAAATTCGATATTGGTTTGAGAATTTTTTTTCTTCAATTAATTACTTAAGTTTGATTTTAATATTCAATTTGATGTATAATTTTTTTGTCCCGATTTAATATTTATGTTTTCTTTATTAGAGACCACATGTCGAATATTTATTAACTCATCATTTTATTTGGGTACCAAATTGAACATTAAAACTGAACTCAAATATCAAATTAAACATTAAAGCCAACTTAAGTACTAAATAGTATATTAACGAATTGAGTAAACTACTTGGTCACTCAACCGTTAATCCACTAATAAAATCTGGTGTGGTGTTCCACATCATTTTTATTATTTTTTGAGTTGCTACTGTTTATTGAAAAATGATTGTATGAAACAAAGATAATATCCCCTTTCAATAGTTCAGAAATTTCAGAATTTTCATTTGAATTTAATTTTTTTCAAGATGACAATCCTAAAATTTAATATAGAAATGTTGATATAACATTAAACTATTCAAAAAATATATACAAATGAGATATCAGTCACTTTTTCATACAACCCTTTCTCTTGGTATCATCTTATTCTTCCTTTGCTACTTGCTTCAGGCCACCTCACTATCTCTTCCTTTACCCACTGCTTCATCGTCATCACACCATCAACAGCTTCCAATAAACCATGCCCCCCTCATCAAAAGGCAAACTCTCAAAGAATGACCAAAGAAATTTGGCACGCTCACACTAACACCAAACCGAAAATGCCCTCTAAAAATCCCTCTATCGAATTTGCATCACACCCTCCACTTAGCCGAAATTCTTATCCCATCAACACTCCTAATTTCGGCCACTACTCCCTCACTACTCAACTCCTCGATTTTCTCCACCACCCTATCCTTGAATCACTCCTGGCCTCCCATTCAAATTTGTTGACCAAGTCTCCCATCAACCTTGTAGAGTTTGATCCCAACTCTACCTCTTGCCCTCCCAAGTCACAAAATAAAAGCCTTCAGTTGCCATCTGTGGGATTCGAACCCCTTCCCTCCTTGCTCCCCACTTGACACCACACCACCACACCACATGTTCCACTTGTGCTTCTAAAACACACACCAATTTACTTAAGTCCCGCTTCCAACAGCCCTCTCCACTAAAGGGCCAAAAACCAAAACTTTCCCAGGGCTCAAATTCAAACCCAGGCCTCCCTAGAATCCCCAAACACACTCAAATAACCAACTAAGCAAGCTCAACATGAAATTATGCAAAGAAATACAACCCCTAATTTTTGGGACGTTAAAACTCTACCCCCTTAAAGAAATTTCGGCCTCGAAATTTACCTGATCAAAAGTGATGAGGGTATTGCTGTCACAGCACCTTGACTAATGGAACAGATTTCTTTCTCAGCACCCTAACATCACGATCTAGTATCTGTACCGGTTCTTCCTCAAAAGTCAGGTCAGGTCTTACCTCGATCTCCTCCACCGGCACTATGTGAGAAGGATCATAACGGTATCGCCTCAGCATAGAAACGTGGAATACATCATGTATCCGATTTAACTCAGGAGGAAACTCAAGCTGATAGGCGACCAGTCCCATACGCTTCACTATCCGATAAGGCCCGATGAATTTGGGGCTTAACTTGCCCTTCCGTCCAAATCTCAAAATCTTCTTCCAAGGTGAGACCTTCAAGAAGACATAATCCCCCACAGAGAATTCTATTTCTTTACGCTTTAAGTCAGTATACGACTTTTGCCTATCAGATGCTTCTTTTAACCGATTACGAATCAATTTCACTTTCTCCTCGATTTTAGAGACTAATTTTGGACCCAACAGCTGCCGCTTGCCCAATTCTGTCCAAAAAGTGGGGGTACAACACCTACGACCATATAACGCCTCATACGATGCCATCTGAATACTGGATTGGTAGCTGTTGTTATACGCAAATTCCTCTAAGGGTAGATATTCTTCCCAACTGCCCTTGAAATCAATCACACAACTTCTCAACATGTCCTCTAGAATCTGTATTACTCTCTCTAACTGATCATCAGTCTGCGGATGAAACGCTGTGCTCAAATCTAATCTTGTACCAAGAGCTTCATGTAATACTCTCCAAAATCGAGATGTGAACCTAGGGTCCCTGTCTGAAATGATGGACACTGGCACCCCATGCAACCTTACAATTTTTGCCATGTATAACTTGGCCAACTTCTGCAGTGAGTAATCAGTGCGAACCGATATGAAGTGGGGAAATTTAGTTAGCCAATCAACAATTACCCACACTGAATCTTTCTTAGTAGGCGTCAAGGTAGCTCAGTAATAAAATCCATGTTTATCCTCTCCCACTTCCAGAGTGGAATCTTAACAGGTTGCAGTAGTCCCAAAGGCAGTTGATGCTCAGCCTTCATTTGCTGGCATGTTAAACACTTACTTACAAAATCAGTAACCTCACGCTTAAGTCCTGGCCACCAGTACAGTACATGTAGTTCTCGGGATAATTTGTTTCCACCAGGATGCATAGTGTATGGACTACTATGTGCCTCTTGTAGAATTGACTACCTTAACTCAGAGTCACTCGGTACACAAACTCTTCCACAGAAGCATAATACTCCTTCACTATTCAGCCCAAATTCCTTAGTCTCTCCCTTCTTCACCTGTTGGAATCGAGGAACTAATGACTCGTCCAACATCTGTTTCTCTTTAATCTGACCAATCCAAGTCAGTTTCACCTAAAGTTCTGCTAACAAACTTCCATCCTCAAATAAGCTGAGACGAGCAAACATTGCTCTTAAATCAGATACCACTTTACGACTCAGTGCATCTTCCACCACATTAGCTTTTCCCGGATGATACTCAATCGAGCAGTCATAATCCTTAAGCAACTCTATCCATCTTCATTGCCTAAGATTCAACTCCTTCTGAGTAAGGAGGTACTTGAGACTCTTATGGTCTGTATAAACGACCGGCTTCTCCCCGTACAAGTAGTGTCTCCAAATCTTTATTGCGAACACCACCGCAGCTAATTCCAAGTCATGAGTGGGAAAATTTACCTCGTGTGGCCTAAGCTGACGGGACGCGTAAGCCACCACCTTACCCTCTTGTATCAGCAAACAACCCAAACCCGTGTGCGACGCATTACAGTAGACAATGAATTCCTTACCAGCCTCTGGCTGAATTAATACCGGAGCTTTAGTCAGAATCTTCTTCAACTTCTCAAAACTCCCCTGTTGCTTATCAGTCCAAACAAACGATACTCCCTTACATAGTAACTTACTTAGAGGTGCAGCAATCAGTGAGAACCCTTCAACGAACCGTCTATAATACTTGGCCAGACCCAGAAAACTTCGAATCTCATATACTGATTTCAGTGGTTTCCAATCTAATACGGCCTCTACTTTCTGAGGATCAACCCTAATTCCCTCGGCAGTCACGACATTCCCAAAAATGTTACCTTCCGCAACCAAAACTCACACTTCCTAAATTTGGCATAAAATTGCTATTCTCTCAGTAATTGTAGAACAGTTCTGAGATGTGAATCATGCTCCTCCTCAATTCTTGAATACACCAGAACATCGTCTATAAACACCACTACAAACCGGTCTAAGTAGGGTTGGAAGACCCAGTTCATCATATCCATGAAAGCTGCTGGTGCATTTGTTAGCCCAAACGGCGTGAGCAAAAACTCGTAATGTCCATAACGAGTTCAGAATGCAGTCTGGTACACATCTGCCTCCTTAAACCTTAGCTGATGGTACCCCGATCTAAAATCTATCTTGGAGAAAACCGTGGCTCATTGCAGCTGATCGAACAGTTCGTCTATTCTTGGTAAAGGGTATTTATTCTGAATTGTCAGTGTATTCAGTTGATGGTAATCAATACACATGCACATTGACCCATCTTTCTTCTTTACAAACAATACTGGTGCTCTCCAAGGAGACACACTCGGTCGGATGAATCCCTGATCCAGTAGCTCTTGGATTTGAGCCTTTAATTCCACCAGCTCCTTCGGTGCCATCCTATAAGGGGCGATGGATACCGGAGCCGTTCCCGGTAGGAGCTTAATGCCAAACTCGACCTCACAATTTGGTTGCAACCCCGGAAGCTCTTCAGGAAATACATCCGAAAATTCCTTTACAGTCCTGACATCCCTAACAAACAAACCCTTAACATCAGATGTGCTAACATAAGCTAGGAACACCTCGCAACCTTTGCGAACCAACTTCTCAACCCTCAATGCAGAGATTACGTTAGATAAATAATCCCTTCGCTCCCCTATCACTATCACTTCCTCATCCTTTGAAGACTTCAATACCATACGCTTAGCAGTGCAATCCATATGCCTAAACGTTATGACCGGATCTAGCGTGCCACATCAGGTGATGTTTGAAAACTTTGTGTTCGTTTGGAAAACTCATTTACAAATCAAAACTTACTATCATTCAGAAATCCCGCTTTCCGTTGCTTGCTAGCAAAAGAAGTTTTACTCGAATTAATTCCCTTTCAAAAACATATTTCTATGCATGTATTATTTTTCTTTTAGAAAAAATCTTGTCCATTACGGAGATTTGGTTTAAACATTTGCGGCAACGTGATATTTTAGAAGCAGTTTTTATGTTTTTCAAAAACCCATTTTTAAAAATTATCAGTAATTTAAGAAATACCCAATTAAAGTTAAAACAATCCCAATGGCCTTATTACAAAAATTATTAACCTAAAAATTTAAAGCAAAAGAAAACTGAAATAAAATAACTAGATTAACCCCTTAAACATATAGGACGCGTGTGGTTACCTCCGGGTCCCTCGCAGCTCCAAATCCTCTAAAGACGGGGATTACCTGTACAGTTAAAAAGAAGGGTGAGTTACGAGAACTCAGTGTGTAATCCCATTTAGTACACCCACAGTCTGGGCCCAAGCCCATACAGTGTCAGTCTGGGCTGAAGCCCTACTCAATAACAGTTTGGGTCGAAGCCCTATGTTATGCAAATCAAATGTACCCAACCCAGTCCAATCAACACACCACCTGTACCAACCAGCACACCTGTGGGGACCAAGTCAACCCACCCAACTAGCACACCAATAACGCAGACAGCTGCTAATAACAGTATACGTGGCTGAGCCACTAAATCAGTATAACGTGGCAGAGCCACCAGTACAGTGCTACCTCCAAATCCATAACCCAACCCATGCAATATGCCATGTCATAATTTAATAATGTAAACAGTGCATCATCATAGACACCAATCATCTAGTTGCTACTCATACATCGGTGATCCTACTACTAAGGATAAAACGGACATCTAGGGGTAAAATGGTAATTTACCCACCAAGGGTATTTCAATAATTTACCCACTAAGGGTATTTCAGTAATTTTACCCCTACTACGGCCTTTCCGAAGGCCTAAGTCACCCTGAGTGACTCGGTTCCCATTTTTGGTCAATACAATGCTATTGGGCCTAAAACCTAATTTTGGTCCATACAGGCCTACACATTCTCGTGTGGCCCATTCTATTTTTTTTAGTCTCGGATCTGCGGACTTCGCAGTCGCATCAATTAACTGACACTTTCCATCGTTTTCGCTCATATGGGCCCGTTAACCTGTTGGGCCCATTTTGCCCGCTTCGGCACAACAAGGCCCATTATGGCCTCAGTTCCACGGGAGCGTTGGTGGCACTCCCAATGATCTATCGCCATCCCTAGTGGCTCGGTTAATCCCTACGAGCGTTCCCACGCTCGCGTGATCTTAGTTCCTGGTATTCCTACTTTTTGGCATTTCGGCTTTTAGCTGATCCACAAATCTTAGCATATCAGAATAGTAGTGGTGCGAGATTACACACCTGTTATGGATTTCGATTCGCAACACTTTTTGAGGCACCAAAGAGTGACAGATCCCCTACTATGGAGAGTATTCGGCCTACCCCTCCTGATTAAAGAATCGAGTCCCTTTTCCAATCACCTAAGAACACCGACAACCGTCAATTGCCTGACAACAAGATTCAGCCCAACCACCAAGACAAAAGACTCAGAACAAAGAGGGTATATAGATTCGGCTTACAGGGTTTGGCTAATAAGAGGAGAATCCCCACTTCAAGAAGAAAGCTTTCGGCCTTGGGAGAAATCAAAAAGATAAAAATGTGATTTCTACTTAGAGGTAAAGAGGAGAAACGAACGGGAAGAAGAAGAAGGATGAGGAGAAGAAGGAAAAAAGATGAAAGTAAGGCTTACCAAATTCGTCACTTGCCAGGGAAATGAAAGAGGAAGAAAAAGAAATGAGAGCAAAGTGTAAACGGCAGAAGTCAGAAAAGAAGGAAAAAAACCCAAAATGTGGTGAAAATAAAACCCAAAAGGCAAAACTCTCAAAGAATGAGCAAACAAATTCGGCACACCCACACTAACACCAAACCAAAAATGCCCTCTAAAGATCCCTCTACTGAATTTGCATCACACCCCCTCTTAGCCGAAATTCTCATCCCATCAACACTCCTAATTTCGGCCACTAGTCCTTCACTCCTCAACTCCTCAATTTTCTCCACCACCCTCTCCTTGAATCACTCCTGGCCTCCCACTCAAATTTGTTGACCAAGTTTCCCATCAACCTTGTAGAGTTTGATCCCAACTCTACCTCTTACTCTTCCAGTCACAAAATAAAAGCCTTCAGTTACCATCTGTGGGATTCGAACCCTTTCCCTCCTTGCTCCCCACTTGACGCCACACCACCACACCACATGTTCCACTTGTGCTTCTAAAACACACACCAATTTACTTAAATCCCACTTTCAACAGCCCTCTCCACTAAAGGGCCAAAAACCAAAATTTTCCCAAGGCTCAAACTCGAACCCAGGCCTCCCTAGAACCCCCAAACACACTTAAATAACCAGCTAAGCAAGCTCAACATGAAAATATGCAAAGAAATACAACCCCTAATTTTTGGGATGTTACACCGACAGAATTGAAAGAATTGAAGTTTCAGTTGCAAGAATTGACAGATAGAGGTTTTGCATGACTGAGTTTTTCTCCTTGGGGTGCTCTCGTTCTATTTGTGAAAAAGAAAAATGGTACGATGAGAATGTGCATTGATTACCGTCAGTTAAACAATGTGACGATAAAGAGTAGGTACCCTCTACTGCAAATTGATGATTTGTTTGATTAGTTGAAAGGGGCTACAGTGTTTTCAAAAATAGACTTGAGATCAGGTTATTATCAGTTGAGTGTCAAAGATTCAGACATTCCAAAAAATGCTTTCAGAACGAGGTACAGACATTATGAATTTTTAGTTCTGCCTTTCGGACTAACGAATGCCCCTGCAGTATTTATGGACTTGATGAACCAGATATTCAAGCCATTTTGGATCGATTTGTCGTTGTTTTTATTGACGATGTTTTGATTTATTCTTGCGATGACATAGAACATGCCGAGCATTTGAGATTCGTGTTATAGACTCTACGTGATAAACAATTGTATGCAAAGTTTAGTAAATGTGAATTCTGGTTGCGCGAATTGGTTTTCTGGGACATATAGTGTCATCTGCAGGGATACGAGTTGATCCGAGTAAGATTTCAACAATCTTAGATTGGAAACCTCCGAGAAATGTGTCTGAAGTTTGTAGTTTTCTAGGACTAGCAAGATATTATAGACGGTTTGTGAAAGGCTTCTCGATGATTGCAACTCCGTTGACGAAATTACTACAGAAAGATGTTAAATTTGAGTGGTCAAAAAAGTGTTAGCAGAGTTTTGAACAGTTGAAAGCATTATTGACAAAGGCACCAGTGTTAGTTCATCCTGAATCGGGTAAAGAATTCATAGTTTACAGTGATGCATCGTTGAATGGTTTAGGATGTGTGTTGATGCAAGAAGGCAAAGTTATAGCCTATGCTTCAAGACAGTTAAAACCACATGAAAAGAACTACCTGACGTACAATCTTGAATTAGCAGCTATTGTATTTGCATTAAAGATTTGGCGTCACTATTTTTTGGTGAGAAGTGTCACATTTATACTAATCAAAAGAGCTTGAAATATCTGATGACTCAGAAAGAATTGAATTTATGACAGTGGAGATGGTTAGAATTGATAAAAGATTATGAATTAGTAATTGACTATCATCCGGGAAAAGCTAATGTTGTTGCTGACGCTTTAAGCTGAAAGTCTTTATTGGCTTTACGAGCAATGAATACTCAGATAGATTTGTGCAATGACGGTGCGATTGTAGCCGAGATGAAAGAATGTCGTTGGTTTTATAGCATATTTGTGATGCCCAAAAAATTGATGCCGAAATGATGACAAAACGAGCTCAATGTGATTTAAATCCTGATTCATAATTTCGAGTTGATGATGATGATTGTTTGAGATTTAGAGATAGAAATTGTATTCTGAGAAATCCAGAGTTAATTCAGATGATTCTGAGTGAAGCACATAATAGTCATTTATCGGTTCATCCGGGAAGTACGAAAATATACAATGATTTGAAATAGATTTATTAGTGGCCTAGTATGAAACGGGATATCTTAGAGTTTGTTTCAAGATGTTTAGTCTGTCAGCAAGTCAAAGCTGAACATCAAGTACCTTCGGGTTTATTACAACCATCATGATTCTGGAGTGGAAATAGGAGAGAATCACGATGGACTTTGTGTCGGGATTGCCCCTGTCTCCGAGAAAGAAAGATGCAATCTAGGTGATAGTTGACAGATTAACGAAATCAGCTCATTTATTCCGGTAAGAACAGATTATTCGCTTGATAAGTTAGCTAAATTATATATTTTTGAGGTTGTGCGATTGCATGGGTGCCTAATTCTATACTTTCGGATAGAGATTCAAAGTTTACATCACGATTTTGGAAGAAATTACAAGATGCATTGGGTACGAGATTACACTTCAATACGGCATTTCATCTGCAAACGGATGGTCAATCCGAGCGGACCATTCAGATTCTCGAGGATATGTTGAGATGTTGTATTCTTGAGTTTGAAGGTACACGAGAAAAGTACCTGCCGTTGATTGAATTTGCATATAATAATAGTTTTCAATCAAGCATTAAAATGGTACCATATGAGGCTCTTTACGGTCGTAAATGTAGAACACCATTGTACTAGACTGAGCTTAGTGAGAATAAGATTCACGGGGTAGATATGATTAGAGAGACTGAGCAAAAAGTGAAGGTGATTCGAAACAATTTGAAAGCGGCACCAGATCGTCAGTTGTCTTATGCATATTTGAAACGGAAAGATATTAAATTTGAGATCGGTGATAAAGTGTTTTTGAAAGTATCTCCATGGAAGAAAGTACTTCATTTCAACAGAAAAGGCAAGTTAAGTCTGAGATTCATTGGGCCGTATGAGATTATCGAACGTATTGGGCCAGTTGCTTATAGATTGTTGTTCCCACCTAAGTTAGAGAAGATTCATAATGTGTTTCACATATCAATGTTTCAACGATATAGATCAGACCCATCGCACGTGATTGCCCCTACTGAAGTTGAGATTCAGTCTAATCTATCGTATAATGAAGAACCGATTAGAATTCTGGCTCATGAGATCAAGGAGTTGAGAAATAAGAAAATTGCTTTAGTGAAAGTGTTATGGCACAGACATGGGGTTGAAGAGGCTACGTGGGAGCCTAAGGATGTTATGAGAGAGCAATACCCGAATCTATTCACTGGTAAGATTTTTGGGGACTAAAATCCCTAAGGGGGGAGAGTTGTAACAGCCCGATTTAGACCCTAGTCAAAACAGTAGTTTCGGGACCACAAATTTGAGGTTGGAGAAATAATTAAATATTATTTTTTATGTTTATGGCATGTGATAAAGTAATGTGAAAGTTTTATGTGAAAATTTTATCGTTTGTGTTCCGATTTGTCAAAAATGATCTAATCGCATAAAATGTAAAAGTTGTGTGCTAAAAGTTAAAGTGCTTAAATGCTATGCTTTGTGAAATGTGAGGTCTTTAATATGTAATTGGACCATGGATAGTGGAATTGGTCATAAATGACCTTATAAGGGATGTTTTAAATTTTTTTTATTAAGGTTAAATTTGTAATTTCATTATTAAAATTATATTAATTAAAAAAATAAAAATTAAGTCATTTTATACATCTTCTAGCTAAAAATAAGAAAAAGAAATAGGGTTTTAAGCTTTCTTAACATTCGGCCATTGAAAGCTTTGATTGAGGTATGTTTTTGATTCAGTTTATGATGATTTTTACGTTTTTGCGAGCATTGCTTAGTGTTCTCTCAAGCCCATGCCTCAACTTCTAAATTTGATAATTATTTTGAGATGTGCCATCGATGAATATGTGAGCTTTGTGTTGATAGTTGGTGAAATATGAAAGCTTGATAAATGATAAATATGTTTTCTATTTATATTTTTGATGAAATTGATTATTATGGGTTAAATTGTGAAAATGAAACTTTGAGGGGTTAAAATGTGAAATAAATGAAAGAATGGGTTGCAAGGGACTAGTATTAAATTCGGTCAAACTTGGGTGTGAATAAATTATGTGTATTCTGTGTAATTGTGAAATAGGGACTAAAATGTCAAAATGTGAAATTATGAGGGAAGTGTAAAATGCCTTAACGATGTGTTTATAAATTGTTTTGGATGAAGATGAGATTAATTGAGTTGAATTTGATATTATATAGACCAAGAAAAGAGAAATTCAGACCTAGACCGAGGCAAGAACAAAGTGCTCGATTGATCGACTAGTGTCGTTATTTCTATGTCCGAGGTAAGTTCGTGTATAATACGTATTGTTTAAACAATGTTGATATGAAATGAAATTAATGGAAACGTGATGGTAAAGCTTGATTATATGAAACGTGGATTCGAGGATATGAGGCACTAAGTGTGCGAAAAAAATGAGATAGCTACGGTTACAAAAATGGCACTAAGTGTGCGAGATCGAAACAGTGTTGGCTAAATAATGGGCACTAAGTGTGTGATATCGAGACCATTTTGGTTTAATGTGGTGGCACCAAGTGTGCGATATTATTATAGTTTTATCTAATTGATTGGCACTAAGTGTGCGAGTTCATCGAACGTTTAAAGAGGATCGAATGAATTATGGCATCGAGCATTAATGTGGTAAATGTGATAGATAAATACGTGATGGTAAAGGTATGTATAGAACCTAAGTGATTGATGATATGGTGTATGAGATAGATGGAAGATTATGTGAATGAATGATGAGAAAAGTTATATTGAGTAGCATTATAAATGCTTGTATATGAACCTATAGATATGGTATGAAAATGAGTAAAAGGCATGAATGAGATTATGTAGTGATGTTAATTGAACTAAGTGTTAGTTAATTTTGCATATTAAGTTTAAATTGTTGAGTTAATTGTGATATATTACAAACTTACTAAGCTTTAAAGCTTACTGTGTGAAGGATTTCTCTATTTTACAGTGGTATTTAAAGCTAGCTCAGATCCGGGGATCGTCAGCGACTCAATCACACTATCGGACATCTATTTTGGTACCTTTTGGAAGTTGTGTTTATGGTATATGGCATGTATAGGCTAGTGAGTTTGTGGTAAGTTTTGAGATGTATAAACCTTGCCATGTGATATGGCTTGATAATGGATTGATTTTGGTATACATTTTGCTATCTAAAAATGGTGTATATGATGTGTATATATGGTCTTGTGTGAATGGCCATTATGGTATGCTTTGGTGAAATAGAAATAGTACGTTTCATACTTGATTTGGTATTTGAGATGATGAATGATTTGTATGTTAATTGATATTGGAATTGAATATGTAGGAATAACCCAAATTGGGTGGCAATTTGGCCTTGTAAATGGCCTATAATTGACCACATGGGTGAGCACACGGGCGTGTGTCTCAATCGTGTCCTTCACTGTCCCAATTCGAAGCAAGTCAGTTTTGCACACAGGCCAAACACACGGGCGTGTAACAGGCCGTGTGACCCTAGTCAGTGTTGCACATAGGGTAAGACATGGCAAAAGGCATGGCCGTGTGAGGCACACGGCCTAGCCACACGGGCGTGTGCCCTATTTTAAAAGAAAAATTTTCTAAGTTCCGCAAAGTTTCTGTTTGAGATTAGTTTAGTCCCGAACCTTCTTGAAAGCATGTTTAAGGCCTCGTAGACCTTCTAAAGGGACTTTGTGCTATTAATTAATTATAATATGTTGATGTCTAAGCCATGGTTATTTATATGTTATGATTCGACTGGTAATACCTCGTAACCCTAGTCCGACGATGGATACGGGTGAGGAGTGCTACAATACGCATCTTTGAATAGCGTTGGCCAAAAGAATCCAGCTTGTAATACTTTGGCTATTGTACGTGTACCTTCGAAGTGTCCTCTACTCGGAGCTGTGTGGCAATGATATAAAATCTCATGTACTTCATCTTCTGCCACGCATCTCCTAATCATTTGATCTGCACACTGTAACAACCCATTTTTAGTAAAATCGAAAAAGTAGGTTTGAGACCACAAATACTACGAGTAAATTATTATTTTAATGTCTATGGTATATTAGTAAGGTCGTATTAAAATTTTATTAGGAAATTTTGATGTTTTCTTGATTTATTAAGTGTAAAAGTGAAGTTCTATTAGTTAAAAGGGTCAAATGGCTATGAAATTTTAAAGTGAATGGAAATAAATGGTAATTAGACCATTTGAATAGTTAGTGGACATATGTGGATATAGTTTAAGTGATTTTTTAAAGTTAAAAGCTAAGGTTAAAATAGTATATTAATAAGTTAACGTAAAACAAAAAGGAATTAAAAGATGGTATCATCTTTAGTCTTCTTCTCCACCGAATTTGAAGGGAAAAATACCCATTGTTAGGGATTTGAGGTTTGGCTAGCTTTGGTGTGTGCATGTAAGTGATTCCAAGCCCTGTTTTTAATGATTTTTATGTTTTTGAGATCGTTTTAGCTTAATTAATATAGCCTGGGGGTCAATTTGTAAAACTCTTACAGGTTGAGGGATATGCCATGAATATTCTTGAATTTTTTTTCATGTTAATTGATAGATTATGAATCTTTGTTGATAAATAAACAAGTTTTGTAAAGTGATTTTTTGATAAATTTTGTATGTAAGGATTGATTTGTAAAAATGGTAAAAATTCATGTTAAATTTATGAAATGATGGTTTATTTGGGTTGATATAAGTCCCTAATAAATTCAGTTAGCTTGAAAATATGGATTAAAATGTTTAGATTTCAATTTATGAGCTTAAGAACTAAATTGTAAAAGGTTAAAATGTTAGGGGCAAATTGGTAATTTTGCATAAACATGGAATGTGGATTGAATTGAATGTTTACGGTTAACTGAAGTACTTAATTGAAAACAATTATCTATTTAGATTAAGATAGACCGCGTACGGACCTAGATCGAGGCAAAGAAAAAGCTTCAGAATAGCTCAATTTAACCTTCACGCCCCTAGTTATCGAGGTAAGTTCGTATAATGGTTATCATATTAATGCTATTTCAAATCGTATGTTATTATATTATTTACAATGTCAAATGATCAATGTATAATTAAATCAATGCAATGACGGTTATTAAGTCCCGATTTAATCTTAGGAATTTGTAGGATATAAATGACATGTCATTAGGGATTTCATGTTTCGGGTGCTGGTCTTGAATGTCCTACCGATGGATAGGGTTCTACATTTGTTGCAGATACTCCATAGCTTGTGTGAGCATCATTATGTAGCTTACATTTTGACCCACAGCTCGTGTGAGCAGGCACATTTCATAGCTCGTGTGAGCGATAATGTAAAGGAAAGGTTACAGTTATGTAAAGGCACATTTCGTGTGAGCTTTCCCGAGTATCCGATGAAATTCTAGATGGTTCAACGGGTATGAAAAGGAAACAAAATGGTAAGTGTTCAAATGAAATGTATCATGAACCTATGAAAAGGAATGGTGATCTAAATGATGTGAATATATGTGTAAATTACGTGTTACGGATGAATTCATTTGAACCATGTACAAATGAACTAACTTGTGGATTTGATGATGTTGTATAGGCATTGTGCCAAGCTTATGGTTTTATTTTGTGTTATAATTATGTTTTATAGATTATCGAAAGCTCGACCGATTTGGAAGCTCATCAGAGATCTATCACACTATCAAGCATAAATATTGGTAGTGTTTGAATGTTTTGGTCACAGTTATTATGACATGTATAGTTGGACCTGTAATGGCATTAAGTTGAATGTTTAGTTGATGATTTGGTATGTATAAGTTGTGGAAGTTAGCTTGGTTGGTACCATTTGATACCTTGCTAGATTGTGTCATTTTGGTTAACTTATGATGCATGTTTGGAATGACTTCTATGGTATATTTGAAATGGTATGGTAATGGTCAAGTTGTGGCATGTTTGGTAAGTTTTGAACTAGGATTTGATGATTGAAATGTGGTAAAGTTTGCATGTTTAGGTATGTGGTAATGAATGCATTTGAGGTGCCTTTGAATGGCATATTGGTTAGTTGTGTTAGAACATTGAATTGATATTTTGATGTGTGTTTAGGTAATGTTAGGTTCTTTGAATGTGTGCATGAATGGCTTGAGAAGTGAAGCATGATATGCTATTGAGATGGTTTGATTCTAGGTGAACTTTAGGTCCACATGGCCTGAGACACGGGCATGTGGCTCAACCGTGTGTGGCACACGCCCTAGCGACATGATCATGTGTCATCTGAGAGTTCCTTTGCATGCAAATCAATGAGTTACACAACCTAACACATGACCTGGAACATAGGAGTGTGGGGCAACTCAGAGAGTTACACGGCTTGGTACACGGGCATGTGACCCTACTCAGAGAGTTACACGGGTGAGGACACGGGCTGGGACATGGTCATGTGTCCCTAGTTTGAAGGTTACACGGCCTGAGACACTGGCTTGTGTCTCAGCCGTGTGACCCCTGTTTCCCAATTTTTGTGAATTTTTCCAGGACTTTGGTATTTCTAAGGCCTCGAGAGCTCAATTTAGGGATGATATGTATGTTTATGATTGGTTTTTGTGAACAAGTATGGTTCTTCCCAGAAATAGTACTTCACATCATGAAGAAACTTTTTCTTTTGTTGATATGACTTATCAAGAGGCATCAAATCACAAGCTAGATAGCTAGCAAAATCAACAAACCAAGGGGTATTATGGATATGATTTACCTTCAATATGTGTCCATATGGGAATGTCTCCTGAATGGGTATAATTGGAAAAGTCCCTTCTTGCGGCTCCAATTTGGACAATTGGTCTGCTACTTAGTTTTCTACTCCATTTCAATCTTGAATTTCTAGATCGAACTCTTGGTGTAGAAGTACCTATCAAATCAATCTTGGTTTAGCGTCTTTCTTGGAAAGTAAATACTTAATTGTCGAATGATCCGTATAGACCATCACTTTGGTACCTACAAGATAAGATCGAAACTTGTCAAAAGCAAACATAATAACAAGTAACTCTTTCTTTTTTACCGAAGCTCCTATCAGAATCCGATTTGTATAGTTGATGGGATGAAAAACTTTGTTCCTTCACTGGCCCATCACAGCTCCTTTCATGAAGTCACTTGCGTCACACATCAATTCAAATGGCAAAGCCTAGTCTAGTGTGACGATGATTGGTACCGAAACTAACCGACTTTTCAAATCATTGAAAGCATTTAAACAGTCCTCATCAAATTTGAAAATCTTTTCCTTCTCCAATAATTTGCTTAAGGGTTTAGCAATTTCGGAGAATTCCTTGATAAATATCTGATAGAAACTGGTGTGGCCCAAAAAGCTCCTAAGATGTTGTAGGCGGGAGTTTCTGAATAACATCTACCTTTGCTTTATCTACCTTGATCCTATGTCTCGTTATCCGATGCCTTAGAACAATACCTTCTCGTACCATGAAATGACACTTTTCCCAGTTAAGTACGAGGTTTGTTTCTTCGCATCACCTTAGTACCCTCGCTAGATTGGCAAGGCAATCATCATATGCATCTCTGAATACTGGAAAATCATCCATAAATACTTCCAAATATTTTTCAACCATGTTAGTAAAAATAGACATCATACATCTTTGAAATGTAGCAGGTGCATTACATAAACCAAATGGCATACGTCTAAACGCGAATGTACCATACAAGCATGTGAATGTTGTTTTGTGTTGATCCTCCAGCACTACTATAATCTGATTATACCACAAGTATCCATTGAGGAAACAATAATAGTCTCGCCCAGCGAGTCTATCTAGCATCTAGTCCAAGAATAGCAAAGGAAAGTGGTCTTTCCTAGTCGCCTTGTTCAAATTCCAGTAATGAATGCAAATTCCCCATCCCGTAATCGTTCTGGTCGATATTAATTACTTATTCTAGTTCTCAACAACTGTGATGCCTCTTTTCTTTGGCACATACTAGACCGGACATACCCACGAACTGTTTGAGATGGGGTAAATTATACCCGCATCTAACCACTTAATGATTTCTTTTTTTACCACTTCCTTCATGATGGGGTTCAGTCTTCATTCTCCATCAATTTTCCCTTTCTCTCCATCCTCTAGAATGGTCTTGTTCATGCATACAGTTGGACTAATGCTAGGAATATTGCCTATGGTCCATTCGGTCGCTTTCTTGAATTGTTTCAATACTAGGATGAGTTTCTCTTCTTGCTTTTCGGTCAACTCTGCTGAAAAAATCACAGGCAAAATAGAAGCGTTACCTAAAGAAACATATTTTAAATGTGAGGGAAGTACCTTCAGTTCTAATTTAGGTGGCTCTTCAATTAACTCTTTTGGTTGGGAATAATCTTTACTTGCTAATTCCAAAGATTCAAAGTGGGATACCAGATTAAATCTCCTTTGATTAGCTTCTAGAAAAGCTAAGTATTACTCCACTTCTTCATCACTTGGAGGGTCTGATGTTAAAATTTGCTCCAATGGATCCTCAACATAGTTTAGTTCCTTTTCCATGACTAATTCCTCTAACTCGAATACTATAGAACTATCATGAACTGTATCAGGAAATCACATAGACTTAGAAACATTAAATGTTACCTAATCGTCCTAAACATGCATAGTAAGCTCATCATTCTAAACATCAATAAGGGTCCTTCCAGTTGCTAGGAAAGGCCTTCCTAGGATGATTGGCACCTTTTTATATGCTTCAAAGTCTAAAATAACAAAGTCAACAGAAAAAAATATATTTGTCTACACGTACCAATACATCCTCAATTTTTCCTTCTGGATGTGCTAAAGATCAATCTTCTAATTCAAGTGTAACCGTAGTAGGTCTAACTTCACCTATCCCCAACATCCTAAATATGGAAATGGGCATTAAGTTGATGCTTGCACCAAATAATATAGTACCTTACCACAATAAGTTACTCTAATGTTGCAAGGTATGGTAAAAACATCTAAGGTCCTTCATCTTTAGGGGTAGTTTGTCATGAAGATATGCAGTGCATTCCTTTGTCAGGGCTCCCATATCAAATTCTCTAAGTCCTCGTTTCTTAGACAGGATATCCTTCATAAATTTGACATAATCCAGCATTTTTTCAAGTGCTTCTACCAACAAAATGTTGATATGAAGTTGCTTGAGTACGTCTAGGAACTTCTTGAATTGGACTTCCTATTTTTACTTCTGAAACCCTTGAGGGTAGGGTGGTGGAGGATTCTTTTCTAGAACTGGTTGATTTGTCTTTTGTGGCAATTCTTCATCTAACGAAGTTGTTAGTTTATCAAAATTGACTAGTTCAGAAATTACTTTATCGGGTTTTGGTGAAGTTGGAATTTCAACACTTGGTTGAACTTCCATTGAATCTTGAGCATCAGTTGGCTCCTATTCCACTTTAAAAGTGTTGGTTTCTAATCTCTTTCCACTCCTCAATGTCAATACTTTACAATACTTTCTCCCCAGATTTCTAAGTATTGGTGGCCGGGTATGAAAAGAGACATCTCTGAGTTTGTGACAAAGTGTTTGATCTGCCAACAAGTGAAAGCCGAGCATCAGGTACCTTCGAGTTTACTTCAGCCAGTGATGGTTCCTGAGTGGAAATGGGATAGAATCACGATGGATTTTGTGACACGTTTGCCTCAGACTCTGAAAAAGAAAGATGTCGTTTGGGTTGTGGTTGATAGATTGACGAAATCGGCTCAGTTTATACCGGTACGTACTGACTACTCATTTGATAAGTTGGCTGAGTTGTATATTGATGAAATTGTGAGATTGCACAGAGTACATATGTCTATTATTTCGGATAGAGATTTGAGATTTACTTCGAGGTTTTGAAAAAGTTAAAAAAAGCCTCGGGTACGAAATTTAATTTTAGTATCGTGTTTCATCCGTAAACTGACGGTCAATCCAAAAGAGTAATTCAAGTTCTTGAAGACATGTTCCGATGTTGTGTTTTAGAATTCAAAGGTAGTTGGGAGAAATATCTACCTTTGGTTGAATTTGCCTACAACAACAGTTATTAGTCGAGTATACAAATGTCACCGTACGAAGCATTATATGGTCTCAAGTGTCAGACAACTTTGTATTGGATCGGGCTCAGTGAGAAACAGATTAACGGGGTGATTTAGTTAGAGAAACCATGGAGAAAGTGAAAGTAATTCGTGATTGTCTAAAAGCTGCTTCAGATCGACAAAAGTCATATGCGGATTTGAAAAGAAAAGAAATTGAGTTTTAGGTGGGTGATAAAGTGTTTCTAAAAGTATCACCGTCGAAGAAGATTTTGAGATTTGGCCGAAAGGGGAAGTTGAGTCCGCGTTTCATTGTGCTATACGAGGTTATCGAAAGGATTGGACTAGTGGCATATCGGTTAGCTTTACTGGCAGAGTTAGAAAGAATTCATAATGTGTTTCATGTGTCGATGTTGCGACGCTACCGTTCTGATCCTTCACATGTGATTTCTCTAACAGGGATTGAGATTCGACCGGATATGACCTATGATGAGGAATCGAATAAGATTTTGGCTCAGGAAGTTAAACAGTGGACAAATAAAAGTATAGCCTTAGTGAAAGTGTTGTGGCAAAGACATGGTGTAGAAGAGGCTACGTGGGAACCGGAATAAGCCATGAGAAAACAGTACCCAAACCTCTTTACTGATAAGATTTTCGGGGACGAAAATCCCTAAAGGGGGAGAGTTGTAACAACCCGAATTAGGGCCTAAATGGAACGGTGGTTTCAAAACCATGAATCTGATGTCAAAATAGTTATTCCTATTGAGGTTTAGTGTTTATTGAGTGATTGAATGTTTGTGTGAAATTTTGGTTGAGAAATTTTATAGTTTGCATGTCCAATTTGATAAGTTGGACTAAATTCCAATGGGTGAAAAGTGTGTATTATAATCCATAAAGGTACTTGATTGAGATGGGTTTTTAAATTGAGAGTCCTTAGTTGGTAATTAAACCATTATATTATAGTTTGGACACAAAATGCCCATTAAGGGATAAAATATCTAAAGGATTAATGAAGGACAATTTGGTCATTTGGCTAATGAAAGAAATAAAAGGGAAAATAAGGCTAAAATTTTGTCCATCTTCATCCTCAATAGCTGAAATTTGCAAGGAGCCATATCTAGGGTTTTGTTTCACTTTCAAGCTTTATTGTAAGTACCTCTTAGCCCCGTTTTTGATGTTCTTCGTATTTTTGAAATCCTCGTAGCTCGATCTAGCTATTTCTACCACTATTTTGAGCTAGAGTTTGTGTTTAAAATTTTACCTATGGAAGACATACATGTATTTTGATGTCTAGTTGTAGAATATGAAAGTTTGAAGTGTGATAAACAACTTTTGCGAGATGATTTTTGGTGAAATTGATAAAAAGGACTTATTTGCAAAAGATGAAATAATATGTGTATAAAATGTAAAATAGTTAAAATTGTGGGCTGCTATAGGAGAGAATATGAATCAGCTAGGCTTGGGTGTGTGAAAAATGAACATTTCATTTTACGAGCCTAGGGACTAAAGTGTAAAAATTGAAAAAGTTAGGGCTAAATTGTAAATTTTGTCATGGAAAGATTTTGGTCTGATTTGAATAATGTGTATATTAAATAACCTAAACGTGTCGTTGTAGATCAAGAAGAACGTGGAATCACCCTTGATCGAGGAAAAGGCAAGGTTTCGGACTAAATTGCAAATTGACACTTTTTGTATAGTGTCGTCAAGCCAACTCAGGATACAGAGATCATCGGAGGATCATCCATAATATCCACACATTTTGGTATATTGAGTGTAACACCCCTAACCAGTATCCATCCTTGACTAGGGTTAAGAGGCATTACTGATCATTTCGAAACATTTCATATCATTTTACAACACAAAGTCAGTCATATTAAAACATATCATAAATATAATCATATAGTCCCTTAATGAGGTCTACAAGACCTTAAACACATGTTAGATAGGGATTGGGATTAAACCGAACACATATGAAAATTTTTAGAAATTCAAAGAATTTTTAAAACTGCACAGATCACACACCCGTCCGGGTAGGCCGTGTGCCTCACACGGCCTTGGACAAACACGGGCGTGTGATCTCTATAGTTTTAAAAAATCTTTAAATTTTTGAAAATTTTCGTATGTGTTCGGTCCCGACCCCTATCTAACATGTGTTTAAGGTCTTGTAGACCGTATTAAGGGACTATATGTTTATATTTATGATATGTTTTAATATGATTGACTTTGTGTTGTAAAATGATATGAAATGTTTCGAAATGATCAGTAAGGCCTCTTAACCCTAGTCCAACGATGGATACGGGTTAGGGGTGTTACATTTTATTGGTATCAGAGCCAGGTTTAGTCGATTCTAGGACTAACATAGCGTGTGTGAGTCTAGCTATACATGCCATATATATAATTGCGATAGTATGATGAATCTTGACAGTTAAAAAATATGTTTTCGTATAGTAAATGGATCCCGATCGAGTAGTTGCTGATGATGTAGAGAGCAATGCTCCTACTCCCGCTCAAGGGGTAGCGCCAACAGAATTAAGGCCGAATGCTAGTAACCAAGAGGGAGAGGCTAAGTAAGCCTTCTTCAGAATGATGAGTGAGTGGTTTTCGAAGTTCGTTCGAACGAATCTGGCTCTCCACAATTTCCACCCCCACAAGTGCCTGTAGTGCTACAAGCTACAGATCAGATCCAATTGAATAAGCCTCTCGTGGATAAGATTCGAAATTATGAGGCTGAAGAGTTTAGGGCCACAGTTGATGATGATGCTGAACGAGCTGAGTTCTGGCTAGAGAATACTATTCGGGTATTTGATGAGATGTCGTTGACTCCTTATGAATGTATTAAATGTGTTGTTTCCTTGTTGAGAGATATGTCATATAATTGGTGGAAAACATTGATATCCGTGGTTCTGAGAGAGAGAATCACCTGGGATTTCTTTTAAGTTGAATACCGAAAGAAATATATTAGTCAACGATTCATAGATCAGAAACGTAAAGAGTTTCTAGAGCTGAAACAGGGTTGTAAGTCTATTATTGAGTATGAACTGGAGTTTGTGAGATTGAGTCAATACGCGCGAGATTGTGTTTCGAACGAAGCTACTATGTGTAAACGTTTCATAGAAGGGCTGAATGAAGACATCAAATTGTTGGTTGGAATACTCAATTTGAATGAGTTTGTAGTGTTAGTTGAAAGAGCCTGCAAAGCCAAGGAGCTTATCAAAGAAAAGAAGAAAGCCGATTCTGAGGCTAGAAATGAAAGAAAAATATTGATGAGTAAGTCGTCTCAACCTTCGACGAAGAGATTTAGAGATGCAAGTAATCATTCAAATGCTTCATTTGGACATTCGAATAGAGATCGTGTGAGACAAAGTGTTGGTCCAAGAGCTCAAATTCCGACTGACTCAAGTGTTGGAAGTGTCAAAAGTAACAAACCTGGGTGTAAACAATGTGGAAGACGACATGTGGGAGAATGCTGGGGCAAGTACAATAATACGATGGCTAGGGGTAGACCACCCAGAAACACCAGAAATATGAGTGGAAGTCAAAAAGGGACTACCGATACAGCTGTGAGATCTGAGGTGAGAGCACATACCTGAGCCTATGCTATTCGCGCTTGTGAAGAAGCATCATCTCCAGACGTCATTACTGGTACTTTTACTCTATTTGATACTGATGTAATTGCATTGATAGATCTAGGATCTACTCATTCCTATGTGTGTGTGAATCTAGTATCTAGTAAGACTCTACCTGTTGAGTCTACTGAATTCGTGATTAAAGTATCGAACCTCTCAGGCAAGTGTAACACCCCGAATTTGGGCTTAGAAGAAATAGGCCTTGAGCGTAGGATCAGGTAGGGGACTGCACATAAATATTTATGTGTGCAAGAAAATGACACAAATTGCTTGTTTGCTTTAGTGGCTAAGTGATTTAGGAAGAGTTGGGAGTGTTGGAGAAGTCCTGGATTCAAACCTGGGATTTAGTGGTTATGTCGTTCACATGGCTAATGTCGTTTTTAGGCTTACCGGGCTACACGGGCATGTGGGCCCATGTGGACCGCATAATGGGCCTTTGGCCCATTCACACTGTTGACTGTTAAGGTAAAATTACCGAAATACCCCATAGGTAAAATGACTGAAATACCCTTGTAAGGTAGAATTACTGAAATACCCTTGTAGGGTAGAATTACCGAAATACCCATGTAAAGTAAAATGACCGTACCCTGTAAGGTAAAATGATCGAAATACCTCCATAGGATAAATAACCAAAATACCCCCATAGGGTAAATGACTGTAATGTCCTTGTAGGGTAAAATGACCATAATGTCCATGTAGGGTAAAATGACCGTAATTCTCCTAGAGGGTAAATGACTATTTTGCCCCTCGAGGGTAAATGACTTATTTGTGCTACAATTTGACTGATTTGACTGTGATTGTATGACTATGATTTGATTGACTTAACTGTGAATGATATGACTGATTCTGAGCATGGCATACTACATACACGACATACTGCATGGGGTTGGGATCTTGTATTGGAGGAAGTGGTTAATATGTGAGGGTCGCACAGGTCGCGCGAGACGACTGTGGACCCACCGACGGCTTTAAGCCGATTATGTGATTGGCAGCTCTGCTGCAACATTGGTTAGTGCCGCAACCGGTGCTACATAAGGAGTGTAGGGATGGGTGGGTCGATTTAATCCCCACAGAAGTGTAGGGTTGGACAGGAGACGGAGTGCAGGGTTGGTTTGGGTATTTATGCATTGCATATACTGATTTTGATATTGAGATGGGCTTAGGCCCAGATATATGTGATATGTGTCTTTTGATACGGGCTCAGGCCCAACCGAGGCTGATGGGGGCTAAGGCCCAATTGCCACCGTTACTGTAATGGGCTTTGGCCCAGATAGATGTGAAGTATGTTGTTTGATTGTTGGGGTTGTACACACTGAGTTTTTGCAAACTTACCACTCTTTTTAATTTTTTAGGTAATCCCTAGTGAGGCGGTTCAACATACTGGGGGGCTCGGAGGTGACCACACTACGAACAATTGTATTTTCGTGTTTTTAATCTACTTTATTTTTAATTCTGTTTTCTTTAATTTGGATTTTGTTGTAATAAGGCCTTTCTCTGGTTTTGTTTTAAATTTGGGATTTTAATGATTGTGATTTATATTAAGCTTCATAGCAAAAAAGGTTTTAAAGGGATTAACATTTTACAAGGGAATAACTTTTTAATAAACCACGATAGAAAATAAACAAACGTAAACTGAGGTTTTGTAGAAGTTTTAAACGGCAATAAGTTTTAAATTTCGAGAAGGGTTTTCAATGAAAACATGGTTTTCGAAAAACACTTCAATGTGACACGCCAGATTCGAGCCTAATGTCTAGGCCGGGTTTGGGGTGTTACAGCAAGTGTGTCTTTGTTGATAAAGTGTGCAAGAACTGCCCGTTGATGTTTCGAGATATTTGTTTTCCAGCTAATTTGATGTTACTACCATTCAATGAATTTGATATAATTCTGGGTATGGATTGGCTCACTTTGCATAATGCTATTGTGAATTTTAATTGAAAGAGTATTGATTTGAGAAGTTAGAATGGTGAGATAGTTCGAATTGAATCCAGTGATTTGAACGGGTTACCAACTGTTGTATCTTCGATGAAAGCTTTGAATTATGTGAAAAAGGGTTGTGAACCCTATCTTGCGTATGTAATAGATACAAAAGTGATTGAAAAGAAAGTTGAATCTATACCTGTAGTTTATGAGTTTCCAGATGTGTTTCCTGAAGAACTATCGGGATTACCTCCGATATGAGAAGTTGAGTTTGGTATTGATTTAGTGCCGGGAACAACTCCTATCTCAATAGCTTCGTATAGAATGGCATCGATAGAATTGAAAGAGTTGAAGTCTCAGTTGCAAGAGTTGACAG
Organism: Gossypium australe; assembly: GCA_005393395.2. Classification (NCBI taxonomy): domain Eukaryota; kingdom Viridiplantae; phylum Streptophyta; class Magnoliopsida; order Malvales; family Malvaceae; genus Gossypium; species Gossypium australe. The sequence continues at coordinate 60,776,782 of CM016617.1, forward strand.
ATATAGGATTTGCCCGACTGAGTTTCTCGCCCTGGGGTTCTCCTGTGTTGTTTGTGAAAAAGAAAGATGGTACTATGAGAATGTGTATTGACTACCGACAGTTGAACAAAGTGATGATAAAGAATAAATATCCTTTTCCACATATTGATGATTTGTTTGACCAGTTGAAAGGAGCTACAATGTTTTCTAAGATAGATTTGAGATTGGGTTATTATCAGTTAAGAGTCAAAGAATCGGATGTGCCGAAAACTGCTTTCAGAACGAGGTATGAACACTACGAATTCTTAGTTATGCCTTTCAGACTAACGAATGCTCCTATAGTGTTTATGGATTTGATAAATCGGATATTTAGACCCTATTTGGATCGATTTGTTATGGTGTTTATTAATGATATTTTGATTTATTCTTGCGATAAGACGCAACATGTCGAGCATTTGGGAATTGTGTTGCAAACTCTGCGTGAGAATCAATTGTATGCAAAGTTTAGCAAATGTGAGTCTTGGCTGCGTGAGGTTGGTTTTCTGGGGCATATTGTATCAGCTACGGGAATACGAGTTGATCCGAGTAAGATCTCAGCTATTTTAGAATGGAAACATCCGAGAAATGTGTCCGAAGTCCGTAGTTTGTTGGGACTAGCGGGATATTATAGACGGTTTGTAAAAGGCTTCTCGATGATTGCGACTCTGTTAACAAAATTGCTACATAAAGAAATTAAATTCGAGTGGTCAGAAAAGTGCCAACAGAGTTTTGAACTATTGAAAGCATTGTTGACAAAGGCACCCGTGTTAGTCCAACCTGAATCGGGTAAAGAATTCATAGTTTACAGTAATGCATCGTTGAATGGCTTGGGTTGTGTGTTGATGCAAGAAGGAAAAGTCATCGCTTATGCTTCAAGGCAGTTAAAGCCACATGAAAAGAATTATCTGATGCATGATATTGTATTAGCTGCAATTGTATTTACATTGAAAATTTGGCGTCACTACCTATTTGGTGAGAAATGTCATATTTTTACTGATGACAAGAGTTTGAAATATCTTATGACTCAGAAAGGATTGAATTTGAGACAGCGGAGATGGTTAAAATTACTAAAAGAGTATGAATTAGTAATTGAGACAGCCGAAAGTCTATATGTGCTTTGCGAGCAATGAGTACTCAGATAGATCTATGTGATAATGGTTTGATTTTGTCTGAGTTGAAAGTTAGGCCAATGTTTATACGTCAAATTTGTGATGCCCAGAAAAGAGATGATGAAATGATAAAAAAAGCGAGCTCAATGTGATTTGAATTCTGATTCAGAATTTTGAGTTGAAAATGATGATTGTTTGAGATTTAGAGATCGGATTTGCATTCCAAGAAATTCAAAGTTGATTCAGTTGATTTGGAACAAAGTTCACAATAGTCGTTTGGCTGTTCATCCGAGGAGTACAAAAATGTATAACGATCTGAAATAGTTTTATTGGTGGCATGGTATGAAACAGGACATCTCAGAGTTTGTTTCGAGATGTTTGGTTTGTCAGCAAGTTAAAGCTGAGCATCAGGTTCCATCCAGTTTATTACAACCGATTATGATTCCTGAGTGGAAATGGGAGAGAATCACGATGGATTTTGTGTCAGGATTACCTTTATCTCCGAGAAAGAAATATACAATCTGGGTGATAATTGATAGATTGACGAAATCAGCTCATTTTGTTTCGGTGAGAACATATTATTCACTTGAAAAGTTGGCTGAATTGTATGTTGTTGAGATTGTGAGATTGCACGGGGTACCACTATCTATTGTATCTGACAGAGATACGAGATCTACCTCGCGATTTTCGAAGAAATTACAAGAGGCTCTAGGTACAAAATTGCATTTCAGTACTGCATTTCATCCGCAAACGGATGGACAATCTGAGCGGATCATTCAGATTCTTGAAGATATGTTGAGATGTTGCATTCTTGAGCTTGAAAGTACGTGGGAAAAACATTTGTCGTTGATTGCTTTTGTGTACAATAACTGTTTTCAATCTAGCATTAAAATGGCACCGTATGAGGCTCTTTACGGTCGAAAATGTTGAACTCCATTGTATTGGACTGAGCTGAGTGAGAATAAGATTCACGGAGTTGATTTGATAAAAGAGACCGAATAGAAAGTAAGAATGATTTGTGACAGTTTGAAAGCAGGGTCAGATCATCAGAAGTCTTATGCAGACTTGAAACAAAAAGATATCGAATTTTAGGTCGTGGACAAAGTGTTTTTGAAAGTGTCTTCGTGGAAGAAAATACTTTGATTTGGCTGAAAAGGCAAGTTGAGTCTGAGGTTCATCGGGCCTTATGAGGTTATTGAACGAATTGGGCCGATTGCTTATAGATTGATGTTGCCACCTGAATTAGGAAAGATTCATAATGTGTTTCACGTATTGATGCTTCGACGATACAGATTTGATCCATTACATGTGATTGCTCCTATTGAGGTTGAGATTCAGTCAAATTTGTCGTATAGTGAAGAACCGATTCAAATTTTGGCACGAGAGATTAAAGAATTGTGAAATAAGAAAATTTCTTTAGTGAAAGTGTTATGGCATAAACACGGAGTTGAAGAGGCTAAGTGGGAGCCTAAAGAGTCTACGAGACAGCAGTATCCGAACCTATTTACTGGTAAGATTTTCAGGGACGAAAATCCCTAAGGGGGAGGGTTGATACTAATAAAATGTAACACCCCTAACCCGTATCCATCGCTGGACTAGGGTTAAGATGCATTACTGATCATTACGAAATATTTCATATCATTTTACAACAAAAAGTCAATCATATCACAAATATAAACATATAGTCCCTTAATGAGGTCTACAAGACCTTAAACACATGTTAGATAGGGGTCGAGACTAAATCGAACACATACGAAAATTTTTAAAAATTTAAAGATTTTTCAAAACTGTAGAGATCACACGCCCTTGTGGGTAGGCTGTGTGCCTCACACGGCCTCGAACACGCCCGTGCATCCAAGCCGTGGCAAAATAGGGCATACATACTGACTTGTCCACACGGCCTAAGACACACCCGTGTGCCTCACCCGTGGTTGACATTGACTTGCACAACACGGCCAGCCACATGCCCTTGTGTCCAGCCCGTGGTCGAGTCTGACTTGTAACAAATCACCAACCTGAATGACACGGTAGAGGCACATGCCTGTGTGCTCAACCGTGTGGGCAACTATAGGCCATTTTCAAGGCCAAATTACCATCCACACTTTGGAATCATCTATAAGCATCAAACCAGTACCAATTCATGCCTCAAATGCATACCAATACAAGCACCAGTTAACCATCAACTACACCATTTATTTCCATACTCAATTTCTACTCAAATAAATCCATCCAAAACACCATTTTCATAACCCATATCATATAAGCTAAGCATCATATAGTTCATACCACAAATTCACACTTAAACCACTATTCTTATCAACCAATTTAAGCATGAAACATACTATTATCAACATTCCCATAACTGCTCATTTATATACAAACATCATTCAACTTTCAAGCCATTTTACATAGCAAAACTATACAACTCAAAACATACCATAATCACTAGCCTATACATGCCATATACCAAATATATACAATATCAAAAAGTACCAAAATAGTTAGTTGATAGTGTGATCGAGTCGCCGATGATCCCTGGATCCGAGCTAGCTTTATTAACACTGTAAAACAGAGGAACACTTCACACAGTAAGCTTTAAAGCTTAGTAAGTTCGTAATACAATACGTTTAATTAAATAATTCAAATCAATATACAAGATAAACCATCACATAGATAATTTCACAAAAATACACAAACTCATCTATATCCAATACTCACTTAACCATTCGTTCATCTACTTTCAAATTTATCAACCACATAGGTTCCATACATACATTTGCCAACACCAAGTAAACAACCAATTTTGATACTCAATGCTCGATTCCACATTTCGATCAATCCTCATTATTTCTTCGATACAATCGCACACTTAGTGCCAATTTCATAGCCGAAGCTTAAATATCATCAAACACTTAGTGCCTTTACTTTAAACCAAATTTATCTCAGTATCGCACACACAGTGCCAATCAATAAAGCCAAAGCTTTTATTATTTCGCACACATAGTGCTAATCATCTCTGTCTCAATTCTAATTACGCACACTTAGTGCCACATTTCTCAATTCCACGTATATCATTTCTAATCCAAACTTAAACATAAATTTAACAACATGTATTATATCCGAACTTACCTCGGACTTCAAAATAACAAAACGAGTCGATTAATCAAGCACTTTATCTTTGCCTCAATCTCGATCCAAACCCCTTCTTTCTTGATCTATACATATTCAAATTTAACTCATTCAAACACCAAATCATTCAATTTAGTCCAAACACACATATTTAGGGCATTTTACAAAATAGCCCTCACATTTTCACATTTTGACACTTTAGTCCCTATTTCATAAAATCATCAAATTCACATAATTTCATCTCATACATGCCTAGCCAAATTTCCTCATGCTCATACAAGCCCATATATTTCATTTATTTCACATTTTAGTCCCTCAAAATATTATTTTCACAATTTAGCCCAAATTACTCAATTTCACCAAAAATTCCAAGACAAAATATGTTAATCTTTCACATATCTTTCATATTTCATTATCAACTAACACATAGCTCGAGCATTCATGAATGGCATATCTCAAAATCACCATCAAATTCTAAAATTAAAGCATGGGTTTGAAAGAACACGAAGCAACGATTACAAAAACGTAGAAATTATCAAAAACCTAGCTCAAAACATACCTTGATTGAGCTTAAATAATGGCCGAAACCTAGCTTGCTCAACAATGGTGTTTTTTTCTCCTTTAACATTCTGCAATAGCCATTAAAATGATGAACAAAATATTGTTTTGTTTTAATTTAATGACATTATTTACAAATTACCATTAATGAAAACATTTAAAATTCATGTAATATATGGCCATTTATGTACATTACCATCCACTCACTTATGTAATGGTTTAATAACAACATAAGGACTCTTCATTTAGAAAACCATGACAAATAAACACTTTAACAATCAGCACACAGCTTTTACATTTTATGCGATTAAGTCCTTTTTGCAAATTTATGCACACAATCAATAAAATTTTCACACAGAACTTTAACACATGCTCAATCACATATTATAAACACCAAAAATAATATTAAAATATTTTTCTTACCTTGGATTTGTGGTCCCGAAACCACTGTTCCGACTAGGGTCTAAGCTGAGCTGTTACATTGAGATTTACATTGAATTATGGCATGTATAGGAATTTTGTTATTTTGTAAGTGTCATATTTGTTTGGCCCAAGAATGTGGTCTATGTCATGATATATCATTTTGTATAAGGCCATGTGATGTGGCTAATATTGGTTGTGTTATAAATCTATGATGAGGCCTTTCATGAATGAGTTTGCTTGCCTAAGTGGGAATGAATGACAGCATGATATTGAAGTGTGACATGTGAATGGTTGTGTAGGTCCATGTGTGATGGCTAAGTATAAGTGTGGTTATACATGATGAGTATGGTTATTAAATGGTGCATGAATGCTCTTAATGTGGACAAATAGATGTCTAATAATAGCATGTTAAGTTTGGTTGGAAATGGTATAAGTGTTGATGCTTTTCAGGGTGGCAAAAGGCTTGGTAAATAGCCTTATAATTGTCCACACGGGTAGACACACGGGCGTGTGTCTAGGCCGTGTTTGACACACAATCTGCCTCATGGGCGTGTAGCCTAGTCGTGTGTCCCTTCACCTAAGTTGTGAAAAATTAAGTTCGTCACACGGGCTAACACACGGGCATGTGCCTTGGTCGTGTGAGCTAAAATGTGTACTGACGTCATAAATATCAATACCCAAGTTTTTGCAGACGGGCAGAGACACGGGCGTGTGTCTCGGCCGTGTGAAGGACACGGCCTAGGACACGGGTGTGTGCTTGGCCGTGTGAAAACCTCTGTAGGTCCGAAATGAAAAATAAATCCACACAGGTTGGGGTCATGGGCGTGTGCGACCACACGCCTGCCTACACGGATGTGTGCCCAGTTTTTATGTAAATTTTCTAAATTTTTCTAAAGTTCTCAGTTTGGTCCCAAACCGTTCCCAAAGTATGTTTTGGGCCTCGTAGACCCATTTTAGGGACTTTATAATTGAATATTAAAATTTTTAAATTTACAGAAATTTTATGGCCCGGTTTTGGATGAATGTTTTTGTTATTGTTCGGTAATGCCTCGTACCCTGGTCTGGCATCAAACACGGGTAAGGAGTGTTACATTTTAGTGGTATCAGAGCTATGGTTTAGTCGGTTCTTGGAATATTGTAGCGTGTGTGAGAGTCTAGCTATACATGCCATAAATATATTATGATAGTGTGGTGACTCTTGACAATTTTAAACTGTGTTTTCATATAGTAAATGGAACCCGAGCTGCTGCTGATGATGCTGCAAGTAATTCGTTGGCTCCCGTGCAAGGGACCGGGCCAGTAGAAAGTAGACTTGAGACCTTGAGTCAGGGAAAGGAGGCTCGGGAAGCCTTTCTTCATATGATGAGTAATTGGTATACTGAATTTGTTCGAGCAAATCCTAATGCTTAACCTCCTCCACCCCCTCATATACTTTAGTCGGTCCCTGTAGCTCCACAAGGTATTGATTTGGTAAGATTGACTAAACCCCAGGTTGACAAGATTCGAAAACAAGGGGCCAAAGAATTCAGAGCCAACATAGATGATGATCCCAAGAAAGTAGAGTTCTAGCTTGAGAATTCTATGTGGGTATTTGACGAACTTTCTTGCATGCCTGAAGAATGCCTAAAATGTCTTGTATCAGTATTGAGGGACTCGGCATATTGCTGGTGTAAGATGCTGATATCTGTAGTTCTGAATGAGAGAGTGACATGGTATTTCTTCCTAGAGGAGTTCCGAAAGAAATATATGTCGACAGTTCATCGAGCAGAAATGGAAAGAGTTCCTCAAATTGAAGCAAGGTAAAATGTTTGTGGCAGAGTATGAATGTGAATTTGTCAGGCTCAGTAAGTATGCTCAAGAGTGTGTGTCTACCAAAGCTATTATGTGTAAGAGATTCGAAGATGGGCTGAACGAGGATATTAGATTATTAGTTGGGATCTTAGAGTTGAAAGAATTCGTGGTATTGGTCGATAAAGCTTGCAAGGCTGAAGAGCTGAATAATGAAAGGAGAAAAGCTGTGATTGAGGCCCGCGATGCAAGAACGAGGCAGATGAGTAAGTCGTTCCAATCCCAATCAAAGAGGTCCAAAGAAACGAATCCTCGAATGACAGTTTTAGCTGGGCATTCACACCGAGACCGTGGTAAAACATATTTGGGCTCTAGAGTTCAAGCTACTTCGATGGCAAGTATGGGTAATGTGAGGTATAATAAACCCGAGTGTCAGAATTGTGGTAGACAACATATCGAAGAGTGTTGGGGAAACAACCGAGCTTGCTTCAAGTGTGGTTCTCGAGAACCTTTTATCAAAGACTGTCCTAAGAGAGTGGAAGAAGAGAAACTTCAGAGTGTTAGACCGAGTAACACTGCTAGCAAAGGTAGACCACCACAAAATGCCGGAAATGGAGCTAGTAGTAAAAGTATAATGAAGGATTCAACTGCAAGGTCAGAAACAAGAGCACGCATCATCCCCTAATGTGATTACGAGTACATTCTCACTTTATGGTACTAATGTTGTTGCATTAATTAACCCTGGATCCACTCATTCTTATATTTGTGTGAATTTGGTAAATAGTAAGAAATTGCTTGTTGAATTGACTGAATTTGTGATTAAAGTGTCAAACCCTTTAGGCAAGTATGTGATAGTAGATAAGGTTTGCAAGAATTGTCCTTTGACGATTCAAGGTCACTGTCTTCCGGCTAATTTGATGTTGTTGCCATTTGACGAGATTGATGTTATTTTGGGCATGGATTGGTTGACATTATATGATGCCAAGGTAAATTATAGACAAAAAACTCTTGAGTTGAAATGTGAAAATCGTGAGATTCTTTGGGTTGAAACAAATGACTCAAATAAGATGCATGTGGTGATTTCGTACATGTCTGCTCAAAAGTGTATTAGAAAAGGATGTGAAGCATACCTTCCATATGTGTTGAATACTAAGATGTTTAAGTTGAAGCTTGAATCTGTGCCAGTAGTTTGTGAATTTCCAGATGTGTTTCCTGAAGAATTACTTGGGTTGCTTCCGATTAGAGAGATTGAGTTTGTTATCGATCAGATACCTGGGACTGCACTGATCTCCATTGCTCTGTATAGAATGGCTCCGACTGAATTGAAAGAGTTAAAGGCTCAGCTGAAAGAGTTGACCGATAAGGGATTTGTGAGACCAAGTTTTTCTCCCTGGGGTGCTCTCATATTATTTGTAAAGAAGAAAGACGGAACAATGAGGCTTTGCATTGACAACTGTTAACTTAACAAGGTATGTATAAAGAACAAGTATCCATTGCTGAGAATTGATGATTTGTTCGATCAATTGAAGGGAGCAACAGTGTTCTCAAAGATAGATTTGAGATCCGGCTATTATCATTTAATAGTTAAAGAATCCGATGTGCCGAAAACTACTTCTAGAATGAGGTATGGACACTATGAATTTCTTGTGATGCCTTTTGGTTTAACTAATGCACCAACTATGTTTATGGATTTGATGAACTGAATTTTTCAGCTATATTTGGATAAGTTTGTGGTAGTGTTCATAGATGATATATTAATTTATTCCCGAGATGAGTCTCAGCATGTCGAACACTTAAGAACATATTGTAGATTCGACGAGAGGAGTAATTATTTACTAAGTTCAGTAAAAGTGAGTTTTGGCTTCGTGAAGTTGAATTTCTGGGACATATAGTTTCAGGTGATGGTATTTGGGTTGATCCGAGCAAAATTTTGGTGATTGTTGATTGGAAACCGCCAAAGAATGTATCCGAGGTTAGAAGCTTTTTGAGCTTAGTTGGGTATTATAGAAGTTTTGTCGAGGGACTCTCGATGATTACCTCTCATATGACTAAGTTGTTGCAAAAGAATGTTAAGTTTGAATGGACCGATAAATGTCAGCAAAGTTTCGAGAAGTTGAAAGCATGATTAACTGAAGTACCAATTTTGCTACAATTTGAGTCAGGAAAAGAGTTTGTGATTTATAGTGATGCATCATTTAATGGTCTTGGTTGTGTGTTGATGTAAGAGGGCAACGTAGTAGCTTATGCCTCGAGACAGCTAAAACCCCACGAGAAGAACTATCCGACGCACGATTTGGAATTGGCCGCCATCGTCTTTGCTTTAAAGATTTGGCGTCATTATTTGTATGGTGAGAAATGTAGAATATTTACCGATCACAGAAGTTTGAAGTATCTGATGAATCAAAAGGATTTGAATTTCCGACAACGGAGATGACTGGAATTGTTAAAGGATTATGAGCTAGTGAATGAATATCATCCCGGAAAGGCAAATGTGGTTGCGGATGCTTTGAGTAGAAAATCCTTGTATACTTTAAGAGCTATAAGTACGAGTTTGACCTTGTCTGATGATGGTTCTATATTAGCCGAGTTGAAGTCTAGACCTCAGCAAATTTGTGTAGCTCAAAAGAATGATAGTGGAATGCAAGCTAAGAGAGCTAAGTGTGAATCGGGAAGTAACTCTGATTTCCGGGTTGGTTTAGATGATTGTTTGCTTTTTCGTGATAGAGTTTGTGTACCGAAAGATGATGAGTTGATTTAGAAAATTTTACACGAGGCATATAGTGGTTGTTTGTCAGTACATCCGGGCAGTACAGAAATGTATAATGATTTGAAGAAGTTGTATTAGTGGTCTGGTATGAAAAGAGACATCTCTAAGTTTGCGACAAAGTGTTTGATCTACCAACAAGTGAAAGCCGAGCATCAGGTACCTTCAGGTTTACTTCAGCCAGTGATGGTTCTCGAGTGAAAATGGGACAGAATCACGATGGATTTTGTGACAGGTTTGCCTTTGAGTCCAAAAAAGAATGATGCCATTTGGGTTGTGGTTGATAGATTGAAGAAATCGACTCACTTTATACTGGTACATACCGACTACTCACTTGATAAGCTGGCTGAGTTGTATATTGATGAAATTGTGAGATTGCACAGAGTACCTATGTCTACTATTTAGGATAGAGATCTGAGATTTACTTCGAGGTTTTGGAACAAGTTGCAAGAAGCCTTGGGTACGAAATTGAATTTTAGTACTGCGTTTCATCCGCAAACTGACGGTCAATCCGAAAGAGTAATTCAAGTTCTTGAAGACATGCTCCAATGTTGTGTTTTAGAATTCGAAGGTAGTTGGGAGAAATATCTACCTTTAGTTGAATTTGCCTACAACAACAATTATCAGTCGAGTATACAGATGGCACAGTACAAAGCATTATATGGTCTCAAGTGTCAAACTCCTTTGAATTGGACCGGGCTTAGTGAGAAACAGATTCACGGGGTTGATTTAGTTAGAGAAATCGAGGAGAAAGTGAAAGTAATCTGTGATTTTCTGAAAGCTGCTTTATATCGACAAAAGTCATACGTGGATTTGAAAAGAAAAGAAATTGAGTTTCAGGTGGGTTATAAAGTGTTTCTGAAAGTATCTCCGTGGAAGAAGATTTTGAGATTTGGCCAAAAGGGCAAGTTGAGTCCGTGTTTCATTGGGTCGTATGAGGTTATCAAAAGGATTGGACCAGTGGCATATCGGTCAGCTTTACCGGTAGAGTTAGAAAGAATTCATAATGTGTTTCATGTGTCGATGTTGCGACGCTATCGTTCTGATCCTTCACATGTGATTTTTTCGACAGAGATTGAGATTCAACCGGATATGACCTAAGATGAAGAATCGATTAAGATTTTGGCATGAGAAGTTAAACAGTTGACAAATAAAAGTATAGCCTTAGAGAAAGTGTTGTGGCAAAGACATGGAGTAGAAGAGGCTACGTGGAGACAGAAAGAAGCCATGAAAACAGTACCCAAACCTCTTTACCGGTAAGATTTTCGGGGTCAAAAATCCCTAAAGGGGGGAGAGTTGTAGCAGCCCGAATTAAGGCCTAAATAGAACGGTGGATTTGAAACCATGAATCTGAGGTCAAAATATTTATTCCGATTGAGGTTTAGTGTTTATTGAGTGATTGAATGTTTGTGTGAAATTTTGGTTGAGAAATTTTATAGTTTGGATGTCCAATTTGATAAGTTGGACTAAATTACAATGGGTGAAAAGTGTGTGTTATAATCCATAAAGGTACTTGATTGAGATGGGTTTTTTAAATTGAGAGTCCTTAGTTGGTTATTAGACCATTATATTATAGTTTGGACACAAAATGCCCATAGAGGGATAAAATATCTAAATGATTAATGAAGGGCAATTTGGTCATTTGGCTAATAAAAGAAATAAAAGGGAAAATAAGGCTAAAATTTTGTCCATCTTCATCCTCAATAGCCGAAATTTACAAGGAGCCATAGCTAGGGTTTTGTTTCACTTTCAAGCTTGATAGTAAGTTCCTCCTAGCCCCATTTTTGATTTTCTTCGTATTTTTGAAATCCTCGTAGCTCGATCTAGCTATTTCTACCACTATTTTGAGCTATAGTTTGTGTTTAAAATTTTCTCCATTGATGACATACATGTATTTTGATGTCTAGTGGTAGAATATGAAAGTTTAAAGTGTGATAAACAACTTTTGCTATATGATTTTTGGTGAAATTGATAAAAAGGACTTATTTGCAAAAGATGAAATAATATGCGTATAAAATGTAAAATAGTACGGCTGAGTACTGGTTGGAAGCAACGGAACGTATCATGGATGAGCTCGATCTGACTCCTGAGGAAAAGTTGAAAGGGATGGTGGCGTTGTTACGCGATGAAGCGTATCAATTTGGCTAACTGTTCGAGATGGTGCCACGGCGGAGGATCTGACCTGGGAATATGTTAAGGAGGCATTCCAGAAGAAATATGTGGGAACCAGGTATACAGATGAGCAAAGAAAGGCTTTTCTGGGTTTGGTACAAGGGAGCAAGTCTGTCGCAGAATATGAGGCAGAATTTCTGAGGCTGAGCCGCTATGCTCGAGGGGTAGTGGCAACTGAGCATGAACGCTGTGTCCATTTTGAGGACGGACTGAGGGACGATCTGAGACTGTTGATAGCACCGCATCAGGAGCGGGAATTCTCTGCTTTGGTGGAAAAGGCCAAGGTGGCCGAGGGGATTAAGGATGCTACCAAACAGACTGTGGATAGGAATAAGCCCAAAAGAGGTTTTGGACCATCTGGAAAGGGTCACAAGAGGCCTAGAGTTGACGGGCCACGAAATCAACAAGTTGGTACGGGCTGGCAGTATCGCCCTTGTGAGCATTGTGGAAAGAAGCACTTGGGAGAGTGCTGGAGAAAGACGGGAGGATGTTTCAAGTGTGGGTCCAAGGACCATATGCTTAAGGATTGTCCCAAGCAACCAGATGAGAGCCGACCGGCAGTTCAGAATGCTAGTCAGACTGGTAGAGGCGGACAGCAGCCTCAACGGGGTCGTGGTTTGGGTAACCGAGGTAGTGGTGCTGGCAGAGGCCGTGGAACACAGGGTCGAGGTACTACTAATGCCGATGCAAGACAACCGGGTTTGGTTTATGCGGTTCGCCGGAGGGAGGATGGTGACGCATCGGATGTAATAACCGGTACGTTCTTTATTTTTGACAAACCCTATTTTACTCTGATTGATGTGGGCTCAACCCATTCCTATGTTGCATGTAGTGTAGTGGAAACACTAGGCCTAGACTCTGAACTTTCTGATAGACAGATGACTGTAGTAAGCCCATTAGGTCAAACTATTGTGGTAGACAAGATCTTTCGAAATGTGCCCTTAGAGATTCAGGGAGTGAACTTTCGGGCAGACTTAATGGAGTTACCTTTCGGAGAGTTTGAACTTATACTCAGAATGGATTGGTTAGTAGAACACCGATCCGTGTTGGATTGTGCAGCTAAACGTATGGAACTAAGAACCCCGGAGGATGAAGTGGTAGCAATGATCGGAGAAAGGAGGAACTACTTGTCTAACGTAGTTTCGGCGCTGAAGGCCAAGAAGATGGTTAAGAAGGGGTGTAAGGCATTCTTAGCCTTTATTAGTACGATAGGTGGGAAGAAGGAAGGTATTGATGGAGTTAGGGCGGTAAGGGACTTCGTGGATGTATTTCCAGAGGAATTACCAGGAATACCCCCAGATAGGGAGGTGGAATTTGGGATAGATTTGCTACCAGGAATAGCTCTTGTGCCAATCGCTCCATACCGAATGGCGCCAAAGGAGTTAGTTGAGCTCAAGGCTCAAATCCAAGAACTGTTGGATCGTGGGTTCATCCGACCCAGTGTGTCTCCATGGGGAGCACCGGTCCTATTTGTAAAGAAGAAGGACGAAACTATGCGTATGTGCATAGACTACCGTCAGTTGAATAAGCTGACCATTAAGAACAAGTATCCTTTGCCAAGGATCGATGATTTGTTCGATCAGCTGAAGGGGGCCGCAGTATTTTCAAAGATCGACTTAAGGTCGGGATATCATCAGTTGAAGGTGAAGGAGGCTGACATCCATAAGACCGCTTTTAGGACAAGATATGGCCACTTTGAGTTTGTAGTGATGCCGTTTGGGTTGACGAACGCTCCAGCCGTGTTAATGGACATGATGAATCGGGTTTTCCAACCCTATTTGGACAGGTTCGTCGTTGTGTTCATCGACGATATTTTGGTGTACTCGAAGTCGGAAGAGGAGCATGATAAGCATCTTCGAGTTGTATTGGAAGTGTTAAGGGAGAAGAAGCTTTATGCCAAATTCAGCAAGTGCAAATTTTGGCTTAAGGAGGTGGCATTCTTAGGACATGTGGTATCCGCAGAGGGAATAAGAGTGGATCCTAGGAAGATCGAAGCAGTGCTGGATTGGAAACCACCTAGGTCTGTGGCTGAAATTCGAAGTTTCTTAGGCTTGGCAGGCTATTACAGAAGGTTTGTGGAAGGGTTCTCGTCAATAGCCGCGCCTTTGACAAAGTTGCTAAGAAAGGAAGTACCCTTCGAATGGACTAATAAGCAGCAGGAGAGCTTTGAAAAGCTTAAAAGGGTGTTGACGGAAGCTCTAGTGTTAATTCAGCCAGAGGCAGGAAAAGATTTTGTGGTGTACTGTGATGCTTCGCATACAGGGTTAGGCTGTGTGCTAATGCAAGAGGGTAAAGTGGTCGCCTATGCGTCACGACAGTTAAGGCCTCATGAGGTTAACTACCCAACTCATGACTTGGAACTAGCAGCAGTGGTTTTTGCCCTTAAAGTTTGGAGGAACTACCTTTATGGAGAAAGGTCAGTGACCTACACAGATCACAAGAGCCTTAAGTATCTGTTGACTCAGAAGGAGTTGAACTTGAGGCAACGAAAGTGGGTGGAATTGCTGAAGGACTACGATTGTTCGATAGAATATCATCCGGGCAAGGCGAATGTGGTAGCCGATGCCCTGAGTAGGAAGGTTGTGTCGGATCTACGGGCTTTGTTCGCTTACTTAAGTCTGTATGACGATGGAAGCCTGTTGGCAGAATTGCAAGTCAAGCCCACATGGCTGAAGGAGGTGAAAGAGGGACAGTTGGCTGATAAGGACTTAAGTACTGAGTTACAGCAAGTGCAACAAGGAGGACTTTAGGACTATGGCGTCAATGATGAAGGAATATTGTGCTACAAGGGAAAGGTCTGTATGCCGAGGAATAAGGAGTTGAGACAAAGGATTCTTCGGGAAGCGCATGGTAGCCCTTATGCTATGCATCCCGGAGGCATCAAGCTGTATAGAGATCTAAGGGAACAATTTTGGTGGTCTGATCTAAAACGAGAGGTGACTAAATTTGTGGGGAAATGTTTGACGTGTCAGCAAGTTAAGGCTGAACACCAAGTTCCATCAGGATTGCTTCAACCAATCGAAGTTCCCCAATGGAAGTGGGAAAGAATTACCATGGACTTCATTAGTGGGCTTCCCCTTACGCCTACTAAGAAGGACTCGATATGGGTGATAGTGGACCGTTTGACTAAGTCCGCGCACTTCATCCCAGTAAGAATGGATTATTCTCTTCAGAAGTTGGCCAAGTTATATGTGGCGGAGGTTGTGAGGTTGCATGGAGTACCGGTGTCAATCATCTCTGATAGAGACCTAAGGTTTACGTCTCGATTTTGGATGGCACTTCATCAAGCTTTAGGCACTAAGTTGGACTTCACTACGGCTTTTCATCCACAATCAGACGGGCAGTCTAAACGGGTTATACAAGTGTTGGAGGATATGTTGAGAGGCTGTGTAATGGATTTTCGAGGAAGTTGGGAAGATTACTTGCCTTTAGCTGAGTTTGCTTACAACAACAGCTATCAGGCTAGCCTTCGGATGGCACCATACGAAGCATTGTATGGTAGGAAGTGTAGAACACCTACTTGTTGGACCGAGTTAGGAGAACGCCGAGTTTTGGGTCCAGAGTTAGTGGCAGAAACTGCAGAGAAGGTTGAGTTAATACGGGCACGATTGAAGGAAGCCTCTGATAGGCAGAAGTCGTACGCAGATCTTAACTGGAAGGAAATAGAGTTTGAAGAGGGAGACCAAGTATTCTTGAAAGTCTCGCATTGGAAGAAGGTAATGAGGTTCGGTCGAAAAGGGAAGTTAAGCCCAAGGTTTATAGGGCCTTATCGAGTATTGAAGCGAGTTGGGCCAGTGGCATACCAATTAGAGTTGCCACCAAAATTGCAGTAGATGCACGACGTATTTCATGTATCCATGCTACGTCGCTACCGATCGGATCCATCTCATATAGTACCGGTTGAAGAGGTGGAGCTAAGGCCAGACTTATCCTACGAGGAAGAACCGATTCAGATCTTGGAACGTGATGTGAAAGTACTACGAAGGAAGTCTGTTCCTCTAGTCAAGGTGTTATGGCGCAATCATGGAGCAGAAGAAGCTTCGTGGGAGCCCGAGGAGACAATGCGACAGCAATACCCTCAACTATTTTAGTTAGGAAATTTCGGGGACGAAATTTTGTTTAAGGGGGGTAGAACTGTAACATCCTGAAAAGGGCCTATGCATTTTCAGTTTAATTGTACGGAATGACAAGTCTTAAGTATTATGAATAAATTTTTGAATATTTTGGAAACCTAGAAATGCATGGAAATGGAAATGAAACATTTTGGAAACCTGAACATTTTGGAAACCTGAAACATTTTGGAAACCTGAACATTTTGGAAACCTGAAACATTTTGGAAACCTGAACATTTTTGGAAATGATTCAAAAATGGAAAGTAAACATTTCTGGAAACTTGGAAATGTAAGAAAATGGCAAGTTTACAGAGCCGATCGAAAATTTTAGGAAACTTAGAAATGATGCCGAAATGTCAAATTTTAAAGTTCAAAATAGGAAATAAGGGCTAAAGGGCCTTAAAAGAAAAAGTTGGAGAATTTTGACACACAAACAGGCTTGGAAAAGTGGCCTGAAGATGCCACTTAGGGCCTATGGAAATGGCGCCATGTGCAAGAGGAATGGGCCTGAGTTCGAGTCACTTGAGGAGCAAATAAATAAGTTTTATTTTTGCTTCCAGAAGGCTGAGGTAGACGGCACTGGTTTCTAGAAAAGGAGGTGTTTTATTTGCATAAATATGTGAATAATAAGTGATAAATAAATGATTTTCTTTTATTGGATTATAATAAAAGAGATAATATTATCACAAGGAAGATTGGTGGCCAAGTCAATGACTCTTGGCCTAGCAATTTCGGCTAAAGGAGGAGAGTTAAAGGATTTTCTCTCATCTTTTCTAGACTTTGCCGAAAATTCCATAGCAAAACTCCCTCTGTCGATTTTTCTTTTCATCTTTTCTTCTTCTCTTTTCTTCATCTATCAAGCCAAAACCTTTCCTGATTAAATCTCCATAGCCGAAACTCTGTGACTCTAGAGAAGGAAGCAATCGACTAAAGGCATTAAAGGTAAGCCTTATTCAAGTTCCTTTCTTTTCTATTTGCCGAAAAAGAATGGCCTAATCCCTATTCTTATTCATGGCCGAATCTGCAAGGATCTCTCAGGATCTTTTTACAACTGTCGAATACAAGGGGGAAACTTTCGGGAAATCTGAGGATCTAAGGTAAGATGTATGAATAATCGGTTAAGGTTTTGATTCATGTTTTCAAAGTTAGATTTAATCTAACATGAAGTTATAGGGATTTCGACAGGCATATAAAGGAATCCTCTTCAGATTTGGAATTTGTATGGTAAGTGATATTCAGCCAAGGCTTATTTTTGATACTTGGAATTATTTTGCATTATTTCAAAAGCCGGAAACTCACATGGTTATATGATCTAGTGTTAGCCGATTTCAAGGGAAAGGGATACTAGCAATTTTTGGAACTTGATCAATCATCCAATTCGGCAACAAGGTAGTAATACAAATCCTACTAGGATTTGGGTTTTTAAGCCAAATAGGTTGTTAATATGCTTTAATGTTTGGCCAAATATAGGAGATAAAGATCTAGATCGGTAGATCGTTCTTCGGGATTTCAAGGAATCTATTAAGCAAATCAGGTGTGTACTCACATTAACTTTCGATATATCATATGGAAATTATTTTAATATATGAATATGCATAAGAATGTGAATGTGGCTAAGTACCACAGATGTGTAAGAGTACCCAGGTACGTGTCCTACTTCTGATAGGATTACGAATATGATATATTTTGAACATATGATTAGTAGCATGAATGAGAAATTTAATATGTTATGCATGGTATAAAAATTATGGGGCATACGGGATCTATGTAAAAGGGGAAGAAGGTGTTGACTTCGGTCTCACCAACGGAATATGGTGACTACGGTCACAAAATTTGAATATGGTAACTCCGGTTACATTATCTGAATTTGGTAACTCCGGTTACATTATCTGAATTTGGTAACTTCGGTTACATTATTTGAATATGGTGTCTAATGACACAAATTATATGGGCGATGAGCACGTCGACTGCAGCGACTGCCTTCGATGGTGTGTAGCGGATGGAGGGTTGACTTAGTAGTCCCCACGGTGTGACTGGCAGGTACAGGTGGTGTGTAGCGGATGGACCATTAGGCTTGGGTTTGGGTTGCATCATTTATTTTATATGAACATGAACTTGATATGAACTTGTATGCCTGATTGGTTGAATGTTAATGTTGTGTACACATTGAGTCTGTTGACTCACCCCGTTGTGGGAACTATTTTCAGGTGATGAACAGTGACGGACCGAGACGGTAGACCTTGAGGTGGCCATGCTCCATTTGAAGATTTTATTTAATTTGGACTTTATTTCTTTTAGTACCTTTTAATTTTATTATTGGGTTTTACTTGATGTAATAAGGCCATAAGGCCCAGTGGATTTTCTTTATTTTGCTTTACTTTTAACTATTATGTTACGAACTATTTACGACTAAAGTTTAAGTGATATATATTTTTTTATAAACCTTAAGAAAAATTATTTTGTCACCTTAATAAAAATTGGATTTTCAAATAGATTAAATGGGTTTCTCAATCTAAGCCCAATCCAAAACAATATTTCCTAAAATTTTACAAAATTTCTCTAAGTAACAAAGAACTTGAAAACCGGTTTATTTAAGGAACATACCAAATCCGGTTCAGGCTCGTGGGCCGGGTGTGGGGTGTTTCATCGGGACCACAATTTCGAGGTCGAAAAATATTTTAATATTATTTT
Source organism: Gossypium australe (assembly GCA_005393395.2). Taxonomy (NCBI): domain Eukaryota; kingdom Viridiplantae; phylum Streptophyta; class Magnoliopsida; order Malvales; family Malvaceae; genus Gossypium; species Gossypium australe. The sequence continues at coordinate 60,795,546 of CM016617.1, forward strand.
TAGTGTTTACAGTATGTGATTAAGCATGTGTGAAAATTCTATGTGAAAATTTTATCGTTTGTGTGTCGATTTGTGAAAAAAGGACTTAATCGCGTAAAATGCAAAAGTTGTGTGCTAATTGTTAAAGTGTTTAATTGCCATGGCTTATTAAATGAAAGGTCCTTATGTTGTAATTAGACATTTGATAGTGGAAATAGTCATAAATGGGCATATATTAGGTGATTATAAAATGGTTTCATTAAGGGTAAAATTGTAAAATGATTATTAATGTTAATATTAATAAAACAAAACAAAAATTAGCTCCATTATCATCATCCATATCCGAATATCAAGAGAAGAAGAAGAATAAAATGTTGTGTTAGGTTTCGGTTAGCATATAGCTTGATTGAGATCAAGAAAAGAGATATTTGGACCGAGATTGAGGCAAAGGCAAAGTGCTCGATTGATCGATTTGTTTTGTTATTTCTACGTCCGAGGTAAGTTCATGCATAATACGAATTGTTTAAATCATGTTCATGTGTTATGTAATGAATGAATATGTGGTTGATGACTTAGTAATGTTATATGTGGATTTGAGAGATGTGGCACTAAGTGTTCGTAAATAGAATTGACACAGCGGTGAAGGACACTATGTGTGCGAAATAAAGAAAGTATCAACTATATTGATTGGCACTGTGTGTACGATACCGAGTCAAATTCAGTTTAATGTAAAGGCACTAAGTGTTCGATGATATTAAAGGTTCGACTAAAAAATTGGAACTAAGTGTGCGAGTAAATCGAATGATTAATGAAGGTTGAACGAATTGTGGTATTGAGCATTAAGTAGTAAAAGTGATCGTCAATTAAGTGTTAGCTCAGGTATGTACGAAACCTATATGGTTGATGATATCATATATGGATAAATGGATGATTATGTGAGTAATGACTATGAATGAGATTGTATATCATTGTGAATTGAACCATGTGATAGTCTATTTTATATATTGAAATTGATTTGTTGAGTTAAATGTGTTATATGACGAACTTACTAAGCTTGTAACACCCCTTACCCGTATCCTACGCAGGAACCGGGTACGAGGCGTTACCATACTTAACTCACACAATTACACAACTTTGGGCTATCAAACTCATTTCAAATTAAAGCTTTTCCATTCATATGTCTATCGTCCTTATAATAGACCTACGGGGCCCTAAACATGCTTCCAAAAGGTTTCGGAGATAATTTGGAAACTTTTACGCACTTGAGAAAATTATACCTAAACAGGGGCCACACGCCCGTGTGAAATGGGACACGCCTGTGTGGGCAGGACGTGTGGTCACACACGCCCATGTCCCTACCCCATGTGGGATTTATTTTCATTTCGAACCTACTAGGGTTTTCACGTGGCCGGACACACGCCCGTGTGCTTGGCCCGTGTGCTCCACACGGCCTAGACACGCTTGTGCCCTTTGCCTGTGTGTAAAAACTTGGGTATTCTATTTGTGACGTCAGCAACCTTTTAACGGTCACACGGCCTAGGCACATGCCCGTGTGGCTAGCCCATGGTCGACTCTGACTTACAACACCAACATGCAGGGGACACACGACCAAGCCACACACCCATAGGGCTGACCGTGTGTCACACACGGCCTAGACACACGCTCGTGTGCCTACCCTTGTGGACAAGAACAAGGCTATTTGCCAAGCTCCTTTCACCCCTCTAGCTCACATAACATGGATCCATTCAAATATCATCAAACAACTCATATTTTACAATATAAACTTCCATGAATAACTATAACTTTTCATAAATAACAAGGTGAGCCATCAACCATGGCAACATACAAAATAGTTTATCTTAAAAAGGGGGCCAACACACTTTTGGCCAAAATAACAAAATAATCTAACTAGTCTAGCCCCTATACATGCCATACACAAAATCACTAAGTCTAAATATACCGAGGTGAGCTGATAGTGTGGGCGATCTTCTTCTTATCTACATATCCTGGCTCGGCTCTTAAACTCTATAAAACAAGGGGAAAAAAAGGGGAGTAAGCTTTAAGCTTAGTAAGTTTACATGTAAACAAATGGCATTATAGTATGTGCTAAACATTACACTAAACAAAGGCAATCCACATTCACATTCATGCTTACTCATTTTATCCCGTACCACATTCCAACCAAATCACAAGCTTAATGCATACATTCATTCACTTGCATCCCTGCACTTAACACCACAATTTCTCATGATACAACACATCATAATTTCACGCTAATCCAACCACAATGCCAAATCACTCGGTGGTTTCGCACTTAGCCCACCATCAATCGTTAATAAGGTGGTATCGCACAAAGCCCACCAAAAAGGATAGTTACAGTGGTATCGCACGTAGCCCACTAAAGAATGATATAAATGATGGTATCGTACACAGCCCATCGTAGTTAGTTAATAAGGTGGTATCGCACTTAGCCCACCGACAAGTGTTGTTATTATGGTGTTTCCACGTAGCTTCCTTGGATGGATGCCATTATGGTGTTTCCACGTAGCTTCCTTTTCTGGCAATGTCTGCTGCTTGCATCATTGCTTACGTCATGACATTGATTGTTGATTACATCATTGTCTGCGTCACTTGGATGCTGACTGGTTGTCATCTTCCAATTTTGTCTTCATCCTTCTTGGATGTTTCTCAGGTTCATTTCCTCGATCTCGTCAAGGTGTAATGATTCCGGTGACGGGACTGGTGTGTTCCATTGTTCCCATGTTTCTCGGATCTCCGCTGCTAACGGATAGTCTCCGATTTCCATATCCGCTATTTGTGTTAATAACGAAATGGCTTCTTCATTGCTTTCATCCTGGTGGTTTCCAGTGTTGTAAGCTAAGATTCTTCTTCCATCGGTCCAATACTTGACAGTATCTTGATGGAGAAGGTGTCGAGCCATGCTCATAAGATCAATTCCGGCTTGGACTTGATACTTGTTGAAATTGTTATAGCACTCATCAATGATTTTTGACAAATGCTCTGGATCTTCTCTAACTGCTGCTAGGGCTTTTCCCGAGAACAGAGTGTTTATGTTCCAGATTTGATAAGGCTGATGAAATTTTTCTTCTTCAGCGAAACCAATGAGACTGTTTATCTCAATGTGAAAATAATAGACAAAATCGTCTATGTTTACAAAATTTGATAGCCGGGATTTGACTATCGCAGGAAAATCTTTTAATAAATCAAAAGAGAGATTTTGGACTGTTATTTCTTTAACAAATCCCCATTCAATACTGGTTATATCGAACGGCTCATGATTTAATCGAAATTTTATAACAGGAGTTTTTTCTCCCATGTCATTTGTAAAAACAAATGCTTGAGAAAAATATTTCGAAAATATTTCTAAAAATAGAGCTTGCTGTTTGCAAATGGCTCTGTTTATTTTCGAAAATATTTCTGAAGGTAAAATTTGTCTACATTTGTTATATAGACATTTTCGAAACAATTTATTAATAATAGGAGTGTTTCTCCCTTTATTAATAAAGTATTGAAATATATCAAGAAGATTGTTTATCTCCTTAATATCCATATATTCAATTAGGACATCGTCCCAATCTCTGTATAAAATAGATTTTAATAATAATTCTTCAGATTTTTCTTGAGTTGTTTTTTCAACTAAGAACTCTGAGAATTGGGTAAGAGCTTTTCTGAAACTAGCCCTTTGTTCCAAAATATGGTTTTTCCATATTCTGTCAATGAAATGGTAGTAGTCTGGGGGTAAGCCTGGATTATAAAAATCCTTTAGATTTGAGAATTCAGAGTTTTGTTGTTTTTTCAACAAAGCATCTGCATATTTGAGAATTTCGGAATCGGTGTAAGGCTTTTGAGAGAATTGAGAATAACAATCTACCGGTGTTGGTGATTGCGATGCAATTGGTTGGTTTACCAATTGATATGGTAAATAATATCCCTGGTTAGGATAAAATTGTACCTGTGTTGGTGCAGCCATAAATTCTTGTTTAGAACTTATATTTGCAGGTGCAGAAATAAATTCTTGTTTAGAATTTATTTGTGTAGAAATAAATCCTTGTTTAGGACTTACTTGTGCAGGCTGAAATCCTTGTTTAGGACTTTTTTGAGCAGGAATGATTCCTTGGTTTAGACTCATTTATTTTGCGAAAATAAATCCTTGGTTAGGATTTTTTCCTTTATTGGGTTTTTTATGGACAGTTCTCCATCCATCATTTTCTATTAGAGGTTGTTTACCTCTATCCATTAGGCCTGCTAAGATATCAGCAAACATTAGTAAAAATAATTATTAATAAATATACTCATCAGAATCTGTATCAGACTCTGTTTCTGAAATTAATTCATATAATATTTCAGAAGGATTTGTTTCCTTACTAAAACATATTTCTAAACCTTGTTCTTCAAGATTTTTTATTATTTTTCTAGCATTTTTGCCTTTATTAGGACAATTGGTTGCTATATGACCTTCTTCATCACAGATAAAGCATTTACAAATTTGTTTTTTATCCTTATTAGAAGTTTTTCTTCTAACAATTTTTTTCTTTTTATCATTACTATTTTTATTTCCTGGTTTCCATTTAGCTAATTTATATTTTTTATTCTTTTTGTAGGGTTTTGAACGTATGGTGTTACATCCAAACTCCCATTCTCCTTCTAACATTTTTGTACAATATCTATAACTTAATTTATTTTTGACTTGTTTAGCCGCTTTGCTTTGTAAACAGTGTAAAATAATTCTTTCTTTGGCAAAATTAATTCTATTGCCTATAGTATCTATATTTGAAATATTTGTATTATTATCATTACTGCACTTAATTATGAAAGAAGCATATTTGTTTATGCAAATTTCATCCCAAGGTGGTGGTAATTTATGAAAATATTGGTTTTTCCAATGATCAATACTATCATTTTTTAGCTTTTGATATTCATGAAGAAATTTTTTAGAAAAATCTTCTAAATATCTAATATCACATAATTTTAATTTTGACAAGATATAGCTGGCTTGGCTATCTTGATCTTTTTTATTAGAATAACCGCAAAATTCTGTTTTTAGAATTGAGGTTAATCCTTTTAATAAATCTTTAGGGGTACTTATTTGATTAATAAGCTGACTTTTTTGTTCTCTTCCTTTCTCAGATTCTTCCCATCGTCTGAGAAATTGTAGAACATCCCCTTGAAAAGTTCCTACAAAGTAGTTTAAGAACTTTTCCTTTGTCCAGACTGTACTGTTGTTGTTTACAACAATAGTCATAGACTGTGCCCAATCATCTATTGTTTTTTCAAAGTCTGATATGGGAATATTAGTTAAATCTAAATATACTCCTCCTTGAGCAACATTTCTTTTATTAAGATCATCAACCTTATAGGGTATAGGTGTAGGTTGACTAGTTTCTCCTGGAGTTTCTAATTTATATCATTAGTATTTATGTTTTCTATATTATTATCTAATATTCTTGTTGTGTTTTCAACAATTTCGTATTTTTTATTAATAGCTCTCAGATTATCATCTTTTTGAAGATCTGAGTCTATTTTTCTCTTTCCATGAGGATCTTTCTTATCAATTTCCCATGGTTTCGGGGCTTGATAATCATACGGATCCGGGGGTTCCGTTTCCATAGGATCTGGAATTTCTATATTTTCTTCTGTTGAAGTTTCTTCTTCATCAGAATTATTATTGCTATTAACATTAATATTTATAGCCATATTATTAGAATTACTACTTTCTGTAGTTTCTAAAATATAACTATCATTTTCATTATTATTATTATTATTATCATCATTATCATCATATTCTAACATATAATGATAATTGTACTTATCAAAAAGTTCTTTATGTTCTTCATAAAGATCTTCTATTAATTTTAAATACTCTACTTTTTCATAGCTATCATCTGTTTTAGAAAATTGGCTTTTCCAATGTTCTATCAGATTTTTATAAGTATTAAAATCATATTTTTGTGATTTTTCTGTTTTTTCAATTTTTTCTTTTGTTTTTTCATTTTTTATATAATTAGTAGATGAGGATTCTTCTGACGAGTCTTCCTCAGATAAAGCTAATATATAATTACTATTACCATAATATAAAGGTCCGAAATCAGATTCTTTATTATTACTAATATTTATAACCTGATCTAATTTATTATTTACATCGGATAATAACTCCTTAGATTTGCTATTCAAATCTAAATCAGTTACTTCTCCCATATTATCTATTTTTTCTTCTACTTTACTAATTTTAGTATATAATTTACCAAAATATGTATTACTTAAATCTATTAAACTATTGATACCCATACTAAGAACCGAAACAGAATTTTCATTCTTAGAGTCTATATGCATAGTATGATTACAAGTTTTATCTTTATATAAACAATCTATTTGTTCCATATCTATTTCGTAATTCATATGATAATTATTCAATAACTACCAAATTCAATCATGCCAGGTACCAATTAGCAACAACAATGTGTATATGAAAATGCATCGTTTACACATAAACTTACCTCGTTGCAAAATGCGTTAATTTGCGGTTTAATCCGAAACCTTACCTTTTCCCCGGTCAAGGTTAATTTCATGCTCTTCTTGATCTATAACAACAAAATTTCATTCATTCAATCATTTCATGATCATAATACATCATAATCTCTACTTAGGCAAAAATGACCATTTTGTCCTTGTACTTTGGCAAAATTATGATTTTGCCCCTAGACTCTTAAATCATTTTTCATTACATTTTCTCATTAAACAAGCCTAGCTAAACATATAATACTCTTACAACTACTTATAATTCCAATTATTTCATGCATTTATTACACATTTTCAACCTTTGCATTCAAGTCCTATTTAGGTGTTTTCATGCTAACACCTTTGACAAAAGTTGTTTCTCACCTCCCTAACATTCATTTTCTTCCACAAAAACTCAGCTAACAACATAACTACTCTCATGTCAAGTCCCTAGACTTTCAACCATATCTCAAATTAGTCCCCTCATTAGCTAGCTTAAGCTTTGGGGACTCCAAAAACACAAAAATCATCAATTAAAACCACCTAAATCACTTACTTGAATGAGAATTGAGTGGCTGAAAGTTTGAACCCCCAAGAGCTCTATTTTCTCTTCAAATTTTGGTGGAAAGAGATGAGTGAATAGTGAAAGATGATTGTTTTTCTTTTTACCATATTTTATTCATCTTTTCTCACCTAATTTCACCCAATTTGACCAAAAATTAAATGCTCTTTTCCCCCCTATGCACATGGCCGGCCAACACATTCCAATTGGCCTGATTGCACTTTAAGGACCTCCAATTTAATATTCTATGGATATTTGACAACTCTACCTTGAATAATAGAACTTTCGCACTTTATGTGATTTAGTCCTTTTTCATAATTAAGCATGAAATCATTAAAATTAAAGCACCAAAATTTTCACACAGCCATATTTTAATGCCATAACACATAAAATAACATCAAAATAATTTTCCCTAACCTCGGTTTAGTGGTCTTGAAACCACTGTTCTGACTAGCCCCAAAATCAGGCTGTTACAAAGCTTTTAATCTTACTGTGTGAAGTGTTTCACTGTTTTACAGTGTCATCAAAGCTAGCTCGGATTCGGGGATCGTCAACGACTCAATCACACTATCACCTATCTATTTTGGTACTTTTGTAAGTTGTAAATTTTGGTATATGGTATGTATAGGCTAGCGATTATGATATGTTTTGAGATGTATAGATCTTGCCATGTGATATGGCTTGATAGATGAATGATCTTAATTTATGGCTTGGATATGTGAGAATGATGGTTATAATCTGTTTATGTGACTTTGTGTTAATGACCTTTATGATATGTTTTGATGATATGGAGGTAGTAAATTTCATGCTATGAATTGGTAAGGATTGAGTGATGTATGGACTATATAATTTTGATGTGAATTTGATATTTTGGGATTGGTATGTTTGAGTTGGAATTGAGTGTGGAAATAAATGATATAGTTGAAGGTTATAAGGTGCATATTTTGGTATGTTTTGAATGCATTTGGGGTATGAATTTAGTATGTTTTCATGCTTTTTGGTGTGATGCAAAGTTTGTAACATCCCCAAACCCGGCCCATTCACTACGACCGAATCTGGTTATATTAGTGCGGAAAAGACGGTGGAAAAAAAATCTATTTAACTTAGAAAAATTTAGTAAAACTTGCTACCTTTTTGTAAAATCCATGTTTATTCAAACTTATGAGTAAAACTTTGTTATCATATCAATATTATAAAATGCCCAAAAATAAAACTTCAATGAATATATAAGACTAATTCTAAATAAATAAGTTGTCAAAAATAAATTCGTTTCCACTTAGTAATTTAATATAATCCAAACATAAAATAATTAAATAATTCCCAAAGTAAATAAAAATCAAAGGGTCTTATTACTGTAAGAGTATGCCCAAAGACCAATCATGAGATGGTTGTAATAACATACTTAATTTACCATGTTTATTAATATAAAGCGTTATCATTATTATTATTTCAGTTTTTCTTTCTGTGTGTACAAATAAACTGTTTTATAATAATGTCCTTAGAATAATATGATTATTCTTAAAAGATCCTTAGTCGAGTATTATTGTTGACTAGGACAACAATAATGCATTAAGACTAACATGTAGTTGATTGATGATAAAGAGTTGTCATTGATGTGGATTGTCAAAATCAATGCATGAATATGTGTGTTAGAGAACAACATATTGGATTGACCCGTTATGAGTATGTTTATTGGATTATTATGTAATTGTCACAACATTACTCATAGTGATTAATATGTATATGATCCTCAGACTTGAGATAATTATTATCTCAACATCGTGAGTTGTATATTTTGATACAGTCAAACGTACACCGTAATTGGTTGTTCTATAAAGACTGATGTTGGATATACCACAATCTATGTAGAGGGATATGGTTGATCAATATAGGATAAGTCCCTCCTACATAATGGGAGTAATATCTTAGGCCACTTGATTGAGTGAGACTAGAAATGCATGGCCATGCTCAAATAAGTTGACATGAGATGTCATACTAATTTGAATATCATAGTCTACTCAAGATATCAAGAAACATGGGATGGACTATACAAGTGTGACTATTCCATGACTTGTGTCCATTCCAGAGATAAAGGACTTAAGGATTAATGTATGAAAGGTTAATCACAAAAGTTATGTGGAATCATGACTTCTTGTAACTTAGGTAGCAATGATGCATTGCTAGATGCCACTCATTGTTTGTGACATTAGAATCGTTCTATTATTACTGCTAACATTGCAAGAACCTACAGGGTCACACCCTATGGTTTAAATGAACGGAATAAAATATAATTGGTATTGTTTTTAGTTGTCACATGAATTAAATTAATTAAAGAATTAATTTAATTGGGCAATCAAATATTGAACATATTATATGTACAAGGATGTTGTACACATAATGACAACATAATTCTATTAATATATGAATTTGATTCATATATAAATTTAAATAAATATAGTTTACCGAAATCCTTATTATAATTAATGTAATTATAATTTTCAAATATAATTAATGTAATTATAATTTTCGGTTAAAAACTTTATTGTATTTATTTAATCTTATGATACATTCAAAAGATACCAATTATAAAAGGGTATTAAAAGGATACCAAATAATGGGCCCAATGAAAAAGATACCCATTATAATTGGCCCAATTAAAAGGATACCCAACATAAAAGGTATTTAAAAGAGGCAAAGCTTATGTGAAAACCCTAAGAGATTGCTTGTTAGGTCTAGCAGCCGTCAAGCAAATAAACCTCCTAAATAGTTTTGGAGATTTCTTCCGTTCATAGTAAAAACCGGGTGGATCACGTAGAGGCCGACATCGGAAAAGGTTGTGGCTTGATTCGACAGTAGATCAAAACTCTTGTTGTCAAGGCGTCGCTGTCTACTCAGATTGAAGTTTTGGTAATTTCGAAACCTTTATTTCACCCCGATTCGTTCCTCACACATGGATCCATGGTTTGGATCACCGGATCTAATTTTATTCTGCTGCGCTATGAGGTTCCGGCGTTCCAATAGTGGTATCAGAGCCACTTGTGTGATACGAACTCGGGTTTAAATACTTGGGTGATGCAATTGTATGAGATTCATGTTTTGATCTTATTGTATTTTCGATTGTTTAAATCGTTTAAGCATAACCTGATAACTGTTCCTTTCGGTAATTGATTAAATGTTAATCATGGTGTTTTGGCTTATTCAATTTTATGTTATTACTGTTAACAAATCCATAATGATGCGACGATGGTATTTACAATTTCCAGTAAGAGTTAACTGGTTAGTGGAACAAGGGTTGTTCCGATATGAAACCTCAAGGATTAAAATCATTAAAAAAAAAAAAAAAAACGATTCTGTTGATAAAAGTTATCAAATCATGAGGATTCATTTGACTGGGATATGCGGTTTGTACCGCGGGGGCTCCGCCCCCGCACCCCTGGTCCCATCTTCTTATTATAATATGTTTTGTTAATAAAAGACATTTATAAACTTGATGGGCCACGAAAAGGTTGAAAGGATATTTTATAATTCACCTTAGCAAAAAGCATTGAATTATGTATGCTATTTTGTTTACATGCATGGTGTTTGAAAATGCATAGTTATAGCCCAATGACCTATTCAATAAAAGGTTGTATTTTCAAATACGGCCTGCGTGTCGTGCCTTACTACTATTCTATTGTATTTCTTCTCATCTTATTCCCTCGTATGCAAACGAGTTTCTGCATATTGTAATTTGGAAGAGTTGCTGTGGGCCAAACGAGAAGGAAGGTGGGACAATGATTGTGAATGATAGCTTGTGAAATGGCTTACACCTTTAGGTTTCCTTTGGTTCTCCCATTGGCTTGGGTTGAACCACCTTAGTTTATGGGCTATAACTATTGCATTTATTTATTGCTTTATTTATTCATGTATGAGATGCTATGGATGTCTAAAGCATGCCAATTTTTTATATATATTAAAACTTGAAGATAATAAACCCTATTAATTGATGAGATCGATTAGAAGACTAATGGACTAAAGTAGACCATAATTGGTGAGATGCAACAACCTTAATAAAATCCCTCTATTAAAATATTAAGTCAGTATGGCCTTCCAATTTTACCCTCGTTAAGGCCTCGATCAATACTATGTACGTTCTGCCAAAGCGAAGTACTAGTATTTATCTTGGTTAAACGCGAAGAATACACAAGTGATATTCGCTGGTTAAAAATTGGTTAATGACTTAACTAGATTACTCTAATAGGATTAGAAACCTAGAGGCAAGTAAATTGGATAAATCATAAGATGATTAGAACAAGAGTTGTTCACCAAATATTAGGAGTTACATATGATGTAATTAGCAAATGTTGCTTACCTAAATAACCATAATCTTAAGAGTAAAGCCAAAGCTGACTTAAGAGGTGGTGAAATATGGATCCTTAACCTACTAGAAATACTTTTGAGAAAGTTTTTCCGAAATTAATATACGAGGGTTATTAATTTTGAAATAATAGTGGGAATATCATTTAATAAAGTCTTTTTAATGATTGATATAAAAATGGTAAATTTACTCACATGCATATTTAATTGTTTGTAGATATTATGGCTGCAAACACTAGCACACTCTCATTGCGATCGGTCCTTGAGAAGGACAAATTGAATGGTTTGAATTTTCTTGATTGGTTCCGTAACTTGAGGATTGTCCTTAAACAAGAACGGAAATTATATGTCATTGAACAACCACTTCCTAATGAACCACCCGCTAATGCCTCGAGGGCTGATAGAGACGCTTACAAGAAGTATCGATGACATGATAGATGTTGGATGTCTTATGCTTGCCACTATGAATCCTGAACTTCAGAAGCAACATGAGGACATGGTTGCTTATGATATGATCGAGCACCTGAAAGAACTTTATCAGGGGCAAGCACGGCAAGAGAGGTTTGATATCTCTAAAGCCCTATTCCAATGTAAGTTGGCTGAAGGAAGCCCAGTAGGACCTCATGTCCTTAAGATGATTGGCTATATTGAAAGCCTATCTAAGCTTGGGTTTCCATTGAGCCAAGAGTTGGCCACTGATGTTATTTTGCAATCGTTGCCGGATAGCTACAGCCAGTTTGTCCTCAATTTCAATATGAATGAAATTGACAAGACTCTACCACAATTGCTCAGTATGTTACGAACTGCTGAAGGCAACTTGAAAAAGGTTGGACCCAAGCCCATACTGATGGTCCGTAATAACAAGGGCAAGGGAAAGGCCAAAGTTCAAACAAAACCTAAGGGCAAAGGTAAGCCCAAATTTGGAAAAGGAAAGGCTACACTAAAACCTAAAGGTGGGGTGTCTAAGGAAGGAAACTGTTTTCATTGTGGTGTGACTGGACATTGGAAACGGAACTGCCCTATCTATCTTGAAGAAGTCAAGAAGGCTAAAGCAAGCGGAATGTCTGCTTCAGGTATTTATGTTATTGATATTAATTTATCAACTACTACTTCTTGGGTATTAGATACTGGTTGTGGTTCTCATATTTGTACTTCTGTACAGGGACTACAAAGGAGTAGGCCTTTGGCTAGAGGAGATGTGGACCTACGAGTTGGAAATGGAGCAAAAGTTGCTGCATTAGCTGTGGGAACATATACTTTATCTTTGCCTAGTGGACTTGATTTATGTTTAGAGGATTGTTATTTTGTGCCCAGTTTGACTAAAAACATTATTTCAATTTCTTGTTTAGACAAAATTGGTTTTGAGATAATTATTAAGAATAATTGTTGTTCATTTTATCTCAATAATGTTTTCTATGGTTCGGCACAATTAATTAATGGCCTCTATATTTTAGATCAAACGAATCCCATTTACAACATAAATACTAAAAGATCTAAAATAAATGACTCAAATCAAACTTATCTTTGGCATTGTCGTTTGGGCCACATAAGTGAGAAACGCATATCCAAACTCCATAAAGATGGTCTCTTGAATTCATTTGTTTTTGAACAATTTGAAGTATGTGAATCTTGCTTATTGGGAAAAATGACTAAATCTCCTTTTACTGGTAAAAGTGAACGAGCTAGTGATTTACTAGACCTAATACATTCTGATGTATGTGGACCAATAAATACACAAGCCAGAGGTGGATTTCACTACTTCATTACTTTCACTGATGATTTCAGTAGATATGGGTATGTTTATCTCATGCGCCATAAGTCTGAGTCCCTTGAAAAGTTCAAGGAATTCAAAAATGAAGTACAAAATCAACTAGGCAAAACTATCAAGTCACTTCGATCTGATCGAGGTGGAGAGTACTTGAGCCTAGAGTTTGATGATCTTTTGAAAGAATGTGGGATTGTCTCACAACTTACTCCTCCTGGTACTCCTCAATGGAATGGAGTATATGAGAGAAGAAATCGAACTTTGTTAGACATGGTTCGATCTATGATGAGTCATGTTGATCTTCCAACTTCTTTTTGGGGACATGCCCTTGAGACAGCTGCTTTCACACTAAATCGAGTTCCATCTAAATCGGTTCAAAAGACACCATATGAGATGTGGACTGGGAAACGCCCTAGTGTCTTTTATGAAAATTTGGGGCTGTGAAGCTTATGTTAAACGTCAAACGTCTACTAAGCTTGAACCCAAATCTGAAAGGTGTATTTTTGTGGGGTATCCAAAAGAAACCAAAGGATATTATTTCTTTAATCCCACTGAGAACAAAACGTTTGTTGCTCGGACTGGTGTCTTCCTAGAGAGAGAATTTACTTCTAGAAAAGGAAGTGGGAGAAAGATTGAACTTGAAGAAATTCAAGAATCACAAGATACCACTGAACCAGAGATTGAACAACAGCAAATTCCACAAGAAATTGAGGAACAAATAACTGCTGTAGAAACAAACCACCGCGCAGATCTTTAAGAGAACGCCGTGCACCTGAGAGATATGGATTTCTCATTACAACGCATGGTGACGTTCTTCTTATAGATCAAGATGAACCTAGGACTTATCAAGAAGCGGTGACGAGCCCAGACTCTGAGAAATGGCTTGAGGCCATGAGATCTGAGATGGATTCCATGTATGAAAACCAAGTATGGACTTTGATTGATCCACCCGAAGGGGTTAAACCTATAGGGTGCAAATGGGTTTTCAAAAAGAAAACTGACATGGATGGTAATGTACAAACATACAAAGGGCGATTAGTCGCTAAAGGTTTTCGCCAAATTCATGGTGTTGACTATGATGAAACCTTTTCACCTGTAGCTATGTTTAAATCCATCAGGATCTTGCTCGCCATAGCTGCATTTCATGATTATGAAATCTGGCAGATGGACGTCAAAACAGCTTTCCTTAACGGGAAACTTGAAGAGGATGTGTATGACACAACCTGAAGGTTTTGTAAATCCAAAGGATGCTAGAAGATATGTAAGCTGCAAAGATCCATTTATGGATTAAAGCAAGCTTCTCGAAGTTGGAATCTTCGTTTTAACGATGCAATCAAAGAGTTTGGTTTTGTCAAAAATGAAGATGAACCATGTGTTTACAAGAAAGTTAGTGGGAGCACTATCACATTCTTGGTACTATATGTGGATGACATACTTATCATGGGAAATGACATACCTACCTTGCAGTCTATTAAGACTTGGTTAAGAAGTTGTTTTTCTATGAAGGACTTGGGCGAAGCCACTTATATCTTAGGAGTCAAGATCTATAGAGATAGATCAAGACGACTACTAGGTCTAAGCCAAAGTACATACATAGATAAAGTACTGAAAAGGTTCAGTATGGAAGAATCTAAAAGAGGATTTCTACCTATGAGACATGGTATTTCACTCTCGAAGGAAATGTGTCCTTCAACTCCACAAGAGAGAGAACGTATGAGTAAAATTCCATATGCTTCCGCAATTGGATCTATCATGTATGCTATGTTATGTACTCGTCCAGATGTATCGTATGCCTTAAGTATGACGAGCAGGTATCAAGTGGATCCCGGTGAAGGTCACTGGACCGCAGTCAAGAGTATCCTTAAGTACTTAAGAAGAACTAAGGATACGTTCCTATTATATGGAGGTGATGAAGAGTTAAGTGTAAAGGGTTACACTGATGCCAGCTTCCAAACCGACAAGGATGATTCTCGATCGCAATCAGGTTTGTGTTTTGCCTTAATGGTGGTGCTGTGAGCTGGAAGAGTTCAAAGCAAAGTACAGTAGCCGATTCTACAACAGAGGCTGAGTATATTGCAGCCAGTGAGGCAGCAAAGGAAGCGGTTTGGATCAAGAAGTTCATTACTGGACTAGGGGGGGTTGTGCCTAGCATATCAGATGCTATAGAGCTCCGTGCAATGGAGCTATTGCACAAGCTAAGGAACCCAGATCTCACCAGCGATCCAAACATATACTTAGACGCTACCATCTATTCGAGAGATTATCGATCGAGGGGATGTAGAGATATGCAGAGTACCTTCAGATGATAACATTGCTGATCCCCTGACCAAGCCTCTGACACAGCAGAAGCATGATCGTCACACTAAGTCACTTGGTATTAGATATATGAGTGATTGGTCTTAGTGCTAGTGGGAGATTGTAAGTATGCCCAAAGACCAATCATGAGATGGTTGTAATAACATACTTAATTTACCATGTTTATTAATATAAGCGTTATCATTATTATTATTTCAGTTTTCTTTCTGTGTGTACAAATAAACTGTTTTATAATAATGTCCTTAGAATAATATGATTATTCTTAAAAGATCCTTAGTCGAGTATTATTGTTGACTAGGACAACAATAATGCATTAAGACTAACATGTAGTTGATTGATGATAAAGAGTTGTCATTGATGTGGATTGTCAAAATCAATGCATGAATATGTGTGTTAGAGAACACATATTGGATTGACCCGTTGAGTATGTTTATTGGATTATTATGTAATTGTCACAACATTACTCATAGTGATTAATATGTATATGATCCTCAGACTTGAGATAATTATTCTCAACATCGTGAGTTGTATTTTGATACAGTCAAACGTACACCGTAATTGGTGTTCTATAAAGACTGATGTTGGATTATACCACAATCTATGTAGAGGGATATGGTTGATCAATATAGGATAAGTCCCTCCTACATATGGGAGTAATATCTTAGGCCACTTGATTGAGTGAGACTAGAAATGCATGGCCATGCTCAAATAAGTTGACATGAGATGTCATACTAATTTGAATATCATAGTCTACTCAAGATATCAAGAAACATGGGATGGACTATACAAGTGTGACTATTCCATGACTTGTGTCCATTCCAGATAAAGGACTTAAGGATTAATGTATGAAAGGTTAATCACAAAAGTTATGTGGAATCATGACTTCTTGTAACTTAGGTAGCAATGATGCATTGCTAGATGCCACTCATTGTTTGTGACATTAGAATCGTTCTATATTACTGCTAACGTTGCAAGAACCTACAGGGTCACACCCTATGGTTTAAATGAACGGAATAAAATATAATTGGTATTGTTTTTAGTTGTCACATGAATTAAATTAATTAAAGAATTAATTTAATTGGGCAATCAAATATTGAACATATTATATGTACAAGGATGTTGTACACATAATGACAACATAATTCTATTAATATATGAATTTGATTCATATATAAATTTAAATAAATATAGTTTACCGAAATCCTTATTATAATTAATGTAATTATAATTTTCAAATATAATTAATGTAATTATAATTTTCGGTTAAAAACTTTATTGTATTTATTTAATCTTATGATACATTCAAAAGATACCAATTATAAAAGGGTATTAAAAGGATACCAAATAATGGGCCCAATGAAAAAGATACCCATTATAATTGGCCCAATTAAAAGGATACCCAACATAAAAGGTATTTAAAAGAGGCAAAGCTTATGTGAAAACCTAAGAGATTGCTTGTTAGGTCTAGCAGCCGTCAAGCAAAATAAACCTCCTAAATAGTTTTGGAGATTT